>OX459051.1:19003275-21403275 GCA_949775005.1 Orthosia gothica | reverse complement strand
ATGTATTGTAACAGTGCCTCGGATTAAGTCGGCAGCTAGTGTTTAGCGTTTAGACGTTGTTAGTGAAAAAGGTGAGCAGAGGAGAGGATAAATAATAATTTCCTACTTACAGTATTCTCCAATATTTTTGGTCGGGCTTGAATATAAGCTTTCCGATGCGCATAACTTGGCGTGCTGGCGTTTTAGTATGAGATTTACCACTGCGCAGCCATTGTAGCCAACTTTGGAGCAGCAAAGAAGATTGGAGAGTACTGTAGGTTTCATAGCTCTTTTTTTTCTGGAGGTTTGAAAAATAAACTGGAGTATCTTCGAAACGGTTTTGTCAATTTACCTAGATGTACCTTTATTGTCAATATTAATATCGATAATATTATCTTATTTTTTATAATCCATTCTTCCTTTGCTCGCTTTTGCAACGTACTTTGATAGACTCGGATAAGAACAAGAATTGTTTATATTTACTACTGCAAAAACTAGTAAATCGATCATGTATTATTGATCTCTAAGAAAAACGGTTGTTTCAAGAAATTGACGTAATAAATAATATTTTTTGACTTGTTACCAGAATCGTACAGCCAAAGATCTGATTTTTAATTCGGGACAAAAAAATAATATGGAATAGCTCAATTATTTTTAATATTAAAGGTTGTTATCCAAAAATGTGATGCAAGATCATGCAAGTTTTTATTTTATCAAAACTAAAATGCTTAGAAAATTGTTAAGTATATCTGGTACAACCTGAAAAATACCAGATTTGGTCTACAAGCAGTCTTGCATGCAAGAAATGTTTTTGAATGGCCATCAGGGAGGCAGGTCCACCTGACAGTAATTGAACAAGAAAAATAAGGGTGCATGCGAAACCTTTTTTGTTAAGTAATATTTAATTTCTACTCCATTTTTCGTGTTTGCTTGTAAACACAAGGATTCTTGCATGTCTTGCATCTCATACAGGCACCATGACAAGAAAACTTCCTTGTAGCATTTATTATTGTAAACTCAACGAATAATGCTACAATATTGTTAACAAATATACTATTACACTGCGAACATTTTTATTTGAATTATGAAGTTTCACGGCAGCGATATTCAAACCTTCGACCATCGAATGCATACGACCCGTTTGTTCTGTTGGTGCGATCCGCTGATATTTGACGCTGCTTGTCAGTATTTGGTACGGCCCGGCGGTATTTACATGCGGCCTACAAAAAGTTTGAATATCGCTATCTTCACCAGATCTTAGCATGCTTAATTCTCTGCCTACAGAATATGTACTACTTACCAATCAAATGAGATTTTATACTTACTAGCATAAATAGCAAACACGACTGTTCAAGACTTGTTTTATGCGATTACAGTACCTGTCCGTAAAAAGGACACATCAAGATTTAGAAAAAATCTAAACTTTAGAGCCTCGGTCACTGTCTTTTTTTAAAGCTGGATGGGTCATTTTCACGGCTGGAGAGTGTAACCCCCGGTTTCTAACCACTCATTTATCTGGCTGTTAACGTAATCGACGAACAATCGCCGGTTATCTGCTGTGATTGGCTGTTGAAAATTAATTCAACCAATCACAGCAGGTAACGCGTGCTTGACAATTTGTCACATTAATTTTGCGATAATTTAGCGGTGAGAAACCTGGTATAAATGTCACGTGACATTTATTGTTCAGTCATGTCTACCTGATACCAGCAGCCTTATTGCGTTAGTAAATTCGACAAGGAAAAGGGTTTGACCGCCATCAATCGACCAATCACATGCGAGGTGAAAGACGCGATGTGGATTTCCGTCTGTCTCTTTGCCTTACCGAATTCACTTACGCAATTATGCTGAGGATTATACCAATACTATACGTAAATGTATGTACTTTTGATTTTATATAAAATCGTGTGAAAACGTTCTCTTAATAGTAATAACTGTGCAATAACATGTACATATTTGCGAAATCAGTTTCACATCGAACCGTCCATATACACAATAATGTATCATTACAATAAATAAATAAATATTCTCATACGTCGTTCTGTTAAGTTTTTATTTCAAATTTACCTCTGGGTTTGGATTTAGGTGTGCGGGCTGTCTAAGAAATTATTTTTGTGAAAACATAGCATCAAAAATAAGTGCGTCCGTACACCTAACTCTACCTACAGCTTAGAATACCTAGTTTCTAATTTATGTAATACGTAAAATCCATTTGAAATAAAATTAGACATGTTTCCAAATCTTTTTACAGTCCGTTCAACCGATTTTCAGTTCTATCCCGTAAACTTAAGGATGACATAAAAAGCATAAACCTGTTACCAAAACCAACTGTTTACTACAGCTACCGTTTGTCGTATCACCAATACAATAGAAGTCAAAATCGGTTGAACGGGATGTAAAATGGGCAAATTTAAACGTCTAATGTTGTCGTAAATGGAGACCACAATAGGCATCAGAAAAAAAAATGCTTTGATATTTTAAAATTCTTATAGAAATATTTTACCAAGTTTTTCTTTTTACAATAACATCATACAAACATTATTTTACCGTGGCTTACAATGCATTTATACAAGAACATACAATATAGGGACTTAATTATATTTATACTGTATGTTATAATTCTTATTGGTTCTACATGTTTTCGTAAGTAGCCAGATTAGTAAATGAATAGGCAATCAGGCTTGCCCGATTTTTACCCGACTGCGCGACGTAAAGGAGGGTAAAGAGTTTATAAAGTCAAACCTTGCATGCTCGATACTCGCAGTTTTCACTGAACTGTCAGTCACAAGTCTCCTTTCGTCGCATTTGATACAACAGCCTGGTTGTCTAGTGTTATATACCTTTCAGATTTTTACTCAGTTATTTTAATGACATAATAAATACACCAATAAGTATTTTTTTACACGTAGACAAGATAATGCAAGATGGAATTTTAACTCCATACATTTTTGTGGCACGAAGTGTATTCGGATTCCGACATTTTTACTTTTTGGACATATAAATAATGTCCACATTGTGCTCCTGACTTTACCCTAAACGAACGAATAATGGTCAATGAGGCTTGATCTGTACAAAATAAAAGTAGAGAATATTATTTTTGTAATAATGAAGGTTATTCTAAAATTGATATACAAATAAATAAAATTGATTGACTAATTTGTGGTTTTATTTTGTAAACTAAAACCTTTTCACAAACTTCACACATGGTGTCAAATCACTTTATAAGAAGCTGGTTATTGCATGAAGACAGTCTTATCCATGATTTCTAAATTATTTATTTTAAATTGAATTGTTTCCAAGTTCAACTTTAGCCTGAAAGCCGTAAATCTTTGGCATTATTATTCCGAATTCCCAATTCAGTATCCGCTCAAAGAACACTAGTACTACTTTAAAAGCCATGATTAAATTAAACATTGACCTAAGGAAACTACAAGGTCAATAATTAACTGAAAAAAGTTCATAAACGAGATGAGATGACACAATTGAATGAATATCAAATAGATTAGTCCCCGGCATGTAACTTGGCAAGGTGTTGGCGTAGGGGTAACTGACCAACCACCATTATATAGAGTAATAGAGCGAATGGGTGTGCGTTACTCCAGCCAGAAAATGTCGAAAGTCGTCATCTAAGTGCAATAGATAATTAGATATACAATTTCTGTAATTGGCAAGCAGATTTTTTAATTTGGTTAGCTGATAGTTTTTTAGGGTTCCGTACCCAAAGAGTAAAAACGGGACCCTATTACTGAGACTCCGCGGTCCGTCTGTCTGTCTGTCTGTCTGTCACCAGGCTGTATCTCATGAACCGTGATAGCTAGACAGTTGAAATTTTCACAGGAGATGTATATCTGTTGTCGCTACAACAACAAATACTAAAAACAAAATAAAATAAATATTTAAGGGGGGCTCCCATACAACAAACGTGATTTTTTTGCCGTTTTTTACGAAAATGGTACGGAACCCTTCGTGCGCGAGTCCGACTCGCACTTGGCCGGGTTTTAATTATTTGATATGAACAGTTCCGGCTGGAGTAACGTTACCGCAGCCAGATCTTTTTTTTCTAACGGTTTTGTTGAAATAAATGCTATCTAAATAATTAGATATTAATTTCCAACTATTTAAATATTATTTTAAATATATATATATATAAATTAGTAGGTAGCCAGTTGACGGGAGCGAAGCCGCGGTGGTCAGCTGGTAAATACATACATTAAAAAATAGATGCCAAAGCCACAACGACACGTCATAAAGCGTTTTCTTATAACTAGTCAAATAACCCGCCCCTAACTGTTCCCGGCGCAAAGGTTTTTTGTCACAATGTTGGACAGCCACAATGTTGCCCTATTCTGGGTTATTTTTAGGGTTCCGTACCCAAAGGGTAAAAACGGGACCCTATTACTAAGACTCCACTGTCCGTCTGTCTGTCGCCAGGCTGTATCTCATGAACCGTGATTACTAGACAGTAGAAATTTTCACAGATGATGTGTTTCTGTTGCCGCTATAACAACAAATACTAAAAGCAAAATTAAATAAATATTTAATTGGGGTTCCCATACAAAAACCTGATAGTTTTGCCGTTTTTTTGCGTTAATGTTACGGCACCCTTCGTGCGCAAGCCCGACTCGCACTTGGCCGGTTTTTTCCTTTAAGCAGGACAGATATAAACAACTCACAGCCATAAACACTTAGACTCGGCAATACTATCTGCAGGCCTGATAATAATTTCCGTTTGGGCAAGGAGCCATTGATCCGCAGAAGCCAATAACCCCTACTACATAAACCGTGGTTTGAAATAAAAAATCTAGACCATAACCCAGCTAACTAGGCACCTATTTCCTTCCCAACCTGTCTCGGAACAGACACAATAGAGTTGCAACAGACGCAGGCTACGCGCTCTATGCGTCTGCGACTGCGACTAATCGCGAGCCGCTGCGACCAAGACCAATCGAAGGTCACACCTCCCTTGTTTGTAGCAAACGGAGTGAGACCAATTGCAATAGCTCATTTAACTGCGTTTTTTTCTCTAAGTATTAATTGAATAGATGTGACGAATTGTATAGAGGTACAGAGTAGGTATTCCAATTCTATTTGTTACTTTTTTGACTGGTTTTTACTAGCCGCAGGGGGCTTATTAAGAGATTTTATTAGGCAAAGATTGCAAGGAGTGACCATGGAACACGATAGCTATTTTCAAGAAAATTTAAGTTTCAAAAAAATATTACTGGCTTTTAATCAGTAGACCCAGCCGAATTGCGCAAGTGATGCGAGAAGAATAACGCGATGTGGATTTCCGTCTTGTGTGATTGGTCGATCGATAGCGGTCAAACCCTTTGCGTTGCTGTATTCACTTACACAATAAGGCTGCCGGTGGTTGGAAGCGCTAGCATAAGGGTCGATTGAACGATTGACGGGGTTCGATGCCGGATCGGGCAATGTTATTGATTTTTTAGGGTTCCGTACCCAAAGGGTAGAAACGGGACCCTATTACTAAGACTCTGCGGTCCGTCTGTCTACCACCAGGCTGTATCTCATGAACCGTGATAGCCAGACATTTGATATTCTTACAGATGATGTATTTCTGTTGCCGCTATAACAACAAATACTAAAAACCGGCCAAGAGCGAGTCGGACTCGCTCACGAAGGGTTCCGTACCATTATCGCAAAAACGGCAAAAAAAACACGTTTGTTGTATGGGAGCCCCACTTTAATATTTGGTTTATTCTGTTTTTAGTATTTGTTGTTATAGCGGCAACAGAAATACATCATCTGTGAAAATTTCAACTGTCTAGCTATCACGGTTCATGAGATACAGCCTGGTGACAGACAGACAGACGGACCGCGGAGTCTTAGTAATAGGGTCCCGTTTTTACCCTTTGGGTACGGAACCCTAAAAACAGAATAAAATAAATATTTAAGTGGGGCTCCGATACAACAAACGTGATTTTTGTGCCGTCTTTTGCGAAAATGGTACAGAACCCTTCGTGCGCGAGTCCGACTCGCACTTGGACGGTTTTTTTTAATCTGAAATTTCTCAAGTGGCCCCTTGGCTTGTGTTCGGTTGATGGCAATAAGCTTGACCCCTATTCTTACGAGAGAAATGCAGTAGTAGACTACAGGAAACAGGCTAGCTTAGCCTAATTCTCCAGGGCAGAAAGGTAAAATGTTTTGTCATGCTAATATTTTTAGTTCCCTTCTAGCGAATCAAGCCTTCGATTTTTATGTAGGTTACAATTGACCAAAACTCATGCAAAAATAATTAATTACCTTTATTCGAAACGAGAATCAAATCAACTCCGCAAGCATTTATTACCAAGACACCAATAAGGCGATTCAATTAAAAATTGCAATTGAATTTATTATGACTAACAATATTTGCATAATCTTTCTCAAGTGACAGCAACACTAACTAATGCGGCGTCTGAAATAATAAGGTAACGTTGTGTAAAGTAATTTTACACAACGTTAACTTATTATATTTATTACTGTATGGATCAGAATGTTGGGCTGTGAAAAAGATGGATGAAAACTTTTTAACAAAAAAACAAACCGACTTCCAAAAAAAAACACTGCAAACTGAAAAATAATTTTCTTTTCCGAAGTCGGTGTCTTTGGTACCTATTGTTTTACGTGTTTCGACACGGACTTCGAAAAAGAAAATTATTTTTCAGTTTGCTGTGTTTTTGTTTTGGAAGTCGGTTTGTTTTTTTGTTAAACTGTTTTTTATTTATCTCTTTTTAGTTTTTATAGGTACCTCCAATTGCCATAAAAATGATATATGTATAGCCAAAGTACATCTCATGACGATTCCAATAAGCCCAAATACGACTATGATACATTGTTTTATTTCGGAGTTCCAGTGCCTACCTGCCGGCTTCATCATCAGATCAGTTCGATGGTACCATTTTCATCAGTACTATTTATTTATAGGTAGGTATTTGCTTTATCATAGTGGTTTAACTATTCGAGATATCTAATAACCATGACATGCTTAGCATTAAGGAGTTCCATTGGTCATCTGTGGTCTTCTTCACCAGTTCCACTTCTCCAAATGATACTTTCTTAGTGTAAATTATTGCAATCTTGATGAAAATACCAAAATACCAAGCCCCTCAGAAAGTATTGCGAAAAAAAGTTTTTATATATGGGAGACTGGCCAGTTATAATGTTTTTCGAAAATATGATTATTTATAAGTAAAAATAAGTAAGTTCCAATTTCAAAATTTCCCTCCACATTTTTTGCGAGTTAATTCAAAGTATTGTGTCTCACTGAAATATGGATCTGCGCCGGGAACATTTTAGAGCTATGATTTTATACGATTTCAAGTGTCGCCTGAAACCGGATGAATCGTACGATAGACTTCAAATGGCATTCATGGATGAAGGCCCTTCCAAGGCAACCGTGTATCGTTGGTATAACGAATTCAAGCGCGGTCGACCAACTTTGGGGGATGACGAAAGAAGCGGTCGCCCTTTGACGGCTGTTACCGAAGAAAACGTGCTAGCAGTGAAAAATTTAATCCAAGACAATAGGCGAATTACATATCAGGAGATTCAACACATATTGAAGATTGGATCGGGAAGCGTTCACGAGATTCTACACAGCCATCTTCGCGTGAGGAGGATAGTATCACGCTGGGTGCCGCACAACCTCACCGATGCTCAGAAGCAGGCCCGGGTGGAATGGTGCCGTGATATGCTTAACAAATTTGAAGCAGGCTCGTCTCGGCGGGTTTACGACATCGTTACAGGTGATGAGTCCTGGATTTATCAATACGACCCAGAAACCAAGCGCCAGTCGACTGTTTGGGTGTTTCAAAATGAGCCAACGCCTACCAAAGTGAAGCGATCTAGAAGCGGGGGTAAGATTTTGATCGCTAGCTTTTTTAATTTGACTGGCCACTTGGTATCAATTCCCTTACGGGATCAAAGAAGCATTAATGCCGAATGGTATACTACCAAATGTTTGCCAGAAGTTTTCTCTGTTATAAGCAACAAGCGACCAAACACAGGGCTCCGCGGGCTACTGCTCCACCACGACAATGCACCTGCGCACACCGCACTCAAAACGAGGGACTTCCTGGACAGCACGCCAGTCAAACTCCTGGGTCACCCTCCTTACAGCCCTGATCTAGCACCGTGTGACTTCTTTTTATTCCCAAAAATAAAAAATCAGCTCAAAGGGATACAATTTTCGTCGCCGGAAGATGCGCTGGCTGCGTTCGAGCAGGCTGTAAACGAGGTGTCTGCGGCGGACTGGAAAAAGTGTTTTGAAAACTGGTTTAGGCGCATGAATCTTTGTATAGAGGCTGGTGGAAAGTACTTTGAAAAGATTTAATAAAAATATATGTACGTATAGAACAATTTTTTTTAGTTTCGCAAAACTTTCTGAGTGTCCCACGTATATATGCCTATAATATTTGAGGAGTTCCTTCAATTTCTCCAAGATCCCATCATCAGATTCTGACCTACCAGGAAGCTTTCAAATAAAAGAAGAATTTTCAAAATCGATCCAGGCGTCTTTGAGTAATCGGGGAACATACATTTAAAAAAAACCGGCCAAGTGCGAGTCGGACTCGCGCACGAAGGGTTCCGTACTTGGTAAATTGCGGTTTACGATTTATGACGTATTAAAAAAAAACTACTTACTAGATCTCGTTCAAACCAATTTTAGTTGGAAGTTTACATGGTAATGTACATATCGGAGGAAGGTAAATGATTAATAGTTGGGAACGAAGAAATATCGCTTGTAAACTTATTAATTCAGTTTTGTTTCATTGTCAACATTTAGCTTCTGATTCAAATTTCAATTAGATTTTATTCGATTGGCAACACTGAGTTTTCTCCAATGTCCAATGCTAGTGAAGGATTTGAATCCTAGAGCAAAGTGACACGTGACGGTGACAGGCAATTTGGAGGGAAACGCGAAGGCGCGCGGCAGCGCGGCGTTGACTTGGGTAGAGAGAACTGGAGACGGTACCGCGATCAAGTGTGATGAGTGGCATGATTGGTGCCGGTGGAGTTGCGTCTAAAAGTATCAGGCTACTGGCTAGTGAAAAGTGATTACAAACTGGCGCGTCAACTTGCTACTAGAATTGGACAATGGAATATCTCTAAAGCGGCATAAGTTACCTGCCTCGTGCATGCATAACCCACGATAAGCCCACAAGTACGAGGGTATATGGAAGGAAGCCCTCGTGTTTCCGACATACATAATATTTTGTTTTAGTTTTATCATTCTCTTATTTTAGAAGTTACTGGGGGAGGAGGACGCACATTTTACCACTTTGAAAGTGTCTCTCGCGCAAACTATTCAGTTTAGAAAAAAAATATATTAGAAACCTCAATATCATTTTTGAAGACCTATTCATAGATACTCCACACGTATGGGTTTGATGAAAAAATATTTTTTTAGTTTCAGTTTCAAGTATCGTAACCCTCAAAATTTATTGTTTTATTTTCGATTGTGTGTGAAAATCTTATTGCAGTGTATACATCTACTTACCAAGTTTCAACAGCATAGTTATTATAGTTTCGGAAAAAAGTGGCTGTGACATACGGACGGACAGACAGACAGACATGACGAATCTATAAGGGTTCCATATTTTGCCATTTGGCTACGGAACCCTAAAAACCGACGAATTGAGAACCTCGTCCTTTTTTGAAGTCGGTTAAAAAGAGATTGCATGTAGCAGAGATGGATGTGCGGCGTGAGGAGAATGGATAAAGTGAGAAATGAATATATTAGAGGAAGTTTGGAAGTGGTGCCAGTGAGAAAATTTTAAAGGAAACTAATTATGAATATAAATTTGGATGGATGGAGAGGCAGGGGACGGCCAAAGAAAAGATGGATGAATTGTGTAAGGAGTAATATGAAATAAAAGTGAGCCAGTGATGGCGTGATGGCGGGCAGAATGGTATGGAAGAAGAAAACGTGTTGCGCCGACCCCAAGTAACATGGAACAAGGGCAGGAAGAAGATGTGTAAAGCAATTTTGTTATAGAAATTAATATAATTGAATTTGTTTTTACCCGACTGCCGAAGGAGGGTAATGTGTTTATCAGTCTATGTATGTTTATCAGTCTATGTATGTATGTAAGTATGTATGTATGTATGTATGTATGTATGTATGTTTGTTCCTTAATGGCGTTCCAGAGACCAAACGCGTTGGCCGATTTTGATGATTCATACGTCAATCGATGCGTCTTAACCCTGCGAGTGTCATAGGCTCTAACATTAAAATTGGAAAATAGAAAAATGGCGGATTTTGGGTGCCATATTGTGGGGGCCAAAATTTTTTTTTTCTTCCAAACCCATCGTGTGGGGTATCAAAATAAAGGGTTTTAAGAGGTAATTTCAAAAATATATAACACTTATATGTTTAAATGTATCTAATTCGAAAAATTAACTAAAAAGTTATAAATAAAAAAACTTAATTCAAAAAATCAAAAAAAATCGACTGCTTCAAAAGTGAACTAAAAAGTCGTAAACAAGGAAAAAATCATGCTGTGCAGGCGGAGGATACACCAGAAAGCAGCAGTCGGGTTTTTTGATTTTTTGAATTAAGTTTTTGTATTTATTTTGGCTTCGCAGACAGATCGTCGCTAAAGGCGAAAAGAAGAAAAAAAACACCATACCTTTGGTACAGTGTAGCAGTGCCTGCTATACGCCAGTACGTTTCCTGGAAATGTCGACGTGGTGATGAATACTTCAGAAGCTCATTCAAAACAATATCAAGAACAGCCTCCCTACCATGACTTGGCAAAACTATTTTTTTTTTTATAATATTTATTATGGTTCGACTATTGACAGACATTATTATGGTTCGACTATGAAAAAGGGACAGATAACCTAAGGACGGAAGGTGAGATGATATTAAAAATTGTCGCGGGCGAAGATGTTCTGTACTGAATTATTTTTCCTAAATGTGTAACTGCTTTGTTGGCAAAGTTCTGCATCGTCAAAGGGAAGCACTAGTGTACTGTATTTAAAAAGATACCTTTGCTTATTCTGCAGCCCTTTGTTGTCAGAATAGGTATAATCATCATCAGATCAGAGGAATCTGTCGACAAAGAATGCCTGAAGGAAATAAGTACACCATGTAGGTACACCATTGTGCAGAAAAGTAAATAATATCTATATATAATAAACAATGCATTTCGGTTGATCAGCGATCAGGGAAAATCCGATTATTGACTTGCCGAATCTTGTACAAACTTGTGCACGCTTATCGAGTTGTTGAGATTTTTAAAGTTGAGTTTATGTCGCCCCTTGGGAAACCGATTTGGAACCCAAGGAGTCGATATCGACCACTTTGGGAATCCCTTCTGTAGATTGTAAGAATATTATAGTTGAATGTAAACTATAGTAGGCGTAATTCGTCACCCATTTGTCACTGTAGACACCGGCAATATTTCTCAATGGCCGTATGACCTGGCACCATCCATTGTAATAGAACAATGTTGTTGACCGCGGCGAAAACAAACAACTCTTATAGTCGCGATTAGGTACAAGCACTTCCAGTTAATATTGCAGAGAGCATCTGAAAACACGTAGATATAGCGAATATGTGTCGCCTCGCAATAATATTATGTTTAATACCGCGTGTGATCTCCGGGACATACACCACAGTTCGGCACGAAACGTATTCGGAACAGATCTCAAGACAATCACGATCCAATTTACCCACGCGAGACAGTTATGTTTATAAACAGTTTGATCAACCGGGAATGCGATCGGCGGTCGGACAGCATGACACTGCGGATCCTTATGCAGTCAGCAAGCAGTTCGAAACAAAATCGTTTAGAAAAGTTAGAAACGAATCACCAATAGCATATGAAGACCTAATTAGGCCCTATGCAACACCTTCAACATTGAGGAGCGAAGTAGATTACGCACTAGCAAGATCAGCAGCCGACACTAAGCACGAATACTTAAAGAGGTCATCGGATACTATGCTCGATAAACTGAAGTCACTGATGCACTACCACCCGCCTCCAGACATGCCCAGTGAAAATAATATGGCGGGATACGACGGTTCCAACGACTATCGCATAGACGATGACGATATAAGGAGCAGTTCTAGAAATTATGATAATTGGCCCTACTTTTACCATAGCCCTTATGAATATGAACACAACAAAGATATATTTGATACACAGAAGGCAAAAGACAAACGTTACGTGGCAGACGTACCTGGAAAGATAATTCCAGTTAATGAAATTATAGAGAACGATTATCCGCAAGGATATGATAGGACAACCAAATATATACGTGACGTTACTGATAACCCTATATCAGGAGATGAGCCGTTCTTTTCATTTGTACTTAACGATTACTATGAAAAAAGTGGGAATGACGACCCAGTTGTATTTAAAGGATTAGATTTTGAAAACGACTTTGATCATGAGACCTACTTGTACGAACCCGATGACAGACTGGCTCGTCGAGTAGGGAACAATTATTATTCAACAATAAAGCCAGCAACAGTAAACCATGCCGCCTACAAAAACCTTGCGGAATTAGATTCGACAACAAATATAAATATCAACCGAGAACATGCCTTTGACAAAAACGAAAATGGTGCAAAGAAGAATTCTAATCTTAAAACGGAATTTGAAAATCATGCAAACCGATACAATGGATTTAAAGATTTTCTAGATAATTTTGCTAATAAATTCGGCTCCGAAAATCACACGAAAAACATAAATTACATTCATGAAACGAATCGGGATAAAGGTGAAAATAAGAAAGGTTTTCGCAGAGTTTATCATAAAGACGAGTATCAGGAAGATAAGGAATTCTACGATAATAACAATAGCAGTACAAAAGGCTTAGAAAAGGGCGGTTTTAACGCACATATTGGTGGTTCTGAAGCATATTTACGCTCTCAGGCAGCAGCAGCAGTAGGAAATCAATCGCAGGCTGCTAGCAATGCTGGAAAAGGAAGCAATGCAAAATTTGAAAATAGTCATAAAGGACATAACAGATTGAATACGTTAGAAAACAAATTACATAATTACAGAAATGTGGCGAAAGAGGCAGCTCAGAAAAATAGTGCTGACTACGCAGACCATGATTACAAGGACCACTACCATTAATAAGTAGAGCAACAACAACTCATTAACTGAAAGAGAAAAATACTATGAAGTGATGTTTGTGGGACTAAAGTGAATTGCACCGGGACAGTGAAATATCGCATACTGTAGAGTTGCATGCTCTGGTGTACCAGAATGTTTTTGTTACTTTCCTTTTATTGTTTGGAATTTCAACTACCTCTTGGAGCGTTTGCGCACTGTGTTCAATACACGTTCAAGAAATATTGGTCCAAAGTCGTCAAAGTTCTATAATTTAATTAGTATGAGGAATTGCGCTTTAGACCATAATAATCCGTCCGTCCATAATTCCGTAATCCGGATCGGATGAAGTGCGCTATGCTCTTACTATTAGAGGGAGAGTTGGCAGGATTTATGAACAAACAAATCCAGGGCGAAAAGTTGATAGCTGAATAGATGCGGTTGAGAGAACACTGAGAATATATCTGATCAGTTTCCTTTTATTCAGAGGTCTATTTTCAGATTTCTAAAAATTGCAAGGATTTTAAATAGGCAAATCTTTCGAAGAAGTTGTGGGTTTTCCATTGAGATTTTATCTGACGTCTTTTCAACATTGTTCAAATCCAAATTTTCAATTTTTTCAGATGACCAAGCCAAAGCAAAAATCCCAGATAATATGATAATTCAGTACCAAAATCAAGACTCCCTTATGAAACTTTTCAGCTTTCAGCTATCAACTTTTTGCCCTAAATAATGCTTGCTCAAAAACCCTGCCAGCTAGCTACCCCACTGTAGCATAGCATGATAATTAATTACATTTTAAGGTATTTTTTTTTTAAGATTTCGTTGATATACAATGCAAACTTGGTTATTAAGCTAGTTTTAAGCAAAACACAAAATGGTACTTTAGTATTTTTATTATTTTGAGTCTAATAAAATTTATAAAAGCATTGTCTTTTTGTTTTATTTTGTAAAAATCAGTCTTTCTATTCAAGGGAAATAGTTTCCCAGTAACTTGTGGATGTCGCATATGTAGTCGAATTATGTTGAACAACTAAACATGCATCAGCCTAATTGTGTAAGTGAATTCGGCAAAGGAAACAATCTGTTTCTTTCCCAAAAACGACTTTGCGCAATACAAAAAGTCGATTTTGGGAAAGAAACAGATTGTTTCCTTTGCCGAATTCACTTACACAATTAGGCTGAGGTTACCTGATTAGTTAAACTGGAAGATAACAATTATTATACAGATGAACATTAATAAATAAGACATCAATATTTTGCCGTTAAATCATATTTTAATAAAGAAACCACACACCAATTTGTTTTCGTAAACCAACATTATTTTATTATAATAGCCTACTATTATAATTAGTATATAGTCAATTCAGTCCACACTATTAATGTACCGAGTAATTCAGTACTAATAAATATGTTAAAAAAGTAAGAACCACACGATGAAATCTAAACAGTGGAAATTATACGTCAACTTATGCCATCTAATGCTTGACATACCACGAGTTCAATGAACCGCTAACCTGGTCGTCATTATTTTTGGGCACTTCAGGGAACATTGGTAGAATAGTAAGAACTTTAGACAAAACAGGAGAATCTTTTATTCCGAGTTCATTTAATTTCCAAGGTGATCTAATCGTTCTTACAGATTGATTGCCTTTACCTTCGAACTCTTTACTTTCTTCGATGTCATCCTCGTCATCCGAGTCACGTGGCTTTTCTTTTTCAGGAGCTTTTTGAGTAGTAGTGGTATCATCATAGTAGTCTTCTTTTTCGCCTGCTTTCTTGTGATATTGTGCTGCTCTTTTGTTCGAGATAGGTCGATGAGACGCGGTCGGCTGCTGTGCTTTACTTTGAATTTTCACTTCAGGTTGGGGTGCGAATTTTTGTTCTTGTTTTGCGGACGGCTGATTTGGGCGCCTTTGCTGCACTTTATTTCTCAATCTTGGCTCTAAAGGCTTTCCTCTGCCGATGAATTCATCATGATTAACATCAAAGTCGTAGTCTTCGAGATTGAAATCTTCGTCTTCGTGTTCGCCTGAGTCTACGGCTTTCACTGGCGACCGGTTCACCTTCATTTGGAAGTCTTCGTCGTAGTCCATTTCGTTGTTGTATTTTGGAATTGGTTTCTTCACGAGGATTTTTTTCTTCGTTGGTGTATGGTGAGATGCGGTGTTGTTCTTCCTGGGCTTATCGACCTTTTCGTGTGATGCTCTTATCACACGAGATGACGGTTCTTCTCTCCTCGATTTAGATTTGGAGAAGTTTCTCGTTTTCTTGTAGGTTCGTATTTGCTCGTCACTCCCCTCTTCCCTGGAGGAGCCAGTGCCAGAGTCTTCATCGAACGCGTCCCTCGTTAGGCGTACTGGTGGAGATGAACCTGTTGCTTTTGTTTCAGTAGTCAGTGTTCGATCGGTAATTTTTTCTATCAGCCGTGCGTTAATGTTTCTGCAAGAGAAACCTAACAGGACGAGCAATATCAGTTTCATTGTAATGTGCTTAACGTCTCACTGTCGGAGTATCAACTAGCGACATGATTGTGATTGAATGCAGAATGTAAACTACGTGATGTTTTTAAATGATGTTGACATCGGTAGATGAACAATGTGTGATGTGAAAAATAGGCTGACTAATAGATTTTATTTTAATAACAGATGGATGATTGTACTAATGTTAAATGGTAGGGTTCCAACGCTTGTGAATAATTTGATATTAAAAGTTTTAATGTTCAATTGTAACATTTCGTTGTTAAGGATTCTACGTTATATCTATCAGCTACAGCACCTAGCATCGTTTTAATGAAATGCAGAAAGCTTCGCTCGCCGTGCCTAGCGCTATGCGTTCGTTTTCGCCATCGCATCAATTATCTTAAAATCATTTTTGATGAATCTCTCATCGAATCTTTCCCCGTATCATTATTTACGGACTTTATCTGAAAGCTAGGCCATCATGCGAATCGTTTCTATAGCTTTTTCTCAAAACATTTTCATAACAAACAGATGGCAGATCTTTGTACACAGCCATTGTTATACTGAGGCAGTGAAGAGTGCTATACCGTGGCATGAAAGTAAGTTTAATATTGTGATTATATTATTCTCGAATATTACTCGTTTACTCCAATAAAACCTTGTTGTCCAAAGCCATGATAGCCAAAATCACCTCATACCTCTTATCCATCTGTTTCGGCACCGACAATTATCGCAAAATTAATGTAATTAATTGTGGCAATTCATTCAACCTTCCTGGCGCTCTCTTCTCTCATGTTTCAGTCCGTAACTTGTATTTTTCTACTACTTTACAATATTTTAAGGAGAACTACAGATCTAAGATTTCCAATCCCTGTTAAATCTCTTCTTTAGCTTTCGTAAAATACAGAGCTCGAGAGAATAATAATTTATAGGTACTACATAATACTTACCTAGCGGTAGAAAACGGGCCGCTTTAAAGACCTTCCTATAAAGCTAATAAGGATCAAATTCTGCCAAGTAATGACATAGACAACCAACTTTTTTTTTTTTTTTTTTATCTATAGGCTCGCGTTTGACCACTATCTCGCCTGATGGTAAGTGATGATGTGAAGCACGCTTGCCTAGAAGTAACCTATTCACTCTTGACTTAAAGACCCCAAGGTTGTAGCTATCAGGAAACAAAGACTCCGGCAGGGAATTCCACTCCTTAGCTGTGCGTACAATGAAAGTATTCGCAAAACGCTTTAAAAAAAAAAGGAAAAAGCTATTTTTTTACAAAATATTTGTTTATTTTTCTGATCTGAAATAATGATTTTTGACTCTGTGTGCTCGTCTGTGTATCTGTCACTTGTTAGGAAAGTACTATGTCCGCTACCATGCATGTGATGCATGGCAAATAAAAATGTTGATAAGAAACTGATGCCCATTTTCATTAACACTAGACAAACAGCACCTGAAGGAATGCCTAAATGCTATTGCATATCTGCCAAAATGTGTTTTTATTATAGGACGCTATGGGGGAGACCTTGTCCAGCAGTGGGACGGCGCTGAGTCGAGCGTTCATAATAATCCAAGCGAACTTCCTGTGGACTTAGTGCGAGTTTTTACTCACGCTCAATCGCGTTAACGTAAACTTAAATTTGTAGATATTGAAACTGGACAAGCGCCGTCTGGTGACGGTAAGGAGAAACCTCTTTTTTGTGCATGACAGTTGCCAACATGCTAGCATGCTTGAACTGAAGCGGTTGTAGGTGATTTACGTTTACTTATGTATATAATCTATCGTGTGAGGATTGAACTCATGACCTATTGCTTGCCATTAGTTTCAGCCAGATAAAAGCCCCTAATAGCCCAGAAATGTAGTCCTTTTGTCAAATCATGTCAAATAGAGGGGAAAACCAAAGGTATTAGTGCTCGCCATACTTCTGGGCCGCCCTGAAGTTGGCTTTCCGATGCGCAAGGCACGGATCGGTGCTGTTTTAGTATGAGATTTACTACTGCGCAGCCATTGTAGCCAACTTCAGGGCGGCCAAGAAGTTTGGCGAGAGCTATATTGTCCTCATCATCACGCGAATACAATCGTCGCGTTAATTGGTTCGGCGAAACCGGAAAGCGTCCTCTGTCGGCGCGACGACACGTTCGTGTTTGCCACACAAATTAAAGCAATGATCGCGTACTCAAGCGATGATGACATTGGTCGTTTTGCTAATAGGTAATGTTGAGAACATGACGTTCAGAGGCCTTAGTGCGAGTTTTTACTCACGCTCAATCGCGTAAACGTAAACATCAATTTGTATTGAAATTGGATAAGCGCCGTCTGGTGACGGTAAAGAGAAATCTCTTTTTTTGTATACATTTTGACATAAGAGATCGTTTACTGAGTGAGCATGTTAAAAAACTCGCACTAAGCCCTAAGATATCGTTTACGTTGTCACGAGTGAGTACGTTAAAAACAGTTAAAAAAACTCGGAATAAGCACACTGCTCATAGGTCGTTTTGCGAATAGCGCGTTTTGATACGGAGTCGATCCATCACAGCTGCTAACGCGCGTTGGACAATTTGTCAGATTAAAGCTGGAAACAAATTATCGGACGCGGCTTACGGACGCGACTGATAGCCGCGACTTATAGAGTATCTAGGTAATGAATGTATATTACATTGTGCAAACTATCGGATGTAAGTCGCGGACGTGACCTTTGGCGTTCGGACGTCTGATAGAGATCTGAGGCCTTAGTGCGAGTTTTTACTCACGGTCAATCGCGTTAACGTAAACGTCAATTTTTATGGAAACTGGATAAGCGCCGTCTGGGGACGGTAAGGAGAAACCTCTTTTTTTGTATACATTTTGACATAAGAGATCGTTTACGTAACACGAGTGAGCGTGAGTCACGCGTGAGTAAAAACTCGCACTAAGGCCACTGGCAGCCGCGTCCGATAATTTGTTCCCAGCTTATTTTAGACAAAATTCAAAGAATGGCTACACAAGTATGGAAAAGATCATGTTACACATTCCTTAAATTGGTAGGGATAGTAAGGTCAGGACAATTCCCAGCATGTTCGCTACTTTGTCTAAAACTTCTTGAATATTTTTTCAAACTATCTATGCCTTTGTCGTTATTCCCGCTTTTAATATTTTTCCGGCTTTGGCTAAAACAGGTTTCTGTTAACCCTACAATAATGTCGTCGTCATATATCTCGCGGAACAAACAAGTTTATTTGTTTACCAACCGCATATACAAATAAACAACAGTAATCAGATGTAAAAAAATATAAGAACAATACATTCATTATCCATCCGCAGTTACTTTGTGAGCCATCACGATGAAGATACTCTTCAAGATTATTAGCGCATTTCTCTACTTTACATTTGTGTCGCCCGTTCAAATGTACTACATATACGACGATAATCCAACCATAGGCCTTGTGCCTGTCGACAGTGGACCATTAATGAAAACTGGATTCAGTCTAGGCAAGCCGAGCAAGAAGCAACAGTTCACAGGATCATACAGTAACCCCAAATATCAAAAGGTAAACAACGAACATGTGGTTGACTCTCACTTCAAAGTTATGAAAAGCCCATCGAAGTACAACATCCCAGCTGCACTCGATACTGGAAGGCTCATAATTCATGACGCTGAGAAAAGTAAATCGCAGAGAGTAGTTGAAGAATATAGCATGACTGACGCGCCGAAACAGTGGCAGCAGAAACCGCAACATCAACAAACGATAAACACTGTAAATACTGGGCAAAAAGACCTCAGGCAAATCACGCAGATTCCCAACAATACACCTATTAGAGGTGATTACGGTTCTAAACCAAAAGAAGCAACTTTACGCGCTCAACCTTCGAACAATCAACAGATTTCACCTATAAGGCCTAAAGCCGTCAACGCTGACTACAGAAACTTAATGAAGCTGCGAAATCAGGATGCTGAAAAGGGTAAAATAAATCAATATGCAGGACGCAGCCAGAGAACTCTGGATATTGGACGCAGCCAAAGACATAAGGATGCAGGACGCAGTCAAACTCAAGATGGTACCTTCGTAGAAATTAATTTAAGAAAGACACAGATGCCGACCGACACTCAGCAAAAAGTACTATTAAACAACAACCGTCAGTCAACCTCCTTGTCGATTACACCGCAGGACAAACGCAAGAGGATGCCCACATCCATGGTGATTGACAAAACATTACACAAAGCAAATGGAATCGCACACGATCATAACATGCAAGTCATGTCACGAGTTCTAGACGCTATGACGCAAAAAATTGCAGACAGAAGACACAAAAAAGGCGAATACATAAATAGTGATACCGAAAACCACTTGGACAGAATATACGAAAAAAGCAAACGGAGTGTCGTAGCCGATAACATGAGAAAGTATATAGGAAAAGATAAAATAGGAAAAGAGCTACTTTATCAGCAAAAACAAAATTCCGCCTTGGCGAGGATTGGGAGTCATGAAGAAAGTTTTGAACAGGATGACACGCCTTACGCGGTGTTCTACAGAATGAATCCCGAAACTTTGGATCGGCAAGAAGGATTTATGTTAATGAGGGCCCTGGACGCAGAAAATGGAAACAGCTTAATTAGTAAGGAGAAACGCTTACACACTGCTTTTAAGGCAGACACTGAAAATATGTCGACTAAATCTAAAAAGAATGGCGGCTCCATTCACCATAAGACCATAAGACTGACGAATTTCTCTAATTACAGGAACCTGTGATTCCTTATTCATATTTCTATGAATACTACTGATGTATGTAACTTGTCATGCTAATCAATTCAATGCAGCGTGAAATAAGGTATAATTTCACAAGCAAACCGCAATTTGTTTTATAAGTACTATATTTTGTTTTTTTTGGCCTTCTATTCAAATCAATGTAGAAGTTGTTTAAATAAATATGATTATCGTTTTCATAAAATCTTATTCGATGTTTTGATTTATATACGACAACGATATAAAACCATCGTAGTATTTGGAATGGGTGCTACGTGGGGTGGTGATTGCGAGCTCTCCTGATAATTTGAGGTAGCCTATTTTATACCATAACATACATTCAGTTTTGTAGTTTCAATGAAACATTAAGTAGAAATCGTGGTGAGGCTATTACAGCAGTCACGTGTCGTTGGTCGGTGTCCACCTTACCAATGTGCAGTCGCCGATACAATATCGTTTTTATACTCTGCGTCAGACCGAACGCGCAGCAATGCACCGTATAAATTAATACAGGGTTTTTCATTATCATTGACACAGAAGACTATTGGCCAATCTAGAGAGCGCTCTCAAGTCGGCCCATTTATGAATGTCAATGAGCGATACAGTATTATGTTCACTATATAAATGCTAGTCTTGACCTTTGTCGTCATTATTATAGTAGACTTGATAGCCGAAAGCATGGCGCGAAAGATCGCCACGCTGTTGTTACTTTTTGCTTACGGTTCCTGCATGGAGATGCGGGAGACTGTGGAACGGACTGTCATGGTTCGGACCACAGGCTCTGATCTTCAGCCCGCGGCTACCGGCTATATATACAAAAAAGAAAGCGACGGTCCCGCCAGCGTCGTCAAAATGGGAGAGAGTGAAGTGATTGAACATTTTTCTAAAATGTATGGCAAGCCTGAGGCGTATAAGGCGCCTATTCCCGCCGCTGCTGGACCGTTCCACGACACAGAGGAAGACGAGGACAAAGCTGCTTCACATGCCTCAGAAGAACATGTGAAACCTGTTGAAGAGAATGTAGAAGAACAAGACGACCCCATCGACGGAATAGCGGCTGAAGATTACGACAAGATGTTCGAAGAATACGCAAAAAAATACGGGTCGGGTTACAAAGATGACTTTTCTGATTACTTGCATGGAATAGGACATTTCGATCACGGGATTTACCATGAATACAGGGGTGGGAAGGATCATGGATCGAAAGGATATCATGGATATGGGGACAAAGGGCACGAAGGTTATGGGAAAACACACCATTACGAGAAAGGAGATGCAGGGAATCACCACTCAGAGAAACACGAAGGGTATGCAGTATCTAAAGAGGGAGGTGACAAGAGCCACTATGACGAAGCCGACGCTCACGGGAAGCATTTCGCTCATGGACACGAATATAAAGGCGATGACCACGGACACAAAGCTGCTCACGACAAAGGAGAAGCGGTCGATGGATTTCACAAAGTCTTCGACAAAAATGAATTCAAGAAGGACCATGACTTTTATGATGCAGAAGGTGTCAAAGGAGACCACCACAAGTACGCAGGTGGACATGCCAGTCATGGATCAGAGGCCGGAGGACACGAGAAAGGAGGTTCTCACGATGCAGGGCATCACGAGAAAGGTTTCGGAAAAGGAGGATTTGTTGCCAAGGAGTCTGGAGACGCGCATGACGCAGCACACTCTTCAGAAGAAGATGGCAAGTCCCACCACTACCATGACGGAAAATTCGGCGCTAAAGGCGGACAGTATGGCGGCAAGAGCTTCGGTTACCAAGTCAAGCACTGATCCTACGTTGGTGACCCTTGTTATATTTTTGTTGATTTTTTGGTAATATACTTTTTTGTAAATATGTGTATTTTGTAGATATAAAGATAAGCCATACCCTTAACATTTTTTTGTTTTGTTTGAGTTGCCCTACAAAAACCAGTGAACTGACTACGTATTTTGACGAATCTATTATTTATTTTAAAATTAAATTTACGCTTGGCTTAACAAATATGTTAACTGCTATTCTAATATTTAGGTAACATTCTCATTAAGTTAATTTATTTAATGTAAGAGAAAAATGCAAAAATAAATCTCATTTAATTCAGAATCTATTAATTAATACTACTAATATATTAATGAAATTAGAGTACGGATGGAGGAAACCAAAGTTTTTGTTATTACGTTAGTTTTTTAGGAAAAATAATAAAATTATTCTTTAATAATATCTACTTATAATTTGTGTTTTTCCTTGACACTTTAAAATTGTGGCGGCCGCACCTTCATAAAATTAAATCATCTTTTTTATACAAATTGGTATTGACCAACGACATTTGTCTCGAATTACAAAGTCACAATTTAAATTTGGGAAGGGCAGAGACAGAACTAACTCCACAGCAATGTCTGTTATTTGAATGTCGTCTTTCGTCGGTCATTTCAGAATCCAAGTATAGAATGCGATTTTTTCTAATTCATATGCACTTTTTAAGTTTATCTTGGACATCACAGGCAACGCTGAAGGAAAACATTGCGTGGAAACCTGGACTTATATAGTTAATGTAAGTCTGAAATAGCCAAGTCAGAGAGGTTTCCAGAGGCGGCTTAATTAACTCTGATACCAGAGGTGGCCACATCCTCACACGAAAAGAAGAAAAAAAAAGTTAAATCAAAAAATCAAAAAACCCGACTGCTTCAAAAGCGAACTAAAAAGACGTAAACAAGGAAAAAATTATGCTGTGCAGTCGGAGGATACATATTCGCGGGCTGGCTGACCAAAATCTGGTGTATCCTCCGCCTGCACAGCATGATTTTTTCCTTGTTTACGTCTTTTTAGTTCGCTTTTGAAGCAGTCGGGTTTTTTGATTTTTTGATTTAACTTTTTTTATTTATACGTTTTTAGGTAAGTTTTTTTCGAATTAGATACATTTTAACATATAAGTGTTATATATTTTTGAAATCACCTCTTAAAACCCTTTATTTTGATACCCCACACACTGGGTTTGGAAGAAAAAAAAAATTGGGACCCCACAATATGGCGCCCAAAATCCGCCATTTTTCTATTGTCCAATTTTAACGTAGCCTGTGACACTCGCAGGGTTAAGACGAATCGATTGACGTATGAATCATCAAAATCGGCCAACGCGTTTGGTCTCTGGAACGCCACATAGGAACAAACATACATACATACATACATATATACATACATACATACATACATACATACATAGACTGATAAACACATTACCCTCCTTCGGCAGTCGGGTAAAAAGAGGATTCCATAATTCCAGAGATATCGCTGCGATATCCCTGCCGGAGTCTGTGTTTCCCGATAGCTACAATCTAGGAGTCTTTAAGTCAAGAGTGAATAGGTTACTTCTAGGCAAGCGTGCTTCACCGTCGACCACATCATCGCTTTCCATCAGATGAAATAGAGGTCAAGCGCAAGCCTATATATAGTAAAAAAAAAACCGGCCAGGTGCGAGTCGGGCTCGCGCACGAAGGGTTCCGTACCATTTTCGTAAAAAATGGCAAAAAAAACACGTTTGTTGCATGGGAGCCCCCCTTAAATATTTATTTTATTTTGTTTTTAGTATTTGTTGTTGTAGCGGCAACAGATATACATCACCTGTGAAAATTTCAACTGTCTAGCTATCACGGTTCATGAGATACAGCCTGGTGACAGACAGACAGACAAACAGACGGACCGCAGAGTCTCAGTAATAGGGTCCCGTTTTTTCCTTTTGTGTACGGAACCCTAAAAAAAGATTATTCTTTTATCCCCGAAGATTTAGGGAGAAGTGTAACTATATTATACAATACAGTTACACAGTTATCAGTTACAGTTGTTCTCTTACATTTCATCTGTCCTGCCTGTGTTATAGGTGGTATACCCACCAACCAGGCACAAATCCAGACCGGCGAGCACGGCAGTGGAACTGCTCCACAGGAGGCCCAGTGGTAACGGCCCCGACTTACGAGTCGTACGTAGGTCGTCAGTTCGAACCCAGGCACTACTCTTAAAACGGTGAAGGAAACCGGTATGTCCAAGAACCAAAACCTCTAAGACATGTGACATGTCACCAACCCGCACTGGGCCCGTGTGGTGGATTAAAGCCGATTATCTCTCTCACAGAGAGGATGCCTGTGTCCCAGCATTGGGGACATTATAATGCTGATGATGATGAGCACGGCCTACTTTGATAGGTTTGAGTCCCACATTTTTACACAGTTTGGGAACAAACACCGTGATAAATTGAACACAGGTTCCTAGGCTTCGCGTAAGCGCTTTATGATTGTGACTATAATTTAAACCGACTTCAAAAAGGCTCCCCCTTTTGATCGCATTTCATGTTTTTGTTTTATCTATGTCACCTCAAAACTTTCTACTTGGTGAACCGATTTTGATTATTCGTCATTTATTTGAAAGCGGGTGGCTTCTCACGTGGTCCCATTTCAATTATGCGATGATGAAGAACTTTGGAGATATATAACAAAACTCTTCAATAAATGACGGCAAATTTCTCAGGATTGCTGCAATCGCATGTCTGTTTATTGTTTACACCATTTCATACCATAATAAGGGGTACGCAGATTTGTACAGTTCACCCTGGTACACTTGCATTTCACTGATTACGTTTAATTTTTTATGTTATTCGGGTAATCTATTCTGGCATAAATAATTATAGGTACCATAATAAAGAACTTGTTCATTACGTACCACAACTAAAGAGTCAAAAATAAAAACTATTTTACAAAAAAATACAACAGACTTGCAAAAAAAACACTACAAAGTGAAAAATATCTTCAATTTCGGAAGTCGGTGTCAAAAAGCGAAGAAACAAAAACAGGAACACCGACTTCGTAGTGTTTATTTTGGCAGACAGTTGTATTTTTTTTTTGTATGGTTTTTTCTATTCTACAGATTTTTTTATACTGCCATAGGCACAAATCGATTATTTGTGCTATATTATTATTATTAAAACATATATTCTACAAGCCTAGTTCTTCTTGCTCGTGTTCTTCATTGCTGAAGGTCGTGTACGTCTTTGAAAGCTTTGACGGATTCGCTGACGAGCTGGTCCCAGACCACTTCGTCTTCGGTTCTTCATAAGGCAGTGGTCATGAGTCCTGTCCTGTTATCGCCTTGATATCATCTGTCGATTGATAGTGGTCAAAACCTTTGCGTTGCCGTATTCACTTACGGAATAAGGCTGCTGACCAGTGAGTAGGTAAACAACCGGTCTTTTTCTTTCAACTTTTCTACTACAACCAGTTTTTTCCCAGTATTTGGTAGTTACCGGGCAATATGAACAAAGAAAGAAATGCGTCAGGCGTTGATGATGCTGACAATCGGAAGACCTCCTCAAAGTGTTGGCGCCTGCGTAGTAGCTGCACTTCTGACGTCACAATGAGCTGCCCCTCTTTAGAATTCAGCGGCTTCTTTTTGAGCCTTCTTTTCCCTGCCAAGGCCTTGGTGGCTTTTTACAGCTCTTTCTGGTTGCCGGTATAAGCACGATCAGCAACATCATCCACTCACCGCCTTCTATTTGCACTCGTACTACGATAAATCGCCTCTCGCTTCTGTCGGTATTGATCATTGAGGTCGGCTCGTTTGGCATCATCACGGGTCTCAAGAAGTTTCAAATGTATGTACCTTCTGTCTTCAATGAGGCTCTATGTGTGATGTGAAATCCAGTCCTCTCGCGAATGAGTTGACTTGTGGCCAAGCACAACAGCTGCTGGTCTATATACAGAGCGAAATATGTCATTCTAATGTTTAAAGTTTTTATATAACATACTTTCATGCTAATACATATTAATAGTAACGTTTTCTCTGAATGATTCTGATCGATGTACATCGAAATAAAACGTTCGAAATTCAGTAATTCGTCTTATGATACTTTCAAACTCACGTAAATCGTAGATACTTTTAAAATTTACGAATACAGTATATCGATATTTTAAATTTCGAAGTTCAGTGTGAGACCCTGGGATGGACATAACTAGTTTTATCCTGGTAGTGTTCCCTTGGGCAGTCTTGGAACCTTTGCAAGTTGAAAGAGCGACCGTTATTCGTCTGTCCTGAATAGCCCTGGTGCATTCAGATCGACGGCGACTGCCAGCCCGCTCCTGTTTAGCCTGTCTGAATTTTCTATACATAGCCGCTATTGTATTTATAGCAAGCGCCTACGCAATCGTTAAACGCCCAGTAAGTACCTATGTTACAACCTATTGCTCGTTGTAAATCTAAACTCAAACTCAAAGCATTTATTTCAACTAATTGAACTGCTGCAATACAAAGCTTGCCTGTTGATTTTTATGCCCCTAAAACAAATTAATATGTTCAATTATCAATACAAATCTAAAAGATTTTAATACCTTTTAAAACATCATTAACTATATTCAATTGTCAATATACGTAGTCATGAGTATATAATGAGCTTATTTCATATATAAAAAAACAAACTAAGTACATAAAACCATATAAATATAAAAAAATATCTCAATCCCGCAAGCTTGCGGGATCGTAATATTGTTGGGAATGGATTCCCTAGCTTGCTTCATCGTCATCATCATCATTTCAGTCGAAACATGTCCACTGCTGAACATAAGCCTTCCCCAAGCGTCGCCACATCGACCAGTCCCGTGCGTCTCGCGTCCAGCGGATTCCCTAAATATGAATGGTTTGGAGGTTCCAAGTATTTTTTTGTTTTTTTTTTCATTCCCGCAAAGTTGCAGCATCTTGCTTTAATCCCGCAAAAAAGGCGCGTTTGTGGGATTGGATTTCCTATTGGGTACCGTACAGTCGTTCTCTTAAGGAAAATGGGTGATCTAGATTTGTTTTTCATTTTGTAAGTAGTAAATATTTAAATGTATTAGGAAACGTGAATCTCGTTGAGTACTTAAGGTACGCAGTATGTGTAAGAAACAACTTCATAATATGCCCTGGCACAGAATTATTATTTATTTGTTTAAATTTCATGCATTAAGAAAAGTACAATGACTGCAGGTGGTGGCTGCCTTTCTTTGTATGATGGCTTGAATCTTGAAACATTAAACTTATCCCCACGAATTCACACTGCTAATTTTATCAAAGTATAAGATGTGGACTTTATCAAAGCGAAGCTAAGGCATTAAATCCGCAAATAAATAAATAAGCTTTGTGAAAATGTATTGAAGAACCCATTGAAAACAATATAATTATCACGGGAAATTTAACGCGAAACGCGAAAGTTTTAAAGTGAAGAACCCATTGTTTGAAAAGATAGCTAAAAATCCCATGAAGCAGAAGACTGAAAAATAATTTATAAACTACATCAACTAGGAAAACAGTACCCACCTTTTGAGTTCCGGCCCAAAAAGTGACTGCTATTCTGTATAAAGCGATGGAGCAGTGCTGATCCCGAATTGCCTAACCCCGTCATCACTTTTGCCATGATAAACCTTTTATTTTTATAATTTTATTTGAACACTGTTTAATGTCCTTGCAAGAAGGGATGGCAAAGTGCAAATTATGACATTTTGTTCAGACTGTCCGTACATGCATGCGAACATCAGGGGACAACCACGCCTGAAACACATCGCGACTTTGTAGCAGATACTACCTTACCAGTAAAGTGCAGACTAAATTGGAGACAAAAAAACCACGAGAAGCTTCATTCATTGTCAAATCTAAATTATATTAGTGACATAATATTGTAGGTCAATGCTACCTTTTACCGAGTGAAGCGGTTCGCGTAGATTCCTCTAATAAAAAAAAGCATTTCACGCCTATTACCAGTGCGGTCGGCTTGCCCACAAATTGCACAATAGCCAATTTTTTTCATTAACAGCCTCTTTGTCACCTATAACCTCGTCTGATAAGCAATTTGTTACATGGCTACAAGAAAGGTAACGAACATACTCACGGACCTTTGTCTCTAGACTAGATATAAATATTGGGCAACGGGCTTATCAAATTATAACAGTACGAGTAGCAGTACGATACACATCTCAACATGGCACGAACAGCTTTATACGTTCTGCTGGCTGCGACCGCTGTGGCGGCGGTGCAGGTGGGCTTCGTGCCTCCGGCGGCCACCAGCTACATCTACCGGAGCGACAACAACGGCCCAGCGAACTACATCCAGCTCGGGGCTCCCGCGCCGTACCATGGACAACACAACGCCTTTGCCGCGCCCCTACCTCTCTTACAGCCCAAACTTGGCGCCCTGGAGGCCTACGATCTCGCACCCCTTCCCCTACCCTATGTGGCTGCCAAACCCATCATTGTTGAAGACGCTGAAGAAGATGACGATGACGACAGCGAAGAATCTGACGAATACATCGATGGAGGAGACTTGGTAAGACACGACGATGGGCACGAATTCGCTAAGGGCGAGGGTAGTGACTACGGCGAGAAGCACCACTCCGCTCACGGTGAGAAGGGCAGCAAGGGCTTCCACTCTAAAGGACATAACGCTAAGGGTGAAGCTGGACATTACGGCAAGGAGCACAACGAAGGATACCACAAGGAGGCTGAAGGTGGCGAGAAAGGACACCACGACGAGGCCGCCGTTCACGGCAAGCACCACGAATCCGGCGAGAGCTACAAGGGAGGCGACCACGGACACAAGAAGCACCACAGCAAAGGAGAGGAGATCACCGGCTACCACAAAGTGTTCAACAAGGACGAGTTCAAGAAGGACCATGACTTCTACGATGTTGCCGACAACAGCGGACACTTCAACAAGCACGGATACCAGAAGGGACACCACGGCTCCGAAAAGGGTGAACACAAAGAAGGTGGTCAGCATGACTCAGCTTTCGACAAGGGTGGTTTTGGAAAGGCTGGCTTCCACGCTAAAGGTCATGTTGATGATGCTGATGCCGGTCACTCTGCTGAGCAAGGCCATGAGAGTCACTACCATGACGAAGGTGACTACGGTAAGAAGGGTGGTAGTGCTCACGGCAAGGAATACGCCTACGCTGATGATGATGGAGATGATGATGGAGATGATGATGGTGATGACGACAGCCACTACGATGATAAGGATTAAGCTCACCGTATCCTGCGGTTATTGTAAATATCTGTTGACTATTTAATTCTCTCAATAATTTTGTTATGTTTGATATTCTCGATGACGACGCTGTAAATATTTTTTTTATCACAAGCGAATAAATGATTTAGAAATGAAACTATTTTTTACTTAGCTATCTTAATACACATTTTTGTAGGTTTAGGTAATCCTAAACTTGCAAGTAATTTAAAAATTATGTATTAGCTTCTGGCATCGTCTTCGTCCGCGTGATAATGTTTTATCATCCCATAGAAACATTATACCGCTATAAAAATCACACTATAATCTATATCTGTGCCAAATTTCATCCAGATCCGTTCAGCCGTTCTGGCGTGATTGAGTAACAAACATACATACACACACATCCATCCTAACTTTCACATTTATTATATTAGTAAGACAAGTAATTCATATCCGTGCCTAAGTGTACTTTTCTTTTGTATATAGTGTAAGTAGTTGAGTTTAGTATTTTTTTATATATTTATATCTTTTTTACTCTTGTTTAGTGTTTAAGTATGTACATATTTACACCTTTATTTTACAAATAAATTCAAAGACTGTTCAGCCCGGTATGTATGTTCTACGTTCCATGATGGCTCCTTCTACGTTACTATTCGTACTGCAACTGCGGTGCATCTCGGAACTCCTTCCGGGACGGCACTCCCTACGCGACAGGCCCTCCCTCCCAAAATTTGGGATGGTCTAAAAAGCCGGTATGCTGAATGTGCTAGAGTGGTAGTAAGGAACACAACCACAATATTATATTAGGTATCACAACCATTCCACAGGATTATTTGGTGCTACCAAGATGCTCGTAGTTAATATATTTTAAACTGGCTTTATTTAGAATTTGGTGTTTATTAAACTATTGCTTTAGAAATGATGTATGTATTTTATTAGTTAGTTAGTCTATGAATAGCCGAATTTAAATAGTGGTCATCTTTTTTAAATTGTTTCACTATCACTGTTGTGTCCTTTTTAACCGACTTGCCAAAAAGGAGGTGGTTCTATGTTCGACTGTACGTATGTTTTTGTTGGCCCGACTTTCTTTGGTTGTAAACCGAATTGTGAACCGATTTTGAAAATTCTTTTTTTGTTTGAAAGAGTATGCTCCCGAATTAGTCCCATTTAAATTTGGTGAAGATCTGATAAGAACTTCGGCGATAGACAACAGAACTCTTCAATAAATGATGGATATCTCTCGGAATATCTGCAATTTCGCATGTCTGTTTATTGTTTACCCCATTTCATAACATAACATCACCCTGTTACGGTCGAAAGGGGTAAGCAGATGTATACAGTTCACCCTGGTACACTGTCATTCCACCGGTTATGTTCAAGTTTCATGTTATTCAGGTAATCTATACTGGCATCACTTTAGACATTATAAGTACCTTAATACTATACAATTTGCCCATTATGCACTACAACTAAAAAGTGAAAAATAAAAACTCTTTTCCCAAAAAAATACAACTGACTTATAAAACGAAGAAACGAAAACAGGAACACCGACTTCTGAAATTGAAGTTATTTTTCACTTTGTAGCGTAGCGTTATTTAGAAGTCGAGTCGGTTGTATTTATTTGTAAAAAACGTATTTTTTAACCAAGGCTTGACTGGTAGAGGTAATCCTTGCTGTTTTAAGTTCGTCTATGTATCACCATTGTACATGCAGTTTAAATAAATAATAAGGCTTCCAGTTGATACCACATAACTAGTACTTTATTTGACTGGAATCGCATTTTAATCTTCATTTGATAGACATTGCTTCAACTTTCAAACAGAAATAAACAACCATGTCAAAATAACCCCAATTTATAAAAGTACTCGTACAATCGAACAAGCACCTTGACGGCAAATGTCCGTAATATCTATGAAAATCAATTAGTATCTATGCACTAGGTTAATTAAAAAGTAATTAGGTTTAGGTCCACTTAATCAAGTTAATTTTATTGGCTAAACGATTAAGGAAAACGCTGGCAGTTCGTGAGGATACCGGTAAACTTCTAGAACCAAAAACTCGAAGAAGATGTCTGCCAATCAAACTAGACTAGACCAGGCAGGGAAATTCCTACCAAACACGGTGTGAAAGTTGACAGAGTTAAAAAGCCGATCACCCCTTCAAGATCGGCCATGGTGTGGTAGCCAGTCGACTCCTTCATCACATTGACAACGATGTGGAGCGCCGTTAGGAGCGCCCAGAAGCAGACAAGCGAAGCGATCCGGAAATCTTTGTAGACTTGCCTGTAGCCAGACGAGGCCCGACTTCTACTAGTACTCACCTACAGCCAGCAGGCTAAATTAATTATTCAAGCAGCATATAAATAAATAAATTAATAATAAACTGTGTTCTGTTTTTTACCCGACTGCCGAAGGAGGGTAATGTGTTTATCAGTCTATGTATGTATGTATGTATGTATGTATGTATGTATGTATGTTTGTTCCTATGTGGCGTTCCAGAGACCAAACGCGTTGGCCGATTTTGATGATTAATACGTCAATCGATTCGTCTTAATCCTGCGAGTGTCATAGGCTACATTTAAATTGGTTAATAGAAAAATGGCGGATTTTGGGCGCCATATTGTAGGGGCCCAAATTTTTTTTTTCTTCCAAACCCATCGTGTGGGGTATCAAAATAAAGGGTTTTAAGAGGTGATTTCAAAAATATATAACACTTATATGTTTAAATGTATCTAATTCGAAAAAAACTTAACTAAAAAGTTATAAATAAAAAAAGTTAAATCAAAAAATCAAAAAACCCGACTGCTTCAAAAGCGAACTAAAAAGTCGTAAACAAGGAAAAAATCATGCTTTGCAGGAGGAGGATACATCTGGTTTTGGTCAGCCAGCTCGCGCGTATGTATCCTCCGACTGCACAGCATGATTTTTTCCTTGTTTATTGTATTTTGTTTCCATAAACTACAGCATAACAGCAGTGTTATTTAAGATGTGGTGGACATCCCACCCATACGCACAAAACGTTTTGGAAACACTTTTATTATGCGTACAGCTAAGGAGTGGAATTCCCTGCCGGAGTCTGTGTTTCCCGACAGCTACAATCTAGGAGTCTCATAGGTTATTTCTAGGCAAGCGTGTTTCACCGTCGACCACATTATCGCTTACCTAGGAGAGATAGTGAAAAACAATATATCACGGGCATTCGATTGTTTATTTACTTATTTCATCTGACGTTGTGACAGGCCGTGTTGCAACGACCGTGGTCCCACAATCATCACGTGATGTATTGTTTTTCAATTATGAAACGCGAAAGTTTTAAAGTTAGGTGAGATAGTGGGCAAGCTAAAACTAACTAACAATAAAAAAAATAGTGTCGGTCTTCTATTACAACATACCAGCTTCTACTACTGTTACCTACTGTGCCTAATTTATACTAAGTTGGTACCGGAAGGGGCGGAAGGATATTCTCATTCTTTATTGCACACAAAACATAAAATGAAGATACAAATACAATGGACAGCTTATGTACAAAGGCGAGCTTAACCCATAATTGGGTTCTCTAACAGCAAGCCTCAGTTGTTAAAGGAAATTTGCGTATGAGGACAGTGCATCCAATTGCACAACAAAATTCCAAGTTAAAAAACATATAAATACATATTTAAAATTCTTACATACTAAATAAACTAAACAGATACGTGTAAACATAATACATACTGAATTACAATATAATTCATAACTAAAATCTTTAATTTTTATATACATACTTTTGCGTCATGTTGATAGGAAATGCTCCTTTATTCTTCTCTTGAAAACCTCCAACGAAACTCTATCATGAATAGAGAGTGTGGAAGAGTATTCCAGAGGCGGACAGCACGAACAGTAAATGATCCACCGTAACGACTTGAGGAGTGGGGAGGAAAACAAAGAAGAAGATATATGAGGATAATTGCTATTGTAAAAATAAAGTTGAATCAAATTATTATATATTTTTTATTCTTGTATTTACCGTTTTCAATTGTTAACTTGACTATTTATAAATTCTTTTGTTTTAAGCCTTTATAGAAAGTCCCATAGAAATATGTGTGTTGTTCTACATTAGCTGAAGGCTTTCCGGTATGTATATTGAATCATCAATTGTCTTAAATAGGTAGGAGCCCTTTTATTTTTATAATAAAACAATCAATTAATCATATTGTTTTCTTTTCCTTTTCCGATTTTAATCGATTGCATTAGTTCAATTCCAATGTTTATGTACGTTTACGATTTCTTCTCCAATAGATTGAGAATCTACATGATAAATATATAACCAGACTAGAGTCTAAAGCTACCTGCTGCAAAGCTCCTGACAAAAAAAAAATGTCAGGAGGCTGCCGTTTACGCCAATTTATCCGATCCGAGCGACGAAACCGCAGGATCAACATCTGCTAAACCATTCCTCTACTATGTTTACAGTAACAGCGGATCTTTGTGTCTCTGAAGTTGGCCGCAAGAGCCTGCGCAGTTGCTATTTTTGTGTCAACTTTGAAGTAGAAGATAGCATTGTATAACTGCCTCTTTCACCATCTTACGTTTCTCACATCGTCCTATCTCGCTTTCTCTATGCATTATACTCGATGACAAACTGTTTCTTGCGCAATGTATCGTAGAGCCAACTTCAGAGACACAAAGATTCGCTGTGACTACTGTACGTCGGCAACCAGTCTAACCGGTTCCAGCTGAATTCCAGTATTTTACATGGAGCGACTGCCTATCTGGCCGCCACAACCCAGTTACTGTGTAATACGATCACACTATCACCCTAATATTAAAAAGATGAAAGATTGTTGAGTGTATGTTTTTTACTTCTTCACGCTCAAACAGCTGGACTAGTATACTTTTTATGCCGGGATAATGTACCTTGGGATAATTTTCGACTATCACGCGGGCGAACCCGCTGGCGGAAGCTACCTTATAAAGCTGGACGAGAATGACTCAAAATGAAACTCTAATGCTCCCATTTTTCAATTGCAATTTATTTAACTGTAAATTACGGCAGAGCTATATTTGAGTCACAACATAAACTTTTGCATAATTTCTGAGGTCAGTGATATAATTATGAATGAATGAACTCTGGTGGCTGCAAAAAAAACGGTCTGGTTAAGAAGCTGTGTAATGCTGGTAGCTGACGTTTTTTATTCAAATCACAATGTTGAAATCGAAATAATGATGATATCTACACCGAAATAGTAGGTCTGTAAGTAGGTGTATTAGTTTAATACCATTGTGTAACTTGTGCATGTAGGCTTTTAGGGTTCCGTACCCGAAGGGTAAAAACGGGACCCTATTACTAAGACTCCACGATTCGTCTGTCTGTCTGCCTATCTGTCACGAGCTGTATCTCATGAATAGTGATAGCTAGATAGTTGAAATTTTCACCGATAATCCTATTTCTGTTGCCGCTAGCTAAAAAACTAACAACAAATACCAAAAACAGAATAAAAGGGCTCCCATACAACAAACATGATTTTTTGGCCGTTTTTGCGATAGTGGTACGGAACCCTTTGTGCGCTTCGCGCGCAGGACGGGGTTCACCCTTAGAGCATTTAGTTAAATGCTCTAAGGGTTCACCTGACCGGAGCGTCGTCACGACATCGCACCGTCACAACGTATATTGGGTAACATCGGGAAATGGGGGATTATTGATTCGTCCAACTCCCGGTGCGAGTGTGGTGCCCCTGTACAGACTATGTCCCACTCGCTGGAGTGTCCTGGCTGTCCATTCACTTGCACCCTGGAAGACCTGTACAGTGCTTCTGACGCTGCAATAAGCGTGGCCGCTTACTTGGCCCAGAAAATCTAATTAAATATGCCATCGAATCGAAAAGAAGAAGATCGTCTCCCGCCACCCGCGCGGTCCATGGTAGTCTCACTTACGAATTTGCCAAGCTATAGTAGATACTAAGTTTAAGTGCTCGTGGCTAAATAATAACAGTCGCATGGGTCGATCTTCAATGTTAAGCAACGCTTGACGAGGTCGGTCCGTGGATGGATGACCATTTCAACATACCGAGTTTCCTCCGTGCCTCGGCAAGCACGTTAAGCTATTGGTCTCGGCTGTCATTTAAAGATCGTTGACAGTCGTTACAGGTAGTCAGAAGCCTGAGATCTGACACCAGTCTTATCAAGAGGTATCGTGTTACCCAGTTACTGGATTGTGGAGGTCAGATAGGCAGTCACTCCATGTAAAACACTGGTACTCAGCTGAATCCAGTAAGACTGGAAGCCGACCCTAACAATAATTGGGAATAAGGCTAGGCAGACGATGAATGTCTTCTCTAAGTCCCATGTCATAGGGGATGATCCTATTGCCATCAACTGGGCACATGTCCACATTCCAGGCTGCTGTTGAGAAATTCCAGGTGGAAAAACATATTTTTGGAATCGCGCCCGGGACCTCAGGCAGCAGTGTCGCTTGCAGCCAATAGACCAACGAGGTCTAGTTTATTATGTTGAGGATACTATGTCTTTTATTACAAATTGTACGCCTACTAAATTTATAAAGTCAGCCGAACTCTGAGTTTGTTTCGGCCTTTCTTCTCAGAGTAGTCAGATAGGAAACGCCGACCTCATCTAGTTTAAAAAATAAATATGATAAACATGTAAAAGCGTTTGTACAAACCAACTTACAGAAATAAAATCATTTATCATTAGAACATTGGCCCCCTCTAAACAATGGTTTCTCACCAAACAAGTGTTTGGTGAGAAACCAGTGTTATTAAAACAAGAAGGAAAAGATACCTACCTTTATTTAATTACCAATGCTCTTAAAAGAAGAGAGAAAGGGAGGTTATCTAAAATACATTGGAATAATACTTACTCGTTCACTTTCTGTTTAAACTACTGTCCGAACTGGGCAGTTCTAATTACAAAACTCATTGCCAAATAGCACGATTCCAGGGGGGTACCATCTCTTAGAGTAAGGTTACTTTGAGTGTGTGTTACTTTGTGTATGACTTATATATAAATCTGTTCCTTACGCAAATTATCATAAATGATATAGCGAAACTTCGCAGCCGTGATGTGTATCGATTGATATAAAAATCTGAAAACGATGCAAAAAATGAAAATGGATTTTCTAAACTTTTTGGTGTACAATAAAGTATTATATTCTAAAACTCAATTCTATAGGAAAATCTCCCGTGATCTTGACTAAACTAAAATAAACTCTAAGCAGGTAGCCAAATAGTAGCTACCTAATTCGTGTGAACTGTTAAATATGGAGACCTTGACTCGTCCGATTCAAATCGTTGCACCGATTACGAATCTAATCGACTGTGGCTAGAAACAGCCAGCGATTGATCACTCATCTCTTAGAAAAAAACATCCTTGTCTAACATTTGTAAACAAAAGGCTATATAAGCCTAGCCCTCGCCATGTATGTCAGTGTCGCAACCTACTTCGATTGCGCAAGAGTGCAGAAAAAATTAGGTCGAAATGATAAAAACATTGTGTCTTGTTCTGACATTGACCATCGTGGATTTTGCTGAGTCATCCCCTATCAATGTCGGCACTCTAGAATTCGACAATGTCAGCAGTGACAACTATCCAGACCTAGGATACGAACGTGATGAGAACTGGGGGGCCGTCTTCTCAAGACTATTAGGCAATCCGGACAAGGACCCGCCTTCAAAGTATTATGCGAAATCTAGCAAGGATAGTGAGAATACGAGTGAAAAAACGTCAGGAGCAAAACAGAAGAGCAAGTCAACGAAAGGTGTTCACAGCACACACAACAGTGGTGATTTAAACTCGTTATTCAAGGAAGTCGCTGCGCATGATCAAGGCACTTACGATGATGCCGATGAGTCTGCTCGCACTGACGTCACAGCTGCAGCAGCAGCCGTCACCAAAGGAAAAGGAACTAGGACTTATGCGAGAGGTACTAAGACTACCGGCTTCCATCGGGTGCACCACAAAGACGAATACAAGAAAGATCAAGACTTCTACGAAATTGATGAAACGAAAGGAACGATTAACAGCGCTGGCGGGAAGATAGCAGGAGCAAAAGCAAGTGCTGGTGCAGGGCATAGAAAAGGTAGCTTCGATCATAATCGCGAGAAAGATATTTACGGCAAACAAGGGTCTTTAGATATCGGATTCTTAGATAAGCAATTTAGTGAATTTGAGGATTCCGACGACTTAGACGGTGAATTTTCTAATTTCTAATGAACTTGACATTTAAACTGTCTGTAGAAATTATTTGTGTGTGTTTTTAAGTCAATAATTTATTTTTGAGGCTATGAAACTTCTTAGGTGTTCTATAATAAATAATTAACCAAATTGAAAAGGTATTTTTACTGTCTTAACTTTGTGTAAGTTCACAAAATTCATCTTGGCACTCGGGTAAAACGGGAGGTTGTTGAGGCTCGATTATCCACTTTCTTTTTATAAGCTTTCATATTTCTTCTTATTCGTCAGTAGGTGTCTATGTAAATGTATGGTTTAAATGTTTCAACTTAATTTTAAAACAGTTATCCTCAACTAATTGAGCAGATTTTTTTAAAATTCATTTTGCCGTCGTTCTACTGCTGAATTAGAACGTCAATGTACAATTTTTTATCTTAAGTATTTTAATAATTAGAATTTCGCGGGCCGCACCAACGGGCCGCCCGGCCAAGCCGAAATTATCGTATTTAGCAGTATATAATAGTAATCTTTGGTATTTCGGTACTAGCCACACACAACTAGTATTTTACAAAGTTGTAGAGGAGTGTATAGTTATGCAAGAAACCTTAATAAATTCTAATTATAATAGGAAATGGCGCAATTTTTGTAACGTAAACGTGGACGTAAGGTAAGATTAACTTTATTTAGCTTGGTACTAGCAAATTGCCGTATTATTAAAAACTAAATAAGGAGGCATTATACTAATGTGACTCTAGTCTCGGACTAAAAGTTATGTACACCATGGTGCTAGCTAGTATAAGGTCGGATTAAAGTTGGAAGGCTGCTACACACGTTACGAAAAATCGTTCGAAGAGTGTATCCATGGCTACCTACTACAATTATCATGTTTGTTGTGATTTGATGATGAAATTTTTTAGTTAAAATAAATATATTATTGGTTCACCATACAAATTTCCACCTCCCTTTCCAACCCCATAAAAACTATCCTATGGCCTTCCCAGGGTCTCAAACTACCCCCCCGGTGGGTTCCCGCTTTGTCGAGGCGGGGGGCTCAGTAGCCTAGGTTGCGATGCCGCTTGGTAACAGAGGCTTCCTCGCGGCTGAGGGTTGGAGGCGGGAGCGGAGTGCCGGTAGTACGGTGCGCCGCTCTCCCTACCTCCCGCGGCCTGGACGGGGTCGCCACCGCCAGCACATGGCGGACGCGGAAACGTCGAAAAGTGGTAGGTGGCGGGGGCACTGACCTGACCCGTCACAGGGGCACCAAGCGTGCCATACACGGGGTCGTCTGGCACTCATGTGCTGGTTTGGTCCCAGGGGTGGTCACGGCGTACAGTGTGTTCTGGTGCGCCGGTGATGGGGGGTAACTCCCCGAGGAGGGTCCGGTGACGGACAGCCGCGGCGGATTCGCGGTGAGGGTTGGAGTGTAGCCTTAGGGGCACTATGGCGCGAGGACTCAATTTTTTTTTAAGTTCTTACCTTTTTTAGGAAATTTTCCAATTTTATTGCAGTTTCGGGTTGCCTTGACCAATAACAATCATTTACGTTCTGAGAAGCATAGCCCTACGACGCACCGTTTCCGAATTATGGTCCTCAGAATTTTATTTGATTTTGCATAAAACTCTTTATATTTCCAAAATGGTAGCTCGGATGAAAACCTTTTCCGGAAAGAAATTGTTGCTCTAGTGGATAACCATGAGATGAAATAAGAAAATCCACGAAAAATAGAAAAAAAAGATAATGAAATTTTTTAAGTGTCGACCTTGCGTAGCCATAATTTTCGAAGATTTTTTTACTCAATACGGCCAATTTTTTTTCACTAACTTATTACCCTTGTCTATAGAAGTCATTTAAGCTCTGAGACACATGGCCAGTCCTATGACGCACCGTTGCCGAATTATGGGCATCCGAATTTTATTTTATTTTGTATAAAACGGTCTATATTTCCAAAATGGTAGTATAGTATTCATGTGGGGATGCTGCTAGCATGGGGGTGACACAGAGGAGGGAAAAATTTTGGTTTGTTTTTGCCTAGGTGTGTCCCAGAGGCGGATTAAAAGTCGAGAACGCCCTAGGCAAGCACCTCATCGGCGCCCCTCTAGCGGCCATAAACATAATTATTATAACTAGTAAGTACGTAACCAAAATAAAACCGCAAACCACGACCATAAAAGCAATCTATTATACCTTTAGTCGTTCTAATTTCGATCTAATACTACACTTACAACATAACGTTTTTGCTCAGTATTGCTCTTGACAGCAATCAAAGCATAGTGAATTTCTGGAAATGACTTTTACAAGCATCTGCTTGAGCTGTATCTTACGAACTTCTATTATGAAATCAGGCGATGTCGGAATAATCAAGGAGCACGCTTCGGAAGCTCTTCATCTCTATAGAATTATAAAATGTTTTATATTATTTAAGTACTGACTACTGGAACTTGAACGTACTTATTACTTACTTGTATTTTATAAAGCAATTCATATCAAGTGATTTTTTTTTGTGATTTTTAGTTTCAAAACTGCAGCGCGTGCGCCCCTTGTGTGTGTGTATCGTATTGTGTCGCAAGTAAGTTCTCCGAAAAAATGGTTAATTGTGCGGTTTCCTCTTGCAAAAAGCGAGCTGCCACTTTCAATTTGCGAAGCCATGGTGTTTCCTACCACATATAAGTATAAATTATACATCAACATAGTTGTATTTAAGAACAATGTCGAAATAATGGATAATGCCTTTACGATAGAAAAATTCAGTGGTACGTTGGTAGCACAAACGCAGTACAGGGGCTAACAGGGTAGCGATGTGCATAGTGCTGGGACAACGTGAATGAATGATTGATAAATTAAATGATTTTTTTGAATTACTATGTTCAGTATCAAAATAATTTTGTTTGTGTTTGTTTCTGGACAAGTCAGGTTGAACTAAAAAAATATATCATTTATAAATGTCTATGAGAATAGATTTAAATTCTTTTCTTTTCAAGTTTTAGGCTAATAAAAAGTGTGCAGTGGGGTTCCACTGCACATCAATTCGAAGCCACACAATTGCGAATGTTAAAAATACTCAAATGTTCCTTTATCCTTTTTAACCAAAAAGTTGATCCACAGAAATGTGTTCGACATGTATATAGTAAACTGGTACATTTAAAAAATCAGTGATTGCCTCTAGGCGTGATCATTGAGACATGTAAATGAACTAGATTATGGCTATGAAACCATACACGTATGTTTTCCTGTATAAGATATCAAACTAGCTTAGCTAGGAAACACCGTACTCAAATAGTTCAAAACAAGCGAAAAACTGACGTGTTAAAGTGTTACATAAAAAGTGTCAAATAAAAGTCTATCCAGTTGATATTATTGACAAAAAATAAATTCAATCGTTCTTTTTTTAGTGTATCTTAAATTCTGCTACCTTTCTTACCTACCTACGTAGTTTAGCTGACCACAAATCATATTGCGTATTTTTTTTATTTGTGAAATTAATTACTTAAGTTTATAATTATTGTACGGGACGGACGTGATCGTCCAAGACCGACAGGCAATCAGGAGGTTGTAAGGCTCCTGCTTGAACGCGTTGACGCCCCTTGCACCTATTGTTCAGTTGTCATCTGGTAACTATGGACCTTGGAGACACTTGAAGGCTGCCAAGTAGGTTGAGGTGAAAAACGTGATGTCCAGGTTAAATAAAACTATTTGTTCATGGCCAGAAGCGATGTTCCTTCATGGTCCTCGATGCGCAATGATGCGTGGAAATACTTTAAGTGAAATAATGGCTACGAAATGTTCACGCGCCTGCGCACTATTAAAGAAGCGAACTCGACTGCGACGAGGACCACAACATTCCGACCGCAAAAACTTTTATTTTCAAAATAATATACGCTAAGACTCGTAGCTTGAAACTGACAGGAACTACCCTTCCACTGGACCGATTCTGGTGAAACTTGTACTTTTGGATAGGTCTCGAGGAGACCTTCCCTCCGGTCTTTGATCCAGGTCCCTAGCCCCTACCATCAGGGAGTTCTCGTAAGGAGAATGTCGAAGAAAGGGAATTCCCGCCAGTTTGAAGCTTTACAATCGAGTTTCTCCTAAAACTAGACATGTTAGCTCTAGGGTACCAGCGAGGGACTTGGAGCCCTCCTACTGGGCCGTTGACACACATAAGTGTTACAGTTATATTCAAAACATTCAGGCGTACAGCCGCGAAATGGTGCGAGAAGTTAGCTTATGCCCCTGATCTTGGCACATAAACTCGATTCCTACTCAGACCGCTGGGTGGATTTTTAAGTTACATTCACACCCGGGTAGCCCTCGTGATGGGCTATCCCAAGGTAGAAGTCCGGTAGCTACATGTCCAACCCCCGATGAGTTATTGTTTGTTACAAGTTTGTTTACATAGCAAATCCATGTAACCTCGCACCATATCAGGTCGCTTAACTCCTCAACCACCAGAGCTAAGCTCCTTCCGGAAGTGTGGTTGGGTAGCTGGAAAACTAGGCTGTCTGACGGCGGTACCCTGATGGGTGTACCACCAGCCTTTCCGCAGCTTAAGGTGCCGGGAAGCGGCCGAATACTAAATTTTACGTCGTCTCACATCTCTAATGTGTCTGTGTGCGTTACATACCCCTATATACTAGCTCTGTGTCATGACTGAGTGTAGGCGCCTGCCTGAGGGTCCACGAAGGTAATGCTTCAGCCAGCATATCTATAGCTGACCAGGCACCAAATGTCCCTGGACGCAGTGACACGTCGGCAGCCGCATAGAAACGTCCATGCCGGCATACACAGACACATCCTCTCAAGTAAGTGACGCCCATGTACTAGAATTACATAGGTGCTGTCTATTTATAGGGCCTAGACAAAATTCTAGGTCACCTAGAAGCGCTAAAACGGCTTGTAACGAATTTTCCAAACACTTACTTGAGTAAAATGTATGTGTATTTCCCTTTTTAGAGTAAAAATGCATTAAGACTGGCCATGTACTGCTATTATGTATAATTTCTCAGTCATGGCATCCAGCCATCCTATCTAGAACACCTAGATGGTGTTTCCTAACAAAACAATTATATGTAAGGAAGCAATCTGATTGGTTGGTGAATAGAATACCTATAGCACCACCTGATACCCTGCTCAAAACGGGGGGTCTAAAATAAGTAAACAAAATATTTTTATTTCCTTAAACCTATACATTTATCATATAACTAAGGTACCTTATGTATAATTCTAACACATAAGCGCTATATTCACACTATAAACTATGTAAAAGCCCCCAAAACATGAGTTTAAAGTTATCAAAATTCTACAAAAACTGGTTTTAGTATAAATATAAGGTGCCGCCCTCTTACAGGTCATTGTGAACTAAACGCTCGTTGAGGACGGTTGTTTTTTACGGAGTTAAATACTTGTTTCTTTCCGTAATAACACAATCAGTATGCATATTAAAGCTTCTAATTTATTGTTATTAGACTATATAATTCTATTACCTACTGATAGACACATAAAATATAATTTTAGTGTCTCAAAAACATGAGCAAAAATTAGTTACGAGCTTTACTATAAAAGGTTTTTTCACCTACCGACATCGCTTAGTATGCGATGGCGCTCTGGGGTGAGCAGACGTGTGTCTGTCAATACTATTTATATTTTACATATGACAACCTATCTAAAGGTGACGTATCGTCGCGAACATCTCTCCCGCCGTGCAGTGTCGCGTCGACTCGATGCTACGTTGGCGCGGCGCTGCATCAGCATTGTGAGCGGCGCACGTCGGCAGCGCTCGTGACCTCGACGCTCTGCGACACGTCGCTCAGCTCTCGCCGCTGGAACTCTGCTGCACTCATTTTGGCAAAGGAATGAGCTTCTTCACCGGACGCTTTAGAGTGCCGCCAGTGGTGCGCACCTCAGCGGTCCGGACTTCTCCATCAGGGCCAGGGTATATGGCCTCGATGCGGCCTCGCGGCCACGTGTTGCGAGGCAGCTGCCCGTCCGCGATAAGGACGGGGTCGCCCACCAGCAGGCCAGGCCCGCGGCTGTGGGGCTCCCGCCGGTTTTGGAGCTCCGGCAGGTATTCTCGCACCCACCGGCGCCAGAACATGTCGGCCAGGATTTGTGACCGACGCCACATCTTTTTGTGGTCGATGTCTTGCTCGGTGAACACGCCGGGGTTTGGGAGTCTAGCCGACCCACCAAGTAGGAAGTGGTTCGGCGTGATAGACTCGTCGTCATCGCCGTCGACTGATACATGTGTCAGCGGGCGGCTATTTACCGTGTACTCTGCCTCACAAATCAGTGTGGACAACACCTCTTCGTGTGGGTGTTTCTCAGTGAGTACGGTATACAATGCGTTTTTTACGCAGCGAACTAGACGCTCCCATGCACCTCCCATAAAGGGCGCTGATGGGGTGATGAAGCGCCAAGTGATGCCTCGGCGACTGGCCTCCTCTCGGAAGGCCTCTCGTAGCTCTCGATCGGCACCGTGCATGTTGGTGCCGTTGTCTGAGTGGATCTCAGTTGGACATCCTCTGCGGGCGGCGAAACGGCGCAGCGCTAATATTGCGCTGTCTGCGCTGAGGCTGGCGGCGATCTCGAGGTGGACAGCTCTTGTGGTGAGGCATGTAAACAGTGCTACATATCTCTTGTGATGCTGGCGACCCACGGTGACAGATAGCGGGCCGAAGTAGTCTAGCCCGGTGTACGTGAACGGCCTTTGGTGATGAGCCAGGCGCGTTCGTGGGTGGTCGCCGGTCGCTGGCACAGGTGCTTGTGCCTTACGAATACGGCACTGAAGACATTGTGCCAGTACTTTCTTGGTGGTGGGACGCATCCTTACGACCCAATAATGCTGCCGTACTTCATTTATTGTGAGTTCAGTCCCACTATGTAGTAAGCTGCGGTGTGTCCAGTCTATATAGAGCTGGGTTATATGATGGTCGCCATGTAATATTGGCGGTCGCCTTACATCTTCTGTGACCTCGTCAGTGGCGGCTATACGGCTTCTAATACGTAGTAGGCCATCTACTACTTCTATTTGCAGCGCGTGTAGCGGACTATTTTTGTCCACTATTTCATGTGCATGCAATCTAGCTATTTCTTGAGCGAACGATTGCTGCTGTGCAACTTGTACGAGTATTTTCTCGGCTTTTTGAAGAAAGCTCGCATCTATGTACTGCTTTCGGACTTCTGGCGCTATGTATGACGGCTTGGTTGCTGCAGTCGCTGTCTTCTTTTTCTTTCGCCAGTCCGTGTCCTCCTCAGCGTTTTTCCGGGTTCTTTTGTAGAACGTTTTCTCTGTCCTTTGTTTACAGAGATGTATAAAACGTAGGACGGTAGCAGTCGCACGTAATAGCCGCTCCCATCTTGAAAAGTTGACGGGATTAGGTATAGCTTCTATGAGCTTCGAAGTGTATGTATGTCTGTCTGTTATTTTCTCCAAAACAGATTTTTCTTTTTCTGTGACAGTGAGCGTTCTTTCCTCTCCTGTCTCTTCTGTGATTGGAGGTTTTTCTGATGGCCATGAAGAAGGGTCTTCATACAAAAAACTTGGGCCACAGAACCACTCGTGTTGTGAGTCAAACCTCGGCGGCACGTCACGAGTCGCTATATCGGCGATGTTCAACTTCGTGGATATCCATCGCCAATCCTCCACTTTGCTACCTTCTTCTATGGCAGCTATGCGATGAGCTACGAAAGCTTTATAGGTTCGTGCTCCTTTTCTAATCCACGACAATACTGTTTTGCTGTCTGTCCAATACGTGACCGACGATGGATTGTTGTCGTGTTCACGTTTCACAGCTGCAGCCAGACGGGTTCCCATCACCGCTGCCTGCAGCTCGAGGCGCGGTATCGATTGTAGCTTTAATGGAGCTACTCTCGCCTTGGCCATGACTAGGCTCACCTTCTGTGTGCCTACTGCTGTGGTGGCTCGCCAATACACAGCTGCTGCGTATGCCAACTCGCTTGCGTCGGTAAATACATGTATTTGTATTTCTGTGGCATCACTATAACCAGGATAACATCTTGGTATGCTGATGCCCTTGAGCTGCCGCAGGTTTTCGATCCAACTTCTCCACTGAGATGCCAGGTCAGCGTCTAATAGCTGGTCCCAATCGACGCCTCGCCTCCAAGCTTCTTGCAATATTTGTTTAGCTCGAATCGTAACAGGCGAGGCTAGTCCTAGGGGGTCGTATAACGACATGACAATTTTGAGAGCCTCTCTTTTTGTAGGGGCCTCCTTTTCTAAAATTCCTGGCGGCAGTCTCGCAAGCGTTAGGTTGAAACCTAGCGTATCTTCACTAGGTCTCCAAATCAGGCCGAGTATTTTCTCTGCGCCTACTGTATCTCCGATGTTCACAACCTCAGTGCAGGTTTGTGACGGATCGATATTTTCTATCAGGCGCTTACTGTTTGATACCCATTTTGTTAGGTCAAACTTCGCCTGTTGGTGTATTTTCTTCACCATTGTCGCGACTTCTGTCGCTTCTTCGACTGTTTTATAGCTGTCCAGATAATCGTCCATATAATGGCTCTCTACTATAGCTTTCACTGCTACTGGATGCTGTTCGATGTGCTTCCTTGCGTTCCAATTTTTCGCAAAGATAGCGGTGCACGGCGAGCTTGCCGCGCCTAAAATGATGGACGTCATACGATATTCTTCTGGGGCTCCATCTCTTCTGTTGCCTCTCCATAGGTAGCGAAGTGAGTCTCGGTCTTCACTTCGTACTTTTACTTGCATGAACATCTCGGCTATGTCTCCGGAGATGGCCACGCAGTGTCTACGAAATCTCATCATGACGCCGGGCAGCGACTGCAGCAAGTCTGGTCCAGTTAGCAGGAAGTCGTTGAGTGACTTTCCTCTCGATTTTGCGGCGGCATCATGTACTATTCGAATTTTCTCTGGCTTCATGGGGTTGAAGACATCGAAATGAGGCAGGTACCAGGTTTTTCCTGGCGTGCTTGACTTGGGAGCCTTCTCAGCATATCCCTTTTCTATCAGGGAGTCCATCTGATGTGTGTATTTCACACGAAGAGCGGGGTTTTTATCCAGCTTCTTCTCTATGGAGACTAGCCTTTTGAGTGCTGTCTCGTAACTATCGGGCATCTCTATTTTCTCGTCCCGCCATAACATAGCGGTTTCTATGTGCCCATTTCCTAACTGTCTTGTGTGACGGTTCAGTATATCTTCTGCCCTCTTCTGGGGGTCAGAAGCTGGTTGTCGTGGATTGATAGCCAACGACTCGATAGCGAAGAATTCACGGAGCTGCTCGTTCAGTTCCGCATCTTGCCTTGCGTCAACGGACTGACACCCGTTGACATAGTGCACCTGCTGGCCCAGTGTTCTGGTGTGCGCGCCGTGCAATGTCCAGCCCATCATGGTTTTCGACGCGATGGGTTGGCTTCTAGGTCCTCTGCGGACTTCAGTGGCCAACAACAAATGCCAGTTGTCTTGGCCGACGAGTATCTTTGGCACTCCAGCAGGATACGTAAGCTGCGACGTCAAGTCTCGAAGGTGCCTACAGCGGGCTACGTCTTCTTGACTGACTGCCTGTGGTGACAGGTTGAGCTTCGAAATGGTGCGCGCCTTGAAGGGCACCCTATCTCTCATACGACTTGTGAGAGTGACGGTTATACGTCTCGATAAGGGAGTGTCGATCATGGTGTTTCCAATAGCACCGATCTTCAGAGGGTCGATTGGGCCCACTGCTCCCACTCGCTGAGCGATTGCTTCGTCGATCAGCGAAACGGTGGATCCGTCGTCAAGGAGTGCGTATGTGTCTGCCTCTCCCGCCGGTCCTATTACCCGGACCGGTATCATCTTCAGGAAAGCTTGACTCGATTCAGTTCGCGAACTGGCCACCGTCTCCTGAGACTCCTTCTTCTCTTCTGGAACAGCAGGCTTCCTTGTCCTGTCTGTTTGAGGCTTCTTACCCCTATGAAGAAGTCGATGGTGCGTGGCTGTACACCCCTTATGGTCACACTGCTTCTTGTTGCAAGTGTGTCCAGCACGACGTTGTCTTAGGCAGCGATAGCACAAGTTGTAATTCTTGGCTAGCTCCCATCTTTTGTCACTTGCTGCGTCTCTGAACCTTTGGCAGTCAGACGCGTAGTGACCACTTTTGTCGCAAATTCGACATTTGTTTACCGGCTTGTCGGTAGCTGTATGCGTCCGTTGTATGACGCGTTTTCCCGCTAGAGAATCCGTTTCCTTGATGTTCTCAGGCGGGGCGAATGCACTGCAGAAGTGAGCTTGCTCGGTTATGAAGTCGCTGAAGAGTGACAGATCCGGCAGCGACTGGTACTTTTCCGTGTACGTTCTGTACCATTGTACACGCAGAGAATTGGGTAGCTTCTCAGTTAGCTGGCGCACCAGCTCGGCATTGAGCAGATAGTGCCCCTTCTTGAGAGCTCGCAGAGTGACAACTCCGCTTCTGACTCGACTTGCAAAGGTGCAGATGTCCTTGGGCGACTCGCTGCATTTTGGTAGCCCTCTAAGTCGGTCTGTTTCGGCCTGAGCTATTGAGTCAGGACGTCCAAACTGTAGTTCCAATTCTCTCATGATCTCATCCGGCTTTGCGTTCCCGATGAGCTCTGAGCTCACTGTCTCCAGTGCGCGACCACGCAAGCTCCTTCTGAGTCTTGCCGTGTTTTCTATGTCGCTGAAGTAGGCATGAGTTGCCTCGTAAATGGCTCGAAAAGATAGCCATTCTGTATGAGCTCCACCGAAATTCGGCAGAGTCATGATAACCTGCGACGCCGATCGGTTAGGCGTCCATGGTTCGATTTTTCTGTCGGCTAGCGACGCTATAGCGGATGTCAGCTCCGTTAGAAAAGGACGGAGTGACTCTTTCGCTTCTATTTGCCTTGGCGGCTCCACGTTGGACGGCTCTGTCCTAGGTGGTTCGATGTTAGACTTCACTTGTGGATGTTCTATATGGTCGATATGTTTCCGGGAGTCCGCTATAGCGTCGACGGCCGCAGCCGGGGTCCAATCGTCATTGTCCCCTTTGGCGACGTCATTCTCCCTCAACGGTGTGGGCTCTGGCGCCTCTTCGAGCCACGAACGGACATACTCTTCATTAGAATTTCTGTCATCCATATATTCATCCTCAGAAGCTTCTTCTTCTGCTTTTTGAAGTGCTAACTTAGCGAGTTCCAACTTTATTTTCAATAAGTCTTCACGAGCTCTTGAAATTTTCTTACGTGACCGGGTCGACTTGCTAGTTGACGGCGGTCCAGTATGTTCGATACGGGCGTCACCCCGGGTAGCCATTACTTCTCCTTGAACAAAGGTCTTATCCCGGATCCTTTGTTTTCTACCAGAAGGCTTCAGTGTTTTTTCTGAAGAATCTTCTGATTTCGATGCCTTCCTGCGTGTGCTTGGTTCCTGTGGTTCCTCCTCCTCATGTGTGGGCGTGTTGTCACCTATCTGTGACGTTGGTGGGCTTCTGACTGGTATGGACTTTTCTGTCCCTTCAGTAGTAGACGGCGAGCGTGGGGGCAGCTGATGTTGTACGCCCGCACCTGGACGCTCAATGGGGACTGTCCATGATTCAGGCCTCTTGTCCTGGGATCTGGTAGTCGGCATCCTGATTGGTTCAAAGTTTCAGTTTGAATACGCCAAGTACAAGTCCAATCTTCAACTTGTCTTCAAATCGTTGGCTCGAAACGGCTGAGTCCAATTCTAGACTTCTTCAAAATGTCAGTTTGAATCGGCTGAGTCCAACTCTAGACTTCAACACGAACTGGTTGACATCTATTTTCGAGCTTCAAAACGGCTATGTCCAAACTTAATTTTTTCTTGAAAACTGCTAAGTGGTAACTCTGGGTTAAGTCCGATTTCAGTCGTCGGCTTGAAGAGGGTTCGCTTCCTTTTTCAAACTTCGAAAAGTATCTCCAAACTCCGGGTTAGTTTAAACTCCGGGTTATATCCGACCCTCTTAACTCCAGGTTATTCTTCAAACTATAAGTCGCTAGTGGTCTTCAAAACTATAAGTTCCAAATCAGCTTCAAACTTCAATGTTGATACGTAAACAAGTTCACTATAAGACTTTCAACGCAAAATGGGTAAGCACATGAGCATATGTTTTCACTGTACTTACTGTTGTCTAAGTGTCAACTTGTCCAGCAGCCTCCAAGGTTGAGCAGCCGGTCTGGTACCAATCACTGAACTGTTGGTCCAACTCTTGACGTTAGTAGTCACTTCAGACTCCAGATATCCAGGTTTGAAACTCCAGACTTCGATCGAGAGCTTCTATCTCGATAACGACTATTTGTTTTTAAACAAATTCTAAGTCAAAAATAAGCCTTCAGCTATAACGCTTCAGGAAATTTCAGCAACTATTTTTTCGTTCTATTTTATAGAACAAGTCGCCCACACGACTATTCAATATGCTTCTGTGTGTAAGCCTCTTCTTGGATAACGCTTCAGCGATAATCCTTCAGCCGTAACCCTTCAGGAATTCTATGAACGTCGTATGTTCGTTCTATCTCCTAAACGAGCTCCCAACACGCTGTTTGAAAACTCCGATTATGAGTTTCCTAGCGATAACTCTTCAGGCTATGCTATATTCCTTCAGGATACAGTTTCTGTGTAATCTTCGATTACTGTAAATTCTCAGTAAGCAGGTTACACAACAGAAACAGCTCAAAAAACCGTCTTTTCGCGACGGTAATCACACGGGAACGGTTAGCTTCTCAGGAAGCCGGTAGAACCACAGGAATAGCTCAGGAATGGCTGCTGTGTCCCAGCAAAATGGTTGTCTTCCAGGTAGTCCACGCGTGGGCCTAATCCACTCGTGCACTCTTCACGACTGTAGTCGCTCTGGAAGTTTCTACTATGAGACGATAGTACGTTGCGCCTTTTGACGACGCTAATCACCCAGTAATACGGTTGCTGACCAGTAACTGGGTTATCTCACCCAGGAAACGGGTTTCTATCGTCCCAGAGTGTACGCTATGTTTTTGACTGTTAAAGAAACATGATCTTAACCCTGGCACTTGTAAGGTTTACGAGATGGAACGTCAGTATTCTTATTTCCCTGGAACTTTTCTCACGAACGCAACGCTTAGTACCCCAGTTGGCACATTTGTGTGGTGTGTAATCTTACCAGATTTATATTGAGGGTACCTTGAGATATTTGAGCATCAGTTTTCTTTGTTCTCACGAATGTTCACAGGCGTGAGCGTCAGTTTTCTTTGTTCTCAGGTACTAGTTTTCACAGGAACGATACGTTTTGACATTACCCAAGAAACAGGAATGTAACCTCAGTATATAAGGTCACTTTACATCAGGCTTGTTTGTTCTCAAGGCAGCGTTCGTGTCCCCAGGGCATCAGGTTTCCTTTTTCACAGGAATGGGACATCAGTTTTCTTTGTTCTCGGGAACAAGGCTCTTCCTTGGCCTATATTTTCACAGCGTCCGGGACATCAGTTTTCCTTCTCTCGGGAACAAGGCTCTTCGTTGGCCTATATCTTCACAGCGTCCGCTGGTCTGGTATGTTTCCCAGAAAATTCGGCTCGACAGGACCAGCAAATGTACGGGACGGACGTGATCGTCCAAGACCGACAGGCAATCAGGAGGTTGTAAGGCTCCTGCTTGAACGCGTTGACGCCCCTTGCACCTATTGTTCAGTTGTCATCTGGTAACTATGGACCTTGGAGACACTTGAAGGCTGCCAAGTAGGTTGAGGTGAAAAACGTGATGTCCAGGTTAAATAAAACTATTTGTTCATGGCCAGAAGCGATGTTCCTTCATGGTCCTCGATGCGCAATGATGCGTGGAAATACTTTAAGTGAAATAATGGCTACGAAATGTTCACGCGCCTGCGCACTATTAAAGAAGCGAACTCGACTGCGACGAGGACCACAACATTCCGACCGCAAAAACTTTTATTTTCAAAATAATATACGCTAAGACTCGTAGCTTGAAACTGACAGGAACTACCCTTCCACTGGACCGATTCTGGTGAAACTTGTACTTTTGGATAGGTCTCGAGGAGACCTTCCCTCCGGTCTTTGATCCAGGTCCCTAGCCCCTACCATCAGGGAGTTCTCGTAAGGAGAATGTCGAAGAAAGGGAATTCCCGCCAGTTTGAAGCTTTACAATCGAGTTTCTCCTAAAACTAGACATGTTAGCTCTAGGGTACCAGCGAGGGACTTGGAGCCCTCCTACTGGGCCGTTGACACACATAAGTGTTACAGTTATATTCAAAACATTCAGGCGTACAGCCGCGAAATGGTGCGAGAAGTTAGCTTATGCCCCTGATCTTGGCACATAAACTCGATTCCTACTCAGACCGCTGGGTGGATTTTTAAGTTACATTCACACCCGGGTAGCCCTCGTGATGGGCTATCCCAAGGTAGAAGTCCGGTAGCTACATGTCCAACCCCCGATGAGTTATTGTTTGTTACAAGTTTGTTTACATAGCAAATCCATGTAACCTCGCACCATATCAGGTCGCTTAACTCCTCAACCACCAGAGCTAAGCTCCTTCCGGAAGTGTGGTTGGGTAGCTGGAAAACTAGGCTGTCTGACGGCGGTACCCTGATGGGTGTACCACCAGCCTTTCCGCAGCTTAAGGTGCCGGGAAGCGGCCGAATACTAAATTTTACGTCGTCTCACATCTCTAATGTGTCTGTGTGCGTTACATACCCCTATATACTAGCTCTGTGTCATGACTGAGTGTAGGCGCCTGCCTGAGGGTCCACGAAGGTAATGCTTCAGCCAGCATATCTATAGCTGACCAGGCACCAAATGTCCCTGGACGCAGTGACACGTCGGCAGCCGCATAGAAACGTCCATGCCGGCATACACAGACACATCCTCTCAAGTAAGTGACGCCCATGTACTAGAATTACATAGGTGCTGTCTATTTATAGGGCCTAGACAAAATTCTAGGTCACCTAGAAGCGCTAAAACGGCTTGTAACGAATTTTCCAAACACTTACTTGAGTAAAATGTATGTGTATTTCCCTTTTTAGAGTAAAAATGCATTAAGACTGGCCATGTACTGCTATTATGTATAATTTCTCAGTCATGGCATCCAGCCATCCTATCTAGAACACCTAGATGGTGTTTCCTAACAAAACAATTATATGTAAGGAAGCAATCTGATTGGTTGGTGAATAGAATACCTATAGCACCACCTGATACCCTGCTCAAAACGGGGGGTCTAAAATAAGTAAACAAAATATTTTTATTTCCTTAAACCTATACATTTATCATATAACTAAGGTACCTTATGTATAATTCTAACACATAAGCGCTATATTCACACTATAAACTATGTAAAAGCCCCCAAAACATGAGTTTAAAGTTATCAAAATTCTACAAAAACTGGTTTTAGTATAAATATAAGGTGCCGCCCTCTTACAGGTCATTGTGAACTAAACGCTCGTTGAGGACGGTTGTTTTTTACGGAGTTAAATACTTGTTTCTTTCCGTAATAACACAATCAGTATGCATATTAAAGCTTCTAATTTATTGTTATTAGACTATATAATTCTATTACCTACTGATAGACACATAAAATATAATTTTAGTGTCTCAAAAACATGAGCAAAAATTAGTTACGAGCTTTACTATAAAAGGTTTTTTCACCTACCGACATCGCTTAGTATGCGATGGCGCTCTGGGGTGAGCAGACGTGTGTCTGTCAATACTATTTATATTTTACATATGACAACCTATCTAAAGGTGACGTATCGTCGCGAACAATTATTTAGTATAACAAAAATAAAACGAATTAACATTTTGCTCATTCATTCATGCATTAAAATGAATTTCCAGTCATTCTTTGTATCACATCACTAGCACTTTGTATCTGTTGTCATAGGATTATTGCGTAGATACACACAAATTTGTCAATGTGTGTGTGTTTTTTGATTGTGTGGTTATTATTTTTTCGTGTGCGTTTGTAGCAATAGGATGCATGCATCTGTGAGTGATTGTCATTTTTTTGTAGTGTGCTGTATGTGTTTTCCTCGCCTCCCGCAGAAAGTGGCAGAAAAATTTGTTCGGTGATTCGCGGCTTGCCGTCTCCATAGGTTAAATGCTCTAAGGCGCAAATACAAAAGTAAGGAGTGAACAGTTAATCCGAGGTTCTTCCATGTTTATTAATAACATTGCTAAACCTAAGTTAATTCTTAGTTACTCCGGGAATAGCTAGTCCAAGAGTAACTTTGGAGTAAGCTTGTAATAGGCCATTTTTATTAATAAGACTGATAGGGTTTATTTAAAAAAAAACCGGTATTTGCCATTAGTAAGAAATACTTTCGGACAACACTATTGCAAAAAGACGTCTTGTCTGTGACTTACAGCTTGTCAATTTCAGCTGTCATCGCTCCGGACTATACTATAGTCTTTGCGCCATCGCTGAATGAAGTTATGTGTTTGTGTTAAATGGTTGTGAAACAAAGAGATTTATACGAAATAAATGAGGTTCGGTAGAGATTTACTGTTTAACATTACTCATGAGTACGGAAGAGACTCTGTTGAATCTCGATTTCGACAAACCGAACACAACAATTACGCTGCCCGATGACGGTGTGGTATCTTTGTCGAGTAGTTCGGAGGAGATTTGTTTAGTGCCAGAGGTCGGGTTCGAGGGCAACGTGGATTCCCCAGGGGTGAACCGAGAGTCGCAGCCGCTGCTAGGCGGCCGCGGCGACTTCGAAGTTTCTTACAACCATTTCCCAGGTGAGATGAAATTTTGACCCTTGTAATGTCGCCCTGACTCATGGTACCTTTATAATTAAGTTTATCAGACTTATTAGCTCGTGCTAAACACTAGCAATGATATTTAGTACAGCCATTAAAAAAAAAACGCTTGTGAGACTTCTCATGATGAGTTGTATGGCTTCCATGAACATCGTTAATCTTTTCGCAAATAACAGATGTTCATAAGTGCGTATTGTTTACCTTGACGCTGTAATATCTCACTTATCGCGCATGATTAGAAATTTATATCCTGTTAATATTATAGTGCCTGCCAAATTGCATGTTTTTGTGTACCATACCTTGTTATTGATTGAACCAACTTCAGTGTGTAGTTAAACTCAAAAACGTATACACTTAGAAATGTATGAATATAGCCACAGACTATTTTCAGTGAAGTGTAACGGCCGTGCTGTAGTTTCAGTGCCAATGTTTTCTTTTGTTTTTTAAAAATGGAAGGTCCTTTTGAATGCAGTGAGTATTTGAAATACAATATCTTTATCTACTATTAAATATTTAGTAGAATTGCATTTGGTTAATGTTTAGGAACACTTGTTACTGATAAGCCATATGGCAGGTAACAGTTATACATTTACGGTATTCGTTAACTTTTTCATGCACATATTTTTTACGAGTCTGCAGTTAAAATTAAGTAAAGAGGTTTGTTGGCTCAAGGTTAAAACCTATTTTTTGTGTGTATTGCAATTTTTAATGCTGAAATATATAATCTTAGGTTTGCTACAGCTATGTGGCACTGAAAAGTAGTGACGAAACAGTTCTTTGTATTGCACTATAATAACAATTAATTAACAAGATTGTGTTTGATAAAAACCTATCTGAAGATAGTATCTTGTGTTGCATTGCATTGCCATTAATATTGCATTGGAAACATAAGCAGACTAGTGTCTGTTAATCTCTAAACCTTGCAAAATTACCTTTGTAGTCAGGGCAATTTATTGAAGACCAAGGTTGCATGGCACTTGCTAGTTATAAAGAAACAAGCTTTTTAATAATTTTTATGTGATTGTTAGGTACCTAGTTAGGCTAACAATTGATGAAAATACGAATTTTACTGAATTCTTAAACCATTGTTCATTATTTTTAACAATTAGTTGAGTTAACTCTACGGTTAAAAACTTGGGGCCTTTGTGAGTTTTCAATTTACTAAGAATTGTTGTCAAAAATGGTACAAACATTTATTTTGCCTGACTTGATATTCACATCATTCATCTGCATTCTGTGAAAGGGGATAGGGACATCCACCACATCATTCTGGCATCTGAATTCTGTTAAAGGGGATAGGGACATCCACCACATCATTCTGGCATCTGCATTCTGTAAAATGGGATAGGGACATTCATATCTAACATTCTCTGAAAGGGGATATGGACATCCACCACATCATTCTGGCATCTGAATTCTGTTAAAGGTGATAGGGACATTCATATCTAGCTGTTGTGAATGACTTGCATTCTCTGAATTGGGATAGGGTGAGATTTAAAAACATACATTTCACAACAGTAATAAAGGTTATGAAGCTTTTCTAATGACATTTTTTAACAATATACACACATTTGAATTACCTTTTTATTGTGCAATTAACTAAAATCAAAATGAAACATAGTGCACAGTTAGCTTGGTATGCTAAGCACAAAGACAGGTTGATAACCAAACAGGTTACTATGTAAATGTGGCAATAGTAAGTACTACTTCAAGGTAAGGCCATTATTTTTGTCAGTTCATTATGCTAATATCATCTACCCAATTACATAATGTTTCAAAAACTAATCTTACCTATTTGTTCATTGATTTTTGTGATAAAGCAAACATAGGATCATTCCTGTTAGTATAAAAGATATAAAGCATATAAAATGTGTTTTTTTTTTTAAACAAGTAAGGTAACAGGTGCAATAAAAAAAGAAAGATCTGTAATCTAATTACTGCAATTAGATATCTAATAACTCATAACTAAATTTTAGCGCCCAAAAATTGACAGAAATATAAAAAAATCCTCTAGAAATTGCCATTAATTTCACAAAAACATGCTGATGAAATATTTCATATACTACATACAGCCCACACTTATGCAAATCGTGCACCCACATATCTATGTGTCACTTACCCCAGATACTAGCGATGTGCGACACAGTTAGGTAAACAAACATACGGGTTTCATGCAAATTGATATTGATTGTCTTGTTAGTATCTTTAGTGCTTGTAGCTATCTGCTGATATCTACTTGCAAAATATAGATTGCTTCAATCTGTCTATTATGTTATTAATTGAGTTGTGTTTTCGTCATTGGGGTATTGATTTAATACACATTTTTGTTAAGGCGCCGACTCCCTTGAGTAGCTGATTTTAAAATGAGAATTACGTCTAAACGGCTAGTCGTAAATTATTGGAAAAAAATATATGTTATATTAGACCATTTTCTTAATCATTTCATCTGAGCAAATTTTGAGTTTTATTTGTATAACATAGTGTAATTAATTTGTAAAGTTATGTCTAAAACGGACAAAACCACGACAATCACACCAAAACCGCTAGGCGTATTTTAATGAAATCGACACCATATCAAAGACAATTTAATTATCTACATTTTGATCTGAAGCTTTTTTTTTTAAAGTCATAGAATAATAAGGAAAGTACAAAAAACTACTAAATTTCGGGTCGCGCGGGTGTGAAACGAGTGCGTGTTTTGTTCCCTCAAGGTCGTTGGCGTTAGTCGTCGTCTTAAAACCTACTGTCAGCTGTGCAGTTACTTCTTATATATATAAACTATAGATTTACTATTTATTAAAAAAAATAAGTTGTCCCATACTAGGAATTTGTGCCTGTATCGTGGGTGCGTTTTACAAACATATAAACTCACATACACAACACTTGGAGCCGGAACAACTATCTGTAGGTCATACCAATATTTGTTCCGTGCGGGAATCGAACCCGCGACACGCAGCGCAGCAGTCAATCGCTCAACCACTGTGCCAAAAGAATGCTTCAGTCTGTTAGAATTGTAAGTCTGGGACTTGGAATTGGAAGTTGGAAGAAAATACATTGAAAACTGTAGCATACAAAAAAGTCATTGATGCTTTAGTTTACTAGATTCAAGAAAACCTAAAGAAGCCTTCATACTTCATTCATCATGCCTCAAAAAGGTATGCAGGTTCCATGCGGTCGCAGATAAATTTGAAAGAGAGTTACCGCGGCCCTAGCACAAGCAACTGAAGAAACACGGGTGGGTTTTATTAAATAAAAGTCTGACACGCACGCCTGCTTAACCCAGAGTGGCGAAGTCGTTGGATGATTCCCAAACCCAAAAAAAGGCAGGTTCTATGCAATAGGGAGAAATTCCAGAAAGAGAACCTCTAAAACAACTCAACATACATATCAAACGCAAGACCCCAAACTCAGTAGTTGCGTTTGCAAAACATCACCCTTTTATCTGTGTACCTAAACCCTTTTATAATAACAGAGAACTAATTTAAAGAGTTGGTAGTAGTTGGTTTCTATTACCTATTGTACGGGACGGACGTGATCGTCCAAGACCGACAGGCAATCAGGAGGTTGTAAGGCTCCTGCTTGAACGCGTTGACGCCCCTTGCACCTATTGTTCAGTTGTCATCTGGTAACTATGGACCTTGGAGACACTTGAAGGCTGCCAAGTAGGTTGAGGTGAAAAACGTGATGTCCAGGTTAAATAAAACTATTTGTTCATGGCCAGAAGCGATGTTCCTTCATGGTCCTCGAAGCGCAATGATGCGTGGAAATACTTTAAGTGAAATAATGGCTACGAAATGTTCACGCGCCTGCGCACTATTAAAGAGGCGAACTCGACTGCGACGAGGACCACAACATTCCGACCGCAAAAACTTTTATTTTTCAAAAAATATACGCTAAGACTCGTAGCTTGAAACTGACAGGAACTACCCTTCCACTGGACCGATTCTGGTGAAACTTGTATTTTTGGATAGGTCTCGAAGAGACCTTCCCTCCGGTCTTTGATCCAGGTCCCTAGCCCCTACCATCAGGGAGTTCTCGTAAGGAGAACGTCGAAGAAAGGGAATTCCCGCCAGTTTGAAGCTTTACAATCGAGTTTCTCCTAAAACTAGACATGTTAGCTCTAGGGTACCAGCGAGGGACTTGGAGCCCTCCTACTGGGCCGTTGACACACATAAGTGTTACAGTTATATTCAAAACATTCAGGCGTACAGCCGCGAAATGGTGCGAGAAGTTAGCTTATGCCCCTGATCTTGGCACATAAACTCGATTCCTACTCAGACTGCTGGGTGGATTTTCAAGTTACATTCACACCCGGGTAGCCCTCGTGATGGGCTATCCCAAGGTAGAAGTCCGGTAGCTACATGTCCAACCCCCGATGAGTTATCGTTTGTTACAAGTTTGTTTACATAGCAAATCCATGTAACCTCGCACCATATCAGGTCGCTTAACTCCTCAACCACCAGAGCTAAGCTCCTTCCGGAAGTGTGGTTGGGTAGCTGGAAAACTAGGCTGTCTGACGGCGGTACCCTGATGGGTGTACCACCAGCCTTTCCGCAGCTTAAGGTGCCGGGAAGCGGCCGAATACTAAATTTTACGTTGTCTCACATCTTTAATGTGTCTGTGTGCGTTATATACACCTATATACTAGTTTTGTGTCATGACTGAGTCTAGACGCCCGCCTGTGGGTCCACGAAGGTAATGCTTCAGACAGCATATCTATAACTGACCAGGCACCAAGTGTCCCTGGACGTAGTGACCCGTCGGCAGACGCATAGAAACGTCCATGCCGGCATACACAGACACATCACTTCAAGCAAGTGATGTCTATGTACTAGAATTACACAGGTGCTATCTATTTATAGGGCCTAGACAAAATTCTAGGTCACCTAGAAGCGCTAAATGGCTTGTATCGAATTTTCCAAACACTTACTTGAGTAAAATGTATGTATATTCCCCTTTTTAGAGTGAAAATGCACTATGACTGGCCATGTACTGCTATTATGTATAATTTCTCAGTCATGGTATCCAGCCATCCTATCTAGAACACCTAGGTGGTGTTTCCTAACAAAACAATTATGTGTAAGGAAGCAATCTGATTGGTTGGTGAATAGAATACCTATAGCACCACCTGATACCCTGCTCAAAACGGGGGGTCTAAAATAAGTAAACAAAATATTTTTATTTCCTTAAACCTATACATTTATCATATAACTAAGGTACCTTATGTATAATTCTAACACATAAGCGCTATATGCGCACTATAAACTATGTAAAAGCCCCCAAAACATGAGTTTAAAGTTATCAAAATTCTACAAAAACTGGTTCCAGTATAAATATAAGGTGCCGCCCTCTTACAGGTCATTGTGAACTAAACGCTCGTTGAGGACGGTTGTTTTTTACGGAGTTAAATACTTGTTTCTTTCCGTAATAACACAATCAGTATGCATATTAAAGCTTCTAATTTATTGTTATTAGACTATATAATTCTATTACCTACTGATAGACACATAAAATATAATTTTAGTGTCTCAAAAACATGAGCAAAAATTAGTTACGAGCTTTACTATAAAAGGTTTTTTCACCTACCGACATCGCTTAGTATGCGATGGCGCTCTGGGGTGAGCAGACGTGTGTCTGTCAATACTATTTATATTTTACATTATGACAACCCATCTAAAGGTGACGTATCGTCGCGAACATCTCTCCCGCCGTGCAGTGTCGCGTCGACTCGATGCTACGTTGGCGCGGCGCTGCATCAGCATTGTGAGCGGCGCACGTCGGCAGCGCTCGTGACCTCGACGCTCTGCGACACGTCGCTCAGCTCTCGCCGCTGGAACTCTGCTGCACTCATTTTGGCAAAGGAATGAGCTTCTTCACCGGACGCTTTAGAGTGCCGCCAGTGGTGCGCACCTCAGCGGTCCGGACTTCTCCATCAGGGCCAGGGTATATGGCCTCGATGCGGCCTCGCGGCCACGTGTTGCGAGGCAGCTGCCCGTCCGCGATAAGGACGGGGTCGCCCACCAGCAGGCCAGGCCCGCGGCTGTGGGGCTCCCGCCGGTTTTGGAGCTCCGGCAGGTATTCTCGCACCCACCGGCGCCAGAACATGTCGGCCAGGATTTGTGACCGACGCCACATCTTTTTGTGGTCGATGTCTTGCTCGGTGAACACGCCGGGGTTTGGGAGTCTAGCCGACCCACCAAGTAGGAAGTGGTTCGGCGTGATAGACTCGTCGTCATCGCCGTCGACTGATACATGTGTCAGCGGGCGGCTATTTACCGTGTACTCTGCCTCACAAATCAGTGTGGACAACACCTCTTCGTGTGGGTGTTTCTCTGTGAGTACGGTATACAATGCGTTTTTTACGCAGCGAACTAGACGCTCCCATGCACCTCCCATAAAGGGCGCTGATGGGGTGATGAAGCGCCAAGTGATGCCTCGGCGACTGGCCTCCTCTCGGAAGGCCTCTCGTAGCTCTCGATCGGCACCGTGCATGTTGGTGCCGTTGTCTGAGTGGATCTCAGTTGGACATCCTCTGCGGGCGGCGAAACGGCGCAGCGCTAATATTGCGCTGTCTGCGCTGAGGCTGGCGGCGATCTCGAGGTGGACAGCTCTTGTGGTGAGGCATGTAAACAGTGCTACATATCTCTTGTGATGCTGGCGACCCACGGTGACAGATAGCGGGCCGAAGTAGTCTAGCCCGGTGTACGTGAACGGCCTTTGGTGATGAGCCAGGCGCGTTCGTGGGTGGTCGCCGGTCGCTGGCACAGGTGCTTGTGCCTTACGAATACGGCACTGAAGACATTGTGCCAGTACTTTCTTGGTGGTGGGACGCATCCTTACGACCCAATAATGCTGCCGTACCTCATTTATTGTGAGTTCAGTCCCACTATGTAGTAAGCTGCGGTGTGTCCAGTCTATATAGAGCTGGGTTATATGATGGTCGCCATGTAATATTGGCGGTCGCCTTACATCTTCTGTGACCTCGTCAGTGGCGGCTATACGGCTTCTAATACGTAGTAGGCCATCTACTACTTCTATTTGCAGCGCGTGTAGCGGACTATTTTTGTCCACTATTTCATGTGCATGCAATCTAGCTATTTCTTGAGCGAACGATTGCTGCTGTGCAACTTGTACGAGTATTTTCTCGGCTTTTTGAAGAAAGCTCGCATCTATGTACTGCTTTCGGACTTCTGGCGCTATGTATGACGGCTTGGTTGCTGCAGTCGCTGTCTTCTTTTTCTTTCGCCAGTCCGTGTCCTCCTCAGCGTTTTTCCGGGTTCTTTTGTAGAACGTTTTCTCTGTCCTTTGTTTACAGAGATGTATAAAACGTAGGACGGTAGCAGTCGCACGTAATAGCCGCTCCCATCTTGAAAAGTTGACGGGATTAGGTATAGCTTCTATGAGCTTCGAAGTGTATGTATGTCTGTCTGTTATTTTCTCCAAAACAGATTTTTCTTTTTCTGTGACAGTGAGCGTTCTTTCCTCTCCTGTCTCTTCTGTGATTGGAGGTTTTTCTGATGGCCATGAAGAAGGGTCTTCATACAAAAAACTTGGGCCACAGAACCACTCGTGTTGTGAGTCAAACCTCGGCGGCACGTCACGAGTCGCTATATCGGCGATGTTCAACTTCGTGGATATCCATCGCCAATCCTCCACTTTGCTACCTTCTTCTATGGCAGCTATGCGATGAGCTACGAAAGCTTTATAGGTTCGTGCTCCTTTTCTTATCCATGACAAGACTGTTTTGCTGTCTGTCCAATACGTGACCGACGATGGATTGTTGTCGTGTTCACGTTTCACAGCTGCAGCCAGACGGGTTCCCATCACCGCTGCCTGCAGCTCGAGGCGCGGTATCGATTGTAGCTTTAATGGAGCTACTCTCGCCTTGGCCATGACTAGGCTCACCTTCTGTGTGCCTACTGCTGTGGTGGCTCGCCAATACACAGCTGCTGCATATGCCAACTCGCTTGCGTCGGTAAATACATGTATTTGTATTTCTGTGGCATCACTATAACCAGGATAACATCTTGGTATGCTGATGCCCTTGAGCTGCCGCAGGTTTTCGATCCAACTTCTCCACTGAGATGCCAGGTCAGCGTCTAATAGCTGGTCCCAATCGACGCCTCGCCTCCAAGCTTCTTGCAATATTTGTTTAGCTCGAATCGTAACAGGCGAGGCTAGTCCTAGGGGGTCGTATAACGACATAACAATTTTGAGAGCCTCTCTTTTTGTAGGGGCCTCCTTTTCTAAAATTCCTGGCGGCAGTCTCGCAAGCGTTAGGTTGAAACCTAGCGTATCTTCACTAGGTCTCCAAATCAGGCCGAGTATTTTCTCTGCGCCTACTGTATCTCCGATGTTCACAACCTCAGTGCAGGTTTGTGACGGATCGATATTTTCTATCAGGCGCTTACTGTTTGATACCCATTTTGTTAGGTCAAACTTCGCCTGTTGGTGTATTTTCTTCACCATTGTCGCGACTTCTGTCGCTTCTTCGACTGTTTTATAGCTGTCCAGATAATCGTCCATATAATGGCTCTCTACTATAGCTTTCACTGCTACTGGATGCTGTTCGATGTGCTTTCTTGCGTTCCAATTTTTCGCAAAGATAGCGGTGCACGGCGAGCTTGCCGCGCCGAAAATGATGGACGTCATACGATATTCTTCTGGGGCTCCATCTCTTCTGTTGCCTCTCCATAGGTAGCGAAGTGAGTCTCGGTCTTCACTTCGTACTTTTACTTGCATGAACATCTCGGCTATGTCTCCGGAGATGGCCACGCAGTGTCTACGAAATCTCATCATGACGCCGGGCAGCGACTGCAGCAAGTCTGGTCCAGTTAGCAGGAAGTCGTTGAGTGACTTTCCTCTCGATTTTGCGGCGGCATCATGTACTATTCGAATTTTCTCTGGCTTCATGGGGTTGAAGACATCGAAATGAGGCAGGTACCAGGTTTTTCCTGGCGTGCTTGACTTGGGAGCCTTCTCAGCATATCCCTTTTCCATCAGGGAGTCCATCTGTTGTGTGTATTTCACACGAAGAGCGGGGTTTTTATCCAGCTTCTTCTCTATGGAGACTAGCCTTTTGAGTGCTGTCTCGTAACTATCGGGCATCTCTATTTTCTCGTCCCGCCATAACATAGCGGTTTCTATGTGCCCATTTCCTAACTGTCTTGTGTGACGGTTCAGTATATCTTCTGCCCTCTTCTGGGGGTCAGAAGCTGGTTGTCGTGGATTGATAGCCAACGACTCGATAGCGAAGAATTCACGGAGCTGCTCGTTCAGTTCCGCATCTTGCCTTGCGTCAACGGACTGACACCCGTTGACATAGTGCACCTGCTGGCCCAGTGTTCTGGTGTGCGCGCCGTGCAATGTCCAGCCCATCATGGTTTTCGACGCGATGGGTTGGCTTCTAGGTCCTCTGCGGACTTCAGTGGCCAACAACAAATGCCAGTTGTCTTGGCCGACGAGTATCTTTGGCACTCCAGCAGGATACGTAAGCTGCGACGTCAAGTCTCGAAGGTGCCTACAGCGGGCTACGTCTTCTTGACTGACTGCCTGTGGTGACAGGTTGAGCTTCGAAATGGTGCGCGCCTTGAAGGGCACCCTATCTCTCATACGACTTGTGAGAGTGACGGTTATACGTCTCGATAAGGGAGTGTCGATCATGGTGTTTCCAATAGCACCGATCTTCAGAGGGTCGATTGGGCCCACTGCTCCCACTCGCTGAGCGATTGCTTCGTCGATCAGCGAAACGGTGGATCCGTCGTCAAGGAGTGCGTATGTGTCTGCTTCTCCCGCCGGTCCTATTACCCGGACCGGTATTATCTTCAGGAAAGCGTGACTCGAATCAGTTCGCGAACTGGCCACTATCTCCAGCGACTTCCTCTTCTCTGGAACAGCAGGCTTCCTTGTCCTGTCTGTATGAAGAAGTCGATGGTGTGTGGCTGTACACCCCTTATGACTACACTGCTTCTTGTTGCAAGTGTGTCCAGCACGACGTTGTCTTAGGCAGCGATAGCACAAGTTGTAATTCTTGGCTAGCTCCCATCTTTTGTCACTTGCTGCGTCTCTGAACCTTTGGCAGTCAGACGCGTAGTGACCACTTTTGTCGCAAATTCGACATTTGTTTACCGGCTTGTCGGTAGCTGTATGCGTCCGTTGTATGACGCGTTTTCCCGCTAGAGAATCCGTTTCCTTGATGTTCTCAGGCGGGGCGAATGCACTGCAGAAGTGAGCTTGCTCGGTTATGAAGTCGCTGAAGAGTGACAGATCCGGCAGCGACTGGTACTTTTCCGTGTACGTTCTGTACCATTGTACACGCAGAGAATTGGGTAGCTTCTCAGTTAGCTGGCGCACCAGCTCGGCATTGAGCAGATAGTGCCCCTTCTTGAGAGCTCGCAGAGTGACAACTCCGCTTCTGACTCGACTTGCAAAGGTGCAGATGTCCTTGGGCGACTCGCTGCATTTTGGTAGCCCTCTAAGTCGGTCTGTTTCGGCCTGAGCTATTGAGTCAGGACGTCCAAACTGTAGTTCCAATTCTCTCATGATCTCATCCGGCTTTGCGTTCCCGATGAGCTCTGAGCTCACTGTCTCCAGTGCGCGACCACGCAAGCTCCTTCTGAGTCTTGCCGTGTTTTCTATGTCGCTGAAGTAGGCATGAGTTGCCTCGTAAATGGCTCGAAAAGATAGCCATTCTGTATGAGCTCCACCGAAATTCGGCAGAGTCATGATAACCTGCGACGCCGATCGGTTAGGCGTCCATGGTTCGATTTTTCTGTCGGCTAGCGACGCTATAGCGGATGTCAGCTCCGTTAGAAAAGGACGGAGTGACTCTTTCGCTTCTATTTGCCTTGGCGGCTCCACGTTGGACGGCTCTGTCCTAGGTGGTTCGATGTTAGACTTCACTTGTGGATGTTCTATATGGTCGATATGTTTCCGGGAGTCTGCTATAGCGTCGACGGCCGCAGCCGGGGTCCAATCGTCATTGTCCCCTTTGGCGACGTCATTCTCCCTCAACGGTGTGGGCTCTGGCGCCTCTTCGAGCCACGAACGGACATACTCTTCATTAGAATTTCTGTCATCCATATATTCATCCTCAGAAGCTTCTTCTTCTGCTTTTTGAAGTGCTAACTTAGCGAGTTCCAACTTTATTTTCAATAAGTCTTCACGAGCTCTTGAAATTTTCTTACGTGACCGGGTCGACTTGCTAGTTGACGGCGGTCCAGTATGCTCGATACGGGCGTCACCCCGGGTAGCCATTACTTCTCCTTGAACAAAGGTCTTATCCCGGATCCTTTGTTTTCTACCAGAAGGCTTCAGTGTTTTTTCTGAAGAATCTTCTGATTTCGATGCCTTCCTGCGTGTGCTTGGTTCCTGTGGTTCCTCCTCCTCATGTGTGGGCGTGTTGTCACCTATCTGTGACGTTGGTGGGCTTCTGACTGGTATGGACTTTTCTGTCCCTTCAGTAGTGGACGGTGAGCGTGGGGGCAGCTGATGTTGTACGCCCGCACCTGGACGCTCAATGGGGACTGTCCATGATTCAGGCCTCTTGTCCTGGGATCTGGTAGTCGGCATCCTGATTGGTTCAAAGTTTCAGTTTGAATACGCCAAGTACAAGTCCAATCTTCAACTTGTCTTCAAAACGTTGGCTCGAAACGGCTGAGTCCAATTCTAGACTTCTTCAATATGTCAGTTTGAATCGGCTGAGTCCAACTCTAGACTTCAACACGAACTGGTTGACATCTATTTTCGAGCTTCAAAACGGCTATGTCCAAACTTAATTTTTTCTTAAAAACTGCTAAGTGGTAACTCTGGGTTAAGTCCGATTTCAGTCGTCGGCTTGAAGAGGGTTCGCTTCCTTTTTCAAACTTCGAAAAGTATCTCCAAACTCCGGGTTAGTTTAAACTCCGGGTTATATCCGACCCTCTTAACTCCAGGTTATCCTTCAAACTATAAGTCGCTAGTCAGTCTTCAAAACTATAAGTTCCAAATCAGCTTCAAACTTCAATGTTGATACGTAAACAAGTTCACTATAAGACTTTCAACACAAAATGGGTAAGCACATGAGCATATGTTTTCACTGTACTTACTGTTGTCTAAGTGTCAACTTGTCCAGCAGCCTCCAAGGTTGAGCAGCCGGTCTGGTACCAATCACTGAACTGTTGGTCCAACTCTTGACGTTAGTAGTCACTTCAGACTCCAGATATCCAGGTTTGAAACTCCAGACTTCGATCGAGAGCTTCTATCTCGATAACGACTATTTGTTTTTAAACAAATTCTAAGTCGAAAATAAGCCTTCAGTTATAACGCTTCAGGAAATTTCAGCAACTATTTTTTCGTTCTATTTTATAGAACAAGTCGCCCACACGACTATTCAATATGCTTCTGTGTGTAAGCCTCTTCTTGGATAACGCTTCAGCGATAATCCTTCAGCCGTAACCCTTCAGGAATTCTATGAACGTCGTATGTTCGTTCTATCTCCTAAACGAGCTCCCAACACGCTGTTTGAAAACTCCGATTATGAGTTTCCTAGCGATAACTCTTCAGGCTATGCTATATTCCTTCAGGATACAGTTTCTGTGTAATCTTCGATTACTGTGAATTCTCAGTAAGCAGGTTACACAACAGAAACAGCTCAAAAAACCGTCTTTTCGCGACGGTAATCACACGGGAACGGTTAGCTTCTCAGGAAGCCGGTAGAACCACAGGAATAGCTCAGGAATGGCTGCTGTGTCCCAGCAAAATGGTTGTCTTCCAGGTAGTCCACGCGTGGGCCTAATCCACTCGTGCACTTTTCACGACTGTAGTCGCTCTGGAAGTTTCTACTATGAGACGATAGTACGTTGCGCCTTTTGACGACGCTAATCACCCAGTAATACGGTTGCTGACCAGTAACTGGGTTATCTCACCCAGGAAAGGGTTTCTATCGTCCCAGAGTGTACGCTATGTTTTTGACTGTTAAAGAAACATGATCTTAACCCTGGCACTTGTAAGGTTTACGAGATGGAACGTCAGTATTCTTATTTCCCTGGAACTTTTCTCACGAACGCAACGCTTAGTACCCCAGTTGGCACATTTGTGTGGTGTGTAATCTTACCAGATTTATATTGAGGGTACCCTGAGATATTTGAGCATCAGTTTTCTTTGTTCTCACGAATGTTCACAGGCGTGAGCGTCAGTTTTCTTTGTTCTCAGGTACTAGTTTTCACAGGAACGATACGTTTTGACATTACCCAAGAAACAGGAATGTAACCTCAATATATAAGGTCACTTTACATCAGGCTTGTTTGTTCTCAAGGCAGCGTTCGTGTCCCCAGGGCATCAGGTTTCTTTTTTCACAGGAATGGGACATCAGTTTTCTTTGTTCTCGGGAACAAGGCTCTTCCTTGGCCTATATTTTCACAGCGTCCGGGACATCAGTTTTCTTTGTTCTCGGGAACAAGGCTCTTCGTTGGCCTATATCTTCACAGCGTCCGCAGGTCTGGTATTTTACCAAAGAATCCGGTACGAAGGACCAGCAAATGTACGGGACGGACGTGATCGTCCAAGACCGACAGGCAATCAGGAGGTTGTAAGGCTCCTGCTTGAACGCGTTGACGCCCCTTGCACCTATTGTTCAGTTGTCATCTGGTAACTATGGACCTTGGAGACACTTGAAGGCTGCCAAGTAGGTTGAGGTGAAAAACGTGATGTCCAGGTTAAATAAAACTATTTGTTCATGGCCAGAAGCGATGTTCCTTCATGGTCCTCGAAGCGCAATGATGCGTGGAAATACTTTAAGTGAAATAATGGCTACGAAATGTTCACGCGCCTGCGCACTATTAAAGAGGCGAACTCGACTGCGACGAGGACCACAACATTCCGACCGCAAAAACTTTTATTTTTCAAAAAATATACGCTAAGACTCGTAGCTTGAAACTGACAGGAACTACCCTTCCACTGGACCGATTCTGGTGAAACTTGTATTTTTGGATAGGTCTCGAAGAGACCTTCCCTCCGGTCTTTGATCCAGGTCCCTAGCCCCTACCATCAGGGAGTTCTCGTAAGGAGAACGTCGAAGAAAGGGAATTCCCGCCAGTTTGAAGCTTTACAATCGAGTTTCTCCTAAAACTAGACATGTTAGCTCTAGGGTACCAGCGAGGGACTTGGAGCCCTCCTACTGGGCCGTTGACACACATAAGTGTTACAGTTATATTCAAAACATTCAGGCGTACAGCCGCGAAATGGTGCGAGAAGTTAGCTTATGCCCCTGATCTTGGCACATAAACTCGATTCCTACTCAGACTGCTGGGTGGATTTTCAAGTTACATTCACACCCGGGTAGCCCTCGTGATGGGCTATCCCAAGGTAGAAGTCCGGTAGCTACATGTCCAACCCCCGATGAGTTATCGTTTGTTACAAGTTTGTTTACATAGCAAATCCATGTAACCTCGCACCATATCAGGTCGCTTAACTCCTCAACCACCAGAGCTAAGCTCCTTCCGGAAGTGTGGTTGGGTAGCTGGAAAACTAGGCTGTCTGACGGCGGTACCCTGATGGGTGTACCACCAGCCTTTCCGCAGCTTAAGGTGCCGGGAAGCGGCCGAATACTAAATTTTACGTTGTCTCACATCTTTAATGTGTCTGTGTGCGTTATATACACCTATATACTAGTTTTGTGTCATGACTGAGTCTAGACGCCCGCCTGTGGGTCCACGAAGGTAATGCTTCAGACAGCATATCTATAACTGACCAGGCACCAAGTGTCCCTGGACGTAGTGACCCGTCGGCAGACGCATAGAAACGTCCATGCCGGCATACACAGACACATCACTTCAAGCAAGTGATGTCTATGTACTAGAATTACACAGGTGCTATCTATTTATAGGGCCTAGACAAAATTCTAGGTCACCTAGAAGCGCTAAATGGCTTGTATCGAATTTTCCAAACACTTACTTGAGTAAAATGTATGTATATTCCCCTTTTTAGAGTGAAAATGCACTATGACTGGCCATGTACTGCTATTATGTATAATTTCTCAGTCATGGTATCCAGCCATCCTATCTAGAACACCTAGGTGGTGTTTCCTAACAAAACAATTATGTGTAAGGAAGCAATCTGATTGGTTGGTGAATAGAATACCTATAGCACCACCTGATACCCTGCTCAAAACGGGGGGTCTAAAATAAGTAAACAAAATATTTTTATTTCCTTAAACCTATACATTTATCATATAACTAAGGTACCTTATGTATAATTCTAACACATAAGCGCTATATGCGCACTATAAACTATGTAAAAGCCCCCAAAACATGAGTTTAAAGTTATCAAAATTCTACAAAAACTGGTTCCAGTATAAATATAAGGTGCCGCCCTCTTACAGGTCATTGTGAACTAAACGCTCGTTGAGGACGGTTGTTTTTTACGGAGTTAAATACTTGTTTCTTTCCGTAATAACACAATCAGTATGCATATTAAAGCTTCTAATTTATTGTTATTAGACTATATAATTCTATTACCTACTGATAGACACATAAAATATAATTTTAGTGTCTCAAAAACATGAGCAAAAATTAGTTACGAGCTTTACTATAAAAGGTTTTTTCACCTACCGACATCGCTTAGTATGCGATGGCGCTCTGGGGTGAGCAGACGTGTGTCTGTCAATACTATTTATATTTTACATTATGACAACCCATCTAAAGGTGACGTATCGTCGCGAACACCTATCTTAGTGCTCTGCATAATGGCAAGTGACTTAGTTGTAACCAATCCCATAAAGTGACTTCTAGCTAAATTAATTCTAAAGGTTAATAGTGTGCAACCTTACCCTGTAGTGTAAGGGTAGTTTTTAGTGATAAGGTAATGTATTACTTACCAAGCACTGCATGGATCTATACAGGTATTGAGGTAGCGTACTTCAAAGCCGTATCTAATTATTACGTATCCATAGAAAACTATCCGGTCGCGGCTTCAGCCGCGTTAAATTGGTTTTATTTATACCAAGGGATTCAATAATTTGTGGTTTTAGTCAGTCAGCTCTTGATAATATATCCTCCGACTGCACAGCATATTTTTCTTCTTTTTTACGTCTTTTAGTTCGCCTCTTAAGGCGGTACCCTGACCAAAAAATCAGCATGAGATATGAGCATTCCTTTTGGCATAGCGGCACTGGTGGTGCATGAATTACAGTAGTGAATACGCCCAGATTTTAGTTTTTTTTTTTATAAAATCGAATTTTAGTCTTTTGAAAAAAAAAATACGACAAAAATGTTCGTTATTAAATTGTCTATCCATTAGTGTTAGTACAAAAAATAATAAATGAACACTATGAGGAGATGCATGCTACCAATAATTATTTCTCATTTTTATGGTTTTGTTGGAAGAAGATTAGTGACACATGTCTTTAAAAAAAAAAAGTATACGACCATTTTAGAATCAATAATATGTAGAAATTTAATTTATTTTTATTAGATGATATTTTTTTTTAAATAACGAGTAGATAGCTCTCCTAAACACGGCACGTAAAACGGCTAGCGTGGCATTTTGCTCGGGGTACCGCCTTAAGCAGTTAGGTTATTTGATTTATTTCATTAACTTTTAATATTAGTAGGATCATATTTTATAACCTCATATTTTAAAAAAAGCACCAACAGCGGCAATTGACCACGACCATTGAGTATAGAAAATCAGTATGTTAGTCGTGTTAAGATATCGAAATACATTATTTCTGTGAAGTTTCGCTGGCTAATTTAGTTTCACCATGTCTAAATACAAATGCATGAATAACTTGTCTTCAAATCAACAGATTTCCCAATATGTCGTCTACTTAAGCAGATATAGTCATATTTTCTCAAACTCTTGTGCAATAAAAACGTATTTATATGACGTACGTATACGCCTACCTACGCTTTATTGAATATCCATACTTTGTTTAGCTTGCATGCGTCATTGAGAACAAACTACGTCACGATTACGCGAGATTTGTTAGGAAATAGCCTCAGCTCTCGATTCAGATTTACTTGCATGTTTTGTAGAAAATAATGGTTTTTGAAGTTTATAAACAAGGTTGCTTTGCTTAGAAGAAATCGCAGTTCGCGAGCTTTATGTTTATAAAAAGCAAAAATATAAATCTGTAATTATTTCGTGTAATAAAAGAATAACGCGTCGTTTCAGCTTTGTCTCTGCTTGTTATCCCCCTTCGATGCCTCTGGTTGTGCAGATAACTATAGTCAGCTTGACTTAGGAACTTTTCGTCCATTGCCAGTATCACCACCCACAAAATGGTAATTTTCGAGGCCTATACCATTTTATTTTGGGTCGGCGTCTTAATTAATTCTTCTTTTTCCATACTTCTCTAGAAGTTGTATCTCAGACGTAACCCCCTAACCTTCATACTTTACTCAGTCTTTCCATCGTTTGTCGGTATGTCTAGTCTACTCTACTCTTAATATCAAAAAGTAAATAAACACACTTCATGACTGCCTTTCAAATAGTAAGCATCACGTGGTAGGTACGATACGTCCGATACGGGTACCCCTCTAGTTTCTACGCGAGAAGTTTCGACACCAAAACGTGATCATAGCCACGTGACTTCAGTTGAGTCTGGACCTGAAAGGGCAATCCCGATCGAAGCTCGCAAACGTAAACTAACGCAAGAGTAGAGGTACTCTTTGTTTACGTTATACCCAGCTGGCAAACTTCACGTAAACTAGAGTCAGTAGTCAGTACTCAAAGACACGTTCATTTCAAAGCTCCTATAAAATACATGCAAAGACTTTAATGTCAATCAAACCAATTTTAAAACGGGGGTGAATCGAAACTACATTTATTTTGGAGCCTCGCTCTTGGCCTTACGAAGCCCTTTATTTAATTCCTTAAATAGAAAGACGATCCCTTTATGAGTCCGACCTGTTACCATGACGTCGAAAAACGAGTCCATTCTGAAAAATATTCACCGTGAAAACTTGGATGATTGTCAACCTAAGATTCTAGGATCTTCGACCGACAGCTCTCTTCAAGCTCACGTCACCTATTCCGACTTTGACATTGACCAAGCTACTCGCGTCTACTTTTAGCAAGTCATCAAAATAAATAATATCTGTGTTCAATAATAAAACACTGCACATGTTCGCAAGGCTCCAGCCCCCCCTAGCCAAGTTACAAACGTTTCGTACTTTCGTATCGAATCTATCTACAATCGTTAACGCCTTCTGTATGTATGGTCTGACCACGTGACTTAACGTCCAGATGTGTCATTCCCATACATTGATTCGTTTTCTAATAGCGTTATCGATTGTAGATTGACAACTTGGCTACAGGTGCTGGTGTTCTGGCTTCAGCAATTTGGACGATCCTTTTAATATTATTCTTTCACTTTCTTACATCGCTGCATAGGCAAGTGGCGCCGATTGTTAGCAAAAAGTAAGGATTTTTTTTATTATTAAGCTAGTGAATTGTCTGTGTGCGTAGTATGTATGTTTGTTTGTTGTATTATTGCCTATATTTCAATCCACATAAACACATCAAAGTCGGGTCTTCCGGGTTCCAGAATGGTTTGATAACTCGTTAGGGAAAGGTAGAAGATTGCTTGTGGCTTCGGACCTTCAATATTCGAGGACATGATCTGCAACCGAATTGCGCAAGTGAATTCGGTAAGGCGAAGGGTTTGATCGCTATCAAATCGTCCAATCACATTCGAGATGAATGACGCGATGTGGAATTCCGTCTGTGTGATTGGTCGATTGATAGCGGTCAAACCCTTTGCGTTGCAAAACTGTAACATGCACGGCCTGGAGCTTGGAAGACGGTGACCAGAACTGTGTGGCTAAAGCTTGAAATATATTTAGCATCTATACACGGAATGCTTGGAGAATTCAGAGTCGACAGCTGCAAACGGTCGCTTTTGGACAATCTGCAGTCGTGTATTGTGAAAATAAATTTTGTATTGAAACTGAAGATTGACGAAAAGCGATAGCTTAGAGCTTTCGGTAATGACTTCCCCGACAGTCCGTCTATAGAGGTTCTAAGCTTGACTGCAAGTTATTTATTTATGCCTTTATCAATGAAAATACGTCATCGGATGCATTAGGTATTCATAGCACTTATTTATAATTTTTATTATGGTATAGGAATGACGTAATTCCTGTGCCGTCCTTTGTTTTCCTCGGCGATACGGAATGAGCTGGTCATCATGGTGCACTATAAATACGTCTTATAATGGTCCTCCTAGATTTGAATTTGTATTAAGGCTAAGGGCGTTAGTAGAGTCGCTCGTATTTGTTTGTATTTTTTTTCAAATCATCAAAAAAAAGGATCCTACATCAGTTCTGATTTCATACTGTAACAAGGACTTCTCACTGGACTGCTAAAAGTCAAGATGGAACGTTGCAAACAACAAAGTGACGCCGGTTAAAACTATGCCTTGCCGTACAAATACAACACGCACTCACGTACAACGAAACTACCCCTTAGCTTGTCAGTTGAGCTTTATTATTTGATCTGTGAGCTCGAATGACAAGCTAAGGCTTTATTCCGTTGTACGTGAGTGCGTGTAATTGTGTATTTGTACGGCAAGGCATAGTTTGAACCGGCGTCACTTTGTTGTTTGCAACGTTCCATCTAGACTTTTTATTTGATCTGAGTCTTACCCCCTGTTTCCCAGCTCAAAATTATCGGAAAATTAATGTGACAAATTGTCAAGCACGCGTTATCTGCTGTGATTGGCTGTTGAAAATTCATTCATCCAATCACATCAGATAACAAGTGCTTGACAATTTGTCACATTAATTCTCCGATAATTTTAAGCTGGGAAACCGGGGGTTAGGATATTCATTCAGTCGGAGCTCTCTGCCCACATTTCCTCTTAAACACTTTTTTGCATAGCATAATAATTTGTTCAAGAATATCAATAAGAATAACAAATCCATACGAAAGTTTGAATGTTCTTTCTTCCTTTATCTTGAGTGCAACGACTACAAAGTAGGTTTAGCCTTACCTGGGGCAGCGCCATGTCAGACCTTTTGTGTTATCAAGACGCACAAAAAGTCCGTGAAGCGTGCATATTTCTTGCATGTCGAATGATGCTTAATTTTTATGTATAGTCCATTTTTGCGGACAAGACAATTGTTTGTGGCTTACCTGTTGCCTGCGTATTGTATAACGGAAAAAATGGAACTAAGTAAAGGTGTTCTTCTCTAATAAAGGCAACGAATGAAAAACATGCCGTAGTGAAAAATATTTGCCATCCGGGAAGGAAGTTGCTTACTGCACATAGTGCTTAGAGTACGCCTGACGTATATCATCAGAGGCGTATCACCATTCGTAAATACTATTAGTAAGGACACAGCATGCGATATACATACACAGAAAAAACAGTAGGTCTATAGGTCAAACAAACGAATCAACAATTGTCCACAATATGAGTCATAATCATAAGAACCCATGTTTACGTTGATTAGTAATTCACGCATTGTCGTTCTTGTGCAGTACGATATTATTGACACACAAGTCGAGTAAGTATGTGCTCAAAAGGTTCAACATTGTAACTTTGTTATGTAAAAAAGGCTTATTATGAATGGCTTCCAACGCCAACCACAACGGCTTCCCACAATGATTTCTAGAAATATTGACATTTAGTTTGTGTTTTTTGAAAGGCCATGTGCCACCATTTCTCCTGTTTACGAACACTCTTAACTCCATTTGCGATAACATTAGACGTTTCAATTAGCCCATTTTACAACCCGTTCAACCGATTTTGACATCTATTGCGTTGGTGATACGACAAATGGTAGCTGTAGGAAACAGTTGGTTTTGGTAACAGGTTTATACTTTTTATTTCATCCTTATGTTTACGGGATAGAACTCAAAATCGGTTGAACGGACTGTAAAAAGATTTGGAAACATGTCTAATGTTATTTCAAATGGAGTATAAAGAACAAACAATTTTCTCGACACGACGATTCCGTAAGAAAATGGAAGCGTACCTAGGTACTGTTTATGTAGCGCAGAAATTCAGCCCAGATTTCACACCTCGTGCCATAAAACAAAGGAATAACTTAGCTACGTCTAGCAGAGGTATTATCTTTTAGATAGATCTCGGCACCCCCTTATTACCCGACTGCCGAAGGAGGGTAATGTGTTTATCAATCTATGTATGTATGTATGTTTGTTCCTATATGGCGTTCCAGAGACCAAACGCGTTGGCTGATTTTGATGATTCATACGTTAATCGATGCGTCTTAACCCTGCGAGTGTCATAGGCTACATTAAAATTGGATAATAGAAAAATGGCGGATTTTGGGTGCCATATTGTAGGGGCCCAAATTTATTTTTTCTTCCAATCCCATCGTGTGGGTAGGAGGTGGGGGGTGGGTATCAAAATAAAGGGTTTTAAGAGGTGATTTCAAAAATATATAACACTTATATGTTTAAATGTATCTAATTCGAAAAAACTAACTAAAAAGTTATAAATAAAAAAACTTAATTCAAAAAATCAAAAAACCCGACTGCTTCAAAAGCGAACTAAAAAGTCGTAAACAAGGAAAAAATCATGCTGTGCAGGCGGGGGATACACCAGATTTTGGTCAGCCAGCCCGCGAATATGTATCCTCCGACTGCACAGCATGATTTTTCCTTGTTTACGACTTTTTGGTTCGCTTTTTTTTCATCATTCAATTGGGTAGCCGACCGATTTCGAACCTAGGCGACCTTTTCGCTCAAATGTTGGCTGACGAAATTCTTACCATTCTTTGGTCAGGTATCTAGGTAATGCTATGAGTTTGAAAGGCCACTTTCGTTCATAGGAACGACCAATTCGTTTAGCTTTTTACCCGACTGCCGAAGGAGGTTAATGTGTTTCAGTATGTATGTTTGTGTCACTGGCTACATTAAAATTGGAAAATAGTTAAATAGCGGCTTTTGGGCGCCATATTGTGGGGTCCGTTTTTTTTTTGTTCTAACCCCATAGTGTGGGGTATCAAAATAAAGGGTTTTATGAGGTTATTTCAAAAATATAAAACAACTTATTTGTTTAAAAATACCTAATTCGAAAAAATTATAACTTAAAAGTTGTAAATAAAAAAAGTTTATTCAAAAAACCGGACTGCTTGAAAAGCAAGCTAAAAAGATATAAACCAAGGAGAAAATCATGCTGTGCAGTTGAAGGATACATCTGGTTTTGTGTCAGCCACCTCGCGAATATGTATCCTCCGACTGCACAGCATGATTTTCTCCTTATTTACGTCTGTTTAGTTTGCTTTTCAAGCAGTCGAGTTTTATGGTTTTTTTTGCGACTGTTCCCAGGTACGATGTAAAAAGTGTGGCATAATAATTTTAATATTAGGCAATATTTATTTTATTTTGCTTTGGTGCCTGCACTTAATATATCAGTCACGTTAGGCTTTGACCTCTTGATCGGTACGCAAAACGTTGCGGTATGCGATGCTGCCGGGCGAGCACGGCCTCTGTGATAGGCTTGAGTCACAGTTTTTGCTCCCAAACTGTGATAAAAATGTTTGACTCAAGCCTGTCACCGGCTGGACACATAATCCTCCAGACATAAAGTACGTATGTAAATATTCGAACCTATAAAAAAAAAACAATATCATTTGAGTCTCGGAGTCATGGCTGATTAGCTTATCAACATGATACGCAATAATCTTTATAAGTCCGGAAAACATCGAGTAGTACACAATTTTTTTATAATGTAGACTATGTCAGCTTAATTCAGTACTTGAAGTACATGTAGAACTAATTATAAACAAAGTAATATTGGTTTTATCAGTTCCCGAGATAAGACTGGAATCTTAAGTCAACATGAGTTCATACAATGATTACAAAATTGTATCTGCAAATACAATTATCTCGTTACTACTGACACTTGCGACCCAATCCGACTTCTCACGGGACAAATTATGTTCACAAATCTTCCACTTTTATCGCTCTTTCGTTTTCGTTTCGTTGCGTGATCGAAGAAGTAAATGGAGAACCAGACAGAAGCAGACAGCGACTTCGTTTGTACTATGTATTTAGAGATAGAGATTCAGTAGCAAATTGTTGCTTATCCCATAACACAGGGCCTCATCTATACCAATATTATAAAGAGGAAAGATTTTTTTTCTAGGAAGGCTCCGAAACGACTAGACCGATTTTAAAAATTTCTTCACCTATAGAAAGCTACATTATTCGCGAGTAACATACGCTATAATTTATTTTCAAAACAATTAGAGATCCTTATGAAAATTGCAATAATGTAACCCAAAGTAGCAAAATTTTTCCTAATTATTTGGCGTGCGCTGAGAAAAATATTGATGATACATAAAAATTATGTAGTACATGATTGAAGTACTCATTATTAACTACAAATAAGTCTACGAGAGAATATATCTCACTATCATATCATTAGTTAAGTCATAATTTCAGCTTTTGTGTTCTAAAATTTAATTAGATCGCCGGTAGAAACAAAAGTTGGTTTCATTAGTATTGTAGTATTAATTATCTATACCAATATTATAAAGAGGAAAGATTTTTTCGTTTGTTTGTTTCTGTGTTTGTTTGTGCCGAATAGGCTCCGAAACTACTGGACCGATTTCAAAAATTCTTTCACCGTTGGGAAGCTACACTATCCCCGGGTGACATAGGCTACTTTTTATCCCTGTATTCCCACGGGAAAGGGAACTACGCGGGTGAAACCGCGAGGCGTCCGCTAGTTTTTTTATAAATAAATAGTTTAACAAATTGGTAGGTAAGGTAGTATAGGATAGGTATGTAGGATAGGGTAGGGTAGGTAGGTTGATCGGTAGGACAGGTGAGTAAGTTGGTAGGTGGGTAGGTAGGTAGTAGGTTAGATAGGTAGACAGCCAGTTGACGGGAGCCAAGTCGCGGGGGTTAGCTAGTCATGAATTAGAGAAGCAATTTCTCAACCCCTTTTAGATCGCTTGATAGACCTGTTGCATAATGTATTGATAAATTAATGAATATGAAATTAGAATCCATTTTCTTCGAATAATTTTGAATGACACTCTGTTTAAGTTTTGTTCTCGTAACGCAGATCTGAACTAAATAAATAATCAGAAATCATTCTGAATGTTTACATCATTTTAGAGTGCTGAATTCCCGGAATGATAGAACGTATGAATCGTATCGCTTTTACCTAGAAACGATCAAAGAAATCCACGAATAGATGTAAAATTTTACCTTATCCGTATTTATACATAAGCTTCAGGGTAGATCCTGCACAATTTTGGCCATGTCTTCATCATCCACCTTTGTCTAATATTGATACAATATTATTTTAACAAATTAACAAAATTAGTAGTTCAAAGACAACTTGCTGAGAGTTAGCAATAATCTGAAAGTCATGACATGTCTGAAATCACCAACCCGCTTTGAGCAAGCGTGGTGATCAGTGTAGTTTCCGTACTATTCGTCCATATTTATACTGTGACGGTAATATACTTTTTTTTTTTGGAACATACCTTCTCTGTATGAGAAGAGGCCTTTGTCCTGCAGTGGGACAGTTACAGGCTGGTATTATTATTGTTAAAAGACATGTCCCAAAAAAAAAATTGTATATTACCGTCACAGTATAAATATGGACGAATAGTACGGAAACTACCTACAAATGCTCGAAACGGCACACTCACACAAACATGCGCATCGACGAGACGGGACCCCTAAGCAGCGTTGCGGTGCTGTCAGTAGTGCGAGCCGCTTAGGGGTTTCGGAAATGCGCATGTTTGTGTGAGTGTGCCATTTCGAGCGTTTATAGGTAGTTTCCATACTGTTTGAATATTTATACTGAGTTACCAGTCTCTAGAAGATGTAGAAGAGGCTTATTCACAAGAACTGCTAATCGATTCTGTAAACATCTTCACCGTGAAGACTTTGGAGGAGTAAGCTTGAAGAGGACTGTCAAGCCAGATTTTTGGATAGATTGACAGCTGTTCACTTCACCGGTGTGATTTTTAAAGAATATCAATGTTCTTTTACTAACATCTACTACTATTTGTGCAGATGACCCGCAGTTCAGCGAGCTGGTATGGCAGGCGGAAGTGGCCATCGACAACGGTATCTACCCGGAGAGGATATACCAGGGATCCAGCGGGTCCTACTTCGTCAAGAATCCTGGATCGGTGAGTTTAATTTTTTTATTAGTTGTAAAGCCAGCAAAAAAGATAAGTATCTAGGCAGGCACGTACAGCACGGTTAAGTGTCAAACATCTCCTCTCGCGTGGCGACTCGTCAGCCAATAGCGAGAGTCAGACGTCAGAGTGAGATTGACATTTCGGGTGCTCAGTTAACTTGACCGTGTAGTATAGTGCCCGCCACGTAAGTTGGCAAGGGTTTGGCGTAGTAAGTTATCTCAAGCATGTTTTCCTAGAAGAGTTAGGCACAGCACCCATATTTCGCCAGTTATGTTTGAGTCCCACATAAGAGGGGTCCAGCCTATTAACAAGAACCGGGTACAGAGACAGACCCCTGGCTGCTACTAAGATTTGCCTAATGGAAAACCCAGTAAAACTGTCCTACCCGGATATTGATTGAACTTAGGACCTCATGTTCTGCAGTTGCGCTTGCGAAAAGTAGGCCTACGAGGAGGTCGACGTATACAAATCTTTGAAAATCTGGTCTGGATGTTCATTCCTTGTCTGGTTATTTATCTCTTTTGTTGTCTGTACCTAAACAAATACCTGTGCCGTTGCTTGTGCCAGGGCCGCTGTAACTCTCTTTCAAATTTATTCACGGCCCAGACAGGCTTCGGCCTTAGCGGACCCCGTCAGTTTCTGCTGACATCTTTTTGAGGCGCGCGTGGAAGACTACGCGCCGTCGACTCGGGCCTGATTCTTATCAGACAGCGAGCTACCTCCTGATCGCCGTCCGCAAGCCCGCCCAAGCCTCTTCTGTACCTGCCAAATCATTCAAATTAGATTCGAATAGATTTGTTATATTTTATGATGTTTACGACATTATTCTCCGAAAGATGATTTACCTTATCGGTCCATTACATTTCTTTTATCGCAGAAATGTATTTATAGATCAAACGAACAAAACTCTGTTCATTCTTCTAAAAAGTCCATAGTCGCCTTTCCAACACCTTGAATAGAAATAAATTGTTCTCCATTCTTTGTCGCCAACCACCGTTTTATTCCATCTTGACTAATGCATATGAATGTGTTGACTTACGAAGACTTAGAAGGACGAATCACTGAACCGTCTAATATGGACTTACGACCTTTTGCAATTGATACGTCTGCCTGAGGGACGCGTGTATGCTGGCCACAAAATTGCAGTCTTGGCCTGTCTTGGTTCTTGTAACTAGTTTAAATATGATCACATGCGGTTTCATGCAGTGTTGGGTTATAGCTGGTTTAGAGATACTTAAGTAAATGTATGAAGATGTTTGACGATTTAAATTAAAGATGTCTTATAAATGGTACTTGGAAATATAGATTTTAAAATTGACTGAATTTTGTACCGAATACACATAAACTTTTACCACCAAAACAATAAAATGATCTTAAAAAATAGAAGTTAAGTAAAGTTAAAAGAACATTAAGTCATGGCTGTATTCGCTGAAGAGATAGCCAGATATGTGATGAGTAGAGACCGGCAGCTTAATTGTGTAAGTAAATTCGGCAATGGAAACAAACTGTTTCTTTCCATTGCCGAATTTACTTACACAATTAGGCTGCGGATTATATGCATTTGCATATTTTCATATTAAATTGCATATTTACCCCATTCTCATCATATTGCATATTATATCTAGTAATGAGGAGCTCGTGGCTAAATAATAACAGCCGCACGGGTCGATCTTCAGCGATGCTTGACGAGGTCGGTCCGTGGATGGGTGACCATTTCAACATAGCGAGTTTCCTCCGAGCCTCGGAAAGCACGTTAAGCCGTTGTCCCGGCTGTCATTTTAAGATCTTTGACAGTCGTTACGGGTAGTCAGAAACTTGAGATCTGACATCAGTCTAGCCAAGGGGTACCGTGTTACCCAGTTAATGGGTTGTGGAGGTCGCTCCATGTAAAACACTGGTACTCGGCTGAATCCGGTAAGACTGAACCGTATGTACCGTATATATAATACTTGTCCCCAATATAGTTGTGAAAAAGGCTAGGCAGATTGATTGATCTAATAATGATGCATATTTCCGCTATATTTATTATATTTTTCGGTAGGTTACCCTATTGTTAAGTGTAATAATAAACTCTATAACCAAAATTTTGCCCATATACACTAACAATTTTCACTTATAAAAATATTTTGATTGATTGATTTAGAACACCTACTTACCTTATGGTTTACGTTTATAAAAACAATTAAATAATTTTTCGTTTTGGTGCATTATTACCGTCTAAAAAGTTATCACATTTTGGTATTAATAATTTATGATTGTATAATTCACCAATTGTATGCTGAATTAGAAATAATAACACCTACCACTTACCTCCTTTTCTTCGTTTTCAAAGTTATTAATTTTGCATATTTGACAAATTTTCATGCATATGTTACGCAATTTTCATGCTTATTTGCATGCATTTTCCAAACATTTTATGTTGCATATAATCCGGTCCTGAGTGATGAGCCATATCCTCATTGCGCCTGCTATTATTTCGTCTTCACTACATTATTATAAAACAAAGTCCCCCGCCGCGTCTGTTCGCGATGAACTCAAAGACTACTGAACGGTTTTTCATGCATTTTCACCAATAGAAAGAGTGAAAAACGTGGAAGGTGTATATAATTTGTAACGGGCGAATATGAGGTAAACCTATTTTCATCATAAGTCTCAGACTCTCCCAATAGAAATACCCAAAGATGACCTTTGACAAGTAATAGGTAGGTACATATTTATCGCTCGTTGATTATTTTTCACCCGTTAACTTGATTTAGTTTTCAGGGTAAGAATCGGAGCGTATATTAAAGTGCTGTCATGAAACGGGGAAGAGAGGGCTGTGAGCCTAGCTCTCACTTTTGGTATGACAGATACATTCAAACATAGAATTTTAGCTCAAGATCTTAGCTTCTGTCAGCGGCTTCATTCGCATTATAGTCGAAACGGAAATTATCCCAAAGGAACGTTCTCCAGGGATAAAAAATATTCAAGATCCAATCTTTCTCTATACCAGAATTCATCGAATTATTTTAGCGGTTTAGACGTGAAAGCTGAAAATGTAACAAAAAAGACAGACAGACAAATTTACTTTCGCATTTATGATAATTAGTACTTATGGATTTTCGGGAATGGGGGTCTACTTCCTATCTCCGTCAACAAAATTACGGGCCCCGTCAAATTGTGTTGTCATTCATTCTTAGTTCGGGCCCTGAACGAATCATCCGTCCGTCCATAGGTGGTAGGGAGTAGGAAACGCCCGTAACGAAGGTAGAAATTCCGGACTTAGTGCTTAGGAAGTAGGCTCCCTGGCTCGCTGATCAAGTGGTTGCGAGCGCGATGTTTTACTCGTCTGAGTGACCAGTGGCTATGCCACATCTGGGACTAATTGGCAAAAAATTCCCAATTATCATATAAAATCACTAAGATTTTGGTTGAGCCCGGTAAATACGAACAGGTGTCTCTACACACTCTCTCTCTCTAAGTGCCTCTTCAGGGAATAATAGGTGATGGAAGATGATGTTATGTGAATGGTGCCCTATGATTCATTATAAACCAAGGAAGCTAAATAATTAACTTAATACAGAAATAAACATTATTTTACAGCCTGGGTTTCTTCAATATTTACACGCACATTGTGGAAAAACCTAAAACAACAAAAATATAAATCGTACTGACTGATAGTGTTCTATGAAACATGATTGAACAAAACGTTACAAATGAGGAGTATGGTGACTCAGTAATTATTACAAATTCATAGATATCAGATTAAACAGATTTGGAATGGTATTGTTACAAAGAGAAAGTAAATACAAAAGTGTCTAGTTTGAAACATAAGGTATTTTCTTGGTCGCTTTTCAGGGTTTCCGACCCGAAACTATCAGACGTAGAAGGCAGCAATCATACCTGTAACTTGCGTAAAAGTTGCCAGTAATTTGCACGCCATTGTGACATTCACCAATCAGAAGTTATTATTACCACAGATAATATAATACTAGCATACAGATGCCTCCCATACAAGAAACCGTGCCGACATACTAACGTTTTTCGTCTGATTAAGAAGATTATTTTTCTAAGAACATCGATCGCGTTCGGTTCCGTTCCACGGATACAGATGGTGTTAGCAGCGACTTGCAAGTTAAAGGGTTTACTAGGTTCTTTAATACTTATTTTTTTAAATACGTATACGTTTTTACAGTTTCATTGTACCAAAATGTGTTACAAAACAAATTTAAAATATCAATTGGGTGCCTCAGAAATTTAAAACCGCGCCATCTATTGGAATCAATTTTAAATGATCCATTCAAATATTCTTTGAAATGTGAATTAGTCCTTAATTGTGTGCTTAGGATAGTTAATTAAACACGAAAATACATTTTTTTTATCGTCTCTAAAAAATCTTAATATTTCACAAGACTCAATAACAAATCGAAGCTTATCATCACGCCATCTAGTGCAATTTATTTGAACCAAATTTTCTTACTTAGCGTTGGGTGCCCGTGTTATTACAATGCAACAAGTGCACTTGTAATTTGTACACTTTTATGTAAGTTATAAGCATAGTCAGTAACATTCCAACTGCGATTTTTGTGTTTACAGCTACATGATGTTAAAGCCAAACAATTACATCTATAATCCGACAAACATGATGTTTTGTGGCAAAAATTCAAGGAAATCAGTTGCATTAGGCAGGAAATGCATGAATTGCAAATCTATTTTGTACGTAGATACAAAATTTGAAGACAAAGAATATTCATCATCATCATCATATCAGCCGAAAGACGTCCACTGCTGGACATAGGCCTCCCCCAAGCGTCGCCACATTGACCGGTCCCGTGCGTCCCGCATCCAGCGAATCCCCGCAACCTTCACCAGGTCATCGGTCCACCTGGTGGGAGGCCTTCCAACGCATCGTCTTCCGGTTCGCGGTCGCCACTCCAGAACTTTTCTGCCCCATCGGCCATCCGTTCTGCGAGCAATGTGCCCTGCCCACTGCCACTTAAGTTTGGCAATTCTTCGGGCTATGTCGGTAACCCTGGTTCTCTTGCGGATCTCTACATTTCTGATTCGATCACGCAAGGATACTCCGAGCATAGCCCTCTCCATTGCCCTTTGCGTGACTGTAAGCTTTCTGATGAGGCCCATTGTGAGCGACCACGTCTCAGCGCCATAGGTCATCACTGGCAACACACACTGGTCATAGACCTTCGTCTTGAGACACTGTGGTAAGTTGGACGAGAAGACACCGCGCAATTTCCCGAACGCTGCCCAGCCGAGTCGGATTCGACGGTTAACCTCTTTCTCGAAGTTGGCCCTACCCAACTGGATCGTTTGTCCCAAGTAGACATAATCTTCCACAACTTCGAGTGTAGAGTCTCCAACCTTGATAGGAGTGGGTGTTACATGGGCATTCAACATAACCTTGGTTTTGTCCATGTTCATTTTAAGACCCACTCTTTCGGAAGCTCTACTGAGGTCATCGAGCATTATACTGAGGTCCTCCATGGTCTCAGCCATGACCACTATATCGTCGGCAAACCGAAGGTGAGTGATGTACTCGCCATTGACGTTGATGCCTAGCCCTCTCCAGTCCAGAACCTTGAAGACATCCTCCAGTGCAGCGGTGAACAGTTTCGGAGATATGACGTCTCCCTGTCTCACACCTCGCTGCAGAAAGATAGGTTCCGAGGCCTGATCCTGAAGTCGGACTGACATGGTGGCGTTTTTGTACAAACACTTCAACACCTCGATGTACCGGTAGTCGATTTGGCACCGTTGGAGAGACTGCAGTACAGCCCAAGTCTCGATTGAATCGAAGGCTTTCTCGTAGTCCACAAACGCTAAACAGAGAGGCAGGTTATACTCTTCGGTCTTCTGTATAACCTGCCGCAGCGTATGTATGTGGTCTACGGTGCTAAAGCCTTTTCGGAATCCGGCTTGTTCGGGGGGCTGGAAATCGTCAAACCTGCGCGCGAGACGATTCGTGATGACTCTTTAAAACAGCTTGTAGACATGGCTAAGAAGTGAGATGGGCCTATAGTTCTTCAATAGGGCATTGTCACCCTTCTTGAAAAAGAATATTAGTTATTTGGCAGGTTTACAGCCATTTTTATTTGAGCTAGTCATTGTTTATTTTATTTTCACGTGTCACCGGTCGATAGCCAGACACGTGTTATCTCGTAAACCGCTATTGGACATAGCCACATAGGCCTTTTAACCCGAATGCCGGAGAAGGGGAAAATGTTTATCAATTTATGTTTGTATGTGCGTTCTAGAGACCAAACGCGTTGGCCGATTTTGATGATCCTTACGTCAATCGTATCGTCTTAACCTTGCGAGTGTCAAAAACCTTTTTTTTTTCTTCTTCCTTTACCGTCTTGTGGGTTATCTAAATAAAGGGTTTTATGAGGTGATTTCAAAAATATATAACACTTATATGTTTAAATGTAACTAATTTGAAAGAAAAATGTAAACTAAAAAGCTATAAATAAAAAAAAATCCCGGCGAAGTGCGATTTGTACTCACGCACGATGGGTTCCGTACCATTATCGCAAAAAACGACAATCCTGCTAACGGGAACCATGTTCCCCAGCAACTTAAGAGCGGACTCTAGTAAACAGGAATTTGAAAAATAGGTATTTGAAGAAACTATTGCCGTCGCGTCACCTCCAACCTCACCCCGTAAAGTGCGAAAGTGACAACTGCAGCTCAGGCTGATTTTACATACAAAAACTTTGACTAAAAGACGTTTCGTATTCTGCTGTTTTCTTCATGAAAACTGGTCTGATCTAAAAAATTCTTATATCAAAATTTAGAGGAAAAGTATATCTATGCTCCTATCATTTCTTTTTTTGTTAAAAACTTATAAATTTTGTTTGAAAGTCTTCTGAACATGGCGGTAAAAACGGGAATTTTTTTCGGATTGTCAAATTTCTTTTTGTGATTATGTTTTGGAAAAAAGGAAATGATACAGGCACGTATTAATTAGACCTAGATTTTATGGAAAAAAATCATTGCTCTAGAGGCATTATCCACGAAGAAAACAGCAGAATGTGTTTGCATGGAGAAAGTCTCACTAGAGTCCCCTCTTAACCCTGCAACTGGGTTGTACAGATCAGATAGGCAGTAAACTCTTTGAAAAAGACTGGTATTCAACTGCATCAGATTAGGCTGGAACTGCTGGTAACCTACACAATATAGTGGAGAAAATGCAAGGAAGATGACGTTTTGAAAAGTCCTCGGGTTTTCTCTGACTCAGGTTTCGTTATTCGCTTATATACGCGTAGTGCAGGCACACTATTATAACCGTTGCACCGATCTTTATCAAGCAAACATAGCTTAACTCTGATAAATATTGATTTATTAGATAAGTATTACGTTACAACAGGTACGAAGGTACCAGTAATATTGCCAACGTTTTATATCAAAAAGATAATACGGTCAAACATCAACAAACCTCCCCTTTATTAGCCGAGTAGACTTGCGTCCACACCAAGTTTGATAAAATTCAATACTTACTAATTACTATCACATATGAGATGAAATATTATTAAGATGAAAGTTTGTGACGTGTGTTTGTATGTTTGTTACTTCTTCACGCTCAAACGGCCGGACGGATCTGGATGAAATTTGGCACAGAGATAGATTATAGTCAGGAACAGCATATATACTTTTTATCCCGGGAATATGTACCCTAGGCATAATTATCGATATTTACGCGGGCAAAGCCGCTGGCAGAGGCTAGTAATATTATAAATGCGAAAGTACCTCGCGTCTGTCTGTCTATTACCTTTCACGCCTAAACCGCTAAACCAATTTAGATGAAATTTGATATAGAGTTAGTTTAAGACCCTGGGAAGGACATAGGTTAGTATTTATCTAGGTAGTGTGTTCCCTTGGGATGCTAAACCACTGTTTACGCCTTCGAAGTCGCAGGAAGAAGCTAGTACAGAATACAGAAGACATGTGCTAACTGAAATTCCTGATGTATGAGTAACAATAATAACACTAATTCCTGAATCATACGACAATCTCAGTATATAGAATAATATTGTGTCTTGATTTGGTTAAACAGTGAAAATTCTCTTTTGTTGCTAACCGTACATAAATACAATGTAACAGATTGAGTTCAGCTGCGTCTATAATTTATTAATAACGTCACAAGGTGCAATGAGATGCCGTGACATTGTATATGTTTACTATCATTATACAGATAAAACGGTTTAACTTTGAAAACCAATATGAACAAGATTGATGTCCTTTACTGACTGTCATCGCTCGCTTAAAAGTTGAAAATCGTCCCATGAGATGAGAGCCTTTTGTAGATATAAAAACCGGCCAAGTGCGAGTCGGACTCGCGCACGAAGGGTTCCGTACCATTATCGCAAAAAACGACTAAAAATCACATTTGTTGTATGGGAGCCCCACTTAAATATTTATTTTATTCTGTTTTTAGTATTTGTTGTTATAGCGGCAACAGAAATACTTCATCTGTGAGAATTTCAACTGTAGCTATCAAGGTTCATGAGATACAGCCTGGTGGCAGACATAAGTACATACAGACGGATCGCGGAGTCTTAGTAATAGGGTCTCGTTTTACCCTTTGGGTACGGAACCCTAAAAAGTATCCCGTGTCCTTATCCAGGCCATGGTATACACAAACGCGTGAGGGAGACACCCTCACGTGCCTAGCTACCACAAACGTTGCAAACCGATACCCGGCCAGCTAAGGCGCGGGCTTGCGGATGGCGAGTAATGGGTAGCGCGCCGTCTGATAAAGACCAGGCCCGAGCCGAGGCCGCGTTGTGTTCCACACGAGCCTCAAAGAGATGTCAGCAAAACTGACTCGGGTCCCGTAGGGCCGATGCCTGTCTGGATCGCGGATAAATTTGAAAGAGATTTACCGCGGCCCTGGCACAAGCAACTGAAGGAACACGGGTTGGTTTTAGTCAGTAAAAGTCTGACACGCCTTCCCGCTTTACCCAGAGCGGGAAAAGTCATTGGATGACATCAATACAAAAAAAGTGCGTCATAGTTATAACAAACAATCAAATATTCTCTTCTTTTCTTAGATCTTTTCTATTCTTATACCCTTTTTACAAAAATCTCGACACTGTCTAACGACTGATTAGCAGATGTTTTATTCGAATTTTCTATAGATAATTTGAATTAAGAATCCTCTATACAGCCCAAAAGATATTTTATAAATCCCAACCCAGTATTCGTTGTATGAGTTCCTCTGGTAGAACCATGAACAATGTAGATTATCCCGTTTTCATTTTGGTGTAGGGAACAGATTCGCCTGTAATCCTCCGCGGATTACCGGATTATCCCTTTGGATTACAGGATTATAATCGGTAACTTAGAAACGGGAACTGTATCTCCCTGCTTACTGCGATTATAAAGCCGTTTGTCAAACATTTGATGACTACGTCATTATTTTATTCCTCTAGAGAGTTCAATATTGCTGTTAGATTATTATTTTATATTACTGTTTGATTGACCACAATTATTGTTATTATGATCCTTGTCCAACAAAAGGGACATGATTTCAAAGTCGTATCGTGGACCCTTCAGATCAAATAATATTTGATCTGATCGTGGACCCGCACCACATCTATAGGTATTTTTCTCAAACATGCATGGAAATATTGACATTATTTTCGAAAAAAGAACACACGAAGTATCGAATTTACGGACAAAGAAAATCAAATCCATTGCAGGAGCGTTTTTTGAATTTGGAACATTGCAACACTCCACCGTGCTCCAGCATGTTGTTGTAACTTTTAATATTAATTAAATGAAATGTACCTTTAATATAAAAAGTATGTTTTATTTCCCTGCATTCTTTTGGGGAAAACACTATATATGCCTCGGTGGAAATGGCAATTGCCTATTTCACGGCCGTTGCAATAATGTACTAAGTACTCCCGTACTTTTCCATAAGTTAATTTATCACTTCTTTTGTGTAATTAAGGACCGGTTGGAATCTAGAACGTGCCAAATTATAATGCCAAACTTTGTCAGGTTTTCGGGCTAAAGAAATTAAAGTTTGACAAATACACAACTCCAAATTCTTAATTCAGAAATCGTGGGTTAATTTGGTACATAAATATGGCTCATCTTCTTTTTTGGTTCTGTACCCAAAGAGTAAAAACGTTATTCTTATTACTAAGACTCCGTCTGTCCGTCTGTCTCATGAACCCTGCTAGCTAGACAGTTGAAATTTTCACAGATGATGTATTTCTGTTGCCGCTATAACAACAAATACTAAAAACAGAATAATATAAGTATTTGAGTGGGGCTCCCATACAACAAACGTGATTTTTTTGCCGTTTTTTGCGATAATGGTACGGAATCCTTCGTGCGCGAGTCCGACTCGTACTTGGCCGGTTTTTAATTACACGTACCACATGTATATTTAAAGTGCCTCTACTTTTTCGCCATCGTCTCATATAAGTTTTTTAACCATTCCAGAAAATCATAGGCGTATTCAAGCCAAAAGACGAGGAACCATACGGCCGCCTCAATCCAAAATGGACGAAATGGATGCACAAGTTATGTTGTCCGTGTTGCTTCGGGCGCTCGTGCCTCATCCCCAACCAGGGGTACCTCAGCGAGGCGGGCGCCAGCCTCGTCGACTCCAAGATCGGCCTCAAGATTGTGCCAAAGACCAGGGTGAGTTGTGCAACACAAAGTAATAAACCGGTCCTAATTTTAGGTTAATTAGGAAAATCTAAAATTTTAGCGAGGCTCGTGGCTTAGTCATAAGCATAACTCTCGCAATTGAAAGTCTTTTTTTTTAATTTTTGGATGTGGTTGAAGGCACAGTATAAATATACAAGCTCGCACTACTGACAGCACCGCGGACGCTGCGGGGTCTCGTCGATGCTCATGTTTGTGTGAGTGTGCCGTTTCGAGCGTTTGTAGGTAGTTTCCGTACTGTTCGTCCATATTTATACTATGTTGAAGGTTTAGCTTGAGTTGCTAAGATTGGTCTGTGGATGGGATATACATACCGACCTCCATTCGTACCATAGAAGGTTGTTAAGCCTTAAGCCGCTGGTCTGGCTGTCACGGTCGCTACGGGTCGACAGAAGACCGCGCCGTGTTCTCTTTAGTAATTGCGTTGTGGAGGTCAGATATAAATTCGCTCCGTGTAATATACAAGTAAGCAGGCAGCCGACCCCAAATTAGTTGAAAAAGACTAGACGAGATAATAGCGTAATTTACGAAGTAACTTCCTACTAGCAGACGTCAGAAACGACGCTGAACGGATCTGGATCGAATTTAGCACAGAGATAGATTATAGTCTAGGATAGCACATAGCTTTTTATCCCGGTATAATGCTCCATTGGGATGATAAAACACGCAGTCGAAGCAGCTGGTGTCTTTATAAATTATAGCCTATGTGTTATCCTGATGTATAAGCTATATTTCTGTAAAGTTTTATCAAAAGTCGTTCAGTAGTTTTTGCGTGAAAGAGTAACAAACAAACATCCATCTATCCTCACAAACTTTCACGTTTATTTACATGAGTCTTTAGTGCACTTAGTGCCATATAAGATATCCAAATTACTAAATGAGCATAATATATTATCTGGCGATCTGGTGCACGACCTTACTTTGCGGGTAATAAGGCCGTGCGCGGACGTAAACAAAACTATTTTGTCTAGCTCTCGAAATAACCTATTGTAGAAATATGTTTAACAACGATATACAAAACTAACTAGGCAAAGCTTGATAGAGACTTTGTTCTTATTATTTATAGTACAAAAAAGTTGTTTACACAATATAACAGTAGGTATAGTTCTCGCAAAACTTCTTGGCCGCCCTGAAGTTGGCTACAATGGCTGCGCAGTACTTAATCTCATACAAAAAAATTAAATAAAAAAACCCGACTGCTTAAAAAGCGAACTAAAAAGACGTATACATATTCGCGGGCTGGCTGACCAAAATCTGGTGTATCCTCCGCCTGCACAGCATGATTTTCTTCTTGTTTACGTCTTTTTAGTTCGCTTTTTAAGCAGTCGGTTTTTTTGATTTTATGTTTTAACTTTTTTTATTTATAACTTTTTTGTTATTATTTTCTCGAATTAGGTACATTTAAACATATAAGTATTACATTTTTTTTAAATCACCTCTTAAAGCCCTTTATTTTGATATCCCACACGATGGGTTTGGATGAAAAAAATATCTGGGCCCCACAATATGGCGGCCAAAATCCGCTATTTTTCTATTTTCCAATTTTAATGTAGCCAGTGACACTCGCAGGGTTAAAAATAATCGATTGACGTAAGAACCATCAAAATCGGCCAACGCGTTTGGTCTCTAGAACGCCATATAGGAACAAACATACATACATAAATTGATAAACACATTACCCTCCTTCGGCAGTCGGGTAAAAACAGCACCGATCTGTGCCTTGTGCATTGGAAAACCAATTGCAGGGCGGCCAAGAAGTTTGGCTAAAACTATAAGCTTATTTACAAAGGCGAACTAAACGCAGAATTTGATTCTCTAACAGCAAACCTCAAGAGCTAAAGAGAACTAATCTAATGACAAAGTGTGTGTGGATGTTTCCTTCGAGGGTCGATCGACCTCCATCACTTCATTCATCAATTCGTGAGCAGCTGGATAGGACATGACAGGAGGTGCATCACTGTATTGCCTATTTTCTTACGAATCATGGCCAAATTCAGAGTTTTTGTCCTTAAATCCCTAGTCTACATGCAAAGCACGTTAGCATTCACTACATGTCGATGCCTTAGTTCACAATTGCACTAACTACAAAATTTTCATTTTTGAGGAGAGAGCTTTAAAGTTTTTTAAAGTTTAGACGAGAACAGTAGAAAATCCAAGTAAAATAACAAAAAAAATATGCATCTATTCATAAGACTAGTCCTTTTACTCCATCATATCTCAATATTGTAATATTAGTTTAAACGTTACCTTTTCAAAATGGCCAAATAAACATAAAACCCCCCATTTAATACATTTGTGCACTAAGATTGATTATGCTGACTGGCATTAAGTGAAAAACTCTATACTATTGCAAATGTATATAATACGTTTGTGTTTTGAAATTTCATGCAGTTGAGAAACTTAAAATCAGTTAAAGTATATCTTGATTGGTTTTACAAAAATAAAGACCATTAGTATAATACCACATTCATGGAACATTAAACGAACTCATTTAATACAATTGTGACCCACGGTTTTGGTAGATAGAGACGGAATAACGGTATTTCGATGCGCGGAAACGAAAGAGCATGACATTTAGTGTATTTGGCATTAAAAAAGTAAAAATTGAAAATTTTGTAGTTAGTGCAATTGTGAACTAAGGCATCGATGTGAACAGTATTCAGACAGTTGTGAAAGAAAACGGCTGCAAGAGTAATATATCGCTGTCTGCGGTTTGTAGACATCGTATTACTCATACAACCGTTTTCATCAAAATTATTTTTACCTCTAACAGCAACCTTATAGCAACGAGAATAGAGATCACTGAGATGTACTGTGCATGCGACAATTTTTTTTTTCATCTGAATATGGCTTTACCGCCTTACTTGTTACCTCGTCATTGTGCCAGTGTTCATTGTTCTAAAATCTTCCCTGTAGTTTCGCTTCATCGATATAAGGATGCATGTTCACGCAGTCGAGGCGAATTTCTGAAAATGTAAACTTTTTGTACTATGCGTTTTAAATGAGTAAGGTCGCGTCAATGACCTCGAACTGTCAACTGTCACTTGAAAATTACGGTTTGCATAGAAGCTTATTCGCGTAGTAATAATGTTTTTTTTTCCACTATTTATGCTATTTGTTATTAGGTATGTTTTAATTGTATATACGCTAGTCAACAAAAATTATACACTTTAGTCACATGATAAGTTTTAACTGAAGTGATTATGGTGAAAACAAGGTTCATTATCATGGAAATGAAATTAAAATTATTTTGTTATGCACTTACCTATACATTATTTTTGTTATATGAATTTGAAGAGGAGGTTTGAGGTACTTACAAAGGAGCTTTCAGATTATTCTATTTTTTTCGATCATCGTTATTTTTGTAAACAATTTTTTTTAAAAATTAATTTATTATTATTGTTTCGTTTAATGATGTTATTAGTAGTACATTCTGCCATATTAACTTAGCATACAAATGTTTGAAACATAGATATAACAATAAAATTGTAAACCGTTTATAATATGTATTCTATATTATTTAAAATTTTTGCTCACCCTTCCTAAATCAATAGGTTTGACAGCTATGACGTAACAATAGCGCGGCATCGGGTACTTATTTGAAACGTGTATCTATAGCATATTGTCCCTAAAAAAAAACAATTGCATTCGAAAATTCGAATGTCGAACCCGCTTTTGTCTTTTTTATCTGTATAGAATTGTGTGCATTATGTTGTAGTGATAGGGGCCCAAATTCTATGCACATTTTTACCCTAAGGGATCTTTGGGCATCTTTTTATATTTGTAATTGTTGCAAGATGAGCCTCTCTTTACCTCGGTCGTGCCTCGGTACGCTCGGTAGTTACCTAAAATTATAACTGCCAGATTTTTTGTGATGTATAGAGTAGGGATGGCATACTTTGTCGACTGTGCATTTTTTTTAAACTATATCGGCTGTGGTCATGACGTGCCGACAAAGACCTTAGGCCTAGTTTTTATATTCGTAGTTTATGATAAATATGCAGCAAAGGTTAATTTTTTTTCTTCAACTGTTTGCCTAACATAACTTAGAAAACTTTTAGTATATTATTATTATGTATATTATTTCTTACACTAAACGCATTCTTCGTATAATTTATGTTTACTACAAATATTCTACAATACTTATTGACGAATACTTGTTATATCGCTTTACTTTTTTTTTATGTAAGACCTAAGCATAAATAAAACCTAGATGACGTCACAAAACTAGTCATATTCTTAAAGTGTTAACATGTTGGTTAAAATGGTATAATTTGATTTGTCTAATAATTAATTATGTAGAATTATACTAACACTAACTTCTGTCAGCGGCTTTGCCCGCGTGAAAGTCGAAAATTATCCCGAGGGAACATATTCCCGAAATAAAAAGTATCCTACGTGCTATTCCTGACTATAATCTATCTCAGTGCCAAATTTAGTCCAGATCCCTCCATCCGTTTGAGCGTGAAGAAGTAACAAACTTACAAACACACTCACAAACTTTCGCCTTTATAATATTAGTTTGATAATAAATCCTAATTGTATAAAGAGAGAGCGCGAATTTTGTGAGCTTGTTCTCACTTGTAGAACAATCTCTGGCACCACTAAACCTATTTGAAAAAAAAAATCACCATTTGAAAGGTACATTATTCCAGATGGTTATAGGCCATATATTATTATGACACAGGCAAAGCCGGGTCGGGCCACTAGTATATTATAAACTTGCATTTGCAAAATCCATTGGATATTTTTTTTTTATCGACGTTCAATATAATTAAATTGAAATATAAAGCGCTAGACGAGTGAGTAAGACACCGTATCACTGTAGGTCATGTTGCCACAGATAAAAAACACGTGCGTACTCTACAAATAATAAGGAATGTGGTTTTTTTATTTAACTTAAGAAAAAAACTTTAAATAAGAAACTGAATTGATGTTTGAAGAGGTGATAGGTGGGTTGAGGAGTTGGTGGCGTTACTTTATAGGAGAATTATTAATATCAAAAGCTAGTTTAAATAAAGAAAGGCATTGGCCAGGAATTGGACAGTACAGGCTGATAAAAAAAACGGGGAATTTTTAACTGCACCTCTATTTAGAAATTTAAGCAAACAAAATATCTCCACTAATAACCTACTGCAAAACAATATTACTCACCGTAAAACAAAAATACTGATTTGCACACAAATTATTCAATTAAATATAAAATAAATGTGAATTAGTCCAAGAGCGAGCGAAGCGAGCTCGGGAGCTTAGGGCACCCCGACACGGATAGGTTAGGTTCGAAGGAGATCTCCTTCATGTTAGGTTACTTTAGACCCTGCAGACAGAAATAGGAGCCCTGCGCAGCGGGGCTCCGTCGACTTTGTTTCGTTTCCCCCCCTCCCTTAAAACTTAAATATTTTGTTGCACTCGAAGAATTATTAGATTTACTTTTAGTTAACAGATAGTTATTCAGTAAAACAGTTAAGCTTTAAAGATCTAGCAGTATAGTATAATTCATTTATTTGATGAGCAAATTTAGTGTGCAATTCAGTATTTTTGGTAGTAATTTCGAATATTTTGATTGAAAAAAGGGGAATTACAGTTATAGTATTAAATACCACCCAAAAAAAACCGGCCAAGTGCGAGTCGGACTCGCGCACGAACCACTATCGCAAAAATGGCAAACAAATTCGTTTGCTGTATGGGAGCCCCACTTAAATATTTATTTTATTCTGTTTTTAGTATTTGGTGTTATAGCGGCAAAAGAAATACATTATTTGTGAAAATTTCAACTGTCTTGCTATCACGGTTCACGAGATAAAGCTTGGTGACAGACAACCGACAGTGGAGTCTTAGTAATAGGGTCCCGTTTTCACCCTTTGGGTACGGAACCCTAAAAAGATTCCGACGAATCGAGAACCTCTTCCTTTTTTTAAGTCGGTTAAAAAGATCAAAGACTTTTGATAGAAAGTATTTATGTAGTCGCTTTTGCAAAAAGGTATTCAAAAAATAAAAATATGACATAAAAAATATTTTAATGTAAATAAATACATACTTCTATTGTTAATTAAAAACATAATCATCTTTCAGGTCAGCGCAACACGTTTTCTTCTTCCATACGAGAAATATCCAAGAAGAGGGAGTCATTGATAACTTCTTTCTTATTTCTCCTTACACATTCCATCAATCTTTTTTACCCGACTACGGCGAAGCAAAAGGAGGGTTATATTTTGATCGGCATGTATGGAAATATATATATATGTATGATCATTTATTCCCTCATAACTTCTAAACTACTTATCATAATTAGATAAATGAGGTATCGTTGGAAGCATCTTGTTTGTCTGCAGAGCAATATGATGTCACATAAAATTGAATACGTCTCCCTTTAGCACGAAGTCAAGAACAATAAAAAGTTCTTTGCAGAATGTATTGTTTTTGTTACGTTAGGTGACATACGACCACGGTTATCCTCTACGGAATAGTTTGAACATTACAATTTCAAATGAGAATATTTTCTTGTTTTTTTAGAGCGTGATTTTTCAGTATTCGGGTTTTAGTTTGTAGACTTAATATTTCACCTTACTCTTCCTCTCTATCCATCCATAGTTTAAATAAATCAATTAATTAAATTCCGAGCAACATGCGTCACAAATTTACAACAACTTAGATACAATATTAATAAAATTAAATCTTAAAATATGCGCTAAGTAATTCAGTACGCACGCACTGGGCTGACCTCGCCGCCCGTCGATCGAACTCAACTTAATGTTCTCTCGATGTAATCTCACACGATTATGTATTCATTTATACCCTATCGACCTTGATTATGTTTCAACCGAAATGTCGGTCAGTGAATTAAGAGGTTGTAACATCTTGGCTTTTTTATTTATTTTTAACATATTGCCTCGTAGCTTTCGATTTACACCATGTTTTAAAAGAGAAAAATTGTTTTTTTTTTTTTTGAAGGAACCTTCTCTTTTTACAACCGAATTTAAAAAGGACAAGGTTCTGAATTTGTCTGTATTTTTTTGATGTGTTTAACCTCAGAACTTTTCACTAAATGAACCGATTTAGATGATTTTTTTTTTATTTGGTGACCTGTGCTTCTCACATCACAAATCATCAGCCTATTAATGTTCCCACTGCTGGGACACAGGCCCCCTCTTTGTGCGAGGGAATGGGCCGTAATCCACCACTGGGCCACCACTGCTCTCCCAGTGTGCTTCTCATGTGGCCCTAATTTGGTGCATATCTCTCTAAAGAGGAACGCACTACGCAGATGTTTACAGTTTACCCTGGTACATTCTCCTTTCACCGGTTATATTCAAGTTTTATGTTATCCGGGTTAACTATTCTGGCATTACTTTGGGCATAATAAGCACCTTAATATAGAACTTGCTCATTAAGTAAAAACTCCCCGCCTCTCCAAAAAAGGGGGTGATACAAATTTCAAATGAAAGCTACTAATAGACCATTACAAAAAAATATATATCGTAATACTTTTATGTTACTTCAATAGCAAAATAAATAATCTTTTACCACATAAGTTATTTGGAGAACTCTTATCCGTTAATTTTTTTTTTTTTTCGTTAATTATTCGTTTTCTATTTTGCTTTCTATACTAATATTAAAAAGAGGAAAGATTTGGGTTTTTTTTTATGTTTGTATTTTTGTATGTAACGAATAAACTTAAAAACTACTGGACCAATTTCAAAAATTCTTTCACCGTTGGGGAGGTACACTAACCCCGGGTGATATAGGCTACTTTTATCCCTGTATTCCAACGGGAACGGGAACTACGCGGGTGAAACCGCGAGGCGTCCGCTAGTTTATAATAATTTGTTTTTTTTTTATTTCTCGTTAAACATTATTTAATCAAACCTCTCTGGTAGTGGAGTAAGGTCAAAGTCAAATACAAGTTGCACTTGATATTTTGTCACTTTATCATTTCAACTAGACACGGATTAATATTAAAATATACAGTAACAAACTAGTTTTAAAACTAAGCTTAAGGCGGTACCCCGAGCAAAAAGCCGCGCAAGCCGTTTTTTGTGCTGTTTTTAGGAGCTATATACTCGTTATTTAAAAAGAAATATCAATTAATAAAAATACATCAAATTTCTACATAATATTGATTCTAAAATGGTAGATTTAGTTTTTTTTTAAATGTTGTATATATTTCACTAATCTCCTTCGAAAAAACATAAAAATGAGAAATTATTATTGATATTATGCATCTCCTCGTAGTGTTCATTAATTATTTTTTGTACTAACACTAATGGATAGACAATTTAATAACGAACATTTGTGTGGATTTATTTTTTTCAAAACACCAAAATTCGATTTTATAAAGATTTTATTTTAAAATCTGGGCGTATTCACTACTGTAATTCATGCACCACCAGTGCCGCTAGACCAATAGGAATGCTCATATCTCATGCCGATTTTTTGGTCAGGGTACCGTCTTAAGTTGAGATGCATAAAACTGGAATTAATTTGATACGGTCTAAAAATTGAAACCTGCTTACAATCAGCAGAGAAAATCTGATCAGATCAAAAAACAGTGGTATTTTTTTAATAATATTATTCTTATTCTTTTTAAATAATAAATGTCACTCTCTGGTCTTCTTGTATATCTCCTATAGGTACAGTGAGGGGTAGCCAGCGGCCGTTGAAATTAAACATTGAATTACTTTTATATGCTATCTATACTGTATACTAGATACTAAAATAATATTATAAAGAGGTAAAGTTTGTGAGATTGTAGGGGGGTAATCTCTGGATCTACTGAACCGATTTAGACAAAATTTGGCATGGAGATAGTTTGAGACCCTGGAAAGGACAAAGGATAGTTTTTATTCCCTTGGGCTGATAAAAGACTTTTTACTAGGGCGAAGACGCGGCCAGAAGCTATTTTATAAAAAAAACGACCAAGTGCGAGTCGGACTCGCGCAAGAAGGGTTCCGTACCATTATCGCAAAAAACGGCAAAACAATCATGTTTGTTGTAAGGGGAGCTCAATGAAATATTTACTTTATTCTGTTTTTAGTATTTGTTGTTACAGCGGCAACGCAAATACCATCAACTGTGAAAATTTCAACTGTCTAGCTATCACGGTTCATGAGATACCGCCTGGTATTAGATGGACCGCGTAGTCTTCGGTTCCTTTTTACCCTTTGGGTATGGAACCCTAAAAAACTAAACAATAACATCTTCAAATATTCTTTCAGCATTCTGATTTCAATCACCTTCCAAAACTAAATAGTTATCGATTGCCAGTTTTATAATAGGCATGGAGATTGCCTCTAAATAGGTGAGGAGCCCGCACAGTATCTATTAAAAGTTCAATAAACTATCAACACAAACTATTAGGACTTAGGTCACTCACTAAAAAAACCATGTTACTGTTCTGATTTACTGATGAACAAAGGTAAGCATTATCAAACCAGTAAACATGAGCTGTCAGCTAATTTTTCTTTTGATATTCTGAAGAGTTTGTTTCGCCACTTCCTTTCACATAAAACACTGGATACTGAAGCGGAGGGTTTTGATTTTGCGCCTAACATGAATACTTTTGATTAGTTTTTTATATAATTTGTCCTCAGGTGGTGAAGCTGGTATCGGAGACATTCAATTACCTGCGGATAGACCGCGAGCGCTCGCGGCTGAAGCGCGCCATCACCGAGCAGTTCCCCAATCTGCGCTTCAATAGAATGGGACTACCGCCTAAGGTAAGATAACCTTCTCCAGACGTCCAGCAGCTGTAAACAAAATACTTTTGCGCACACGCTATACGGAACTCGTGGGTGGCGGCGAATACTACGCACTTATACGCGTCGCTTACGCGCTTTCTTGTCAAAATACTTCTATCGCAGTGTCACGTGACATACACGTGTCTTGCCCGCAGGCACTGATAATATAATACTAGTATACAGATGCCCCATCCCATACAAAATAACCGTGCCGACGTAGCTAGCGTTTTTCGTCTGATTAAGCTGATTACTTTTATAAGTAGTTGATCGCGTTCGGTTCCGTTCCACGGCTATTGATGGTGTTAGCTGCAAGTAAAAGGGTTTACTCGGTTCGTGTTTTTTTTTAAATACAGCGACGATTTCCTTTATAGTATTTTTATACATGTTTTTACAATTTCATTGTACCAAAATTACAAAACAAATTTATAAAATCGAGTGGAAGCCTCAGAAATTTGAGACCGCGCCATCTATTGCAATCAATTTTAAATGATCCGTTCAAATAATCTTTGAAATGTGAATTAAGAGCCCAATATTCCTTAATTTTGTGCTTAGGATAGTAAATCAAACAAGAACATACATTTTTATGATCGTCTCTAGAAAATTTTAATAATTCACAAAACTCAATAACAAATCGAAGCTTATCACGCCATCTATGCAATTTATTTGAACTGAATTTCCTTTTTCGCGTTGGGTGCCCGTGCCGCAGGTATATTTGTGTCTCTGAAGTTGGCTCTGCCATCCATTGCGCAAGAAACAGTTTAACATCAAGTATACTGCGTAGAGTAAGCGAGATAGGACGATGCGACAAACGTAAGCGAGTGAAAGAGACAGTTATACAATGCATCTTTTTGTCAAGGCTTGCTGGTCGGTTACAGCAGCCAGCTCACAACGGGCAGAAACTGAGGATACGTAATAAAGCCGCATAAATTAACTGCCTACCCTACCCTACCCTACCTACCTACCTACCCTACCTATCTACCTTACCTACTCTACCAACCCTACCTACCCTGCCTATCCTACCTTCCCTGCCTTTCCTACTTACCCTACCTACCGTACCTACCCTGCCTATCCCGCCTATCCTACCTACCCTACCTACGTTACCAACCCTGCCTACCGTACCTACCTACTTACCAATTATTATTTTTCTTTCATAAGAACCTCCTAACAATAACAAACAACAAAAAAATAATTAGCGAAATCGGTTCACGCTTGATGCCGTGAATAGTGATTCATTTTTATATATATAAATAGAAATGGTGAAATCATACCAGCTTTGAGCGCTTGAATCGCGCCTATTATTTTGTTATTTAGTAAAGTGTAACTATAGTTTGCTCCATATTATTGTAATGGCAATTTCCTTGTACCCTATACATTAATAGTAGATTAGTAGCCAAGGGCTGTAAGGCTTCAATTGCAGCCCGAGATATTTAGGCGCACGAGCGCAGCGAGGGCGCCTATAGTTCGAGGGTGCAATTGGTGCTTACACCCGAGCTAACTATTCTGCTTTACATCTCGATTGTGAGGTAAGTAGAAATAACCAGCATTACAAGAATAAAGCTGGAATCAAATTATCGGACGCGGCTTACGGACGCGACTGACAGCCGTAAACCAGCTTTAAACATTAAAAAAAAAAAAAACTATAACAAAATTGAGCTTCGCCGTTCGATATTTAAAATTGATGACTATTATACTCACACGAAGACAAGGCTGAATAGCAAAGCGACCTCTTTGGTCAATGGGCTGAATGCATGATGTCTATTGCCAGTATGATGGTTAGATGTACGCGAACTTTTTGAAAGAAAGAAGTGTTTTTTTTTAATTACTTACCGCCCTAGGGCTTTTCTAGCTACATTATTACCGAACATGAGAGATGTAAAGTTTCTTTATATTAAGATGTTATATGTTTGTGTTGCAGGCGGGTTCATTCCAGTTGTTCGTGGAGGGCTACAAGGACGCGGACTACTGGCTGCGCCGGTTCGAGCAGGACCCGCCGCCGCCGCACGTTATGAAGAAGTGAGTCATTCTATCATTATCATTCCCTTATGTCAATTTATTTGGGGTCAGCCCAACACGTCTTCTTCTTCCATACTTCTCTTCTTCTTTACGTGTGAGAATTTGGCCAATTCTGGTGTCCGAGTTAATTAAGCCACCAGGCCTTAGCTAATATTTCTGTACCTAGTATTCGTCATCTTAGTATTGACCCTATTCTAGACAAGACGGTATAACAAACAAAAAAAATAGCCTTTATATGTTCTTAGTTATTTTTTCTTGGTGTAAAGTGCAAAATAAATAAATAAATAATATTAAAATATTTCCTAAGTTAACTTAAATCTAGGTCAAGAACCACTGGTGGGTAAAGGCTTCCTCCAAGGGTGCCCAGATTTCCCTATTTTGAGCTGTTTGGCACCAATTTGGGCCTGCAATTTTCTTGATTTCATCTTCCCATCGTGTAATCGGTTTCCCTCTTCCTCTTTTTCCCTAGGGGCCTACCCACAAGGTAATTTTGAGGGTCCATCTCTTGTCCATGAGCCTCGCTACGTGTCCTGCCCATTTCCACTTGAGCTTCTGGGCATAGGTCAAGGCATTTGTGGCTTTTGTTATTGCTCTTATCCTGGTTTGTCTTGTCTTGTCTATTTTAGGTTGTCTTAATCTTAGGCATGCTTCTCTGCATTCCTCTCTGGCAGGTGACTCTCAACACGGTATTAATATTCATTTATTAAGGTAGTGTTCCTTAAGACGGTACCCTGACCAAAAAATCGGCATGAGATATGTTTACAGTAGTGAATACGCCCAGATTTAGAATAAAACCTTTATAAAATCGAATTTTGGTCTTTTGAAAAAAATAATTCTACAAAAATGTTCGTTATTAAATTGTCTATCCATTAGTGTTAGTACAAAACATAATCAATGAACACTTTACGAGGAGATGCATAATATCAATAATTATTTCTCATTTTTATGTTTTTTTGGAAGTAGATTAGTGAAATATATAAAACATTTAAAAAAAAACTAAATCTACCATTTTAGAATCAGTATTATGTAGAAATTTAATGTATTTTTATAAATAAATATTTCTTTATAAATAACGACTAGATAGCTCCTAAAAACAGCACAAAAAACAGCTTACCGCCTTAAGGCTAGGTTGCTATTGAAATTCAACATTAGTGTCTTTAGCAAAAGGTTGTAAATTAAAGTTTAATTTTCGTTTGGCTTCCATTTAAAATTTTTGTTGGTCTGGACTTAATATCTTTGAAAAACATGTCATTGCAATCTTAATTGTTGTTTTCCCCTCTTGTAAGTCTAAAAGTTAAGTTTTTTACTCATAAACGTCTCCTGTTTCAGATTCCAGCTTCAATTCGAGCGGCTAGTGGTGTTAGACTACATAATCCGCAACACAGACCGCGGTAACGACAACTGGCTCATCAAGTACGACTCGCCCAGCCAGCAGCCGCCGCCGCACGCCGATATAGACCTTAGGGACCCCTCCGTGAGTTCATATTGCTGTGTAGTTAACATTATAGTAGTAGTGTAGTATAAGAGGTAACGACAACTGGCTCATCAAGTACGACTCGCCCAGCCAGCAGCCGCCGCCGCACGCCGATATAGACCTTAGGGACCCCTCCGTGAGTTCATATTGCTGTGTAGTTAACATTATAGTAGTAGTGTAGTATAAGAGGTAACGACAACTGGCTCATCAAGTACGACTCGCCCAGCCAGCAGCCGCCGCCGCACGCCGATATAGACCTTAGGGACCCCTCCGTGAGTTCATATTGCTGTGTAGTTAACATTATAGTAGTAGTGTAGTATAAGAGGTAACGACAACTGGCTCATCAAGTACGACTCGCCCAGCCAGCAGCCGCCGCCGCACGCCGATATAGACCTTAGGGACCCCTCCGTGAGTTCATATTGCTGTGTAGTTAACATTATAGTAGTAGTGTAGTATAAGAGGTAACGACAACTGGCTCATCAAGTACGACTCGCCCAGCCAGCAGCCGCCGCCGCACGCCGATATAGACCTTAGGGACCCCTCCGTGAGTTCATATTGCTGTGTAGTTAACATTATAGTAGTAGTGTAGTATAAGAGGTAACGACAACTGGCTCATCAAGTACGACTCGCCCAGCCAGCAGCCGCCGCCGCACGCCGATATAGACCTTAGGGACCCCTCCGTGAGTTCATATTGCTGTGTAGTTAACATTATAGTAGTAGTGTAGTATAAGAGGTAACGACAACTGGCTCATCAAGTACGACTCGCCCAGCCAGCAGCCGCCGCCGCACGCCGATATAGACCTTAGGGACCCCTCCGTGAGTTCATATTGCTGTGTAGTTAACATTATAGTAGTAGTGTAGTATAAGAGGTAACGACAACTGGCTCATCAAGTACGACTCGCCCAGCCAGCAGCCGCCGCCGCACGCCGATATAGACCTTAGGGACCCCTCCGTGAGTTCATATTGCTGTGTAGTTAACATTATAGTAGTAGTGTAGTATAAGAGGTAACGACAACTGGCTCATCAAGTACGACTCGCCCAGCCAGCAGCCGCCGCCGCACGCCGATATAGACCTTAGGGACCCCTCCGTGAGTTCATATTGCTGTGTAGTTAACATTATAGTAGTAGTGTAGTATAAGAGGTAACGACAACTGGCTCATCAAGTACGACTCGCCCAGCCAGCAGCCGCCGCCGCACGCCGATATAGACCTTAGGGACCCTTCCGTGAGTTCATATTGCCTTGTAATTGCCATGCTTTGATCGACTGACATCGGAATTGCAGACAAGATCCTATTGTTAGAATCTTCCATAAGAAAGTTACCAACTTGCTTTTTTCTCAGTTGTTTTGATGAAAGCGAAAAGAAGTAAAAAAGGGAGTGTTTTTGAGATATATTTAGACTGATTTACTATTAAAGAACTGTTCAAATATCAAACGATTAGACCTTTTTGGAGCAGCCGCGGGGCACACTATTAAAATTAAGTTCCCTTTTATTTGTACCTACATTGTGTGTATCTATGTGTGCCAAATAAACTAGTTTTCTTTCATTTCTTTCCCTCATCTCAATCGCTGCTCGGTCTATTCTACTTTAATCTGAATGATAGTTTGTATTGTCTATTGCAGGAGTGGACGGGCGCGGAAGTCCGCATAGCAGCCATAGACAACGGGCTCGCGTTCCCGTTCAAGCACCCCGACTCGTGGCGCGCCTACCCCTACCACTGGGCCTGGCTGCCGCAGGCCAAGCAGCCGTTCAGCCACGAGACTAAGTGAGTAATAACCACAGAAAACCCAAAAACACTTAGCGAAAATGTATAGGATTGCCAGGTGTTAAAAGGTGTCAAACTACACCTGATCAATCCCATCTCCACTTTGTCTAGGTCCCCTGGGCACAGATTAGAGAAGTTACTACTTATAGTCACTGGGTCCCAGCGCTAACAAAGAAAATTTGGTTCAAATAAATGTCACTAGATGCCGCGATATGCATCGATTCGTTTTTGAAATGTGTGTAAAATTATTTTTTTCTAGAATTGAACATAAAAATTGTATGTTCTTTTTTATTCAACTCTCCTAAGCACCAAATTATGGAATATTGGGCTCCCAATTCCCATTTCAAAGATTATTTGAATGGATTATTCAAAATTGATTCTATTGAAATTGGTTGTATTTTCTTGTTTGATAAACACTCACAGCACAGAATTATGGAACTTGGGGCTCTTAATACACATTTCAAAGATTATTTGAACGGATAATTTCAAATTCATTCCAATAGATGGCGCGGTTTTAAATTTCTGAGGTATGCCACTTGATTTTTAAATTTATATTGTAACACATTTTGATGCAATGAAACTGTAAAAAAATATTATAAATCAAATTGTCACTGAATTTAAAGAAAAAATTGTCACGAACCGAGAAATCCCTTTTACTTGCAAGTCGCTACTAACACCATTTATATCCGTGGAGCGGCACAGAACGCGATCGAAGTACTTATAAAAATAATCATCTTAATCAGATGAAAAACGCTGGTAACATTGGCACGGTTTCTTTGTATGGCATCTGTATATGCTAGTTTTATATTATCTGTGCCGGAATCAGTGAATCTACATAAAAGTTTGTAAAAAAATAATTTGTTTGAGTTTTATTATATAAGAACAAAACCAATTCACACTGGGGCTTGGTGGAGTATAGCCCACTCCCTCTCTATGAAAGGTAGCCTGAGTTCCAGCAGTGGGAACAGTACAAGGTTGATTATGCTTATGATATGAACAAAACTAATGTAAACTTTTCTTTATTTCCAGGGAGTTAGTGCTTCCGTTGTTATCAGACATGAACTTCGTACAAGAGCTGTGTGATGAACTACACGTGTTATTCAAAGTAAGTTGCTAAATTATTGCCTTATAAATAAATAAGTAGATTTATTTGTTTGGCAATATTCCTCAATTCTAATAGACTAGCATACATTTTTTGTTTGCATTTTCTGTCTCACATCATCATTTTTTTTTATATTTTTGTAATACATGCTCAGTTACAAACAATACCAAAAAACATTGATAATATTGCTGTCACAACATGAAAACATACCAAAAAACGTTAGTTTGAATGTTAAACGGCTCTCTTGAGCATAAAAACATGATTTAACTAGCCTAGCCTAGCCTATACGCACAGGTTCCTGATAGCTACAACCTGGGAGTCTTTAAGTCAAGAGTGAATAGGTTTTTTCTAGGCAAGCGTGCTTCACCGTCGACCACATCAGGTGAGATAGTGGTCAAACGCAAGCCTATTACAAAAAAAAAAAAAAGGTTTAGTACAAAAAATAAACACAAAAAAAAATATTTAGGATCATATCTCGAAAACTAATGAACATTAGTGAATCTTATGCATCCACTATAGAACAAGGAGTAAACTTGCTCTAAGCACAAATTGCAGTAAAATCAATACTTTACGAGAATTAAGCAAAAAACTGATTTACCCTTGAATAACTTACGACGCAGACACGAGATTTAATGAGACTTTTGAGACAACTTTTAGAACATGTATACGAGTTTCCAGCTTATTATCTCTCATTCCGAGGTTGATCCCTTAATTACTTTAATGTGTCTTATTAGTGCTTGGATAGTTTTAGATTCAATCGATACTAGCCTCCACCCATTATTCCCAACAACCCCACTTCAAAAAACGGCATATTTGTGTTGATATACCTTAGGGACCCAGTAATGAAATTCATCTATTGTTTATCACAACCCCTGCGAATTTAGTAGACACCCCGCTGATGACGTAGTAATTAAAGATTAAATCGGTACTGAGATCCCATTACGTCATAAGACCAGGAAAGCGGCAAGTGGTTTGCATTCCAGTGAGCTGTCTAAACTCCATTTGAAATAACACTAGAATTTTTTACAGTCCGTGCAACCGATTTTGAGTTCTATCCCGTAAATATAAGGATGGAATGAAAAGCATAAGCCTGTTACCAAAACTAACTGTTTAATATAGCTGCCATTTGTCATATCACCAACGCAATAGAAGTCAAAATCGGTTGCGAAAAAAAAAGTGATTATTTAAATGTCTTATGTTATCACAAATGGAGTATAGTTGATTCGTGTGAGTTGTAAATCAAGGGCGGATTTAAAGGGGGGGGGGGCATGCGTCCCCGTGCCCCAATCCAGACCGTATTTTTGTGTATTGTAGAGATTCCATCACAGTACATACTTAGAAGCAAATCAAATTATCAGTTGTTAAAATATATGAATAAAATACAGAAGGGTGAAACTCTTGTCTTTCACAAACCTTCCTATATATACTTGAGCTTGTAGAAATAAACTTGAAGTATTATACTTCTAACAGTTAAGGTTGATTTTTTTCCCATCTGCCCCTCGTGCTCAGAAAAAAATCCTGGGTCCGCCCTTGTTGTAAATCATAGTCTAGTGATTCCCATTCAATAATTTTAGTTGGTAGAATGCATGTCAGTACCATATCGTTCACAAAACACAACTGACCTTTGTCACAGCAGGATAAGGGCTTCGACAAGAGCCTGTTCGAGCGGCAGATGTCCGTCATGCGGGGACAGGTGCTCAACCTCACGCAGGCGCTCAAGGACAACAAGAGCCCTGTGCAGCTGGTGCAGATGCCGGCCGTCATCGTAGAGAGGTATTTATTGAGTTTTTAGCTCATTAACTGCTCTGAAGAAGGTGTAACTCCAACCTCAAAAGGGGACTACCTCGATAGAACAGCGGCAGTGCATATGTGCCGAGTCGCAAACTCTGCTCCACCTCCCGTCCTGTCCTCTGTGCACCAAAAATGCAACCAGGGTAGTTTGGCCTCAAACTGACTCAAATCGAGCAGCAAAACTCGAAATATAGGTTTCCAAGTGGAATACGACAGCGCGATATAAAAGCCACGCCCGTACCAGTGTGAAAATGGAGACAGATTGACCTCTTATAGGAACTTTACAGTAACTGTAAAGGCAGTAGTAATATGTCTCGGCCAATGAGTAAGTATAATATAACGTATGTATAATTTAATGGGGGGCCTGGAGTTCTAAAATACAGGCCTAGGCTTAGTTTAGACTCCAGATCGCCCACAAATTACACACTTTGCCAATATTTCTGTGTCTGACTGTAATTTATACTCACGTTGATATGTAATTTGTGGAGATAAATAAAGATTTATTATTATTATAATTATGTGATTAAACGAATTTACCTTAAGTGAAGTTTTATCATAATTATACGCAGCTCCTTCTCCGAGACAGGTCTCCCATCCCATCCCTACTGAAGTTCTCGGCGTTGGTACGATCTCACGCTACTACTAGTAGTGTGGGATCGTACCAACGCCATCACAATTATTTTACAGTTAAAAAATAAAAACTGTTCTCTCATTAGGCAACACTGAACTGTCATTTCGTTTAAAGTTAGCTTTTTTAAACAACCCTATTTAGGGGAGAACCTCAGTAGGGATGGGATGAGAGACCTGTCTCGGAGAAGGAGCTGTCTAAAATTATGATAGAACTTCATTTAAGGTAAGTTCGTTTAATCACATAATTGTACTTAATCCTTGTCTGACACATATTACGAGTAGATGTTTGAGGTCAGTCAGGGTTTTTATGGGTTAATAAATAAGGAATTTATTAGTGTATTATCAACTGGGCCTTTAAAGTGCCCCATAACCAATTTTTTTCAAGCTGTGCACACAATATATTACCAAAAATATAGTTCATTAACAATGTTCATTCTTACATATTCCAGTACACAGTCATAATAATGTATTAATCACGTTGAATGGTTTGCTTACAGGTCCAAGAGCGGCTCCACATCGTCTCGGTTCTTCGACTCGTTCCAGCAACGCTTCCAGCACAAGTCACCCTTCTTCTCTTGGTGGTGAGGCTACGGCCGAGCCGCTAGGTAGGTGAGCATACTGACCATATTATTATGTATAGCTATTCCCAAAGAAGTCAGAAGAGCAGGTATGTATTAGCTATACAAGGTGTCTTTACTGTCTTTGACACCGACGCCGACGCGAAAAAGAGTACCATGGATCCAGTACATGATTCTGGACCCCATGGCGTTAGAATTTTTTGTTAATTTTTTCCTAATTTTTGAAAAACAGTAATTAAGCTGTTTTTTGAAAAACATGAATTCATTTTTCCCAAAAAAAAAAATACTCGAAAGCGCTATCTGCTGAGGTCCTAATCCTAATGTTCAGTGTCGAGGTCAACGCCGCCGGCTTGTACAAACACGCGGCGCGTGCGCTTTCTCAATTTTAGCTTTTTGAATTAATAAAAAAAAATATTTAACTAACTTTTTTTTTTGAATCTGCAGACGAAAAATTCCAACGCGCGGTCCAGAATCATGTACTCATTTTCACGTCGGAGTCAAAGACACCTTGCATACAGAGTAAATTAGCTAAGGGAACTTTACAAACATATGGATGTCGGTATCAAAACAAGTAAAACAGAAGTTACGCTCGAATACTCGATGTTGCTGTGTTGGTGACTAATCAACTCAAAATCTAACCAACAAATTTCTTTCTTCCCCAGACGTATATCAAAAAATGGTGAGAAGTTCCACACTGAAGCTGATAACACATAGATGTAAACACAATTGTATGTATATGTATGTAATATGTAAAATGTAACGTAGATTAGAACTATTGTAAACTAGAGAATTACTGCTCGGTGTAGATCAAATACGTTGTTGCGTGCGATATGTTATAGCCACCCTACCTTTACTGTTAGTTTGTGATTTTCTTTAGGCTATTTTCTTTTCTTACTTTGTAGTAAATAATTCTTCGAGCTATACATTACATTAAGCCTCTACCAGAGGATATGCCTATATTTCGCACAGGCGCAGGGGTGCAGCAGGGGCAATTGCCTCTCCCTGGCCCTCGACCAAACTGGTAGTATGAATGGTCAACAGAAAATCTATCAGTATCAATCTAAACTTGAGCTATATCATCAATCTATGAAGTCCTCAAATTTTCGTGAACCACAGAGTTTTAAAACCATTGTGGATTTCAAGCTTGAATTTCATAAAAAAAACTACTGGAAAACTAAATCAAGGAGCATTTCTTTTCAATATCTTGCCATTTCTGTCTAACCTTGTAGATCTAATCGCAGGATAGTGCTTCTTGAACTACAAAACTACTTGTTCTATTCTGTTCAACGGGTTATTGATTTTTTGACAGATGAAACCTATTTACTCTTGACTTGAAAGACCCCCAGACGAGCTATCAGGAAACACAGACTTCGGCAGGGAATTGCCTGCAAAAGTGAATTTAAATGTAGCAAACCGTCTATATTGTTTTGTATTTAATAAAAATAAACACAGGCACATAAACCGCAACCTATTTATTCGCCAGAAAAAAAATGATAATCGGTTCTACAACTACATAGCAATTCAAAAAAATAAGTCACAAAAAGTCAATAATCGAATCGATTATCGAAATGTAACATTACTGTCATCACTAGTGCCATCTGTCAAATAAAACAACAACCGTTTCGACAGAATATAATATCTCTGAAAGGGACCTCTCCCTAATAAGGAGTGTGCCTTTCATATTTGTAAATAAAATATCCCGGTATGTTACCACCTATGAATGTTATTATTCTTCTGTTAATAGTTAAATCATGTTCACCACATTCTTTTATAAATAGTTTTAATTGTTTCACTCTAGTTCTATTTATCAATTCTAATTCTATTATTCTTCTAAACTATGACATATCGTAGGCAATCAGCTTTCAACTTATTATATTTTTTATCAACGACATTGCCTACAATCCTTGGCTAAAAAATGATTATTTTTGTATAATTTTATTTGTGATTTATGCTTCGTAGGGAAATGAGAGCCCAAGCTCTTGGATTTAGTTTCTGATTTTTTTGTGTAAAGATGTTATGGAAGCCCGCTAGGTGGCGGTTTAGGCGACTGGGGAATCTCACTTGCAACTAATAAATTATTTTACATAATTTCATCTGTTATATAGCTGAGAAGTGTTTATAATATTAAAGCCTCTTGTATATGTTTTAATCATATAAAGATTCAATAGTGCTATTGAATCTATCTGCAATGTTTTACTGAACATTCAGTCAAAAGTTTATGCTAAACATTGACAAATCAATAGTTGTTGAGAGGAGAGTTCTATCTGGGACCTCTGCCGATCATTAACACGTTGCATGAACTGAATTCAAAATTTTAAACCAAGGGTACAAGCACATTGAGACAGAGTCGAAGCAAATCGACGCATCGGTCTTAAAATTTACATAGCAAATTGGCCCGTATCTCCACCATGTAAAGTCGAGTGAAAGCGACGCGACAAATTCGGTAGGATAACCGTGAATTCGTACGCATTTGATCGGGTGTGCACGTCTTATCGTTACGTTTATCTTGATAGGAATGTGTGCATTACGTGGTGTAGATAGGGGCCAATATGCTACGTGCATTTTTAGACTAACACGTCGCTTTGTTTCGTTTCCAAAAGTGTATGTTTTACTCTATGCTCCAGAAGCCTTAAACGCCATTTCTAGCAGTGGTACAAATAAATAAACAATGTTTTATGACATTTGATAGCCAATACCCTGGCCGCTGTAGGGCCCACTAGTCGAATATTCTGAGATAGGATCAGGTGAACATTTCTTATGCATGGACCACTTTACAGAACATTTTGACAATGTGCATGCGCTAGACAACTCGAAATTATAAGAGCCGCATCAACTTATGTTAGAAAAAGCATTTTGATTTAACGTATGAGATCGTATTTGAATACAAATTCGAGACAATAATTACATTTTAAATCTCGAACGCGTCAGACGGAGAGTTAAGCTTTTCTATCAATACATTCGAAATATTGTGCAGCTACTCAATACAAACAGAAAAGGATGGCATTGTTTAAATTTTCTGTAAACGTCTGTAACATACTGAAGGCACCCAATGTTGCCAGCTTACAAGCTTATAAAATACTGTATTTTTAGGGTTCCGTAGCCAAATGGCAAAAAACGGAACCCTTATAGATTCGTCATGTCTGTCTGTCTGTCTGTCTCTCTGTCCGTCCGTATGTCACAGCCACTTTATTCCGAAACTATAAGAACTATGCTGTTGAAACTTGATAAGTAGATGTATTCTGTGAACCGCATTAAGATTTTCACACAAAAATAAAAATAAAACAATAAATTTTGGGGGTTCCCATACTTGAAACAAAAACTAAAAATAATTTTTTTCATCAGACCCATACGTGTGGGGTATCTATGGATAGGTCTTCAAAAATGATATTGAGGTTTCTAATTTTTTTTTTTTCTAAACTGAATAGTTTGCGCGAGAGACTCTGCCAAAGTGGTAAAATGTGTCGCCCCCCCCCCTGTATCTTCTAAAATAAGAGAATGATAAAACTAAAAAAAAAATATAATGTACATTACTATGTAAACTACCAGCGAAAATTGGTTTGAACGAGATCTAGTAAGTAGTTTTTTTTTAATACGTCATAAATCGTAAACCGCAATTTACCAAGTACGAAACCCTTCGTGCGCGAGTCCGACTCGCACTTGGCCGGTTTTTTCTAACATAAATCTTAAAAAAATATGAAACTTGGTGTGTAATCGCCAATATCGGGTGGCTTAGTATAATTTCGCTATTATAAATATTTCATTATATATTGATTGTCTAATAAAACATAATTCGAAATAGTTAAAAAAAACATACTAATAGTATCTGTTTGTTGAGTAAATTGTACAAACATTAAAATTGTTTTAGGCAACTATATGTAATGTCCATGTTATTTAGTTAATATTTTCCAATTCATACCAATAATAAATAATTATACAGTCATAACTATTTTCAATATAATACAATTTTGACACAAAAAAATTACTATTTGAATGTAATTTTTTAACGATCTTCTGAATTACTGATAAAGTCACCGCCAGATAACAAAAAAAATAAAAGTCGTTAACGCCTGTCCACCAATGAATTCCAATATTTTAAAACGATACGAAAAAAATGTAAAGGCACGATCGCTAACACGATAAACAAACGTATCGCGGTAAGGGGCGTCCGTGACCCTTTCACTTGACATTCAGTATGAATTAATATGTCATAAACGCGTTGACCAATTTACATGATTTAAACGGATAAAATGGTTCTACGCTTTATACCTTTCATTTTAGACCAAAACTATCAAAATATCTCATAAACAAAAAATCTTGTTTTCAAGTTACGTAAGGTACAAGTCGGTTTAATGACTTATATTTTTTTTTATCTGGTGAAGACCTTGGTACTGTAACTTTTTATTATCGTTTGAAGTTTATATAATAACAGATTATTGAAAATCGTAGCTAAATGAATACAGTGACTTTGATACTTAGATAGGCAGTCAAATCAAAATGTGTGTGATCTTTTCATTGTTTTAAATCGTTAACATATAATTGTATCAGTTAGTGGAATAAAAAATACATATTTTACTATATGAATATATTTCTTTTGTCAAATAAATGTGACATTTTCCCTGCATGATACATAAAAACCGTGAGTTACTAAGCAATATTTGGCTGCGCTATGCTGTGCTGTGTTTAGCTACTTCGTTCCTTTTAGATTACAACAAGGAAACAAACAACGTTCTTCGCTGCGCTTTATAGTTACGGCGTAGCTTAGCTCAGCATAGCACAGCTTTATGTTCATTCATGGAAGCCGGAAGTCTTTCAATAGCTAAATCCGAAGCGAGGTGCTAAAATTATAGAGCTCGCTCTTGAAATTTTCTTCTTTATTTTTCAAACTTTTCTGCTTAAGTCGACAAATTTATTTGTATCTCTGTACAAATGGGTAAAAGAAAATCCATCTTATTTGAGGGGAGTATTGAAGATGTACCCCTCTCCCCCTCCCCAGAAAATAGTCATGTCTGCGCCCATTGGTTGATATAGTGATGGGGCCCTTAATTGGGCGTGACGTCGTGTTACTAAGCTAGACGCACGTACCTCTGATATATTATCTATAACATACTTTTCCTTTTAAAACGAGACTTGAGCGCACGTAACAGAATTCACTTTCAAACAACGCCAAGTGCATTTTTATCAAAATGACAATTGTTTTTGTATAAATAAGTTAATTTTGCCACTGGCCTTGCAACACAGGCGTATTAAAACATAGTACAATCTCTAACTTATTCCGTAATTGTACAAGTAACCAATACATAGTTTAATATAAAAAAACCGAGGTGTAACGATCAAGTAGATGGAAACTTAAATAATGTGTTACATGTATGTATTTGTGTAAGTAAATGTGAGAATGTAAGATGAACGAATGTGTTTATAGATTTTTAATTATCTACAGGAAGATATTTCTGCCGTGTAGTTTTTATCATTCGATGCACGACTTTGACCGTTTTCTTAAAGGTTTTTGTGATATTTGTTAAAACCAATGAAAGACGTTATTGTAAGATAATCTTTAGGAAATGGTCAAATACTGTGTTAAAGATTTTCTATCCAACTCTGCGATATAAATTATTATTTTGATCATAACTTAGTTAATTAATAGTTTTTATAACTGCTGTAATGTTTTAGTTAAATAATACTTGTTATTTTTAACTATTTAGATGTAAAGCATGAAAGTCTTCCTGTAAATGGTTAAAGTTACAATTCCATGTTGTACATACTTTTAACAACTTTTGTTTGATAGTTATTACAATGTTTATTATGCATTATTATTTCATATTTGAGAAAAATATAATCACCATTGCATTTTATTACTTGTGTTTTATTTATCCTATGTTCACACTTCAACCTATTATGTACTCATACATATATAGTATGAGTTATGAGTTTTCAAAGTGGGCGCGGATGGCCAAATCCGAGACTTTTTTTTCTGATTAAACTGATTATGTTTCTAAGAACATCAATCGCGTTCGGTTCCGTTCCACGGATATAGATGACACCATCTTGCAAGTAAAAGGGTTTACTTGGTTCGTGACTACTTTTTTTCAATACATCTACGATTTGTTTTATAGTATTTTTTTGCACGTTTTTACAGATTCATTGTACCAAAATGTGTTACAAAACAAATTTAAACAATCAAGTGGATGCATCAGAAATTTAAAACCGCGCCGCCATCTATTGGAATCAACTTTAAATAATCTTTGAAATGTGAATTAAGAGCCCAATATCCTTTAATTGCTTGCTTGGCTTATGCTTAGGAGAGGTAATTAAACAAGAACATTTTTTTTTATGATCGTGTCTAGAAAATCTTAACATATCACAAAACTCATTAATTTTTCATTAATTTATTTGAACCAAATTTTCTTTCTTCGCGTTGGGTGTCCGTGGCCTTGGTTACAAATCTCAAAGGAGACTAGTGATCGGCGCGAGAGATATTTATGTATATGTGTTCTCTCACTCTCAAAAAACTTTATTCAATTATTTATTTGAACTCACGGAATGTAAGTATTTATTTATTTATTTATTTACACTTTATTGTACACCAAGAGAAAAAATATTCAAAAAGACAACTTATAACTAAAACCAACATACAACAGGCGGCCTTATCGCGATTCGCGATCTCTTCCAGGCAACCAAGAATGGAAAGTGACAGCCTGGACACAATATGGGGTATAATAAGTATGTGTATTTCATTGTCTAAGTATGTATCTAGAAACGCGGCAGCGTGTCAAGCCAAGTTCAAGAAAAAAGGAACTGACGACGCAGCTGCTTTGTAATATTACACGAACCATTTGAAGCCACTTTGTCATCTTAACACATTAAACGCCGTGGGGGACAACCGGTGACCCCCAAACAATAAATTTTCTATTGTGTCTATTGTCTGGCAGCCAAACTGTTAATTATTTAACATAAACACATGACATTTGGTTTATGTTTTAAAACCCCTAAGATGAACTACAAACCAAAATTTCATAAATATAGCTCAAACGGTTATTTAGATATTAACGTCCTAAAATCGTCATTTTTATCACTGACTGACCTATAGATCAAAACTCTAACCCAGTTCCAGATGACCTAGCAAGTTCAAATTTGGCATCCAGATAGGTAGTTGAGTGAATACAAAGGAATTTATCAGAAAATAGTAATTTTTTTTTTTTCAATTAATTGATTCTATTAGGAACACTTACCGAAAGTGCCTGTAATGTAAGAATCAGCCATCAGAATTGATGACAGCTGGTCTTTATGTGGATTTTAAGGTGTTCACGTGAATATATAACGAGTGGCACCCTTAATTCTGAAACGAGTCAAGACTTAGTTTCAGATATTAAGTAATGTTTACGTTCACAGGGAACAATTACCTATTTGCTTAGCATAAGCTATTACTATCCACAAATCACAAGGCCTTAGCCTTGACAGCGCTCTTCTCGACATAGGCCTGTAAAGGGCAGCCAAGTCAAATCTTGAGCTACAATTTATCCTAAGTTATCTGCTTTTAAGTAAATAATTCTACTTTTCAAATTTAAGAAGTTATATTTTAAAATAGCAAATATTGTTGTAGCAGAAAAAGCAAGAAATTGTGTTTTTAAATTTATTTTAGAATTTTTTATGTACCTGTTAATAAGTTTCAGGAAACAGAACTAGGCACCTATTTAGATCTCAATTTTTTTATCGGTGTAGTCAACAACTGTGCATATTCTTAGTTTTAAACTTGGCTCCCTTTTTCACATTTATGTTTTTGATGGGATCATTATTACTCGACAAGCGTGCTAAAAATTGTTTGCATTTAGATTTTCTATTACCCAAAATATTTGGGAAAAGGCTAGGCAAATTATTCACTTATCAATAAGGCTGCTTCACATTGGACGGCTTGCCTAACTGACCTAACCTAGGTAAAACGATAATCCTTGGCAACACTGGTGTTAGAATTCTTGGCTTCTGACTGTCCATAACGACTTTAATGGTTAACGTAGGTACTTTCCGAGGTACGGAGGAATATCGTTATGTTAACTTGGTCACCCATCCACGGACCTCGGTGTTTCTTATTTAACTATGAGATCGACCTCTTCAACAAATCTCCAGATTGGTCACACTATAGCTCCGACCCCTGAATAATTTGGGGCTACAATTGAGGTTTAATTATGTCTTTCATTATAAGGCATCTAAGGCACCTTTTTCATACCGATGGGAAAATAAAAGAAATTGAAATCATTTCACATTTTATTTCAACAGCAAATTCAGGCATTTATTAGATAAACAACAAGTATGTATTTGTGCAAACAAATAAAACGTATATATATTATTAAAACCGAAACACTTAATTAAATGGTTTATCTAAGGAATGTTTATAAAAATATATTGCACTGATGAATTCTTTATACATAAATTATTCATTGGGTTAGGATGTAGGCCTACTCCCGTGTGATACACTCTTAGTTTTGGGCTCGAAGCGACTTAGGGTCAAACAACACACGTTAGTCTGAAATCATACCTACATAGGATATTGACCCCTGTCTCCACCATGTAATGGACACATTCCTATTGAGATATACAATAGAAAGTCAAAATCGCGCATCTTACAGAATGAGTCGCATAGCTTCAACTCGACTTTACATTGTGGATATAGGGGTCAATATCCTATGTACATTTGTAGACCGACGACGTGTCATTTCGAGTCTGTCATAAAATACTTTGACGAGCCCTAAAGGTTCGAAACGACTTCGAAAAATTTAATTAGGTAATGGCAGCATTGGCAATATCGGGATTTCTTTCAGGCTATAAATCAGAGTAGGCTCACAGTTCCCTTTCAGACTAGAATTTATACTGACAAGTCGAACACACATTGGATAATGTACACATCGTAAACTTTGTTATAATATCAATACAATATAGTTATCTAGTTTAATGAAGAATTATGAACACGGAAATCTAATTGAAGTCAGATTGATTGTCACAAGTTTGGTCCTGTATCCACATTGTACTTCTCAATATTAGTTTACTACGGACACAGAGATAGACAATTCTTCAGAAACTATTCGCGATGGGCAGACTAACAAATGAATTTTAAAAAAAGAGCTAAAATTGGTATGTTTGTACAAGGAAAGCACTGAAGACAAAAAGTAGGAGTATTTCTGAGTGTTTCTGTGGGATAGGCCGCGGGAGAAACAAACAAAAGCTATTTCATTATATACCAATATTTTAATAAGAGTTTAGATTTGCCTCGTATACAGGCTGAGTTTTTCAAGTGGGTGTGGGTGGCCAAACCCGAAACTATGAGGAATAGTGAAAAACACTCAAAGGAGTCAACCCCGATTTTGATGTGATTAAAACTGCTTCATTGGATTTTTGAAAAATCAGTATTCCTGCAGCCAGGAATCGAAACCGTTGATTTTGAAATAAAATAACGCTTGCTGTATTTTACAACATTCGATAGTGTCGCTAATAAGGATCAAATTCTGGGCAGTAATGACACACGGAAAGGACTCATTTTTAACAAAATTAAAATTATTCCTACGTTAAGTACGGCCCTACAGAACCGTAAGTAATGCAATGATGACCATTTTTTTTTTAAATAGCCAGATCCAACAACGCAAGCATTGTATTACATTTAGCATTACAATCATTTTGATTCCCTTTAGATTATTCTGCAAAAAAAAACATGTCATCAACTGCATGATACCTACGAGTCCTACTAAAAAAGTATTTTGTTAAAAATGAGGTCTTTCTTCAAGTTTGCCATAATATGACATTACTTCCAAGAATTATATCCTTATAAGCGACACTATAGAAGAATATTAATTATTCAAAATTCCAATGATGCAGTTTTAGTTTTCATCAAAATCGGGAGTGATTTTTGCTATTCCTTACATTGAGGTAATAATGTACTACGCACTAGAGAAGTCACCACCCATCACTACTGTGTTATGTTCAATTGCGGTCTTCTAGCCCCAATTCACTTATTTGCTTGCTAGATCTTGGGCGCTTAAGTCATTTTATGTTTTTAAACGAAAAAACGTTCAAATCGCATTCAATATGCCGGTCGTGTGTTTTAAGATTTTGCACTAATAATTCAACCAATACGGCGAAGAGCAAAGGAATAACTTTTCATAGGTGGCTAACTAGATAATAATTTTAAAATTTAATTTTAACAAAATATTTGCTGGACGCCATGTTGTGTCAATTTCATATAGACTAAAAATTCAGATGTGACAATTTGTATAACAAGTGTAGGTAAAATAAGCTGATGTTTCTTTTTAAAGCGGAAAATAATAATAACATATATTTAGAAAAGAACTGACTGTGGTTATTCAATGAAAAAAGATAAAAGATGTAAAATAATTATTACATAATTTAAGACATAATTTAAGACATAATTTGTTACATTTTGTTTATTTAAGGTTTCCACGTTTGGGCCGTAAAGACAGGAAAAAATGGATAAAACGACTTTTCGTATTGCAAAAAGTAGTTTTTGGAAAAGAAACAGATTGTTTCTTTTGCCGAATTTACTTACACAATTAGGCTGCTGGTTACCATCCAATCATACTTATGTATGTTCGTTGCATTTTCGCGAAGAGAATAAATATACCACAAAAGCGGGCAGGCGTTTTCTGAATCAGTCTCTCTACTTAATATCATTTCAGTTATATTACTGTTAATACTTTGGAATATTTTATTCACAAGGAAAAATTTACATATTTGCTTCAACATTCTTTTGATCAACCAAGCACTTTAAATCACCCACTCACTCACACACATTTGATACGGGCCATCATAAACAAATACACAAGAATTCGCTTGAAGTACGAAGCTAAAATTAATCAGACTAATAATTATTTATCGAAGCGTCAAAAGTTCTTCTTTCTTTCTTTCTTTCTTCTTTTTTTTAAAAACGTTGCCCCACACTAGGAATTTCTCCTGTATCGTGGGTGCGTTTACAAACATATAAACTCACGTACACAACACCCAGAGCCGGAACAACTATCTGTAGGTCATACTAATATTTGTTTTGTTGTTTGTTTGTTAACTAAACTTATATTGTTTAGGGGTAACTAAATTAACATAATTAATATTAAAATATACAAAAGAGTCGTGTTTCAAGCGAATTGTAAAATTCCCCATTCCAATTTGATATGTGTTTAACTTATTGTAAGCGCATTTGATTATATATTAAATAAAGAAATACAAAAGTATCATATACTTTAACAGTCGGTTATTTCAACTAATAATAAATTTTAAAAAAGTGTGAATTCTAATAAAGCTTGTTAGGTATAATGCTATGTCACTTCTGTAGTCAGTCAGCAATTTAGTCTATATGAATGACAAGGTTGAACGAAACGCGTAAGCGCCATGAAAATCACGGCGCTTCCGTCTTTTTGGTCGCGAGAAAACTACACCTTAGAAGCGCTCTAGCGCTGCATGTTTATATTGTTTTGTTAGACGACTAATTATTGTTTCAGCGCTGCAGCGAATTTTTAGTTTAAACTCTTGTCAAAATTGACAAAATGGAGCATGTATTTTGCTTAGGATAGCTTCTCTAGTACGTAGTACATATTATCTCAATGATTCCTTATAGTTTCGGATTTGGCCATCCACGCCCACTTGAAAAACTCACCCTGTTATAGTTAAGATTCTGGCGTAAGATCCATAATATAAGTAGTCAATGTTGAATTTTGCAAAGTGCAGATAGTTCGAATTTACGATCAGATTTTTGGAAAAAATACATGGACCAAGTATTGATACAATTATTATTTGTAAATTTATTTATTCGAAAGACCGTTGAATAGCTTACATCTTACGAAGCTTGGTTCTGTAATTGGTCTGTATCCCCAACTTATAGTAGGGACGTTTCCTCGGTATAAAAATGTTGATTCTTGTTTAGTCCGTCAGTGAGATTATCAAATAATAATTAGACTGGTATTTTTTGCTTTATCAAATAAATACAAAATAACAAAGATAAAACGCATCAAAATTCAGGAGTGGGGGCTTGTGACGTCACTTTGTCAGTATAAAGTGTAGCACACTGTGACGTCACACGATATCGATATCGTCATATTTTTTTGTTTTTGTGGCACAAAAAAAATACGTGGTTATCTAACTGACGTACTTAATAGATATTATTTTGTCAACTACCCTATTTAGGCACAAGTAAAGCATGTAACTATTCGTATAACAAAATTGATAAATATTTATATGTTGTGCTAATAATATTAAATATCTACAATTCGAACAGAAATTTAGTCAGAAGAAAAAAAAAACATATATGAAATTGCTATGTAATATTCATAATAAATAAAAACCAACTACATATTTACTTTAATTGTTTGGTTATTCCTTACCTGCAAATTCGCTCATCATCGGTCGTAAATTTAAAAATATTGTACCTTATATCATAAGACACCCTATTATTTCTCATTATATTTTAAGCAAGAAAAATAAATTCTAAGTTTTTCTACAAACATAAATAAAAACCTAAGAAAACATAATTCTTCGATATTCAATATCTAAAGCTTTCTGGTTATTAGCAATTGACTGATCCTATAAAATATTTAAAAATAAATAAAATAACTAATAAAGCAGTTCAACTGAAATAGCAAACTTAGGCTTGAAATGCATAAATTCCCTCTTTGTACTGTATCTAATTTTAATATAAATAACATTAATACTTTAGCGACCTGTTATAATATTCACAACGGATCTTTGTGTCTCTGAATTGGCTGCAAGACCCTGCGCAGTAGCTATTTTTGTGTCAATATTGAAAGTGAAAATAGCATTGTATAACTGTCTCTTTCAGTCGCTTACGTTTTTCGCATCATCCTATCTCGCTTACTCTCGATGAAACTGTTTCTTGCGCAATGGCTGGCAGAGCCAACTTCAGAGACACAAAGATCCGCTTTGAATATTATACACATAATTATTTAGTGTGTTATATGACTTGCAAGCTGAATACTTATAATTCTTCTGCAAGTTACTTGCAAGTGAACACTGCATTTTGTATAGTCCTGACTATGTGAGTGATGAACAATATATTACTAGTCGCAAATTGAATCTTATAGTTACCTACTTTAAGAGAAATACTCTTTTGATTCGCGATTCATGTTGACACGAAACTCGAGCAAATTTTGGTCATTCCATCATAATCAGTGCTACACATCTATATCGCGATATACGAGTAGGTACCTATACAAAGCATTCTATCTGTGCATGTGTAAGGTGTGTTGGTACTTGACGAAGGCAACAGCTGCCAGCTCCTTGCAGAACTCCTCCAGGACTATTAGACTTTCTACTAACTGGTTGTGGTCGGTACTGAAAAGCAAAAATAAAAACATTACCTTCCATCTAGAGCAGTCGGGTAAGAAGTTAATTACGACTTTTGTTACACAGTCGTTTTTATGTTGCTTCTTTCATCCAAATAGTTATGGGGATATTCGATTCTGTAACTTAAGGCTTCAAAGAGTTCTCAGCTTAAATTGCGATAAGCACACATACCCATTTTGCTTAAAAAGCTAAAATTAACCCAACTGTCTTGTGGAGAAATATACTTTAATATTCATAAAAAAAAATATTTTTATGCAAGCTTTTTTCGTATTCTTCTCAGCAAACCCTTACATTTGATACCCATATCATGGCAGTGCGCCATATTAGATTAAGAATGACTTCACTTAGCTAACCATACATTGTCATCCAAACTAAACGTGTATGCAAAATTTCATCTTAATCGGTAAAGGATACTAGGATACTGATTTAAAATTCAGTTGCAAGATTTGCCCCGAACACACATACATACACAAGGCCGATAAAGACAGAAAATTCATCAGAGGCCATCAGGTTATTCAGCTGCAGAATTGTATTAGCATGTAACTTTTATCCTTAGAATCTATGACAAGAATTTTACTATTAATTCTTCATCTGCAGACAGATTGCACTGCAGGTAGATTTATTTAAATAAATAAATAAATCTGCCCCCTATTTCGTTAGATTTAATTGTAATGTTTCATAAGCTTCTGCCAGTGGCTTCGCCCGCGTGCAGTCTATTCTTATCCCAAGGGAACATTATACCGGAATAAAAAATAGCCTATGTGCTATTCCAGACTACAATCTATCTCTGTGCGAAATTTTATCCAGATTTGTTCAGCCGTTCTGGCGTGATTGAGTAACAAACATACATCCATCCAAACTTTCGCATTTACAATATAAGTAAGATTTGGTTCCGTTTCCGTGAATGTGTCCGTGGCATCAACAGTGGGCCCTATCAGAATATCAGCGCAGCGTTATTTTCTTTTTAATATCGTTGCACATGCTGAGATAGGAGCCTTTGTGGTCTCGCACGGGGTTATTTATATTTTTATTAAATAAATATATTTCTTTCTTTTTTTATTTATAAAAAAGCTAATATTTTCTGTCTCATCGCTGAAAAAAGGGCCTTCCCTAAATCTTATCAGGTATTATTTCTCTGAGCCACCTTGAAACTTTTGGTAGACGTTTTCAATCAATTTAATTCAATTTAATTATATTATATTATTTTATTTTATATATATTTCTTTTTTTTTTTAATTTCTTCATCTGCCCCTTACTTCGTAAATCACAGATTTGATTGTTATTTTTGCATTTGAATTAGTAGTCAAATAAAATATGGATATCATAGGTACTTACTTTTCATCATAAGAAGGATCCTCACTCATGAGGCAAAGCCGTGTATTCTCAATGATCTTCTTAAAATTCCTTAACCTCGGTATTTCCATAGTCAACCTCGTCGCTACTTCCTGAAGCGTTTTGAATAACGTCGGCGTTTTTTTAGCGGTCGGCAGTATTGGGTTAAGCAAATACTCGTGCAAATTCGGATGGGGAAGCAACGCTAACTGAGATATTATTGACGTTAAGTGTAGATTCACTTGGTAAGGCTGATTAGGCATGTTAGCAAGTAGCTTAAAGATCATTTTAAAAAATGGTCCTTCATCGAATTCTTCCTCTGAAGTTTGCGACGTTAGGTCTCTGCTTCGAAGGACCAGTTTTTGTGAGAAGTGTTTAGGGTCATGTTTGATTATGTGGTCGGGTTTAAGAGGTTCGAAGGCATCGTCGAGGTGTATGTCGGCTTCTGGTCGGCTGTCGTAGCTGTGTGTGGAGCTGGCAGTTGTGTCCACCCAGTTGTGGTCGGAAGGCCAGTGGAAGGTTGACGTCGCGTCTAGCCAGTACTGCAACGATTATTTTATTGTTGGTCATGGCGTTGATCTTATTTTGTGAAATAATGATCTTAATAATGAAACTGGACATTAATTCAGTTTTTGTTGTTAACTTTATACATAGAATATTTTCTGCCAGCGGCTTCGCGCGCGTGTATATCGAAAATTACCCCAAGGGAACCTATTCCCGGGATAAAAGTTTACAATTATGTGCTATACCTAACTATAATCTATCTCTTTGCCAAATTTAATCCAGTTCCGACCAGCCGTTTGAGCGTGAATAAGTAACATACAAACAAACTTTCGCCTTTAAAATATTAGTGTGATTTGGAAAGGCTAAAATTATTTGCGAATTGAATCTTAAGCATTTTGATCTGTCAAATTCTCTAGCGCAGATTGAAAAATTCCTCAACTTTGCACCATCAAAATATTTTTGATAAAATTGCGAACACCTTTATTTGAGGATCGAATCTAATAACAACTGTAACTACTATCAACTTGATATATGATTTTTATTGATCGATTTGTTGATAATCATTCTACATATATCTACTCTCTGCAGTATTTTGTCTATGTTTTTCTAAATACTTCACCTTTTTACGCATATTTACCTGGTACCGCCTATGCGCATCGTGTATATAATGCTCGTAGTCAGCTCCCACCGGGTCGGAGAGTATGGCTCGCGGCAGAAGCAGCAAGAAACTGCAACGAAGGGGGAAAATGAAACACACGCTCGCTTCCAACGCATTTAATCTCATATTTACAGATATGTATAACACTCGAAAAGCATACAAAATCACAGATCTTATAGTGCTACCAGATTTTAATGTTTATCACAAATTATAGTTTAGTCTATATAAGTAAATCACTCTCAGAATCGCTCTAAATAATTAATAGAAGTTGCTGCCAATACGTCCTATTTACTGTACACAAGAAATAAATCCAAACGGCAACTGAAAAGTGTGTAACTATTGGTAAAAAGGAGTTTCTAAGGTTTTTTGAATAAGAGTAATTAACAAATATAGGACTGGAATTCAAGACCGTAGCCAGAAAGATTGCAGATACACACAAAAAAAAGAAATAAAATATACTTAATCAGCATAAATTTATTATTAGAGACCGGATTATATGCATTAGCATATTTGCATATGAAATTGTATATTTAATATCTAGTTACGATGCATATTTTCGCTATATTTATTATATGTTTAAGTAGTTACCCTATTGATAAGTGTAATAATAAACTCTTTACGCCATGTATACTAACAATTTCCACTTATAAAAATATTTTGATGGATTAAAGACTATATATACATTTAGAACACCTACCTACCTGATTGTTTACGCATACAAAAATGTTAAAATATTTTTTTCATTTTAGTGCATTGTTATCGTCTACAAAGTTGCTACATTTTGGTATTGATAATTTATGATTGAATAATTCACTAATTGTATGCTGGTTTAGAAATAACTAAACCAGCATAATACAACTTTTTTCCTTTTTTTAGTTATCTAAAACTTTAATATTGCATATTTTACAAATTTTCATGCACATTTTACGAATTTTTCATGCATATTTCAAGCTTTTTATGTTGCATATAATCCGGTCTTTAATTATTATGTTACTATCCTACCTATACATACCTAGTTTATTGAAAAAAAGTTTTGAAGTAATTTTCCCTGTTTACGGGCTCAAATTCATTTACCTTAAATGCTTTTAAAAAAAATTGAAAAATTAACAATATTATAACAAATTAATAAATTCTATAAAAGTTTCATTTCGACCAGATTCTTAAATTCAGCTCCTTTGGAAGGACGATTTTAATAATAATATTTTATATATAATTAATATACGTAATACGTATATGTTAAATATATAGTATTGTAAATTAAATATGGCGTCATTAAGAATACAATATCACCTATATAATTATTTACAAGTGGGGTTTTAACTATTTAGGCATGTCGTTCAATTAAAATATTTAAATGTAATATTTCTTTTTTATATTTGCATAGATTTTATACACATATTTAATATTTACAATATGAGCAACCTTATTTAAGTAAACGAAGATTTCGTGTTAATTATAACGTTTATTTAGGTACGTATTATTATCACATACCTACTTCCCGGAAATTTGTTAAGTATCAACACTTGCTAAATAAAATATAGCATTATATACTATTTCTTTCTGTCTAATTGATAAATGAGATGGGTAAATTTTGTCTGTATTTGTGATTTTATTTAAAGCATTAGTAAAAAAAAAACAGATCTAAAATCTGGTCTCAATTAAAGATATTTTTAAAAAGCACTTTCACAACGCGAATTATTCCGTAAATGCGATTTTACTTTATAAATAATAATAATTAAATTACCTGGATCACATATCGTCACATTTTAAACTATGTACAACTTAAGAACTTAAAATAAATGAGATTATGGCAAGTTTGTTTGTAGATGAGATAATTATGACAACCATAATGTATAATAATAATATCTTATCCATTTTAAAAGTATCTGAAAACCAGTATCGCACTGACTACCCCAAACGAAAACTATTGCCATTCTTTACTTACATATAAAATTGAAACAGAGACAAAGAAAAATAAAGCTACCAAAAAAGTGCGAGCATATTAAAAAAAAATTGGTAAAGCAGTTTAGATGAAATGGCATTTCCTAATTGAGTAATTTGGTACTGTTTTTTTTTTTTGTGGACTTTAGATGAATTGGGATTTCCAAATTGAAAAATTTGGTAAAGGACTTTAGATGAAATGGCATTTCTAAATTGAAAAATGTGGTAAAGGACTTTAGATGAAATGGCATTTCCAAATTGAAAAATGTGGTAAAGGACTTTAGATGAAATGGCATTTCCAAATTGCAAAATTTGGTAAAGGACTTTAGATGAAATGGCATTTTCAAATTGGAAAATTTGGTAAAGGACTTTTGATGAAATGGCATTTCCAAATTGAAAAATTTGGTAAAGGACTTTAGATGAAATGGCATTTCCAAATTGCAAAATTTGGTAAAGAACTTTAGATGAAATGTCATTTCCAAATTGAATAATTTGGTAAAGGTGTTTTGATGAAATGGCCTTTCCAAATTGAATAATAACGTTAAGGTGTTTTGATTACATGGCATTTTCAAATTGAAAAATTTGGTAAAGGACTTTTGATGAAATGGCATTTCCAAATTGAATAATTTGGTAAAGGACTTTAGATGAAATGGCATTTTCAAATTGGAAAATTTGGTAAAGGACTTTAGATGAAATGTCATTTCCAAATTGAATAATTTGGTAAAGGTGTTTTGATGAAATGGCCTTTCCAAATTGAATAATTTCGTTAAGGTGTTTTGATTACATGGCATTTTCAAATTGAAAAATTTGTAAACGACTTTAGATGAAATGGCATTCCCAAAATGAAAAAAAAATTAGTAAAGGCGTTTATATGAAATGGCATTTCCAGAATGTAGCAAGCATAAGCTTGATTGACTCCAATATGGTACTGCTGGGACACAGGTCGGTGAGAGGGGAATTAGAATATGCCACCTAAAACCTCTCGTCTCTTATGCACCCTAGCTATTAGAAAAATATAACAATAGATTTAGTTTAGTTCAGTGTATACTTAAATTAAATTTTAGCGCCATTTGTTAATTTTGTGATTTGTGCTTTACAGTACCAAGCTTGACAATGACCACCCTATTTCATTCTTTTTAAAAAGAGACTAAAGAAATAACTTTGAATAAAATCTTGAACCAAATATGGCACTTAAACATAACTGGGATAAATTAGGAATACTCTGCCTACCCCTTTAGGGGTATAAGCGTGGTGCTTGCAGCCTAACCTTACGATGTTAAATATCGATATTAAATTAGTACAAATATAAACTAAAATGTTATATGATTTTTTATTATCACTTTTTCCAGGAACTGAGAATTAATAAATGACACGATTTATGCAAAAATCAACTCTCAAAAGAGAAAAACAAAATCAACTGTTACCTACGTTTTGTCGAGCTAAGTGACTAAAAGTGTACTGAACAGTAGATTTTTCCTTTTCTTTTTACAAGCTTCAAAATAAAATCAAAGCTTACAACTTAAATTTTCCACCCATGTTAAGATGTTTGATTGAGCTGAAATTTTGCAAACACATTTGTTTCAGGTGACAATGCAATTTGTAATATAAAAGCTTGTCTTAAGAGTGGATTTGTGCATAAACCGTGCTATTGTATGATAGCCTTGACCTTGAAAAAAAATGGACAGTGATAAAAATCTTCTAGTATTAAATAAATAAAATTAATCGTCATTTTGAATGACACTGGCAGTACTTTCGGTGGGTATTAGTGATTCCTTATTCATATTATCTTCGATGATCTGTTTGAGTCGTAATAGCCGGCTAGAAATATTTAAGCTCTGGTTAAAATCGTTGCGAGAAGCGTTTGCGAATTAATTTAGATTTTATTATAGTGTTTATAAAGCTGTTTATTCAATGCAAGCAGTAACCGGCCACCGGTAGCTATTCTGTGATTTGTTTTCAATATAAAAGGGAAATTAAACATATTATAATTTTTTATGAAGCGTCTGTCGAAATGTGTATGAGATTTTCTATTTATTACAAAACTTCATTGTTCTGAAACTTTTTATAATACTATAAAATCGCCTATTAATAAGGCCAGAATGAAATCCTATTGAAGTGTTTGTATTTTCATAGTCTCTGGTTCAACTGATGTATCTAAATACAATTTACAAAGACTTAAGTGTTAGTTGAAACCAGATTGTCCTACTTATTTACTAAGCCCCAAATAATCTGCCAAGCCATTTTCGAACTATGTTGGGATAGGCTGCCCGTATAATTGGATTCAGCTGAACCAGTGGGTCTATAGGAGCGACGGCCAATCTGAGGTCCATAACCCAATAACTGTGTAACCTGATACCCCTCAGCAAGAATGGTTGAATACCCAAAGGAGCAACTCATAGAAAAGCCCAAAGTACCAAATTGAAAGAAAGAAGCGCACATACAAATTTCAACAGACAACGAAACAAACTGGAAGTGTCACATCAAAGCAGTGTACTGACCTATTGATGACTCTGTGTATGTTCTCGGAGCCCTCGTCGTGGTGCTTCGGGTCGAGCCCTTCGTGCGACAGGATGTCTGTGATCTGTTCGTTCACGTGGTCTTCGTGTTGCAGTTGTTTCATTGCTTCCCTGTGGAGAATGGGGAGTACTTTACTTTGCTGTGCCATTGGTCTGAATGTCGTGAGTATTTGGAGGTCAATTCTCAGTTTAGTAAACTTTAAATGGCAGTGCACTGCATTTTTATAGTTATTTATGCTACAAGTGCGGAAGGTAGGTGATTTCCGATGAGTGGCATTTTTATGGATAAATCGACACGAGTCGGAAATCATCTTACGTACGTGTATCATACAACATTTTACTATGCATTGTGCGAGGAAATAAATTAAATAATAAAATGAAATTAATAAAATGGCGGGCTTATTCAAGCGCGTTCAGCATATCCACAGATTAACTAATAGTTCCTCGGGCATATCTACTGCGCATGTGCGAATAGCTGTCACATCGTAACGTAATAAGGCACGAGCAAAATATACGTTCTGCCAAACATATTTAATGAATATTTAAAATTAATTTATTGATCAAAATCTAAATCTAGAGTAATTAAAAACGCCTAAAATAAAGTATTACTTTTTTTTTCCTTTTATATGAATGATAATCTGTACATAACTAATTTTTAAAACTTTTCTCAAATAATAAAAACTCTATGCGTCGGGCTGACGTTGGAGTTAAAAATTAAAAAAGTACAGGAAAGTAAAAAGCACTAGTGAAAAAAAGTGACACTTTCCGCACAGTTTGGCTGCTTGGAAAACCGCTCTTTTCGAGGACATGCATTGTAAAATATATTATCTAACGGGTTAACAAGATTTATCAAATAGAATAAACAAATCAACTTTTATAGCCATTGATTAATATATTAAAGTTATACAAATAAATTATGACGCCAGAGTTCATGGCAGCGCTCATAAAACGTGAGAGTGAGATGGCAACAGATACAGTGTGTATTCACCGCCATATTCGCACTTTTTGACTGTTTTTTACGTATAGGTACAGGTAGAAGGAATGTTGGCAGTCGGACAGCGAGATCCTCACCCGACATTGCTGCTATCACAGGTAGAACCAGGATAAGGGTGGTGGCACAGGAGCGTGGGATTGGCACAAGAAAGGACAGGCCTATACCGGCATATACCTCATTTTTCTTCAATTCAGGCTTGCTATGATGAAAGAGGCAATACTGGTCGGTACCTTTCTCTATTATTTGATATTGTTATATTGACCTGTTGTACTCGCGCTCTCGCCCCAGAGACAGGTCGTTGAGTCTGTCTCGCTCGTCGTCGTCCGTCAGCGGCTGCGGCGCGAAGTAGCCGCGTGACGTCACGCGCGCCAGCACCACGCGGTGTATACTGTGCTCCGTGCCTTTCTCTATTATTGTCTGTGGGATAAATAATGAAACAAATACAAAGTCATTAGCAGCGTGGGTTAGTGACAGAGGACATTGAAATATAAACCTAAAACTAGCTTCTGCCAGCGGCTTTGCCCGCGTGAAATAGTACATTGTTCACCGAGAGGAGAAAGTGACCGATAACCGTCGAGGGTGTCGTTTGAAGCCCGAGCCGTAGGCGAGGGCTTTAAAACACCCGAGATCGGGGATCGCACTTTCTCTCGAGTGATACATAGTGCTTTATACTACACCTACGAGGAAAATAAAAAACTAAATCTTTATAGTTTTATTTTCTTTTCTACGAAAACTGAATCCTCAAACAACACACAAATTGAAAATGGCGCCAATGGCGTCTGCAATTTTCACATGTTCTTTTTTCAAATTGTTTGACACCATCCAACACACAGCTAGTGGCCAGTGTCATTTTGCGAACTTGGAGATAAAAACTCACTGTAAAAACTTTTTGGCTTTTGATATTTAGGTTACCAGCGCATAGTCTTACCCAAAATTAAAAAAGAAAAACCACGTAAGAAATGGATTTTCATACACTTTTCTCTCCCGCTCAGATGCGTTTTCTCGCCGCATATTTGTTCGATATGCAATGACGTACTTTCTTCCGTAAATTTGATAAAGTATCAAGGTACTTTCCGAGCAGGTGTAGTATAAAGTGTTTTATCATCCCAAAGGAATATTATGCCGGGATGAAAAGTAGCCTATGTGCTATGACAGACTATAATCTATTTCTGTGCAAAATTACATCCAGATCCGTCCAGCCGATTGAGCGTGAAGAAGTAACAAACATACAAACACACACACACACACACACTCACAAACTTTCGTCTTTATAATATTAATGTGATACAGTAAGATTAATAAGATAACGTATTTAATGATTTTTTTAAATTAATGTTAGGCTCCCGTTTGACCACTATCTCACCCGATGGTAAGCAGTGATGTGGCCGACGAAGAAGCACGCTTGCCTAGAATTAACCTATTCACTCTTGACTTAAACACCCCTAGATGTTTGTTATCTGTTGGTATCCTATGTATTCCAGACTATAATCTCTCTCTGTGCCAAATTTCATCCAGATCCGTCCAGCCGTTTGAGTGTGAAGATATAAAAAACAAACACACTCACAGACTTTCGCCTTTATAGTATTAGTGTGATAATACTAGCAAGAGCCGACAATATACCGCACGAATTCATCCCGGACGTCAGCCTGTATGAGATAAGAACGGCTATGAAGCAACAAGGTGATGACGGAATTACGGCTGAAATCCTGCAAGGCGGGTTGATTACCTTAAGGTTCTTAAGGCTCTTCAGAAGCTATTTGATTCCGTGATACTCGAGGGGAAAACGCCGTTTGCGCTGTTAGGCAATCCGATTAAAATTTCCTCAAATAATTGTCTGTTTTGCGTACCTCTTGATCTGCCGGAGCCTAACGCGTCGTCCTTAGAAAGCGAACAACGCGAGAACACGACGTGACAGTTTAGACCTAAATACATATGATTGCTGCCGATTATAAAGGCGCCTTAAAGACTTTTTTGCGATTATGCACAAGAGAGAAATATTCAGACCTAAAAAATAAGTTTCTTAATTATACAGATTTTTTTTATATTTTACGTGATAACGACTATAAGTGACCTCAAAGAACCGTATTGTCTCGACCGTGAGGTAATAGTTCTCGATGAGGCAGTTCTTGATGAGTGTGTGCAGCAGCGGCCACTCGCTCACCTCGCCGTCACCCACCAACCAGTTTGAGAATAGTGTTATGTTTGTAACTCACCTCAAAGAACCGTATTGTCTCGACCGTGGGGTAGTAGTTGTCAGTGATGCAGTTCTTGATGAGTGTGTGCAGCAGCGGCCACTCGCTCACCTCGCCGTCACCCACCAACCAGTTTGAGAATAGTGTTATGTTTGTAACTCACCTCAAAGAACCGTATTGTCTCGACCGTGGGGTAGTAGTTGTCGGTGAGGCAGTTGTTGATGAGTGTGTGCAGCAGCGGCCATTCGCTCACCTCGCCGTCACCCACCAACCAGTTTGAGAATAGTGTTATGTTAGTAACTCACCTCAAAGAACCGTAGTGTCTCGAGCGTGGGGTAATAGTTCTCGATGAGGCAGTTCTTGATGAGTGTGTGCAGTAGCGGCCACTCGCTCACCTCGCCGTCACCCACCAACCAGTTTGAGAATAGTGTTATGTTTGTAACTCACCTCAAAGAACCGTATTGTCTCGACCGTGGGGTAATAGTTCTCGATGAGGCAGTTCTTGATGAGTGTGTGCAGCAGCGGCCACTCGCTCACCTCGCCATCACCCACCAACCAGTTTGAGAATAGTGTTATGTTTGTAACTCACCTCAAAGAACCGTATTGTCTCGACCGTGAGGTAATAGTTGTCAGTGATGCAGTTGTTGATGAGTGTGTGCAGCAGCGGCCACTCGCTCACCTCGCCGTCACCCACCAACCAGTTTGAGAATAGTGTTATGTTTGTAACTCACCTCAAAGAACCGTATTGTCTCGACCGTGAGGTAATAGTTGTCAGTGATGCAGTTGTTGATGAGTGTGTGCAGCAGCGGCCACTCGCTCACCTCGCCGTCACCCACCAACTAGTTTGAGAATAGTGTTATGTTAGTAACTCACCTCAAAGAACCGTATTGTCTCGACCGTGGGGTAGTAGTTGTCGGTGAGGCAGTTGTTGATGAGTGTGTGCAGCAGCGGCCACTCGCTCACCTCGCCGTCACCCACCAACTAGTTTGAGAATAGTGTTATGTTAGTAACTCACCTCAAAGAACCGTATTGTCTCGACCGTGGGGTAGTAGTTGTCGGTGAGGCAGTTGTTGATGAGTGTGTGCAGCAGCGGCCACTCGCTCACCTCGCCGTCACCCACCAACCAGTTTGAGAATAGTGTTATGTTAGTAACTCACCTCAAAGAACCGTAGTGTCTCGAGCGTGGGGTAATAGTTGTCGGTGAGGCAGTTGTTGATGAGTGTGTGCAGCAGCGGCCACTCGCTCGCCTCGCCGTCACCCACCAACCAGTTTTAGAATAGTGTTATGTTAGTAACTCACCTCAAAGAACCGTAGTGTCTCGAGCGTGAGGTCATAATTGTCGGTGAGGCAGTTGTTGATGAGAGTGTGCAGCAGCGGCCACTCGCTCGCCTCGCCTTCACCCACCAACCAATTTGAGAACTCTGAAATAGTTTCAATGAACAATTTAACGCCTACGCAGACCAGGGACATGGCAAGGGATTTAAATTTTTACTAATGGACATACAAACGTATCGATATAGAAATACGACATAAATTGCTATGCTTTAAAATGATGCAGTGGCATCAAAAAAAAAAAAAAAAATCAATAATTTTTATTTCACATAGACCTACATGGGCACTTATAAAACGTCGACAATGTGCACGGTTCGGGTTGGTCGATTCCTATGGAGAAGAACCGGCAAGAAACTCCATGGTTACTCTTTTTTTTAAAAATTGTTTGGTTTTACAATATTTCCATGTTACAGCAGTACTTAGATGGGGGGACAACGCAGGTCCGATAATAAGTCTTAAGAAACTTAAACAAGAAGTGATTATATAATAAATAAACAAAAGATTTAAAAAAAGTAAAACGAGATAAAATGTTAACAATCTAGAAATCTAGAAGGCCTACAATGTTCACACATTTACAAACCAATCGGTAAAATAATCTAAACAAAGTATAACAAGACTAAATTTAACATGTGGCACAAATGTTGTTATCAGTGCTGTAACTATTCTTAGCAAAGGGCTATAAAGATAATTGAAAACCATTGTAAAAAGTCTTATTAAATGAAGAAAAATTAGATTGAGAATAGTTAGAGACATCCACATATTTGTGCCGTTTATGAGTTACCAGGGAAGCCGCATGTGCAGAAGGAGCTAAAACCAAATATTTTTATCTTCAACGTAGTCCTTGATTTATTTCATCGAAAGGGATTTCAATGCACGGCATTGAAAGACGCGCCACGGGCTCCAGCGGCGGGATGTCGTGGCGTACTGTGGTAGGCAACGGCATGCCAAGGACTCCGGCGCTCGTTTTGACATACCGCGGAGTGAGGCGGCGGGGGTAGACAAGCGGGCACGCCGTGGCAAGGCACTGGAATGCCGCGGTATTTAAGCGGCTAATGTGCGCTGACTGACGGCAAAACCCCTTGCCATGCCGTCCCGGTCTGCGTAGGCCTTTAGTATCACAAATATGGACTATATCTTCAGGCTTGCCAAAGGGCTGTCGTAATACCGAGTGACTGGGGTGGTGAGGTCCGATAAGTACTTGCTCAATACTGGTACTCAGCTGCATTCGGTTAGACCGGAAACCCACCATAACTTTTGTCCAACCACACTGGTTCGACTATCACAAATGTCGAAACTAATCACGAATATTATAGGAAGGAGGATATTTGGAGGTATGCGGCACAGGGTGTAGAATCCCACAAACCTCCATTGAAAAGGGAGGATCCTCCGACCAAACGGGTGATGTGTCTGGTCCGGGCAACTGCACAACGGTTATTGTCGGACTGTGGTATATGTTCAAATCGCGCAGATAACTTTGCTTGCGCGACGCAGGATTTATGTGACGTCATGTCATTAGTTCGTAAGTGACGGCGTTGGTGCCGCTACAATCAGTATAAAACAGCCATCCACTTTACATGGAGGGACTGTCTACATAGATCACCACAATCCAGTAACTGGGTAACACGATACCCCTTGAGAAACCTGGCGTCAGAGTTTTAAAGTTCTAGATGAACCAAGAGGGTAACAGAACGGATCGCATTAGCAGGTAAAAGAAAGCAAGGGAGACAAAGAAAGAGATAGAGAGACATTTTTACCCAACGAGGTGGACCGGACTGGATGCAACAAGCGCGCGATAGAGGCGTGTGGAGCGATTTAGGGGAGGCCTACGCCGCCGATGACCGCTACGAATAGTGATGGCAAACACTCTTGTTAAAGAAAGGAAAATAAAGAAGCAACGGATTGAGAAGAAGTTCTAAAGATTTTTATTGAGAAGTATTTGTAATATGTGTAACGTGTTTGTGTACTTAGTTAGGTTTAAAAGTTGTAAGTAGTGGAATAAAGGGTCATTTTATTTTAACAGACTTACCAAAATTGGAGGTTCTATGTTCGACTTTACGTTTGTTTTTTTTTTTGTTTTTTTTCATCGATTTCACCGTCAATTGTGGACAGATATTGAAAAAACTGTTTTTTTTTAAAGAATATGTTACAAAATTGATCCAATTTTAATTTGATGAAGATCTCATGAAGACTTTCGGATATATACAACAGAAGTCTTCAATTAATGACGGAAAGTCTCTCGGGATTGCTGCAATCGCATTTCTGTTTATTGTTTATAACATTTCATAACTTACCATCACGCCAGTACGCTTTAAAGGGGTACGCAGATGTGTACAGTTCACCTTGGTACACTCTCATTTCACCGGTTATGTTCAAGTTTCGTGATATTCGAGTAATTTATTCTGGCACATATAGGTACCTTACTAAAGAACTTGTCTATTAGGTACAACTAAAAAGTGGAAAAAAAAAAACTAAAGACACCGACATCCAAAAAGAAAGTTATTTTTCACTTTGTAGTGTTTTTATTTGGAAGTCGATGGTATTTTTAACCGACTGCCCAAAAAAGAGGAGGTTATCATTTTATAAAAAAGGTTTTTTTATTTGAATCAATCATAAGAACTGTCTAAGATCTTTAAATGACAGCCGGAAGCAACGGCTTTACGTGCTTTCCGAGGAACAGGTATGTAATGCATGGCCACCCATCTATGGGTCGACCTCGGCAAGCGCTGCTTAACCTTTAAATTCGCCCCGTGCGTCTTTTATTATTTAACCAGGAACTCCTCTGAACAAATAATAGTAGTAAGTAATTCAAACATTTCATACCATTTATAAGATCAGGCGAATCCACGACTTTGAGACATTTAGCTAGTATGGCGGTGACGATGACTGCGTGGTGGAGGTCCGTGATGCCGTTCTCTGCGACGCCTTCGAGGAAGTTCTGGCGGAATGTTCGGGACAGGTGCGCCGCTATCGTTGGGTGGCATTCCTGGGTACAACAGAAATATTCATTTATACCATTCCCCCTCTAAAAAGCTTATTTTATTCACTGAAAACAGTGAATAAAAAGCACTTTTAATCACTGTTTTGGTGTTTGAATTTGGAACACACCAATGTATTAGACGTCCATCTCAATGCTATGTAACCTCCTTGCGCCTCCTTGTGCAAAAAATACTAGATACACGATCTCCTTCTTCGATATTAATTTTGAGTTTTTATTTAGGGTTTTAATAATGATTTTGATTTTAGTCTAAGATATTTATTGAATACTTGTTTGGATTGTAATTCTAATATTAATTGCAATGATATTTAATTAATTATAATTATGTAACGTAACGGAGGTGGCCACTGGTCACTGAAACACAGGTGCTGTTACCTAGCTCAGGGGTCAGGGTTTCACATTTTATGTAAATTTTGAAGGTAATAAATAAACCATTGATTCATTTATTACTCGTAATATTCCTTGTGCTTTTCGCTAAATCTTTCTTTTTATCGAAGTCATGGTATAAAATATAGTATGCAACTCTTGAATAAAACGGATTTATATCGAGGGCCATGAATCACTCGCGTCGCTCATGATTCTAACACTTGAATCACTCGCTATGCTCGTGATTCAATCATCATGAATCACTCCCTACGGTCGTGATTCAAGTCGTTAGAATCCTTCACTTGCTCGTGATTCAACTATGGCCCTCGCTTTAAATCCGTCCTTTATTCACTAGTTGCATAATATACTATTATTGAAGTTCGTGCAACTCAAAACTTGTACAGTACAACTATTTTCTAAATTACCCTCGGCAATCATCGCATTTCCCAATACAAACGAATGCTGAATTCCATGTCCATCGATTATTAGATTTATCGTGTATAATAAATTGAATTCAGAACTAAGTACTTATTGTTGTTTCGTTTTGATTTCCGTATGAACTACATAGAGCTGTAAAACAATTTTTGCCTGCGACTTTAGCAGCTTGCCTCCCATTTTTAGTTAAAAGAGTATTAATAACTCTATATACTTCCAATTTGATTGAGAGCGTCAGGTCTGAAAGGGAAACTGATAGAAATCCAACAACTGACGAAACACGAAGTTTGCCGAGGGACATTGAGAAAATAATTGTACTGTATTAAAGGGCTTTATATGTATTCTCAACCAGACAACCAGGTTGGTGGAAAGATTACATGGAAGATTAGTTTTACGGAAAAATCTTATTACTAAGTGATTTCCATATTATTTTTTTATTCTCTAACAAACCATGCAAAGCCGCTGAATAAATTTTGCACAAGAGTTCCTTATTTTTGAACGCAAGTATATACAATATCTTTGTTTAAATCTAACCAGCTTTTTCCTACGGTTACACTCCCCTGGAATCGTGCATTTTCTGGGATAAAACGCAGCCTATGACACTTGGGAATAGTCTTGCTTACTTTACGTTTAATAAACAATTTAACCTTTTTAAATCAGATTTAGAGAAAGGCATAAAATGTCTCTCAAGCTTATTATTTGCTCATTTTGAAATGTAAAGGCAATTATTTTAAATAAACTATTTTTATTTGCTATAAAAAGTATTTAAATGCGTGATTTTCGTATTACAATTAGACTTTTGCGTTATCCAATGGCGAATAATCTACAAATTTTCTAATATAACTTTGTTTTTATTTTTATTATATTAGTATGCGCACTTACCTTCATTAAAGTATCACAGTAATCTAACCAAGAGAAGAAGCTCGTTAATTCTTTATATCCGTGGAATTTGTTGTACGATTTATCACCGAAATCTTGTGCAACATATCTGAAACAAAGTGAAATATTTGTTACAATGTTATTCCATATAAATATGTTTTATAAGTACTCAAGTTTGCTCCAAACATTGAAAGAATCGATGATAAAAGATCTTCTAATAATAGCCGAGACCAATGGTTAATAACGTGCATTGGGACCATCCATTAATCACGTGAGGCTTGAAATGGGGGGAGGGGGTTTAGCAAAAATCACGAAATATCACAAGAGGGGAGGGGGTTGTAGTAAGATATCACGTGTATTTATTTTTTCGTCAAACGCGCGATTTCTAAACAGAAAAGCATCGTGTAGTGTTATTGCGCGTGTAATATTATTTTTATGCCAGTCTAAAACAACCTGCAACCTTACTGTCTAGACATTTTTGTCATGGCCCTTGATTTCAAAAACAAATTTGATTATACTTTATACCTGTTTAAAAAATATATTATAAAATTTTAAGATTCTTAGTAGGTACTAAAAATACACGTGATTTTGGTTGGGGGCGGGGGGGTTAATCTTAAACCTCACCTCGTATCACCAAGGAGGAGGAGGGCAGGGGGTTGGAAAATGCTAAAAAAACATCACGTGATTACTGGACGGCCCCTTTCCGAAGCACGGCCGGGACTCGGTATTTAATAAATCTGGAAATTCACAAGGTTGGCTACAGAAACAGTGATTGGTCGACTCATGAGTTGCTGATTAGCCACAAGCCTCCATTGTACTTCATAAATACTGATAAAGACGATCTTAGTACAGAATAAAGGACGTCTATATCTTTTCACTTTTAGAGCGTCCTTATTTCGTAGCAATAAGGTCGATTTTTCTGCTGAATGTTATAAGTATACTCACGCCCACGTAATATTGAGATGGTCCACATCGCTGGCGACCACGTTGGCCGGCACACACTTGTACTTGGCGGCCAGCTTGTCCACGATAGTCTCACACGCGGGGCTGCAGCTGGTCACCAGATTGGCTATGTCGTCTTCTGGGAGGGAGGAGACTATCATTATGCCTTCGCAGGCTCGGAGGACCACTTGGTTGTCCTGGAAAATATTACATCTAGTTTTTAAAAGTTAGGTTTCTTTGGTATTGGGGTGACCTGTAGGCTGTCTGAAAACAAACATTGTGCCAAATTCAGATTTTAACAGTTAACTGAAATGTTGACATTATTGATTCTATTCAAGTTAAATAGCCCGAGACAGAATTAAATTCGGCACACCACATTTAACTTCAAAAAAATATCTTCAATGCGTAGGAGGTGGCACGACTACGTACCATCCCGTACGTACGTAGCGTCACAATTCCCTTTGGTACAACTATATATACTCCATTTGAAATAACAATCCCTTTTTACGGCCGTTCAACCAATTTTGACTTATATTGCGTCGGTGATATGACGAATAGCAGCTGCAGTAAACAGTTGGTATTTGTAACTGGTTTATGCTTTTTACCCGACTGCCGAAGGAGGGTAATGTGTTTATCAGTCTATGTATGTATGTTTGTTCCTATATGGCGTTCCAGAGACCAAACGCGTTGGCCGATTTTGATGATTCATACGTCAATCGATGCGTCTTAACCCTGCGAGTGTCATAGGCTACTGGCTATTAAAATTGGATAATAGAAAAATGGCGGATTTTGGGTGCCATATTGTAGGGGCCCAATTTTTTTTTTTCCAGCCCATCGTGTGGGGTATCAAATCAAAAAATCATGCTGTGCAGGCGGAGGATACACCAGATTTTGGTCAGCCAGCCCGCGAATATGTATCCTCCGACTGCACAGCATGATTTTTTCCTTGTTTACGACTTTTTAGTTCGCTTTTGAAGCAGTCGAGTTTTTTGATTTTTTGAATTAAGTTTTTTTTTATGCCATCCTTTTGCTTACGGAATACAATTCAAAATCAGTTGAACGGGCTGTAAAAAGGGATTATTTTGATTTCTAATGTTACAGTAAAAACCGTCTGCATTCACAGATCCTTCAACGTCGTTTTAAACGGTTTTGACTGTATTTAGAACATCAAATTCATACTCACAGCGCTATTCAAATAGGACAACAACAGATCAATAAGTAGGAACTTGTCGTTATCGTCGTACACCGTCTTGTGGCTCTTACAGGATGCGTTGTCGTCTGCTGAGCTGCTGGACGTGGCGTTACAGGTGTCGTCCTTACCTGTCCTTATTATAGACACGTTTTGTAAGGGATTTGGCGGTAACTCTACCTCGAATAGAGGGTTTTTCTTTGGTGTTTGGATCTGAAAAGTCAGACATGATTTCAATTGCTTTTGTAGTAGTGACACAATAAATTCAATCAATAATTCTCAGATATAAAACTTAAAACTGACATTTCAGAAAAGTTTAATTGTAAAAGTTGTTAATAATGATGATAACAATGATCCCTTTTCAAGTATAGGGTGGGTAAAACCTAAGCTTAAAGTTGCAATAGTTAAGACAAAGAATTATAAATTGTAAAAACATTTCGAAATCATAGATCTAAGGATCAAAAACAATTTCTTGCCCCATCTTCCTTAAATAGATTAATTTTATTTACCCCACTCAGTGAAAATTTCAACTGTCTAGCTATTATCAAGGTTCATGAGATACAGCCTGGTGACAGACAGACAGGCGGACAGTGGAGTCTTAGTAATAGGGTCCCATTTTTACCCTTTGGGTACGGAACCCGAAAAATTAAGAACAACAATAACATCCGGTCCTTATTTCCCAAACGGTTAAGCAGAGGGAAAAATGGTCCTTAACGGCTGAAAAACAGTACAAATTCGCTGAAATATCAAAGTTAGTTCTTACCTTACTTCTAATCGGGATCAACTTCTGTATGTCCTCGGGTATACTAAGTAAAGTAGACTTGTCTTCAACAAAGGGCGTAGTGAATATGTTTGCAAGTCCCGGCTCCTTACGCACCAAGCCACAGAGAGTGAGTAAGAGTTCCACCTCTTCCTTCTCTGTCGGTGACGCGGGACTTTCGTTGCATTGTATTAGCATCCGCTGGAAAATAAGGTTATTTTCAGCTTGACATATTTAGTTGCGGCGTTTTAATCTGTACTAATATTATAAAGCTGAAGAGTTTGCTTGTTTGTTTGAACGCGCTTATCTCAGGAACTACTGGTTGGAATTGAAAAATTCTTTTTGTGTTGGATAGTCCATTTATCGAGGTAGGTGTTAGGCTATATAACATCACGCTACGACCAATAGGGGCGGAGCATAAACATGGAAAATGTTGCAAAAACGGGAACAAAAAATTCCTTTTTGAGAGATTCCGTTGCGTGCGCTGCGTAAACGGTTTAAGTTACGCAAACAATCATGTATTTAGGGTAGGTAGCCAGTTGACGGGAGCGAAGCCGCGTGGGACAGCTAGTTCGAAGATATAAATGGCGAATGCTAAAGGTTAAAAAAAAAAAGAAAATTAAAAAACGCGCCTGCCTTGTCAAAAAGTGAATTAAAAAATTGAACTAAACCAATAATAACAAGCTAAATGATTTTAGTGTTGAATGGGTACAGGTAAGTACTAAATAGATTATAATATTTACTGTGCAATTAAACCGCCATTGTGGCCAAAAGTGGCACACTGAAAAACAATATTTTCAGCGAAGTCGGGGGAACTGTAAAGAACTGTTCCAAGGAACCGTCCCCCGACTGCAATGAAATAAACCTCTGATTCCGAGTTCGGTTCCGATATTATCACTTTCGTAACATCCCGCAGGCATGAACACTGAACAAATTCCCGCTTGTTACGTTTGTCGTGTCAATTAAACTGCTAGAATAATTGCTAAGTTCCTTTGCGTTTCGGAAACATATAATTTAATTACTTGACAAGTATCTCTCTCTCACATTTCAGAAATACTTAATTGCGTCAAATAAATAACCTTTTATTAAATTAAAATACTATATAGCGCTGTCCACAAATTGCCGGGGTCCCGACACTGACGAAACACGGGAATCGGTTACATACTATTTGTACGAACTTGTTCATACATCTACGTATCAGGGGGTTCCGGATCGTTCATATAAGTACTTTCAAGCAACATAAGAACACGCACTCCCACGCTACGCTGCGTAATGCGGTGCGGTGTCCGAATCGCCTAAGTGTTCCGGGACGGGAACCCGGCAATGTGTGGACACCGCTTTATTTTGATGTCTACTGTTTTTTTGGCTCTTGAAATGTAAAATCTCCAATATTTATCTTGGCCGCCCCATCCACAAGTCATTTACGGGATACGGAAATAGCGTTTTCCTTTTCCCAACCTCTACAATGCGCAATTTCCCGTCTGCAAGTCTATAGGAAGCGATGGATTCAAGATTAGCTATGCTATGTTGACTTTAAACTGTACTCAATTGTTTTCCGTAACGTTCTGTTGCGTGATCGCTTCGCATTTGTTGATCTGACAGGGACAAGATAAGAGACGTACGTTACATTTTAATGTTGCCAGACAACGATTAATCTTAGACATAAATTCTTCTTTATTATGTTTTTCTAAGACACGGATGTAATTTAAAATTGACTTTAATGCGTTTATTTTTATTTATCAGCTTATTCCGGTGACATCACGGCAGACCCAGGAGACAATGGTAGGACGAGCTTGATGCATTTAGACAGGATTGGCCCACAATTGCCCTAAACCGGGAGGATTAAAAAGAAGAAATGGAGGCCTGTGCCAACAAGCTGAAAATAAATAAATTAGTCCTAACATTTGTCCCACTTACCGCGACCCTACACAATTCCTTCCAGTCTTAAGGAATGAATCAATTAATTCCTCCAATTCTTCCTTCAGTCCTCAATCAATCTGTCTAGCAATTTTTCTTACGATGATGGGGTCGGCTTCTAGCCAGTATTTTCATGTTAAATACTGGCCGGAAGCCGAGCGACTACGTATCTGATCTCCACAAAAATAACTGTCTTGAAGAAAAAACACTGAAGTATTAGAACCACGGTAAAAGTACTACAAGCCAACTTTACCTGCAGCGGCCTATAAACATGTGCACTATTAACACAGGGCTGGCGCGTCCGCCTCAGTAGCGCAGTGCCCGTCGTGAGCGCCAGGGCTCTCGCGCCCGGGGGTCGCTCCGCCGCCGCGAGCGCACACAACGCGTCCAGGAGGCAGATAGAACGCTGTACTATGGCCTCCATACACGGCCCTACTGTGCCACCTTGTTGTTCCTTCTCTTCGTCGACTATTAACTGTGGAAGAAGAAAATAGTTGTTGAAAATAAAATAATTGGCGAAATAAGTATTGGTGTGACAGGTCGATTCAAACTTAAAGACAGACGTGAAGTTCGCTTTTCACTGCGCGGTACCCCACCCAGCAGCGTCTCACCTCGTGTTCCGAGCCGCCATAAAATTTGGAGTTACCTGTATTTATAAGTAATTCTGTATAACCCTTCGTGGAAAACAGACATGATGTTAGAAGTCGGTTAAAAATTCCGATTATTGTATTATCGGAATTTGGTTCCGTCATTTTTCATTTATTTTAACTAATTTTCTTCCGTTACGGTGCTTTTCTTCCGTTACGGTGCTTTTCTTCCGTTACGGTGCTGCCGTGTAGTAGTGTGCGGCTAGCAGCTATTAAGGTATGTGTGGGTGAACGTAGTTCATTAGTGTTTTCGGTGTACATGCCAACAGATAGTGCGGATAATCTGTTGGAGTTCACGGAAGTATTAAGTGAAATAAATGCAGTAATTGAGAGTTGTGACATTGAATCTGCTATTATGCTTGGTGACTTTAACGCTCATCCAAATGAGCTATTCTTTAGGGAGTTAAGCAATTTTTGTATGGAGCGGAGCTGGCTCTGTGCGGATGTGATCAAGTTAAATACGTTTACTGATACGTACACTTTCGTTAGTGAAAGTCATAAAGATTGCAAACGGTGGCTTGACCACTGTCTGACTACGGAGGCAGCTTGGCAATGTGTAACTAGTATTAAGGTTTTTTATGATGTGTACTGGTCGGATCATTTGCCGCTGGAAGTGTATTGTAACATGGGAGTATTACCGAGTAAAAAATATTGTAATGGGAACCTAAATAATGAAGTGAGATGGGGTGAGAGAAACGCTGAACAAATAAGGTTATATAGCGAACTCTGTAACAATGAACTAAGGGACATTGACTTTCCACTGGAACTTGGTTCTTGTGCTGATAATGTTTGTAGTAACGAGAGTCATTATGCAATAATTGATGATCTGTATAATAGTTTTGTTAGTGCTTTGACTTTAGCTGCGCGTTGCAGTAATAGACTGAAAAAGCATCAGAAGCAGAAACATGTTATCGGATGGAATACACATGTGCAGAAGGCTCATCGGGTAGCACGAAGCAGCTTTCAGACCTGGTTGCTGTATGGTAAACCCAAATCTGGTGATATTTATAATACCATGTGTGTATCCAGGAAGCGCTTTAAGTCTAAGCTCAAGTGGTGTCAAGACAATGTCGAGCATATTAAAATGGATATCTTAGCCACACACCACAAGGATAAGGACTTCAAGCGATTTTGGAAGCATACCAGGAAACTGGAAACTGGCTTGTGTGTGCCTGCATGTGTTGAGGGTAAAAATGAGCCCCAACAAATTGCCGAGTTGTTTAGGGAACGTTTTAAGGTTGAGTCTCCCTTACCAGGCGTGAGGCAGGGGCTTGATGCTGAGTTTGATGATGGAGTGCGGTTTAGGTTTAAAATAAAAGAAGTAGCTCAGGTCATCAAGAGTATGACTCGAGGTAAGTCTCCAGGGCACGATGACCTCAGCATCGAATACCTGCAGCACGCGGGTACTCACTTGCCCAGGGTGTTGGTCATGTTCTACAATTTGTGTTTAGGACATTCGTATTTGCCTCAGGAGCTTATGAAGACTACAGTGATTCCTATTATAAAAAATAAGACAGGTGATGCCTCCGACGGGAACAACTACAGGCCCATCTCATTGGCTACAGTGATCGCCAAGGTGCTGGATGGTTTGCTTGATTGTCAACTTAGTAAGCATATTCATCTGCACGATGCCCAGTTCGGATTCAGAGCTGGGCTTTCGACAGAAGCTGCAATACTGCGACTAAAGCATACTATCCAGTACTACGTGACAAGAAACGCCTGTTTTTGGCTGTTTTTTGGACCTGTCGAAGGCATTTGACCTTGTAGCTTATAATGTGCTGTGGGATAAGCTACGGAAAGAAACCAGTACGCCCAAGGACATGATCAGCATACTGAGTTATTGGTACGGCAACCAATCCAATAATGTTAAGTGGGCGGGCTCTTTTTCCACAGAGTACAGGTTGGAGTGTGGAGTGAGGCAGGGAGGCCTGACGTCACCACGTCTCTTCAACCTGTACGTTAATGGACTGATAGATGAGCTCAGCAGGGCTGGTGTCGGCTGTTCAATAGATGGCAATTGTATGAATAACATTAGCTACGCCGATGATATGGCGCTGCTGAGCCCTTCTGTCAAAGCCCTCAACATGCTTATAGGCATATGTGAGAGGTACGCAGTGTCACATGGCCTCAGGTACAATAACAAAAAAAGTGAACTACTTGTGTTTAAGGCGGGTAATAAAACTCCCACGACCATTCCACCGGTCTGACTTGGAGGAATTCCGGTAAGTAGAGTCACCAAGTTCAAATACCTGGGGCATTGGGTCACTGAGGACCTCTCAGATGACTTGGATATTGAAAGGGAACGCAGGGCATTGGCAGTTAGATGTAATATGCTGGCGCGCAGGTTTGCGAGGTGCACAAAAGACGTTAAAATTACTCTGTTTAAGGCGTACTGCCAAACAATGTACACCTGCAGCCTGTGGGTCCGCTATACGCAGAAGGCTTTCAATGCCCTGCGGGTCCTTTACAATAATGGGTTTAGGATGTTGATGGGGTTGCCACGTTACTGTAGTGCATCGGGGATGTTTGCGGAGGCTAACACCGACTGCTTTAGGGCTATTGTGCGCAAGAGAGTGGCCTCCCTGATGTATCGTGTGAGGGGCAGCCCCAACGGCCTTCTAAACACTATTACAGATAGGGTAGAGTGTTCTATTGTGCGGCACTGGAATAAGGTGCATAGTTCTGGTGCTGTCTTGTTTAATGTTCGTTAATAAGTAGTTTTAAGGTACTAACATAGTTTTTAAGCCGTACTAATCATTTTATATGGAATTATGTTCTGAAATAAATTATTATTATTATGGTTTTTAAACTTCAGTTTCTCAGGTTAGAACCTGGTGTTTTTATAGAATCTCACGGGTGTGAACCAAGGTGAAATCCTAATGTTCTATTTGACCTGGTAAATTATTTTGTACTGCACTCAAATTGTAATCTAAATCTTACTGTAAAAAATTTCTTACTATTCGGCAAGTGTTTAATATTGCAGCTTTTTGTAGTGTTAGGTATGTGTATTTTGATAGATTGAGAACATTAAAACTATTGTATATTTGTTTCTGAATAACACCTGTTGTTGATATGACTATAGGGACTATTGTAACTCTATTCATTTTCCAAACTCTGGTAACTTCTTCTTGTAACTCTGTGTACTTCCTAATTTTTTCTGTGATTGTTTTTTGTATATTATTAGTGTTTGGGACTGCTATATCTATTATGTATGTGTGTTTGTTTTCTTTATCAACAAGTGTTATATCTGGTCTGTTGTTATAAATAGTGTGATCTGTAATTATTGTGCGGTCATAATATATTTTGAATAATTGATTTTTATTATTATTATTATATTGAGTTCTTTACCTTTCTTCTCTTTTAAGAGAGTATACGACCTTACACACGGGCCAGGACCAAGTGTGTGAGGGGAAAATTAAATTGAAAAGGTGGATGATAATGTAGAGGAAGTCAGGAACTTCCGGGTTATGCGACAAGTATTGAGGATGGTGGCTTTTTGGAGCATGTATAGTGTTATTATTATTATTATTAATTGCAATGGACTATTTGAGTGAAAATAACTGCATAGCTAATAGCTGACTTCAACTAATTAGTCATATTGGATATTGAATATTACGCCTCAATAAAGTGATTTAATAATAAATAAATAAAAATTATGTAACGCATTGCCGCGAGGAGTTGCCCTGTGATGGACGTATTTCGGCTGGATTATGACGGTTCAACCATACCAGTACTGAAACTTCTGGAAACAATTTTAGCATCTACTTACACCTACGTAAATAAATTAATATTAGGTATTATTCATGTATTATACAAAATAAAACTATTAATTAAAATAAGCTTTTTGAATAGGGACTGGGAGAATGGACTGCTTACCAGAACAAAAAATTTAGAGGACGCCCGCCATTGACTATGGTGATCCAATAAAAAAAGAGGCTCAAATAATGGACCAGGTGAGAAAGACCACGGTAGACCACGCAGGAGACAGCAGAATGAGCTAGACCAAATAAATAGCTAATCGTCCACATTCGGCCTGGAACGAAACAACTGGCAAGTCCTGCGAGAAGCATTGGACCAGCAATGGCATGATGCAGGCTGGCAGCCAGCTATACTATACTTCATATAAAAACTCTATGCACAATACGACTGTGCAACATAAACGCTATTCATCAAACAACAAATACATCTACTCTATGATAATACCGAATATCAAGGTCAACGATACAGTTAAAACTCGCGATACCGTGAAACTCAACTGTGTTGCATTGCATTTATTTAAATATCTGCCTAGAGAAAGTGATATTTCACAATTAATTATTGCTTTTTTAGTGTAATGAAAGTTGGTGTGTTATGTTTGGTTTTTGACTAAAAGTAATCAATCTTTTTTCCTTTTATAATCGTAGAAGGATTATTTAAATTGTTCATTTTCCTGTAGGATTATGCGATAAAAAATATGGTGCAATAGTTAATGTGTTCACTGAATTAAATAGTTAATTGAAAGTTGATTGCCTTTTTGCAGTCATGGCTAATGTGAATTGATTGTGTTCGTAGATTTAAATATTTTGGAGAATAATCTTAATCCTAATAAACGTAATAAACCTTATAAAGGTGTAAAATTGTATGTTTGTAATTATACTGATTATATGCCGATTTCGAAAATTCTTTCAGTGATAGAAACCAACACTATCACTTAGTGCCATAGGCTTCTTTTTACTCCGAAAAAATTACCATGTCTTGGGAGGGGCAAGGCAGGGAAGCCGCGACAAAAAGGTAATAGCACTACATAGAAGAGTCTCATTAATCCGAGACTTCAGTACTAAGACTTAAGATCCATTTTAGGGGACAGCTAGTCTACAGTAGTCCTTCATCGCGACCGGACTTCAGTCTCACGCTTCACCTCGCTCCACGTTGATCCAAGGCCTGTTTAGGAATGTGATCGGAATTCCTCCGGAGCGTGTGGCCAATCCATCTGCATTTACGACGCTTGATCTGGCGGTGAATCGGGGTCTCCAACAGAAGGCATAGGTTGACGAAGCCCTGGATTTGGCGCGAGATGTCCTTTGTTACCTTGCACTTTTCGCACCCGTATAGCAGAACGTATTTGACATTGGACGCGAAGATTTTGAGTTTAACTCTTCGCGTCACTTTCGGCGATTCCCAAACAGGTCTCAGCTGTGCGAAGTTAGCTCGCGCTTTGGTGACAGTCCGTCAGTACTACGGCACATCCAGTAATCTATCATTCTCCGTTCACGTCTTTCCCTTTGTTCCCTATACAGGGTGTCCCAGAAATCGACGTCAAGCCGTAAATGGGTGATAGACCAAGTTATAACAGTTCTCAGAAAAATACGAAAAAAAATCTATCTCATGTTTTTAAAAATTTATGGTCACTTTAATAATTTACTAAAAAAATCAATCCCTGTAATGGTTCTTTAACTCCAATTGCTACAAATCCCATAATTTATCTAATTTTTTTATTATTATGTAATCTTGAATAATGCTTGTGTAGATTTTTGCCTAAAATTTAAAGCCAACTCCTCCTACTTAGAAGAAAATTAAACTTTTTCAAAACCAAATTATTCAAATTTACTATTTCGCCCAACTTTAACTGACTGTACTGAAAAAAAATGTACTACGCTAGTTTGGCAAGTAACATGAAAAATTGGCGCATTTAATAAGGATTCAAAAATGGTGTAACACTTGCTAGATTACGTTTTCAATAATTGGTCAAATTTTTTTTTGTAAATAGTATCGGTTTTACCCAAAATGTCCATACTTCCTTAAAATGACTTTAGCTTACCTAAAGCTTTGCTAAACTCCGTTTCTAGTTCGATAGAGACGGAGAGAGTCATTTTACGAAGTGTGAGCGAGATAAGAAATCGAAATTTTACGTAATTTAAGAGCAAAGTTATGATAGTGACTCAACCTTTTTACTTTAAGTCAGGACCAGATTTCTCATCTTAGAAAAAAAAAAACAAATTATCAGATTTAATTTTTTTTTATTACAATAAATGTTCAAACTGCCTTCCTTCGACGGCAATGCAAGCACGACATCTTCTTAAAAAAGATCTGGTTATTTTCCTGGCAAATCTTCCCCTGTTTACAAAGACAACGGCTTCCGTTATTCTTTCCCGCAGCTCGGCTAAATTCTCTATTGTTTTTGAGTACACTTTCTCTTTTACCGCTCCCCAGTAAAAAAAATCTAGGGGATTTAAATCAGGCGTACGGGGTGGCCACAAGATTGTCCCACCGCGCCCTATCCACCTGAGCGGGTATTCTTCATCAAGATGTTCTCTTACTAAACGGGCATAATGCGCTGGGCAGCCATCTTGCTGGAACCACATTTCCCTGTAAACGTTCAGTGGCACGTCTTCTAATAAATCTGGTAAAGTATTTTAAAGAAAATCCAAATAAACTGCGCCATTCAAAATCTCTGGCAGCTCAAAAGGTCCAATTAAATTGCCATTTAGTATCCCGGTCCACATGTTTACTTTAAATCGATACTGTGACTTATCTTGCCTCATCAAATTTGGATTTTCTACATGCCACTCGTGCAAATTGTGCAAATTCATGTAGCCATCTTTTTTAAATGTTTTTAATGTTAGTTTAGCAAAGCTTTAGGTAAGCTAAAGTCATTTTAAGGAAGTATGGACATTTTGTGTAAAAACTGAGACTATTTACAAAAAAAACTTGACCAATTATTGAAAACGTAATCTAGCAAGTGTTACACCATTTTTGAATCCTTATTAAATGCGCCAATTTTTCATGTTACTTGCCAAACTAGCGTAGTACATTTTTTTTTCAGTACAGTCAGTTAAAGTTGGGCGAAACAGTAAATTTGAATAATTTGGTTTTGAAAAAGTTTAATTTTCTTCTAAGTAGGAGGAGTTGGCTTTAAATTTTAGGAAAAAATCTACACAAGTATTAATCAAGATTACATAATAATAAAAAAAATTGATAAATTATGGGCTTTGTAGCAATTGGAGTTAAAGAACCATTACAGGGATTGATTTTTTTAGTAAATTTTTAAAGTGAACATAATTTTTTTTAAACATGAGATAATTTTTTTTTCGTATTTTTCTGAGAACTGTTATAACTTGGTCTATCACCCATTTACGGCTTGACGTCGATTTCTGGGACACCCTGTATAATTTACTTGTGTTACTTGTTTGGTAGTAAAGACGTTACGTCACAGATTACATATTAGTTACTACGTGTTACGTACTCAAGTAGCTGCCGTCGATTCGACAAAAGAAGAATCATCTTATCAAAATCTTTATTGATATTGTATCTATATTTACATAGGTATTTAAGTTATGTGTTTCAATTTTAACAAAGTAAATACACATGACGATGTAAAGGCGGGAAGGTGGGGGGTTAGCACGTACCTTTAAACCTTACGGACTGCGACGGCCGATCGTTTTAAAAAATGGGCGTCAAATGAAAGTTATTGGTGACCCCTGGACTAAACTATTATGAGTAGATGGTAAAAAGGAGTAAATAATGTCTGCAGAAATAATCTTGACAGATTGCAAGACCAACAGCCGTATTTCTAGTCCACAACTATTCTATTCTAATATTACCTATAAAGAGTTAAAATACAAGAAGTTTAATTATGGGAGGAAATCTCTTGCAGCACTGATTAATTACGAAAATTCATTAACTGAGCTCAATGTTTTATCCTGGAAATATGCATGATCTTGTGAGTAAGCCATAATTGCAGCAAAGTTGCTGAAAATGGTGGCAGTACTATTAGGTTTACCAAATTTTGTCAAAAAAAAAAACTCAAATAAAGAAAGAGTTTCAGAAAAAAAAATTGGTGTATTACCTACATTCATCATCATCATCATTTCAGCCGAAAGACGTCCACTGCTGGACATAGGCCTCCCCCAGTTACCTACATTATTGTGTGGCAAATAATAGTTTACATAACAATTCAATATACCAAACATTTTCTTTTTAAAAAACAATGCTATTCTAATCAGACATGGCAAAGGCAATATCCTGTGTTTACATATGTATGTATGCAAACATTTCAATATGTTAATGATTTTACTGTATGTAATAGATAAGACTGATTAAAATTCTGCACACAACCAGATCATGACTAGAGAGGATCTAACATTGGCTACAATGTTAGTATTGAAAGTGGACTGTGGTTGTCCAAGTGCAGATGGGTAGACAACATTATCATTGCATTGCTACTGTGGATAGAACCCTGAGTGAGAATGCCTTAGAAGCATGGAGATGAGTATGAAGGAGAGGCCTATTCATTTAAATTTCATGTACTAAGTTTGTACATAAGTGGAGTTAATCTCACAAAGCATTGTCTAGCAGTCAACCTTTGGGTTTTAAGGAAAGTATTTTGGGACAGCTAAAACTGTAGCGTATGCCCAGCAGTGGGCAAAGTCAATCAGTGGATGGTAACGGATAACAATGTTTGATTATGTTTTTCTATTAGCCAACATAACATGACAAATTGAATTGTATTGTTACAGCTATTATCTGTTATCAGCAGATAGATTAATTAACTGTTCTGTCGGAAATGGATATGAACGGTATTTCTTATCATTTACTGAACACACCCACTTGAATAATGGGTTTAAAAAAAAAAGATTTAGAGGCACATTATGGTCTGCAAAAAGAAACTCATTTTTTTTTTATTTGTCTATATTTTGCGATTCAGATAAAAAAATATTTTGATGCTAATTCTTATGTTGCAGTTTGTTTAATAATTTTTTTGCAGCTGTCTGTTCAATTTCCGTCTGTCTGTAGGGAATTTAAATAACAAATAACATTGTAGTAAATGGAAACAAAACTCAGTTGCTTATCAACTGTTCAAATATGTGATGTTATTTAAGGAAACAAATACAACATTCTACATCTGTGTTCATATTAGACCACATACACCAAGGTAAAAAATAATTTGGTAATAACTGACATAATAAGTGCTCATTATCAATGACACCATAAAAATAAAATTGTAAGTTATCTTTTTTATCAGTGCAAAACATAATTGATTATGATTTTTATTCTTAGATAGAGTATGAGTAGGTATGTGTGTTAGTACTGTGTTGTTTATATTTTTTTCATTGCAATTTGAGCACTTCTAAATGAAAACGTGACAATCAAGAACTAATACTGGTTTTATTACCACCATGTATTCGCACAAATATATTAATTTGGCTAAATTCAAAACAAAATTGTAAAATAGACTTTAATTAGTAATCAGTCACAGACCTGTAACATTTGATGTAGATGGTGCGGTATCCTTGTCTCCTCGACGTGCAGTTTATTATTCTCGTCATAATTCTGGTAAAAATTCAGTATCATCTTCCAGTGATACTCGAAATCCTCCAACCGTGTGGCTGGAGGTGCCAGCTGAAACAATCAAATCTCATTAATTAACTCACTACACCGTACACGCACATTCGCCGATAATATTAATTATTTTGCTCTTACAACGTCCGCCGCAGTTTGTAGTACGTCCGAAAAACGACTCAACATTTTAATGAAATAATTTAACAAGTCATCCACACATAACACAAGCCTTGATAGTAAGTTATTCAAGCGATCGAAGACTGTAAATACAGCATCAAATCATTTTACTTGGCTATAAAAATATAAATTTCTATCACAACACAGTAATATTCCGAAATAAATACAGAAATGCAGATCAGAAATGTATGATATATGTCAGTGTCAAATAAGAATACTGATTGACGTTTGGGAACAGATAAGAAATAATAGTGGAGCGCCTTTTGGAGTAAATCGATCGATTGACCCTATTTCAAAAAGTTTGCCATTACCCAACTTTATTCGGGCTGGCTTCCAGTTTATAGCAGCAAATAAATGCCTGTGTGTGTACTGTACCAAATAAATGTGTACTGGGTAACTAGATAATCCCCGGCAAGCAAGAAAGATGTCAGACTTTCAAGCCTCCAGATTTATCGTCTAATGTTCACCTTATAAAAAACATGCTTAAAACGTGATGTTTACCCGTCAAGACCTGTAATGCTGTAATGCCACTACTTCGCTTGTCAAATTGACGTACAAATACAAAAGAGAGAAATGTCATTTTCATTCATGACTTCATCACACTCGGCTAAACAGTAAATCGCGATTTTCCTGTAGCGCTCACGACATGCGTACAGCAATTTAACTAAAATAAAACACACTGATAAACGGGAGAGTTAGCAGCGCGAGTGATTGTGCCCGTTAAATACATAATGTCTTCGTTTGTGAATCACCGCGAGGACAGCACAGTGTCCGTGGAGGAAACTTCAACAAAAGATAATGTAACATATTACAAAATAACTGTTAAAGTGGGGCCAGTGCGTTGGAACGTGTCGCATCGGTACAGTGACTTTGTGGAGCTGCACGAGAAGTTGGTTTCGGATCATGGGGTCGCAAAGGAACTGCTTCCGCCTAAGAAGGTTATTCGCAACAAAACACCAAAATTTGTGGAGCAGAGGCGAGAGGGTCTTAGCGAATACTTGAAGAGTGTTTTCAAATATTTAAAGCTCACAATGCCGTCCGAGTTCGCTCACTTCCTAGACTTCCATTTGTACGATATATTCTTTTTGCTACAAGATTTGGCCAAGACTTTGTTTTTGGAAGGTGATAAGCTGTTGGAGGATGAGAGGTCACATCACTTCACACCTCTGGAGGTATTTAGTAACATTAGTATTCTGTTTACTATTCAATGTTTCCAGAAGTTCCAGAACCATTTACTTCTTTAAGACTGTTTAAAGTAATTATGTAACTAATATTGGTAACACATTCACCTTATATCATTCTTGCTAGAACATAAAATTACTAATAACAATAAGGTTTGACTATGAAATTAATATACCATTAAACTAATAAAATGTTATGAATAATCTTGTTCAGTGAGTAGCATAAAAAAACCGGCCAAGTGCGAGTCTGACTAGCGCACGAAGGGTTCCGTACCATTAGTGCAAAAAAAAACGGCTCAAAAATCACGTTTGTTGTATGGAAGCACCACTTAAATATTTATTTTATTCTGTTTTTTGTATTTGTTGTTATAGTGGCAACAGAAATAGATCACCTGTGAAAATTTAAAATTTCTAGCTATCACGGTTCTTGAGACACAGCCTGCTGACAGACAGACGGACCGCAGATTCTTAGTAATGGGGTCCCGTTTTTACCCTTTGGGTACGGAACCCTAACAAATCCCCTTACTTTAATAACTTATGTTCACAACTTAGTCATTCAAATTCTGTATAATACAAACTACTTTTTTTTCTCAAATCACCATTTCTTCAATATCTTTAACATTTCAGTTGCACGCAATAAGTGAACGCTTAAAAATGGCATGCCCGCCGATGGAAAAGCAAGATCAGATGTATGACTTTAGTCATGTCCTGGACTTCTGCTCTCAACTACGTTCCCTGAACATCGAAGGAAGTTACGAGAAGCTGGGAACGAGTAACATAGTGCCAAACGATCTGCACTTTGATCTTATACCATTTAAGTCACTGGTTGAGTTGAAGATACTTGGTGTGCCGATGGCCTGCATACAGAGTGTTGGTGAGTGGTTTTCTGTTTAATAAGTTTGCGTGACTTGATAAGAAGTTGATAAGCATTTTATTTATGATGGCCTGTCAAAAAAACTGTGTTTTAGATTTTTTTAAACTATGCACCATGAAATATAAGTTATTTTATTATTATTTCATAATGATATTTAACAAATTATTTATTTATCAAAACTTCACAACATTATCCACAACTAAAAACCAATGAACAAACCAAAGGGGGACTCTACTAAAAGCATTTCCTCCAGTCGACCTTAGGTAGCCTAACGGAACAGTATATTTAAAACCCAAATTACATAAATAAAAAGATAATAACTACATATATATTTTTTTGTGTTATTTCTGTCTCACAGAAAGGAAGCCCGTGTCCCAGCAGTGGGAACATTAAAATGCTACTGATGATAAATTCTAGAGCCAAGAAATATTTATAAAAATCAATAATATTTGAACATTATATATTTACACAGTTGTTAATATAAACAAACTGATATAGTAAACACAAATACTTCTCATATATTCTTGTTGTGCTAGTAAACTCAAGTGATAATCAGAAACCTGTCATTTAGTTGTTATCTTTCAAGATACTATGTCTGATGCCTCAATACATAATAATGTTTATTTGTCTGTCTGCTAGAAATTTCAATAAATTTCTAATGATAGAACTATTTGCTTTTGTTTATACAACTGAAATTTTAATGGTTATTTGCAAGCATATAGTTACAACTTTACAAATAAAAATGTTCTAGTTTTAAAACAATAAAATAAAATATTCATGGACTCGAAAGCGTGAGAACTAATAGTAATTCGCTAGACGTAAATGACCGCGCGGCCCATCCGCGTCGTCTCGCCCGGCTCGCGCTTGGTTATTATTTATTTATTTAATCAGTAGTAACACATACATTTTCCATATTTAAGTTGATGCCAACATAAACTCATTCTGCTTCATTTTGGTTCTCGCGGGTAGTCGCTTTCGAGTTTTGTTTTTCACAATTATTAATCTGCCATTTCTTGATTCCAATGTTTACTTATTTTATAAATCGATTGTATTACCAAGACAAAATCATTTCCAACCATTAAAATTTCAGCTGCATAAGTAGTACAAAGTTAAACTACACCATGAAAAAAAATAAGTCTTTCCCACTTCAAGCCTCTTCTCATACAGAGTATGCACAAGGAAACTATAAGTCCTCGATGATTATCTGCACCAATGTCAGTGACGTCCAAGATAAACCTGAAAAGTACATACGAATTGAAAAAGTCACATTGGCAAGCCGAAATTGAACCCATGACCTCAAAAATATCAACACCCTTTTTCCGAAATGGAATTATCGACGCGCCACAATCACAAATTAGACGTCAAGTGTTGATATTATCAGTTGTTAATTCGTTCAACCAAACACAGCAGATAACGCGCTCTTGACAATTTGAAACAATAATTTTGCGTAATTATTTCTAAGCCCGCTCTTGATGTGAATCCATGGGGGTGCAAAACACCCCCATTATTTAATAAAATATACAAAACATTATAATTCTTCGCCCTTGAATACTTGTTTAAATGTCGAACTTATCTGCAAGTTAGTTCTATCTCTGTAGAAATAAGCAAAGGAAACCCCATCCTTTTCATAGGGTGGAATGCTGAAGATGCACCCTCAGAAAATACGATATCTACGATAGAGCGAGCAAGCGCTAAATATGCCTCTGTTCGCTCTTGTTGATTTTCAACCCAGATATTTTTTGTTAATGTCTTTGTTTTTCTCCTTCAGGTGGCCTCCGTGACACTCTGGTGCGTCTATCAGTGTCAACAGCGAGCGTCGTGTCACTAAATGAGTTCCTGCTTGTCGATATCCTGCATAAGGATCCCTCCAGCATCGCTGACACTGTTGTAAGTAAATACGAATCTATTTATATGGAGATAGAGTCTATTTTGTTATGATACTTTGTGCTAATCAGTCAATTTGGGGCGTCATGCCCCCATTTAAAATTGAATAATCCTTTGAAGGTCATAAATTCTAAAATTGGTATTAATGAACTTTAATAATTATTAATGAATATTGGGTTCATAATAAAATGTAAATAAGGATAAAATATGTTCTAATTTGAGTACAACCAAAAGTGATAAATCCAAATACTACACCATTATTGCTTTGCAAACTTCCGGGTCATCGTTTTTAGTCGTAATTGCCTCATAATAAATAACATTAACTTTGCGCTGGTTTGAGGTCAAAGACCTTTTAAAAAATCGCGTTTTATTTTCAAATCTTACGCAAGATCTAAGTTGATATGTCTAGAAACGGGGCGTGATTGCAAACTGCTGCCAAAAACTACCAGACTTCAATTACCAGAGAAAAATGGCTGAAAAATACATTGCGTCGACCGCAAATAAATGAAATAAACTGCACTAAGGACAAGTGAATGATAATGCAAAAGAAAGACTCAAACACATGTGCGTTAATCTTTTGTAAAAATGTCCTTTTGTTAAAATAGATAAGTTAGAAATCAACGAAGGATGATGTTCTATGACGTCAATAAATCGTGTAAAACGTAAAACAAAGTCGCTGTGCGTCATGCATTTACAATGTAAAAAGAGATCAATACCACAGAATATATATCAATACTGAGAACATTAATTAGTATTCGCTTAAGTAATCAACCATGTAGATGTTGCTATAGATAAGCGGTTAAAGTAATGCAATCAAATAATACCTACACGATTAAAATGAAAATAGAAATGACCTCGAATGCTGCTTAAACTCTCCTTAATGACTTAGGTAGCATATTTTATCTCTACATACATACATAAACTCACACCACCTGCTTTACGCTTTACTTAGAAACCGGCATAACTTAGAACCAAAAATTCTAAGACATGACATCCACCAACCCGCACTGGGCCCGGGTGGTGGATTACGGCCCATTTCCTCTCAAAGAGAGGAGGCCTGTGTCCCAGCAGTGGGAACATTAATAGGCTGAAGATGATGTCTTTCTAGGGCGTCCCTTCTCGGCGTTTCCATTCACGTCTGCCTTGTAAATAACTTTCGTTAGTCGCCTTTCATTCATCCTTTCAACATGGCCAAACCATCTTAGCATACTCTTTTCAATTTTATCTCTAAAGTACATAATAATATGTTCCAACGTGGTGACTTCTAAAATCAGCCAGTTACCTAAGCCGTTGTAAAATATAAAGCAGTCAGCAAAGTACGCCGCGGATGGTTTTTAGCACTGAGTGTTGAAAATCCAGCGCGCAAGCATACATCGAGCCACCGTCATCATCATTTCAGCCGAAAGACGTCCACTGCTGGACATGGCCTACCCCAAATGTCGCCACATTGACTGGTCCGTGCGTCTCGCTTCCAGCGGATTCCCGCAACCTTAACCAGGTCAGCACAGTGTACATTTAGGTGTTTTCTTATGTCGTACTGTATCCATCGAAACCCAGGATAAAGGTGCAGTCCCAATCATTTTATACATCACATTTTATAAAGAGACTCCTTACAAGTATACCTAGCGGCAGATATGACGCTCTACTAAACCAAAGTTGTTCTAAAACACTGACATATTTGATATTAACGACCCGGACATTCAACAAACCAAGATTCTTTTACATCAATACATAATATTGATGTAAAAGAATCTTGGTTTGGCGAATGGGAGTTAGTACATAGGTACCTATTACTTATCGTAAATGCCATCGTAAATCCATGTCTGACATCGCGATGTTTGTATTGTAACCATAAAGATTGTTCATATATTTGCATCGTCGACTGCAAACCATTATCGATTTTATAATCAGGTGAGCAAACACAGCAAGTAGGTATACAGGTCCCGGCACTAGTTTAGAGCGCTCGGCTAAAATGGTGGGGTGATTTGCGCATGTATACAGTCACGCATAAAATTACTGAGAGCGATTTGAACTAAATATTTGTTTGTACGTAGTTTAAATGTTGTGAATAATAGATATTTAAATAGCTAAGTTTAACACAGTGTAGTTTAGGCACATTAGCCTATCATCATATTAATAAATAATATGTCACTCAATTTAATAGTTTTTCTGCAATGAGATATTCGCTCCTGTTGTTGTTGATTTAAAACTGGTGAAAAATGTTGCATTTTTCACCAGTTTTAAATCAAATCAAATAATTTATTTCAATAAAAACGAAAATTGTAAATCATCAAAGACATCACCCGTTTATTTTTTTACAAAACAATTCACATCGTTAATCATTTTTTGTGCTTGCCTCGTTAACACTTTTTTTTTTCGGCATCTTTCATCGGCAACAAAAAGAACGAAATTATGTTAAATAAGAAGTTCCGTTCCATAGTGTTTCAATACTATGGAACGGAACATCTTATTTAACACAATAATGCGCGACTGTACCTAGGGGACACGGGACGTGTGAGCGTGGCGAGACGGAGGAAGGACGACTGATTGACCAATAAGACGCCGGCGCCAGCCGCTTCCTCCGTTGCATCTCACGTCCCCCGCCACTGAGACCTAAAAATCGACTTCTGCGCATTCAAGGTCAGCGCTCTTAATCCGTGCCGATACCTGTACTAAATGTAACAAGCTGCACGTCTCCCCAAGGGTTTACTTTGTAACAACAGCCGAGCCTGTCCGCTGGGATTACCCATCCTCAAAAATGACGAACTACCAAACCAACTGTCTTCCTCTATTTAATCCCTTTATGTATAGAATTATGAAAATCCTTAGTGCTATCTTATCTTCCTTTGTAAACCTTCCTTATATATATCGTGTATGTATAGTAATAGCTGCCGCCGTCCGCGTGGAATTTGTACTTCCCCAAATATATTTATAAATTACATTGAGATAATATGTACTACGTACTAGAGAAGCTATCCTAAGCAAAATACATGCTCCATTTTGTCAATTTTGACAAGAGTTTAAACTAAAAATTCGCTGCAGCGCTGAAACAATAATTAGTCGTCTAACAAAACAATATAAACATGCAGCGCTAGAGCGCTTCTAAGGTGTAGTTTTCTCGCGACCAAAAAGACTGAAGCGCCGTGATTTTCATGGCGCTTACGCGTTTCGTACAACGTTCTGCAACACCTTGTCATTCATATAGACTAATTTGCTGACTGACTACAGAAGCGACATAGCTTTATACCTAAAAAGCTTCATTAGAATTTGCACTTTTTCAAAATTTATTACATACATACATAAACTCACGCCTTTTTCCCATGGGGGTAGGCAGAAACTACAGAACGCCACCTGCTACGATCCTTACATACTTCTTTTGCTTCACACACATTCATACATCTAGTCATACACACACGCCAATTCAAAATTTATTAATAGTTGAAATAACCGACTGTTAAAGTATAAGTCAAATGCGCTTACAATAAGTAAAAAATATCAAATCGGAATAGGGAATTTTACAATTTGCTTGAAACACGAATCTTTTGTACTTTTTATTATAATAATAAACCTTAAATAAACAAAATGTAAATTAAGTCTTACATTATGTAATAATTGTTTTTCATCTTTAATTTTTTATCTTTTTTCATTGAATAACCACAGTCAGTTCTTTTTCTAAATATTTATTTATTTATTTAAACTTCATGTACAATGGTGATACATAGGCGGACTTAATGCAGCAAGGCATTCTCTACCTGTCAACCTTTGGGTTAAAAAGATCACAGCAGTGGTAGGAGTCCAAAAAAAAAAATGAACAATAATTATAATTAGAATGAATGGATGGAATGGATTAATATACGTTAGATTATTATTTTCCTCTTTAAAAAGAAACGTCAGCTAATTCTACCTACACTTGTTACACAAATTGTCACATCTTAATTTTTAGTCTATATGAAAAATGTCACAACATGTCGTCCACCAAATATTTTGTTCAAATTATATTTTAAAAAGATTATCTAGTTACTCACCGATGAAAAGTTATTCCTTTGCACTTCGCCGTATTAGTTGAATTATTAGTGCAATATCTTAAAACACACCACGGCATATATAATGCGTCTGAACGTTTTTTTCGTTTAAAAACAAAAAATTACTTAAGCTGTCAAGATCTAGCAAGCAAATGAGTGAAATGCGGCTAGAAAACCGCAATTGAACAGCACGCAGTAGTGATGTGTGATGACTTCTCTAGTGCGTAGTACATTATTACCTCAATGATAAATTATAGCCTTGTGGTATAAATACAAGCTATATTACTATAGTGAATCATCAAAATCCGTTCGTAGTTTTTGCGCTAGCAAAAGCTAAACGTCCATCCTCACAAACTTTCGTGGTAATAATAGTAGTAGGATAGGGTAGTTGACAAAAAAAATCTGTTTAGTCCGTCAGTTGTATTGGACACGTATTTTTCTTATTTCACGTAAAAAAAAACGACGATATAGTCATAGACTAATAGAATTCATACAAAACATTCTATATAGAATGAGAGATACAGTGAATTTTCCAATTTCAATGTAGCCAGTGACACTCGCAAGGTTAAGACGAATGGATTGTCGTAAGAATCATCAAAATCGGCTAACGCGTTTAATCACATAGGAACGCCACATAGGAACAAATATACATACATACATAGACTGATAACACATTACCCTCCTTCGGCAGTCGGGTAAAAAGGAGTGCGTAAGAATCGTAGCTGGTGACGTTCTGCAGTTACCGCGTAGCCCCTTGGGGAAAAGGCGGTGACTTCATAAATGTATGACCAATGAGCTATGCAACTAGGTAATGTTTGAGGTTGTAAGCTCTTATATCAAGTTACAGGTTGCCAATGTATTTAGACCCATACTAGTATGTACATAAATTCCTTTTTCCACCACCTGGTTGATTATGTAACACATTGCCTAAGAAATTCGTTTCGAAACATGAACATTTAGACACAAGATTATAAAATAAAAATTTAAAAAAACAAAATTACATAATAACAGTTACGAAATGAATTTTGTATGTATCATTATATAACTGGCAGAATGATACTGAACCTGTAAGCTCTCGAAAAAGCGCGCGTTGATTGTTGTGTACATAGTCTGTGGGTTTTTTAGTCTTAACGTTTCTAATAAATTGTTGGTGGTAATTATTTGCATTTTATTAAGTAAGCTCATCAGGTAGTGGAAAAAGAATCGTTCATGTCTCGCATAAAAAGGCTTTATTTTAAAACTCGCATGTAGCTTTTGACATTGGCTACATCGCTCGTGTTAAAATCTCGACTATTTATGCTCTACACGAAATGTACTATTTCAACTGTATCAAAACGCTATACATTATCATAATGGGGCGACCTCGGCACACGTGGCCAGTGAGTCAATAGGTTTATCAGTGTGTAATTATTATAATATCTGCACCAAATAGGTCGCACATCACATGTCTAGTGTGAGCTGATAGCAGCGCGGTTCATGTTAGGATCGAGTTGATAAACAACAGACTTTGGCTCATAAAACTGCTTAATTGGCGCTAGAATACTTTTTATAATCTACAAGTCACAAAAACAAAGTTAACTTTGCCGTTTTTGTAGGCTTAGATTTAGGTAAACTAATGAGCAATCAATTTCTTATGTCCTTACTTGATGTTGATATATCCAAAAAAACTTAATCTGGTAAAGCTCAGGCCAAATTGAAGCGAATCCCGTGCGTGCTTTGGGGTTGAGACGAAACGCGGTCGCACCGATTGTGTCAAATAATTTGAATGGAGGTGGTAAAACTAGCGAAAACGAGTAACTTGCTAATCATTAGAACAAAAGATTGAAAATAGACTTGAATCGGTGTGGCTTTTATTACCCGACTGCCGAAGGAGGGTAATGTGTTTATCAGTCTATGTATGTATGTATGTAAGTATGTATGTATGTTTGTTCCTATGTGGCGTTCCAGAGACCAAACGCGTTGGCCGATTTTGATGATTCGTACGTCAATCGATGCGTCTTAACCCTGCGAGTGTCATAGGCTACATTAAAATTGGATAATAGAAAAATGGTGGATTTTGGTTGCCATATTGTGGGGGCCCAAATCTTTTTTTTCTTCCAAACCCATCGTGTGGGGTATCAAAATAAAGGGTTTTAAGAGGTGATTTCAAAAATATATAACACTTATATGTTTAAATGTATCTAATTCGAAAAAACTAACTAAAAAGTTATAAATAAAAAAACTTAATTAAAAAAATCAAAAAACCCGACTGCTTCAAAAGCGAACTAAAAAGTCGTAAACAAGGAAAAAATCATGCTGTGCAGGCGGAGGATACACCAGATTTTGGTCAGCCAGCCGGCGAATATGTATCCTCCGCCTGCACAGCATGATTTTTTCCTTGTTTACGACTTTTTAGTTCGCTTTTGAAGCAGTCGGGTTTTTTGATTTTTTTAATAAAGTTTTTTTTTCATTATTAGAAAGTCTGTCTGTTTGTTTGGGACAAACCATGTCTAAAGCGCACGACTAAAGGAAAATACGTAGTATTGTTGTGAGCAAAGACGTCATTGTTGACCTTAATCTACTTCAATATTAGTGTCAAGTTTTGAAGACTTAAATTATTAATATAAACGCTCCGATATGAGAAAATTATTCTGAGAAAATCACTGCTAAAGTATCTCTACAATAAAGTGTTATGGTCTCAAATTCCACGAGAGTTAGTATTGATAAATAATAGATAATTTTCTTATTTTTGTCAACAGAAATGGAAGAAGCTGTCTCTAATAAACTTCGCAAGCAACAACATACAGAACGTGGATTGGGCAATAAGACTGGTCCCAAGGCTTCAGCATCTAAGCTTATCATCCAACAGATTAAAAGAACTTTGCGACATCTCCTGCCTCCACGAACTAAGGGTACTAAATCTCTCTATGAACAGCTTTGCGGCTTGCGAAAACTGGCACGCAAAGATAGGCAACATAGTTAGAATAGACCTATCACAAAACAGAGTGGAAAGTCTCCAAGGATTCTCGCGATTATACTCTTTAGAGAACCTCGATTTGAGCTGCAATGTCATCACCGACGTCGAAGAAGTTCAGCATATATGCAAACTTCCTTGCCTCGAGAATCTGTGGCTAACAGCCAATCCCGTAGCTTCGTCCATAGACTACAGAGTCAAAGTTCTAGAACAGTTCAACGCTCGAATGACAGAGATTTGCCTGGACAACGAAAAGGCGTCGGAAAAAGAATTGGACACAGCAAGAGTGTTGCAAGCCTTAAGAATTGTGAAAGAGGGTAAGACGCCCAGTTTTCTACAGAATAATAATACGAGTCATAGTTTTAATAAGAGTTGACAGGGAATTTAAATTTAGAATGATGAATGAAATTTATAATTAGATTTTAGGTGTTATTTTTCAAGTTTAAAAAAAAATTAGAATGAAGTATTTGAAATCCGTTTTAGAAAAATAAGATGGACGTTTCGAAATGCATATTAATAAAAAGATCTTTATTTTTTATATGTGATTATGTAATTATTTTGTTAATATAGTGTTTGTTTTAGATTTAGAATCGCACTGCTCAGTTGAACTGTCTTTAAATTGTGCAAATTTATTTTCGACTAGAGACCCCTAAGTTGTACTTGTGATATTCAAAGACAGCTCCTGCTTTCTAGCTATGTCAAAATGAAATGTTTTCTTACTCATTTATTCAGAAAGACTAAATGCTAACTGCAATTCATTGACAAAATACGGTTTGACTTGGCTTTTGACCATGGTCAGAATACATTGTCCATTGTCATCATTGATATTGATGCCAATAGTGGTTTCTTCTCCCATCCCTAAAGGCAGGGCATTTAATTGAACTATATATCAACTGAAGATCAATTTATTCCAAATTCGTTTTGTCTTTGCAGTTGGAATATAGTCTATCTGTATTTTGGAATGCTGCGTCTGATATAACTTGTATAATAATATTGTCTCGTTTACAAATGTGATATTTGATAATCGTATAGCTTTATATGTATATTCTGTAATAAAATACTATTGTACTGGAAATGACCAATACTAAATTAAGTCTAGATTATAAGTAGGATAAATTCAAGATCTTTATTTTATGATTATTTTCGCCAGGTCGCGTATTTAATTTTTATTATAAAATAAAAATCTTTACACACTTACTAATAAACACGGAATAAAGTTATACCAGGTATAACAAAGGTATAACTTCATTCTGCGTTAATTAGTAAGAGTGTAAATGTTTATTTATTTTTGTTGTGCTTCTTTGTAATAATTTTAAAATTTAAAGTAGGTGTCATGAATTCCGACATTGATAGATGTTAGAATGTTGTTAAAATTAAGTTTGAAATTAGCGTTTGGCAAAAGTGTCTTTTTTTAAATCTACAGGAGTAAAATAATGATATTGTAGTAAATTTTAACTTTATTTGGCTCCATGATCTGAATGAAAGCCTCATGTAACTACTAGAGAGGCAACAAAGACAATAATTCACTATGACAGGTTTTCATTTAAATTCATAAAACGTAAAAGTTAAATTCTTTATTTCAGCTAACACATCTCACAATATAATATCAAAACTCGATATTATGTTTATAGGTTAACACTTAATGATAACAGCGGTACTATGAATGTAAATACATATGTTCTAATTAGGTCCAATGTGGTGGCAACATTGTTTTCTAATCACTTATTGTAACACTGATATTATTCAAACTTGTTGTTGCTTTAGTATATCTCTGAACTCTGGTCGTGACATAATTCTGAAGAAACTAGAATAGGTCTTGGCAGTATAAGATTATCTGCAGCCTTATAAGTGTTCGTATGTGCGTGCAATTAATTTATGTATTTGCAGCAAACTAGTTGAGTGTCATTATTTCAAACAATGTTTTAAAATTTGTTTTTCAAATCTTTACACTTGTCAACATTTCGCAACTATGTCGTCTTCCATTATAACCGAATGCAGCTGAAAACCAATAAGGTGGGTGGACCATAGAAGGCCACCATACCAAATAAACAGTTATTATTCGTTTATTTACTGGATATATGAAAAAAAGGAAAAATAAGTATAGATAGCTGAATTCACCTGTTCAAGCGGCGCCATGTGTGCGTGCGCTTGTAATTATACATTATGCATTTGTGTGGCAGTTGTCGTCCGAGCAGACAACTATCCACACATAACGCTACGCGCAAAGATGAGTTGAACTTTCTATAACACTTTGTTTTATTATGTAACATATAAAACACTTTTCTTATTGCATATTTAATCACTATTGATTAAACTTAAGTTTTGTTAAACTCTTCCAAACGGCCTTGCTAGGAACATGGCTCCGTAAAAGGCCAATATAATAAATCAGTCGTTTAACTTAAAACCAAAGTTGTGACAATCAAAATATTCTTGATTTCGATGGGTGTTAGTGTGAGTAGGAGGAATTTGTCTTCAAATCGCAATAAATACGACTTTTTAATAAGTGGCCTTCGAAGGAGCATGGCCTTCCATGGTCCACCCAATTTATTTTATATTGTCCGACTACCTATCTGACATCCACAAACGTATTAGGGGGTAACACGATACCCCTAGGCAAGACTGGTTGCGTCAGAGATTTTACACTTGTGTTTTATAAAACAAGGAATTCAAAATTGTACTCATTATAATCAAAATAAAAAGATCTGAATTTGTCAATACTTCTGTTGGGACCACTTTTGAAAGTACATATTATCCAGTGTTGCCTTGCGAATTATGCCTTTATTTACAAAATTTAATTAAATATGGCGGCTCTTCTATTCATCTCTCGCTCTTACAGTGTGAGAGCGAGAGGTGAATAAGAATGTATCTATTTTTGTTGTATGCCTATTAATTTTATATTTAGTAAATGTTTATGCTAAAAGCACATTTAGTTTATTAATAGTATTAACGGAAGTATTATATATGTGATCAAAATATAAATGTATAGATTATTTTATTTTAATTGGTGACGATTAATTTATAATTAAATATAAGTAATGGTTTAACCGATTTGTTGTTTTTATTGCTTTCCTCAAAACATTTCATGATAAATGTTAAACAAAAGAAGTGGCAGCCTAGCTAGTGGTATAGGCCCCGATTCTGACACATTGACAGGCAGCTTGTTCAGGCGCCTAGAGCCTTCTACTAAATAGGGTAGTTTACTGTAAATTTGTCTTTGTCAGGTAAATTAATAAAAAATATTGGACACGTATTTTTCTTTTAAAACGTAAACATAAAGTGACGACGATATAATGCGTTGAAATATCGTGTGACGTCACACTTTATACTGCCTTAGTGACGTCACAAGCCTCCACTCCTGAACTTTGATGCGCTTTAACTTTGTAAATTTTTATTGATGTGTTAAAAAATACGTGTTCAATATTATTTGATAATCTCATTGACGGACTAAATATAATTATCATTTTTCTACCCGGGAAACATCCCTATTGCATGTACTACACGGCCGAATAACTGTGCACCCCGCTGGATCCGTGCGGCGCCCCGCCTTCGTCTCGTGCGCCAATACCGAGAGTCGAACGACAAAGTGACGTCACAGTCAATATAACTGTGCATCTGGGGTGCACAGTTATATTGACAGAGCGAGCAGTATCGTTCGCGCAGGGCGCCTTTGCGTGTATCAGTGCGGACGGTTACGAACATCTTAGAACGTACGTTTCACTTCGCTACTCGCTAGCCTATAAACAAGCAGCCTGTCAGTGCATTGTCAGACTTAAGTTGTAAAACTCGTGTTCAAAGACCTTATACTTCTTACTACTAGACTGTGCACTATGGCGCAAAAACCGGTCCGAGCAAGAGGGCTCCCGTTGGTAGTGTGTCCCTTTCTAATGAGGTGACCATGACCAAACATAACACGGGACAAATTGATTGTAAAAACAATAGTGTAAGTATCCCAATATATGTATTTATGCTACCTAACTACGCTACCTAAACCTACCAAAGCCATTGAAAAAAAAAAAAAGTATATTTTTTGGAATCTACGTCACTTACCGAGTCGGTGTCGAGCGTACAGAATTTCGACATCCCATGTTTTTCCATTGGTGTCATAAGAGACGACTAAAGGAAAAACCAGAGAATGATCAGCAGCGTTCTCTGTGCATTTGTAACAACCATACTGGGATCGCCAACCCGCCTGCAAAGTACTCCCCATGAATAGCACAAATAAAACGTAGCCCCTAGTGCCCGGCAGCCTGCCTAACCTCGACTACGGTAGCGGTCTAGGTTACGGTATGGCAAGGGGTACAAAGAATCCCGGACGAGATCCGGCTACCCCAACAAATACCGACGACAGGACCTGGCAACGTACAACACGCGCACACTCCGGACTCCGGACCGACGATAAGATGACCGAACTCGAAGAGGAATTGAGCAGTTTACAATGGTGTATTCGGGGAGGACTCGATAATCCTCAAATCCCAAGTCTGCATAAGTCTTATTCTTCACGACCCATAGTATAGATAGGAAAAAAACTCTCTGATCTTACTCTCAAGCTCATGAAGGAGCGGCGTTCATTAGATGATCCTGCAGTCTTCAGACGATGCTTTGAAATACCCCAAAGGATCTCAATGATTTCACATATTGTCCAGTTGAGTAGAAAGTTGAGAAACAAAACTTCACCAATTTTATTCCACTAGGAATCAATTTGCGAATAATATTAACAGCCGCTGAATTTTACTCGAACAAAACCCGCCAAAAACGCCGCAAACCTGGTCGTCTTTTTTTTTTTTTTATTTGTTCGCCCTTTTCGGGCAGGCTAAGGTCTTGGACCATACTGCCTCGTCTTCAGTGCAGTTTTAACATTCTTTAGTATGCATTAGAATACGGGTGTAACAGATTCTAATGGTTTTTGGAGTATTTGGCAGCAAATTGTATCGAGTCAGACTTCCCAGTAAGTTTTGCGGAGGTAGTCAATACTACAATAAAATTCTCCGCTCCACTATCCTGAGATCGCTTCTATCAATGATTTCACATATTATCCAGTTGCGTAGACAGTTGAGACACAAAACTACACCAATTTTATATCACAATATCCACTAGTAATCAATTTGGAAATAATATTAACAGCCGCTGAACTTCACTCGAAAAAATCCCGCCAAAAACTCCAACCTGGTGGTCTTACATTTAGTATTACCAGGCCCAAACATTTAAAAGTACTACTCTTACTCAGTATTAATGTTTTTTTTTTAAATACAATGAATTGATTAACTAGAGGAACTGTAAAAATATTTAAATATGTTTCAAAGTTTCATAGACTTTGAAACGTATTTAAATTATTTTTTTATTCGTTCGTTTTGATATAATATAAAAATGAAAAATATAAAATTTTCTACCATTTCTACCAAATCCAATGATTAGTTGAGCTAGCAAGATGTCAGACAAGGACACACTACCAGCGGGAACCCTCTCACCAGGACCGCTTTTGGCTAGCTACCGCTTATAAGGAAATAGCTAACCTAGGCGTATGATAATAGATTTCATTTTAGCTAATCTAAAATTTTTGGTGCACAGTCTAGTAGTAAGAAATACGTATAAGGTCTTTGCTCGTGTTATTGATTCAATTCTATTTAAGCATGCACTTAATTTTGTTTGCAATTCATTTTTTATTTCCACCTCCTTTATTCATCTACATTCTTATTTGATACATTTTTATATAGAAAAAAGAAAACTTAAAATATTAAAAATAGAGGCCCACCGGTATCGGACACAAGGTCCAAGCTACCAGCGGTCAGAGTTCCAGAGAGAGGAACCTACAAACAATACGAGCCGTGTCCAGAAGTAATGCTTTCTGGATCAAATCAAGCCCTTGTTCCAACCGCCTATTATTATCCGCCACTATTATTAACACGCTACGAAAACATCGATGAAACCAGCATATCTTAGGTACCTCATGACAACCACCGACACGCACTGGGCCCGCGTGGTGGATTACGGTTATGGCTCCCTTTCACTGGAAGGAGGCCTGAGTCCCAGCAGTGGGAATATTTTAGTCATGTAAAGAAAACAAAATGTTACATTACCATACATTTATTGTTTACCTTAACTAATATATTACAATAGGAATGCGATAAACACACATTACAATCATTTAACAATGTTACACAAAACATTCGAAACTATAGCCTGGCTAGATTATTGGAACAATTTTAGCTAACGTACATCACTTTAACTTGTAGAGTATTCAATATATAGTAATAACATTGGTTAGAGCAACATTTTTACAGTTTATTTTTAGTATTTTCCGTATGTATTTGAATATTTTTTTTTGTATTACATGTTCATTCTACTTTAATTAGGTAGCTTACTATTTCCTTATTGTTGACTACATTGGCATTGAGTTAACCAAACATGGAACTCACCCAATGTCTTTTAACTTAAAAACACATAGTTGAGAAAAAAACGCAACACATTTTTTTTAGCTTGCACATAACTTTATTTAAGCAGTTTTTGTTACAAAATTTTATGTACCTACTCAATCGTAACATTTTATCATATTACTAAAATAGTTTTATTATAAAATACAGTAACATTCCGACAATACCCATCTCCAGACTTACGTTCATTAATACAATTACAATAAAACTAAATATTTTACTTACTTAATTATTATTGCTCTTAATAATCAATCATTTTCAATAAGTACAGATTATTATAGGTTGAATACATTCAACATTTTTATTAATAACACAATAGTTGAGAGTTTAATTCACGTTTTATCGATAAAAAAAATATTATGTAATTTTAGGATCTTTTCGGCATTATGAAAACAATTCGGATATGCACTATCCATCAGATAAATAAAATCCTCTGCCAGATAAGTTAACAGAGACTTATCCGGTGGTGTTAGAACAAATTATTTCATTAGGCACAAAAATCTTTGGTGGATATTGTGAAGATTCCATCTCGTTGAAAATGATTAATTTCAGCTAACTAAGTGCAAAAAATCTAGACATTTCACTTACAATATAACGTTCAGTAAAATACGCCTCTTAGCAAAAGTATTTTTTTATATAAAAAAAACAGCAATAGTTTAATTCACTGGCTAGTGACAGTAGCTGCAAAGAATTAAAAGTAAATGCTTCAGAATACGTTTAATTACGAGTAGATTCCATAAATAGAAAATAAGTTATTGTAAACATAAGAATAAATACTAGGGCCCTTCTAGTAAGAGCTGTTTACACTGAGAGTATAAAACTGAAGGCATAATTCACAAATTCAAATGAGAAGAGTAAGCTTCACAGTCGCTTATGCAATTATGGACTTCAATAGTATTAGCATAAGACATATATTGTTATGAAACGCTAAATTTATCTAAAAAAGTAAGGGGCCGTCCATTAATCACGTGATGTTTTTTTAGCATTTTTTAACTCCCTCCCTCCCCTTCCCCTTATTGATAGGTGGTGAGTTTTAAGACTAAATCACGTGTATTTTTTAGTACCTACAAATAATCTTAAATTTTATATAGTATAAAGAATATTCTAATTTTATTCTGAAATTAAGGACCATAACAAAAATGTCTAGACAGAAAGGTTGCAGGTTGTTTCTGACTGGCATAAAAATAATATTACACGCGCAATAACACTACACGCCGCTTTTCTGTTTAGAAATCGGGCGTTTGACGAAAAAATTAATACATGTGATATCTTAATACACCTCCCTCCCCCCTTGTGATATTTCGTGAATGTTGCTAAACTCGTTTCAAGCCTCACGTGATTAATGGACGGTCCGTGAAGTGAAAATGCCGTTTGTGAATCTCGCCTTTAGAGTCGAAGCGTAGAACTCTCCTAGGCACTAGAGAGTACCTATACCTAGGTCCAAAACCCTGAGGCTCTGAATCTTCAACAAGATTACACAAAAACAAGAATTTTACAAATAAAGAGTCTAGAAGGCACAAGCGATATTATTTTATTCTACGCCTACGATTACTTTATGGTATGTCATCACAATACATCTTTGTATGCATTTCATACTATCTTTGACCATTATGAATACTAACCCTCTTACAAATAAACGCAGAATAAAGTTATACCAGGTATAAACCTATGAAAATGTATGGGTATACCTTTGTTATACCTGGTATAACTTTATTCCGTGTTTATTAGTAAGAGGGTAATAGTTTAACTACTTACAGAGAAAATATAGCCACTTTAGACTGCATCTTATGCAAATAAAATTAAACTGTATTTTTTTTTTAACATTCCATTAACTTCTTGTATTTTTCTCATAACGCTTCACACCTTTTCAAGTTAAGGGGTCCAGTTATCAGCAACATTTAATTATGCCTGGACCTTATAAAATGGCGGCTACAGAAAGATTTCTTACCTCTTATACCTTCCTAGTACAAGTTAACAATGTCTACGAAGCAGCCATAGTAGATAATATAAAGTGATGATCAGGGTTGGTTTGTTGGTACAGCGGCGCACGCGCACGTACACCGGTGGCAGTAGGTCTCTTCGACGGGTCTTCACTCAGCATCATTTTAAGGACTTCCGTCTGTCGACAATTAACATAATGTTAGTAAGACAAATTCTACCATAGATTCAAGAATGTAGCTGATTTTATTGTCTATAATCAAGAACATTTTAATAAGTAGTGGGTATGTATATTTAAGCTTAAGACCGCCGTGTACACAAGGCCTCATTTAAATTAGTTACAAATAATCCGTGGTTTGTATGTGCAAAATAAAGTGCATTTAAAAGGCTGAAGGTGTTCAAAAACATCTTCACCCTCAGGCAGTACTGCTACGGTTAGACCTAAATATAAGATGGGAATCAAAATAACTGATTGAAGTAGTGTCCGACCGAAAGTTCGGTTTCGGTCGAGAAACGGCAAAAAAACGAGTTTCCGTTTCGGCGGCAAACCGGCCGAAACTACGACCGAAACCGAAACTGCATTCGGGAGTTCTCGCGCTGTGATCGGTCATGTTCGGCGCGTTAAATTCTATCCAAGCAGGCGACGAAGACAATCTGCCGCGTCCTCGTACATAATCATGTCGAGACTGGCTTGTGATTGCAGTTCGTTTTGTTTGTTGTGAGTTTTATTTCGTGATATAGCATAAGAGTAGGTAGTAAACATCAAAAAACAATTCATTATAACAAACTAATACATAGATTATAGTAGAATCAAGTTTAACCTATCTAAATATGTTTTAGATTGATTTAACTCACTCGCTAATGCTATACTTAAACAAACATTAGTTCTTAAATGAGGGTTTTTTATGTTGATTATCATACCAATAAGTGCTATACTACTATGTGACTGCATAGCTATGTGATTTAAAGATAAAAAATAAAGACTAACTGATTATAACGTTTTCTTTATTTCCCTCAAAATATGATCCTTGTGGAAGGTTAGGTTTCGGTTTTGGTCGAAACTGAGACTGTAGCCGAAATTCGGTTTCGGTTTCGGTCGTAAAAACCAGTTTCGGTCTGACACTAGATTGAAGATTGTTTTTAAGTAAGTACTGTAACTTACTCAAGAATACTTAAGAAAAAAAACCGGCTCTGATTTTATTCTGTAAATGCAGTCGCTGTATTCTAATAATAAGGTAATTATAATACTGACCTCTTGCGGATAATGCAACACAAAGTGGTCAGGGTACTGCGCCTGGCGCAACCGCAACAAGCACGCCACGCGCTCCGACTCGGTGCCGAACGGTTGCAGCAACTCGAACAGAATGAGCCCCAGCGAGTAGATGTCCACCTTGTAGCTGTACGGACGACCCAGCAGCTGTTCCGGAGACATGTACAGGTGGGTACCTGGAAATTAACTTTTATTTGAGTACATTGAAACATGGGGGAGTATCCGTTGGAATGATAGTAGATTTTTAGTGCAGTTGAAGAACAAGGAATAAGCATGGAAAAAATATTTCTTATTTTACCAGTTTATTGATAAAAATACTAATAGTGAAAACAGAATCAAAATTGATCGAAACACGAACGAGATATAACAAATTAAATAAATATATCTGTGCTTCTCTACGAAAACGCCGTTTTCCATGGCGTTGTATGGTGTACAACGGTAGTGAAAAGGTAGTGCTATTTTATGTCAGATGGCACATCGAAGTTGAGAATTTGAAAGAGAAGTCTTTCAAATTCTCAACTTTGACGCTTTAATAAAAGAGAATTCGTCTCAGATCAAAACATTTAAAAATCTTTTATAGGTATTATTGACTATACTTAATAAGTATTTCATTAAGGCTCACTTTACATTGAAAGTTTGTCATTCAATATTGTCAATTTAACCTCGTGTTAGCAACTAACTCTGGGTTATGTTTTTGGAGCAAGTGGGCCTACGCAAATAAAAAAGTTAGATGCATATTCCCCATATCCCCAAATACATTTCTCCCACAGCAGGCAAGTCACTGTTTACTATAATTTACTTTCTTTTTTCGAGAGACGGAAAATTAATGATTAATACACTAAGCAAAAATGCCTTAATATCTGATTTACGTTTTCATTCCTACATTGACAAACAAATCTAGCGGAATGTGAATATCTGTCTAAACAAGATTGTTACTTTAAATTATTTCCAATTTTTTTATCCTAAAATTTTAATTAAGTACGTGATTTAGTAATGATCTTTGAAGGAGTGAAGTGCTCTAACACAGGGCATTTTTGCCTAAAAGGGCACTTCAAATACTAGGTGTATTAAACAACTGTGAAATCGAATAAATTATTTAAATGTATGTGTAAATATAAATAAATATATATTTATGTACTCACCAACTCTATAAGTGTGTCTCTGATGCGCATCGACAATGTCAGTCTTCTCTCCTCCCTGTGATGTGTCGCTCATGGCGGTGACCAGGCCAAAGTCGCCCACCTTGACCCGCCCGTCCGGGGCGAACAATATGTTGCTGGGCTTTAAGTCTCGGTGGATGAGGCCTGCTAAGTGGACGTACTCGACCGCTGATACTATCTGGCTGAAAAGGATTTTTACCTGTGGAGAATGATGGCAAGGTAAGTTGGTTATAGGAAAACAAATATGAGATGGGTAACTCGTAAATGTTACGAACGTTAAAGGTTACATTTTTGATTTAGCTAAGCGGAAATCCCTCTTGGAATTTAAAATAATGAAAACCAATCAGTTGTTATGAAAGTGATGGAAGCGAAGCCTGGTCTAATAGTGGTAGGCGGACCGTGGCGGATAACTTGACAAAAATATAATTTAAGGTTTAGAAAGTCAATATTTTGGAATTGAGTATTTTTATTTAATTCATATTACGTATGTAGCAGTTTAAAAGCAGTGGTCGCCCAGTGGTAACGGCCCCGACTTACATATCGTAGGTCGTGAGTTCGAAACCCAGGCAGGCACTTTATTTTGTGTAAATTATTTCATCACTACTGCTCTTAAAACGGTGAAGGAAAACATCGTGAGGAAACCGGCATGTCCTAGAACCAAAAACTCGAAGACATGTGACATTCACCAACCCGCACTGAGCCCGCGATTACCTCTCTCACAGAGAGGATGCCTGTGTCCCAGCAGTGGGAATATTATAAGGCTAATGATGATGATGTAGCAGTTTATAAAATATATTTATTGGAGGTAGTCTATTATGCCCAACTTGCTTCCAGAAAAATTAATAGGTCCATGTACGGTCGACAAGATTAATTCATGACCCATAAGCTATTTTTTCTACCGACATTCTAATACAATAAGGTCAAATTATGCTTATATGTATGTTTCCTTAGCAACAAACTTGCTATCAATTTAATTAGACAGGCGCAATTAATTAACCATAAAATCTTTCTGTAATTTTATTGATATGCCACCATTTTAATATCTACTTGACGTTTTATTATTTGGCATTTTTCTTTTAATTTAATAAAAAGCTTCTATAACCGAAATAGTTCGTATATTATTATGGTTTTGAAATGAAATATTGTTCTGTACTACTTTCTAAAACCAAACAATGCTGAACGACCGTTAATTCCAAATTCAAAACATAATTCAAATAAAATCTTTTTAATTCAATTTACAATCTACTGCAATGAATACAATGGTCAAAATTGCAGGACTCTTTGCCAGTATTGACATTTAAAATGCCATAAGTGCCACCATGAGTGGTATATCAAGAAAACTTTGATATTTTGAAGTTTTCAAACGAATTATCGGCTGAAAGGGTAATGAATCAACTTGCTTGATAGTACCTTGTACCGTTTGGGTTATAGGCTGCTTTTTATCCCGAAAACAATGACGGTTCCTGTTGATTAGACTATCTTACCTTGTCAGCCCTAGCGTCGCAGCACCTATTATCTCTCAGCCAGTCGTGCAGGCTGTCCCGGCGACACAGCTGCATCTGTATGTACAGGTACATCTGTGAGGTGGGGCCGGGCGGCGCGGGGCTCGCGGGCTCCACAGGGTCACGCACCACCATGTCCAGCGACCAGTGGCGAGTGTGGCCTTTCTGTGAGGAGAAACAAAAACAATGTTTAATATTGATTGACTACCTGGGGTATGGCTGGCCTAAAGTATAATCATATATATAAAATTCGCGTATCACAGTTTTTGTCTGCAAACTCCTCCGGCAAGACCGATTATTATGAAATTTTTTGTGCATATTTGGTAGGTCTGAGAATAGGTCGTAAACTATTTTTTAAACCCTAAGGTAGGGTAGGGTAGGTAGAGTAGGGTATGTAGAGTAGGGTATGTAGAGTAGGATAGGTAGGTAGGTAGGATAAAAATACAATGAATTCAAAAAATTAATGTTTGTGTGTTTTTATAACAACGTTTGCCGGAATATTGATTGACTACTTGGGGTGTGCCTGGCCTAATGTATAATAAAAAATATATATATTCGTAACGAATTATGTAAGGATAGAAAAGGTACAAAGTCGGACTTAATGCCTTAGGCATTCTCTACCAGTCAACCAAGGGTGGTGAAGAGATAACATGGCAGGTGCATTGTTTAATAATAAAAATAAAAGGCGTTCTGTAGTTTCTGCCTACCCCCATGGTAAAAAGGCGTGAGTTTATGTATGTATGTATATATATTCGCCAAAAGGATGAGATTCGTCAAAAGGATACTTTAATACCGAGCTAAGCCGTCGTCCTAATAAGAAGCGATCATCTCGCAAATACGCAACCGTTGTAACCGGCAACCCCTGTCTGCGCGTATACGCGATCGAGTCTGATGAACAAAATTCTAAGGCCGAAATAACAAAAAATTCTTCGTACAAGTGGGTGCAGGTAGATTTTCTCCAGTACACGGTACATTCAAAGCTGGGTTTTAAGAAGAATATATTTAATTCTATTGTGTTTATTTCCAAAAAGTAAATATCTTTTTGCGCAGGTATAATAAATTGCGGTCGACTGTGTTAATCATACTTGGACGAACGAATAAAAACCCTTACCTTCTTCTTCTTCTTCCCACACGAACTCTCAGTCTTATAATCACACTCCTTCACTCTCTCTAATCTCTTGTCAAAGGAAGAGTTCCTCTCCGTTCCCTCACTCGAGTGAGCGAACACTATGAACGAATCGTCGTTACTGATTGGCTTAGCCAGGGAAGAATGCTCGTCGCTGATTGGATGAGCAAGCGAGTCATGAGTGATGTCAGAGGGTTTGGACGAATGGGGAGCGTTCTCGTCGAATACTATGCTGATTGAATCGTTGCAGCTTAGTGATCTGGGGACAAAAGGAATGATTTAATCTTAGATACATAGATTAACTTCATGCTTTTGTTGGCTGAAAGCATAGGTTAAAATGGTTTTCCATGGCCAAGCCATTTAGAACCCTATTCTGTTATACATAAGCATCTGAGTCTCTTGCTAGGCTCTCCTAGCTTATTCTCATAGTCGAGCGCGTCGAAGTTGTCTGTGCGCTTGTGTTGGTTGAGCATGACGTCATTGGGCGGTGAGATGACCACTGCTATGCCATTTAGGACCCTATTACGTTATGTATAAGTACCTGAGTCTCTTGCTAGGGTCTCCTAGCTTCTTCTCATAGTCGAGCGCGTCGAAGCTGTTTGTGCACTTGTTTAGGTTGAGCATGACGTCATTGGGCGGTGAGATGGCCACTGCTATGCCATTTAGGACCCTATTACGTTATGTATAAGTACCTGAGTCTCTTGCTAGGCTCTCCTAGCTTATTCTCATAGTCGAGCGCGTCGAAGTTGTCTGTGCGCTTGTGTTGGTTGAGCATGACGTCATTGGGCGGTGAGATGACCACTGCTATGCCATTTAGGACCCTATTACGTTATGTATAAGTACCTGAGTCTCTTGCTAGGGTCTCCTAGCTTCTTCTCATAGTCGAGCGCGTCGAAGCTGTTTGTGCACTTGTTTAGGTTGAGCATGACGTCATTGGGCGGTGAGATGGCCACTGCTATGCCATTTAGGACCCTATTACGTTATGTATAAGTACCTGAGTCTCTTGCTAGGGTCTCCTAGCTTCTTCTCATAGTCGAGCGCGTCGAAGCTGTTTGTGCACTTGTTTAGGTTGAGCATGACGTCATTGGGCGGTGAGATGGCCACTGCTATGCCATTTAGGACCCTATTACGTTATGTATAAGTACCTGAGTCTCTTGCTAGGGTCTCCTAGCTTCTTCTCATAGTCGAGCGCGTCGAAGCTGTTTGTGCACTTGTTTAGGTTGAGCATGACGTCATTGGGCGGTGAGATGGCCACTGCTATGCCATTTAGGACCCTATTACGTTATGTATAAGTACCTGAGTCTCTTGCTAGGGTCTCCTAGCTTCTTCTCATAGTCGAGCGCGTCGAAGCTGTTTGTGCACTTGTTTAGGTTGAGCATGACATCATTGGGCGGAGACATAGCTGGCGGAGGAGATGTAGCCGTGTATTCGTCTGTCATGGCTACTGAGACTCCATCCAATTCCCTAAGACAGATAAAAGTTATTCTTATTCTTTATAAAAACCAGCGCCATCGATTGGAATGGATATTAAAAGATTCGTTCAAATAATCTTTGAAATGTGAATGGACGATATTACATAATTTTGTGCTTATAAGAGTTGATTAAACAAGAACTTAATTTTTTTATGATCAATTCTAGAAAATATTAATTTTACACAAAATTCAATAACACATCGATGCATATCGCGACACCTATTGAAATTTATTTGAACAAAATATTCTTTCTTACGATGGGAGCTCGTGACCTGGCACAATTTCATGTTACAGACCTTATCCACTCAGCGTCTCTCTGTTGCTGCCACAGCGGCGGCGGCTCCTCCACCCACGCGTTGAAGTACCGCACGATGTGTTCGTGCTCTAACTTCGCGAGTGCCCGCACTTCACGTAACACACGCTCGCGTTTCGATTCCCTGTAACAATACAGAAAATCTTTATACCTGTAAAGGAAAAGCAGCGAACGATTTGGCACAATCATTTGGTGGTCTTTTTAGGGTTCCGTAGCCAAATGGCAAAAAACGGAACCCTTATAGATTCGTCATGTCTGTCTGTCTGTCCGTCCGTATGTCACAGCCACTTTATTCGGAAACTATAAGAACTATGCTGTTGAAACTTGGTAAGTAGATGTATTCTGTGAACCGCATTAAGATTTTCACAAAAAATAAAAATAAATTTTGGGGGTTCCCATACTTGAAACTAAAACTAAAAATATTTTTTTCATCAAACCCATACGTGTGGGGTATCTATGGATAGGTCTTCAAAAATGATATTGAGGTTTATAATATTTTTTTTTTCTAAACTGAATAGTTTGCGCGAGAGACTCTTCCAAAGTGGTAAAATGTGTGTCCCCCCCCCTGTAACTTTTAAAATAAGAGAATGTAAACTTCCAGCGGAAATTGGTTTGAACGAGATCTAGTAAGTAGTTTTTTTTTAATACGTCATAAATCGTAAACCGCAATTTACCAAGGGTTCCGTACCCTTCGTGCGCGAGTCCGATTCGCACTTGACCGGTTTTTCTAAATATATTTATTTAGTGATTTAAATAAAATTGTTATAGTATATTTTCGAACTACAAAACGACGTTACACACCCTATATCGCGCAATCAAAGTTTACCGCGCGATTTGAACATATTATACGACAGTCTTCGGATAGTTTCCTAACAGACACAACACCCGGCTGGACGGAGAATTTTCCCTTTTCAATCGAATTTGCGGGACTTAACACACTGTTCCAAACATACTTATAGGCCTATGTTGATTTAATGATTATCGATAAACTCGCGTTTTACAATCTTTCTTCAATATTCACAATATTCTTCTGGTGGTAAGGTCGACGGTGGAGCACGCTTAGCTAGAAGACATCTATTCAGACAAAGCGTATTAGATTACCAGGTTACAAGGTTTTAAGTCAATTAAAACCGTGTAACCTGGTAGGTTTATTTACCTCCTAGGTAACATGATCCTCTTAACAGCATAAGAACACTCATTGATACTTTTCTTGGCTTCGAACACGACGCCGAATCTGCCGAACCCGAGACAGCGCAGCGAAGTGAAGTCATTCTCGCATCGACCCGAATATTACAGAATATATGCCGAATATGCCAGAATGTTGCATGAACTAATTCATCCGAGCCCTCTCCATCATCGGACAACAAGACGTACGGCGATGCGTCATATAATATTCACAGCGGATCTTTGTGTCTCTGAAGTTGGCTCTGGCAACCATTGCGCACGAAACAGATTTACTGCATAGAGTAAGCGAGATAGGATGATGCGACAAACGTATGTGAGTGAAAGAGACAGTTATACAATGCTATTTTCACTTTCAATATTGACACAAAAATAGCTACTGCGCAGCCTATTGCAGCCAATTCAGAGGCACAAAGATCCGTTGTGACTATTATACGTACCAATCGTTTTGGGAATACTTTCATTATGCGTACAGCTAAGTAGTGGAATTCCCTGCCGGAGTCTGTATTTCCTGATAGCTCCAACCTGGGAGTCTTTAAGTCAAGAGTGAATAGGTTTCTTTTAGGTAAGCGTGCTATATCGTCGACCACATCATCGCCTACCATCAGGTGAGATAGTGGTCAAGCGCGAGCCTATCAATAATTAAAAAAATATATATATATGCTAGAATATTCGAGAGTAAGATACTTTGAAACCACCCTGTATAGACAATTTTGAACAAGGTATCAACTCACCTCCTAGGTAGTGTAATCCTCTTAACAGCATAAGAGCAGTCGTCGATGTTGTTCTTGGCCTCGAACACGACTCCGAAGCCGCCGCGCCCGAGACAGCGCAGCGGAGTGAAGTCATTCTCGTAGCGACCAGAATACTCTGGGATGTTCGGACGCGGTGTGGCAGGCTTTTCTGCGGGCCAGCCCATTACTTGGACTGCCACCTGCGGAAATAAAAGATCTCTGTGAAAGAGAGTTCCCTAATAAGCATGTTCTAGTCAAAAAAAAACCTTACTAAATATTTAGTTAAAAACCGGCCAAGTGCGTGTCGGACTTCGCACATAGGGTTCCGTACCAAATGTAATAGGAAAAAGGTGGGCATTTTCAAATAAAAAATCTAATTTATCAATAAAATGGTATTGGTTGGTAAAATATACGTAATAATAAACATTATCATCAAATTTCAAGTTCATGGGTCCACAGGAAGTTAATAATTCTTCGGTACAAATTTTGTAAAAAAAAGCTGACTTTGGTGGTGGTTGGTTGGTTTTCCAATAATTTTCAAAACAAAAAATACAGTATTTATCTTCTCAACGACTCTCCGCGGTCCGTCTGTCTGTAAGTCACCAGGCTGTATCTCATGAACCGTGCTAGCTAGACAGTTGAAATTTTTACAGATGATGTATTTCTGTTGCCGCTATAACAACAAATACTAAAAACAGAAATAAATAAATATCTAAGTGGGCTCCCATTCAACAAACATGTTTTTTTGCCGTTTTTTGCGATAATGGTACGGAACCCTTCGGGCGCGAGTCCGACTCGCACTTCTCCGTTTTTTTCGGTATTTCTCATAGTTTCAGATTGGGCCATCCCCACCCACTTGAAAATGAATGGTTCGCTACAAAACTTCTGAATAAATCTTACCTGTTCCTGAGTACTCGGAAGAGGTGAGATAGTCTTGAGCTTCGGCGCGAAGAACCTCGGCCAGATCATGAGGTTCATGAGCAGAGCTGACGACACCGCGATGAGAAGCACCTCCTTCCACCAGTACCTGCACACGAATACGTACTGTTACTATTTATCTGTAAAGTTGCTTGAGGAATGAAGTAAGCGGGAATGTGGAACCATTTCATGGCTTAGTGGGCAAGTTTTAAAAAATTGGAGGAGACGCACCTTTGAAAAACGTCTAGAAAAAAATTGCCTTTGGTCTAGTGGTCATAAGCGCTGCTACTGAACGAGTTTAATGCCTGGGTCTGATCAACTGTAATCTAACTTATAATTTTGTTTTTACATGCTGTATATTCAAAAACAAAATTATAACAGAAAATTACAATAATAGTGCAGAAATATCACTCATAAACAATGAAGTCTTCAGATATTAATACAGTCGAAAAAAAAGGTAGAAACAAAAAAAAAAAGTATGGTGATTATTTATTTTTGGTGGACTTGACGCTTGAGTTTTTGAAGTGACTTGCAATAAATTTTACCCACCCTGTGTATAGAATGAGAGCAGATATGCTCGTGGAAATGATGTTGCTCCGCGTGGTCGTCACTTGTGTTAGGCAAGGAATCGAATGGTCCCCCACCATGTTGATTTTCTATACCAATATTATAAAGAGGAAAGATTTTTTTGTTTGTTTGTACCGAATAGGCTCCGAAACTACTGGACCAATTTTAAAAATTCTTTCACCTATGGAAAGCTACATTTTTCACGAATAACATAGGCTATAATTTTGACGGGAGCGAAGCCGCGGGGGTCAGCTAGTGTGTTATAAAGATATAATTTTACCCGACAGCGGCGGAGCCCTAAAGGAGGGTTAAGTATTTTTTATTAGATACCAGCTGACCCGGCAAATTTTGTTTTGCCATAAAAACACCAAACAATTATCTACCCTACCTACCCTACCCCACGCTACACTACCGTACCCTAATCTATCCTACCCTACCCTACGCTACACTACCCTACACTACCCTACCCTACACTACACTACCCTACACTACACTACCCTACGCTACACTACCCTAAAAAAAAAAAAGGAAAAGCCATCTTTGAACTTCAACGAACATTAAAAAAAAAGATTTGGCCAAATTGGTCCAGGCGTTGTTGAGTTATGCGCTTACCAACACATTTTGCGATTCATTTTTATATTATAGATTATTATTACCACAGCGAGGAGATATGCACGTGGATGTGATGTTGCTCCGCGTGGTCGTCGCTAATGTTGGGGAGGGCATCGAAGTGCTCTTCCGTTACTTGGACCGATTGGTCACAAGTCTCTTGGAGGTACACGAAGTAACCGTGGTCACCTGATGGAGAAATAGTTTACTTATAGGTCAACATTTTGGACAAAACCAGAGGGCAAGCCGTAGCATGATACCTTAGCATCAGGTATCAGTAAAGTAGACTCTGTAAATTCAGGTATTGATTGAGATTTTTTAGGGTTCCGTACCCAAAGGGTAAAAACGGGACCCTATTACTAAGACTCCACTGTCCGTCTGTATGTCTGTCTGTCTGTCACCGGGCTGTATCTCATAAACCGTGATAGCAAGACAGTTGAAATGTAGTTGCAGATGATGTATTGCTGTTGCCGCTATAACAACAAATACTAAAAACAGTATAAAATAAATATTTAAGTGGGGCTCCCATACAACAAACATGATCTTTTATCAATTTGTTTGCGATAATGGTACGGAACCCTTTGTGCGCGAGTTCGACTCGCACTTGACTCTTTTTTTTAACACAATATAACAATTTATCTTATGTGCAGATTTGTTCATTTTTTCGTTTCATTCAAATAATAGTGTAGCCACCCTTTTATGCTGTGACGTAGAAGAAGTCACCAAAAGATCGCATCAATGTGATAGTCAATAGCATTTTTTCTAATTTACGACAGTAATAATGTTCTGCAATCATCAATGATTGCCTTTTTGCAGTGCATAGCCTCAAAAAACACAAAACAGGTAGAGGCTGCCCACCACAGACCTTTTTTTTTTTTTTTTTTTTACCACAGACCTGGAGGACCAATATAGAAAGAGACTTCAAGCAGGCTCAATTACCAGAACAGACAACCCAAGACAGAATTATTTGGTGCAGGAAGTGAGGAGATCCGATTACAAATAATGGGACCAGGCTGTGATAGGCCCACAGGTAAGGAAGAAAAATATCACTTAAGTATTATGATAGTCATACAAGCTGTTTTTCAACCATTTGAAGGCTAAAACACTAGTTTTGGCCTTCAAATGGTACACATATTCAAAATAACCGTTAAAGACATTTAACCATACTAAGAATAAACATACCAAAATTATTCCCACCATTGCCATACAAGGTGATCAGCGACAGAGCATTGGGGTCCGCATCGTGTACCGACACAGCCGTCTGTCCATTGTCAGTGTTGGCCTCAATCTGACGCCGGGCCGTCACCAGCTTCCATGGCAACGGCTTCGCTGACACCGCTGTCTCGAGCTTACGAGTGTAGGTATGACTCTCTTGGATGTATAGCTGAAAGAGTGTATATTGTTAGAAGGATAAAACGACAAAGCAATGACGGATCGGAGTGGTCTTCTTCTAGAGAGGCGATGACAAATATGAAATACTAGCGGATGCCTCACGGTTTCACCCACGTAGTTCCCGTTCCCGGGAATACAGGGATAAAAAGTAGCCTATGTCACCCGGGGATAATGTAGCTTCCTAACGGTAAAAGTAATTTGAAATCGGTCCAGTAGTTTTCAAGTTTATTCGTTACAGATTTTTGTGATTAGAATAGATTATGCTGCAATTACAACTCAGTGCCCCTGAGACCAAAAAAAGAAGGAAAACTTTTCTTGGATACGTGGGTCTGTAGCGACTCCTAAGAACTAAAAAGAGTAACGAATTGACGCCACAAAAATCCTGCATCACGCAAGCGAAGCTTTCGGCGCGATTTGAACACATTTCCCGCAGTTGCCTGGACCAGACACACCAGTCTGGTTTCCCTTTAAGAAGATTCTACCTTTTCAACGGCGGTTTGTGGAACTTTCTGTTGCACTAACCTCCAAAGGTCCAACACCACCTCGGAGAGAGGTGAACTTTGGCGAGAGAAGCTCAAGCCTCCTGACTATTTTATTGAGCCATTGGAGAACCTTCCACCTTGGCACGCGTTGGCGAGACAGGCCTGGATAACTCTAAATAGATTCCGCACTCGGGTCGGCCGCAGCTAAGGCAACCGCCACAGGCGGGGGCTTCTTGGATGGTTCTAATCTTCAGTGCTTGTGCGGCATCTCTCCGCAGACCATTGGAGTGATGTAAAGTTAACCAAAAGGCAACGTTGTGGACGACTGGTTTTTACATGGCCTATATTATAATTCTAGACGGTCAAAAACGAGTCCTCTTGTTACGTTTAGGTAGCATTTCTATTTCTCTTCGATGGTTGAGTTGTGAAGTTAATGTAACTTTCGTTACTCACAAATTCTAGTGATCCATCAAATGACCGCTCGTTCTATTTTTTACAGCTACTTAAAAAACTGGACTGCTCTGAACGTACCGAAAGCTTGTATTCGAAATATGGACTCTAATTTAAATTATTGTTTATTTTAATACGTGGGACACTCAGAAAGTTTTGCGAAACTAAAAAAAATTGTTCTATACGTACATATATTTTTATTAAATCTTTTCAAAGTACTTTCCACCAGCCTCTATACAAAGATTCATGCGCCTAAACCAGTTTTCAAAACACTTTTTCCAGTCCGCCGCAGACACCTCGTTTACAGCCTGCTCGAACGCAGCCAGCGCATCTTCCGGCGACGAAAATTGTATCCCTTTGAGCTGATTTTTTATTTTTGGGAATAAAAAGAAGTCACACGGTGCTAGATCAGGGCTGTAAGGAGGGTGACCCAGGAGTTTGACTGGCGTGCTGTCCAGGAAGTCCCTCGTTTTGAGTGCGGTGTGCGCAGGTGCATTGTCGTGGTGGAGCAGTAGCCCGCGGAGCCCTGTGTTTGGTCGCTTGTTGCTTATAACAGAGAAAACTTCTGGCAAACATTTGGTAGTATACCATTCGGCATTAATGCTTCTTTGATCCCGTAAGGGAATTGATACCAAGTGGCCAGTCAAATTAAAAAAGCTAGCGATCAAAATCTTACCCCCGCTTCTAGATCGCTTCACTTTGGTAGGCGTTGGCTCATTTTGAAACACCCAAACAGTCGACTGGCGCTTGGTTTCTGGGTCGTATTGATAAATCCAGGACTCATCACCTGTAACGATGTCGTAAACACGCCGAGACGAGCCTGCTTCAAATTTGTTAAGCATATCACGGCACCATTCCACCCGGGCCTGCTTCTGAGCATCGGTGAGGTTGTGCGGCACCCAGCGTGATACTATCCTCCTCACGCGAAGATGGCTGTGTAGAATCTCGTGAACGCTTCCCGATCCAATCTTCAATATGTGTTGAATCTCCTGATATGTAATTCGCCTATTGTCTTGGATTAAATTTTTCACTGCTAGCACGTTTTCTTCGGTAACAGCCGTCAAAGGGCGACCGCTTCTTTCGTCATCCCCCAAAGTTGGTCGACCGCGCTTGAATTCGTTATACCAACGATACACGGTTGCCTTGGAAGGGCCTTCATCCATGAATGCCATTTGAAGTCTATCGTACGATTCATCCGGTTTCAGGCGACACTTGAAATCGTATAAAATCATAGCTCTAAAATGTTCCCGGCGCAGATCCATATTTCAGTGAGACACAATACTTTGAATTAACTCGCAAAAAATGTGGAGGGAAATTTTGAAATTGGAACTTACTTATTTTTACTTATAAATAATCATATTTTCGAAAAACATTATAACTGGCCAGTCTCCCATATATAAAAACTTTTTTTCGCAATACTTTCTGAGGGGCCTGGTATAGTATAGGACACACTACGTCAACAGTGTATAAAACGAAGGATTACCAACCTGTCTATCATGGCTGCCGATATAAAGCGAGGGTTGCTGCGTGACGCCGCCCTCGATGAGGGTCTGTGTCGCCTCCCACAGCACGTCGATGTTCTGCAGCGAGCCCGCGGCCAGGCGCCACATACCAGCCACTGGCGCGTCTAACTGCAAGTAAACATACATGATATACATCCATTGCCAAGATGGAACATTTTCGAATATATAACCTTAAAAACACACTCCTTTTTAACGGACTTTCCAAAAAGGAGGAGGTTCCATGTTCGACTTTGTTTATTTTTATTTTATTGTTTTTAGGGTTCCGTAGCCAAATGGCAAAAAACGGAACCCTTATAGATTCGTCATGTCTGTCTGTCTGTCTGTCCGTCCGTATGTCACAGCCACTTTTTTCCGAAACTATAATAACTGCGCTGTTGAAACTTGGTAAGTTGATGTATGAATAGAAAAAAACCAAAAAAAATTGGGGGTTCCCATACTTGGAACTCAAACTAAAATTTTTTTTTCATCAAACTCATACGTGTGGGGTATCTATGGATAGGTCTTCAAAAATGATATTGAGGTTTCTATTATATTTTTTTTCTAAACTGAATAGTTTGCGCGAGAGACACTTCCAAAGTGGTAAAATGTGTGTGTGTCCCCCTGTAACTTCTAAAACAAGAGAATGATAAAACTAAAAAAAATATGATGTACATTACAATGTAAACTTCCACCGAAAATTGGTTTGAACGAGATCTAGTAAGTAGTTTTTTTTATACGTCATAAATCGTAAACCGCAATTTACCAACTACGGAACCCTTCGTGCGCGAGCCCGACTTGCACTTGGCCGGTTTTTTTATGTTTGTTCACCGATATCTCTGTCAATTGTGGACCGATTTTAAAAATTATTGTTTTGTTTGAAAGAGTATGTTCCGAAATTGGTCCCATTTCAACTTTAGAGATATACAACATAACTCTTCAATAAATAACGGCAAACCTCTCGGGATTGTTGCAATCGCATGTCTGTTTATTCTTTATACCATTTCATAACATAACATCACGCCAGTACGCTCTAAAGGGGCACGCATTTGTGTACAGTTCAACTTGGTACACTCTCATTTCACCGGTTATGTTCAAGTTTCATGATATTCGGGTAATCTATTCTGGCATTATTGGTACCTTGCTTTTAAGGGTTTCCGTACCCAAAGGGTAAAAACGGGACCCTATTACTGAGACTCCGCGGTCCGTCTGTCTGTCTGTCTGTCACCAGGCTGTATCTCATGAACCGTGATAGCTAGACAGTTGAAATTTTCACAGGTGATGTATAGCTGTTGCCGCTACAACAACAAATACTAAAAACAAAATAAAATAAATATTTAAGGGGGGCTTCCATAGAACAAACGTCATTTTTTTTGCCGTTTTTTACGAAAATGGTACGGAACCCTTCGTGCGCGAGTCCGACTCGCACTTGGCCGGTTTTTACTTTGTAGTTTTTTTATTTGGAAGTCGGCAGTATTTTTCTTCAATCGTTTGCTTACTGCTGTCGATAGTCTGACCAAGTGAAAGAAGCAATATTGGACCGAAGTCGATGGAGGCGGATTGCCCGCTTAAAGGGGTCTAGTAAACACGATCATGAGTAATGACGGACCGATTGAAGAAGAGCGTCGTGATGTGTCCGACTGAAATTATTGACGATCTCCTTTTATTAGTGGCCTTATTATTATTATCCTTATTATCCTTCTGTTGGGCTGTTGCTAGGCAAAATCTAGATGTCAGACCATCGTATAAAGCTACGTCTCCTGGTTCCTTAGCCTGGGTCTCTAAGGTATACTAATACCACTGGGTCCCAGCGCTAACAAAGAAAATTTAGTTCAAATAAATGTCACTAGATGGCGCGATATGTATTGATTCGTTATTGAATTGCATGTAAAATTTACATTTTCTAGAATTGATCATAAAAATTGTATGTTCTTTTTTATTCAACTCTTTTATTTTTATTAATTCAATTTTCAAAGATTATTTGAACGGGTTATTTAAAATTGATTCCAATAGATGGCGCGGTTTTAAATTTCTGAGGCATGCCACTAGATTCTTTGAGGATTTGTATTGTAACACATTTTGGTACAATGAAACTGTAAAAACGTGAAAAAAAATACCGAACCGAGAACTTTTACTTGCAAGTCGCTGCTAATACTAAATAAAAATAATCATCATAATGAGGCGAAAAACGCTAGTTATATCAGCACGGCTTCTTTGTATGGAATGAGGCATCTGTACTGTATGCTAGTATTGTATTATCTGTGCTAATACTAAAGCTTTGTATAATCAAGAGAAAACACCGCCGCCTGTGAACATGTGCTGCCAATCCATGGAGAAAGCTAATATGTCTTACATACTTCGATCAATAATACATTATTTCAGTAAAGTAAGATTGAAGCTTACATATCTGTAATTAGTGATTTTTTACCCGCAATGCGGGATCCATTCATTTAAAACCGGAATACGTATTCTACGTACGCACGCACGGTGTCTTTTGGGCCAAACATTATTGTCTGGGGGTCTACTCCCTATCTCCGTCAACGAAGTTACGGTCCCGAAATACTCCGAAATTTCGTAGTGAAAAAAACAAGTGTTAAGTTCAAATTTTTCGGACAGATAATAACCGTAGGTACAACTGTCAAATTGTGTTGTCATTAATTCTTAGTTCGGGCCCCGAACGAATCATTCATCCGTAGGTATTAAGGAGTAGGAAACGCCCGTAAATAAGGCCGAAACTACGGACTCCATGCTTAGGGAGTAGGCCCTCTGTTTCGAGGGGACGAAGAGTCCGGTATCTTGGCATACAATACCAGAATTGTATGCCAAGATACCGGACTGTTCATTGTTCGGTTATGGATGTTCCAATTTCCTTTTCTTGTTTGATGAAATACATTATTATTATTTGTTGAAATAAATTATTATTATTTACCTTCTGCTGCCAAAGTAGCTTAGTTCCCGACGTGTCTCTAACAGCGACCACTCCTTCCGGCAGCGCTACCGCCACGGCTACCGGCACCGAACCGGTCGGAGCCTCTGCGCATTCTCGTCGGGTCAGCGCTACACGATGCTCTGCTACGCTGAAGTTCCATCTGAAGAAGAACGATGAAGGTTATAACCTGAACTCCCCTTTTTACCCGACTGCCGAAGGAGGGTAATGTGTTTATCAGTTCAGTTGTTCCTATGTGGCGTTCTAGAGACCAAACGCGTTGGCCAATTTTGATGATTCTTATGTCAATCAATTCGTCTTAATCTTGCGAGGCGAGTGTTAACCTTAACTGGCAACAATAGAAAAAATACAGATTTTGGCGCCTTATTGTGGGAGCCCAATTTTTTGTCTTCCAAGACCATCGTGTGGAGTATCAAAATAAAGAGTTTTAAGAGGTGTTTTCAAAAATATACAACACTTATAAGTTTAAATGTACCGAATTTGAAAAAAAAAATGTTAACTAAAAAGTTATGAAAAAAAAGTTAATTCAAAAAACCTAAAATCCCGACTGCTTGAAGCGAATTAAAAAGACGTAAACAAGAAAAAAAACATGCTGTGCAGTCGGAGGATACATCTGGATTCCAGATCGCGAATATGTCCTCTGACTTTGCACAGCATGATTTTCTTCTTGTTTACGTCTTTTTAGTTCGCTTCTTAAGCCGTCGGGTTTTTTTTTTTTTTCCAAGTATGTATAGGTGGCTTCCTGTCATGGAGCACACAACCCGCTTCCTGTCTATCCGGATGCAGGTAGGTACCAGTAGTTTTCATGGAGCGACTTCCTATCTGAACTTCACAAACCAGTAGCCCGATAAGACTATATCTGTTGGCATTCTTCACGTTCTACCCACCACTAGTGCCTAGTCCTATGAGCTATTCCAGATCATTTATCCAGATCCGTTCAGCCGTGCTAACGTGATTGAATAAAAAAAAAACCATTCCACACTCAGTCTCTATTGCCTCACTCTCATATTCCGATGGGACTACACTATGGATGTTTAACTGGCGAACTCAAGTCGCTAGTGTGAGTCAGAGGGTCACTGGAACGCTGCGGGCTCTGTATCGTTTGAAATATTTATTACCATCGAACACGAAGGCAATGCTTGTGCAGACCCTTATTTTTCCTATCATCGATTATGGTGACGTGTGCTACTATGACCTGAAAGCAGATCTCCTCAACAAACTTGACCGCCTTTTAAATTATTGCATTCGATTCGTTTTCAATTTGCGTAAATATGATCATGTCTCTGCGCATCGATCGCTTCTAAAGTGGTTACCCATACGCCAACGCAGAGAGCAAAGGGCACTTACTACCTTGTTCTCATTTCTCGACTCTTCCAAATCCCCTAGTTATCTAGCCCCTCATTTCCAATACATTTGCGCCAACCACAATTAACATTTACAGTCATCACATAACCGCCTTCTTCAATGTCCCACTCACCGCACTGACTGCCTTCACTGTTCTTTCTTCGTTCAGTCTATTTCTCTGTGGAATGCGCTCCCCCAAGAAATCAGGATGGCAACCAACCGATTAACCTTCAAAGTTAAAGTTCGCGAGCATATTCGTAAGAAGTTGGCAGCAGTATCGTCACAGCGCTAATGTTTTTCAATTATTTATCTATTACTACTTATTTTCTAGGTATATATGTATTTATTATTATTTATTTATTTATTATTTAGTTTATTATTTGAGTATATGTTGTATTTAAAGTATAGGTATACGTTTTAAATAAACGCCATTTGCTTAACTCAAAATATTGCACCTACCACTATTTTCTCTGCATCAACCAAAGGTCGACTGGTAGAAAATGCCTAAGGCATTAAGTCCGCCTCTGTACGTTTGTGTGCATAAAGTATTAAATAAATAAATAAATAATAAATAAATGTTTCCTGGGTGGAAAAATGACAATTCTATTGAGTCCGTCAGTGAGATTATCAAATAATATTGGACCATTTTTTTTGCTTTATCAAATAAATAAAATTGACAAAGATAAAGCGCATCACAGTTCAGGAGTAGGGGCTTGTGACGTCACTTTGTCAGTATAAAGTGTAGCACACCGTGACGTCACACGATATTTTAACGCACTGTATCGTCTTCACTTCATGTTTCGGTCAAAAGAAAATACGTGACTAATATTTTTTATGAATCAACCCAACTACCCTCACGCCAAGACCGGAGAGAGATCAGGCGCAGTACAAGTGTCACACCGCCTCCAAATTCCGGGCTGCTACAATGAAATTCCTAAAGGAAAAACATAACATTACAATCATTATGCACGACCGACGGGAATCGAATCCGAACCCTCTGCAGTAGCTCTTGCGGCCTAGATAATGATGATGATGACGTCATCTAGATAAAAGAGAATACACCTTTATGTATACTCACTTCTCACTCCCTGTCCTGGGGTCCAGCGCTCTCACAGTATTAGAGTGCCTCCTCAGTACGATGACGTCACGGCCCGCGTTGGCCGTCTGTTGTTCACTGCTGCATCCTCCGGAGCCACATTCGTAAATAATACCACCAGTGTGGGCGTCAAGACCGAACCAGAGGGTTTCGCGGGCACCTGAGGACAAATTGAAATGATGAAGATTCCCATTCCGTAGACAAATGGCAAAAAACGGAACCCTTATAGATTCGTCATGTCTGTCTGTCTGTCCGTCCGTATGTCACAGCCACTTTTTTCCGAAACTATAAGAACTATGCTGTTGAAACTTGGTAAGTAGATGTATTCTGTGAACCGCATTAAGATTTTCACTCAAAAATAGAAAAAAAACAATAAATTTTGGGGTTCCCCATACTTGAAACTGAAACTAAAATATTTTTTTCCATCAAACCCATACGTGTGGGGTATCTATGGATAGGTCTTCAAAAATTATATTGAGGTTTCTAATTTTTTTTTTTCTAAACTGAATAGTTTGCGCGAGAGACACTTCCAAAGTGGTAAAATGTGTGTCCCCCCCCTGTAACTTCTAAAATAAGAGAATGATAAAACTAAAAAAAATATATGATGTACATTACCATGTAAACTACCACCGAAAATTGGTTTGAACGAGATGCAGTAAGTAGTTTTTTTTTTAATACGTCATAAATCGTAAACCGCAATTTACCAAGTACGGAACCCTTCGTGCGCGAGTCCGACTCGCACTTGGCCGGTTTTTAAATATATGGTAACACACGAATTCAGACAACCGATCGTAATCCCTTTAATTTTGTCAATTTAACAATTTGAAAAATATTTGTCTCAGAAAATTTGATGAATTGAAATTGATTTGATTTCTTCATAACTATAATAGCATATGTAAATATAAGAATATTTTGCAAACAAAATTGTCCAAAAGGAGGTTCAATATTGATAGTCTGGTTCCGAGCGGGCGCACGGCCAGTACTACGTTAAAATTGGTGAATATATACGCCTTAAAATTGTGATTTAGTGTGTTACGCAAGACCTGCACTGCATCTAAGGAACGGCAAACTGTAGTCTAATAACAGACGAATTATTATTGTTCCTGATCCCAACAACAATAGGAAAGACTTTTCAAGTTTGCATTATCTAAATCAAAAGAAAATCATTCACAATTTCTAAATATAAATCCCAACGATAAGGCTCATCTCTCTCGCTATTTTTATCTGAATGAACTTCAAATTCTAATCAATCTCAGATCAGTAAACTTGAAGATATCTCAAATATCTTTCTTCCTATAGTTTATCTCGTGACCTACATTTGAATACGTAGAGCCGACATATAAGGGTGAGCCCACACCGAGCAGCATCGCTGGTTACACTTTTAAAGATAGCGATACAATATAAAACTTTATTTACTACACAAAACGGTGCATATTTCAGCTAGAGAATACGAATACATTACGATGGTATTTAAAATTGGAATTCATATGAATTCTTTCACAGTAATGTGAACCTTTTCATGAAGTAAATACAGTTCTATATTGTATCGCAATTTCAATAATTCAAAAAATCAAAAAACCCGACTGCTGTGCAGTCGGAGGATACATATTCGCGGGCTGGCTGACCAAAATCTGGTGTATCCTCCGCCTGCACAGCATGATTTTTTCCTTGTTTAGGACTTTTTAGTTTGCTTTTGAAGCAGTCGGGTTTTTTGATTTTTTGAATTAAGTTTTTTTATAAGTGTTATATATTTTTGAAATCACCTCTTAAACCCCTTTATTTTGATACCCCACACGACGGGTTTCGAAGAAAAAAAAATTTGGGCCCCCACAATATGGCACCCAAAAGCCGCCATTTTTCTATTGTCCAATTTTAATGTAGCCTATGACACTCGCAGGGTTAAGACGCATCGATTGACGTATGAATCATCAAAATCGGCCAACGCGTTTGGTCTCTGGAACGCCATATAGGAACAAACATACATACATACATACATACATAGACTGATAAACACATTACCCTCCTTCGGCAGTCGGGTAAAAAGTAGACGCATTGCATTGCGTGCGTCACACCGAGCGACGCTTGCTGACCCGACTTGTTTCTTCGTTATCTGCCGATGCGATGACGTCAAGTTATCAGCGTGAATGAGATGACATTGTATTTTGCGGTTGAATAGCATGAATAATCGCAAAGCCGCAAATTGACTGAACTACATATATTATATGGACTGTATGTAACTATGGTAGGTCTAGAAGTAAAAGGAAATAGTTAAATATGAGAGCTATGCATGCCGTATCTTGTCTAATGTTTTTAGGTTGGGCTGTTTTGCTTTGGGGAGATTAATTTAAACAAGGAGTTACTTAATTCTAACAGTTCTATTATGTCGTCCTGGTACGTAGCAAAGAAAAGTATAGTTTTCCTTCCTTACCCAGACCCCTTTCCATATTTCCGTATTTAACTTAAATGAGGTAAAAAGGATAGGCAGTAGCGACTTCCTGTCTAATTAGGTAAAGTAAACTGCGAGAACTAACTATTCGTCGTTCAAGCGCGACGAAAAAAACTGTAATGGTAGCGGTAATTAAAAAGCTAGTGCTTCTAGATTACGAGTTGATAAAAATCACAGTAGTGTCTTCACTGGCACTATAGTAGTAGTATAAGGCGTATCGTAAATGACTTTTAGTTCGAGATGATGAACAGTTTGGAATGCATAATAAAGATAAGGCCAATATAACACTATTTAGCGGACGTCGGACGCCAACTTTACATTTAATACCCACATGCAAACTTGGCGTCCGACGCCCTGTCGTTAAGGGCTTCTTCTTATTTTCATGTGAGGTGTGGCCACCTCTGGTGTCAGAGTTAATTAAGCCGCCTCTGATTAGGCTACTTCAGACTTACATTAACTATATAAGTCCAGGTTTCCTCACGATGTTTTCCTTCACCGTTGCCTGTGTGTGATGTCCAAGATAAACTTAGAAAGTACATATGAATTTGGAAAAGTCACATTGGTACTTGGCCAGATTTGAACCCACGACCTCAAGCACGACAGGCGAGGTCTAAGCCACTGAGCCACCACGACATAAAGGGCTGATAATAAAGGTATAGTTCTCGCCAAACTTCTTGGCCGCCCTGAAGTTGCCTTCAATGGCTGCGCAGTAGTAAATCTCATACAAAAACAGCACCGATCCGCAACTTGCGCATCGGAAAGCCAACTTCAGGGCGGCCAAGAAGTTTGGCGAGAACTTTACCTAATATTGAGACTCGCACAAACCAGGGAAGCATGACACAAGGGATAAGACCCCTAGGCAGTGAGTGGAACAAATAGATAATGAATTATAGGTAATGATCGCCATTATATTCATCGGATCCATTGTTATTACAACCAAGAAACCACCGTAAGAAGCCCTGGACGTGGACCTGAACCGTACTGAAGGCGTATAGGCTTATGTAGGTGACAGTAACCAGTACACCGGCTTTCCTAAAAGATGGTTAATCATCAAGACTGTAGTTTGACGTAATAAGTTATTTAACTAATGGAGCGAAACAAAAAAGCGTGTATGAGTTGGTAAACCAATCTAAACGAACTGACGAAGCGAAAGGAATATGTTTGGACACGGTAGGTATGTTTCTACGCAATATTCCGAAAGTAACAAGCATTAATCTGAGATCAAACAAAAGGTAATTTTATGCAAAGCGTGACGCAAAGAGTCAGTATTATTTATTTACCTACATCTAGATTTTTTTTACGATGAATTGTTTCGCTTTTTGCGTTATAATATGTCGGGCTAAATACATGTTGTCACTGGGAATCACAAATTACTATTTTTATTTGATTAGCCTATACTGTCTCACTGGTGTCCCCAAATCCTTCCCAGGGCCTGCAGTCTCGACATAGCTAACGATCGTTACGCTAGCTAACATTCGTTAACTCTTACCACAAAATAGTAAGTATACAGAAGGGCCACTCCCGCCGTTTGGAAAATTGACAGCTAAACTTGACAGATTCACTAGGGTTGTAGTGTTCGTGATATTAAATGGATATTTGATGCCCTGTCTACCCTCTAAGGCATGTAAGCATGATATGATGTATGTTTAGACGAATCTATGTATTTATGTTTGTAACTTGGGCAACCTACCCTTTTTTTTTTTATTCGGAATCAATATAGTAGCAACCCTAGTGAATCTGTCAAGTTTAGCTGTCAATTTTCCAAACGGCGGGAGTGGCCGTTACATAATTAATAGTAAGTATACAGAAGTATACTTACTATTTTGTGGTAAGAGTTAACGAATGTTAGCTAGGGTAACGATCGTTAGCTATGTCGAGACTGCAGGCCCTGGATTCTCTTCCTGAGCCACCTCGGACCAGCCTCAATCTTAAATGCTATTACTATTACTTAATTCAAAGAGTTTATTTTTATTTTTATTTATCTATAGGCTCGCGTTTGACCACGATCTCGCCTGATGGTAAATGATGATGTGGTCGACGGCGACGGTGAAGCACGCTTGCCTAGAAGTAACCTATTCACTCTTGACTTAAAGACCCCAAATAAAGACCCAAAGAATAAAGAGTCCCAAATAATCATTTTTTTCTTTCTTTCTTACAAAGAAATCTAGGCAAACATACAATATCGTCGACCACATCATCGCTTGCCACTTGGTCATCTAACGCAACATGACTCCTACCTCTATACAACTATATTCATAATTTCAATAATTAGACAATTATCTGATTTGTTTGCGTACATTGTGTCCCACTGCTGGGATTCCTGGTTCTAAAGGCAGAGGTATTCTAAATTCTCGTCTGCAGCAGGTGGAACTCTCATTATTATGACACACATATGTTGTTTAAAATAGTCTCATTGACTTTGTTCCCACAGTGGGAGAAGTCGATTGAAAATAAAATAAACTATTTTAATTTAGGTACCAATTGAAATGGCATTTGGCATAGCCACTGGGTTAAAAGTTGACTAAACCAGGTTCTGGCTGGCAATTGGCCAAATGGTTAATGGTGCCTCACGCCACCACTGATACAAAAAACAATTGTGGTTTCAGACGTGGCGTGATAATCTTGTTTGTTTAATTATGTATATTTTGTAGATACTAGAAAAAAGAAAAAGAGTACGACAAAACGGTTCAACTTTTAACTATTAGCCCTCTCTCTTTTCTGGGTTTTTTGAGAACACTTCAATAAAGTAAAAATAAGCATCGCACGCTGCGATCGACAGTCCATCGAATAATGTAATTAGACACGATATCGATAAAAAGAGTCCCTCGATTCAACGAGTAAAATGCGCATAACTTTAGAACGACTGAACTGATTTTCATGAAACATAGCTAAGAACACTCTCGACAAAGTCGCCTTTCAAACAAACAAAAACTAAATCAAAATCGGTTCATCCGTTTAGGACCTTTGATGTCACAGACAAACCACAGATACACATGTCAAACTTATAACATGATCACTATCTCACCTGATGGTAAGCAATGATGTGGTCGACGGTGTAACACGCTTGCCTAGAAGAAACCTAAACCTTATTTACTAAAACTATAACATTTTTATCAATCCAAATATGCTATTGTGTAGGGATGTTATGGGTTGCTCTATGAGATCGAGGTCAAGAGCAGCCATACATTCTTGTATTACCGCTCCTGACCAAAAAAAAATCCGGGCTACATTTATAAGTTCTAAAAAAATACCAAGACATCCCCATGAAGAAAACACTACCTTTCTATTTACATCGAAGGACCACCCGTCTACAATCGAATATCTATAAATACCTCACGCATATTACGTTTTCTCCGCCCACGTAAATCGCCGTCTATTCAAACGATGGCGTGGTGACACGACATTGGTCAGCTAAGGCTAGACGCGATTACGTATTATAACGTTATCTAACCGCGTATGTACGTCGTGTTTATTTACATACAGCATCGAGGTATCTGTTAGGTACATTATGTACATGTGTATGATTAACTATATCGGATTTGGCGACGGTTTTCGCGGTATTTGAGATAGCGATTAGGTTATTCGTTTGAGGTCTTTGGCCGGTGGAGTAGTGAATCATTAGAAAAAATATTATTGTTTGTAATTTGTAACACTGTCGATGGTGAATATGTTGGTTTTTACGCTTATTGCATGATAGGAAAAAATAAAACTTGTCATTTTTAATTTTAACCGACTTACCAAAAAGGAGGAGGTTCTATGTTCGACTTGATGTTTGTGTTTTTTATTTTGTGTATGTTCACCGATATCTCCGCCAATTGTGGACCGACTTAGAAAATTCTTTTTTTGTTATAAAGAGTATGTTTCGAAATTGGTCCCATCTTAATTTGGTGAAGGTCTGATGAAGAACTTCGGAGATATACAACAGAACTCTTCAATAAATAACGGCAATACTTTCGGGATTGCTGCAATCGCATGTCTGTTTATTGTTTATACCATTTCATAACATAACATCACGCCAGTACACTTTAAACCGATTTCGAAAAAAAAAGAATTTTCGAAATCGGTCCACAATTGACAGAGATATCGGTGAACATACACAAAAAAAAAACAAACATAAAGTCGAACATAGAACCTCCTCCTTTTTAGTAAGTCGGTTAAAAATAACATTTTTTGGAAGTCGGTGTACATAACGCAAAAAAATACCCACCAAAGACACCTCGTTAGTTAACTATTCTCAACAATTTCCATATGAATAGTCATTTTTCGAATGCCTAAGGAGTAAGGACCGAGGCAATCAACTTCCATATTTCGTCATATCATTAAAGAAGGCCACCAAGGAACAGGTTTTGTACTTTCTATTTACAGTTTTTTTTTCATAATGAATGTATGTTTGACTAGTAAATAGTATATGACGCTATCTTTGAAGCAGAGATACCAAACTTTTTTGTACAGTGGACTTCTTAGCGAGTTTTTACGTTTTGGTTTACTTTCGCTGTTCTGATGGTTTTTTTTTCTACGGCATGATTGTCGCAGTAATGCCGCGATTGGATACTGTTCTGCGTGTCACAGGTTTGATGCCAGACGCAACAAATATTTGTATGGCCTACAGACACTTGTTCCGATTCTGGCTTTCTGTGTACGTGAAATTAAAAGTTTTTAAACACACCCACGATACAGGACTCTTTCCAAGTGTAGGGGAGCGTATTGTGAGGATATAGGGTACCTAATGGCGAAAGCATCGTTTCAGTCTTCTATTTCCAAAGCCATGGATTCACTGATACACTACATTACCGACGAATTTATGAGGACATTATACAATGATTTTATCAGCCGCTGACGCGTGCACTCCGCACGCTCAACCTGATAGCGAACAATACGTCTCGCCAAACTTCTGGGCCGCCCTGAAGTGGGCTTTTCGATGCGCAAGGCACGGATCGGTGCTGTTTTTGTATGAGATTTACTACTGCGCAGCCATGGTAGCCAACTTCAGGGCGACCAAGAAGTTTGAAGAACTATATTATATTGTGTTATATTTGCTATAAATCTATACCAATATTATAAAAAGGAAAGATTTTTTTGTTTGTTTGTCTGTACCGAATAGGCTCCGGAACTACTGGACCAATTTAAAAAATTCTTTCACCTATGTAAAGCTACATTATTCCCGAGTAACATAGGCTATAATTTTGACGGGAGCGAAGCCGCGGGGGTCAGCTAGTATATATATAAAAGAGAAAGTGTGTATGTAATGTATGTTCCTTATAGACTCCGAAAAGGCTGGACCGATTTTAATGAAATTATCAGACAATCTTAAGACTGACCCAGCGGATAATCCTGTAAAGTTTGTTGGCGATCGGAGCATTTTTTTTTAAAACTTTGTACGCGGGCGAAGCTGCGGGCAGAAGTTAGTTTGCTATAGATGAGGAAGATGGGGATATGATTTGTTTTGAGTCTAGGTAACTGAGGTTAGAATGAACGCATTTACCGCATTGGGGAGTCCTATAATGGTGACAGAGATGAAATAAACAAAAAAAAAACACTTACCAGCTATAACTAGGTCATCAGAGTACTTGAAGGATGATGAGAGCAGCTGCTCCGCGTCAAAGGGCAGGGGCTCGATGGTGTCCCCACTGAGGCTGTATAGGGTTCCACTGAGAGATGGCACCAAGCGGACCCACTTGCCTCCTGACGTGAGCTGTGGATGGAGAGGTTATTAAAAATCTTAGTAATTTCTTCTTTCTTTTTCATGTGAGTCTGTGGCCACCTCTGGTGTCAAAGTTAATTAAGATGCCTCTAGGCCATCCCCAGAGGCCTCAGACTTGGCTATTTCAGACTTACATCAACAAAGTATATACTCGTATATAAGTACAGATTTCCTCACGATATTTTCTTTCACCGTTGCCTGTGATGTCCAAGATGAACTTAGAAAGTACATATGAATTTGGATAAGTCACATTGGTACTTGCCCGGATTTGAACCCACGACCTCAAGCACGAGAGGCGAGGTCTTAGCCAATGGGTGACCACAACATACCAATATGATTAATGTGCCTTAACGGAATTGGATGAAACTTGGGACACGGGTAGACCATGTGTTGGATTAGGACATACGCAGTGGTGTCGTGTCGACGTACTGTACTGATTATTTTTTGTACATCGATCGCGTTCGATTCCGTTCCACGGATATATTAACGGATGTGATCTATCTATCGCCGTGGAACGGAACCGAACGCGATCGATTTACAAAAAGTAATCGGTATAATCAGATGAAAAACGATAGTTACGTCGGTTTCTTTGTATGGGATAGGCTATCTGTATGCTAGTATTATATTATCTGTGACAGGTAGGTTACCTTTTATCCCGTAAGCACGTTCCTGTGATATAATTTTCGACGTAGAACGACTGACAAGCCGTAGTCATAATATAACAAGTATGTAAAAAAAAACGTGCAATACAAAAAACCACTGAATACTCTCTAAAATAAATAAAGCCACGAGAAAAACAATTTATTTTGGAGAAACCAATTTGTCAATTAAATATTTTAAATACGTGAACAATAGCAGGTATGTGCAATTCCCAAATGTGACAAATCAAGGACCTTGCCACATTTTGTTTTGATTAATTAGGAATACCAACTGAAATTATTATTTAGTTATCAAATTGAGTATTTAGACATACTCGGATTCCTGGGGTTCCGGACCGTAAGTAGTCATATGAGGGGCCAAACCCTACTTGCAGAGTCCCGTCACAGATAATATAATACTGTCCCGTTAAACTATTTTGTGACACACAGTGAATTATTATTCCTATATTTATTTAGTTCTTAATGAATAACAATAAGGTATTGCATTTTGTATTAATCAATTCGGAACACTGAATGCTAAGTGATAAGATATAAATTAATGAATCAGTACTACATTACTACTATAGGTACTTAGGTAAAATGATTTAACAGTAATTTAGGTAGTAGGTTTCAGTGGGTTGGTTCAACAAGGTCTTATGGTGACTGGAAAAATCGAGGGCAAAAGACGTACCAGGCCGAACCCCGAAACGGTGGTCAGAGCAAATAACTGAGCATCTCAAGATACCTATCAGTGCTGCACTAAACCAGCCTGCTGATCGTAACAGATGGAAGAAAGACCGTAGACAAGTTGATACGGAGTCCAGATTCTCAGCAATAAGAGAAAGATTATAAGAGAAAGTTAGAGCTAGTGGGTTTAAAGGTCTATCAGACTCCTAACTTAAGTGTGATGACTCTTCTAATGATCCCCATGATTTCCTATCTATTTAGTAATTTTTGTAGTCTACGAGCCATCCAGATTTGTGTTGCTTTTTGGTCAACTGCCAAAACCTTGTTGGAATTTTTTGAAAATTGATATGTTACCTTTTAGTCAGAACATTTATGTACATTTAGCATCAGCTTGAGAAGAAGCAATTAGAACTTTTGAACCTTTTGATTAGAGTACGTAAAACAATTAGATAATTACCTCAACATGGTGTAAATTGGACGAGAGCAGTGGCTGTGTCTCCAAGTCCCAAGCTTTGATGCCATTCTGTGTGGAGAAGGCTGTCAACCTCCCATCTAACGTGCTTACTATCACCAAACTGGAAAGAAGGGACTGATTTTAAAAATAGTAGTTCAGGTTTTACCCCTTGAGGATCAAGCCTAAAATGCTGAATCCTCTGACAACTACATTAAGTACAAAAAATATATGCAAATATTGAAATGGCACATCAACCAGTCTATTCTGTTAAACTTTTGAAGTGAGCATGAAGCTAACTGCCGGTCAATTCTGTAGACATCTCACTGTGATGTCAATCCCTAGTAAGCATGAGTTTGAAATATCAAAACGTAACTTATATCGGATATGTGTTACATATCATACCATATCAATATCTATGTCAACATAACCGATATTACAAAAACTATATCGAATCAAAACCTCTACAAGCATGCGAAAACAAATAAGTCAGAACTTAAAACTGTAACAATGCGAACACATACAAACAAAATGCAAATTTCACAAACAATATGAACCATATGCGCTACATCTCGTTCTAAATATATTCTTTTACTGGTATAAAAGACATGAAGCGAATATGAGGTGACTGCAGCCATGTTTGCATGGTAATGGCTTGCGTATTAATATATTTTACTATACTAGCAATAAGGTTTAGTTTCTATTGTATAGTTATGATAATGCTTTGAGAGTCCATGTTTTGTGGCTAGCGGCTACGGCTACTGGATATTAGTGAGACACTTACTCTACAAAATAGAACTACTGATCGAATTAATAAAGTTGAATTAGAGTTGTTACAATATCTTTACTTTAGTTTGCATTCTTTGTTAGTTTGCTCATCTAAATATCATGTTAATGTTTGGAAACTGTACTTCTGATACCAATATCTGAAAACCTTTTCGATATGCAAACTGTATATTGGTTACATAACCGTTTGCAGAAAAATTCGAAAACGCCCAACTCTAACTTTCATTCTAAACAGTGATGCTAGCAATTACGAGCATCAATGGTTAGAATGAAAGTTCAATTCAAGCTCACTCTGTCATTCCACATACTAAACAACCTTTAAGATCACTTCACCAGAGTATTCATGGAGAGATGTTTACAGAATAACACTGCTGGATAGATTGTTGTTGACTTACATCACTAAGGCCCGCTTGCGCTATCCTGGGTTATCATATCTCTTGAGTTAGTAGCCAACCCAGCCAAGAATGTGTTAGCAATAACTCTCGAGTTAACTCTTTGGCGCAAGTGGGCTTAAGATTAAACAGAGTATTGAAAGATAAAATGAAACTTTTGTATTACAGCAAAAGTCACAATTATTATATTTTAATACAAGGATATTAAATAGACACATATCAGTATCACAAAACATCAAGCAGCTATATTTAATTTGGTAAGTAATGTAGATAAGTTATCAAGGTCGACAGTATAGTTCTCGCCAAACTTCTTGGCCGCCCTGAAGTTGGCTACAATGGCTGCGCAGTAGGAAATCTCATACAAAAACAGCACCGTTTCGTCCCTCGCGCATCCGGTAAACCAACTTCAGGGCGGCCAAGAAGTTTGGCGAGGGCTATAATTGGATTTATGCATTGTTTTTAAAACAATGTTTATGTTAAACTTTTTTTTTGGTTAAAATTTCCATTATGGGCCGTCGATTTTTGGCGCGGGGAGGGTGGGGGGGAGAGGGGGGGAGCTTTGGTTACCCCCCTGTGCCATCCCCACAACTCGGAGCCCCATGGTTATGGAGATATCCATGGTCAAAGTTTTCAGGTTAGAATAATTTTCTTCGTAAATGTCCATCGGTTTATGGGAGGGAAGGAAACGAAACACAAGTCGACGGAGCCCCGCTGCGCGGGGCTCCTATTTCTGTCTGCAGGGTCTAAAGTAACCTAACATGAAGAAGATGACGGGAGCTGAGTTCGCTCGCTTTGCTCGCTCACTTCAGCTCCCGTCATCTCCTTCGAACCTAACCTATCCGTGTCGGGGTGCCCTAAGCTCCCGAGCTCGCTTCGCTCGCTCTTGGACTAATTCACAATTTTTTTTTTTTTTTTATCTCATTAATTATATTTAAGTATAAAATATATCTAATAACTCCATAACCATGGGTTTCCGTGGGGTGGGGATGGTACAGTGGGGTAGTCCCCCTACACGCTTTCCTTCCCACCCTCCCTGCCCCTTAAACGATGAACATTTTCGGGAATTTTTACACTAATCTGAGAACTTTAACCATGGATATCTCCATAACCATAGGGCTCCGAGTGGTGGGAATGGTACAGGGGGGTAGCCAAACCTCCCCTCCTCCACCCCCTACCATCCACGCGGCAAAAATCAGCGGCCCATAATGGAAATTTTATCCGGCAGTTCCAATGTCCCATGCACATTCTAGAAAAAAACTATTTTTAATAAGCACAGCATGTCATGACTTGTCCAAGAAAGTTGAAAAAGTTTGGTAAAACTATTTGTAAGTATTTCTTCAAACTGAATTACAGCAAATTCGTCACTAATATAACTCACTGTTTGCTATAAGAAACCTGTTTTATTATCAGTAGCAGTTATAATGCTTACAATTGTTTTGTAAACAAACCAGCCAGTCAATAAGATTCTTATAAAGTTTGGCTCTAGTAGAATGCTACTTTTTTTTAATATTTGTAAAAGCTAAATGAAAAATGTCATGAAAACTCACTCGTTATGACCAGAACTGTCCTTTTCAACAGTGGGATTGCAGAACGGTAACTTTTGCACAGTATCCTCGGCACGTACACTACAAACGATAAAAGTTAACGCGAAGGCTGCCTTCAAGGCAATTACCCGCCAATACCAGTCCGACATTGTATTACAGCTGAATTATTTTTGGACATTTCAAACCGAAAGCCGGCAAATTATTTTTATTATGAAATTCTTAAAATAAATTACGAGATGCGCGCAGCTGACTGTGAAAACTTTTGACCACAGACTGCTTACTGGCACACATTCTCCACGTAATATCTGTCAAACTTGACAGTCTACGTTTCGTTCGTTAAGTGTTCTCTTTTTTTTACTCAAAATCAAGTTAGTGACTCATACCAAAACTTGTTTCAACAATAATATTGGACGATTTCGACAAACTGCCCGTTAAGGACGCTGTTACATTTTCGTCGAACTCAAATTTAGGCATCTAGTCGCACACAGCAACATTACGCGTACGCACACATTGAAACTACTGAGCACTCGATTTTATACATCACGGAAATAATCTTGGTCCTTGATATTATTTTTTAATTTTATTGAAGTTGATTCAGGAAGGCTAGTTGGCACTTTGAAAATGCATTTGATAACTGTTACAAACCGTCGTCGTAAAAAGTAGGTTATTATTTTCAACCGACTTCAAAAAAAGGAGATGCTCTATCTATTCGGCCAAACTACTTAACCGATACTTATCGGGTTTTCATCGATAAATGTATGTGGTGGTATTTTCAGGGAAGGTTTTATTGTATAATATATTAGGATCTGATAAAGATCTTCGGAGATAGACAATGGAACTCTTTAATAACAAACAGCAAATGACCTGCGATTACTGTGATCGTATGTTTATGTTTTGTTTTAACCATACCATAATATATCATCACGCTTGTACGGTTTTAGGGGGTAAACAGATGTATTTAGTATACCCAATATGGGGTACCTATAAAAAATTTAAAAGAGAAAAATAATAGTTTTCCTGTGACGAAAAATAATAGGTACCGACACCGACTTCCGAAAAGAATTTATTTTTTAATTTTGGTTTTGACTCCATATTCGATATAAGCGACCCCAAAAACTATGACAATGACACCCATGACGAAAAGATGACAAATTTTAGTCGGCGCCATCTTGTATTTTGGTTTTGATCCCATATTTGACATAAGCGAACCCAAAAACCATGACAATGTCACCGATGACGAAAATATGTCAAATTTTAGTCGGCGCCATCTTGTATTTTGGTTTTGACCCCGTAATCGATAAAAGCGACCCCAATAACCATGAAAATGACACCCATGTCGAAAAGCGGTCAAATTTTCGTCGGCGCCATTTTGTATTTTGGTTTTGGCCCCGTATTTGTCATACATACATACATACAAACCGCTTAAAATCATAAATCTCCTCCCACCCATCCACTTCTAAACTTCCCCGTCGGCAGCTTAACCTTACCCACCCAAATCCTAACCTTACTCAGAGCTGTTTAAACCCACCCATCCATTTCTCAACCTTGTCAACAACTGATTAACACCAACTATTCAAATCCCGATCTTACCCAAAATAATTTCTAAATCACATTCTAATAATAATAGGAAACTCAAAAATACGGCATACGTCCGATAAAATATCAACTCCTTTCGATCACGACGAGGACGGTACTCACACGCATGCACACTACAATCTTTCTATTACTTTTATCGTATTTATTTCCTGCGAGAAAGCGATACGCCCGTCCTTCCACGAGCGCTTCTGAGCGCGGATTGATGAGCGGCGGGTACAAAATGTATGAAGACGTCGGCAAGTGATTTTATTTTAGCTAATAATTAAAAAATATAATTATTTAGGTGAAAAATAATTAGCTGAACCTGTAAACGACTATATATACCGCAATTTTTTACAATTTTGAAGATAAAATATGCTGTAAATTTACCTAAACTGGAACCTATTCAGACCCTACTTTTTTAATTTTTTGCGATTATTGTGATGGGCAAAACGTATTTGTGCGAAAATTTTGTATGATGTCATACAATTTTTCTGATGCTTATCTGGAGCTGAATATATTATCTTTAAATTAAGACCATGATATCTTCACATCGGTGATTGCTTATACATTAAAATGGTACCTCAAAAGTACTGTTATTTGTAGGAAAATGTAATAGCGTCCTTAATAAAAAAATCTTTGAAATATGTGCAGTATGAGTCACTCATATAGATGGGTCGGAATGATGCTTGTATAATTTATTGTGATTTAAATGAAATAGAATTTGAGCTTGATTATTAAAAGTCTAGAGCTAAAATTGATTCAACATGGAATCATTGCGTCAGTCGTTCGAAGCAAGTATATTTCCTATCTCAATGGAAGCAAGCATCAGAGAATGTCTATAATGCATCCATGGTCTAGATAGGTTGTACCTACGCGGGTGCTCGAGCCCGTGGGTGCTCGTCGACTCTAGCAGTACAGCACTCACTACCTTAAGTATTACTAAGGTTTTAAAGTAAATCTGTATGAATAGTAATAAAATAAGAAAGTCTATTCGAGGTAGAGATGTTTTCTTGCAACTTGTTCTTATTGGTTGTCTTCATTGCTGAAGGTCGGTCGTACCCGTCTTGGAAAGCTTCGATGGATTCACTGATGAGTGACTTCTTCCAAGATACTCTGCTTTCGGCTTCGTTCTCAGTGCAGTAGTCACCGTAAGTCCTACTATCGCCGTATGACCAGCAAGTTTAAGGATGAACGTTTTCACTTTTCCACTACAACCAGTTTTGTAAGGCTTTCTGTTCAATTTCTGTCGCCGGGCGATGACATTCTTAGTTTAAATTAGGACTCGTTTATAAAATAGTAACATTAGTAACAGACCGTGGAAAGACTGGTTTTGATATATGTATAATGTGGTTATGTATGGTGTGGTTTTGATGTTCAACAGCTAATCATATCCACAATGAAAAAGCAGCATAATGATAATAGTATTGGAAAGAGTCAATAGAGTACACAGATTGTTTCTGCATGATCTTTTCTGTATAAAATATTTGATGGTCGATCGGGGCAAAGTCTCCATAACCTAACCTGATAACGGGATGTCCATTTAATTTGTAACTTTATGGGAATTCACGTGAGCCGTGTAATTTGGTAATTACTGGCCACCAAATCGACCAATGAGGGGCGAGTTTACAATTTAATACTTTTAATAATTTTCGACTGGTGCACTGATTGGTCGAATTATTCTATTCGAAATTGAACATTTCGTCCACAATTTATCGATAGATTACTAAATGTCGAAGATATTTCATCTAACAAAATTTACGATTAGCTGGTGAGAAAATGATATTAAGGTCCCAGCTGTCATTTAAGATCTTTGACAGTCATTGCGGAATGTCAGAAGCTTGCGATCTGACACCTGTCTTGCCAAGGGGCACACCAATCCAAGTCCATCAATACAAGAGGCACGTGTCTTAAGAATTTAATGTCAGATTAATCGTTATGATACTGGATCACCGCTAACCAAAAAGCTTGAAAGTTAAGAAAATGTAAGAATTAATGCGACAGCACACCGGCTCTGGAATAACAGGTTCCTCCTCGTTCCGATTCCTCCATAACCCCCACCACCGCTCTGGCGCGACACGAATCGCCAGGCAAATGTGTTTCTACACCGCTTGGCTCGTGGCGCGTGTCTGTCTGTCACCAGGCTGTATCTCATGAACCATAATAGGTAGACAGTTGAAATTTTCACAGATGATGTATTTCTGTTGCCGCTATAACAACAAATACTGAAAACAGAATAAAATTAATATTTAAGGGGCGCTCCCATACAACAAACGTGAATTTTTTGCTGTTTTTTGCGATAATGGTACGGAACCCTTCGTGTGCGAGTCCGACTCGCACTTGGCCGGTTTTTTTTAATTTTGCTCTAAAGTAGTTTAATTGCTAGGAGAAATTTATTTATTTATTAACATTTCATGCAACTTAAAGGTACATAGGCAGACTTAAAGCTTAAGGTATTCTCTACCAGTCAACCAAGATGGTGGAAGGGTGGTGGAGATATAACAAGGCAGGTGCATAGAAATAAATTGAAGGTCTTCATCGAAATCATCATCCGAATCCGAAGTTAATATTATGTACGTCTACACGTTGCAAAGGTTCGTTGTATTGTTCGTTGTTTCGTTCTGCTTAAACCTTACCTTTGGGTATGCAGACGACAGCACTGTTGCTGAGAGATACTTGTCCAACGCTCGTGCTACCGGGCCTCAGATCCGGTCTCTCCGGGAGGCCATGGTGGAGCGCTTGAACCTGTCCTTGCAGGCAGTCTCCGAATGGGGCGATGCCAATCTGGTCAGGTTTAATGCCGCTAAAACCCAGGCGTGTCTTTTTTCCGCTAAAAAGAGCCAATTTTACCCAGATCCAACTTGCCGAGATGCGACCGTGCCAATAACTGACCATCTTGAGCTTCTTGGCGTTACGTTGACATCTACTCTCAATTTTGGCCCTTACATTGAGGCAAAGGCTCAGCTGGCTGCCAAAAAGCTGGGGATCCTTGCAAAGGTGAGACGGTACTTCACGCCGGAACAGCTCCTCAACTTGTATCAAGCGCAAGTTCGATCATGCATGGAGTACTGTTCTCATCTCTGGGATGGATCAGCCAAATACCAGCTTGACGCACTAGAGTCGATCGAAAAGCGAGCCAAGAGGCTCATCGGCGATGAGGCGCTGGTCAAGTCAAAGCTCCAGAGTCTTGAACATCGTCGCCGAGTTGCCAGCCTGTCGGTTTTTTATCGGTTACATTTCGGGGAGTGTGCGATGGAATTGCACGATATAATTCCACCTAGCCCGTTCCATCATCGGACTACCAGACGTACGGCGATGCGCCATCGATACATGGTAGACATCCCACCCATACGCACAAAACGTTTTGGGAACACTTTTATTATGCGTACAGCTAAGGAGTGGAATTCCCTGCCGGAGTCTGTGTTTCCCGATAGCTACAATCTAGGGGTCTTTAAGTCAAGAGTGAATAGGTTATTTCTAGGCAAGCGTGTTTCACCGTCGACCACATCATCGCTTACCATCAGGTGAGATTGTGGTCAAGCGCGAGCCTATAGGTTATAAAAAAAAAAAAAAAGTTGCATGAAATGTTATTAAATAAATAAATTTCTCCTAGCAATTAAACTACTTTAGAGCACGTGCGCTACGAGTTCACGTCATTGAATGGCGCGCCACGAGCCACGCGCAGTGCTGCCAACTCGTTTAAGCAAAAACGCGCTGTTAGCTCTTTAAAAAAGCGCTAGAACGCGCTAAATGGTCGGTGTCAAAAAATCGCTCCAAAAATCGGTCAAATTCGGCGCCAAATTTAAACATAACGCCCAATTATTTGAGACTATAAATGTATAAACGCAGTTTTTATTTATTATTTAATCAAATTATGTCATATATAAGAGATTAGAGTACTTGTTTAGTAATAATAAAAAAGTAGTGATGTTTTAATGTAATTATTTTATAAAATAAAGAGATTAAATTAATTCATCATCGTCTGATTCTACTACCATTGCTTCTGAGGCTGAAATAAGGTTGGTTTTGATCAGTTTTGGACTTGAATTTATATATATCTGTGGATGAAATTGTCCTTAAAACGTCGTTGGGAAGTTGAAAGCTGGCGCAGTTACTCTTTTTTTAAAGAAAGTACAGAGTTTCAAAAAGCGCTAGATTTAGCGCTAGGCGCTAGAACGCGCTATTGACCAAAAAAAGCGCTAGATCTGGCGCTGATAGCGCTAAGTTGGCAGCACTGGCCACGCGGTGTAGAAACACATTTGCCTGGCGTGTCGTGTCGCGCCAGAGCGGTGGTGGGGGCTATGGCGCAATCGGTCGCGGGCAGTCCGCGCCACGCCAGGTCGCGCCACGCTGGGCCACGACACTCAAATGTGCCTCTAACCATACTAAATGTATGAAAGCGATAGGCATCTGGCGCGACACGCCACGCCACGCCACAGTAATGTGTTTCCGCCTTGTGGTTCCGCCTTTATACAGCATTGTGTGGCTTCTGCCACAATTCCACATTTTGTTGGATTTCGTTCGGATACATATCAAATGGGATCATAGACAAAATAAAATATTCTGTCTAATCTGTGCTGTGTTTGAAAACGACACGGACAGGTTGAAGTTGACAAATCCTCTATTTTCCATGCTTCCTTTTTCTGCGATTTTATAATAATTCATTGAATTCATTCGTGTTTTGGGAGTATAAGCGAGCGATAGTCACATAACAGTTTGTGTAAAAGTGATTTTCAACTACCAACATATAATTTTGAGCAGATAACTCGAATATTCTATCATGACTTTGGGAACCTACAATAGACATCAGGCGCAAAAGAAAAAGTAAACCATTTCTTCCCTCCGTTTTATATGTTTAGCGTTAAGCCTTTTACTTGTTACTGATATTGTTTTCTTTTTTAGGCAAGCTGCGTTGGCGGCAGCATTTCCCCAAGGGATCCGTTGCCAGAAATGTCTGGAGTATGGCCACTGGAGCTACGAATGTACGGGCAAGCGCAAGATCTTGGTGCGTCCTTCACGCACACAAGTTCTGAAGAAGAATCTGAAATCGCGGGAAGAGGGATCATGCAGGTATGTTCTGATTTTGTGATAGACTTTTTTGCCTGTAGAAGGTTACAATTTATCCGGAAAAATATATTTTTCTTCACCTCAGATACAGATTACAGATTATTATTCTTACAGATTTTTTTATGTTTCAACTATCTATTTTCATAATTCATTGCAATTGTTAATTTAATGCTGTATTCTTTTGATAATTTAAAAACAAGGTCATTGTAAAATTCAATAAATGTTTTTTGCTAGCATTTAGTTTTCATTGTGACCGTTAAGTCTACCCACAACTCAAAAAATTTGAGATGATTCATGTTACAATTTGTTCCAGTAATGGCAGCTGCAAGATACCTAACAAAAAGAAACGCACCGAAGACTGCGCTGACTGCTCAGACAACAGTTCCTCAGGCAGCTCCTCTGGATCAGAATCAGGCAGCTCTGACGAGTCCGGAAGTGGCAGCAGCAGTGACTCTGAGAGCGACAGCGAAAGCAGCAGCGGATCGGAATCGTGTTCAGATTGTTAAGGGGATAGTCAGTATTCGCTGGTATGTTACGACTGGTATTAGTGAAGTAGATTATTTTCCTTAGTTCAGGCAGTGCCTTTACATATTACTGACTAACATTAAAGAATTACTGCAATGCAAAGATATGTTTCTTAAATGTTTGTTTAATCTACATTATAAGGGAAATGTCCAGTGCATAATATATTTCCATTTAAGATTTTATTCTTCTATTATTATTATCACTGTAATAATTTGAATTGACATCTCTTTTTGTACCCTACAAAGATTTTATCAGGAATCTTAACTACTATATTTGTTTGTATTTAGAAAAAGGTTTCTTGCTACCACCAGTTGTAACATACCCTCAATGGAATAGTAATGAATTGCATGTAGGATAAACTAACACCAGTTTGATTCATAATGCTGGACATTAAAAATAAGGTTTTAGTATAAATGACACTGTTTTTAAGATAATTTTAACCTGCAGACAATGTTTATAATCTATTTATTTTTTATTTGTTTGTGTAAGTAGTGGCACTTATCTCATTCAGCCTTTTATATAATAATCAATAGCAGATTATAAATGAAACACTGGTTTTCGTAGATTTTTAAAGTAGTAATAATTGTTTTAATTAATTGATGTTAGAAAAGAGCTAAATGGGTTTGGCGCCATTCTTCCTAGTTTTAATGCTGTGAACTTGTTGAATGTTTGTAGTTTAAATGATTCTATGAGAAGCTAAAGATAATTTTATATGTGTATGAATGAAGAATTATTGAGAATTTGTAAAGATTTGATAACTTTTAATGTCAGGCTTTATTTCCACTGACAACATTAGGAATAAAAAGTAAATGATTAAAGAAGCCAAAGTTTTTCGATGTTAAAACTATAAATTGTCTAACAATCTTAAGTTAGTGGAAATTTAGTCATTTTATGTTTGTGCTTTGTGAAACTGCTGTGTTAATATAGCGTAGACTTAAAGTTAATTATCAATTACATATTTACATGTCATAGACGTAATATTTTCTAAGACTGTATAGTAAAATGTCTCTTCAATTAAATAGTCTCATGATTTAAATAGAAAAATGTAAGAATTTTGATATAAAACGAAATATAATTTAAATGGGATTATTTCTGTTGTTTTTAATTATTTACCTGTATCAGTTAATCTATATAGGTATGTATGTTTCGTTTCATCATCATCCTGCCCTTGTCCAATGTTACTTGTGGTTGATGCAACAAGCTGTCCCCTTCTATTCTCCCTTGTTCACCGTCATACGGACATTCACTTCTAAATAGCCAAGAAAAATATAAGGATAAGGAGGCTCTCAAGTTTATTTTATTGGTTGCTCACATAGAACTTTTTACGTATTGTACTACATTGAAAATAAATAAAAATGCGGCATAATGTGAGTTGGACTCGCGCACGAAGGGTTCCGTACCATTATCGCAAAAAAAACTGTTGTATGGGAGCCCTATTTAAATATTTATTTTATTCTGTTTTTAATATTTGCTGTTATAGCGGCAACAGTAATAAATCATCTGTGGAAAGGTGAACGGCAGATTTCGTACCGCATACTTTTTTCGTTGTTCGGTTATAGAATTTATACCACTTATTAAGGCAACTAAGCCATTTATTTTTATATAAGTTAACTTCGGATTAATAAATAATATCAGTAAAAAGATTTGAATAAATAAACGTAATCAAATCGTACATTAAACGCAGTAATGTTTTAGAAGTTGCCTTTTGTAAAATAACTCAAATATTAAAATGATAATTAATTATTCAGAAATACATATAACACTAAATATAATCAAACTCATCATTATCAAACTGTTGCAATCCGCTGCTGGACTTAGGTATCTTATAATGCCCTGAATAGGTACAATCCTCATCTCAATCTACCTTCTTAATGGTAAGTAAATAAAACACAAAAAGATGGCAAAAAACAATTTAGAACATTTACTTTACACATTATGTAACAATATGTAACATTTACCTATAGGTAACATTGGTACACTAGTACATAACCTTAAAAAATAAAATTGGTTATAACTTATACGTCCCAAGTTCTAAAAATCTAAGAATTTAAAAAGGGATTATCTATCATATAAACTACCAATTAAAACAAAAAATATCCCTAACACGAATTTTTATTAGCGGTACGAAATGCCCATACAAGCCTGCCATTCGCCTTTCAACTGTCTGGCTATCACAGTTCATGAGATACAGCCTGGTGACAGACAGACGGACCTCGGAGTCTTAGTAATAGGGTCCCGTTTTTACCCTTTGGGTACGGAACCCTAAAAACGTGCAGTACAATAATGCCATGGTGATGAATGAAATTGAATAATGTAATAGCTGGAAAATATTTTTTTTGCAAATAGGGGGCTGGCTTCTGCCAGTGAATGGCAGAAACCAGATATTGCAAACCTAGAGAGATAATGTTTGGTAGAAATCAAAGTGCAATTTGAATCATTTATTGACTCAATTCATTCATAGCGCACGATGCCAGAGGCCACTAGAATGTCATTAGTATGGGGTAGAACGGTCATAAAAAAAAACTGAAATAAACTTCTCATCGCATTGCTGCAATCTCGGTGTGGATTTAGCCTCAGATCAGTAGACATAAATAATTACAAATAAAACCAAATATTTTGCTTATAGTAATTTTATTGTTTATTACAAAATGAATTCATTGAAAGTAAACACATAATTATTACAAAACAACTTACAATATGTCAAATAGTTTAGTACTGACAAAGGCACTTACGACTTAACAATATTCAAATAACGGAAAACCAAATTTAAAATCATAGAAACAAGAAAGTCCATGATTAAAAAAAAAATACGAAGAAGAACTTTACAAAAAGAAAAAAAAACGATTTACCCTCAACAAAAACAAGATTCAGTTTCGTCCACAATCCAATGGCAAGGTCGCCTAGTGCAACTTTAGTTTCATCGAGCGGCTTGCTAAAATTGAAAGCTACAAAATAACGCTAAGCAGCCTTATGAATATTTAACAAGGCGACCTACTTTATAGGGTTAGCGTAACTATTCGAACGAAGACTATTGTTGGAATGGATTTACTTGATACAATTATTACCATTTAGATTTCTGGGGCCAGCACAGAATTTCTAGAACAATCGAGAAATAAAATCTTATAAATAACACTTAGGCTAAAGATAAGAAAAGTTTTCAGATAACGTTAAAGCTTTATTTTATTGTAGTGATATTATAAAGGTGGGTATCGGTAATTACGATGCTGTGTGGATTGGTCGAGCTGATAAAAGTGCTGCAGCCGAGCGGGAAAGCCCACGTTAAGACACCTATGTCGGCTTGTGTTTTCTTGATAGAAAAGTTTTTGATAGCTTGTACCATTGCATTTATTAATTCTCGATATGATATTTATGGTCACATCTAGCACATAACAGAGGAATTTGGAGCATAATGAGCACATCTGACATTAAACCGACTTCTAGAACAAAACACAAAGCGGAAAAAAACTTTCTGAAATCTGGTACCGTTTTTTTTCGTTTTTAAGTTATTATATAAAGTTATTGCCCGCTATGTAGTGTTTTATTTAGTAAGAGAGAAAAAATATTTATTTGTGACCCGCACAGGAAACACGAGAATAAAAACAAAAAATATATAAGAAAAAAAGGAATCAGTTTTTTTTTGTTAAAATGTTTTTATTTTTCTCTTTTTAGTTTTGGTACCTTATATTACTATGTAAATACGCATTACTAAGGATAACTTTAAAACTAATCGTCAGATCTTGGTCAAATATAAATGGGACCACATGAACTTCCTCCTTTATGAAGTCGGTTGAGAAATAGCTAGTAGCTCTGTTATGAATCAAGACATAATGTTAAAACATTTGATTTGAAGCATTGATAACTTGCTCAGTAATTAGTTTGATTTTCGGATTCTATTTGTTTAGAGACTCATTTCTGTTACAGAAAAGAAATAATTTGCGAACATAATGTTCAGACCCAATCCACACAGCAGCATACAAAATCCTTAAAAAAAATCGGAATTACAAATCAAAGAGAAAAAAATTACGCAGTAGACGCACTACTGGAAGGTGCATCCGGCAAGATGTGAATAATAACTTTTCTCTTAGCATCATAGCTAAAACTGTTCATCTTGAAAATCCTGCTATCATAGAAGGGTTTCAAGTCCGAGATGTTGATCTGTCTTGCCCGTTCTAGTAGATCGCGTTCTGATATCTCTATGGTGGATTGTGAATGGTTGTGTAAGCCTCTCATGTAAGCCAGTTGGTCCATTGTGAGTTGACGTAGAATGTAGTAGAGGAGCTCGCTGTGGTCTTTCTTGTATGATAGGTATTTTTGGAATGTCTGGAATAAAAGAAATAGCTTAGTTATAAATATCAAGCTGATTTGTTAGAAACGGGGAATGGCCACGTTGTAGGGTTTTGTTTTCTCGACATATGAGTACATACACGAATCGTAAATTGTTTTTAATATCTTAGCAGGGACTAAAATGGGTCATTCGACTATATAACAATGTGTTGCATGAAGTATTAATAAATGAACAAAAAAAAAATTGTATTGGGGGCCAGACAAACAGAAAGTAGTGTATATTTCTCGTCAAACTTCTTGGCCGCCCTGAAGTTGGCTACAATGGCTGCGCAGTAGTAAATCTCATACACAAACAGCACCGTTTCGTGCCTTGCGTATCGGAAAGCCAATTCAGGGCGGCCCAGAAGTTTGGCGAGAACTATACGTATGATGTATTAGTGAGCCATATCAAATCAAAGGAGAATGCCCATTTTGTAAGGGAACTTGGGCCTCTTTAAAAAAATGGTTGTATCTTGATGAATTTGGTTGTATATTGTAGAAAGAGCATGTTATATTCATAATTAGAAAACATTTTGTATTTATTTTTCGGGGTTCACGAGATATAACGTTGATTCTGTTCTTGAAATGAGGATTCATTTCAAGAACAGAAACATCTATACAATGCAATAAGGTGCATACAAATGTCCAAGTGAAGGAACCTGCTCTGTTGTTGTCTGTACATATAAAGTAAAGGACACAGATTTAAAAAATACACAAAATATAAATCCTATTTTTGGATAATATTGAAATCGCAGACACAATCCCTCATAAAGTCATAACAGGCCTGTGTATGGGCGATCTCCTTTACTAACCGAATTTTTAACAAAATAAGATCAGGATGACAATGAATGATGGATGATGATGATGGAATCAGGATGGACGGTGGACATCCAAACTAGGAAATGCCTAGTTTGGGGGTCCACCACCGGCCTGTATCTTGAGGAAAAATATAAATGAAGCTTTTCAGGTTTCACATAGCCTACCTGTCGCATAGCTCTCATGACGCTGTATTTCTGCGTGTCCACGAAGCTCTCCAGCATGGTGCGGATGGCCATGTTCACGTCTTCCTCCGACACTTGTATAAAGTATAGAGGTTTGACCTAGCCTACCTGTCGCATAGCTCTCATGACGCTGTATTTCTGCGTGTCCACGAAGCTCTCCAGCATGGTGCGGATGGCCATGTTCACGTCTTCCTCCGACACTTGTATAAAGTATAGAGGTTTGACCTAGCCTAACTGTCGCATAGCTCTCATGACGCTGTATTTCTGCGTGTCCACGAAGCTCTCCAGCATGGTGCGGATGGCCATGTTCACGTCTTCCTCCGACACTTGTATAAAGTATAGAGGTTTGACCTAGCCTACCTGTCGCATAGCTCTCATGACGCTGTATTTCTGCGTGTCCACGAAGCTCTCCAGCATGGTGCGGATGGCCATGTTCACGTCTTCCTCCGACACTTGTATAAAGTATAGAGGTTTGACATAGCCTACCTGTCGCATAGCTCTCATGACGCTGTATTTCTGCGTGTCCACGATGCTCTTCAGCATGGTGCGGATGGCCATGTTCACGTCTTCCTCCGACACTTGTATAAAGTATAGAGGTTTGACCTAGCCTACCTGTCGCATAGCTCTCATGACGCTGTATTTCTGCGTGTCCACGAAGCTCTCCAGCATGGTGCGGATGGCCATGTTCACGTCTTCCTCCGACACTTGTATAAAGTATAGAGGTTTAACCTAGCCTACCTGTCGCATAGCTCTCATGACGCTGTATTTCTGCGTGTCCACGAAGCTCTCCAGCATGGTGCGGATGGCCATGTTCACGTCTTCCTCCGACACTTGTATAAAGTATAGAGGTTTGACCTAGCCTAACTGTCGCATAGCTCTCATGACGCTGTATTTCTGCGTGTCCACGAAGCTCTCCAGCATGGTGCGGATGGCCATGTTCACGTCTTCCTCCGACACTTGTATAAAGTATAGAGGTTTAACCTAGCCTACCTGTCGCATAGCTCTCATGACGCTGTATTTCTGCGTGTCCACGAAGCTCTCCAGCATGGTGCGGATGGCCATGTTCACGTCTTCCTCCGACACTTGTATAAAGTATAGAGGTTTGACCTAGCCTACCTGTCGCATAGCTCTCATGACGCTGTATTTCTGCGTGTCCACGAAGCTCTCCAGCATGGTGCGGATGGCCATGTTCACGTCTTCCTCCGACACTTGTATAAAGTATAGAGGTTTGACCTAGCCTACCTGTCGCATAGCTCTCATGACGCTGTATTTCTGCGTGTCCACGATGCTCTTCAGCATGGTGCGGATGGCCATGTTCACGTCTTCCTCCGACACTTGTATAAAGTATAGAGGTTGGACCTAGCCTACCTGTCGCATAGCTCTCATGACGCTGTATTTCTGCGTGTCCACGAAGCTCTCCAGCATGGTGCGGATGGCCATGTTCACGTCTTCCTCCGACACTTGTATAAAGTATAGAGGTTTGACCTAGCCTACCTGTCGCATAGCTCTCATGACGCTGTATTTCTGCGTGTCCACGATGCTCTCCAGCATGGTGCGGATGGCCATGTTCACGTCTTCCTCCGACACTTGTATAAAGTATAGAGGTTTGACCTAGCCTACCTGTCGCATAGCTCTCATGACGCTGTATTTCTGCGTGTCCACGAAGCTCTCCAGCATGGTGCGGATGGCCATGTTCACGTCTTCCTCCGACACTTGTATAAAGTATAGAGGTTTGACCTAGCCTACCTGTCGCATAGCTCTCATGACGCTGTATTTCTGCGTGTCCACGAAGCTCTCCAGCATGGTGCGGATGGCCATGTTCACGTCTTCCTCCGACACTTGTATAAAGTATAGAGGTTTGACCTAGCCTACCTGTCGCATAGCTCTCATGACGCTGTATTTCTGCGTGTCCACGAAGCTCTCCAGCATGGTGCGGATGGCCATGTTCACGTCTTCCTCCGACACTTGTATAAAGTATAGAGGTTTGACCTAGCCTACCTGTCGCATAGCTCTCATGACGCTGTATTTCTGCGTGTCCACGAAGCTCTCCAGCATGGTGCGGATGGCCATGTTCACGTCTTCCTCCGACACTTGTATAAAGTATAGAGGTTTGACCTAGCCTACCTGTCGCATAGCTCTCATGACGCTGTATTTCTGCGTGTCCACGAAGCTCTCCAGCATGGTGCGGATGGCCATGTTCACGTCTTCCTCCGACACTTGTATAAAGTATAGAGGTTTGACCTAGCCTACCTGTCGCATAGCTCTCATGACGCTGTATTTCTGCGTGTCCACGAAGCTCTCCAGCATGGTGCGGATGGCCATGTTCACGTCTTCCTCCGACACTTGTATAAAGTATAGAGGTTTGACCTAGCCTACCTGTCGCATAGCTCTCATGACGCTGTATTTCTGCGTGTCCACGAAGCTCTCCAGCATAGTGCGGATGGCCATGTTCACGTCTTCCTCCGACACTTGTATAAAGTATAGAGGTTTGACCTAGCCTACCTGTCGCATAGCTCTCATGACGCTGTATTTCTGCGTGTCCACGAAGCTCTCCAGCATGGTGCGGATGGCCATGTTCACGTCTTCCTCCGACACTTGTATAAAGTATAGAGGTTTGACCTAGCCTACCTGTCGCATAGCTCTCATGACGCTGTATTTCTGCGTGTCCACGAAGCTCTCCAGCATGGTGCGGATGGCCATGTTCACGTCTTCCTCCGACACTTGTATAAAGTATAGAGGTTTGACCTAGCCTACCTGTCGCATAGCTCTCATGACGCTGTATTTCTGCGTGTCCACGAAGCTCTCCAGCATGGTGCGGATGGCCATGTTCACGTCTTCCTCCGACACTTGTATAAAGTATAGAGGTTTGACCTAGCCTACCTGTCGCATAGCTCTCATGACGCTGTATTTCTGCGTGTCCACGAAGCTCTCCAGCATGGTGCGGATGGCCATGTTCACGTCTTCCTCCGACACTTGTATAAAGTATAGAGGTTTGACCTAGCCTACCTGTCGCATAGCTCTCATGACGCTGTATTTCTGCGTGTCCACGAAGCTCTCCAGCATGGTGCGGATGGCCATGTTCACGTCTTCCTCCGACACTTGTATAAAGTATAGAGGTTTGACCTAGCCTACCTGTCGCATAGCTCTCATGACGCTGTATTTCTGCGTGTCCACGAAGCTCTCCAGCATGGTGCGGATGGCCATGTTCACGTCTTCCTCCGACACTTGTATAAAGTATAGAGGTTTGACCTAGCCTACCTGTCGCATAGCTCTCATGACGCTGTATTTCTGCGTGTCCACGAAGCTCTCCAGCATGGTGCGGATGGCCATGTTCACGTCTTCCTCCGACACTTGTATAAAGTATAGAGGTTTGACCTAGCCTACCTGTCGCATAGCTCTCATGACGCTGTATTTCTGCGTGTCCACGAAGCTCTCCAGCATGGTGCGGATGGCCATGTTCACGTCTTCCTCCGACACTTGTATAAAGTATAGAGGTTTGACCTAGCCTACCTGTCGCATAGCTCTCATGACGCTGTATTTCTGCGTGTCCACGAAGCTCTCCAGCATGGTGCGGATGGCCATGTTCACGTCTTCCTCCGACACTTGTATAAAGTATAGAGGTTTGACCTAGCCTACCTGTCGCATAGCTCTCATGACGCTGTATTTCTGCGTGTCCACGAAGCTCTCCAGCATGGTGCGGATGGCCATGTTCACGTCTTCCTCCGACACTTGTATAAAGTATAGAGGTTTGACCTAGCCTACCTGTCGCATAGCTCTCATGACGCTGTATTTCTGCGTGTCCACGAAGCTCTCCAGCATGGTGCGGATGGCCATGTTCACGTCTTCCTCCGACACTTGTATAAAGTATAGAGGTTTGACCTAGCCTACCTGTCGCATAGCTCTCATGACGCTGTATTTCTGCGTGTCCACGAAGCTCTCCAGCATGGTGCGGATGGCCATGTTCACGTCTTCCTCCGACACTTGTATAAAGTATAGAGGTTTGACCTAGCCTACCTGTCGCATAGCTCTCATGACGCTGTATTTCTGCGTGTCCACGAAGCTCTCCAGCATGGTGCGGATGGCCATGTTCACGTCTTCCTCCGACACTTGTATAAAGTATAGAGGTTTGACCTAGCCTACCTGTCGCATAGCTCTCATGACGCTGTATTTCTGCGTGTCCACGAAGCTCTCCAGCATGGTGCGGATGGCCATGTTCACGTCTTCCTCCGACACTTGTATAAAGTATAGAGGTTTGACCTAGCCTACCTGTCGCATAGCTCTCATGACGCTGTATTTCTGCGTGTCCACGAAGCTCTCCAGCATGGTGCGGATGGCCATGTTCACGTCTTCCTCCGACACTTGTATAAAGTATAGAGGTTTGACCTAGCCTACCTGTCGCATAGCTCTCATGACGCTGTATTTCTGCGTGTCCACGAAGCTCTCCAGCATGGTGCGGATGGCCATGTTCACGTCTTCCTCCGACACTTGTATAAAGTATAGAGGTTTGACCTAGCCTACCTGTCGCATAGCTCTCATGACGCTGTATTTCTGCGTGTCCACGAAGCTCTCCAGCATGGTGCGGATGGCCATGTTCACGTCTTCCTCCGACACTTGTATAAAGTATAGAGGTTTGACCTAGCCTACCTGTCGCATAGCTCTCATGACGCTGTATTTCTGCGTGTCCACGAAGCTCTCCAGCATGGTGCGGATGGCCATGTTCACGTCTTCCTCCGACACTTGTATAAAGTATAGAGGTTTGACCTAGCCTACCTGTCGCATAGCTCTCATGACGCTGTATTTCTGCGTGTCCACGAAGCTCTCCAGCATGGTGCGGATGGCCATGTTCACGTCTTCCTCCGACACTTGTATAAAGTATAGAGGTTTGACCTAGCCTACCTGTCGCATAGCTCTCATGACGCTGTATTTCTGCGTGTCCACGAAGCTCTCCAGCATGGTGCGGATGGCCATGTTCACGTCTTCCTCCGACACTTGTATAAAGTATAGAGGTTTGACCTAGCCTACCTGTCGCATAGCTCTCATGACGCTGTATTTCTGCGTGTCCACGAAGCTCTCCAGCATGGTGCGGATGGCCATGTTCACGTCTTCCTCCGACACTTGTATAAAGTATAGAGGTTTGACCTAGCCTACCTGTCGCATAGCTCTCATGACGCTGTATTTCTGCGTGTCCACGAAGCTCTCCAGCATGGTGCGGATGGCCATGTTCACGTCTTCCTCCGACACTTGTATAAAGTATAGAGGTTTGACCTAGCCTACCTGTCGCATAGCTCTCATGACGCTGTATTTCTGCGTGTCCACGAAGCTCTCCAGCATGGTGCGGATGGCCATGTTCACGTCTTCCTCCGACACTTGTATAAAGTATAGAGGTTTGACCTAGCCTACCTGTCGCATAGCTCTCATGACGCTGTATTTCTGCGTGTCCACGAAGCTCTCCAGCATGGTGCGGATGGCCATGTTCACGTCTTCCTCCGACACTTGTATAAAGTATAGAGGTTTGACCTAGCCTACCTGTCGCATAGCTCTCATGACGCTGTATTTCTGCGTGTCCACGAAGCTCTCCAGCATGGTGCGGATGGCCATGTTCACGTCTTCCTCCGACACTTGTATAAAGTATAGAGGTTTGACCTAGCCTACCTGTCGCATAGCTCTCATGACGCTGTATTTCTGCGTGTCCACGAAGCTCTCCAGCATGGTGCGGATGGCCATGTTCACGTCTTCCTCCGACACTTGTATAAAGTATAGAGGTTTGACCTAGCCTACCTGTCGCATAGCTCTCATGACGCTGTATTTCTGCGTGTCCACGAAGCTCTCCAGCATGGTGCGGATGGCCATGTTCACGTCTTCCTCCGACACTTGTATAAAGTATAGAGGTTTGACCTAGCCTACCTGTCGCATAGCTCTCATGACGCTGTATTTCTGCGTGTCCACGAAGCTCTCCAGCATGGTGCGGATGGCCATGTTCACGTCTTCCTCCGACACTTGTATAAAGTATAGAGGTTTGACCTAGCCTACCTGTCGCATAGCTCTCATGACGCTGTATTTCTGCGTGTCCACGAAGCTCTCCAGCATGGTGCGGATGGCCATGTTCACGTCTTCCTCCGACACTTGTATAAAGTATAGAGGTTTGACCTAGCCTACCTGTCGCATAGCTCTCATGACGCTGTACTTCTGCGTGTCCACGAAGCTCTCCAGCATGGTGCGGATGGCCATGTTCACGTCTTCCTCCGACACTTGTATAAAGTATAGAGGTTTGACCTAGCCTACCTGTCGCATAGCTCTCATGACGCTGTACTTCTGCGTGTCCACGAAGCTCTCCAGCATGGTGCGGATGGCCATGTTCACGTCTTCCTCCGACACTTGTATAAAGTATAGAGGTTTGACCTAGCCTACCTGTCGCATAGCTCTCATGACGCTGTACTTCTGCGTGTCCACGAAGCTCTCCAGCATGGTGCGGATGGCCATGTTCACGTCTTCCTCCGACACTTGTATAAAGTATAGAGGTTTGACCTAGCCTACCTGTCGCATAGCTCTCATGACGCTGTACTTCTGCGTGTCCACGAAGCTCTCCAGCATGGTGCGGATGGCCATGTTCACGTCTTCCTCCGACACTTGTATAAAGTATAGAGGTTTGACCTAGCCTACCTGTCGCATAGCTCTCATGACGCTGTACTTCTGCGTGTCCACGAAGCTCTCCAGCATGGTGCGGATGGCCATGTTCACGTCTTCCTCCGACACTTGTATAAAGTATAGAGGTTTGACCTAGCCTACCTGTCGCATAGCTCTCATGACGCTGTACTTCTGCGTGTCCACGAAGCTCTCCAGCATGGTGCGGATGGCCATGTTCACGTCTTCCTCCGACACTTGCGGCCGCAGGTGCATGCGCGCGTGCGCCTCGCTCATGCGGATCACTGCGGACAAAGAAGAGGGTTACATTGCTGATGAAGGTCTTTCAATGCTTTGGCCACTTCATACAATCCATCCATACTAATATTTTAAATGCGACAGTAACACTGTCTTTCTGTATGTTACCTTTTCACGCTTAAACTGCTGAACCGATTTAATTAGGTGTGAATTTAGTATGACCCTGGAAAGGACATAGGATAAGACGGTTTTATCCGGGAAATTAACCTTAAGGTTACCCTAGTCGACAGCACGAACTATTTTGTGCTTGAGGTTAAAATGCATGCTATCTCATCCGACAACACATGTTAAAGAGATAGATGCTGTGATGAACAATAAGAAGCTAGTTTGCGTACGAATTAGCACTTTTGCAAATTTGTATCGAAATGGATGATGATTTAGGACGAAAACGAGCGCGCGAAATTTTATAAACAGTCTTTTGGGAGTCTAGCTATCATGAAAAAACGATTAAATGTATATTATCAAAATAAAATTATTTGCATTGTTGAATTACTAATCTATCCCTATTTGGTGGCCGTTTTAATCTATCCCTATTTGGTGGCCGTTTTACAATTTTCCTTTTTCTTATGGTATTTATTTCCGCCCAAAGATGCGTTAAAATTAGTGTTGAAATGTTTCATATTTTCGACGCTCATAACTTTAGAAGTTTGTTTTTACTTTTTTGTTTCCATACAGGGCTAGATAATGATGAGTCAAATTGATATAATTTTTTATTTTGGACGTACACCGTCAATCAGAGGAGTATTCTCCAGACTATGTCTGTATGGAAGAATGATCGACTAGTGTAACCTTAAGGGGTTAAAGTTTGTATGAGAAAAAAAATTGGGTATTCGAAGTACTAATGCTACGCAGACAAGGCAATATATTATCATAATTTCAACCGACATACGACTGGTTTGATTAATTTTGTTATGTTATTTTTTGGGATAGTTAGGTGTGATAGACTTACCGGATTCAATATGACGCACGGTGATGGGCAAGCTGCCTGTAGCGAGAGATTCTTGTCGGAGCTGACTGTACATCTTAGCTACCTTGTCTTGATCCATGTTCTAAAATAAAATACATATTTTAGAAAATGTTCTGAAAATCGTATCTAAAGACATGTTTAGGTGGCTCCTCTTCATCAACATCTGTTTGTGCCTACGACGGAGGAGCTTAAAATTGGTAAACATTGCGAGTTCCCATATTACAAACTCGACGACTTCTAGAAAACATGCTGAAATCGGTGCGCTACCCTGAAAATACACATAGGTCTGTTTAAGCTACTTTTAGTTGCCAAACTACACCTTAAAAAAACATACTTGTGGCTTGGGATGCCTCCCTAGAATAGACAATGTATTGCAGACGGGTAGACCATGGATAAGGAAATCAGATAGTTTTAATCAGGTTAATATGTTACGGGCAGAAGCTAATTAATTAAATAGAATTGAGTATCCATTATTAACATACTTGTAACTTAGGATGAACATTCTCCCTAGAGTAGACGATGTATTTCTTGAGCAGGTCCTGTTGCAACACAAACTCCGGGTCCGGCGCGTTGCTGTCTTCCAGAGTAGTGCCGCGCTGGGTCGGGTGGTGGCGGATGTGAGATGATACCACGAACCTAAGATAGTTATCATTAGTTAATGATCATCATCAGTGTATGGGCATTATCTTAACTAATATATTTGATGAGGTCCGCCTAGTTCGGGAGCAACTATTATGTCAATAAAGATTATTTCATTTGATTTGAATATTATTAGGAGGGCCCATGTGGTGGTCATTAGTATCACTAGATAGGGTTTGGGTTTTATAACAAAACAACCAGATTTATCAGTAATAGACAGCACTGAATGGGACGTCCGGACGACGCTGTGTGCAATGTAATAATGATTAGACGTAAACATTAAAGTGCTGGCTATGTTTAATAAGAGTATACCACAACTCTAAATGTGTATGCATGTGTACTCTGGAACCACTACACCTATTGGAAAAAGCCTTTCAACATTTGAAAGGTACATTATTTCAGACGGTAAGAGGTAATGGTGGTGATGGCTATAAATTATGACTCAGGCAAAGACGGGGCGGGCCACTAGTATAGACTCTCATCTAGAGACAGAAGTCTAGTCATAATAATTATTAATAGGTTTCTCGTTTATTAATTTTTTTATTGGTATTTATTAGTCTATTTTATTTGTATATGTGTATTATTAATATATATGTAAGTATATAAATTTTCGTATAAAAGTTGTTTTTAATAGTAGATTAGTAGCCAAGGGCTGTAAGGCATCAATTGCAGCCCGAGATATTTAGGCGCACGAGCGCAGCGAGGGCGCCTATAGTTCGAGGGTGCAATTGGTGCTTACACCCGAGCTAACTATTCTGCTTTACATCTCGATTGTGAGGTAAGTAGAAAAAACCGGCCAAGTGCGAGTCGGACTCACGCACTAAGGGTTCCGTACCATTACCGCAAAAAAAAGTAAAAAAATCACGTTTTTTGTATGGGAGTCCCACTTAAATATTTAATTTATTCTGTTTTTAGTATTTGTTGTTATAGCGGCAACAGAAATACATAATCTGTGAAAATTGCAACAGTCTAGCTGTCGCGGTTCATGAGATACAGCCTGGTGACAGACAGACAGACAGACAGACGGACCGCGGAGTCTTAGGAATAGGGTCCCGTTTTTACCCTTTGGGTACGGAACCCTAAAAAACCGGCATTACAAGAATAAAACATTTAAAAAGAATTTTTTTTTTTCAAGAACGAAATTGAGCTTCGCCGTTCGATATTTAAAATTGATGACTATTTAATTATGCTCACACGAAGACAAGGCTGAATAGCAAAGCGACCTCTTTGGTCATTGGGCTGAATATGCATGATGTCTATTGCCAGTATGATGGTTAGATGAACGCGAACTTTTTGAAAGAAAGAAGTTTTTTTTTTAATACTTACCGCCCTAGGGCTTTTCTAGCTACATTATTACCCTAGAGCGCTAATTAGTCACCTACAAGCCCCATTTGGAGACAATAAGAACCTACTTACCGAACATGAGAGATGTAAAATATTATTTTGTACCCATTCACAACATTGTCTTTTTTAGACCAAAGGTTGGTAGAGAATGCCTTGTGGCATTAAGTCCGCCTATGTACCACTATTGTACATGAAGTTTAAATAAATAAATATAGTATTTATTCTTATTTAATAATGTCAGTTACGCAGTTTCACTATATAAAATACTGGTATTCAGCTGCATCTGTTTTTTTTTTGGCCATACATCATTTTTGACCTATCTGAAGGTGAGTGGTCAACGCCATCTATGGATATCTGTAAAACCAGAGTTACAACAATGCGTTGGCTACCCTTTTTTAAAGACTGAAACCTCTGTTACTGTCGTCACGGCTCGTCCGGGCAGCCGGAACTCTACCCTAACTGGGAATGTGTTGGCGTAAAGATAGCGCGCGGCGCCAGTACTGAACCAACTGTATCTACCACCATAGGCAAGCTGTGTGCACACACTCGGCACCGCCTACAGGCTATCAAATGCCGTGTCCCGTATTTACAAATAAATCGTATATTTTTAATTATACCCACCAAACTGCGTAACAGTTTGTCGGCGGGATAAGCGCTCGTATTAAATCTAAGTTATACAACATTTTGATCTAAAGATTACTAATAATAACAATAATTCTTTAATTTTCTGGTAATTGCACCCTTTGCATTGAAAATCCAATATATAAATGCATACAAATCAAATTAAATATTATAAATAAATTAGATCATTCAAATACTATGTCAATACAATAAAATAATTAATAATCAGTTAAAATTTATCATTAAAATCAAATAAGATAAAATAATTAATATCAAATAAACTAAAATCAGGTAAAATAAAATTACTAATATAAAACAAACAGTGCTAATCAAGTTCCATCATCCAGGTTTAGTATACATTTCAAAAACAAATAGATATGCTTTCAATTTTATTAATTTATCATCCAGCTATTTCCTTGATCAGGCAACAGCACAAGCACAGTAATGTCCCCGCGGAACTCTAGTCAAAGCCTGTCCGCCGTGCCCTTTGCGGAGACGCAGTGTCGACTACAACAGAGTGCCAGTATAGACAAATGATGATGATTATCATGTTATAACTTACTTAGCTAGATGCGCGTCTTGCATAGGATCAGCCTCGTCCCTCACGACGCACAGCACGTCGAAACGTGACAGGATCGGTTCCGACAAGTTCACGTTTTCAGAAAACGTCAGCGACGCGTCGTAACGACCACCGATTGGATTAGACGCGGCTATTATTGAACACCTGTGGAAAAATAAAAGATTAACTATGTTATGTGAGTTTCCCGGTGATATCTATATCTATACTAATATTATAAAGATATATATATATATATTAACTGGCGGGTACAGGTGTACTCCACCATATAAAATGGGCTACAGGTGTACTCCACCAGACAAACTAGTGTACAGTTGCGTACCAGTCTGTTAAATTAGGTTGGATAAATTTTGTCATCTTCTCATCCTCTCTAATCATTAATCTTTGCTGCGCATTCGATCTTATTGCGCCAAATATGACCTTGTGTAGGCAACTTTGGTTCTACTGCATATTTGATTTTTAGAATTTATAGTTTCTGACTGGACTTGAAAATCTATCTTAGAACTATACAGAGTTAGTTAAATATATATATATATATTACTAATTAAATTACTAAAACCATACTAATATAATTGTACGGGTTGTAAGTCCGTACACTGATTCGCCGTTAGTTGGTTGGAGAGAAACACGTCACTGTTAGATCCACTAGTTAAATATATTTCAGTTAAGTGACTTACAGTATAACTCAGATGGAAGGCGACTATTTCTCTCTCTTGGTTTGGATAGCAACACGGCTATAAGATCACTATCAACGTTGGTTGCTTTGTTGTGATGTTTTATACGGTCAAATTATGACGCACATCGTTGGCCTAAAGTAGGTTGCCAGTATGCAGAAAAATGTACGGTGTTGAGACCGTACATATTGGCAACCCCCAAAAGTAGTTAAGATTAGTGTAGAAAGAGAGAAAGAGTCGCCTGTACATAGTTACGCACATACATTACAAATTAATCAAAGTTAAACGCAATGTTGTCTTGTGATTTAGGAATGCAGTAGTCCGTGGCCGCCTGCTGGTTTTCTGGAAGTCTGCTGTTGGCCGGCTGCTGTCCCATAGGTTGAAGCTCGATGTTTTCTTGCGTTTGCGCTGTGTTTGTCGGCAATTGCTTCCTGAGCTGTGAGCAGTATTTCTTTATCATGACCCACAGGAACATGACGACAGCAATTGTTAGTAAAATATAGCAGATTGTGTATTGGTGTACGTCATGATCCGTGATGGTTGATGGTAGTTTCGGCTCGTTCTCTCGTTGGAATCGCAGCTTCTCGTCTATTTCCTCAAATTCGTTTTTCTTGAGAGTAAATAAGGCGTGTGGCGCGTTATGAAGTGTGACGTTGACGATGTTATTTATTGGTGAATCCAAATTTGGAACACGCATGTCATAGTTCACGTTGAGGTTGCTATTGTACTGATTGTGCGAAGCGATGGTAAGTTCCTTTGAGCGCAGAACGCATCCTTGACCCAAAGTTATGATTGCCGCCGTTCTGATACTTTGCGGTATTACGTCATTTTCACAAACAGTACGTAATTCGCACGTCCCGCAGCAAATAACCAGCCAGCTGTTTGATGCTTGCAACTTGATCCATGTCTCCTCGCATGACACGCTGTGCACGTCACTCGGTGACGCAGTTGTCCGATGACCCAGTAATTTTGCTTCGCAAGGTGTATTCTCGTTTTGAAGGTTGAACACTGGTTGGAAGTTTGTTTACTCGTGAATGTGCTTAGTCGTTGACCTGGATTTTTGTTGTTTCTTTCTGTATTCGACGAGTTGGTATTATTTCCCTTGTCAGCGTTGTGCAATAAGGTGTGATGCTTCCTATTGCATTCTTTGCATGTTTTTGATGATGCGCAGTTTGTGTTGCCATGACTGTATAGGCAGTTTTTACACACGTGCAATTTCGAAACTGTGTCATTCCGTTGAAATGAGTCCATGTTGATGAACTTTGGGCAGTTCATCAGCACGTGATTTCCGTCACAGTTAGGGCAATGACCGTATGCCGTATGGTATGTTTTCTTGAAGGATTTTTGCTGGTCGTAGTTGTGCAGTCTTGCAGGATGATGTTTGTTGAATGCCCTAGTCGCGACCTGCTGGCGTTGGTTAGGTGCTTCCTTTTAGTTCACGAAGTAGTTTTCTGAACAGGTTTTGAAGGTCCTTGTGGTCGAAGACTCCTCTAGTAGTTCTTGTTAGTTTCAGTAGTTGAAGACACTTCCCGTAGTTGTAGGCAGTCGCTGGAGGAACTTCTAGTAGTCAAAGACTCTCCAGTAGTTAGTTCCAGATTATTGTTCGAAGCTCTCCTAGTTGTCGGAGACACTTACAGTTTTTAGAAAGCTCTCCTGGTCGTCGAAGACACTTCCAGTAGTTTGAAGCTCTCCTAGTTGTCAAAGACACTTCCAGTAGTTTGAAGCTCTCCTAGTTGTCGAAGACACTTCCAGTAGTTTGAAGCTCTCCTAGGTGTCGAAGACATTTTCAGTAGTTTGAAGCTCTCCTAGTTGTCGAAGACACTTCCAGTAGTTTGAAGCTCTCCTAGTTGTCGAAGACACTTCCAGTTGTTTGAAGCTCTCCTAGTTTTCGAAGACACTTTCAGTTGTTTGAAGCTCTCCTAGTTGTCGAAGACACTTCCAGTAGTTTGAAGCTCTCCTAGTTGTCGAAGACACTTCCAGTAGTTTGAAGCTCTCCTAGTTGTCGGAGACACTCCCAGTTGTTTGAAGCTCTCCTAGTTGTCGGAGACACTCCCAGTTGTTTGAAGCTCTCCTAGTTGTTGGAGTCACTTCCCGTAGTTTGAAGCTCTCCTAGTTGTCGGAGACACTTCCAGTAGTTTGAAGCTCTCCTAGTTGTCGGAGACACTTCCAGTAGTTTGAAGCTCTCCTAGTTGTTGGAGTCACTTCCCGTAGTTTGAAGCTCTCCTAGTTGTCGGAGACACTTCCAGTAGTTTGAAGCTCTCCTAGTTGTTGGAGTCACTTCCCGTAGTTTGAAGCTCTCCTAGTTGTCGGAGACACTTCCAGCAGTTGTAGTTAGTTGTTGAAGGCACTTCTAGTTGTTGAAAGCTCCTCCAATAGTTGTAGTTTGGTTCCGGTACTCAATGTGCCTGTACTCTGGTTAGGTATGTGCGCCTTCTCAATCCAACTGGGGCGACCCTCTTCTGGGAGACCAGTTGAACCGATTCGCTACCGTAACAAGAGACACAAACACACTATGATACACAAAGGCTCGAAGGACCATTTAATGTACGGGTTGTAAGTCCGTACACTGATTCGCCGTTAGTTGGTTGGAGAGAAACACGTCACTGTTAGATCCACTAGTTAAATATATTTCAGTTAAGTGACTTACAGTATAACTCAGATGGAAGGCGACTATTTCTCTCTCTTGGTTTGGATAGCAACACGGCTATAAGATCACTATCAACGTTGGTTGCTTTGTTGTGATGTTTTATACGGTCAAATTATGACGCACATCGTTGGCCTAAAGTAGGTTGCCAGTATGCAGAAAAATGTACGGTGTTGAGACCGTACAATAATAATATTGTAAAGATTTGAATATTAGAATTTTTGAAATTTGTCCTGTAGTTTTTAAGTTTATTGGGTAACCAATTTCAAAAATTCTTTCACCGTTGGACAGCTACACTATCCCCAGGTGACATAGGCTACTTTTTATCCCTGTATGCCCACGGGAACGGGAACTATGCGGGTGAAACCGCGAGGCATCCGTTAGTAGTTTCTAATTTGTAATTATTATTGACAGACTCACAATTGACCACTAATGGTTATCTACCTATCAATAATGAAGTCAAATTCTTTTTAGGGTTCCGTACCCAAAGGGTAAAAACGGGCAATAATATTATTAAGAATTCACTGTCTGTCTGTCACAGATGATGTATTTCTGTTGCCGCTATAACAACAAATACTAAACACAGAATAAAATAAATATTTATTCGGGCTCCCATACAACACGTGATTTTTTTGCCGTTTTTTGCTATAATGGTACGGAACCCTTCGTGCGCGAGTCCGACTCGCACTAGGCCGGTTTTTTTGTAATGTTTTCTTTAAAACCTTTAGGGCCTGGATTATGGACGGACTTAAGCCTATCAATATAATGTTTCGAACTTTTTATTATTGGGAAGCACACAGAGCGCAAGGACTAGATACAATGGGAAAAGTTTGCGCAGTGTTGGCGCTAAATTACACAGTTAGTTAACATGTACTGGTTAAACCTTGCAACTGAATTTTGAAACAGTTATCTCCATCCGATTGAGCTGAAACGTCCTCGTGTATGGGGGTGCGGTCGGCGTCGTTCATCTTGTCGAACTCGTCGATGAGGCATCCCTTACCTAGCGTGTAGCGACGTCACGATGCCCGCCTTAGAGATAGAGATGGACTGCTGCTCCATGGCCTCGTGTATGGAGGTGCGGTCGGCGTCGTTCATCTTGTCGAACTCGTCGATGAGGCATCCCTTACCTAGCGTGTAGCGACGTCACGATGCCCGCCTTAGAGATAGAGATGGACTGCTGCTCCATGGCCTCGTGTATGGAGGTGCGGTCGGCGTCGTTCATCTTGTCGAACTCGTCGATGAGGCATCCCTTACCTAGCGTGTAGCGACGTCACGATGCCCGCCTTAGAGATAGAGATGGACTGCTGCTCCATGGCCTCGTGTATGGAGGTGCGGTCGGCGTCGTTCATTTTGTCGAACTCGTCGATGAGGCAGACGCCGCGGTCTGCTAGTACTAGCGCACCGGCTTCTAGCGTCCAGTCTCTGCACAACAAAAAGTCATTTTTATTTCTAATTTTAATTCTGTTAAAAAAATAGATATCAACGATATAACTTCGAAAAAATACGAATTTGGCAGTGAAAAGGTGTGGAAAATCATCCAGCTTCAACTTCATTCCACCGGTAAGTAACGTAATAAATATTGACCAATATAGAAAAGCTCAAGTTATCATGGTTAGTAAATCAAAATTGCACACATTACAGTAGTGCTCATTGAATTCTTTTGGCTAATGCTAAGCTATTTGGATTATAATATTTTTGTGTTCACCAAAAATCTAAAGGTACATCTAAAATACTGATCATGCACCAAATATTAGTTGATCTACGAATAAATTATGGTCAAAAAATCAGTCCAAGAGCGAGCGAAGCGAGCTCGGGAACTTAGGGCCCCCCGAAACGGACAGGTTAGGTTCGAACGAGATGACGGGAGCTGAAGTGAGCGAGCAAAGCGAGCGAACTCAGCTCCCGCCATCTCGTTCGTGTTAGGTTACTTTTGACCCTGCAGACAAAAATAGGAGCCCCGGGCTACGTCGACTTATATGAACATATTTTGGTGCACATTCAGTATATTTGGTGGAACACAGGCAAAATTAGGTAAATGAAATGGGAATAAATTGAAGTACTTTTAAATACCATCCTTATAATATTGCTATCTTTTTACCACAAAATAAAAATAAAGAAAAAATAAGTTTATTGCTTATCGAAAAGTATCAATAACCAATTTTTTTATTTTTTTATGTTGGTTCACAAATCGGGCAATACAATATTACATAAGTACTAGGTAAACATAAAATAAATAAAACAAAAATACATGAAAGACAATCAACTGTACAATCCACTGTATACAGATTACAGTTCTTAATATAGCATTAATTAGAAAAGTACAATGGCAGATAACTTTTTTTTTGCGTTAAGATATACTTAGGCCTCCTTTGGAGAGTACCCCTATCACCGGCGCACCAGAACACACTGTCCGCCGTGACAGGGACCAAACCAGCCTGAGTGCCAGACGACCCTGTATATGGCACCCTTGGTCCCCTTGTGACGGGTCAAGGTCAATGGCCCCGCCACCTACAATTTTTCAGCCACAGGTGATGCCAACGCTATACCGACACTCCTCCTCCCCTGCGGCACCACCGCGTCCACCATCAGACGCTGGCGACCCCGTCCAGGCCGCGGAAGGTAGGGAGAGCTGCTCACCGTAACACCTGCCGTCACCTCTCCGTCCCGTTTCAGGTGTTGATATGGGGAATGTGCTTACCTGGTGGTAGGATTCTTCCTAACGTAGGCAGTGAGACCAACAGCACTGGCACCTTGACCCGTTGTGAAGATTGCTCTGGGCGCGATCTACGAAAATATACATTGATTATAACAAAGACTTTTCATTTTGTCCGCCTGCAAGAAGTTATAAAGCAAAGAAAACCGATCATGTTTCCCATAGACAATACCAAAGAAACATTACTGTTCTAAGCCCATATAATGTTACTGTGACATGGCTTATATTCTTTAAGGTTTCTGACAGTCAAATTATTGATAGGCTTGACCACTATCTCACCTGATGGTAAGCGATGATTTGGTCGACGATGTAGCACGCTTACCTAGAAGAAACCTATTCACTCTTGACTTAAAGACTCCCAGGTTGTAGCTATCAGGAAATACGGACTCCGGCAGTGAATTCCGCTGTACGCATAATAAAAGGATTCCCAAAACGTTTGGTGCGTATGGGTGGAATGTCTACCATGTACCTATGACGCATCGCCGTACGTCTTGTAGTTCGATTATGGAATGGGCTAAGTAGTTTTATTTTACGTACCTTTTCAGTGTACTTCAGGAACTGTGACTTGGCGGTACCGGGATCTCCGCAAATGAGGACATTGATATCACCTCGAACTTTGTGCTTGTCACCTAAAATAAGACAAAAAATATTACCATTCAATGTCAGATGCCTAACTTGACATTGGACTTATTTCATGCAGGTACAACCACGAAAGTATACATCTTCTTTAGTTTTCTACCTTATTATTAAAGGTATAAGGGCGAAAAGTGATCGACCATGGGCTTTCGCGTTAGTACATTTCTCAGTTCTGAATAACTTTTTTCTGGCAACTTGTCAAGCTTTCAAATCTCAGTTTCGATTGTGGTGAAACTACTTAAGCCAATGGGTTTTCATAATTCGTGCCTCGGAAAGCAATTTAAGCCAGTTGTCATTTGAAGATCTTTAACAGTCGTTACAGTACTCCGCCAGAAAATTTGACACAGACTTGCCAATAGGTATTGTGTTGCTAAGTTATTTAAGTTTCATATTTCGTCTGATTAAACTGATTATTTTTTGTACATCGATCGCGTTTGGTTCCATTCGATGGCGATAGATAGATGGTGTTAGCAACGACTTGCAAGTAGAATTTACTCGGTTCGTGAATATTTTTTTCTTTAAATACAGTGAAATTTTTTTGCACGTTTTTCAGTTTCATTGCACCAAAATGTGTAACAATACAAATTTAAGCAATCGAGTGGTGTGCCTTAGGAATTTTATACCGCGCCATCTATTGGCATCAATTTAAAATTATCTGTTCAAAAAATCATTGAGGGTCCATATGTTCCATAATTTTGTGCTTATGAGAGTTGACTAAACAAGAACGAACAATTGCTATGTTCAATTCTGGAAAAGTGAATTTTTCACACATTTCAATAACCAATCGGTGCATATTGTACCATCTAGTGATACATATTTCAACCAAATTTTCTTTCTTAGCGCTGGGAACCTGTGGTTGTGGTAAGATTTTCATTATGAGACCATGCTAAAAAACACGCAAAATAATTTGACAAACCTGGATTCTTAGGCTCCCCTCCAAACAGCGCCAAAGCCAACCCCCTCTTGATATAGTCATGTCCGTATATAGACGGCGCTATACTCTGTACAATCCTCTCGCCGATGCGCGGGTCTTTGGACAGCTTCACTATGGTCGCTACGTCTTCGTCTGTCAAAGAGTCCACGATGTGCTTGCAGTCTTTGACAACTATGTAGTTGGCTATGATCACTGTTGCGAACACTGGGAAGCCCTGGGAAAGAAAGAAGTTTAAGTTTGATTGCTCCACACTAAGAATTTCTCCCTTATCGCGGATACTCTATAGGTGATGTTCTGTTTCTATAATTAACTATGGTTTTATGCCTTAATACCATTGAACTAAGGATCAATTTCCTTTGACACTTAGAACATTACATTTTGAATAAACAATAGGTACTACACGTGTCAAAAGTGCAGTCACACTACCAAAACAAAAAAGGCAATTTTTTGTATGCAGCAGAATTTCAACTTTTCGCGGTTAGTAGGAATAATCTATACTTACTTTAATTTCTTTACAAAATATTAAATCAGTTGGCGGACGGGCGCACGGTTGGCGCAGTGGTTGAGCGATTGACTGCTGCGCTGCGTGTCGCGGGTTCGATTCCCGCACGGACCAAATATTTGTATGACCTACAGATAGTTGTTCCGGCTCTGGGTGTTGTGTATGTGAGTTTGTATGTTTGTAAACGCATCCACGACACAGGAAGAAATTCCTAGTGTGGGGCAACGTTTTTAAAAAAAAAAAAAAAAAAAAAATAAGTTGTGGATAATTTAACTTATTCTACAAAAACTAGCCGTTTGAGTTTTGGGAGAGTATGTCTGCACTTTTGACCCTTTAATGTACATAGTGACATTATATATGTTATATTGTTCATCCAATTTCTAAATCTCTTTGATTACACGGGCCATGTGTGATTTCAGTAGTGGAAATCAATACCATACATTGCGGGCTTGAATCGGTAATTAGCTGAAAAAATTACAGTTTATCTAGACCATGCAGAGCAAGACCCTCTTAAGATCTACCTGCTTGTCCTGGGGTTGATACCCAGGTAGGGCAAGATAATAATAAAAAATGTATTTCCAAATTTACAATTACCCCAGACTAGCACTGGTGATGTAGCCACATAATAACTAGTGCCCTGACGTCAAACAAAATCGGACATCGCGAATGCAGTTTTCACCGCGAATTGAACACATACAAAGACAAAGTGCAAAGAGTATGAAAAATCAACGAATCACATGCGAGATGAAAAACGATGAGGATTTCCGTTAATGTGATTGGTTAATTTTTCATACACTTTGCCTTGCGGAATTCATTTCGCAATAAGGCTGCAATCCAACAACAACCGTAGGGCAGTTGTCGAGGATCTTCTCTTTTTAACGGAGCTTGCGGAACTTAACACCCCATTCCGCATACGCATACCTCCATGGTCATACAGGTTCGCCAACAAGCTCCTTATTGCGATTGCTGCAAGTTTGGTAATTAATAACTTACCTGTTCAGTATTAAGCGATCCATCGTAATTGTTAGTATAAACCCCGGTGAGGTCCACTTCGTCTCCAGGTTTGCAGCGGTCACACAGGTCGGCCAATAAGATGCACTCCTTGCTGCGAGGGATCCGGCCCGCGGGGATGCGGCCTGGTGACTCTTGGATCGTGACCTTCTGGTAGTTACGGTAGACGGTTTGTTCCATATTTACCTGAGAAAGCAAGATCGTTAAATAATGGAAAGTGTCATTGGAATAACAGTGTATTAACTTGATTAGTCCAATTTTTTATTTTGATTTTAATCTGTAACATCCCACTGTAGGGCAAATGCGTTTAATTTTTTCCGTCCGTCCCAATTTTGAGCAGTCCTCTGCCTTTAGATGTCGTGCTCGTCCCGCCATCTTTGCCTGGGTCTCTTGCGATTTCGCTGGACGTTTGCCGGGACATGCTTCAAACGTGACCGGCCTAGTTCATTAAAGCTTGGCTTATTTTCAAGTCACACCAGCAGTCTATGTTATGGAAAGCCAGTATACCCGTGTCTAACTAAAAAACTTCTCTGCCTAAGTAGAAATAACCTAAATGTAATCATAGGGTCAATAACGGGCCACACCTTCCTTAAAAACATCTTTTCAACATAGACGCCACAGACAGCCCACTTTGCAGGAGCTGTTTTAACGCCGAAGAATCATCCGCCCAGGTAATCCTGGAACGCAAGGCCGTGGCATCTCAACGTGAAGAAATCCTCGGAACAGTGAGGTCACTCCGTGATGCCCCCAGGAAACTTCTGTGCTTTTGGACAGAGCTGGCTATGTTAGCCATTACCCCCACGAACAATGGACTGAATGGGAGTCTTAAGTGCAGAAAAAGGAGTCCCTACTACTACTACCGGAGAGCCAGTACTTAATTAAAATAAAATATATATTTGTGTATGTGAAACTTGCATAACAACCAGAGGTTTCTAGTTTAAAAACATAACATTTAAAAATCAAATTCACTTTTTACAGTATAAAGTTAAAATTTAAATCAAAACTCACCATAAACGGCCCAGCACTTTGACACTCTGGACAAGACCCTGGTCTGACCTCTGTATTCTGAGTCTGCACAAACGGGCCCAGGATATACCCACACCTGTTACAGTCATACTTGACCACGGACAACTGCGGCAGTACTCCAGTAGTCGCAGTAATAACTCCAACTGTTCTCACAAGCTGGTTCAAGTGAAGCTTCCGGAATGTTCTTAGTTCTTCTATGAGAGGTAGGTCGGATATTCGGACGTGGATTTCTGAAGTGACGCGCTCGTAGCTCGGGAATATTTGGAGGACTATATCTTTAGCTACCTGGAACAGCAATAAAAACTTACGTTATTTTGCTAGATGCTAAAATTCTCGTGATAATTTCGATGATTGTTTGGAAAAGTAATATTTGTCCAAACTATATAACTCTATTCAGTCCTAGACATCACTAATTAGGGTTCCGTAGCCAAATGGCAAAAAACGGAACCCTTATAGATTCGTCATGTCTGTCTGTCTGTCTGTCCGTCCGTATGTCACAGCCACTTTTTGCCGAAACTATAAGAACTACGCTGTTGAAATTTGGTAAGTAGATGTATTCTGTGAACCGCATTAAGATTTTCACACAAAAATAAAAAAAAAACAATAAATTTTGGGGGTTCCCATACTTGAAACTAAAACTAAAAATCTTTTTTTTCGTCAAACCCATACGTGTGGGGTATCTATGGATAGGTCTTCAAAAAAGATATTGAGGTTTCTAATACCATTTTTTTCTAAACTGAATACTTTGCGCGAGAGACACTTCCAAAGTGGTAAAATGTGTCCCCCCCCCCTGTAACTTCTAAAATAAGAGAATGATAAAACTAAAAAAAAAATATATGATGTACATTACCATATAAACTTCCACCGAAAATTCGTTTGAACGAGATCTAGTAAGTAGTTTTTTTTTAATACGTCATAAATCGTAAACCGCAATTTACCAAGTACGGAACCCTTCGTGCGCGAGTCCGACTCGCACTTGGCCGGTTTTTTTATATATTCTGTAGTCCAGATATGTAACCTCATCTAAGATAAGTACAAGAATAATTCAAGAAGAGGGTCTAAAAAAGGCTGAGTTCAATTTCAATCAATAAAAAAGAGAGAATGAAACAATTGTTTGTCAGTGTCACATATATTAAAAGACTTGAGCCAAAAAATCTATAACCTTTTATTAGACTATAAGTATTAAAAGTGATGATTTAAAGTCTCTCTGACATAATTAATCACCAACTAAAGCAATAAGCACAAATCCTAAAACCTTGTCAGTCAAAGAACTACTTCTTAGGTATACTTAGGCCCACTTGCACGAAAAACTTAACACACACAAGGTTGGGGCAGGTTAAATAGGGTTTACTGAAAGTTAGTTTTTTGTTCGTCAGTTAGATTAATAAAACATATTGGACACGTATTTTTCTTTTGACACGTTAACTTAAAGTGACGACGATATGCTTTGAAATATCGTGAAACGTCACGCCGCTAGTACATTTTATAGTGCCTTAGTGACGTCACAAGTGCCCTTTTTATTCGAATTTTTAGTACTATTTGAGCGCGATTTTTTCCGCTATGCGTGCAGCTTCATACAATTTCCATAGGTCACAGAAAGGGCGGAAAAGAATTCGCGCGAATAAAAATCGCAGTGCGCCTAACTTTGCAAATTTTTATTGATTTGGTAAAGCAAAAAATACGTGTCAAATATTATTTGATAATCTCACTGACGGATTCAATAGAATTGTAATTTTCTACCCAGGAAACATCCCTATCGACATGCTGCAGACTAATTCTAAGTTAAGTTTTTCGTACATGTGGGCCTTAGTCAGCATAACCTTACCTCATCAAAGATCTGCAACATCTGGAAGGGCGCTTCAGGCAAGAAGTAGGCCAGCACCTGTTCCCTGCGCGCCAGCACGTCGAACTCCACGTGGAACGACGCCTGGTTGTGCTCGCACATGCGACGGATGCGCTCCTTGTACACGAACTGATTCTTACTGTTAGTGTAGGTACGCAGGAAGTTTTTGAATCTGGAATCGAAGTAAAACATTCATACATATACTCACGCCTTTTTTCTATAGCGGTAGGCAAACGCCACCTGCTACGATGCTTACTTTTACATACTTCTTTCGCTTCACTTACGTTTATATATGGGTCAGGACCAAATTTTTGACATAATTGCACAACGGAAATCACATGTGTCACACTGGAATATAAATGTTCGAAAACAAATCGCACAATGGAATGAAAATTGTTCACGACATATCCTACAAGTTGCAACAATTCACAAATTTCCAAAAAATATAGCGGCAAAAATATTCTTAGATAGTCAAGCAAGGACATGCGTATTTTACATAGCGTAAAAAAACACCGAGTTGTTATTATATTTTATTTGAAGAAATTAAGCTTCAAGTTTAGTTGTTTAATGAATGAGACTATTTTTACAATATATAAAGATAATTTTAAAGCGGAAGAGTTTGTTTGAATGCGCTAATCTCAGGAACTACTGGTTGGAATTGAAAAAATATTTTTGTGTTGGATAGTCCATATATAGAGGAAGGTTATAGGCTGTATAACATCACGCTAGTACCAATAGGAGCGGCGCATAAATGAAAACTGTTGCAAAAACGGGCAAAATTATTTATTTTAGGGAGTTTCCGTTTCGTGCGCTGCGTAAACGGTTTAAGTTACGCAACAATCATGTATGTAGGGTAGATGGGTAGGTAGGTAGCCAGTTGAAGGGAGCGAACACGCGTGGGACAGCTAGTATATAATGTAGCAGCTTTATATGCATCATAAAAGAATACAACCATATAATTAGGTGTTTTGACATTTTTTAGCTAGACATTACATATGTAAATAAAGAGATTCCTGTATTTAATTACTAGCCAATAATGTGATATTTCTCACTTTTCGAACATTTTATGAATGTTGTTCGTTTAGTACGTCACAATGATAATTTTTTGTTTTTATAAAACGTTGCCCCACACTAGGAATTTCTTCCTGTATCGTGGGTGCGTTTACAAACATATAAACTCACATACACAAACACCCAGAGCCGGAACAACTATCTGTAGGTCATACAAATATTTGTTCCGTGCGGGAATCGAACCCGCGACACGCAGCGCAGCAGTCAATCGCTCAACCACTGCGCCAACCGTGCGCTCGCATGGGCGCACGGTAATTATTTTACAATGCATGTCCTCGAAAAGAGCGGTTTTCCAAGCAGCCAAACTGTGCGGAAAGTGTCACTTTTTTTCACTAGTGCTTTTTACTTTCCTGTACTTTTTTAATTTATAACTCCAACGTCAGCCCGACGCATAGAGTTTTTATTATTTGAGAAAAGTTTTAAAAATTAGTTATGTACAGATTATCATTCATATAAAAGGTAAAATAAAACTAATACTTTATTTTAGGCGTTTTTAATTAATCTAGATTTAGTTTTTGATCAATAAATTAATTTTAAATATTCATTAAATATGTTTGGCAGAACGTATATTTTGCTCGTGCCTTATTGCGTTACGATGTGAAAGCAATTCGCACATGCGCAGTAGATATGCCCGAGGAACTATTAGTTAATCTGTGGATATGTTGAACGCGCTTGAATAAGCCCGCTATTTTATTAATTTCATTTTATTAATTTTGTTTATTTCCTCGCACAATGCATAGTAAAATATTGTATGATACACGTACGTAAGATGATTTCCGACTCGTGTCGATTTATCCACTCACTCGCTTCGCTCGCTCGTGAATAAAAATGCCACTCATCGGAAATCATCTACCTTCCGCACTTGTAGCATAAATAACTATTACAATGCATGTCCTCGAAAAGAGCGGTTTTCCAAGCAGCCAAACTGTGCGGAAAGTGTCACTTTTTTTCACTAGTGCTTTTTACTTTCCTGTACTTTTTTAATTTTTAACTCCCACGTCAGCCCGACGCATAGAGTTTTTATTATTTGAGAAAAGTTTAAAAAATTAGTTATGTACAGATTATCATTCATATAAAAGGTAAAATAAAACTAATACTTTATTTTAGGCGTTTTTAATTAATCTAGATTTAGTTTTTGATCAATAAATTAATTTTAAATATTCATTAAATATGTTTGGCAGAACGTATATTTTGCTCGTGCCTTATTGCGTTACGATGTGAAAGCAATTCGCACATGCGCAGTAGATATGCCCGAGGAACTATTAGTTAATCTGTGGATATGCTGAACGCGCTTGAATAAGCCCGCTATTTTATTAATTTTATTTTATTAATTTTGTTTATTTCCTCGCACAATGCATAGTAAAATATTGTATGATACACGTACGTAAGATGATTTCCGACTCGTGTCGATTTATCCACTCACTCGCTTCGCTCGCTCGTGAATAAAAATGCCACTCATCGGAAATCACCTACCTTCCGCACTTGTAGCATAAATAACTATTGTAGCAGACAGGCGCAGCAATAATTATTTTGTATGTATTTGAAGCACTAACCACTCACTAATAATTACTTACACTGATATTAGTATGAATAGCTCCACCTCTTAATAAAAGCGATTTCAAAGTCAGTGGCCTAATTGCTATGAGTTCCTTTTGGCTACTACATCTTCAGAGCAATAAAAGCGTATTTTTTTTGGTAAGCTCAAACTTAACGTAAATAGGTACCAGGAAATACAGACTCCAGCAGGGAATTCGACTTCTGTACACATAATAAATGTATTCCCAAAACTTTTGGTGCATTTGGGTGGGTTGTCCACCACGTACTGATGACGCATCGCCGTACGTCTTGTAGTCCGATGACGGAACGCTAGAAGGAATTAGTTATACTTTTGATACTAACCTGTTAGCAATCTCAGTCCTCGGCCCCAACATAGAGACCCACTCCTTAGTAGTATATCCCTTGGTGTCCTCCAAGTTCTCGATACTCTCGATGCCCTCCTCCACCTGTTCCTCACTGCCCATGGCCGCTTTCTCCGCAGCACGGCGGCGCTTCGCCCGCGGAGCGCCGGTGCTTTCCTCATCAGATTCATCTATGAAAGTGGACAATTTTAATTATTATTCATTTTAGACGATGTATGTGTATGTACTTTAAGAAGGATAAGTTAAAATCAGCCATCATCCCCGATACTGAAAAAAACCCGACTGTTTAAAAAGCGAACTAAAAAGATGTAAACAAGAAGAAAATCATGCATGCAATCCTGCAGTCGGAGGACAAAATGTTCGCGAGCTGGCTGATCAAAACCAGATGTATCCTCCTTTTTAGTTCCCTTTTATACAGTTGGGTTTTTATATTTTTTTAATTAACTTTTTATTTAATCTTATTATTTTTTTTAGATTTAATCTATATAAATAAAACGACAAGTCCTGACTGACTGATTGACTGACTCATCAACGCGCAGCCCAAATCCTTAGACCTAGAAAGCTGAAATTTTGCACAGAGGTTTCCTTTATAACGTAGACAAGGAATAAGGACGGTTTTTTTTAATTCAATCCCTAAGGGAGTTAAATAAGGGATGAAAGTTGGTATGAAACTTAGTATTTCTGCTCGTCATAACAGTTAAAGAAACACGTATTTAATGATTTTTTGAATTTCATCCCTGAAAGGGGTAAAAAGGGGTGTTAAAGTTTGTAATAAAAATAAATAGTTTATCAGCAAAATTACTTGAAACTTAGTACTTCTGCTCTTCAAAACAATTGAAGAAACACGTATTTAAGGATTTTTTTAATTTCATCCCTGAAAGAGGTAAAAAAAGGTTTTTAAAGTTTGTAAGAAAAATAAATTGTTTATCAGCAAAATTACTTAAAACTTTGTATTTCTGTTCCTCAAAACTTTTTATTTTTTTGATACATTTAAAGAAACATGTGTTGAAGGTTTTTTGAGTGTCATCCCTTAAAGGGCTAAACAGGGCTGTTAAAGTTTGTAAGAAAAATAAATTGTTTATCAGCAAAATTACTTGAATCTTAGTATTTCTAATACAATTAAAGAAACACGTGTTGAAGGTTTTTTGAGTTCCTTCCCATAAGGGTTAAAAAGGGGTGTTAAAATTTGTAAGAAAATAAATAGTTTGTCATCAAAATTACTTGAAACTTAGTATTTCTGCTCTTTAATACAATTAAATAAACACGTTTTGAAGGTTTCTTTGAGTTTCATCCCTTAAAGGGGTAAAAAGGGGTGTTAAAATTTGTAAGAAAAAAAAATTGTTTATTATCAAAATTACTTGAAACTTAGTATTTCTTCTCTTCAATACAAATTAAAGGGCACTAGACAGAAAAACCACCAATGTGGTATACAAAGAAGTGCATAATTAAATTCTCACTTCCTGATGACAACATTGTTAGCGTAAACTAATTGGAATACCCATATCTAGACTGTACAGAATGGCACAAAACTCATCACTTTATCGGAAGATGCTATAATTGTTTCTTCGACAATTATTCTGCTTCGAAATTTGTGAATTAAACAGATACAAAATATAGCTGGTAACGTCCAAGCGCGTGTTACCTACGACGCGTCAAGCCATTCTACGAGGAAGACAACTTTTCATCGAAAATGTGCAAACTCTGTGAATAAGCAAGACTATCATCTCTGTGGCACAGAACAGCCGTGTATAATCCAGGAAGAGTCATTACACTGGCTCAAAGTTACTGAAGATAAAATTGTGATGAAATTTGGTATGGAGATAGTTTGAGACCATGAGAAGTAATAATCTCTTTCCCTCTTTATTTATAATAGGAATTATCAAATCTGCCAACGCGTTTGGTCTCTAGAACGCCACATAGGAAACAAACATACATACATAGCATAGATAAACAAATTACCCTCATTTGGCAGTGGGGTACAAATAAATATATTGTTTTTCTTGTCATACTTAATGGTAGTGTGCTAATGCTAATCTTAAATGGTACAACTATAGTACATTACTGCAGCGGACAGCAAAAGAGGCATTGATGGACGAATGTGTAAATGTGGGCCGAGGCTCACATAGGTAGTCAATCAATGCCTAGTTGTGGCTAAGGCTTGTATAGTGCTTTTCTCAAATTAAAACTAAGTAGCACCTGGAACTCATTTTGTCAAATACTCTCTGGGTTATGTATGTGAGTTTAAATGTTTGTAAACGCGCCCACGATACAGGAATAAATTCCTAGTGTGGGACAACGTTTTTTTAAAAAACTAACTAATAACCTACCATACAACAAGTCGCGATCATCCCTCCTGATGCGCCCCTCATCTCTATCTCGTCTCCTCAACTCCTGCTCAGCAGCCACACGGTCCTGCGCTGACATGGGGTCGTAGTCATCATCGTCCAGGTCTTCAGCATCATAGCGATCCAGTGCTGGCATGGGACGGTAATCCCTGTAAATAAAAATTTCGAGATTTTTTGAATTATTATATTTGGGCGCCACCTCCACGAACGCGTGAATCGTCACTAGTGCGTCCTGCTATCGTCGGGTGATCTCCATCAGATGATCTACCCAAAGTACAAACTCACGACTTTTCACTCCCTTGGCCTTTCCAGGACCACATGCTTTTTCTGTGATGAAAAGTAGCCCTATGGCACTCAGTGCTCGTGTAGCTTTATATCAGTGAAAGAAATGGAATGATAAGTTTTGGATAGAACATCCAAACATGTAACTTTATCTTTTTATAATATTAATAGTGGCCTGCCCTAGCTTTGCCAGGGTTGATCATCTGTTTTCGAAAATTCTTTTAGTGATAGAAAGTACACTATTGCTGGATATCCATAGGCTACTATTTATCATGAAACATTTAATGGCTCATAACTACCCCATTGTTGATCAAAGCTTCCACTTTTGACCAGAGCTGTTAGTGCGAGTTTTAACTCATGCTCAATCGCGTTAACATGAAGGTCAATATTACTAAGAATCCACTGTCCGTCTGTCTGTCTGTCATCAGGCTGTATCTCATGAACCGTGATAGCTAGAAACTTGAAATTTTCACATATGATATATTTCTGTTTTCACTATAACAACAAATACTAAAAACAGAAATAAATATTTGAGTGGGGATCCCATACAATAAACGTGTTTTTCTGCCAGATTTTGCAATAATGGTATGGAACCCTTTGTTTGTAGAAATGTAGACAATCTGCAGGAATGTTTCCTATTTTTACTGTTTCAATATCTTACGCCTCCATATTATCATTGAACAGCTCCTCTCCATCGCCCTCTTCCTCCTCAGGGTTGTCGCCGAGGATGGCACCCTCATCTTCAAACATTTCATAGTCACGGGCTGGTGATGTCATACGGGATCGCGCTCCATCGCGCTCTGATGGTGTGTCTGGGGCTGGGGAGCTCTGGAAAGGAAAACAATATTGTTAAGTCATCTAAATTAAAAAAAAACATATTTAAATAATAGAATGCTCACACTACTAAATCATGACAATCTTAGAAGTCTGATAATCTATACTAATATTATAAAGAGGAAAGGTTTGATTTTTTGTTTGTTTGTATGAATTGAATAGGCTCCGAAACTACTTGGCAGATTTGAAAAATTCTTTCACTGTTGGATAGTCCATTTATCGAGGAAGGTTATAGGCTATATAACATCACGCTACGACCAATAGGAGCGGAGCATAAATGAAAAATGTTACAAAAACGGGAAAAAATATTCCTTTTTGAGAGCTTCCATTGCGTGCGCTGCGTAAATGGTTTAAGCTACGCAAATATCATGTATGATGGAATTGTTTCTCTTTAAAAGTTCTAAAAAAAAGTCCGTGACACCATATGTCTATCTTTTAAGGTGGACTCACAATAGCAAATTTTATGTTCTAAATTTTAATTAGATCAACGCTGCCGGTAGAAACAAAAGTTGGTTGCATTCGTATAGTAGTATATATATTATTTCTTATTCAAATAAATAGTTCAACAAGTTGGTAGGTAGATAGGGTAGGGTAGGTAGGGTAGGGTAGGTAGGGTAGGGTAGTGTAGGGTAGGGTAGGGTAGTGTAGGATAGGGTAGTGTAGGGTAGGGTAGTGTAGGGTAGGGTAGTGTAGGGTAGTGTAGGGTTGGGTAGGGTAGGGTAGGGTAGTGTAGGGTAGGGTAGGGTAGGGTAGGGTAGGGTAGTGTAGGGTCGGGTAGGGTAGTGTAGGGTCGGGTAGGGTAGGGTAGTGTAGTGTAGGGTAGGGTAGTGTAGGGTAGTGTAGGGTAGTGTAGGGTCGGGTAGGGTAGGGTAGGGTAGGGTAGGGTAGTGTAGGTAGTGTAAGGTACGGTAGGTAGGGTAGATAAATGTTTGGTGTTTTTATGGCAAAACAAAGTTTGCCGGGTCAGCTAGTGTTTCTTATTTTACATGCCGCAATAACTTTGTATGATCGTCTACGATAAATCAAATTCAAAATCCTAATTTATTACTATGTTACCCATACACTAAAACAAAGGGTATCATTTGTTAGCATAAAGTTTAACTTATAGAATGTATTTTTATAGCTGTCAAATCCGATTTCTTAGATTGTAACGACTTTAGGCTAGTTTTTCTTTTCAGAAACGTGAAAGGGATTCTTCTTCATGTTGCTGGCACAACTGTCATTCTTGTAGCCCAAAACTTAGCTACTTTAACAAGATTGTCAGTGGCAGCGCATAGATCAACTTGGCTATATGTTTTTGGGCACAGAATGAAGGACCTGTCCTGCCCTCCTACGGTTGAGCATGGTTTCAATGGTTTGCGACTTGGTACCACTAGCACACCCTCCTGCTGTTCCGTCCAGATAGCCCCAATAGCGAGATTGGAGTTAGACCTTCCTATCAGAACACACTCACTTTAACATTCTGTCAGTGAGTTAATTCAATTCTTTAGTTCATTATTTTTGTATGAACCACATGATGCTTCTGGGTTCTGGCGAACTTTTGGAAGTAACATTGGTTTCTTGTTTACTGAGTTTCACCGAACAAAGCCATTTTTAGGTTAAAATAACTTCTTTGTTAGTTTTACCAATAGACTAACAACTAATGATAACTGATTTCTTATTCTCTGGGATTTCTACAAATTCTATATTTCTACAAATTCTATGTCTTTTAACATTAGTAAAAGAATTATGAGTACTTAAACCGATCTGTTGTGTGATGCCAAAGCGCCTAACGGCTATGCCGGATGAACAATCACATAAGTCGGTAAATACTGCAAAGAGAAGGCAAACCAGCACTCACCATTGTTTTTTAAACTTATTTATGTAATGATACAACAAACTACACAGAACAATACATTAAATAATGTTTTAATTTTCACAAAAACTCTCGTCTCGTCGTTACAAAAAACAAACAGGTTAACTTTATCAATGTCAAAAAAACGCGCGAATGTTGTGGTGGAGTGTCAAACTTACCTTTTTTCAATTTTCAACCTTATCACGTAACGTTAAAGCTAAATTTATACATACAGTGCTAACTATTTATTTTGAGTAACTTTTTTTTGGGTATTCCACGTCCCGGCTGTGAGGCCTTTAAGTCTTTAAATATTCATATTCTTTATTGTACACAAAATAAAAATTTAAAATACAAAAGGAAAACTTATGTACAAAGGCGAGCTTAACCCATAATTGGGTTCTCTGACAGCAAACCTCAGTGCTAAAGAGAAATTTACAAAATTAGGACAGTTAACAAAAGTGCACAACGGGATCCTGCCGTTTTGCCGAAAAGATTTTGACAAAATTTTATTACCCAAACAAATTTTAGCAACCTTTTTTTATACCATTGCAATATTTCGAATGATTTTAGTACGCATATTTTTATTTGGTCCTATTTTTACTTGGCAAAATATTACCAAGTATAATGTCAATAAGGCATTTGGTCTTTAATCAAATGATTTATTATAGCAAACAATCTTTAGACAATAAACGTTTGGTGAAATGATTTGTTAAGACAAAAAAATTAAGTCAAAAATAAGATTTTTTGGGAATTATAGTAAGCATGCTTGATAGATTAATGATAATTCGATAATTATGGTCAATAAATTAGTGCAAGAGCGAGCGAAGCGAGCTCGGGAGCTTAGGGCACCCCGACACGGATAGGTTAGGTTCGAAGGAGATGACGGGAGCTGAAGTGAGCGAGCGAACTCAGCTCTCGTCATCTCCTTCATGTTAGGTTACTTTAGACCCTGAAGCCAGAAATAGGAGCCCCGCGCAGCGGGGCTCCGTCGTCTTTGTTGCTTAAATAGTAATCGTACTGACACATTGTAATTTAATTTGTATATTTTGCGAAAATGACTTATGATGCAAATTTTTGTCATTGACTAAGCAATTGACTGAATAGAAATGGTAAATTGAAAACTGACGATACTAAATATTTGGCTTATTTGATTTTGCGTAAATACTGTTATTCCAACTGAAAGATTTGACTAAATAAAAATTGTTAAAAGTACTAGTTGGTAAACAAGTATAGTTTAAACGTTCATTTCCCAAACATTAGGTTTGCGTTACAATTTTTTGTGAACAGATTTTTTGCTAAGTAATAATTTGGCAAATGAAATTATGCGAAAATTTTTTTGGGAAGTGAAATTTTGTCAAATTCCTTTCGGTCAAACAAGGGAGACCCGTGCACAACATATACTAAAAAACATTTGAATTCTTACTAACTAAATACACTACACAAATACGTGTACAGCACATAATGTATAAACATAATACATACATAAATCTAAAATACATACATATTTATGCGTCATGTTGACAGGAAATGTTCCTTAATTCTTCTCCTGAATATATGCAGTGAAGGGCTATCCCGTATGGAATGAGGAAGATTATTCCAGAGGCAGACAGCACGAACAGTATATGATCCACCGTAACGACTTGATGAGTGGGGAGGAAAACGAAGGAGAAGGGATGATGAGGAGCGGCAAGGCTTTCCTCTCGGAACAAGATACTCAAAGTCTTTGTTTGGTTTTTAACCGACTTACCAAAAAGGAGGAGGTTCTATGTTCGACTTCTTGTATGTTTTTTTTTTTTTTTATTTATGTTCACCGATATATCCGCCAATTGTGGACCGATTTTGAATAATAACGGCAAATCATTCGGGATTGCTTCAATCGCATGTCTGTTTATTGTTAATACCATTTCATAACATAACATCACTGCAGTATACTGAAAGGGGTACGCAGAACTCTTATTTCACCGGTTATGTTCAAGTATCATGTTTTTCGGGTAATCTGTTCTGGCGTAATAGGTACTTACTAAACAACTTGCCTATTAGGTAGGTAAAACTAAAAAGGGAAAAATAAAAAACTTTTTTGCAAAAAAATACTACCGACTTCCAAATAAAAAACTACAAAGTGAAAAATAACTTTAGTTTTGGAAGTCGGTGTCCATATCGCAAATAATTGGTGTCTACGAAAGACACCGACTTCCAAAAATAAAGTTATTTTTCACTTTGTAGTTTTTTATTTGGAAGTCGGTAGTATTTTTTTGCAAAAAAGTTTTTTATTAGATTTATAATGAAGTCACTTTAATTTAAACAGAAACTTTTTCCTGCAGTATTTAGCGGAAAATATATCGAGTAAGCCTTTTCACAAACTAATCTTCCACATTCATTATTTGGGAAAATAAAAGACTACACATTACAGCTTTGTAGTAAGTCAATATTGTACAATAAAATTCTCAGCTCCATTCTCTTTCTCAGATCGAAATTATTGTTTAAATCATTCCAAATATTTTTCACCTGTCACTTCATATACAGGTCTTAAGATACAGTATAAGAGGCAAGACCTGCAGCCTAATTGTGTAAGTAAATTCGGCAAAGGAAACGAACTGTTTATTTCCCAAAAACGACTTTTTGCAATACGAAAAGTCGTTTTTGGGAAAGAAACAGATTGTTTCCTTTGCCGAATTCACTTACACAATTAGGCTGCGGGTTAATTTTTTTGTATAGACATTTTTGTGTAGAACGAAATCTTCTGTGACAATACTATAATTATGTGTTTATTGTATTTCTACCACTTTGTTTTGAACTGTGTCTGTGTGTATTATTTGGATACATAAACAATTTTTATGCATTACTAGCTGTCGCCCGCGGCCTCGCTCCCGTCAACTGGCTACCTACCAACCCTTCCCTATTCTACCTACCTACCCTACCCTATCCTATCTACCTACCTTCCTTACTCTACCTACCTTAACCACATTTTTTTTTGTAGTAAATTTAGCCTATGTCCTTCCTCAGGATGCCATCTATCCCCTTGCCAAATTTCATTGAATTCCGTTCAGTGGTTTAGGCGTGAAAAGGTAACAGACAGACAGACAGCGTTACTTTCGGATTTATAATACTACTAGCTGACCCGGCAAACTTTGTTTTGCCATAAAAAAACCAAACATTTATCTACCCTACCCTACCCTACCCTAACCTACCCTACCCTACACTACCCTACCCGACACTACCCTACACTACCCTACCCTACCCTACCTATATAGCCTATGTCCTTTCCCAGGTCTCAAACTATCTTCATACCAACTTTCATCTAAATCGGTGCAGAGGTTTAAGCGTGAAAAGGTAACAGACAGACAGAGTTACTTTCACATTTATAATATTAGTATGGATTACTATTACTACTAGTATGGATTATAAATCTTTGGACCGATGACCTGGTTAAGATAGAGGGTGCGAGCCGCACGGGATCGGTCAATGTGGCGACGCCTGGGGGATGCCTATGTCTAGCAGTGGACTTCTTTCGGGTGAAATGATGATGATGATTATATATCTTTGAGATTCTCGGGTCTCCTAGGGTTAGGGTCCCGGACCTTTGAAAGGCGTACCAAGAGCCGAAACCAACCGGCAGAGGCCTTGTTAGATATGTAGCATGAAATGTGACACCAACCGATAATTATCCCTGTATGTACTACGCAAGTGCACCCAAGGATAATTCCTGGCTGGTGCAGGACTATTGCAAAATATGGAGACAGAACTTATTGGGCTATGGGTTTGGGCGGTTTCGTGGATTGATTACCTAAAACTATAAAAGGACTATTAACACCTGCCTGATCACTGTTGATCTACATGGCTATAAAATGGCAGGAGATGTTTGCACACTCAATTAATCGACCCTCCCATAAATAGTCACTAGCACTTTAGTGATGTAGCGCCAAGGGGGCAACATATACGGAGGGGCTTGAGGAGTGGAGAGATATACCACGGCTACCAGGACAATCCCGGAAGTATGGTCAAGATTCCTACTAGCATTTTACCGGCTAACTTCCTTGCTCCGAGCACGTTTGCTCTTACGAATCTCCACTCAAGCCAGCCAATTAAGGCAAGAGATAGGGAGCTCTGTTCCCCGTCAGTGTTCACTCCGACCGGCCAATTTATTATATTATTTAAATATATTATTATACTAGCTGACCCCCGCGGCTTCGCTCCAATCAACTGGCTACCTACCTACCATAACTACCGTACCCTACCGACCCTACATATTAAAAAAAAACATCTACTAAATAGTCCGAACAAAGCCTGAACATTTGGTTTGTATAGGTGAGCCCGTTCTTGAGTTATAAAATTACAATGAAAAGTGGCATTGATTTTTATATACATGATCTTCGATCATGGAATTTTGTAATGCCACCTGAAGGGAAAGTATATATGTTTTCTGTAGATAGAAAATTTTACTCAAAGTAAACATTCCTTTATTTTTGAAAAGAAAGAAAGCTGCATACAAAGATATTCGAAAATTCGCTTGCTACACCCGGGAATCGAACCGACTAATCTTTAAAAATACACCCTGTACTTTTATTGCATCGATCGTTAGGGTCAATTATAAGGATGAAATCTCTCTAACAAACTTGATAAATTAAATGAAAGGAAAACTATGAAATCTTAAATTATTTTAATTATTTACAAAAAATGGTAAACTAACTAATTAGTTGCTCGAAATGGGCTCCATTTTCTTGGATACACAAATAGTAATTCGTCATTTTAATGGATAAATGACGTCAATGATAATTATTAATTAGTTACTCACTTAAGGATACAGATGGATCTTTGAGTAAAAGTGCTTTAACTTGACCCATTGAATTTATAAGTCCAGATTTTCCAGTTGCCTAGACACTTGAGAGAATAAAAGTGCATCTGGCGATGTGACGTCAATCCTGTACGGTTGTCGTATCGTATACACGATCAACTCTTAGCAGAGCGGCTAATGGACGTCTTCGAGGAAGTAATGAAACCATGAAGGTAACTAGTCGTCTTTATTTTTAATACGATTGTAATGCATGCCGTTCATGCTTGCTAGCTGGAGGCGGAAGAGGAAGTGCACTGACTAGAGATGTGCCACATGATATTAATAGTATTGTGAAATATTACTTAACAGCGCCGACGTTCGGCACTATTGGCGCTCGAGGCGAACGCAGGGCGCCGCACAGTGGGATCGTAAAACGGCTCTCGAAGACATAGGAACTTAAATTTAAAACTGAAGATTTTTTTTTCTTGAAATGGCTTCCTATAGTCAATATTACGCCTATATAGTCCATATGATGCAATCTGGTAGGCAAATTGGAAAGAAATATTATTTTTTGCAAAATATTGTATGGAGCTGTTAAAAAATGTATAAATCTCCGGAACCGCAAAACTAACTGTAATATCCTTGCACACGTTCTATAAATTAATTTTAGGCGATTAACACACGGCACCGCGCACCGCCGCGGTTGGCGGTGAAGCGGATCTCATGTCGCATTGATCTCTATTAAATCCGTCGATGCCTAACACACGTACACCGCTCGACCGCGCGGGTCGAACGGTGCTCTCCACTCCGCGTCCGCGGCGGTGCGCGGTGCCGTGTGTTAATCGCCTTAAGACCGCGCTATCGCATCAGGTCTACCTAATGATAGTTGTAAGGGAGATTTTAATAATAAATAAATAAGTTTCTTTGTCTTCGTGAGCCTTTTTCGATCCACTGTGCACCGCGCGGGTAGGCGGGAGTGGCGTCGCATTCCAACGAGGTGCAATTTATTTTTACCAACTTCGTGAACGATTTTTTTCTGTCAACATTGGTTGCGTTCAAATGTTTGCTAAATAGTACATGATGCAATTCAATTCAAACTTTACAAAAAAATATGAACGCAGAATAACCTCAAATCTTTAGCATTGACATGACCATGTAGACCTGACATTTATTTTGCTAGTAATGTCAATCGTTATTTCATCAATAGTAGCGAAAATATGGCTAAATACATAGCTCAAATTATAGTCCTTGGTGCCCAAGTAGTGGGACGAGCTTTTGCAAGAGCCCTCAAGCAAGAAATAGCTGCATCTCAAGAGGCAGCGAAGCGAGCTGGTGGTGGACCTGAAGGCAGCCGAAGAGCGGCAGCAAATGCTTCCACAGGTCTCACGTTAGAAGAAGCAATGCAGATTTTAAATTTAGACAAATTGGAAAAGGAAAAACTGCTCAAAAACTACGAACATCTTTTTCAAGCTAATGATAAGGCTAAAGGTGGATCCTTCTATTTACAATCAAAAATAGTGAGAGCAAAAGAAAGATTAGATGAAGAATTTAAACAAGCCAAACAAGAAGCAAGTAAAGAAAAGGGTGCACAAAGTCAACCAAAGGATACATCATGAAACTAAGTTAACTCGTTTGGACTAGAAATGTTATTTTTATTGTTGTAGATATTGTTTTAGTTAAAACAGTGTTCAGTTTTGTAAAATATTTATTGCGTAGAAAATGGATACCACAATAGTGACTAGAATACATCAGTCTTCATAACATACATTTTGATTATGCATTACAAAAATAACCGATAAAAACATTGCAAAACCATACGAACAATCCATCAATGCTGAAGCATTATGTCCTACTAAAATAATTAGAAATCAATAAATATTTGTTATGCATCAACACTGATTTTTAGTAATACTAATACCAATATAGCAATGAGTATATTATTTTGAAACTTGATTATATGGAACACTATTATAAGCATCTATTGTTATATATTATTGGTATTGTTTGGAAGCATTTATATATTTGATTTGTGCTCAGCAACATGTAACTCCATTTCAGACACAAGAATTATATTTAACATATTTTAAATAATAATGAAGTAACAAGACCAAAATAACTATGACTATTGGAATTCAAAAAACAGTCTTGCATGTTATTACAACATATGAGATCTTTGGTTTCCCATTACTTCCGCAAAAAACTATGTCTGTAACTCTTAGTGGATATGTAAAACTTTAACCTAAATACATCTACGATTACAATTCCTTACAATAACAAGTATGCAACCAAACAGGTTATAAAAATGACTAGAAATAATTGCTTAGTATGGAATGACACAATGGAAGAAATTGAGCAAAACGATTCTATCTGGATACACATCAATATTTTCAAAAGAGATCTAAAATGTATACCATCACTTGTTCCCACTCCATGTATAAATATCACTTTTCGAAAATCGATCTTTTTACCAAGTACTCCTCCAAATATGGATTATGAAAAATCTTACTACTAACATTTTTCTAAGTTGACAATTTTATGAAAAGGTTATTTTGGACTTACACTAAGAAATTAGGCTCATACAGAATTTGAAGAGTTCCGTCTCCTATATTGGACTTATAATATTGTAAATACCCCTCACTCTCTTGTTGCAAGTTTACAGAATTACAAATAAAGGTATAATAGACATCTATAAAGGGCAGTGTTGTTAACAAGATCAGTTTTTATCTAGGGTTTGACATCCATTAGAACAACAACTTCATATGGGCTACACTCAGACATACCTAGTGTATTGCAGAGCCAACCATAAAACCCTTTTTCGAAATCGCAAACATCCTTCCACCAATTGGCAGCACTGAAAGTAAGCTGGACTATACCAGCATACAGACCCAGCCCAATAGTAAAAATTACTATCAAAAATGGGTATGCCAAAATCACAATCGGGGCCAGTAGAACCTTTTTAATGCAGCTGAAATTCTCTGTGACATGTGAGAATACATTATACCAAGCCATTGTACCCATGTAGAATGAGTACAAGGCTGAAATGCTTGCAACAAATGGAATGCACATTAGGCTGAAGAGAAAAATGTGTGGCCCATTGTAGAGAGAACATTTGGATATGTCCATCTTATTGTACTCTTCAGCCACAATAGCTGCTTCAATAATCTCCAGCTCCTCTCTGGATATATTGAGTTTGACATCAACATTCTGACCCTTCTTCTTTCCTCTTTTGATTGTACCAGTCATAGTCAAATATCCATCCCTGGAAGTATCTGTCAAAGAGCAGTCAGGAGACATTGATCCTTCAGATTCCAGGCGCAAAGCTGTTACTTCAGTATCAGTGTTCTCACCCTCCATGATTCCTGGGACAATGTTTACTCGTTTTTTCCTTTTAGCACTGTTCTTGAGGCTGTCAGTGAGATTGCCCATTTCAAAGCTGTTTTCCGACTGAGTTTGTGACAGGCTGTTTGGAGTGGCTGATGAGCTCTCATTTAGATCAGAGTTCAGGATCTTGCAGCTTTTCTGTATGTCACTGTCGTTAGCATCTCTTAGATCACCGTGACTGGAGCAAGCATCAGAAGAGTTTTCGTATATTGGTGACAGATCTATTATCTCCCTGCTGCTGTTAAAAGTAGACAAAGCTTGGTATCCATTCTTCTGGATATTTTGCTTCTGAGATTCTGAGTCTCCATTAAAATCATTAAGGTCTTCATCATTAACATCATTGATTATGGGAAGATTAATTTTCATGTTGGACTTTAGGCCTTCCATGGTTGAGTGGATTATACCATTGGCTGCATGCTCTGAAACTGGCGACAAGCCGTTCTTGTATTTAGTTTGGGCATCATCTGCAACTCCCTGTAAAAATAAATATGAGTTATTACCATGCTTCCCAAATTGATTATGTTTAACTACATATAGCCCTCGCACGAAACGGTGCTGTTTTTGTATGAGATTTCCTACTGTGCAGCCATTGTAGCCAACTTCAAGGCGGCCAAGAAGTTTGGCGAGAACTATACTCGACCTACTTTCATCCTGATCATTGTAAAATAGTTTTAAACAATTGGTATTTAAAGTAATCCGGTAGAAATAACTAATCCAGATGTAGGACGATTTCATCAAAAACAAGTACCTATTATAATTAAAAATATGAGTGGAAGCATAAAGATTTCACCTAAAAAATCGTTATTAAACGAAATCTCTGTAACCTATTTGGCATCTCAAAAACTCGTAAATAATGAAATATTGTCGATTTCGCGTAAAAAACCGGCTTAATAAAATATTCATCAAAAATTCAAAACCAAGAGCAATCACAAAGAACTTATACCGCTTCGTTCGAAATACAACAGTTATTTCACTGCCTTATTACAATAAGTGCACACTAGAAACTTCTGCAATGTTATACGAAGGTATTCAGACATAAATCACGAATGATAATGCTGCAATTAGAACGCAAAATATTATATTTACCTGTACAGTAATTATGTGGTCTACATGGCTGGCTATTGTGTTCTGTTTCTTCCCATTTCGTTTCTTCGGCAGTATGAATATTGGCTGTTCCACTTTAGACATAGCTGCTTACAGTTCGGAGAGGGCAATTATGCAGTTAAAACACTAATTATGCACAAATATATTAAAAACTTGGCGAAGAATAAAAACAACAACCGATGCCGGCCATTATTTTAATACGACTAATTTTAAAAGACGACTTCGAATGTTCAAAATATTGGACATTTGACGTTATCTGGTGTAGTAAAATGAGAGAGATGATTGACGCTTCAATTTTGTCGTATTGCAAGTACGGTCCAAATCCAAAAATTCCAAAATTATGACAGATTTATGATAAAACCCATTGAAAGCATTGTTAGAAACCATTAAAAACAGTCTGCCTAATTTAATATTTTCTATAATTTTATGTGATTAAATTTTATTTAGTTTTATTTATTTATTAATCACAAAATCCACAGCTCTTAAAATACTTTAACACACCTATTGTACTACTATTACAGCCAATTACGGATTTACAATTTATTGACTTTACAAATAAAATTGCAACAGAAACTTAGAACAACAAAACATACAAAAATATATATATAATTATATTATATATATTATTATTTTATTATATTTGAAAACAAAATTTTGCCGTACAAGTTTTTAATATATTTTTTGAAGTATCTACATAATTGTCGAATGCCGTGATGCCGTCTAAACTGAGGGCCCTTAAATTGCAAGACTGGAGCCCTGATACAGCTAGGCAATGGGCTCGCGGCAGACCGAGGAAAAGGTTGGATGGACGACTTAGATGGCTTCGAGAATTGGCGAGATGAAGCATATCTTATCTTATTTTGTGGAGGGTCCGAGAAATAACTTGGACACTTCGACCCATTGGGATCAATTGTGTTTTCCTAGATAACTTACTCCTCCCCAATCTCGTTGAAAACTACTACCTTGATAACTTACTCCTCCCCAATCTCGTTGAAGACTAGGAGATATGAGCCTATAGTCTTCTGGTTTTGGATATCCAACCCCTAGGAGACTCATTCGCTTACCAGCCAGTGCATCGCAGTGCACAGAAGGTGCTCCATGCGTTCCGTATGTTTCCCACACAACCTGCACATGGGTGTCGGGGTTAGACCCATCTTCATGTGCATGTCGTTGGTTCCAAAGTGCCCAGTAAAGGCCCCAAGCAGGTAGCGGATTTGCCTCCTGCTCATATTCCAAATGCATTCCCGGGCTTTGAAAGTAGAGCCTAGGAATTTCTTGGAGTGTTGTAGACCGGTATAAGACAGCCAATGTGTTCGTTGTCTTTGATCTGCAAACTCCCTAAATGTGGTTTTGACGAGACGCGTCGAAATGCCTACACATGCTTCTGGACCCACTCACCAGTTCATCTGCCACTTCGTTACAATGGATTCCTTTGTGCCCAGGGACCCACATCAGTCTTACCCCGTTATGCTTCCCAAGCCTGTTTAGGGTTTGGATAGCATCCAGAATAAGTCTGGAGTCCACTTTGTAGGATACCATGGCTTTGATTGCAGCCTGACTGTCACTAAGAATATATATGGATTTGCCTCTGGTTCCTCTATCTATATTCTCTCGGGCACAGGTTATTATGGCATATATTTCTGCTTGGAATACAGTTGCCATCTTCCCTAAGCTTCTGCTACAATTGTAACCTTTTGCGTATATTCCCGCTCCTGTACCTGATTCCATTTTGGATCCATAAGTGTACCATACCAGACTATCTCGTTCTAGTGGATCGTTCCCTTCGTCCAGACCTTTCAAACACAAACATAGTTTGCATTTTATCGGATATCATGCTTGTTACCCGATCCAGGCCTTCATTCCCATCGAACTTTGTATAGTTAGTCTTTGGCTTAGAGGCATCCCATAGTCCAGCAAAAGCAAGACGATGTAATGTCTTCCTTGCCTCGAATTCAACCATCATATGCAGAGGAGGGATATTAAGGTATCTCTCAATCGCTGCCGTAGGTGTTGTCCTGAAAGCACCCGTGATGCCGAGACACACTGTTCTTTGTAACCTGGTGAGTGGCGCTTTGCACGAGGCAAACTTTGTTCTTGGCCACCACACTGTGCTGCCGTATGTGATAATAGGTATTATCATTGTCCGGTACAGCCATCGTATCACTTTGGGCTTTAGCCCCCAAGTTTTACCGTAGGTGGAACGACACATGCCGAACACTCGTAGGGCCTTTGTCGTAATATTTTCCACATGAGTTTTCCATCTGAGTTCTTTATCAAGCGTTACACCCAGATATTTAACTTCGGTGGACCAGGGCAGCTTAATTCCATTGAGGGAGGGCTCGCCTAGGTTTCCTAGTTGTCTTTTCCTCGTGAATGGAATAATGACTGCTTGGGTTGATAGAGAGGTGCTTCTTTGTACACCATTCTTCTGTCATCCTCAATGCTGTAATAATCCATAGACTATGTTCGGGAATTTACCATTAATCATTATAGGTCATCTGCATAGCCTACTGTGTAGAATGGTCCGGTATTGAGTTTGGTAAGCAGCGAGTCTACTACCAAGCACCACAGTAACGGTGACAGCACCACTCCGCCTTGCGGACAACCTCTTGTTGCACTAAGTCTGTCTCCAATCAGTTCCGATCTGACTATTCTGCTTCTCAGCATATAGTCAATCCAGTTGCATGTGGTATCATTGATGCCATGTTCCTTTGCAGCAATGCGTATGGACTCAAATGTTGTCTTGTCGAAGGCTCCCTCTATGTCGAGGAAAGCCCCGACACATATCTCCTATCCCTCAAGCGCAGCCCCGGCTCGACTTGCAACATAGTGCAATGCCGTTTCCGTAGATTTGCCAGGGCTGTAGGCGCACTGTAATTTATAGAGAGGGAATACTTTAAGTGGTCCCTCTCTTAGGTACCTGTCTACCAGTTTCTCCAGAGCTTTTAAGAGAAAGGATGATAGACTGATGGGCCTGTAAGCTTTAGCTTCCTCATAAGTCTGTCTACCCACCTTCGGTATAAAGGTGACTTTGAGCTCCCTCCATGCCTTGGGTACGTACCCAAAGGCTCTGTATCAGGGGATTTGAGAGGCTGGAAGCCCGCTATGGCAAGCTTCAGTTTATTTTCATCTACAACTTTCTTTGCCGTGAGCCAGTTAGATTTGGACGTGTGCCTTGTGAGCTCATCCCATGTGACTGGTTCCTCTTCATCGCTGTCGCGCAGTATACATTCTGGGAAGTGAGTCCTAAACATCACGCCCAGAGTGTTCTGTCCAGTTTCCGTGAGATACTCATTCACATCCTTTACAGATGATAGTGGGTTTGTCTTAGTCATGGACATTGATTTGCACAACCTCATTCCATTTGGCAGAGCTTCAAAGGAGGTGCAATTCTTCCGCCAATTAGTTCTTTTGGCCTTGCGTACCACCGTGTTATACCTCGTCAGCATGCTATGATAGCCAGATAAATCCTTCTTGGCTTTTGCATCATTAAAGGCCTGACGTGTTTCCTGACGTATTTTAACTAGTTCAGGAGTATTTTAACTAGTCCACTATGGTACCTTTACAAAAGACCTTTTTCTCTGGGCAATTATCTTCCCATGCACCGATGGTGCCCGCCTTGATTCTGTCCACTTCAAATTCTATATCTAGTATGGCATTAGGGCCCCCTAGATTTACTTTTGGGTCCCTCCTGTACGAGTCCCAATTTGTATGCCTTGGGTTTCTCTTTCGTCTAGTTTCGGCTACTCCCGCCGTCCTAAACCTAAAGCATTTATAATTATGGTCAGACAGAGAGATTTCGTCCGATATATGCCAGTTTTCAATATGAGCGCTGGCCCTGTTTGAAGCCAGTGTCAGGTCAATAACTTCAGTTCTCGCCGAGGTCCTGAAAGTAGGTTTATTGCCCGCGTTAAGGATTTTTAAAGAAGAGCTTACCACAAAGTCCAACAAATCCTCCCCTCGTTTGTTGACATCTGAAATGTCCCAAACTACGTGGTGTGCATTCGCATCGCAGCCAAGTATTAGGTCGAGGTTTTCTTGGTTGCTGTGTTCAACCAGTCTTCTGATTAGTGGTTTTACTAGTTCCTTTTGTTCATATGGGAGATAGGCAGAGGCAAGGATAATTCTCCTTTTCTCTGTTCCCGTCCCCACTTGGATCAAAGTTGTTGTAAGATCCCTGTAACAGAAAGTACGTAAGGGCATTGCCTCTATACCGCCCTTGATATAGATGCAAGTCCTCGCGTCATTAGTTGGACAGTCATAGACACCATGCCTCCTGTACCACCTAAGCCTTCTATAGTCCCCTTATACAGATAAGGTTCCTGTATCAAGGCAACGTTATATGTGTTAAGCTTCAGTTGCCGAGCCAGAAGGACAGTAACGGCTCTGCAATGATGCAAATTAATTAACCTTAGTCCTTCCATCTTGGATGATTTTGATGGGCCTGTATTGATATAGGAGGGCCTTAGTTTTGAGGCCCCTCCTCCATCGCCTGGCTCTCCTCGAGAGCATTCGGCGACTCAATCCCCAGGGTGTCGAAGTCCTCGAGGATATCATCCTCATGGTCTGCCTCTGACGCCCTGGTCTTAACCTCTGTCTCCGAGTCTGTCTGCGCTGCGTCGTGAGCAGAGATTTCGTCGATGGCCTCATCACGTTGTGGTCCATCTTCGGAGGGTTCCGCTTCTGCTTCTGCAGTGGGCGCCTCTCCCTTATCTTCTTCCAGGAGCTTAAAAGAGTATCGTTCAATTCCTCCCGTAGCCCGCGGCCTTGATGACCCCAGCGGACACCCCGTCCATGAGGACGATACGACGGATGCCGTCTGCTCAGTAAGAGTATTCACGACCTTCCAGTCGTCCGTCCTCAAGGCAGGGTTAAGTCGCTGGAGCAGTCGAATGGCCCGGGCAAAGTCTTGCAAAGCCAACTTGCGACTCTACCATGCCATTTTGACTGACTTTGGAAGGTCCTTGGCGTCGACGATCTTGAGTTTCAGGGAGCCAAGTTCCACATTGTGGATGGCACCCCGAAAACAGCAAGCTGCATCAGAATCGTCACAGGATACAAGTACTGCACCCGCGACGACTCCGGGAGCAACCGTGAGAACAGGCAGAGGATCCGGCGCATCTTCCCGTTTCTCAATTATGAGCTGCTGGATTGGCACTAAGTCCTCCGCCGGGTACTGGGTACTTGACTGTGACGACAGCGAGTTTCACAGCCGCCACCGCATCCCTAAAGGATCCGGTTGAGGGTGATTGCCCTTGGGTCTTCGTCCTCTTGGCCGCCTTGTCCCCGCTGTCTCCGCTGAGAACAGCACGCGGTCTCTTTGATGGGTCCTCCGTAGGAGTCTCCCCAAGAGCCGCCTGCTGTCTCAGCTTTTGGCGCTTTTTCCTTTGCGTCCCAGATCGTCCAACCGGAAGCCAGCCTGATTCATGCCGGCCGCCGGGAGACGACGAGGTGCTGTCTTTGCCAGTCGCGTCCGGGGCGGCAAGGTCCGAGGTCATTTGACCTCTTAACGCAAGGGTCCCGTGTCGCGCCAGCTTTGGCAGTACCCTTATGCCCAGTGGGCTGGTTTGCAGTACCGCCCTTCGGTGGTCTCACAGCAGTGTCGACCCTCGACAGTGCCGCAGCAGTACCGTCATTTGACAGTCTCGCCACAGCCCCATCTCGAGACAATCCCACTGCAGTCTCACCTCTGGACGTTCCTGCTTGGGAAGATGCAGTCCCGGCTTGCGCCGATCCCGCCTTTTGGAGCGCAGTCCCAGCTTTCGCCAGTCCTTCGCCTTGTTGTTTTTTTATTTTAAAATCCATTAAAAATCCCGTGTTATATTTTCAACCCTCAACTATCCCCACCCACCATGGAGTGCTCAAGTAGCGATGCTTCGGTAGCACCAGGGATTAGTCGAGGGAAATAACCCCCCCCCCCCCAATTAGTTGCTTACGAGACTGCACAGCACCAACCCACACCGCTACCACTAGCGATGCGAACGAGCACCTTCATCCATCGCCAGCGCCATCATTTGGGGCTTGCAGGCGGCTGCAAGCCCCAAATGGGAGTGAACTCGCCTGGGGGCCGTTTGACCGTAGCTGGCTAAGCTACGGCCTCCCGTGTGAGAAGAAATCCGGCCAAAGTGGAATGTTCCTCAGAGACATTAAACCGCATACGCTCATCGGCTCAGCCACCAGGATCCCATCATCCTCCCATACGAGTTAGTAGTTAGTCATACGAGTAGCATAGATTCAGCCCCTCCCCGAGATGAAGCATAACACAGCACCTACAGAAATGGATTGAATTAGAGGAAGTCTTTGCCCAGGAATGGGACAGCTCAGGCTAGCAAAAAAAAAAAGATGCAGCTGCAGAGTATCCCACAGCTTGAATCTACAGGTTGAATTCATGAAAAATATGTTTTACCAAAAATTCATTCACCTGCAATTTTAAGCGGTACTATATGCATTCATAATATTCCTGAACAGATGCCATCCTCAGCACCGGCCCTGGGGCCTGAGGTACAGCGAGAGAGAGGAGCGGTTCGAAAGAGGCGCCAAACAGTCAAATGTGAAAAACTATTTCTAGCGCAAATAAAATTATGATGGCACTTTTTGATATTTGCAAAAAACTTTTTCACAAAAAATTAACAGACATCCAAAACAAAACACTAAAAAAGCAAAACTAACTTGTTTCGGAAGTCGGTGATTTTGGTAACCTTTATTTTTTTGTCGTTTTGTGACACCGACTTCCGAAACGAAAGTTAATATTGTTCTTTTTGTCGATTTCTAAAATAAAAACGTTTTCACAAAAAATAAACTGACTTCAAAATCAAAACACTAAAAAGTGCAAAATAACTTTCATTACCGAAGTCGGTGTCCAAAAAAACACCCCCATTAAAGTGCAAGATCGGTTGTGAAATCGGCTGTGATGACAATTCGTCACACCAGCTATTTCGTCGCTATCGGTAATAGGGCAGTTTCAGTAATACGTACAAGTGGTCAGTTTCCCAACTCGTCTCAAGACGTATTTCGTCTCTCTCCCAACTCGTGCTACGATTATGTACCTACTATGTAGAGTACAAATTAAAAAGTAGTGTCCGACGTAAAGTTCGGTTTGGTTTCGGTTTCGATCGAGTTTCGGCAAAAAAACTAGTTTCGGTTTCGGCGGCAAACCTGCCGAAACTACGGTCGAAACCGAAACTGCATTCGGGAGTTTTCGCGCTTTGATCGGTCATGTTCAGCACGTTAAATTCCATCTAAGCGAGGAGACGTCGACGACATTTTGCCGCATCCACATGCCTAAATGCCTTTTAGGTCTCGCACGGGGTTATTTATTTTTTGTTATTGTTTGTGCAGATAAACATTTTTCTTTCTTTCTTAATCATGTCGTGACTGGCTTGTATTTGCAGTTCATCTTGTTTGTTGTGAGTTTTGAGTGGCCAACATGTAGGTTGCGGTGCTGCCTGGGCGACATTGCAACTGAGGCGGGGTGCGATGTCGTATGGGGTCTCCCATACCCATACGATATCGCGACTGAGGGTTGGAGGCCGTGACGGGAGAGGAGTGTATTGTGCCGTGTGTGGCCGTAAAAACCAGTTTTGGTCGGACACTATTAAATAGTGCATAGGTGTCACATAACATTTATGAGATAAAAGTAAATTTCTAATACTTACCAATGAACCAGAGCTCAGGCTCTTTTGCTCCAGAGTAAGGCAAAGTGGTCGATTAACGTGGCGGTGATCGCCATAATTGATCCTCTCCTGAGATAATTGGGTGGGAGACCTCGAAGGTCAAGTGGCTATCATTGGCGGGACCCTTATCAACACGTCACGAAGATACGGCTGGAATGCTGCTCTCGTGAATGGCAAAGCACTATACGGTATACTTCCAACCCAACAAGATTCATGCAGACTTCGAAAGTTTCCTTGTTCAGTTAGGAGCTATCGCTGGCCGATATCAACCTCGCCCCACGATTTTACTTGGAGATTTCAACGCCTTTCGCTGAGATTTCGCATTTTAATAGTTATTAGTACTCCTAGATAGGTAATTCTCGTAGATAGTAGACCGCGGCGGTGGTTTTTAAGTAGGTGAAAAAATGGGGGCGCTAAAAAATAATTTATTCTCAAGTGGGCAATAGACAAAATGTATTTGGGAACCCCTGATCTAAGGCATACGTAGTATCTCTAGCACAGACTACTACTTAGAAGCTACTTAGTTAAGGCGGAAACACATTACTGTGGCGTGGCGTGGCGTGGCGCATACTGGCGTGGCGCTGAGTGTGCACACTAAACTGGCGTGTCGTGGCGCGCCATGGCGCTATTTCTGAATTAGTATACATCGAACCTTTGCAACGTGTAGACGTACATAATATTAACTTCGGATTCGGATGATGATTTCGATGAAGACCATCAATTTATTTCTATGCACCAGCCATGTTATATCTCCACCACCCTTCCACCATCTTGGTTGACTGGCAGAGAATACCTTAAGCTTTAAGTCTGCCTATGTTGCATGTTTGCACCTTTAAGTTGCATGAAATGTTAATAAATAAATAAATTTCTCCTAGCAATTAAACTACTTTAGAGCAAAATAAAAAAAAAACCGGCCAAGTGCGAGTCAGACTCGCGCACGAAGGGTTCCGTACCATTATCGCAAAAAAGGACAAAAAAAACACGTTTGTTGTATGGGAGCCCCCCTTAAATATTAATTTTATTATGTTTTCAGTATTTGTTGTTATAGCGGCAACAGAAATACATCATCTGTGAAAATTTCAACTGTCTAGCTATTACGGTTCATGAGATACAGCCTGGTGACAGACAGACGGACCGCGGAGTCTTAGTAATAGGGTAACGTTTTTACCCTTTGGGTACGGAACCCTAAAAAAGAAGGCAAGGTCATTTCAAATTTAAAAGTTTTTAGGACAAAAACATAAAAAAATCGGTTTGTTTACATTTTGATTATAATGATATGCGATTATCTCGGCAAAGTTTGGACCGATTTACATGATTCCAACGGATAAAATGGTTTTAGACAAAGACCTTTCATTTGACGCTAATTTCATCATAAAATCTCCACAAACAAAAATTTACGTTTTCAAGTTCCTCGCGTAATTATTAATGTATGATATCTCTTATCAATTCTTTAAAATCTATATATATATCAACTTTTAATGTTCAAATTAGGATTCTATATGATTGTACATGCTAGTTGGACATAAAACAAAACAAATACAACACTAATTAGTATCTAACAAGAAAACTGTACGTTGACGTACAAGTTCAATAAGCTCGTCGGTCATTTTCAACACGCAGCATACAAGCGTCCGCTACGAGTTCACGTCGTTGAATGGCGCGCCACGAGCCACGCGGTGTAGAAACACATTTGCCTGGCGTGTCGTGTCGCGCCAGAGCGGTGGTGGGGGCTATGGCGCAATCGGTCGCGGGCAGTCCGCGCCACGCCAGGTCGCGCCACGCTGGGCCACGACACTCAAATGTGCCTCTAACCATACTAAATGTATGAAACCGATAGGCATCTGGCGCGACACGCCACGGCACGCCACAGTAATGTGTTTCCGCCTTTATACTCTAGTCTGATACGGGAGGTAATCTGTGGATACGTAGTATCTCTAAGTAGTCTGTGGTAGTCTTTGGCTGACTGATGCCAAAGATTGATTGATTTTGAATGAACGGAACGGAACGCGCGTATTTTTTTGACACAATTTGAGACATTTATATATTCTTTCTAAGTTTCTATGAATTGAATTGATTTATTAATTTAGTTGTAAAAATCCGGAATTGCAATAAGTTGTGTTGCAACAGATAATTAAGTCCAAGAATGATCAAGGTTCCCTTATTGCCGCAACTATTGCATATTTGATTCTTGAATTTGTTATTGTAAATATAACCTCAAATCTAACCTCTTGCAGGGAATGGTAAGCTTGGTGACTGGCGGAGCTTCTGGTCTAGGAAAAGCTACAGTTGAAAGATTTGTAAGAAATGGCGGAAAAGTGGTTATTCTCGACGTACAAGGCACACGAGCTAAGCAGGTGGCTCAAGAACTGGGCGAGAACGTAGTGGCTGCCACCGGTTGTGTGAGTTTGTAATATTATCGTTATCTTATTGGTTTATCTTCTGGAGAAAAGTGTCTGAAAAATAATAATCACCTTTTAGTATTTTATCCTTGGTTCGATAATGAGGTTTCTCTCAGTCAAAAAATAACATAAAAACCAGCAAAGAACAAGCCTCACACGCGCAGCACGGCATTTGAAGAGCTGAACCAGGAACCCGTCCTCATGATGACTCTCAAAGAGAGATGTCTCTCTTTCGCCTAAAGCTAAAATAAAAAAAACACTGATAAACTGCACAGGATGGACAACTCACGAAAAGTCTGTTATCTTATGGCAGACCATTTGCAATATCTATTTTAAGTGTTCCTTTGCATGATTTCATAACTTTACACTAACTGCATCATTTAGGTGTTAATATAAGATAATATGTTTCTTTTGAAGAGAGGGTAGTTCCATAGATTATAAATCTACTTTTAATGAATAAGAACATGGTAGCCATAGACATAATTATGCAGTCTAAAGCTTACTGCAGTGTCAGTAATCATAGGGTATTTCTAATTTATGTTTCCTTTACCATAATATTTCCTATGGCCATTTTTTATGGCCTGCCTTACTAGATTAGTGTTATGTGGGTACATTGAATATTTGTTTCTTTCCTTTCAAGGTTGAAAAAGTCTAATTAGAAAAACGGGTGTTACATTCAAGTGGTTTATTAATAATATCATTTTGGTAGTGTATGTAAGAAATGCATTAACACAGTGTTGTTAGACTTATGTATTGTTTTTAAAAGGTAAGTTTGGTACCTATTCAATTTAAAGAAGTTTACATTCTCTGATATAGAATTAAAAAAATTGTATGAACCGACTATTATAATTGGGAAATAGATTTTATTAGAGAATGTGATGTCAAGGAGGTGTGCTTAAAGTACACACACTTAGTGCCACTTATGTTTAATTTCCTTGTGAGCCTAGGATATATATGATACTATGGTAGCGGTTAGGTAAAGTAAGAATAGGAATTATGACAAAGAATTATCTTTTAGTCTTTCAGGTAGATTATAATAAAAAATATTGGACACTGTCATATTTTTTCTTTTGATACGTAATAAAAATAAGTGCAACATTTTAGTAGGTACACTTTTTACTCAAAATTGAACTTTGGTGAGCTTTATCTTTGTAAATTTTTATTGATTTGATAAAGCAAAAAATATGAGTCCAATATTTTTTGAAATCTTAACTGACGGATAAAATAGAATATAATTTTTTACCCAGGAATCAACCCTATTGAGGTTTTTATGATTTATTTATTTCAGGTAACATCAGAAGCTGATGTGAAGAAAGCATTAGATGTAGTTAGAGATAAGTTTGGGCGGCTTGACACTCTAGTCAACTGTGCGGGGCAGTCAATCACACATCAAATATACAACTTCCACAAAGATGCAAGCTGTGATTTGGATCATTTTGCCCACTGTATAAATGTAAGTACTGCAGATTTTCCTTTGATAAAACTAGAGGTCATTTTCCACTGTTCTAAACACCAAGCACATTGATTAAAATTTTCTTTAGGAGGCGATAATGCGCCTGCTGCTTTGATAATTTACTGTATGACAGCATTGCGTAGGAGATAGTGAAAAGTGAAGAGGCATTGAAAGTTTTAATGAATTCTCTTATTTGGATCTTGGTCTACGTCGGGTTTACAACGTGTCCCGGAAATGTGTTAGGGTGTTGCTTAAACTTATGTTAGAGAATGATTACCGCTCTTTTTTGGGTTCCGTACCCAAAGGGTAAAAACGGGACCCTATTACTGAGACTCCGCGGTCCGTCTGTCTATCTGTCTGTCTGTCTGTCTGTCACCAGGCTGTATCTCATGAACCGTGATAGCTAGGCAGGTGAAATTTTCACAGATGATGTATTTCTGTTGCCGCTATAACAACAAATACTAAAAACATAATAAAATAAATATTTAAGTGGAGCTCCCATACAACAAACGTGATTTTCGTGCCGTTTTTTGCGATAATGGTACGGAACCATTCGTGCGCGAGTCGGACTCGCACTTGGCCGGTTTTTTTGAAGTCGGTAAAAAGCAAGCCTTTCTTTCTCTCAAAGACTTGTGACAGAGAAAGTTTAATAGGCAAATCATAGCATAGCCTTTAGGGTCGTCACATACATAAGGGCGGTTACGCACTGCATCCGATACGATTCCGAGAAGTTTCGGTTCTTCGTAGCCGTAGTAATTCTTGTAGGGAAGCTTACGCACTACATCCAAACTATCCGTCATAATATAATTCAGAACATTTTCAATTCGAATAGAACTGCACTAAAATCTCGGACTCAGATCGGATGTATAGTACTTGCCAAACTTCTTTCCTAGCCGCCCTAAAGAAAAAAAACCGCCCGAAAGAGTCGAGACTCTTTAGGGCGGTTTTTTTAGCCTATTCAACTTTCTTAACCTCTGAAACGTAGCAAGCACACCATGACGTGTGTATAAGCTATTGTTGTTTCTATAGTGTCTGCTAATTGACGTGCAATATGAAATAAAACTTGTTCAAGAATTTTTATGCTAAAATCTAAAGAATTCATGAAAAATTGTTTTTTGGACCCTAAGACACTTGTCCCAGTAGTAGTAGTACAGCTAGAACCTAGACACGAGAAGGCGAACAGCGAGATGCGACTGTGTAGTTCGAAGCGAGTGTTTTTGTGCGACGGGTAATTACTCGCACCACTCGCTCGGGCGAGGAGTCCTGCACGCATTGGTTAGTCTCTCGGCGTGAACTCTGACCGCCAAGCGAGTATTATCTTTGCTAGCTCTTGTCGCTGCGTCAAACTTGTGGTGAGAGACAACTTTTCTCAAAACATTTGTCTCTTTTATCGACACGGGATCGGTATCTTTTGTTCGCTTCTTCAGCGAGAAAATAGTCGATAGCTAATCGCTTCGTCGCCGGCGGTGGGACAAGTGCCCATAAGTCCCAGCTGTCATCTGTAGATCTTCGGCAGTCTTTACGGGTAGTTACAACGAAAGATGTTAGGTGTTTTTCTTTCCTATTGATATTTAAAATTGTTAAGGCTCCCGCGGGAGTAGCGCGATAAAAAGCGTTGTCGCTTTGCGCCTGTCTTTGGGAAGATACATGATCTAATTGAAATAAATGATTGACACTTTTAAATGTTTTCTGAAGGTTTTTATAAAAATAATAATAAATGGTTCTGGATGTCCCTTTTATGATCTTTTACGATACCCACAAATAAAAGTGAAGCCCCGTGTTACCGCTAAACAAGAATTGATGAAGACTGAAAATCTGGTTAGCTACTGGGAACATATTGCTACAACTTGCGTTGTGCTCTATTAGTCCACCTTGCTTGCCGATACTTCCAGATGGCTTATTTTCCCTAAAACCTATCTTCAATTCCAGGTAAACACAACAGGCACGTTCAACACAATACGGTTATCGGCAGGTCTAATAGGCAAGAACAACCCTGATGACAATGGGCAAAGAGGTGTGATTGTGAACACAGCATCCACAATCGCGTATGAAGGGGACATAGGACAGGCGGCGTATGCGGCTTCTTCTGCTGCAATTATTGGGATGACGCTGCCGATAGCAAGGGATCTGGCATCACAAGGAATCAGAGTTGTTACTATTGCTCCAGGTGAGAAATGCATACCGATAATTTCATTTATTTGCAAGGTATGTAGGTTGACTGGTTTCTTCATCTAGCTGTGCAGCCTTTTTGCATAGTGAATTCGCGTCTTTCATCTCGCCATGTGATTGGTTGATTGTTTATACTCTTTGCCCTTTGATTTTCCGAATTCATAACGCAATAAGGCTGCTGGGTTCCTTTTCCTTTTCGTCATTATCATTAATACGCTACAATTCGGTGAATTTTTTGTGCCAAATCGGGGCATTACGTCAGGGTAACGGGTTTCCTGAAAAAAGTGTTATTTTATTCAAAAGGTGTAGACGCATAACCTAGGTAACGCTTTTACACTGTAGATAGCCTGTAACGCAGTGATGTGGTTGATTGATATTTACAGTTTTAATTACATTCAACGAATTTATTAAGGGTTTGCTTGATTAGTTCCGATCGCGTTCAGAAGTATTAAGTTCCACTTTCGAGACTGGAACTAACGGCAAAACTCGAAATAAATAGAAACAAGTGCAAACGTTGATATACAAAAATAAACGCACGTCCCATGTGTACTCCCATGAAAAAATGCGGAATCTATAGAACTCCATCTGCTACGATACTTAGGTACATATACATAATCCTACTGCTTTGACTACATTCATGCATTGCGTCATACACGCACACTGGTTTTTAGTACTACGCACCTGGCCTTTCTGAAGAACATCACCAAACATCCTTTCTAGACTAGACGCTCAACCGGCGTTTCATCGTTTGTTTTAACACCGCTGTTGTCAAAATCGGCAAGTTTTCATGAAAGAAAATAAACTGTTTAGCAGCGCGTAACTCAGTTTTGGATAAAAAATCTGAGTTAAGAGTTGCTTTAGCAATAAAATTGATTGCCGCGTTTTCTTGTGGCTTTTCTGCGCATCATATTGACATAAAACGCGTCACCATTAGTTCTAATATTCATGTTTTTTTTTTTTTTGATTTCTCCAACGCTGCGTCTTTCGATTCCCTTTCGAATGACATATAGTACTTGACAATCTTCTCGGCCATCCTGAAGTTGGCTTTCCGATGCGCAAGGCACGCACTACTGAGCAGCTATTGTAGCCAACTTCAAGGCGGCCAAGAAGTTTGGCGAGTACTGTACGTAACGTATTTCGTTTAAAATTTGACCTGCACGGTGTTATAATTCAGAGAATTTAAGTACTTAACTTACCTACTATTATTTCATTGTTCTCAGGTCTTTTCGAAACGCCTCTCCTAACCTATTTACCAGAGAAGATGTTGGAGTTTATAAAACGTATGACACCATTCCCCTCACGTCTCGGCAAGCCAGAAGAGTTTGCGCAACTTGTAAGCAGCATAGTAGAGAACCCCATGCTTAACGGAGAAGTTATACGATTGGATGGGGCGCAACGATGGTTCCCACTGTAGAATAGTTGTAGATATAAAGACTGTTAATAAATGTGTAGGTATGTAGATTTGATTGGTTTTATTTTTGTTGGAATATAACTTTCGTGATGAGTTGTGATTTTTTTCAAGATTGAATTAATTTTATGTTCAGGTTGGCATTACACACAGGTGACGTACATATGCTCTGACAGTTTTCTTTCGGACGATACTCCAGCGAGTTTTTTTGCGTTTTATAGCTGTTTGGAGAAAGACATGTAGATATACGTGTGGTATGTATTGAAGAGTGTGTTTCCTGCGTTGATTAGACTATCCTGCGCCTCGGAGTTGATATTGATTCGATTGATAGTTTGGACCTTGTAATAAATAAAAACCGGCCAAGTGCGAGTCGGACTCGCGCACGAAGGGTTCCGTACTTGGTAAATTGCGGTTTACGATTTATGACGTATTAAAAAAAAAACTACTTGCTAGATCTCGTTCAAACCAATTTTCGCTGGTAGTTTACATAGTAATGTACATCATAATTATATTTTTTTTAGTTTTATCATTCTCTTATTTTAGAAGTTACAGGGGGGGGGACACACATTTTACCACTTTGGCAGAGTCTCTCGCGCAAACTATTCAGTTTAGAAAAAAATGATATTAGAAACCTCAATATCATTTTTGAAGACCTATCCATAGATACCCCACACGTATGGGTCTGATGAAAAAAAATATTTTTAGTTTTAGTTTCAAGTATGGGAACCCCCAAAATTTATTGTTTTATTTATATTTTTGTGTGAAAATCCTAATGCGGTTCACAGAATACATATACTTACCAAGTTTCAACAGCATAGTTCTTATAGTTTCGGAATAAAGTGGCTGTGACATACGGACGGATAGACAGACAGACAGACAGACAGACATGACGAATCTATAAGGGTTCCGTTTTTTGCCATTTGGCTACGGAACCCTAAAAACAAATGCGTCAAATTAATGAATACAAACTTATCCAAGCTTCCGTTACATTCAAAAAGGCTTTCGCCAATACCGGACTATTATCGCTTCCAAACGAAACCCGTTTAAACGGACAATACCAGCGAACGGCAATAACTTAATAAATTATTACATTTTATTTCAATCGCTGTGTTTGTTTTCTGAACGGGCCCGGTTGTTTATCATCGCGTTTATTACTTTATTCGCTGTCAAAGTGACAGTTGGCGTGGCGCGACGCGCATGCGCGGTGGGGCGTCGACGCGCGAGCAATGCATGCGCGTAGGGATGTGGCCCTTGTCGATTGATCGGGACATTGGAAGTCACTCGCCTGAGTTATTGTTGGTCGTTAAAATTAAAAGTATGGCAAGGAATGCGAATGGAATCGCTGTTGTATTTGTGTATGTATTATATGATTGTATTAAGTCTTATCTGAAGTCTACATAGATTTTTTGGTACTATATAAATATCTTGGAAAAGTTTTATCAAAGCGTGTCATCGTCATTCCAAATGGCAAAACTTTACGTCAAAAGAACTGCATAAAAAAAGTCTATAATTTATAAATTTAATCTGGTCTAATGGTGCTCGCTCACCGCTGTTAAAAATGTTTAAAACATTTTGTAACAAATGTTAGGAATTGTTACATTCTGTTAGGAATTGTTAGTTTTGGGTGCTCCTACACTGATGCTTACTAACATTAACTACAATGTATTATTATGGTGCTCCCACAGCGGCAATTAAAAATGTTTACAAACATTTTCTAACACTAATACATTTACTAACAAATGTTAGGAAAATGTTTGTTTAGAAAATGTTAACGTAAACATTTTTAAACAGCGGTGTGGGAGTACCATATGGTTTCAAGTAGACTCTGTGAAAGTCAAAGCATAGACTCTTGTCTTTCGGAACTTGCTGTCTATTGTACGAAATATTCTGTTGTCTGTATAATTTTTTTGGTGGTTGCAAAAAAATAACTTGGTCTTCATATTCTGCGCTGTTGCTATTAAAATTTCGTTCAATTATCAAAAAATAAATTTGGATTTTACATTCAAAGTTGTCGACAGCTGGCTAAAATTTGTATGGGAGATACAAATTTTTTTTTGAGCCTGACTGTAGCTACCTTGGGGAAAGTTGTTCATATACACAGGCAGAAGCAGTTTTTAAAATTGATCGCATCGTTCCATTTTCGCCATCGACCATCTATATATTCTGGTCTGAAGAATGAAGTAGATTCTCTTAAGGTGAGAGCATGCGCATCACGGTTTAGCAATATCTATTTACTAGCTTCTGCCCGCGGATTCGTCCGCGTAAAAAGTGTTTTATGGTCCTAAGGGAATAATGTCCTATGTCCTGCCTTGGGTCTTGAACTATCTTCATGCCAATTTCATCTAAATCGGTTCAGTATATCCGGAGATTTATTATAAGTATAAGTATAGAAGTTTGTGAGGTTGTAGGGGGCTACAACCTCACAAACTTTACCTCTTTATAATTTTAGTCTAGGTATACTAACTATAATATTATAAAGAGGTAAAGTTTTTGAGTTGGTTTGATTTGGATGACGAACATCATATAATAGAAATATATTATAGTACATATCTTTCTATTACATAAGCCGATAAAATTTGAAAAAACTCAGAAAATGGATGGAGAGAGAGATAATTTAGTCAGTTAATAATTGTATCGTTTTCTCGTGCCACAAAAAAAAAATAGAGAGAGATAGTTTTTTCTGTGAATTATTGTGTCGTTTTCTCGTGCAACTAAAACAACTCACAAAATATAGAGAGAAATAGTTTTGTCAATTAATTATTGTGTCGTTTTCTCGTGCCGCTAAAAATCTCAGCAAATAGAGGGATAGTGAGATAGTTTTTCCAATTAATTATTGTGTCGATTTCACGAGCTGCTAAAAAAATCTCGTTAACAGAGAGTGAGAGTGATAGTTTTGTCAATGAATTATTGTGTCATTTTCTCGTGCCGCTATATAGAATCTCAGAAAGTAGAGAGAGAGAGACATAGTTCTGTCAGTTAATTATTTTGTCGCTTTCTCGTGGCGCTCTGTCCCGGGCGTTCTCAGTAGTTCGGTTTATTTAGTCCGGTCACCGGACTGGTGAGACTTTTCGTCTCAGTAGTTCGGTGATGCAATACGACCGGACTATTGAGCCTGATAGTTCGGTATCGATATCGGACCTGCACTTGTGTAAAAGGTAAAAGGAAAGACTGAAATTTCGACATGTAATACGATATTTTTTACTTCAAATTTCTTAGCAAAGACATCTACTTTTTCCAACAAGCCAAGTACAACGTAATTTTATACAAAAATATTGATACATCTATTTCGGTTAAAGTTAACTGCATCTGAACTTCTTGAATAAAATCGTCCTTTTCTATATTTACTTTGCTTCTTTTCGACATTGCTTTTCCAAATCTTTTTATTTGTTCAACCTTGAAATTTGCGAGTTTGTCATCGTTCTTCAGCACGTTCAAAATACGCAACAAATTTGATTTTTATGGATCAGTCCATTAAGTGTAAAATTCCAGGATTCTACAACATAGTTGGCGCGATGGCGCTCAGCAAACACGCACCATATATTTATAAAGTCAGGCTTCATCCATGTTTTTTGAAAATATCTTTTGAATTTCATTAATTTTTCATCTTGAATAGTCATTTCGTTTAATGAAATATGTTGCCATCCTATAATTTAAGTACAGGTAGCAATGGCAGTATGCAACACAAACTGATGATACGCCTATAATTTCTTGAGTTTAGTCCAATTGCCTTTGCCTTTCGATATAAAGCATTTCGAAAATGAAAAAAAAAACAACCAATAATGGTCACATTTTTGAAAGTTTTCAACAATGCTTTTATGGCGGCGCTCACAAAGTCAACATGAACTTATTCCGGTACCCAACCTGGAACCTGTGATTGTATTAATTGAAATGCAATCTAGTAAGCTTTTACACTCTTGTGTGACATGAAGATGTATGCTAATGGAATAACATTCGTGCTTTCAATGCCACTTCCCATGTCTCCATGAATGCTGTATAGCTGCGGAAAAGGATCTGGTGATGCCTGAAAGGTACCATCCATAAAAAATTGTTTCAGGGATGTCAAAATTGAACGTGGTTCTTCACTACAGAATATTAAAATTTTAATTGATGCCGTCATAGATATCTGCAACTAAAAAATCTTGAAATTGTTTTGGCACCTCAACGTCTTCATAATTATTAGTATGTATTTTAGTGACTTCCGTAACCGAATATTTTTTTTATTATTTTTAAACATTTAAAGATTCACATAAAAATATGAAACAATCTCTGGTATCTGTAAATTTATGTAGAAACCAGAGATTGTTACATGTTTTTATGTGAATCTCTGGTATCTGTAAATTTATGTACCAGAAACCAGAGATTGTTTCATGTGAATCTTTAAATGTTTAAAAAATCCCTGATTTATGTTAAAAAGAACACCTTATATCTCAATTACGGGCGGTTTTTTTCTTTAATTTTTATTTTATTAGGACGCCCTGTTATTTCCAATCATTACAGAGGTCGTTTCATCGTGTTAGATTGTTTATTTTAAAATGTATACCGTTTGATTTACACGGCGGTCACAGCAGTGAAAATAATTTAAAACAGTTATAAATAAAGTTTAAAGTCTTTTCTATTTTTTTTAAATAAATTTTTAAGTCGATCAAATTAAGCGTAAAATGATAAAATGTCGACCCTTCAGTCTTTCCTTAGTACTGCAGGTCCGATAATGTTACCGAACTATCAGGCTCTGTAGTCCGGTCGTATTGCATCACCGAACTGTCGAGACGAAAAGTCCGGGACCGGACAAAATAACCGAACTACTGAGAACGCCCCCTCTGTCCACCTACATCATCACCAGCATCTTTGCATCTTTGACCAGTCTACTCGCACTGAAGCTTTTTGTTCACTTGCGCAAATAAGCTCTACTAAATACCATTTTTTGTTAATTCATAAAAAGCTTGCGCTTCACCACTATCTCACTTGGTGGTAAGCGTTGATGTGGTCGACGGTGAAGCAAGCTTGCCTAGAATTAAAGATCCCTAGATTGTAGCTATCGGGAAACAAAATCCGGCAGATAATTCCACTTAGCTACGCATAGTAAAAGTATTCCCAAAACGTTTAGTGCGTATGGGTGTGATGTCCACCATGTATCGATGGCGCATCGCCGTATGTCTGGTAGTCCAATTATCAAACGGGCTAGGCGGAATTCCAGATCGTGCAATTCCATCGCACACTCCCCGAAATGTAACCGCAAAAAAACCGATAAGCGGGCAACTCGGCGACCATATAATATATTTAAGCCTTTATTCTTACAGCCAGATTATCTACTTATCTACTTAGCAGAAATTTCAAACTAAAAGATCCTAGCTTAAACCGTTATAAACCGGGAAGTGTGAGTTAAGCATCCAGTAACACTGCCTAGTATAAATGCCCTAAGATAGGTTAATAAATAAAATCCAAGTCCCACCTTATTACGGAAGAAAATTATGCAAATAGTTATGAAAACTGTATCCTTATTGCAAGTCGGAGATATGCTTAATGCAAACCACATGCAAGTAGCTTTAAAATATGTGAAGGGATAATTTTAAAATAAATGAACTATAAATATTAAAACTTACATTTTATCTCTCCTTTTCAGAAAAAAAGCAAATTGTTTTTTTCGTCAGGTGTCGTGTCCTATAATCCCAGTTTCGGGATCGAACATTAATTTTACAAGCTGTCAAGCGCTTGACAGCTTGTAGGCACTTATTTTACAGCCAATCACTGCAAAATAACGCGCGACTAACAATTTGTAACATCAATTTTGCGTTGCGGCTTCTGCAAAGCTATGGCTAAGATGATTGAAATAAGAAAAACAACCAAAAATTACTTGAAGTGAGTGTGAGTCTGCTACCTGATTTTGTTACTACGAGTATTAATAGCAGTTAATTGGGAATACTTTTACTGTGGATATTGTAGTGGCTCGTTTTATAGAGCGAAGGAGCGGAATTCCTTGTAGGATTGTGTTTCCTGACCGCTGTAGCCTGAGGGTATTTAAGTCAAAAGTCAATAGGTTACTCCTAGACCACATCATCGTCTACCATCAGGTGAGATAATGGTCAAACGCGAGTCTATTAATGATAGAAAATCCTGTTATTTTTATGTCCAGCGTTGTTACAGAAGTTTATTGAAGCATCATTCACAGAGTCGTAAAAGTCATCATCAAAATGACTGCCTGATATAAAAAGCAAAACAAGTGCCCGTCGCTCGTATGTCACCGTTGTCGGTGTCGCCCACTAAGAGCCGAATTCACCAATTATATTAAACGCGATTAGTTCAACTAAACTAAGTTTACGCAAATACAGCGTTCTGATTGGTTGACACCGCTGAGAAACTACCAATCAGAATGCTGTATTTGCGTAAACTGAGTTTAGTTGGTCTAATCGCGTTTAATATAATTGGTGAAATCAGCACTAAGGCTCTGCGCAAAACGGCCACCGACCACTGCCACCGGTGGCTGTCGAAAGCTTCCGCCACATTTGTAACAGTGACAGAAGTAATTGAATTGCCGATATATATCGATAATATCCATTGCGAATTCGTAGTGCTCCATGGCGACGCATAGGACGCCTAACGTCTTAACTGCGCGGCGGTGGAGCAGCTCGACAGTAGTGAGAGTCTGCGTCCTTGTGTGGCCCGCAGCGACCACAAGTGGTGAGTCGCGGACACTGCTGTAGCAAGTGGCTGCCACCAGCTACACGTGTGCGGTGCGTTTATACAAAATATATGAAAAAGTGTGTAAGTTGCTGTCGCTGCCCACCTGTGGCAGTGGTCGGTGGCCCGTTTGGGTCGAGCCTGAACCGGTTGGATAAGTAATAAAAAGAAATTCAAGACAATAATAACGTTTTATAGTCCCTACTCAATTTATGTAATCATAACCGCTACTATTGTTCAGGAGCACATAAATTCAATAAGGAATTCAAAGACAGTCCTACCAAATCGTATCTGTTTACAGACTAGGGTTTATGTTCCCTGAGACGTAGCTTATTTACACGTTACAATTAGCCTTTAGTTAATTCTGCATTATGATTGGGTGGATTCAGAAAAAGCAAAAGAAAACTCGTAAAAATCGATGCTTAGAATGAAGTTGTGAACGAAAGTGTCCAACAATGTAACGTGTTTGGTATTGTGCGTTAAACCTTAGAAAAAAGTCGCAAGAGGCGCAGGCAAAATGTAGGCGTCTTCTAAAAGTTTTTGCCTGTTTAAATGCGTAAAAAAAAACTTTCCTAACCATTTAGGTGCCTGAAGTGTGTATGACAAACACCGCAGTGGCCAAAAAACTTAACCAGCAAGCTACAGAAAGGGGAGAAAGAAACTACCGCCCATAGAAATACCTTTAAAAATATCAAAGCTTTGGAACAAACATCAATAAAATGTATGTAAAACACAAACGGCCCATGATCGTAAAGACACAGGATAGATTCTGTCAGAAAGTCTACTTTAAAAAAATATGTGTCACAAATGTGTAAAGATTAGGTATTGTGTAACTTAACATTACCACTGCTTTAGGAGAAGTCAGAAGTGTACCTCTTTGGGTGCCGTGTGGTTTTGGTCAGTACGTAGGACTTTGCTATGACTTTTGACTTGGCTTTGGTCACTAAAACAAAAAAAAAAACACAAATAACAACATAACAGAGTGAAAAAAAGTCACATGAGGCTTAATGGCGACAGGAACAAAACAAGTGTTCGACTGACAGTCTGTTTCTGAATTGAGAGTTGGATGACAAAATATCAACTTCAAATAATTTATTCAGAAATCGGGGTTGGATCTTTTTCACTTATCTGCATAGTTGCAAAGTGTTCTTAAGAATTAGATTTTATTTTGTTCTTTATTATTCTTAAGGCGCATTTTATTTATTGCCAGTGCTAACATGACTCGCTTTGGCTTATGCCTCAAGTTCGTCCTGTATTTTAGTGAATGTGATTTTTAAATGGCCGCTCGTTAGGGTTTTAATATGAAAGATTTTCGTGAGGTGTTCGACGCAGTTTGCAAAATAAAAAATTCAAACGTGCTGATACAGGTTCGTTAAGAATAAAAGTATTTTTATGAGCAAACAAAGGTCTTGGTGAATGAAACTAATTCTTTAGTCTGACTAAGGTCACTTTGATAGAACTACAGTTAGTCAAACTTTCGTTTCGATAGCTTTGTTCAGAATAAAAGTTTAATCTGCTGATTATGAGTCTTCCTCCTTCCTGACACCGTTTATTATAAGATTATAAATATGCAGTATATCAGAATAGTTGTTTGTTTTTTAATTTTATTTAACGATAGGCTCGCGTTTGGCCACTATCTCGCCCGATGGTAAGCGATGATGTGGTCGACGGTGAAGCGCGGTTGTCTAGAAGTAACCTATTTACTTTTAAGGTCAACACTGCTCCTGCACAACACCGCCTCAAACGGAGATGACTGCTCGCTGTCCACGCGCTTACAGTTAGCAGTCAACTGCCTGTACATAGCGCCGATCGCTTTCGCCTTCTTTTTTCTACAAGCTACGTGCTTCAAGCGAGCAGTCTGGGTGCGGGCCGCCCGCTTGAATCGCGTAAGCGAGATGTCAGCTGTCGAGTGGTACGATGGCGGTTAGTAAGCCTGCTTACAGCGAGCTGTTGCTAATTTCTGTTGTCAATGTAAAGTATGACTACAGAGGACGCTCTGAACCTCATTTTTCAATAAACATTATTTTGCCGGTTGGGAGCGGTGTCTTATAAGTCGGCTACGATCTTTAAAGATCCCAAGGTTGTAGCTATCAGTAAACAAAGACTCCGGCAGGGAATTCCAATCCATAGCTGTGCGCACAATGTAAGTTTTAGCACAGTATAAATATGGTCAGACAGTATGGAAACTACCTACAAACGCTCGAAACGGAACACTCACAAAAACATGCGCATCGACGAGACCCCTAAGCAGCGTCCGCAGTGCTGTCAGTAGTGCGAGCCGCTTAGGGGTCTTGTCGATGCGCATGTTTTCTCTGCATGTCTGTCAATCGACTCAAGTGCATCCAGCTGGTATTTGGCTGATCCGTCCCAGACGTGAGAGCAGTACTCCATGCATGACCAACTTTTTTTCAGCCGACTGAGTTTTCGTCTTCGTAGACCAAGAAGTTCGAGATGGTCCTGGCCTCCCGGAGAGACCATATCTGGGGTTTCATATATAAAAAAGTCCTCTGTGATCTGGGGCCCAGTAGCCCGTGTGCCGGACACGTTTCTCAGCAACAGTGCTATCGCCTGCATATCCAAAGCACAGATAATTTATTACTACCATACAAAAACACCGTGCCGACGTAACTAGCGTTTTTCAACGGACTTTAACTGATTATTTTACTAACTAAAGTAAAAGTATATCGAACGCGTCGGTTCTCTCCCAAGCGATATATAGTGTTAGCAGTGACTTGTAAGTAAAAGAGTTTACAATGCATGTCCTCGAAAAGAGCGGTTTTCCAAGCAGCCAAACTGTGCGGAAAGTGTCACTTTTTTTCACTAGTGCTTTTTACTTTCCTGTACTTTTTTAATTTTTAACTCCAACGTCAGCCCGACGCATAGAGTTTTTATTATTTCAGAAAAGTTTTAAAAATAAGTTATGTACAGATAATCATTCATATAAAAGGTAAAATAAAACTAATACTTTATTTTAGGCGTTTTTAATTATTCTAGATTTAGATTTTGATCAATAAATTAATTTTAAATATTAATTAAATATGTTTGGCAGAACGTATATTTTGCTCGTGCCTTATTGCGTTATGATGTGACAGCTATTCGCACATGCGCAGTAGATATGCCCAAAGAACTATTAGTTAATCTGTGGATATTCTGAACGCGCTTGAATAAGCCCGCCATTTTAGTAATTTCATTTTATTATTTTTATTATTTCCTCGCACAATGCATAGTAAAATATTGTATGATACACGTACGTAAGATGATTTCCGACTCGTGTCGATTTATCCACTCACTCGCTTCGCTCGCTCGTGAATAAAAATGCCACTCATCGGAAATCACCTACCTTCCGCACTTGTAGCATAAATAACTATTACTCGGTTCTTGAATATTTATTTCTTTAAATACATTGACGATTTGCACGTTTTTACAGTTTCATTGTACCAAAATGTCTTACAATACAAATAAAAAAATTGGTGCGGTATGCCTCAGAAATTTAAAATCTATTGGAATTAATTTGAAAAGATCCGTTCAAATAATCTTTGAAGTGTGAATTAAGGGCCCAAAATTACATAATTTTGTGTTGATTAATAAACAAGAAAATACAACCAATTAGAATCAATTCTAGCCAATGGTTAGAAAATGTTAATTTCACACAAAATGTTATATATTTATTTAAACTTCATGTACAATAGTGGTACATATGCGGACTTAATGCCACAAGGCATTCTATAACAGTCAACCAACAAAACAAAATTAATAACAAATTGATGCCTAACGCGCCACCTAGTGAAATTTATTTGAACCAAATTTTCTTTCTAAGCGTTGGGTCCCCGTGTACAAAGGTCCAGATCATTCATCATCATCATACGTGTCCAGATCATTAATGTACAGCAAGAACAATGTTGCCGAGAGCACTGATCCCTGAGGGACTCCGGCGTTGATATCTAATTGACCGGACATGCAGTCATTGATAACCACTCGGATGGATCGATTCCTCAGGAAGTTTGCAATCCAATCACACAGACCACTAGGCAAATCGACGGAAGGAAGCTTACCAATAAGGCTTTCATGGCAGACCCTGTCGAAAGCTTTCGAGATGTCGAGGGTGACGGCTAGCGCTTCCCCGTGTCTCTCGATGGCCTCACTCCAGATGTGAATGGCATACGCAAGAAGATCTCCAGTTCACCGATTTCGGCACAAGGCGGACTGGTGGTCACTGAGGATGTCGTTTGCTTCTAGGTATGCTTATTGTTGAGTACATGCTCCCTACTCTAACACAGGATGGACGTTACAGAGATGGGTCCTTATAGCCTTCGGCACTTTGCCAGTCTCTATCGAAAGGCGATATGGGCGTGTCAAGATCGGAGACAATTCAGGCGCAAAGGTTTTAAGTACAATTGCTGGTGTCCCGTCTGTAAATAAATAAGATAATATTACCGACTTGAGAACCTTTTTAGGAACAATCATGTATTATGCGAAATTTGTTAAAAACTTGAGCAATATATTGGCACCTTTGTACAGGTTACTAAAGAAGGGAGTTACTTGGACATGGAATGATGAGTGTGAGTCAGTTTTTAAGAGGATTAAAGATATTTTGATTAGTGCCGACGTCCTTGCTCATTACGAACCAAACAAACCTTTGTTTTTAACTTGTGATGCGAGCGCGAGAGGAATAGGAGGCGTATTAAGTCAGATGGGTGGACAGCAGGATCGTCCTGTCGTCTATCCCTCAGTTTCCCAGCTCAAAATTATCGGAGAATTAATGTGACAAAAGAACTGTACGAGGAGTTAGGTTTTTTTTTTTTTTTGTTTTAGCTGGAATGCCTCGCCCAGAAGCGAGCCAGCCTGGGCAGTGCCGGACTCACAGATGGTGCCTACCGACTAAAAAACCACTCCTGCCTCTAAGGTCTTATTGCCGATATTAATTCGGCAGTTAACACAAACAATTAATTAAAACTTTGTTTGGGCCACATTGCATGGAGGACCCAGCCTGTTTTGACATACATATTGTCATTACAAGCTGAGTCCCCCGTGCAAGTGGGCCAGTAAATCTGGAAGTACAAAATTTGTTAGTAGATTTTGTTAGTATTATATATATATGTCACGTCGAAGTACCTATGAATCGTAGAATCGCCATCTTTAACCCCAATGTCTAGAGGCAACTCCTTTATTCTTGACTGGAGCGGGTTACTTCAATAACACACAACACTGGATTGAAACTCAAGAGTGTTTATTTGATTTAGTTACAGGCACTTTGAGTTTTCAAATGAACTTGAAGCTAAAACCACATCGTGTGGCTTGCTAGATCGCAAAGCCCTTGTCGATCGCTGGAGGAGATCTAGCAAGAAACTCCAGGATACTCTTTTTAAATGTTTTTATAGATTACACAATCACTTTATGACAATTAATTAGGTTTTCAAACATCTATTCGATTACATTTATTAATCAGTTCTTATTTTTCACACATAGTCCGCGCGATGCGCGTTCTAAGTGGGCGGAACTTCCATATTGTTTTTGTTTAGTCACTAATTACTTGGATAGTTGAGTAAAGTTAGCAAACAATACTAAAATGCTGATCAGTTAATTATTTTAACATTAAACAACCTCAATACTCACAAATATAAAGTGGTTTGTAGTTTATTATTGAAATAGTCATCTAATAACAAAACTATTCAAGTTTCCGGTGATCTAACAATCTTACTAATTAGAAAGTTTCTCATTATTACATAGCTGTATAAAATAGTCTTATGACTTCTTAGTATTTAATCATTTACTCACAGTCAAATGTGCAATAGTTAAAATGAGAACAAATCCAAAAGTCCTACAATAAGTGTTCCTGTTTAATTTAAACATCTCGTATTAATTAAACATTGAAATTAGCATACGAATTATGAATCAATACTGTTTCCACAGTGAGCCAATAGATGGCGCTGAACTCAAAACCCAACTTAAATAGACGGACACTTAAAACGATTAATTAGGATAATAAATTAGCAAATTCACGCCTACGCGGCGACACGGCCATACTGGACCTAGCTGCGGGCTCTGCAGCTAGAGGTGTCCTCAGTCTCGTGTCCTCAGTCTCGTGTCCTCAGTCTCGTGTCCTCAGTCTCTGTGTTTCTTGGTTGTTATCTGTAATAGCGGAGAAATATTTGTCGGCAGATTATTGTTGTTTATCATCCTACAGTATTAATTAAGTTTAGGATCTGATAACAACTGGTTTTATTTATCATTGACAGCTTGTAATAAATCTAAACTGAGTTTGCCTTATTTTTGAAATATTGAATGTATTTTTACACCCACAGCTATATGCTTTAGGTATTCTACTTGCTATATGGTAAATACCAATGTTGTTAGGAAACAACTAACTGCTACATGTCATGTCAATGAAGGCATACAATTTCTATTTCAGGTTTTTGACATTGAATAATCAGTTGCTAGCTTACTAGTCCAATTTGAATCTTGTTTGCAGAATGTTATTGTTTGTATTATCTTACAATATTCATTGATTTGTAATAGGTAAAAGTCAGTTTAAGTTATCAATTTATCACTGAATACTTATGAAATTAGGTAACTATTAAGTTTATCTCAAATTAAAATATTTGATGCATTAATGAGCACATACCTACTTATAAGAAGGCTTACATAGCAGCCTTGTATTTGGTAAGTATAGTGTAGGTAGTGTAGAAGTATTGTGATCAGCTGTTTTTTGTTTAGTTTCATTCTCACGGGACGGTAATGCTCTGTGATAGACACAAAGTCTTTGATTTGACAGGATTTAAGGATAGGATCAGGAACACCGCTCTGTGATAGACACAAAGTCTTTGATTTGACAGGATTAAAGGTTAAGGAGTTTAGGATCATTGCTCCGTGACAGGCACGAAGTCTTTGATTTGACAGGATATAAGGAACCAGGCTCTGGGTGGTCTTGTACACCGTGGACCCAGCAGGATAACATGAGAGATTTGTTCATTAGCGGCCTCCACGCCTAACCAATGGATATTAAATCTTTATTAGTTGCTTCCACAGCAAACCAATAGATTGTGTGTTGTATTATCACTATTAGTTTCCTCCACGGATTACTAACAGACAGCTTATTGTGTTATCATTATTAGTTGCTTCCACAGCATACCAACAAGATAGTTGTGTTATCATTATTACTTGATTCCACAGCATACCAATAGGATAGTTTGTTGTGTTATCAATCTTAGTTGCTTCCACAGCATAATAAGATAGTTTATTGTGTTCTCATTATTACCTCAAATCCATCTCCATGGATGCTGATAGTTTGGTGTTGATATAACCTATTATTTTATTAAGTGCCTCCAGAGCTATAGGTTATTGGACATCTCAATAATTAGAGCTTGTTTTATTATTCATTTTTATAATTGACTAAATATGACAATAGAATAGCATAAACTGAAACGAGTTACAAAAACATAATAATAACACTAGTCCTCCTGACTGTTGAGCCATCTGCATAAGGAGGTACTATGGTGCACAAGGCCAATGGCTCAACATGCTTTTTGAAGCATGGGGGTTCACCAATTTCAAAACTCTGGGCTGCTACAGAGGAATCCCTATTGGAAAAACCCCATAAACAAATTTTGCCCAACCTAGGAATTGAACCCAGGAATAATAATTTAAAAGTACTTTGTTGCATGGTAGTATCATGCACAAGCGTCATGTAGTTATTCGACATGGCTATTGTGTTGAGCCTTCTGATACAACAACACCGTATCAGTTAGCGAGGTGAGTAGAAGATAGTTTGAAAACTTCTCACCTTTTACTTTAGTTATGTTGGGCTGGAAGTCATTTTTCAGCTGACCTCTATTTGGTGGCTTGTATGTATGTTGGTAGCTTCTAAGGTCCTGACCCGGCGACACGGTCACTTGCAAACCAGGTATTTTTAGTTTTGTTTCCACATCCTTGATAATACTTGACTATGTAGGTAACCATTTTGATTTTTGATATGACACAGGAATCTGGAATGTGAGAAGGTATACAGATAAATAATAATAAAAGAAAAGATGATCCTATTAATATTTAAATAAGTAGGAGTTAGTACTGATAACAAATAAATTATGTTATTGTTTTGAAATAGTAAGAGAGTAATTCAAAGTTAACTAGAATCTGATGACACTGAAATGAATAACTATGAAGATTGCTGCATTACTTATGACGGTGTTTGCACTAGCTAAAGATTAATGTTAAAACATGTTGAAAACTACTTTTAATGATGCATGTTTGCATACCACACACACAACAACCTATTTACACACCTATTACAAACCTATTTCATTACAAAACATTTATGTGTGAACAAGTTTGAATACAAGCTAGGTAAAAAGTTGCAAAAAGAAAAGAAAGTTATTGAATGCGAAAAGTGACAAATTATCAAAAAACAAACCTGTCTTTTGATTGTTTTTATTCTGTGCAAGTGCATCCAATAACAAGCTTTGAAATCTGTCAGAAATTACTTATCTATTTACACCCATGTACCATAACAAGTAAAATTCAACTAAACCCATTGTGAGATTTAATTCATTAGGAAGGTTCTCAAATATTGAATGATTAAATAAACTTTATTATAACAAACTTAACTTGAACAAGCATAAATCTTAGAGCTTATAAAAGGCCCCATCAGTATCCAACTGACAGTCTGAACCAAGAATGTAGGGTCAGACAATTTTTTAATTAGATTTAACTTATAGCGCTATCACTGTCAAGAACCCCATAGCCAAAACAAATCTACCAGATCATGTAGACAGATAAGATGGAACACAGTAATCACATTAGATTCACTCAAATATGTCTTACATACACAGGACCATTAATTTACCAAAAATCACAAGGTCCATACATAATAGGTTACTCACACATACTAAGCGTACCTACTTGTAAATTAAAAGTTACCAGGTGGCTATCAGCTTATGACTATTTATTATTATATTATGATTATGCATGAACTGAAGCTCTGCTGATACTTACCCTGATTATAAAGTTTGTAATGACTCACCCAGGTGTATCACAACCCTTTCACCCATTCATACAAATACATTTATATGAGATGCATACTCACTCTACAAAAACCTCTAGATAATATTTTAAGGGAAATTATATGTGCGGCAACAAAAGTTTTCTTTAGCACCTGCAACCTAGCGTCTTTTTTTATATGTGGGCGACGAGTTAATAGAACAGCTTCAATTATATTAATTCATCATCTTTACTACTCCAACAGAATATCAAAAAACCAGCGTCAATTTACGAGCGTAAATTAATATGACTCCGAGCTACCGATAAATATATTTACTTCTGATTTGATAACTCAGCGACTAATGTTGTAAGTGAGCTACTTTATATATTTTAGAGATTCAACATCTGTCTGCTAATAAAATCAAATTCCAGCCTCAAAATTAGCAATCAAAGTTTTTCATTCAACAACTAAATTAATAAATCATATTCTTTTTTCGTGAAAGTTTGCAACACACAAATTATTCAATTAAATATAAAATAAATGTGAATTAGTCCAAGAGCGAGCGAAGCGAGCTCGGGAGCTTAGGGCACCCCGACACGGATAGGTTAGGTTCGAAGGAGATGACGGGAGCTGAAGTGAGCGAGCAAAGCGAGCGAACTCAGCTCCCGTTAGGTTACTTTAGACCCTGCAGACAGAAATAGGAGCCCTGCGCAGCGGGGCTCCGTCGACTTTGTTTCGTTTCCCCCCCTCCCTTAAAACTTAAATATTTTGTTGCACTCGAAGAATTATTAGATTTACTTTTAGTTAACAGATAGTTATTCAGTAAAACAGTTAAGCTTTAAAGATCTAGCAGTATAGTATAATTCATTTATTTGATGAGCAAATTTAGTGTGCAATTCAGTATTTTTGGTAGTAATTTCGAATATTTTGATTGAAAAAAGGGGAATTACAGTTAAAGTATTAAATACCACCCTATTTTTTGTATGTTCATTTGGGTAGGTATAATAGTCAATTACTTATGGTAACATTATAAATAGATAGGCGAATACATGAAATTATAGCTTTTATTGACCATTATTTGATGACAATAATAAGGAAATTTTATGTTCAAATATAGTAGATTCACTCATCAATTACTTATGCTAAAGTATAAAAATAAAGGTGACTCTATGAAATTAGAGTACGTTGATATTATTTTATAGATGAAGTTGATACACTTATTAGAAGCTAGCAATGAGTAGACATATCACAAATTTAGTTGCTTAAGAATTATCACCATGTTGCGTCATATTAACAGTAGCTTGTTTTACAATATATGGTCGCTTATAAACCATTTATTAGACGCTAAAAGTTTGTCGCTGACCTATTAATTAATTAGACAACTAAATATATTTGCAGACGAGAATGACATTTTAAAGAAGCTGCCTTAATTAGCACCCATATTTTAAATATTGTTTAGTCTTGTAACCAAACAATTATTCTCACCCCAGCTACTTAAATGCAAATCGTTGTAAGTATTTTCTTGAGCACACTATAATTTTATTTTTATTTGTTGTGCTTTTCATGTTTAAGGAATGTGTTAATACATTTTCTTATCCTACTTTACTTTAAAAAAAGTATGACATGCAACGGGTTCCACATTATTCAATAATAAACCCCGTTTGGTAGTCGGGTAAAAACAATAAATTGCAAAAATGCCAATTAGTGCGTCAACATGAATATGTCATGGCACTTTCTGCCAAATGTTGCACATACATTCTGTAACTTACTTAACTTATTTACCTACTAAACTTTTGTTTTAGCTACCTTAATGTAATGAATGCTATAAAAATAAGTTGTTACTTTTTGTCCGGTACAAAACTCAACGTAGGTACTTTGAATTGTTTAACATTCATACACTCACACCTTGTCCCCATGGGGATAGGCAGCAACCACAGATTGCCACTTGCTACGATCCTTACATACTCCTCAAATAAAATAAAGTTTCTCAAATAACTGAGCCATTGCAATTCTTAAGACAAAAGAACCATATTTAAACAATAACATTGAGTTCCTAGTCAGCTGTCTTATTTTATGGAGTAATTTAAGCCGTTTCATTCATTTTAATTCCACAAATTGCCACACAAACAACAGCAGGGACCACTCAGTCAGTAAGGGGTATTGTGTTACCCAGTTACTGGGTTTTGGTTGCTCCATGTAAAACACTGGTACTCAGCTGAATCCAGTTAGAATGGAAGCTGTCCCGGACTTGGTTGGGAAAAGACTAGGCAGATTGATTAAAATTGTCACACAAAAGGTCACTGACCTTGCCTTGTATGATGAAAATAATTAAGAATGTTAAGTTACATAAATAAAAAAAACAGAATACTCCCCTCAACCATGATGAAATCTATCAATGGACAGATCAAGTTGTTCGTTTAGCTGCTTCGGTCATTCTGTGCTGTATAAAGTTTTGGCCACAATGGTGTAGGACAGCATCCATGCCACTAGTTAGTAGCTTCTTCTGTCGTTTCAATAGAGTTCAGATCGTTCACGTAAAAATATTCCAGTTATTTTCGCCTATGTCTGGGCATCGCTTACTCTTGGAAATTATCATAGGAAAATCTTTTGCCATACCCTCGGCGCTGGCGATGTTGTACGAAATTCTTCGGATGGCTTTCATAGCATGGGCAGAAGGCGATAGTGGGAGCTGAGCCCAATTCTGATGTCACGTCGAAGTACCTATGAATCGTAGAATCGCCATCTTTAACCCCAATGTCTAGAGGCAACTCCTTTATTCTTGACTGGAGCGGGTTACTTCAATAACACACAACACTGGATTGAAACTCAAGAGTGTTTATTTGATTTAGTTACAGGCACTTTGAGTTTTCAAATGAACTTGAAGCTAAAACCACATCGTGTGGCTTGCTAGATCGCAAAGCCCTTGTCGATCGCTGGAGGAGATCTAGCAAGAAACTCCAGGATACTCTTTTTAAATGTTTTTATAGATTACACAATCACTTTATGACAATTAATTAGGTTTTCAAACATCTATTCGATTACATTTATTAATCAGTTCTTATTTTTCACACATAGTCCGCGCGATGCGCGTTCTAAGTGGGCGGAACTTCCATATTGTTTTTGTTTAGTCACTAATTACTTGGATAGTTGAGTAAAGTTAGCAAACAATACTAAAATGCTGATCAGTTAATTATTTTAACATTAAACAACCTCAATACTCACAAATATAAAGTGGTTTGTAGTTTATTATTGAAATAGTCATCTAATAACAAAACTATTCAAGTTTCCGGTGATCTAACAATCTTACTAATTAGAAAGTTTCTCATTATTACATAGCTGTATAAAATAGTCTTATGACTTCTTAGTATTTAATCATTTACTCAAATTTGTTTAGTTCTCGTATTAAATTATTAAATCTGGTTATTGGTCATAGAAATTATAACATCCGCCATTGTTTGAATAACATAATCAAACACATTTACTTAGTCAAATGTGCAATAGTTAAAATGAGAACAAATCCAAAAGTCCTACAATAAGTGTTCCTGTTTAATTTAAACATCTCGTATTAATTAAACATTGAAATTAGCATACGAATTATGAATCAATACTGATTCCACAGTGAGCCAATAGATGGCGCTGAACTCAAAACCCAACTTAAATAGACGGACACTTAAAACGATTAATTAGGATAATAAATTAGCAAATTCACGCCTACGCGGCGACATATAGATAATTATAATAATTAATATATTATTATAATTAATATATTATATATAATTATTATTATTATTATTTTTTTTTTTTAACTCACGGTTTCGTTTCTTATCTTTTCTTATGTTCTAAGATACTAGATTATTAAACTTAGTATACTATAAACAGATGTAAAATAATAATGTTATACTAATAACACATTAATACTGAAATACTGATTATCACAATTTTGAGGTAACAGGACTGTAATTGATTGTACAAATAGGGGAGGGTTGATCCCCTTTGCCATTTTTTTTTTTTTTTCGCTCCTCCCTTCTTATTTGCTATAAATTGCACTATTTAAACCTTATCATAAAATACTAAACTAGCTTAAGCATAAACTTTATATAATAGAAAGTAGTAAATTAGTCGGTAAATTAGAACATGTGCATGTAAATTAAAATCTTGTTGATACATGTAAAGTATGTAGCTAGACAAAACAATTATTTTATAACTATTTTAAAGAAGAGAGACTAAATGACATATAACTATATCTAGTACTTTATACCAAAAAAAGCGTAAAATAACTGTGGTATATTTAAACTAAGTTACGGGAGAATAGACCCATTTGCTTTCGCAGCTTTGGCCATGGTATCCTCCGCGAAAGCCAAGAAATGAGTTCGGCAATTGTCGTCACCAATGAGCTCTTGGAAGTTATCAAGCGGGCGTCCCAGCCTCTGCCCGCAGTCAAATCTGGCCCGCATAAACCGGGGGCAATCAGTAAGTATATGTTTTATAGAATCGATTTTATTATCGTCACAGACACAGGCTGGGGCATCCGCAAGCTTAAACCTATACAGGTACTCGCGCAGTCCTCCGTGTCCAGTAAATAGTTGCGCCCGAAGATTGATAGGCGACCCAATCTTCCCCAAAATCTTGTACGCCGCTCTAACATCAGAGAAGAAAAGCCGGATACCCTTGTCTTGTTGTGTGTCGTTAGTGAACCGTTCCTGCCAAGAGTCAAGTGTGTCATCTCTGATTAAGCGTTTTGCGAAGGACAAGGGAAAGTTGTCGAAGACGGGGCTGGTCTTGCGCTGGAGCGCAGCATCTTTAGCGAGTTCATCAGCCCTCTCATTGCCTGGAATGCCAGCATGCGACCTCACCCAAAACAGTTGGATGTCTCTTCCCCGCCGTCCTGCCTCTGCAATTGCCTGCTGAATCCCAATGGCAATAACATTAGAGGTATTGGGGTCCACAATGGAGTCAAGCGCTGACCTAGAATCAGAGATGACATTGGCAGAAATAGGAGGTTTCCTGTCCTCAGCGTATTTTAACGCTCTGCTAATTGCAACCATTTCTGCCTGGAACACGGAGCAGTGGTTACCCAGCTTAAGGCCCATCCTCGCAACCTCCCCATCCCGCCCCCAGCATGAGAGTGCGGCTCCGACCCTACCCTCGATCTTACTCCCGTCCGTGTAAAGACGGAGGGAATCATTACCGATGGTGTCGAGGTCTTTGAGAGAGTCAATGTGCCGGAACCCCAGCCTCACCCGGAGAGCAGGGTGAAGAAGCTCCGAGGGGTGCGCTCGCCTTTCGAGGGTTCTTCCTGGGAGTTCCTCCAGGGTTTACCTCTCTTCGTCTCGTAGATCTTGAGGTATTATATCGCTCTCAGGTCAAGGGGGATTATCCGTGCAAGGACAGCTGCAGCTATCAGGGATGTAGTCCTGTGGGCCTTTGAAATTTTTATAGTAAACATCCTGGTAATCGAGTCGAGCTTCTTCCTTGCGTACACCTTTCCGGCTATTTGAGCCCAGGAGCTCGCCGCGTAAGTAACTATTGGCTCAACCACGCCAATATAGATGGTTCTATCAGGATGCTTGCGTTCAGTCCCCATTGCGCTCGCGCTGCCCTTGCCACCATTATAAAAATGTTCACTGTCTTCCTAGAAATCTCCTCAAGGTGAGGGAGGAAACTCAGTCCGGTATCCAAAGTCAGGCCCAACAGTTTAAGGGATCTGGAGATTTTTATGGGTACATCGGCGTCATACTTCAGCTTCCTAGTGCATACTATTGCCTGGGTTTTGTGGGGTGCAAAGTTCATTTTATGTCTTTTTTCCCACTCCGCGACAACAGCAAGAGCCTCATTGACAATGTCCTCCAGCTCCGTAACCGTACCTGCCTGCGCCAAGATAACAATGTCGTCCGCGTATGCCTGGACATGCGCTCTAAAGTTTTCCGCGTCTACCATCAGGGGATCCAATTGGATGTTCCAAAATATAGGGCCATTAATCGATCCCTGAATACAACCCTTCGTTGTGGGCCTAGAGATACTGTTACCCAGATACTCAAGGGTAATGCTCCTATCTGACAGGTAGCTGTTCAGGAGTCGCAGTGTGGGCCGATAAATTTTCATTTTATATAGCTGCTGCAGAATCGCCGGCCACCAGGCATTATCAAAGGCACCCTCAATGTCCAGCGACACTACAGCAACAATTTTCTTTGTTAATACTCTCCTACGGATGTACTCAACGGTGTCGTAAAGCGCGTCTTCTGTACCGCAACGCGGACGGAATCCATACTGTCTACGACTCAAGAGATTCTCTCTTTCTATCGTCCACGAAAGTCTTCTCGCGACCAGCTTTTCTAACACCTTGCCAAGCACCGGGAGAAGCCCTATGGGGCGGTACGATTTAGCCAGCATGTAGTCCGACTTACCCGGCTTTGGAATCACCCTTATCCAGGCCTCCTTCCACAGGGTGGGGAAGTAGCCTGTATCAAGGCATCTGTTGAAAAGAGCAAGCTGAAAATCACGGTTGCTTTTCTAAGCTTCGCGGCAAATAACCGAGGTAAAGCCGTCGGCACCAGGTGCTTTTTCGGGGTGTGTTCCTGCGTATACGTCCTGAAGCTCAACATGCGTAAATGACGGGGTTAACTCTACTGAGGAGGTCAATGAACGGTCAAGTTCGCTAGCAGCAAGTCGCATACTCTCTTGTATTTTTCTGACTTGGGGTGTCTGTACCGGGGTCATCATCAGGGAAGAACGTTTTGGGAGGATATTCAGCCGATGCCTCAGCTGACAACGTCTCATCAGACTGCGGATCCCTCAACAGACAAGATTCAATCCAGTTCGCGCTCGTGCAGCGGGTTATTATTCTCTGCGCGCAGGTCCAAACATCTTCCTCCTTCTGCTTAGAGTAAAAGTCCTTCCAGCTTGCGGTGAGAGTTAGTTCAATATGTATTTTGAACTCGGCCCTGGACTTCATGTATTCCTCCACGCAGAAGGGTCTTCTCAGGGGGTTGGCGCGGTGTATTCTTCTGCGAAGTGTTCTCACCATTTTCTTTTCCACCATGTGGAGGTTCCGGGAGTCAGAGAGCTTAAGCACCATCTCGTACATCAGCTGAAGTGACGAGACGACGCTCTCCCTAATCTCTCTTTTGAGGTTTCCAGAACTTTCCAGTTCCGACTTAGCTTTCTGGAGTACAGTTCCGGCCTGACGAGGCATTTCATTGAGGACTATCCTCCTTCCGTCAACAGTTCTCGTTGAGTCACACGAGTTAAAGGATGCCTCGGAGTCGCAGTCGTCAGTTTCAATACAAGCAGTCTCAGTGTCCTTCTTCGCTGGAGTCTCCACCATAACGGCTGCCATCGCCTGCCTTATCTGCGTTTGGATGCGCGGTTCCGATGGGGCTGGTCTCAGCGAAGCTCTTACGGGAGTGGAGGATAGAGGTGGGTCACCTGCCTCCGAGGTTTCCGAATCCGAGCGAAAATCATCATCGTGCGTGTCCATTTCCTGTGAAGAGGGAACATCCTCCTGCAAGAGGGTCTCCGCATGCTCGATGACAGGCGGTAACAGAACGACTGGCTTGGTGGTTTCGATGGGTTGTGGCTGCGCTGACCTCCGGACCGCATCCGAGCCATGAGCTCCGGCACCACTCTCAGATTCAGAAGCCCTGACAGCCCTGGATTTGGCACGCGGTGCAGCAGGCGGTGCCGGGGCCGGCGGTACTTTTGCGGCTCGTCTGGGAGGGATGTTTTTAGACATATTTTGTCTCCAATGGGGAGGTTAATAATTTGATTAGTAATTATTAATAATTTGTCTCTTTTTTTTTTTTTTTTTTTTTTCGGGGCCAAACAGTCGGGCTCCTCGAGCCGGTCACTCTGGACCCAAACACGGGGGGTCTAACTTGCCCAGGGGCAGAGATATCCCGAGGGGGGTAAGGTAAAATGAGGGGGGTTGGGGGGGGTAAAAAGCAAGGCACGGAGAAGTTGAGGTAATGAAAAAGTGGGGGGGGGACCGCCGGGGCCAAGTGGTCGGGCACCTCGAGCTGGTTACCCTGAACCCAAGCACCAGGGGTATCTCGGTTCTCGAGGTAGATATCTCGAGGGGGGTGAGGAAATATAAGGTGGTTAGGGGGGTAAAAGGCTTTGTTTAGGGGGGGTGCGGGGAGGACGGAAGTGGTAATGTCACCTCTACCCTGTATGGGAGAGTCCAAATTCGGACGAAGCAAGTCTTGGAGGCGAGGCGTTCCCTCAGGTTTTTCTGAAGGGAGGATACGGAGTAAGGTGAACCTGAATGTGGAGCAGTACTATAGTCAGCTCTGAAATGGAGCAGTTCTATAGTCAGATCCTACCTGAATGAGGATAAGTCCTGGCCACCCCGTCCAGAAAAGTCCAAACGGGTGACTCTGGGCAAGGGGTTGAGGAGTGCCCTCGAATCGACCTGGTAGATAGAAAAGTGGAGCAGTTCTATAGTCAGCTATAATTAACAGAAAATATGGGGTAGTACCGTAATCAGTTCTATAGTCAGCTCTGACTTTGAGGATGTTGGAAAAATGCAAACCACGTTTTTTATTATAGGTTAAGTACTGAAATTTAACACTACACGTGGTGTTCTTATGTACTGGCTAGCCGTGCAGGTTTCAGTCCTAAAAATCTGAAATTCCCATGGGACCTAAGGGTTACTATGGGGAACAATATACCGCGATAAAAAAGGGGTGCCGTCGCTCTTGTTTAAAAGATAAATGGGGACAGAGAGAAGTTTAGAGGTTAACGTTTTTACACTAAGCCACGAAAATTCAGGCGCTCGAAATTGGAAAGTTTTGCAATCTGAAATAGTTACACACTGTATAAGTCTACACTTTGGCAAAACCAGTTTCCTCGTAACGCCCCCGAGGGAAGTGTTAAGAAATTTGAGATTTTCTAATTAAAGTATTTATTCAAAATCGGGGCACCGGAAAAATCTGGGCGGCATCTCAAAATGTGCGGGCAACGAGTGTGCATGTGACTGCTCTCTCGGATTTTGGGGTTGCTACTCAAAGTTCGGCAGCGTTCACCAAAGTATGTGAACCGCTAACCTTTTTCTCCCCGGAAAAGTCCCAAAACTGAAATCCAAGGATTTTTTTTAACGCTCGCACTTAGCACTCACTCACCCGTACACTTTGAGCTATCGAACCACTAAAACTGAGTTGATTTACTTATTTTACGATTTTTCGAGCGCGGATCGACTTAAAACTGAACTGGCGGCTACGGTGGCTGCCGTGCGACTCCGAGGAGTTAGGTTGTGTCATGGTAGAACAAGACATGGTAGTCTCTTCCCGTGACAGCTGGGTCACGTGATTGGCCTAAGACTACGTCATCAATTGCGTTGTGGTTCTCAAACTTTTATTTGTGGGTAAAAAGATAAAAAAGGTACTAAATTTTTATAATTTTTAATAAATCGACATATTTGATACTTTTTGTATTTTTTTACTTTGCTTCTTTTTTAATTGATTGTATATTATGGTTTTATTTATTTCCCTTACTCGTAGATAGGTTCTCGTTCGAACTAAACAGAGTACTACCTCATAGTGAATTTGAGGATACAAGTCCTTTGTGGCATCATGAACAATCCGAGTCAAATTTGTGAAAATGAATTTTTGATCGTGCAACGTTTGACCGTGGTATTTATTAAATTCTTTCTCCATTATATCAGCAACCCTGATCAATTCATTGCAAGGGTAAATCAGTTTTCCCCGCGAAACAAAAAATATCCAATCACAGGCACCGCTGCCTGGTTCAATCATTCGTGTCTCGTCTCCAAGATGTGGATATTTTCGTAAAAACCTGAAAGCAACATAACCGCTTATATATTTTAGACCTTGATTTCCGATTTCTTCAGCAGCTATTTGCATTTCGAAATTGCATAATAATAAGTTTTCCTCATTAGTCGGAACATATGAAGTAAGATCATCATTAAAGTCTAAAACATCTTCGCTGGCTTGGTCGATATCCATTTGCATTTCTAAATCTTTAAGTAACTGCTCTTCATCGACAGTCGGTTTATACGTGCTGAGATCTTTTTCGATTGATGATATAAAATAATGATCTTCGGTCTCAGTGTCGTCGTTGTTAGATTTTATGTAACGATCTAACACTTTCGTTATAATTGAATCATCTTCACGATCTTCCAGTGGAGTTACTAAACAGGATATGTCAGGATCATCGCGAGTGTTGCTTGTATATTTGAATACGTCTGCGGAATGTTTGCCGAGAATGTATCGTTTTAGTCGGTGTTTAAACGAAAGTCCAGTTGGGTGGTCGTTGGTAGCCCCCATGCCCATTATGTATGAGAAAAAATTCTCTAAAATGTCCTGATTCAATCGGGAGGTCAAAATATATTCGAAATTTGAACCTAGCCTTTCCTGAAGATCAGCTAATAAATTCGGAAGCGATTTATTCGAAATTAAAATTCCTTTTTGAAAGGGGAGCTTGTTTGATTTATTTTTACCGGTTTTTGTATTCTTGATTAAATCATTCATTTTTTCTATTGCTTGATTTTGCAATGACATGTTTATCCCGTATGCATTTTTACGCCCCTCAAATTTTAACCTGGCATTAAACACGTCAAACCATTCATTGAATATTTTTAAAACTTGTGATAGCTGAAACCAGTTTTCATCTGGCAAAAACCCTTTTTGACCACACCATTCTACAGCTAAAGCAGTTGTGTTCGAGAAAAGTTGAGCTGCAGGCCGTACCTTTTGTCTTTGTGAACCTTGTAAATTCAGGTGATTTGGTGTCAGTTTATGAGCTAATTTAAGGTCGTGCTGAGACAAAGATAATACTTTTTCTATCGTATCTTTGACCAATAAATTGTTTTCATACTGAAAACCAAAATCTATAAAATGGTTTCTGGCCAATTTCAAAAGGTGCGGTACATCAACAAACACGTGAACTTTTAAATTATCGTCTGATAGATGTTTGAACCAAGTTTTTTGGTCTTTTTCAACACCAATGTTAAGATCTCTTAGTAGCCCCTGATTTCCGGGGCCCATATCACACGTTATTGAAACGACAATTAAATTAGCGTTATACAATATTTTTATCAAATCCATTAGTATATCAGTTGTCATCCTTTTATCAAATTTATAAAAAATCGGTTGCTTCCATTTACCGCATAAGCCACGAGCCATGACGCATGGGCAAGTATTATGTGGCCCAACCTTTTGCTCATTTTTTCTGTCAATTTCTACTTTATTCGAAATATAAATTTCATCAAAAGATAATGCTACGATTCTTTGAGTTTCCGTGAAATCCTTAGCCTTGAATTGCATTAAAGTGATTACATTTTCTAATACACCCTCTTCAATCTCAAATTTTGATGCCCACTTACATAATGTTGAGAATCCTGGCAGTGGAAACCCGACAACATTCCTCATGAACCTGTAGCCCTTAGGACTTATACTTCTGAATGTGATTGCGGATGCAATATCTTCGGGGGACCATCGAATACGACGCTTATCGGAGCTATTTAAACTACGAATTTGACCTGAAGTGAAAATTTGTTGCAACTGTTCGTTTATAACTTGGTTCTTATTTTTTATTTTTATTAAATCTTTATATTCTGAAGCAATAATGGTTACGGTGTTTGAACTGAAACAGAAAAATTTACATGTATATCTTATTGTACATACATAATTTTTGCAAATATTGTTAAAAAAAATACCATATATCTATTGTTTGGGTTTCTATACAGCGAGTTTCTATTAGGATTGTTTGTGTTTGTACAGAGCACGAGGTTTCAGTATTATTAGTTAACTCTTTACAATCAGTCATAGGTAGGTCAGGTTGTATATATTTTGTGACATTATTCGAACTGAAACAAAGAAAATAAACATTTGGCAAGATTCAGATACAGTATAACCAACTTAACTGTGCAATTATGAGTGGCGCTGTTCGTCACCATTTCACCAAAAAATAAACAAAAGCCGATCGTATGTCCCATTCAAAATGTAAGTTCCAAAAACGTCCATTTCACCGATAAGTTGGTCGGGCTGTAGATTTGAATGAAATAAGTCACAATCACATCATACTTGACATGAACGAATCAGTTTAAAAATCACTGTATCTTCTAGATACGCAAACATAACAAGCTTAATGAATATTTACCTTCTGTCTTATATTGGTTTAGCGCATGATGAAGGTTGAGCGATTGAATTTATGTACAAAGAAGGTATGGCGTCTGGTTTTAACTTCCTACATGTTCTTGGCGATTCATTCATCAAAATATGCCTCAATGGCTTATGATAGTCAGATGATAAAAAATGAACTGAACATACGCTACCTGAAAGTAAAAATATAATCATCAATCAACTTATTACATTAGAAAGTAGGAAAGTAAAGAGTTCATCATGAATAAGTGCACTATTTATTTTCCAACTCACTTGCTCGTAAAGTGTGCCTCATTACATCGCTTTTAGGGCCATAAACCTAGCTATAACAGACATGTGCGTAATAACATTACACACTAGTGCGTAATAGAATTATCCCTACAAAGTTAAATTAGTACCTTTCTGCAAGTTATATGCGAGTAAACAGAGCATTTTCAATTTAACCGGGTAATACAGTTTTTTTTTAGTAACAACAAAGAGGTTTTATGCCACTGAAAATCCATATACATTTTTGGAATACATAAATGTGCACATCCTTAATTAAGTTAAACAAACATTTATTATTATCAAATTATTAATAATTCACAATAATTTGTTATTAATATTGAAACATTTGCATTTTATCAATTAAAATTATAATTTTGAAGTAGGCTGTATGTTCACTAACCTTGCATTTGGCGCGTGAAAAAAAGAGGTTGAGCGCCATTTCCCTTACTTTTCATAATTTGGTTGTATCGTATTTGTCGGTGTGTGGTAAATTATTTTAAAAATGACAAGTTTTCGTGCAGAAGATAATAATAATAAGTTCATTTCATGAAACATTGATAGGTCTAACCCCGCCAGAAATACTAAATGAAGCACAAAATGCAAGCGATAGCCTAATCCCCGCAAAAATCTAGAAAAAAGTGCTTAGGTGCCCACGATAGTTTCCTACAATATGGAACAGCAAGAATAATACCCAGTCATTTATTTATAACGGTCGTTGCAACACGGCCGAAACGTCGGGTGAAATAGGTAAATAAATAATCGAAAACATTGTGGTAAATTCCCGTGATATATATTTTTTTACAACTATACCTTATATTATGCAATTTACAACGCGTAGATAAATTAAATAATACGTAGAAAAGTACATACCAGTTCTTATAGTTGTTTTTGGTCTGCAATATTGAAGCCACGCATTTGCTAGCGTCTCTTCTTTGGGCAAAGAAAAAAACCTTATTACACCGCCTTTTTTACTTCTGTTTTTACAGCTTAGTACGGAACAATTAACCATTTTTCTTGTATAACTTTCACAGTTCACCAAAAATGTTCGGGAACCGCAGTATTTTGTTAACCGAGAGAAACAACGCTATAGGTGTGAGCGACACGACAATAGCGATGAAATGGCGAGTTGTCAGTATGACACTTGTCAATTCGATGTGTTGCCCCTGTGTGTGATTGAATTAACCGACCAAAGTGCATTTTTTATCTTAACAAAGCAATTATGAACTAATAATTCAATATACAAATTAATTTAACACTAAATAGATGAATCATATGAGGTACTAAATAGTTAAGCTGGTTAGTAATTTATTTTATTTTAATAAACTGCATGAGAAAGAACCTAAATTTTCTTTAAAATACAATCAATGGTAACACTTATCGTGACGGAGGCTTTGGCCATCCTGGGAAGAACATACCAGGCGAAGTATACGGAGTATGTTATTATACCATGGGTTGTGTGATGTGGGGCCATAGGGTGGTCGTACCGAGTGAGTGTAGGAATAAGGTTTTAATGGATTTACATCAGGCTCATATGGGCATAGTAAAAACTAAAGCTTTCGCTAGGAGCTATGTCTGGTGGACGAATATTTACGAAGAAATTGAAAAAACGTACGGTGTTTGCAGTGTTTGTGCTGCAGAGAGCGAGGCACCGCCTCGTCATATGCCCTGCCCATGGGTTTGGCCAGATAGACCATGGGGTCGTGTACATATTGATTTCTTAGACCCTATCACGATTCGGATATTTTTAGTAATGGTTGATGCCAGGACCAAATGGTCAGAAGTTAGTCAAGTACCTAGTACAGCAGCTAGTCACACGATCAGCGTTTTAAGTGACGTGTTTGCACGGTTTGGATTACCCAGACAAATAGTCTCTGATAACGGGCTGCCCTTTACAAGCCATGAATTTTCTGAATCTCTCGGTACTAACGGGATCGAACAGATATTTTCAGCGCCATATCACCCCGCCTCAAACGGGGCAGCAGAGAACGCAGTTTATACAGTTATCTGTAGAGCTATTAAAAAGGCAATTAGAGAGAACTTAAACATAAATTTATTTTTAAATAATTTTCTTCTATATTATAGGAATACAGAACACTGTACTACAGGCGAAACACCGGCATCGCTCATGTTTGACGCCCTAAGACCAAGTAGGGACAGTAGAATTAGAGATGCTCAGGAGCGTCAACAAAAATACGGCGCAAGTGGGTTGCGTCAACTACGCTCGGGGGATGAGGTCTGGCTGCGTCATCGTGGACAGGATAAAGGGGTATCTGGAAAGGTTGCAGAAAAGATGGGGACCACTGATTATAAGGTGGTAGATGCTTTAGGTAGAGAATCCCACAAACATGTAGATCAGCTGAGGCCACGGATACTTAGTTCACTAACCTGTCCTTCTCCCTCTAGCCCGATCAGTAAGAATTCCGAGACGGATGAGGTAACGCAGGAACAGGAAGCGCCCAGTCCGGGCGGTCCGCGGAGCGAAGGCTCGATCGCAGCGACCACACATAAGGATGACGGGGAAGGAGAGTCTTTTGAAGACTGCGTAGAACAGCCGGTTCAGAGCACAACACAGCCTTCCTTGCCTTCTCCTGAGCCGGCCCAGTCTCGTCCCGTTCGTCAATGTCGAATTGATAAGCCAGCTAGGTATAATTTATGGTGAAGGTGTAGAAGTCATATTTTTCTTATGTTTTTATGAGTTAAGTTTAGTTAAAATGTAAAGGGTTCTAGATTTGGGGTGAAGGTGTAATGTATGGTAACCATAGACTTGTTGTTTATGATCTGTCTTGTCGGTGGTCTGTTACGGGAATGGTCTGTCATGGCCGTTCTGAAAACCGAATTAGCTACACGTTGTTTAACTCATATATTTCACCGTCGTTGATCATGTTGATCTTTCATGTCTCTATTATTTATTCCTCGGGAACCTTTTTCTATAAAATATTACGTATTGAGAAAATTACTATTTTATTATTATATTAAATCGCAATATTATGGCGTATTGTTGTGGTTTCTTAAGTTTTTATTGTTTGGTGGTGTAATACGGGTGGTTTTATAGTTTATTCACAATTGAGAGTTTTGATACGGGTTGAGGCCAATATTCTCACATTCGTTTCTTATTTTGTAGCGTTTACCTTTCAAGTGACATCCATTTGGCCCTTAGTCAAAGTTTCCTAACGATGCATGTTTAAAGTTTCAAAATACGTCGTTTCAAAATATATCTACACAATATATCTGCAAAATATATCTTTTTCCAGCATCAAAAACGAGACAGTTGGACAGTCTCTTTCGTGATCCTGAAAAAAAAAGATATATTTCACAATTGTTGCATAAATCTCGATTATGGAAAGTGATACTTGCTTGCTTTGCAAGCATTTTCGTTTATTTCCATATAAATAGTAAATGTATTAAAATCTTTTACTTGCCTTAGATATGTCTTGAAATATTAAATTGGGACTATTCCTACCCTTTACACTTTGGCTTTGCAAAATTCCCTGCTGGCTTATAGCGCTTTGCAAGAGCACATTCTGATTACTGGGCAGCCAACATCAACTATTGACATGTCAAAGTCGATCGACGTAGGAGAATAATATACATAATAAAATTTCAATACAGTCTCTTTTCTGTATGATTTACTCGTAATGTTCTTTCATGTCGGATTAGGGTCATGGAAAATAGAAAAAAATACATAAAATACCAGAGCGGGCGAAAGCTATGGTCGGTAACAAAGTGGATCGCTTTCGGTAACATAAAGATATCTTATCTAAATATCTATCGAAGAGGACACGTCAAAATTTAAAGAGATACATTCCATACTCCGTTACCACGATATTCTCGCACGTATAAACTCCGCTATGTATATTTCTGTAAAGTCTATTTTTGTTAAATGCGATGATAAATGGTTCTTGTAAGGTAGCATTTAGAGGAGTCATCAATCATATGGGACATAGGATGTTATCCTTTTGGACGGGCGAGCAGTAACATTTGATTTGGATCGAATGCATTGCCGCTTTGTATCTAGAGATATATTTTAGATTTTATCTGTTTTTTACGAGTTTGTTACGCACGATTGGGTATGTGATGCAGCTTGGGTATGTCGAAGTCCATGTTGTATCTGCATATCTAGTCTGTATAGGTTTGTTTTGTGAATGGCAGTGAAACATGCTAATGATGGGTTCTGGGATACTGGTTTGTTATGACTGGGCTCTGAACTGAAATTAAATATTTAAGTTGTTTAGTAGATACTTTATCACATAGGTTGAGTCAATAAGAAGGGAAGTGGAAATAAATTTTCTCACTCTTCCAACCAATGTTCTTTTCTGATTTAATTCGTTGCAGGATCCACGACTGTTGAATCGTTTCTCCGGCAACCCTCGAGCTTCATTGACTCGGCGCGTTCTGGTGGCCGTCAGGGTTGATTCTAGCTGTCAGGAGTCGTAGTGGTTGGGAATACAGTAGCGAGCTTGTCCCAAAAAAAAGTTGTGTCAAGAAATATTGAAAATGCGGACAGCTCTTTCATCCAACATCCTCAGAGTATCATCATTCAACCGAAAGTCATCCACTGCTGAATATTGGTGTCACCACATCGTCCACTGACCAGTCTTGTGCGTTTCGCATTTAGAGCTTAAGGAGGTTTCAAGTAGAACGTGCAATGCACACATATCCTGTGCTCTGAATTTAGCTTAGCGCTAAATACAGAGCATAGGATTTGTGTGCATTCAGGATATGCAGCGCAAAACTCGCAATGGTAACCAAACATTAGGAATGTAGCCGCTCAACATACTGCAAGCATAACCTGAATAGCATAAAGCTAATAGTCGTACCTACCGCACACGGCGCCACTTCTAAGACACTCATTTTCCACTAATTGTAACTAATCGCTGGCACGCTCAATTATAAGGATTTCTTACATGTCATTCTGGCCGCATACTCAAATATTTGTGTGGTTATGTGATTATATGAATTATATGGATGGTTGGGTTTGTTTAGTGGAATCCGAGAGGTTTGTGTCCTTGTTTGCTGCCCATCTTCTTCATATAGAGTATAGTTTTTTTTTTTTTTTTTTTTTTTTTTTTTTTTTTTTTTTTTTTTTTAAAAAAAAACGTTGCCCCACACTAGGAATTTCTTCCTGTATCGTGGGTGCGTTTACAAACATATAAACTCACATACACAAACACCCAGAGCCGGAACAACTATCTGTAGGTCATACAAATATTTGTTCCGTGCGGGAATCGAACCCGCGACACGCAGCGCAGCAGTCAATCGCTCAACCACTGCGCCTTAGTATAATAGTATGAAATGTGCAATGTACCAGGTCATTGAAAATGCGTCTCTGCCTGCGCGTTGCGTCCTCCATATCAGTCTCCTCATCTTTCGATGACTCTGATTCGGAGAGTTGCAGGAGAGACCTAATATCTTCTGCATTTGTTGAGCACCCCATAGACTCTATCAGAGGCCCTAGCACGAGTTTCTGCGTAATTGCATCGACTACGTTAACGTATCGCCTTCGACAATTTTTGTATGCAAAATTGATCAGCGCCATGTGTCCGTATTTGGAACTAACAAATCGGTAGCACAAGTTTTTGACAATTGCCTTCGTATCGAGTTTACGTATTTACGTTGCGTTAACGTTCCAAATGTATGGGAATTGGTAGCACGAGTTTTCATTTTGACATGTAGTATCGAGTTTTACGCTACGTGTGACGAAAGCACGTCGAAAACTATCTCACTGACATTTTCTGGGTGAGACATTTCACGTCAAACAATTTTCCGTTTTTATTCGTAGTACATTATTACCTCAATGTTTTTATTTGGGTATTTTTACAATATTATGCCATTTAATCATGAAGAAAAGGGGAAGGCATGCTGTCTATTGATTATCTCACGTCTTTTTTAATAAATAGGCTAAGAGAAGATGTTAAACGAGGTAGGTAACATTTTCATTTTCTTTGTGAACAAACAGTAATAGTTTCTTATAATAAACCATTTCTATAAGTTATTGATGCTAACCACACATAGGGCGGCCTTCCTGCCGTGGTGGAGTATGATCTTTTGCGCGTTATTCGCCGCAACTCTACGTTTTTCTTGCGGTGCTCAATAATTATCATGACTCATTTGAAGATTCATGAATTGAAGAAAACGGCGATATGCTTTATAAATTAGAGATTATCCCTTATATAATACGAGTATGCACGTATGCCTATATATTATGCAACCGGTTTATATCGGTATAAAAATATAGTATGGGAATATGGGTTGGAATTCGGGTTATACAACATTGACGGCTAAAATGTTCTTGACTTCCCTATTAACAACAATACAAACCTAAAATGTATTAATAAAACATCTTCTTCAGCAGATCTTGTGGCAATGGTTGCAGTTTGCAGTATTTTATGTAGCAAAAACCGTAATGCGTTCTACAAGTCTAGCTAGTCTGTCGATGATAAACACAGACAGATGTACAACGAAAGAGAAAACTAGGACTAAAATGAAATAGAATCCCTTCGCAGCGTGACGAACGGTCTAGTATAAATACCTTACATCGTAATTGCCACCTGCCAGCCAATGTTCCAGAATCCAGAGTAATCCTTATGAGACGAGAAATCGATGCAGAGAATGGACTGTGATAGGACTCTCTTTCAAAACTTTATAATAGAATCCTAAGTCATATCGTTCCGTATGCGTACATGGAAAGCCTTGTTGGCTCACTCAGCCTGTTTTTATTAAAAAATCCTACTTCTTGTTGTTGTGTGCCGTGAATTGACTAGGTAACTAACTAAGCTATAAATGTGATAATAAATACTTAAATAAACAGAAAATATATGTTTTTCCTAATTTTCCTAATCCTGACAAAACCTGTTTCTGAAGAACATCACAATAAGATCTGTTGCGGACGGTACCCTACAGAACATATATACCCTAAGGGCTATATTTCACCGGGACACCATGGCGGCGCAACCAGTCGCCGCTACCAACAAAATGTATACAACTCTATCGGACACCAAGTGAGTAACTCTCTATAGAGTTGTATACATTTTGTTGGTAGCGGCGACTGGTTGCGCCGCCATGGTGTCCTGGTGAAATATAGCCCTAACGGTACCCGGGCCGGGTGGTGTAAGTACCCGCAGTCGCCGTGGGATAGTATCCCACTGTTGTTTGACGTGCTATCCATGCTCTGAGTTCGGCGACTCTGCTTGTGGCACACGCCACCACGCACCCCTGAATAAGTGGTAGGTATTACGAGGACGACCCACATACAAGAGCCACGTTTTGACCAAAGAAATAAAACGCGGGCTTTTTCTTGAAAAATTTTGTTGCATGTGTTTTTAGGCCATTTTTTGCGTTCGTCTTTACTTAGCTGAAATCTTTAGAGCCTTAATTAATAAACCTTTTAAACATACATTATTTAATACCTTTTATTTGATTGTTTACTTAGTATACACAACCCTTATTGACATCGACAATAATAATTACACATTTTATAAAAATTAAAAAGTTCGTAGAATAATAACATCAACAAGTAAAGTTTGAAAAACCCCGATACATTTATCTTGCGTAAACACCCCGATTCAAGCAGTGAAACGACCATAACTTGTAAACGGCTGAACCGATTTTATTCAAACATAGCTAAGAACACTCTCGACAAAATCACCATTCAAACGAAAAAAAAAAACAAAATCCGTTCATCCGTTTAGGCGCTATGATGCCACAGACAGACACACAGACACACAGGTACACAGATATACGGATACACAGGTACACACCAACACAGCAACACACTTGAAACTTATAACACCCCTCTTTTTCCGGCGGGGGTTAAAAAATCCGGTTTGGTACACTTTCATTACATTGAATAAGCAAATATCGCGTAAACGTGTGGACCGATTTACATTATTCAAACGGATAAAATGGTTCTACGGTAAGACCTTTCATTTGACACCAAAATCGTTGAAATATCCCTATATACAAAAATCATGTTTTCAAGTTACGTAATTAATTATACGACACTGAACTCATCACAAAATTTCTTTAAAAACTGGCCAAGTGCGAGTCGGACTCGCGCACGAAGGTTTCCGTACCATTACCGCAAAAAATGGCAAAAAAGTCACGTTTGTTGTATGGGAAAATGAAAATATTTTCAAAACGATTTATGCGTATGGGTGGGATATCCACCATGTACCGATGGCGCATTACCATACGTCTTGTTGTCCGATGATGGAAAGGGCTAGGCATATTCAAATTGAGCAGCGCCATCGCACACTCCTTGAAATGAAACCGATAGAAAACCGACAGGCTGGCAACTCGTCGTCGGTGACTCGGTGTTCAAAGCTCTGGAGCTTTGAGTCTATCAGCGCATTGTTGCCGATCAAGTTGGTATTTGGCAGATCCGTCCCAGAGGTGAAAGCAGTACTCCATGCACACCATACACCTTTAGATATATGTAAAGCAAACAGGTCACAAATTGATAATACGGTTACTATGATTTGTAACTTTTTTGATGGTGACAGTAGATTATCTGCCTTTATGCGAATCTGTCCTTCTGCTAATCTGGGCTTTTGCATATCTGTTCTTCTGCTGCAGAGGGGTACTTAAATATTTATTTTATTCAGTTTTTAGTATGTGTTGGTATAGCGGCAACAGAAATGCATCATCTGTAAAAATTTCAGCTGTCTAGCTATCACGGTTCATGAGATACAACCTGGTGACAGACAGACACGGATCGTGTGAAGTCTTAGTAATAGGGTCCCGTTTTAACCCTTTGGGTACGAAACTCTAAATACTATCTTTATCTCTATTTCTCTCTATTTATCTTCTCAAGATGGTCAAACCAACTCAGCATACCTACGATTTTCAGTTAATACATCTTTGTTTAAACCACAACGTTGTCTTATTACATCTTTCTCTATCACATCATCGTTCTTCAATCTATCATACAAAATTACATAACACATAGGTACTTCCTATTCTAAACATTTTTTTTGCTATATTTGTACAAGGTAATCTCTGAAAGGTAACGCCTCCCGTTCCTACCGCTAGGTGGAGCAGTAAAAGCTTTATGGGCTGATCATGAATCTACATAATGCATTGATTAAATAAAATACAGATTTAATTAACAAAACTTTGTATTATATAATGTTCTTGTAACTTTGTATTCATCATAATGAATTGGTAGAGCATGTAATATTCCAACCATAGCTCATAGCTGCTCCAAACGCTTGAAATAGCATGAAGAACATTTGAAACAGTTGTAAATATGTAGATACTGTTTAACGTCATAAGTTATAAAATATTCTCCCAATTCCTTCGTTGGATGTCACTATTGCACAAAGAGACGTATAGCTTGCCGTGGGCTTTGAAGACATCACGGCTGCAGTCTTGTAGACGGTGCTGCAAGCAATCGGCATGGCTTGTTTTCTCTTAGTGGCAATGCTGGCTTATATTGTTGCGGTTTCGAGAAAGGCTTTTGGCTAGTACCAGGAATATTTTACTTGTCGTATCCTGTTGGTAAAAGAAGTTGATATAGAACAAAATACAAAGATTGTGAAACTAAATACAACATTGTTGGTCGTGCAATGTTATTGGATCTTTCCATTAGGAATTTCTTAGTGGCAACCCGGAGTCTCACTCTGTGTGCTGTGCACGGCAATAGGCCCGCCTCATACTACAAGAGACCTCATGGGATTGAGCGGATGAAGCGCATTTTGCATAATTGTATAAATCTGTGCAATAAACTTACTTGTTTGCTTCTTTATGAAGTTCACCATGATGATGAACCGAGTGAAACAAGTTCTTTTGGATTGGATTTGGATTTATTAATTCTAAAATCACACAACCGTCGTACGTAACAGATTTAATCTAAAAGCTGGTAAATTCAAATAATTATTTGAAATGACAATAAACAACAACAGACGTTTACAACTTAGGGTCTGCTCACACAAAGTGATCAAATCCTCCAACCAATGAATACATTTTTGTAATCTATTTATTAATATATTAATTTAATTATATTTTTATACATAATATAATTACGTAAAATGTGAACGATTATGTAGAAAATCATGGTGAACAATAAGTTAGGTAGGTATATATATGTTATTGTGTTACTAACATAGGTATAAGCTTTTTTACATCGTTCTCACATATCTATGTATTTTTCCTGTAGCCAAATACCTACTTATAATTGAACTTTATTAATGGCAAAGAGTGTCCGTGGAGTTTCTTGCTCGTTCTTCTCCATAGAGACTTACTCACGCTTGCGAATGTGCAACTAGATTCATCTTTTGTTTGACTATTCAAAACTGTCTTTAAATGGTTTAGTTGAAATAAAGTATTTTGATTTTGTTAAGTTTATATTGTTTGTAATACTATGAATATATATATATCGGAGGAAGGTAAATGATAAATAGTTGGGAACGAAGAAATATCGCTTGTAAACTTATTAATTCAGTTTTGTTTAATTGGCAACATTTAGCTTCTGATTCAAATTTCAATTAGATTTTATTCGATTGGTAACACTTAGTTTTCTCCAGTGTCCAATGCTAGTGAAGGATTTGAATCCTAGAGCAAAGTGACAGACAATTTGGAGGGAAGGCGCGCGGCAGCGCGGAGTTGACTGGAATAGTAATCTTTGAACTAAAGACCGGATCGCGATGAAGTGTCATGAGTTGCATGATTGGTGCCGGTGGAGTTGCGTCTAAAAGTATCAGGCTAGTGAATAGTAAAAGTGATTTCAAATTGGCGCGTCAAATTGCTACTAGAATTGGACAATGGAATATCTCTAAAACGGCATAAGTTACCTGCCTCGTGCATGCAAAACCCACGATAAGCCCACAAGTACCTGGGTATATGGAAGGAAGCCCTCGTGCTTCCGACAAATATTTTTTTTTTAAGACGTTGCCCCACACTAGGAACTTCTTCCTGTATCGTGGGTGCGTTTACAAACATATAAACTCACATACGCAACACCCAGAGCCGGAACAACTATCTGTAGGTCATACAAATATTTGTTCCGTGCAGGAATCGAACCCGCGACACGCAGCGCAGCAGTCAATCACTCAACCACTACGCCAACCGTGCGCCCAACATGTATTTAGGTTAAGTTATTCTATGGGCCCTGTTGCCATTAATAATTACGTATAATTAGGTATTGAAAGTTTCGGTGTGGACGTGCAAAATACCTACTTTTACTAATAACTGAAATCGCACGTCGCGTCGGGTGAATTTCGCATCTACACGCGTTTGCATCAGTGTGCAAACGGTTTTATATTTTTGTAATTTGAAGGAAACCGTCAAAAATTAAGTGACAATTGTCAAACGTCATGTACGGGACTGTTCAAAACCGAACAATTTATCATAAATTAAAACGCCAATAAACTGAAATTTTCAATGACTTATTAAAAAATAGAATTAATAAAAATGTTAAATATGTTTTAACATGTATTTATAACAAACATTTTTTCAGTTTTAGTCTCTAAATTATTTAAGACAAAGTTACTCGTTTTTGTCTTCTATTTTCAGAACGCACAATTCACTACAAACCAATCCAAACGCTATTGGATTCTCGGCCTTAATTAACCATAATTCAATTACTACTTCCGAGTTGTCGCAAGACGTTTTTTTGAACTCGTGCTGCCAAAAACACCAAAAATTTTCGATACCACCATGATAAGTCTCCCGAACACGTCTCTTAACGAAAGTCAATCAGTTATTGAATTAAATGAGAAGATAATTGATCTTACAAGCCAATTAACTAGTGCTCACCAAGAAATTGAGAACCTTAATACTGAGAACTTTCGCTTAAAATCTGATCTCAACAAGACCTTGAAAGTAGTAGAAACCTACAAAAACCTTAGTCTATCGGATAACACAAATTTAACACCAAGTCGTAATAGAAAGAGTAAAGCTAGGAAGTCTACCCCAAACAAAGATGTAAACTGTTTGCAAAAAAATAAAAAATGTACTAACCACCAGGCAACACAAACTGATATTTCCTCTACAAAACGTGACTCTTACACATCACAACATCACGAAACATTAGGTGTGAGTTTTAAAAAAGCAGCCTTGTCACCAGAAGCGGAATCACTGCATTGTTTACAAAAACAAATAAAAACGCCTACCCCCGACATGCAAAATAAAACAATAACGCCTACCCTCAACAAGCGCCCTAAAACTACAGTATCTAGTCCTAAACCTAAACAACGATTACAATTAAAGACAACAGACTGTAATATCTGCATTTTGAGTACCAACAACAAAAACAAAGTTAGAAATATTGCAGGAACAACACTTAGTAAACATTCGGAAAACATATGTCATTATTTAATGCCGAACTGTAAAACCGAACATTTATTATATGACATAGAAACCAGATTAAAAGAATTTACATACAATGATTTTTGCATTATATTAATAGGGGAGGAGGACTTTAGCAGTACAAACGACTATTTCCAGCTGGTATTATGTATTCGGACGACCTTGCAGAAAATAAAACACACGAATGTCATAATATGTGCCCCAACTTATAAATACAATGATTATAAGACTATGTACAATTGGAGGGTCGAAGTTTTTAACAACCTACTTTATCTCGACACATTGACACATGAGCATGCATACTTCCTGGACTCAAATAAGAATCTATCGAATGATTACACGATGTTTTCAAAACGCACTGGACTAATAAATAATTATGGCATGAATACAATTTTCAAAGATATTGACATCTTTATTGAGGGTTTAAAAACATATGACATTTTTTATAGACAAACCAATGTAAAGGAGCTGTACCAAACTGACGAATTTTCGAGTAACCAGTTATTTCTTTGACAACTATTTACATATCTTACATCAAAACATAGCAGGACTTCTAAATAAATCAGATGCTCTTACTGTGTGCCTAGAAGAGCTTACCACGAAGAATGTTAACATTGACGTCATCTGCATTTCTGAACACTTCATTATGTCAGGCTATGAAGATTTTCTGACTATTCCAAACTACAATCTGGCTGCGTGTTTTAGTAGAACAGAAGCAAAACGAGGTGGTACATGTATATTGGTTAAAAAGGGACTTCAGTGGGTAGCTTTGCCTGATATAAATAAACTAGCAATGAGTTTGTCATTTGAATGTTGTGCTATCAAATTAACCCAATCAAACACCATTGTTGTCTGTATTTATAGAATCCCAAAAACTAGTAACTTAACTATATTTTTTGAACGCTTGGAAAATTTATTACTGATAATAACAAAGAAACAAAATCAACATATTGTGATATGCGGTGATTTCAATATTGACACATTAAAACGTAGCAATATATGCCTTGATCTAGAATGTCTGCTTCTTAATTTTAATTTAAAGTTACAAATCAACCAACCTACCAGGTTAACAAGTAACACTTGTATTGACAACTTTGCACATAATCTTGGCACTAAATGCAAAGCTGAAGTGGTTGAGTTTGCTTTGTCGGATCACACCTGTCAAATATTGAAGTGCCCTATAAAAACAACTTTCCATATTAATCACTGGTATGTAAAACGACGAGACTATAGTTTAGAAAATAAGAAAAAATTTAGAAGATGTCTACATAACACTTCATTTTCTGATATTTATCAATGCGATGATCCGAATAAGGCTTATAGCCTATTTCTGGAGACTTTTGCCATGTTCTATCGTCTGTGCTTCCCATTAAAACGAATAAAAATAAAGTTACACAAACGACCTCAATGGGTGTCGCGAGGCATTAGAGCCTGCAGTAAAAAGAAGAGGGCACTTTTGTGGAGTTACCGTCTGAACCGAAATGACGCAAATAAAAGAAAACTTAATGTATATACCAATACCTACAAGCGAATAGTTAAATTAACTAAACGTGCTCAAAACACATATAAAATCAAATTGGCAGTAAATAAATCAAAAGCAACATGGGAGATCATAAATCAGTCAAAACCAAAATTGCCTAAAAACACAATAGCTAACATTAAATTGGATAATAAGAATATAACAGATCCCCGTGATATAGCTAATATTTTTAACGATTTTTTCATTGATAAAATTAAACCTGTTTTAAATACCGGTATACAAGTCACCTCAAACATATCCAAACCAAAAAACTCGATGTTTATGGCACCTAGCCACGAAGACGACATAAAACAGATAATAAAATCTTTGAAAAATACTAAGAGCGTAGGTCATGACGGTATATCCACAGAAATAGTAAAATATGTGTCGGACAACATTAGCGGTCATCTAAGTTACATAATTAATCTATGCATAATTCGTGGTATATATCCGACTGAACTCAAGACTGCTGTAGTGAAACCACTGCACAAAAAAAACGATAAAGATAAAGCGGAATCATACAGGCCTATTGCACTTGTTCCTATATTTTCAAAGGTACTTGAAAAATATATATATGAACAAATTTATAAATATTTAGTCAAACAAGACATCTTGACGGAAGAACAAAAAGGTTTCAGAAAAAACAAAACCATTAATATGGCCATATATGACTTCTTGAATAAAGTAATCGCAAATGTTGACCGAAATATACCTGTATGTTCCATCTACTGCGATATGACTCAAGCCTTTGACTACGTAGACCACAATATTCTGCTTAATAAATTATATGCTTACGGAATAAGAGGCAATATCCTACAGCTTATCGAGTCATATCTAAAAAATCGTATACAGTATGTGGAAATTACACAAATAGATACAAAAACAAAAAACGAAATAGTCTATCGGTCACGTGATAGAACAGTCACATATGGTGTGCCACAAGGAAGTGTGCTTGGCCCCCCTCTATTTATACTCTATATAAATGACCTGCCAAAAGTGACAAAACATCAGATGACACTTTTTGCCGACGACAGCACCGTTACTATTGACTGTAAAGACAAACTTAATTATGATAATGACATTACTAATACTATAAACTCAATAATACAATGGCTAAATAATAATAACCTTAAGATAAATATAGACAAGACCAAATTAATGGCATTCAACCAACGCAAAAATTTGACCATGAATATTCACTACGAGAACAACAAAATAAACCAAATTCCTTGGCTTAACCATAGACCAACGACTAGATTGGAAGGCACACACGGTAGATTTGGCGAAGAGACTTAGCAAGTCCGCTTACGCTTTATATAAACTTGCGCCAGTCATAGGAAGGGACGCTATTGTTACAGCGTACCATGGAATGGCTGGTTCAATGTTAAGATACGGTGTTATTTTTTGGGGCAACTCAACCAATAGGGAGCTGATATTTAAAACCCAAAAAAAGTGCATGAGGGCAATGTTCGGATTAAAATCTACAGACACTTGCAAACCTTTTTTCGTTGAATGTAAAATATTGACATTACCGTGTATGTACATATTCGAAGTTGCAGTATTTGTGAAAACCAACCCAAATCTGTTTCCCAAGCTTTCAGATAGAAATAACAGGAGTCGACGACATGTCAATATGTTATGCTCGAGACAGTCCAAAACGGCACTGATGCGTAATAGTATTTTGTGCATGGCACCTATTATTTATGATCACATACCAGAAACAATTAAAGTCTTAAATATTAATCTTTTTAAAAGGCACTTAAAGAGGTTTCTTATAAATAAATCCTATTATAATGTTTCTGAATTCCTGAAGGAAAATATTGTGTTTTAATCAATGTGGTTGTTCCGTTATTATATATTATAAATTTTAGTTTTTTAATTATTGACATTTCTGATTATTATTATTTTTTTTTTACTATAATTTATTTTGACATCTTATTTCGTTATTTATTTTTTTATGACATCTTATTTTATGAAGTTTGACTACATTTTTTTAATATTATTGACCACTATTGTTTAAATTTGTGTTTTATTATGGATTGATTATTATTTGACATTTAACATTTGGATATTTAACTAATTGACATGTACATTAGAATTTTATTAATGAGACGCTTCTAATTGTTGATTTATTAAGATGTTGATTCGGAAATGTGTATGTGTGTATTCTGACTCTTTTTCTATTATTATTATTGGTAATCATTTGTATTGTATCCGTAATTAATTATATTAATAATAATAATAAATAAAATCTTTATTCAGATATTACAAAAGGTAACAACATTGAATATTGCAAATCATATTTGTACGCCCCATGGCAAAACATAGAGAGTATCTTTAATGTTGTAACACCCCACACACTGCTGTGTAACCTATGTTTTACAAATAAAATTCTGATTCTGATTCTGATTCTGAAATAAAATAACTTGTCGCAGCATCGAGTACGTTTTCGTCTGGTAAAATGTCACGATGACGATACAAACTTGTGCTAGGGGCTCTGGTTCAGTCTTCAGCAGTAAGCTCTTGAATCTTCCTCACTCCCCTCATGGTTATCAGTATCTTGGCTAATTCAAGATCCATGGACCTGTCTATGATTGCCTTCCTTCCCACATAGTTTTTGTTGCACTCTCCTTGTCTTCTTTGCCCATTGTAGTGTGACTTCATACAGGTCAGGGAATTTGGCATGGTTGAGGTCAGGATATTTTCCATTATCCCTGATTCTACACAGCGGGCATGTGGCACCTAATTGTTCTAGGATTACTCTGTCATATATTTCCATGAATGCTTTGGCATCTTTCTTAATGTTGGGGAGGATATGAGCAGGGTTACCTGACGATACGAAATCGAGCATAAACTGCACAGTCTTGAGGAAATCAAGATCGTAAACAAACTCCAATTGACTGTATATGGCCTTACTGGCCTTTATGTAGGAAGGCCTGTAATTATGGTTTGACGTTCGAAAGTGCCGCTTATTGGCCTAGTTGAATAAATACATTTGACTTTGAAGGAGCATTATCAATGTGGGTCCTAGTTCTAAGGTACTCTTTGAGCACTAGATCTTTCTTATCCACAATGTAGTCTTAAGAGGATCGTCTGGGTAATCAAGAAAGCTCTGAGATGCAATACCTGCTTTCCAGCGTTTTCTTCCAGCATCACCGTTCTGAGGTGTTATTTCCTTTACATAACCTATCATAGACCATAAGGCTATAAACGCCGTAACTTGCATACTTTTTGGATTGACACTTGCTTGAGAGTCTGAAGGTATGTTTGCCTTAGTATACTCAGCCTGAGAATCTTTGCATATGTTAAGGTTACCAGTGTATGCCACTCAGTACATCGTCAGGTTTAATAATAGAGACAAAGTATTTCTGCAAAACCGTATAATCAAAGTAATCTACAACATAGGCAATTATGTGAAACCTAGATACATCTTGCTTGTTTCCGTGAGAATTAATTCATTGTAAATGAAGTGGGATGAGATTCCGTTGTTTGAGGACAGATGATGGACAATGGAGCATGAGCCTTGATAGACAACGAAAATAGCTCATGCGGTTGTAAGAAGCCGCTCAGATCAACAACGGCAACACCACAAAAGCACCGAGTAAATAGCTTGATCAGTCCCTGAAAAGACGATTCAACAACGCAAATAAATTAATCAAATAATTAGTTGAGTAAGAAGCCAGTCAGTAAGGTTGCTAACAAGGCTAACTACCCATAGCATAGGTACCGGACTTACTTGTAGTAAGTATCATTCCTTGAGGGTCTTTTAATGCACCGTGAAAATGTCCAGACAATTATGGCCCAGGCAGCGCTCACGCCACATAACGGTACACAGTTATAAAGGGTGTTTTTTTGAGGTATAGAACTTTGAAATAGAATAAAACAAGGATGAATTTTTTAAATTGTCATGAAATTTACTTTATTTAAAAGATAATCTTTTGGCATTATAATTTAAATATGATTTCTGGCATACGACCGCCACGGCTGGCGCGGACGTAAACTAATCTGGAGGTCCAATTTTCAATAACTTTTTCCAATATTTGTGGCCCGTATATCGACAATAACGCGGCGAATGTTGACCTCCAAGTGTTCGATCGTTTTGGGGCTTATCAGCGTAGACTAGCGACTTCACATATCCCCAGTGTAGCGGCGTTAAATCGCACGACCTTTGAGGCCAATTCACGGGTCCGGAACGTGAAACAATGCGGTTATCAAACGTTTCCTTCAGTAAATCAATTATGGCACGAGCTGTGTGACATTTTGCGCCGTCTTGTTGAAACCACAGCTCATGCACATCATGGTTGTTCAATTGAGGAACGAAACAGTCAGTAATCAGGGCTCTATAGCGGTCACCATTGACTGTAACGTTCTGGCCAATTTGCACAAAACAAGAAATTTGCACAATTTGGAAGCGTTGTTCAGGAACCAGTCTATTCATGTTGAAATTCCAAACCAAACTAAACACAAAAACAGTGTTGACAGCTGACAAAATGGCCGCCCGTTAAAACAGTGTTGCCAACTTAAAGTTCTATACCTCTAAAAAAAACACCCTTTATATAGACACACTTCTTAATAGAAAATCAACTATATTAGTAACTCAAACGGTTAATGAAGAAGAAGGATAAGAATTTTCTTTGTTTGGCTGGTTTAACGTTAAACCTAAAGCCACGTATTCATTAAGTGCTCCAAACGAGCAAAATGTTTCTGAGCTTCTTTCTGAAAATAACAAAAAAAAAATGGTTCAGAACACAAGCACCAAGGTTCTGAAAGTTAAATAAAGACAAACCCCTGATGTATTTTCTGATCTCTGAAGTATTTCTCAAACTCTACGTAAGTCTGAAAACCTGCCAAACTTTGGCTTTAATGTAGGGCTTGACACGTTCTTACCGCCAATTTACATAATAAAGAAAGAAGAAAGAAAATATATTTATTTAGCACAGAAAGACACACAACATATTAATACATCAGATAAAAATACAAATAAAGTAGAACTGAAAAGTCTGACGTAAGAAATCACCAGGAAAGTGTGCCTCACGGCTGCACTAACAAGGCCCAGTTCAGCAAAAATGCCAGACAACTAGTGCCTGACGCTGGTTTTCAACTGGACCTGATGTTTGAGGTGGCGGATGTAAATCAGTTTTATACTGCATGGTGACGTGTGTATGTATACCTAAATTAAATAAATAATCGAGGAATCACAAAATCAAAGTCGCCATAAATGATGGCATGGTGGCACAAAATCAATGTGATTGAAATTCACATTCTCACAATATCACATTGAAATTCTACAAAACAGCCTACCCTCTCCCTCCTCGTCCCTCCTCTAGATCTTAAAGCCATATCAGGCAAATTGAATAAGTAAATACTTAATAATGTTGTAGTGTCCATTGTTGGCTAGTAACCGTTGGTAAACATAACAATGTGAAATATCTGCAGCGCGATATAAATAACTCTCTCAGTGGGTCATTGCATGGCGCCGTACGGGACTAGGCGGTGCATACGGGGCAATGAAAGCACGAGCCTTTTGTAGGTAGTGAAATAAGACGTCAATAACTTCTTTATCTAATACTTTGCAGGTAAATAAGCTTCTGTTTATATTAGCTCCGACCAGAATTCAGCCACGGCGGCCTCGCAAACGTCTTACATGAATGTTTTAGAGAGCACAAAGAGCAGCATAAGAATTGAGGAGATTTCGCATTGTGGCTCAATACCCCCATCTGTCGACGTTGTACATATTGGTCCCGCGGACCCGTAGCGGCAGCGGCTCCAAAGCAGATTTTGCAATATACATAAGTATTTGAAGCGCCTGTCAAAGATTTGCTGTCATCTGTTCTGGAATTTCATCTCCAATCTGCTTAATTCTTTGTCGAACCAATGTAGCTTTATTTGTGCTATCTTTCATAATAAAATAGCTGAAATCGGTTTAGTAGTGCTGAAGCAATTAAAGAAGACCCAAATAAAATGCAGCCCAGTAGCAATATACAATCAGTATGGAATGTCGTCCATACGGATTGTTTGTCAACACAACACATCACATCATCAGCCTATTAATGTTCCTACTGCTTCCCAGCCTCCTCTCTGTGAGAGGGAATGGGCCGTAATCCACCACGCGGGCCCAGTGCGGCTTGGTGGATGTCACATGTCTTCGAATTTTCGGTTCTAGGACATGCCGGTTTCCTCACGATGTTTTCCTTCACCATTTTGAGAGCAGTGGTGAAGAAATAATTTACACAAAGTGAAGCGCCTGCCTGGGTTCGAACCCACGACCTTGTAAGTCGCGGCCGATACCTCTGGGCCACCACTGCTCAACACGTTTTACTAAATTCGCCTCAAAAAAGTCGAAAGCATTTTTTAAACAGTCTTGTATAAGGACCCCTGTTTATTTTGTTGCTGTCTGTTTTAATACGCGGTGTGTACGAGTATAATTCCAGTTGTTGCATTGTTATAAGCCCAAGTCAACCAGTTGTGCAACTAAACAATTGCATAAAAACAAAAGCGCAACGGGCGGCACTAACATTTTTGTGTGTCTATTGAGAAAGTAAAACCTGGGAATAGGCCTTCCTCTTGTAGCTGCCGTTTATGTATGCAGTTTTCGTTGGGTCATTTGCCACGGCATAATTGGTTTTTACCGCAACACTCATGACATTCTGAATATTAACCGACTTTGCACATACGTTTTTTTTATGGATAAAGCAGTGGTATTGTACGAAGGCAAAACGGGCTTATTTTTGGGGTTCCGTACCTCAAAAGGTGAAAAAAGGTGGTTAACGATTGTAGAAACAGATTCGATACGAAACGTTTGTAACTTGGTTTGACTCTATTTTTAAGTTTGTACAGAAAGTGAATTAATGTTTTTTTTTATCCAACCCCAAGACGACGGTGCCAAGCTTCCATTGTATTATTGGTTCGGTGTCTCTAATAACAACATGATATCAATGCTTTTTTTAGAAGCCACTGTTTTTCAAAATTGTTATGAAGCACTCATTCTTTCACAGTTTGCCGCGTAGTTAACTACCGAGTTCCAGTCAATCCATACTAATATTATAAATGTGAAAGTAACTCTGTCTGTCTGTCTGTTACCTTTTCACGCTTAAACCGCTGCACCGATTTAGATGAAAGTTGGTATGAAGATAGTTTTAGCTTTTTTTTCTCGTGGGTAGTTGTACTAGTAACACCAAAAAAACAACGCTCTTGATTAAAATTTTATATAATTTAATATAACAATAATTTCAGTGATTTTATGTCATATTTTAAAAGCTTATAATTGTTACCTGCTGGTGTAGCGTTATCTCCTTGCAATTACTTCTTTTCTTTCTGCAAAACACTCACTTTCATTACAATGGATTCACTGACGAACACTTTGAGTGATCTCAAGGAATTATTCCAAACGCGCATGTCCATCTTCGAAGCTGAACTGCACAAGGCCCCTCCATCACCTGTCACAAGTTCCAGCCTGGCAGCTGAGTTTACTACGTTCAGGACATTCATCTCGCAAGCTCTCAACAGCCTTCAGCGACAGGTCGAGCTTCTTGCCCGAAGTATTGACCAAATGGAGATGCGAGGACGGAGGAAGATCTTGCTGTTGCATGGCGTGAATGAGGTGCAGAAGGAGGATACTGCCAAGGTGTTAGCTGAGGTGGTATGTAACAAGCTGCAGCTTAAAGAATTCTCCGTTGCTGACATCAGCCGATGCCACAGGATGGGACGAGCAGTGCCAAACAAGACCCGGCCTATTCTGTTCAAGGTTGGCAGCCTCGCAGTCCGAGACAAAGTCTGGTTTGCTAAAACCAAATTAAAAGGCTCAGGCGTCACCATGTCTGAATTTTTAACTAAGGGGCGGCATGACTTGTTCCTGGCTGCGAGGGATAGACTCGGCGTTTCCAAGAGTTGGACTAGGGCGGGCTGTGTGTATGTCCTTGGTCCGAACGATACGCGGCATCGGGTAGAGTCTCTCGCCGAGTTAAACAAGATTGCGCCGATTTCCAGTGAGCCGGAGCAGTCTGATCCTAGAGCGGCAGTGTCAGACTCTCTTCCAGCCGCTGCTACTATGAAGACAGCAAGGTTAAAGCGTGTTGCTGCAGTGAGAAAGTGATTTCCTTCTTGGTATTGTTTTGCTGAAGGTCCGGGTAGTGGTATTGTCTTGTTTTGATTTTCTTTCACCTTCACGTAATTTTTAGAAAAAATAACTTCCAAACTTGTTTACTAAAAATTTTATATGACACTTCTTGTCAACTGTCACTGTCACTTCACTACTGTCAGTTTAATGTCATGCGTTCTTTGCGGTGCGTTCTGTTTTTGATAGCGGCGCACTGTTATGTCATAATTTCAATTCTATATTTTATTTGTTTTTCTTGCTGTTAAATTTCTTGTTTTTATTTTATTAGTTTTTCTTGCTGCTGAATTTCTTGTTTTTTACTTTTTTATAATTATTTCAGTTCTGTTAATGTTTCCCGGACTCATCTAGTTTTTATTTTATTTTAAAGATTAATGACGCTACCGGCAGGTTTACTGTTTATTGGTTTTTAGTTTTAAGATAGGATTTTATATATTTATATTAATAAAATAGGAAAATATATGTCTGATATAGATGACAGCAGTGATAAAAGTATTTATTCTTTGACAGGTAGCGATGACAGTTTTGTGAGCGTGCCATCTCTTTCAGATAATCTTGGGGCGCAGTTTTCTGATGTTCCTAAGAATTTTAACGTTATACATATCAACGCTCAGAGTATTCCGGCTCATTTCCACGATATGCTGGCAAGTTTTGACTGTAAAAACATTCATGCAATTCTTATTTCCGAGTCATGGCTTAAACCCTGTCTCCCTTCAACTAGCTACTCTCTTCCCGGCTTCGTGCTCATAAGAAACGACAGGGCGGTTGGTGGTGGTGGTGGTGTTGCCATATATCTCCGCGCATACATTCCATTCTCAGTTGTCAATGTGTCAGCGCAGCCACCGCCATCAAATGCTGGTGAACATCTTTTTCTTGAGGTTGAACTAAATCATTCAAAAATACTTCTTGGTGTTTATTACTGTCCCTCTTTACGCATCAATTTCTTTTCATCTTTCGAAAAGCTCTTAGAAATCTTAATCCCATCTTACAGTCATAGCATAATCATGGGTGATTTTAATACTTGTCTCCTGAAGAATGACCATCGTTCGTCTTCCCTGACTAATATTTCGGCTTCTAGTAATATTTCCATTCTTCCGCTTAGTGCGACTCATCATTTTCCAAACTGTACTCCTTCGCTTCTTGACTTGATTTTTGTCTCCTCTCCTGATCGCGTCGCTAAGCATGGCCAATGCTCAGCCGATGCCTTTTCATATCATGACCTGATTTTTCTCTCTTATAAAATTCGTCCACCTAAGGCTAAAGCCAAAATTCTTATGCAGCGCAATTTTGGTGGTATGAGCGTTGACAGTCTTTGCGGGGATGCCAGCAGTATAGATTGGTCTCCTCTGTTTGCCTCTGCGTCGGTCAATGAGCAAGTGAATATCTTCACAGCTAAACTTGTCGAGCTTTATAATGTCCATGCACCTGTTCGAGCAGTTAAAGTTAGACATTTGCCGGCGCCGTGGCTGACGGATGAGATAAAGAGGTTAATTAACAAAAAAGTTGCAGCAAAGTCCAAATTTAAGCGACGGCCTACTGATGCTAATAGAGACAAATATGCCGCTATCCGCAACCTATGCAATAAGGTGTGTAGGAATGCTAATCGCCAACATATTCATAACTCAGTCCAAAACAGAGACACATCCGAAGTTTGGAATTTCCTAAGATCATTGGGAGTCGGTAAAACCCGACAAGAGTCAATCCCTAAAGATTTAGACATAAATGCATTGGACATTCATTTTACAGCTTCGTCCGATTTTGATAGGACAATAAAATTGAATACATTGAATTATCTTTCATCTCTTCCGACTCCCAGTTATTCTCCATTTGCTTTTAGTCAATTCTCTGCATGTGATGTTAAGAAGAGCATACTATCGATTACTTCCAATGCTGTAGGATGTGATTGTATCAGCCGTAAAATGTTACTCCCGGTGCTGGACGTTATCCTTCCTGTCATATGCCACATTCTTAACTTTTCTGTGTCTAGCGGTGTCTTTCCGTGCTCATGGAAAGATGCGCAAATAATTCCTTTACCTAAAAAGTCCAATCCCACCTCCTTTTCTGAATACCGTCCAATATCCATCCTACCATTCCTATCCAAAGTCCTAGAACGGTTAGTCCATAATCAAATTAGCAAATTCCTATCCAAAAACAATCTCCTCAATCCCTTCCAGTCCGGTTTCCGTCCTGGTCACAGCACCACCACAGCTCTTCTCAACATTACGGACGATATACGGTCAGCCATGGAAAACAGTAATCTGACGGTCTTGGCATTGCTAGATTTCAGTAATGCTTTTAATACTATTGATTTCGACGTTTTGCTTGGTATTCTATGCTCTCTTAATATATCTCCATCGGTGGTTGACTGGTTTCGTAGTTACCTGTTCGGGCGCCGGCAACGTATATGTATCGGAGAGAACTTGTCTTCCTGGTGCAGTACATCTGCCGGGGTACCACAGGGTGGCGTTTTATCCCCTTTACTTTTCGCAGTTTTTATAAACTCAATCTCCAATGAACTTATTTCTTCCTACCATCTTTATGCAGACGATCTACAGTTGTACTCGCGGGCACCGCTCGGGAAACTGTCCGAGGCTATCGTAACCATTAACCTTGATCTGGCTCGCATTTGCGATTGGAGCAGGAGGTATGGGCTGATGGTCAACCCTATTAAGACGCAGGTTATTGTTGTGGGCAGTTCTAGAATGGTTTCAAAGATCAACTGGACGTCTCTTCCCCAAGTTCTTTTTGACAATTCAGTTATTCCATTCAGTGAGAAAGTTAAAAACTTGGGGATATTCATCGACAAAAACTTTTCATGGACTGCCCAACTGCAAGAAGTTAGCCGCAAGTTGTTTGCATCTGCTGCAACTTTGAGGAGACTGCGGCATTTTCTTCCGACTGCCACCAAGATTGCGCTTGCACAATCTCTTCTTCTTCCCATCCTTGATTATGCTGATGCCAGCTATCTCGACCTTACTCAAGAACAACTCGATAAACTTGAGCGACTTCAAAATTTTTGTGTAAGGTTCATATTTGGTTTGCGCAAATATGACCATGTTTCCGAATTCCGTGTAAAGCTCAAGTGGTTGCCAATTCGCCTTCGCCGGAATGCTCATATTCTTTCTCTTTTGTACAATGTGCTATTTACTCCTTCTACCCCTCTTTACCTCAAGGACCGGTTTCAGTTTATCTGCGATTCCCACACGAAATCTCTTGGGTCATCAGAAAACTTGCGACTTAAAATGCCTATGCATTCCACTACATTCTTGGATAAATCATTTACTGTCCAGGCTGCTCGTTTGTGGAATGCATTGCCTGACCCAATAAAACGTGCTCAGTCGTTGCCTGTCTTTAAAAAACTTGTAAAGGAACATTACCTGACTCTGTGATCCTGTCTTTGTGTTATGCTGTATTGTTTTCTTATTTGTTTATTTAGTTGTATGTATGTATTTATGTATCTATTATAGTAGTTTGTTTTTAGTACCTAATTGTACTTAGTACCTAATACTTGTGGGATTTGAAATTGGCACCAAGTGCAACCCCATATCGTGTCCAGGCTATCTCTATCCATTCAAGGTTGCCTGGAAGAGATCGCAGAGCGCGATAAGGCCGCCTGTTGTATATTTGTTTTAATTTTAATGTTTATTTTTGTATTGTTTTATCTTGGTGTACAATAAAGTATATATAAATATAGTTTGAGACCTGGGAAAGGACATAGGCTATATAGGTAGGGTAGGGTAGGGTAGGGTATGGTAGGGTAGGGTAGTGTAGGGTAGTGTAGGTTCGGGTCGGGTAGGGTAGGGTAGTGTAGGGTAGGGTAGGGTAGATAAATGTTTGGTCTTTTTATGGCAAAACAAAGTTTGCCGGGTCAGCTAGTATTTATATAAAACAGTGGTTAACTACATACCAGTCCTGCAATTTCTTTTCCATTGCCTGTAGTTGTCAGCTGAAGTTCATCGGCTTTTTTCCAGATAGCTTTTGAAAAGTAGAAATAGCATTCTGTTATTTTACCATGAGGGAAAGCTGTGCGCCAAAGCGTTATGATCTTTACACTTTTTTTCAATAAATTTTGTGAATTCAAAACTGTCTATAAAACGACTTTTCTGTAGTCTGATACGAGAGCCCTGACCGCCGTAGCTTGGACCCTGTTCCTGATACCGGATGACCTCTACTTTTTATATTTTTAAAACTTTAGGAGGCTCTCGTTAGGCGGCTGGGTCAAGGGCCTGATCCAGAAAGCAGTACTGCTGGACACGGCTCGTATTGTTAGGAGGTTCCTCTCTCTGGAGCCCTGACCGCCGGTAGCTTGGACCCTGTTCCCGATACCGGTGGGCATTTTTTGTATGTTTTATAAAAATATTTAAAAATGTATTAAATAAGAAATAAGTTGAATTAAGGATATAATAATAATAATATTATTTATTTTATTGGAATTACATTGGTCCAATGGTTAGTAAAAGCTTATCATCTAAAGATAAGTAAACTTAATCTAGGCGATAGTATAATAGTAGGTATAAATAATCATTTAAATTTAAATCATAATAAAAGTCAATTGCATAACATCAAATTGCATAAAATCAAATTCCTAACCCTACTTCGTCAGCACCCTAATCTGATGCTTAAGAATAGGGCAGTCAAACTTATCGGCAATAACCGCCAGAATGCCATTGCCGCTAGTACGCACTCTGTGCAAAAAGGAGGTAATATTTTTTTCGCAGAATGGCCGCAAACCCATCTGTACGAGCCTCAAAGAACATACCAGATGCGCTACAGAAACATGGAAGGCCCAATAGCATCCTAAACGCGTTGTTGTATTAGACCAGTGCTGCCAACTCGTTTAAGCAAAAACGCGCTGTAAGCTCTTTAAAAAAGCGCTAGACCGCGCTAAATGGTCGCTGTCATAAAATCGCTCCAAAAATCGGTAAAATTCAAACAAAACCCCCCATTATTTGAGACTATAAATGTATAAACGCAGATTTTTATTTCTTATTTAATCAAATTATGTCATATAAAAGAGATTGAGTACTTGTTTAGTAAAAATAAAAAAAAGTAGTGACGTTTTAATGTAATTATTTTATAAATTATAGGGATTAAATTAATACATCATCGTCTGATTCTACTACAATTGCTTTAGAGGCTGAAATAAGGTTGGTCTTGATCAGTTTTGGACTTGAATTTATATTTATCTGTGGATGAAATTGTCCTAAACACGTCGTTGGGAAGTTGATACTTTGCGCAGTTACTCTTTTTTTAAAGAAAGTACAGAATTTCAAAAAGCGCTTGATTTTGCGCTAGGCGCTAGAACGCGCTATAGACCAAAAAAAGCGCTAGATCTGGCGCTGAAAGCGCTAAGATGGCAGCACTGTGTTAGACGCGCAAGCAGGTTGAGCAGGATGCAAATCTTCGGACCAATATATTCGCCCCTAACCGTCAACGCTCTGCGCTCCCTATTGATGTCAGCGTCATCCTTAAGATCGGCGCTGACATTTGGTCAGGCCCAGATGTTTAAATTGACTGACTCTGTTTAGAGTAACACCATTCAACATCATCTTCATAAAATCAAATTCCTAACCCTACTTCGTCAGCACCCTAATCTGATGCTTAAGAATAGGGCAGTCAAACTTATCGGCAATAACCGCCAGAATGCCATTGCCGCTAGTACGCACTCTGTGCAAAAAGGAGGTAATATTTTTTTCGCAGAATGGCCGCAAACCCATCTGTACGAGCCTCAAAGAACATACCAGATGCGCTACAGAAACATGGAAGGCCCAATAGCATCCTAAACGCGTTGTTGTATTAGACCAGTGCTGCCAACTCGTTTAAGCAAAAACGCGCTGTAAGCTCTTTAAAAAAGCGCTAGACCGCGCTAAATGGTCGCTGTCATAAAATCGCTCCAAAAATCGGTAAAATTCAAACAAAACCCCCCATTATTTGAGACTATAAATGTATAAACGCAGATTTTTATTTCTTATTTAATCAAATTATGTCATATAAAAGAGATTGAGTACTTGTTTAGTAAAAATAAAAAAAAGTAGTGACGTTTTAATGTAATTATTTTATAAATTATAGGGATTAAATTAATACATCATCGTCTGATTCTACTACAATTGCTTTAGAGGCTGAAATAAGGTTGGTCTTGATCAGTTTTGGACTTGAATTTATATTTATCTGTGGATGAAATTGTCCTAAACACGTCGTTGGGAAGTTGATACTTTGCGCAGTTACTCTTTTTTTAAAGAAAGTACAGAATTTCAAAAAGCGCTTGATTTTGCGCTAGGCGCTAGAACGCGCTATAGACCAAAAAAAGCGCTAGATCTGGCGCTGAAAGCGCTAAGATGGCAGCACTGTGTTAGACGCGCAAGCAGGTTGAGCAGGATGCAAATCTTCGGACCAATATATTCGCCCCTAACCGTCAACGCTCTGCGCTCCCTATTGATGTCAGCGTCATCCTTAAGATCGGCGCTGACATTTGGTCAGGCCCAGATGTTTAAATTGACTGACTCTGTTTAGAGTAACACCATTCAACATCATCTTCGTAAACAACATGAACTCACTTTTGTTTACATTATATCGTAACCTATGAGTCAAAGCGTAGGTTTCACAGAAACTTAACAACTTCATAAGTGCGCTGACAGATAGCGCCAGCAGCACCATGTCGTCTGCGTAACTCAAATTGTTGACAAAGGTACCGTCAATGGAACAGCCGACCAGCATACTGCTGAGGCCACCTTTCAGCTCATTCGCATACATATTGAAATGTTTGGGAGAGGTTATTCCGCCTTGCCTTACACCACACTTTAAGCCGTAAGTAATCATCCGATAATTCGCCCGCCCATTTCACATTATAAACCTGATTGTCATACCAATACTTAAAAACAGAACCTACCTCTTTAGGTAAGGTAGTATTGTTCTGTTTTTAATTATCGGCACGACAACAGTCTTTATCAGGTCATATGGCAAATACGAATGTGAAATACATAGAGAGAAGAACATAGCGAGAACCTGCGGCAAATGTGATCCCGCATACTGCAAGTGTTCAATGCTAAGACCGTCGTACCTTGGTGATTTACCTCGACTCATTCTCTGAAGTATGTCTCTCACCTCCCTTGCAGTGAAACTAACGCTATATGATGTGCCATTCTGCACCGTCTCAGCACTGAACACCCGCCCGGTGCAGGTATCTAACGGTGATTCAACCTGAAAATTATCTTTGAATAATTTTGCTGTGTCCCTCGCCTCCGTCTTTCCTGCAATGCTCATAGGGAGACCAGGTTTCAAATTAAGCTTGTTTGTACTTTTCCAGGACAGAGCGAAATTTTTGCAGATCTGTAGCTGGCTATTATATCCATCTTTATCTGGTCTTGGTGTTTCATGCACTATTTTAATTTTGCCTTAAATATTTTTCTACTTGCACACATTTCATCGTAAAAATACCACTAGTTGGCCTACCATACCAAAACCACACCTGTAATTTCTACCTGGCCTCCCTGTGCGCAGCGCTTACATGTTTATTCCACACTGTGATGCTACGTGAATTGTGTTTCTGTTTACTCTGATTACTCTTTCCATCATCATAACTTGACCAGCCGATTCCTTTAAAATGTTCACTATTTTATCATACATTTTACATATAATGTCCCTATGAGTTATGTCACAGCAAAGCTTATCCGCACATAAAGATAACTGCGTTGGAATAATTATGCGTGGCTCCTTATGTCGGCGATGCCTGTCATAATGTATCACCACGTGGTACCTATTTTTACATGCTGTAAGTTGCTTCCAGCACATAAAACTCATGGCTGTCATAATCAAACCTCGCAGGGAGGTCAATTACATTGTGACAATGGCAATAACCCTGCACCCTAATTTGTCTTGTCCCGACTCCCGGTCCCGTCGTGGGTTATATATACCTTTTCAAAAAAGAAGGGAGGAGGTGCAATATTATGGCATGTAGCTACATAAGAAACTAAAAACATTAATCTAATACTCCGCATACCGGTGAACCATCACCCTATTAAAACTTTTGCTTTTTCTATTCCAAAAATTTTCTAACCTTGAAGGAAGGTCAAGGCAAGTTGTACCAATAGCTTAACACTAATTTCGCATGGTATTTGTACCTATTTTATTGCTGTTAAACTTGTATGTTTGTTTTGTTATCGAAAGCACTCGTTGAGCTCAGTACAGTAATATGCGTTATCAAATCGTTTACAGAAAAAATTGTGTCTTTATGTCATTATTATGATTGTTACAAAAAGCATAACCATTTGATGGCTGGGGAATATAGAAAATTCACTTTATTTTAACCTTGTACATATTAAGGAGGGGAGTGAGGTTTGGAAAGATAACCTTTTTATAGCTATTTAAAGCAGGTGTTTTATTAGGTGAAGAGATTGAAGGAGTATTTGCAAAGATGTTGGAGAGAGACGATAAAAGTGCATCAGCGTACCATTTTGTTACTGGGGCATATACTTTTGCAGCTTCAGCATATGATACTGAACTTTGTGCCATGTAAGTTTTAATAAATTTTTGCCTTGAGAATTCTGGGCAAGACTTATTTTTACTGGGCAAGATGTACTTTCTTGTTCTTTATCACAACTGTCCCCAGTATGGCCTTGGAAACATTTATTGCAACGGGGTTTAGACCTGTACTGAATTTTAGTCTGACCGAATCCACAACAATTGAAGCACTGTATGGTGGAGGAAAAATTTAGATCTACAGGTAATGCATTACAGCACATAAAAATCTATTGATAAGCCCTGCAATATAACAACTATGGATTGGAATGCTTTCGAAATGGTTGAACCATCAACAATTGTTTTAAAATTAAGACGTCTGACTTTTAAAATTGGTCCCAAACCAATCGGTACTGTTATATTATCAATAACTTCCTCCGGAGACCATTCTACAGGAACACCACGTACTAAGCCCATTCTAGTAATGTTAAAAGTAGGCATAAAAGCTTTAAAATAAAGGAATTTGTTTACAGGAAATTAGAAAAAGATAATGAAATCTTATTCTTTATAGTACACCAAAACAACATAACATACAGTGTGATAATAAAGTACGTGTACAAAGGCGAGCTTAACTCAATGTTGAGTTCTCTTACAGCAAATCCTAGGGTGAAAGAGAAAGATGACATTATAGAGTGCAGGATCCAGTGTACAATTTTAAAAGATTTTAATAAGATATAAACTGATGACGAATTAAATAAAATATACTTACATAAATATATATTTATATATAAATACTAGTATCATGTCATTGAGCTAGAAAATGATCTTTAATCTTCCTCTTGAACATCTCCAAAGAAGGGCTATCGCGTAGGGAGTGCGGGAGATAGTTCCAGAGACGTACTGCAGTAGCAGAGAAAGAGCCATCATAGCGGCTGGAAGTGTATCTTATTGCGCCCGATTATTTTGATGCTGCCTTTGATAATGTTTTGGAAGGCGTTGTGCTTTAAAACCTTGCCAAATATGATTGGATGCAATGTCGTACCATCATCTGATGAAGTTATTTTTTTTTGTACATGTATTACAAAACGCGCGCTGTCCGTTTTATAGTAGTTTTTTCTACAAATCTGAGTGGGATTAATTAACCGTTGAAGGAGCGAGAATATCATTAGGCACACTTCCACTCATCTTCACTTTCACTTACATTCATCACCAGCCTTATAATGTTCCCAGTGCTGGGACACAGGCATCCTCTCTGTGGGAGAGTAAATGGGCCTTAATTCATCACGCGGGCTAGTGCGGGTTGGTGAATGTCACATGTCTTCGATTTTTTGGTTCTAGGACATGCCGGTTTCCTCACGATGTTTTCCTTCACCGATTTAAGAACAGTGGTGATGAAATAATTAACATAAAGTAAAGCGCCTGGCTGGGTTCGAACTCACGACCAACGACACTTAAGTCGGGGTTGTGCCACTGAGTCACCACTGTTCTATACATTACAAGGCAATACATTAGAAACTTTATTTTCAAAATGGTTAGGCGCATATTCCACAACTTTAGCAGAATGTGAGTCTATACAACGACAACCTCGGCTAAAGACTCGGTGTTTATTGCAGTGCTTAAAGACATGCACGTGGCTTCTTTTTAAATTCCGAGCAGAAGACGACCTATCATTGTCCATACCCGATTCATTATTGGGTTGTACTGTGACAAAAGCGCCGCACAGTGTACGATTTGCCCAAACTAGAGAGACAAAAATCTTTAATATAATTAAAGGATTTGTTCCAACGGAACGACTCAAAGTTATAATTTATAAGTTAAATGATGTAGCAAATAAAACACATTTTAGTCAATTATGTGAACTTTAATTGTCAGGCAAGGCATGGGTCCTTTCGAGCTAAGAGTTAGACAAACCAATTTCTTTGCTTGTATGTAGGATCACAATGTAACTAATCACGTTATGTACTGGAGAAATTACATACTACTAGTTTGATCTACATGAACAAACGGTAACTATATTTCTCCTTAGGTTTTATCATGAATTCACAACTCAATCCAACCCACCATATTCTTACTCGATCTCCTGTCACATACTTCCTTGTTCGCGCCAAAAACTAGTACAAGTTGACATCTGTCAGAGTCATACGAAACCATAGCTCTCTTTGTCTTAGAAACAAGTGCCGACATACATAATAACAGTTTTAATAGTTATAAAAACTGTTTGTTATATCGCAAGCCGCACAAATCTTGACCGCGTGCCGTAGATTGACGATCGCTCTAAGCCCATGACGTAACTCCAACACGATAATTACAAATCTCTACCATTAATTATTTTTTGTGGATCATTAATTTAAATGCCAAAGCCCTGTGGCGTAAACGTAAGGCATGTGACATTTAAAGACATAACTCTAAGATTGGATATTGCAAAAGTGCAGTAACGCCGGTAACAAATGATATAGCTCCCACACATCGCATTAAACGTATTCTAAATTGACTCAATCCACTTTTACGAGTTGCGTGGGCTGAAATACACACATTCTTTTGTTTCGCTTAATTTAACATTTACGTTCAAAGTTGATAGGGTGAATCTTGTTTTTTACCCGACTGCAGGGACGTCAAAAAAATAATTATGTTTTTGAAACACTGAATAGGTCTTTGCTTTTTTATGGAAAAATAATAACTAATATATGTATGAAATCGTATTGGGTGTATACGATTTCATACATATAGTTGTTTTGTTGTAATTATGTCAGTTCCCGGATAGTCGTGCACACTTAATTAAAATCTTTATTAGTAATAAAGTCAACTGTAACTAAATCGTAAGTCAACTACTTGTTATAAAATAAAAATCTTCCATTGTAATGTGTGAGAACTTGTTTGATACGGTCCATATAAAAGACATAAACGCGCTCGCACCTTTGAAATCAGATAAAAATCGAAATATTTGATAATAATATAAACAGCATGACATTTTTTATGTGGTACCAAAAATTTGTTTAATTATGTACAGTGCGACATAAAAGTGTAGAAATTAAATGAGGGCGCCACAATCGCTCAGATAGCAACCCAGTTAGTACGATCCAGCTGATCTTGATACTTGAATAGTATTATTTATTTATTGGGTATAAATAATGAGTAAATATATTAAATAAGTATGTTTAATAAATATTTGATAATTATGTAGTAGTAATAAAACAACAACTTCCCAAAAAATAAGTATTTTTAATAATCAATTGCTTTCAATATAAAGTCGTCCATTACGTTTGGGGGACAACCCTTTCTGTGTTTAGCTGGTGTTGAGAATTTCCCACCGTTTTCAGTGCCGCGTTTCACGATTCTGCGCACTGTGCTTAGGTACAGAAACACCTAAAACAAGCAAATAAAAAAATCACTTTCAGTCCGATGAAAGAAGTGCCGCGGTAAATAAACGTGAATATATTTTAAAATTGTTTCTTTTCATTAGGTCGATTGCATCAACAAATATCGTATAGCAAAAAAAAAAATTCGTATCCACAATAAATTACATTAATTTTTGTTGCCTTACTATCAACGTTGTTAAGTCGCGCTGTAACTACAACGCTATTTGTTTATCTTAGCATAACCTCAAAAATGGTAAACAAATAAATTGTAAATAATATTTGGTTCGAAAATTTTGCTCCCTGAATGTATTAATCGTTTGTAATTAACGTTTAGTGCAACTTTCAATAGTTACTTACCAGTAAAATCTGTTGTACGATGGTAAACATCTTCTAAGTTGGATAGAAACTTCCCAGCTTGGAATTCGGCTATACACCGCATATAAACTTTGTAAACTATATCACGGGTACCTCCACGAATTACCGAATTCATGTTTTTCCACTGTTTTCTATCCACAAACAGAAATATCACACAAAAACTAAAATTCTTACGAAAATCGAAACCGATCGAGATGAATTGACAGCTCAAGTACTCATTTTAGATGTTGCCAGAAAATGAAAACTTTTAGTTCCCAAATAATAAACTTCTACTCTTTTATGTTGCACTGTAAATAGATTATTATTTATTTTGTTATTTTTAGATTCTTTTAAAAGCTATTTAGTGTAAATGCAAATACGTGGCTTTAAATTCTAGAATGAAATATCCAATATGCGCCTATATTCTTTTAATTAATCAGCCCAATCATATAATCTAAGCATGGTCACATGCACTTATATTTTTATTACTTATATACGTAGTTAATTCTAATTAAGTGGAATTATGTAATCAACCATTCACGCCTTCGAGACCAGATTCTAAGCTACATTTGTTTGCGATAATACGAGTATAATATTTTAGATAAAAACCCTTATTATTTCAAAATTAATCACAGCATAATAATTACACCGGATGCCTTTCTGTACTTCATAATTATTTTAAGCGAGGGCTCAGAAACAGTCAATACCAAAGAGTTTCATAACTCATGAACTGATTCAGTGATGGCCAAAAAAACCGGGCACGTACTAAACGTACTTGCAATTAGTGTTCCGTGTATGTGTAGTCTACAATAATATTAAGAGGAGTATAAAGAGGAAAGATTTGATTTTTGCATATCAAAACTAATATTATTATAAAGAAAAGATTTGATTGTTTGATTGTAATGGATCAACTCAAAACCCCCCGATATAATAATATTATTAGTATTATTAATTATTAGTATGATTGTTGATGTGTTCGGTAGCACAATCAATTAAAGTGGTCTCTGTGAGACTGAAATGCTATTAGGGGCTGAATGCTGGTGGAGAGTCGGCAACTACAATTGATTCGCACAAAGTTTTAGGGTAGATACGATTGGTCTAACTAACTCCTGTAGATGGCGTCCGCAACAGCGACGGCTTTCTTGCATCGGCAGCTGCTTCTCCTTCTTCTCCTGGGAAGAGGAGAGGCGCATAACAAATTCAGTCTTCAACTGGACGTAACGGTTAGTGGCGGGAGTGGACATGGTGACGCCCTTCATCGCCTTTGAAATCTGAGGCGTTTTGGGAACACTTTTATTATGTGTACAGCTAAGGAGTGGAATTCCCTGCCGGAGCCTGTGTTTCCCGAAAGCTACAATGTAGGGGTCTTTAAGTCAAGAGTGGAAAGGTTTTTCTAGGCAAGCGTGATTCACCGTCGACCTCATCTTCGCTTACCATCAGGTGAGATAGTGGTCAAGCGCGTGCCTAAACAGTATTACAAAATAATGGCGACCAAAATTTAACTTCAGTCTCATCAATTTTATCACCTAAGTTCACAGAACACCAAAACCATAATATCTCACCAATAACTCGACTACATATAAACTAACTTATCTGCACATACACGTCATGTAGACTATATAGCACACGGTTAAATAAAAAGCACATAATGCATGTATCGGTGCAGCCAGATAATCGAACCGGGAGAATGTTTTAATTAGGTTAACATTGGGAGCGGGGACGAGCCTCGTGACGTCATCCGCTAATGAACAGTGGGACCACAGATAAGGTATGGTTCAAATATTTTACTTCATACAACTGGTATTGGCGGTCGCACACATATGTAGAGTTTGTTTATATGGGTTTTAGCAGGAAGAAACAGGGAGGGGGCTTGTGAAAATCGTTTAGTAGTCTAATAATGGACTCTAGACAAGGTGACATACTATGGGCTTGTCCCCACCACCACGTAACGAAGTCGTCAACATGGCACGGTGAGATGCGCGTTCAATGACGTGACGTGCTAATACACGGTACGGCAATGTAGCCACCGAACGACGCGACGTACGTCGTCAGAAGCAGTATGTGGCGATGCGCTCGCTCACTTTTTTTTAAGATGTCTTAACGATTAATTGTACAAAAAAGATGTCAGAAACTACAAGAAACGAAACGTTGTTTAGTTCTGTCAGGAATGCTGAAAAATGTACCGGAAATTTTCAAGGCACGTCAATGTGTTCCGTTGCGGCATCGTGACGTTTATTTTTCAACTCGGTAATGTAAATTTGCATATCAAGCCATGGTGCCGCCCGGTCATACTGCACAGTTCCACGTTGACGACGCGCGAAGTCGTGACGTGGTGATGGGGACATCCCTATCAGCGATAAATATTGTCAAAAGACTAAACTTATAAAGGAGGATTGAACACGTGTCACTGTTTTTTCAGCACATCTAACACATTTTGGACCTTTAAACAATCATTATTGCTGGTAGAATGTCACTTTGTCTAGGGCCTCTGTATTGGAATGTGAATGATAAAATATTGCCCTTAGAAATTGTTTGCTTAGAATAGATAAAATTTGCATGGTTGCGTCTTATTGGAATTTAAACTTGACAGAAAACATCTCAAATCGCTCCAAGACTCGTTAGCAAAATCACTCGACAAGCCAAACCAATATTGTCTAACATAGTTGGACTTCCTCCTGAATGAAGATCAACTGTCAACCATCCTAACCACGTGCTCATTGTTGTACCTTTAAAATCACAGACATAAATCTAAATAGATAACGCAAGTCCTTCCGTCTGTATGAAAACCAAGCGTGCCACTTTTTCACAAACAATTTAAAAACAAATTTACTTCCATGGAAAGAATATTTCCAATATCTCGGCCAACTTTTTCTATACATTCTTTACAGCTCAATATGGCATAAAAAGGCATTTTTCTAGTTTTCGGAGGATTTCCGGTGCCGATAATGCTAGATCAAAAGCTCAGATTACGATCATTATCGTAACTTCGTTTTTTGGCACGCGAAGTACATACAATCGCGTCATCTAGTTAGATCTATGTCTGTGTTCAAAATGATAAAAAAAAAAACTGCTGTTCATCACGTACCGTTGTGTTTATGTTTCTTCATTCTTTGCTTCTACATCAGTGAGATATTAAGTTGAAAGTAAGTAACTTTTTGGTAATATGGTGATGGAGAGCTCTAGTAAAGTTTGCCGTCAATCATCATCATCATCATCAGCCTTTTAACGTTCCCACTGCTGAGACTCAGGCCTCCTCTTTGTGAGAGGGAATGTGCCTTAATCCACCACGCGGGCCCAGTGAGGGTTGGTGACTTGTTTCCTCGCAAATGTCCACCCAATATTTTGTGTAAACAAGAATTTCCTATGTGTGCGAGCACTTTGATCAAAATGTATCCAGTCAAGTTTCTGTATACCTATGCACTCTGTGCCCCGGGCGGGTACCGTTCCCTATCGATACGCATTTCGATTCAATCGATGTTGAAGATTATCGATAAACGTTGATTTATTTTGACTGAGTTTTTTGTTATTTATCGATTGCGGGTCGTTATTTCGCTGTGTAGCTGTGAGTATGTCCATAAATTAGATGCGAATGGTGCACTGGCGGTATGCGATAATGGTTTTGGGTTTGATTCCCTGAAAAAATTAAATACTAAATAAAGAAAGCTAAATAGAGAACCGGGTTGTGTTTTTGTCTGTTTACGGCTGTGTTAGGGTATTGAATACTGTATCAATGCCATATCACAGAATCAGATTGTACTAAAAGCACAGCAAAACAAAACAATATTGATGTTTCGCCATAACTAAAAAAATATCCGGCACATAGATTATTTTATTTTATACAATTATGCACAAAATATAAAATCAGTAAAAAACGGAAATGACAAAAACTAATACAATGTGTAATGTGTGTGTGTAAAAGAAGAAGTAGAAATATACATGGTATTACAGAAAGGTGCGATCATATTTTAAAAACTGCTAATTTCAATAAGAAAGTCATAAGCAATTCACAAAAAAAAAAAATGGATTTTCCGTATAAATTTGTAGTCTGCTGACGAAAATTCGTATGGGAGAAACAATTTTTTTTTTCTAGAATTGTATTTGGCAGTTGGCTTCCTTGGAGAAAGTTGTTCATATACATGAGCAGAAAAATATGATCGCAGCTTTCCGTTTCATCCTGTAGAAATTAATAACTTTGCAGATATTATTCGCTATCAATAAGATAAGACAAGATACATTTATTGAGAGACCATTCTATACATGCACAACAAAAATAAAACATGTTTTAGTATGTACTAGAAAATACAAACATTACGTGCATTAAAGTAGCCCCAGACCCCAAACTAAAATAGCCTGTGTGGGCTACTTAATAAGTAATTCTCTGATGAATCGTCATCAAAACTGTCCTCTGTTAGATCGTTATCTTCATTTTGTTTTTTGATCTCTTGAGCTCGATCCTCTTCATCATCACCTGTAAATGAACATGTTAATCATCAAAATTTTGATACCAGAAATATAAAATCAAAATATTCTTAATTCAATCATAATATTTTTAATTTAACTAAACCATACTTAGGTACTTTTGAAATGTCAAACAAAATATGAATCTAGTTGTACGTTCGCAAGCGTCAGTAGTTCTCTATGGAGAAGAATGTGCAAGACACTCCACGGACACTCTTTTCCATTAGTTTTAATTATAATTATTATTTATAACTATTATTTGGTTTCATCATTCTTGTTGGCAAAATACGTAATTATGCGAGAACGATGTAAAAAGAAGTGCACGTAAAAGCATCTAGAGTAAAACACACAATACAAAAATAAAATAAGTACGTAATTAAAAGCAGGCCGAAGCTGTTATGACCAATACCAACTGATGGCGCCCGTTTAAACATGACGCATGAATTGGCACCACTCAGCTCAACCATCATGAAGGGAAGCGAATGAACCAACACATGTGCCACCATCAGAGAGACATTTGAGAGAGCATGACACAATCTCAACTGCCAGGGCACACACATATACATATACATGCTCAAAGAAAGTGTCACCGACCAAATTCCATAACAGCAATATTTTTGCTATCCGTTGATACTAGTGACTGTACTTGATTTACCTCGAAGCACTTGAAGATATATTTCTCTTCTTTTCGTTACCATCACCAGTTAATGGGAGAAAATTGAAGAAGGCTTGGTTTTAAAGGTCAGCATGGCTCCATAGGTAAAGGTAGCGCAGTAAATGCTGGCGTAGCTCGGATTTACATGGTGGGAACAGCTATTCTGTATTTTAGCGTCAATGTGGTAAATTTCATAAGTATAAATTGAATATATTATAAATTGAATAAGTAAATACTTAATAATGTTGTAGTGTCCATTGTTGGCTAGTAACCGTTGGTAAACATAACAATGTGAAATATCTGCAGCGCGATATAAATAACTCTCTCAGTGGGTCATTGCATGGCGCCGTACGGGACTAGGCGGTGCATACGGGGCAATGAAAGCACGAGCCTTTTGTAGGTAGTGAAATAAGACGTCAATAACTTCTTTATCTAATACTTTGCAGGTAAATAAGCTTCTGTTTATATTAGCTCCGACCAGAATTCAGCCACGGCGGCCTCGCAAACGTCTTACATGAATGTTTTAGAGAGCACAAAGAGCAGCATAAGAATTGAGGAGATTTCGCATTGTGGCTCAATACCCCCATCTGTCGACGTTGTACATATTGGTCCCGCGGACCCGTAGCGGCAGCGGCTCCAAAGCAGATTTTGCAATATACATAAGTATTTGAAGCGCCTGTCAAAGATTTGCTGTCATCTGTTCTGGAATTTCATCTCCAATCTGCTTAATTCTTTGTCGAACCAATGTAGCTTTATTTGTGCTATCTTTCATAATAAAATAGCTGAAATCGGTTTAGTAGTGCTGAAGCAATTAAAGAAGACCCAAATAAAATGCAGCCCAGTAGCAATATACAATCAGTATGGAATGTCGTCCATACGGATTGTTTGTCAACACAACACATCACATCATCAGCCTATTAATGTTCCTACTGCTTCCCAGCCTCCTCTCTGTGAGAGGGAATGGGCCGTAATCCACCACGCGGGCCCAGTGCGGCTTGGTGGATGTCACATGTCTTCGAATTTTCGGTTCTAGGACATGCCGGTTTCCTCACGATGTTTTCCTTCACCATTTTGAGAGCAGTGGTGAAGAAATAATTTACACAAAGTGAAGCGCCTGCCTGGGTTCGAACCCACGACCTTGTAAGTCGCGGCCGATACCTCTGGGCCACCACTGCTCAACACGTTTTACTAAATTCGCCTCAAAAAAGTCGAAAGCATTTTTTAAACAGTCTTGTATAAGGACCCCTGTTTATTTTGTTGCTGTCTGTTTTAATACGCGGTGTGTACGAGTATAATTCCAGTTGTTGCATTGTTATAAGCCCAAGTCAACCAGTTGTGCAACTAAACAATTGCATAAAAACAAAAGCGCAACGGGCGGCACTAACATTTTTGTGTGTCTATTGAGAAAGTAAAACCTGGGAATAGGCCTTCCTCTTGTAGCTGCCGTTTATGTATGCAGTTTTCGTTGGGTCATTTGCCACGGCATAATTGGTTTTTACCGCAACACTCATGACATTCTGAATATTAACCGACTTTGCACATACGTTTTTTTTATGGATAAAGCAGTGGTATTGTACGAAGGCAAAACGGGCTTATTTTTGGGGTTCCGTACCTCAAAAGGTGAAAAAAGGTGGTTAACGATTGTAGAAACAGATTCGATACGAAACGTTTGTAACTTGGTTTGACTCTATTTTTAAGTTTGTACAGAAAGTGAATTAATGTTTTTTTTTATCCAACCCCAAGACGACGGTGCCAAGCTTCCATTGTATTATTGGTTCGGTGTCTCTAATAACAACATGATATCAATGCTTTTTTTAGAAGCCACTGTTTTTCAAAATTGTTATGAAGCACTCATTCTTTCACAGTTTGCCGCGTAGTTAACTACCGAGTTCCAGTCAATCCATACTAATATTATAAATGTGAAAGTAACTCTGTCTGTCTGTCTGTTACCTTTTCACGCTTAAACCGCTGCACCGATTTAGATGAAAGTTGGTATGAAGATAGTTTTAGCTTTTTTTTCTCGTGGGTAGTTGTACTAGTAACACCAAAAAAACAACGCTCTTGATTAAAATTTTATATAATTTAATATAACAATAATTTCAGTGATTTTATGTCATATTTTAAAAGCTTATAATTGTTACCTGCTGGTGTAGCGTTATCTCCTTGCAATTACTTCTTTTCTTTCTGCAAAACACTCACTTTCATTACAATGGATTCACTGACGAACACTTTGAGTGATCTCAAGGAATTATTCCAAACGCGCATGTCCATCTTCGAAGCTGAACTGCACAAGGCCCCTCCATCACCTGTCACAAGTTCCAGCCTGGCAGCTGAGTTTACTACGTTCAGGACATTCATCTCGCAAGCTCTCAACAGCCTTCAGCGACAGGTCGAGCTTCTTGCCCGAAGTATTGACCAAATGGAGATGCGAGGACGGAGGAAGATCTTGCTGTTGCATGGCGTGAATGAGGTGCAGAAGGAGGATACTGCCAAGGTGTTAGCTGAGGTGGTATGTAACAAGCTGCAGCTTAAAGAATTCTCCGTTGCTGACATCAGCCGATGCCACAGGATGGGACGAGCAGTGCCAAACAAGACCCGGCCTATTCTGTTCAAGGTTGGCAGCCTCGCAGTCCGAGACAAAGTCTGGTTTGCTAAAACCAAATTAAAAGGCTCAGGCGTCACCATGTCTGAATTTTTAACTAAGGGGCGGCATGACTTGTTCCTGGCTGCGAGGGATAGACTCGGCGTTTCCAAGAGTTGGACTAGGGCGGGCTGTGTGTATGTCCTTGGTCCGAACGATACGCGGCATCGGGTAGAGTCTCTCGCCGAGTTAAACAAGATTGCGCCGATTTCCAGTGAGCCGGAGCAGTCTGATCCTAGAGCGGCAGTGTCAGACTCTCTTCCAGCCGCTGCTACTATGAAGACAGCAAGGTTAAAGCGTGTTGCTGCAGTGAGAAAGTGATTTCCTTCTTGGTATTGTTTTGCTGAAGGTCCGGGTAGTGGTATTGTCTTGTTTTGATTTTCTTTCACCTTCACGTAATTTTTAGAAAAAATAACTTCCAAACTTGTTTACTAAAAATTTTATATGACACTTCTTGTCAACTGTCACTGTCACTTCACTACTGTCAGTTTAATGTCATGCGTTCTTTGCGGTGCGTTCTGTTTTTGATAGCGGCGCACTGTTATGTCATAATTTCAATTCTATATTTTATTTGTTTTTCTTGCTGTTAAATTTCTTGTTTTTATTTTATTAGTTTTTCTTGCTGCTGAATTTCTTGTTTTTTACTTTTTTATAATTATTTCAGTTCTGTTAATGTTTCCCGGACTCATCTAGTTTTTATTTTATTTTAAAGATTAATGACGCTACCGGCAGGTTTACTGTTTATTGGTTTTTAGTTTTAAGATAGGATTTTATATATTTATATTAATAAAATAGGAAAATATATGTCTGATATAGATGACAGCAGTGATAAAAGTATTTATTCTTTGACAGGTAGCGATGACAGTTTTGTGAGCGTGCCATCTCTTTCAGATAATCTTGGGGCGCAGTTTTCTGATGTTCCTAAGAATTTTAACGTTATACATATCAACGCTCAGAGTATTCCGGCTCATTTCCACGATATGCTGGCAAGTTTTGACTGTAAAAACATTCATGCAATTCTTATTTCCGAGTCATGGCTTAAACCCTGTCTCCCTTCAACTAGCTACTCTCTTCCCGGCTTCGTGCTCATAAGAAACGACAGGGCGGTTGGTGGTGGTGGTGGTGTTGCCATATATCTCCGCGCATACATTCCATTCTCAGTTGTCAATGTGTCAGCGCAGCCACCGCCATCAAATGCTGGTGAACATCTTTTTCTTGAGGTTGAACTAAATCATTCAAAAATACTTCTTGGTGTTTATTACTGTCCCTCTTTACGCATCAATTTCTTTTCATCTTTCGAAAAGCTCTTAGAAATCTTAATCCCATCTTACAGTCATAGCATAATCATGGGTGATTTTAATACTTGTCTCCTGAAGAATGACCATCGTTCGTCTTCCCTGACTAATATTTCGGCTTCTAGTAATATTTCCATTCTTCCGCTTAGTGCGACTCATCATTTTCCAAACTGTACTCCTTCGCTTCTTGACTTGATTTTTGTCTCCTCTCCTGATCGCGTCGCTAAGCATGGCCAATGCTCAGCCGATGCCTTTTCATATCATGACCTGATTTTTCTCTCTTATAAAATTCGTCCACCTAAGGCTAAAGCCAAAATTCTTATGCAGCGCAATTTTGGTGGTATGAGCGTTGACAGTCTTTGCGGGGATGCCAGCAGTATAGATTGGTCTCCTCTGTTTGCCTCTGCGTCGGTCAATGAGCAAGTGAATATCTTCACAGCTAAACTTGTCGAGCTTTATAATGTCCATGCACCTGTTCGAGCAGTTAAAGTTAGACATTTGCCGGCGCCGTGGCTGACGGATGAGATAAAGAGGTTAATTAACAAAAAAGTTGCAGCAAAGTCCAAATTTAAGCGACGGCCTACTGATGCTAATAGAGACAAATATGCCGCTATCCGCAACCTATGCAATAAGGTGTGTAGGAATGCTAATCGCCAACATATTCATAACTCAGTCCAAAACAGAGACACATCCGAAGTTTGGAATTTCCTAAGATCATTGGGAGTCGGTAAAACCCGACAAGAGTCAATCCCTAAAGATTTAGACATAAATGCATTGAACATTCATTTTACAGCTTCGTCCGATTTTGATAGGACAATAAAATTGAATACATTGAATTATCTTTCATCTCTTCCGACTCCCAGTTATTCTCCATTTGCTTTTAGTCAATTCTCTGCATGTGATGTTAAGAAGAGCATACTATCGATTACTTCCAATGCTGTAGGATGTGATTGTATCAGCCGTAAAATGTTACTCCCGGTGCTGGACGTTATCCTTCCTGTCATATGCCACATTCTTAACTTTTCTGTGTCTAGCGGTGTCTTTCCGTGCTCATGGAAAGATGCGCAAATAATTCCTTTACCTAAAAAGTCCAATCCCACCTCCTTTTCTGAATACCGTCCAATATCCATCCTACCATTCCTATCCAAAGTCCTAGAACGGTTAGTCCATAATCAAATTAGCAAATTCCTATCCAAAAACAATCTCCTCAATCCCTTCCAGTCCGGTTTCCGTCCTGGTCACAGCACCACCACAGCTCTTCTCAACATTACGGACGATATACGGTCAGCCATGGAAAACAGTAATCTGACGGTCTTGGCATTGCTAGATTTCAGTAATGCTTTTAATACTATTGATTTCGACGTTTTGCTTGGTATTCTATGCTCTCTTAATATATCTCCATCGGTGGTTGACTGGTTTCGTAGTTACCTGTTCGGGCGCCGGCAACGTATATGTATCGGAGAGAACTTGTCTTCCTGGTGCAGTACATCTGCCGGGGTACCACAGGGTGGCGTTTTATCCCCTTTACTTTTCGCAGTTTTTATAAACTCAATCTCCAATGAACTTATTTCTTCCTACCATCTTTATGCAGACGATCTACAGTTGTACTCGCGGGCACCGCTCGGGAAACTGTCCGAGGCTATCGTAACCATTAACCTTGATCTGGCTCGCATTTGCGATTGGAGCAGGAGGTATGGGCTGATGGTCAACCCTATTAAGACGCAGGTTATTGTTGTGGGCAGTTCTAGAATGGTTTCAAAGATCAACTGGACGTCTCTTCCCCAAGTTCTTTTTGACAATTCAGTTATTCCATTCAGTGAGAAAGTTAAAAACTTGGGGATATTCATCGACAAAAACTTTTCATGGACTGCCCAACTGCAAGAAGTTAGCCGCAAGTTGTTTGCATCTGCTGCAACTTTGAGGAGACTGCGGCATTTTCTTCCGACTGCCACCAAGATTGCGCTTGCACAATCTCTTCTTCTTCCCATCCTTGATTATGCTGATGCCAGCTATCTCGACCTTACTCAAGAACAACTCGATAAACTTGAGCGACTTCAAAATTTTTGTGTAAGGTTCATATTTGGTTTGCGCAAATATGACCATGTTTCCGAATTCCGTGTAAAGCTCAAGTGGTTGCCAATTCGCCTTCGCCGGAATGCTCATATTCTTTCTCTTTTGTACAATGTGCTATTTACTCCTTCTACCCCTCTTTACCTCAAGGACCGGTTTCAGTTTATCTGCGATTCCCACACGAAATCTCTTGGGTCATCAGAAAACTTGCGACTTAAAATGCCTATGCATTCCACTACATTCTTGGATAAATCATTTACTGTCCAGGCTGCTCGTTTGTGGAATGCATTGCCTGACCCAATAAAACGTGCTCAGTCGTTGCCTGTCTTTAAAAAACTTGTAAAGGAACATTACCTGACTCTGTGATCCTGTCTTTGTGTTATGCTGTATTGTTTTCTTATTTGTTTATTTAGTTGTATGTATGTATTTATGTATCTATTATAGTAGTTTGTTTTTAGTACCTAATTGTACTTAGTACCTAATACTTGTGGGATTTGAAATTGGCACCAAGTGCAACCCCATATCGTGTCCAGGCTATCTCTATCCATTCAAGGTTGCCTGGAAGAGATCGCAGAGCGCGATAAGGCCGCCTGTTGTATATTTGTTTTAATTTTAATGTTTATTTTTGTATTGTTTTATCTTGGTGTACAATAAAGTATATATAAATATAGTTTGAGACCTGGGAAAGGACATAGGCTATATAGGTAGGGTAGGGTAGGGTAGGGTATGGTAGGGTAGGGTAGTGTAGGGTAGTGTAGGTTCGGGTCGGGTAGGGTAGGGTAGTGTAGGGTAGGGTAGGGTAGATAAATGTTTGGTCTTTTTATGGCAAAACAAAGTTTTCCGGGTCAGCTAGTATTTATATAAAACAGTGGTTAACTACATACCAGTCCTGCAATTTCTTTTCCATTGCCTGTAGTTGTCAGCTGAAGTTCATCGGCTTTTTTCCAGATAGCTTTTGAAAAGTAGAAATAGCATTCTGTTATTTTACCATGAGGGAAAGCTGTGCGCCAAAGCGTTATGATCTTTACACTTTTTTTCAATAAATTTTGTGAATTCAAAACTGTCTATAAAACGACTTTTCTGTAGTCTGATACGAGAGCCCTGACCGCCGTAGCTTGGACCCTGTTCCTGATACCGGATGACCTCTACTTTTTATATTTTTAAAACTTTAGGAGGCTCTCGTTAGGCGGCTGGGTCAAGGGCCTGATCCAGAAAGCAGTACTGCTGGACACGGCTCGTATTGTTAGGAGGTTCCTCTCTCTGGAGCCCTGACCGCCGGTAGCTTGGACCCTGTTCCCGATACCGGTGGGCATTTTTTGTATGTTTTATAAAAATATTTAAAAATGTATTAAATAAGAAATAAGTTGAATTAAGGATATAATAATAATAATATTATTTATTTTATTGGAATTACATTGGTCCAATGGTTAGTAAAAGCTTATCATCTAAAGATAAGTAAACTTAATCTAGGCGATAGTATAATAGTAGGTATAAATAATCATTTAAATTTAAATCATAATAAAAGTCAATTGCATAACATCAAATTGCATAAAATCAAATTCCTAACCCTACTTCGTCAGCACCCTAATCTGATGCTTAAGAATAGGGCAGTCAAACTTATCGGCAATAACCGCCAGAATGCCATTGCCGCTAGTACGCACTCTGTGCAAAAAGGAGGTAATATTTTTTTCGCAGAATGGCCGCAAACCCATCTGTACGAGCCTCAAAGAACATACCAGATGCGCTACAGAAACATGGAAGGCCCAATAGCATCCTAAACGCGTTGTTGTATTAGACCAGTGCTGCCAACTCGTTTAAGCAAAAACGCGCTGTAAGCTCTTTAAAAAAGCGCTAGACCGCGCTAAATGGTCGCTGTCATAAAATCGCTCCAAAAATCGGTAAAATTCAAACAAAACCCCCCATTATTTGAGACTATAAATGTATAAACGCAGATTTTTATTTCTTATTTAATCAAATTATGTCATATAAAAGAGATTGAGTACTTGTTTAGTAAAAATAAAAAAAAGTAGTGACGTTTTAATGTAATTATTTTATAAATTATAGGGATTAAATTAATACATCATCGTCTGATTCTACTACAATTGCTTTAGAGGCTGAAATAAGGTTGGTCTTGATCAGTTTTGGACTTGAATTTATATTTATCTGTGGATGAAATTGTCCTAAACACGTCGTTGGGAAGTTGATACTTTGCGCAGTTACTCTTTTTTTAAAGAAAGTACAGAATTTCAAAAAGCGCTTGATTTTGCGCTAGGCGCTAGAACGCGCTATAGACCAAAAAAAGCGCTAGATCTGGCGCTGAAAGCGCTAAGATGGCAGCACTGTGTTAGACGCGCAAGCAGGTTGAGCAGGATGCAAATCTTCGGACCAATATATTCGCCCCTAACCGTCAACGCTCTGCGCTCCCTATTGATGTCAGCGTCATCCTTAAGATCGGCGCTGACATTTGGTCAGGCCCAGATGTTTAAATTGACTGACTCTGTTTAGAGTAACACCATTCAACATCATCTTCGTAAACAACATGAACTCACTTTTGTTTACATTATATCGTAACCTATGAGTCAAAGCGTAGGTTTCACAGAAACTTAACAACTTCATAAGTGCGCTGACAGATAGCGCCAGCAGCACCATGTCGTCTGCGTAACTCAAATTGTTGACAAAGGTACCGTCAATGGAACAGCCGACCAGCATACTGCTGAGGCCACCTTTCAGCTCATTCGCATACATATTGAAATGTTTGGGAGAGGTTATTCCGCCTTGCCTTACACCACACTTTAAGCCGTAAGTAATCATCCGATAATTCGCCCGCCCATTTCACATTATAAACCTGATTGTCATACCAATACTTAAAAACAGAACCTACCTCTTTAGGTAAGGTAGTATTGTTCTGTTTTTAATTATCGGCACGACAACAGTCTTTATCAGGTCATATGGCAAATACGAATGTGAAATACATAGAGAGAAGAACATAGCGAGAACCTGCGGCAAATGTGATCCCGCATACTGCAAGTGTTCAATGCTAAGACCGTCGTACCTTGGTGATTTACCTCGACTCATTCTCTGAAGTATGTCTCTCACCTCCCTTGCAGTGAAACTAACGCTATATGATGTGCCATTCTGCACCGTCTCAGCACTGAACACCCGCCCGGTGCAGGTATCTAACGGTGATTCAACCTGAAAATTATCTTTGAATAATTTTGCTGTGTCCCTCGCCTCCGTCTTTCCTGCAATGCTCATAGGGAGACCAGGTTTCAAATTAAGCTTGTTTGTACTTTTCCAGGACAGAGCGAAATTTTTGCAGATCTGTAGCTGGCTATTATATCCATCTTTATCTGGTCTTGGTGTTTCATGCACTATTTTAATTTTGCCTTAAATATTTTTCTACTTGCACACATTTCATCGTAAAAATACCACTAGTTGGCCTACCATACCAAAACCACACCTGTAATTTCTACCTGGCCTCCCTGTGCGCAGCGCTTACATGTTTATTCCACACTGTGATGCTACGTGAATTGTGTTTCTGTTTACTCTGATTACTCTTTCCATCATCATAACTTGACCAGCCGATTCCTTTAAAATGTTCACTATTTTATCATACATTTTACATATAATGTCCCTATGAGTTATGTCACAGCAAAGCTTATCCGCACATAAAGATAACTGCGTTGGAATAATTATGCGTGGCTCCTTATGTCGGCGATGCCTGTCATAATGTATCACCACGTGGTACCTATTTTTACATGCTGTAAGTTGCTTCCAGCACATAAAACTCATGGCTGTCATAATCAAACCTCGCAGGGAGGTCAATTACATTGTGACAATGGCAATAACCCTGCACCCTAATTTGTCTTGTCCCGACTCCCGGTCCCGTCGTGGGTTATATATACCTTTTCAAAAAAGAAGGGAGGAGGTGCAATATTATGGCATGTAGCTACATAAGAAACTAAAAACATTAATCTAATACTCCGCATACCGGTGAACCATCACCCTATTAAAACTTTTGCTTTTTCTATTCCAAAAATTTTCTAACCTTGAAGGAAGGTCAAGGCAAGTTGTACCAATAGCTTAACACTAATTTCGCATGGTATTTGTACCTATTTTATTGCTGTTAAACTTGTATGTTTGTTTTGTTATCGAAAGCACTCGTTGAGCTCAGTACAGTAATATGCGTTATCAAATCGTTTACAGAAAAAATTGTGTCTTTATGTCATTATTATGATTGTTACAAAAAGCATAACCATTTGATGGCTGGGGAATATAGAAAATTCACTTTATTTTAACCTTGTACATATTAAGGAGGGGAGTGAGGTTTGGAAAGATAACCTTTTTATAGCTATTTAAAGCAGGTGTTTTATTAGGTGAAGAGATTGAAGGAGTATTTGCAAAGATGTTGGAGAGAGACGATAAAAGTGCATCAGCGTACCATTTTGTTACTGGGGCATATACTTTTGCAGCTTCAGCATATGATACTGAACTTTGTGCCATGTAAGTTTTAATAAATTTTTGCCTTGAGAATTCTGGGCAAGACTTATTTTTACTGGGCAAGATGTACTTTCTTGTTCTTTATCACAACTGTCCCCAGTATGGCCTTGGAAACATTTATTGCAACGGGGTTTAGACCTGTACTGAATTTTAGTCTGACCGAATCCACAACAATTGAAGCACTGTATGGTGGAGGAAAAATTTAGATCTACAGGTAATGCATTACAGCACATAAAAATCTATTGATAAGCCCTGCAATATAACAACTATGGATTGGAATGCTTTCGAAATGGTTGAACCATCAACAATTGTTTTAAAATTAAGACGTCTGACTTTTAAAATTGGTCCCAAACCAATCGGTACTGTTATATTATCAATAACTTCCTCCGGAGACCATTCTACAGGAACACCACGTACTAAGCCCATTCTAGTAATGTTAAAAGTAGGCATAAAAGCTTTAAAATAAAGGAATTTGTTTACAGGAAATTAGAAAAAGATAATGAAATCTTATTCTTTATAGTACACCAAAACAACATAACATACAGTGTGATAATAAAGTACGTGTACAAAGGCGAGCTTAACTCAATGTTGAGTTCTCTTACAGCAAATCCTAGGGTGAAAGAGAAAGATGACATTATAGAGTGCAGGATCCAGTGTACAATTTTAAAAGATTTTAATAAGATATAAACTGATGACGAATTAAATAAAATATACTTACATAAATATATATTTATATATAAATACTAGTATCATGTCATTGAGCTAGAAAATGATCTTTAATCTTCCTCTTGAACATCTCCAAAGAAGGGCTATCGCGTAGGGAGTGCGGGAGATAGTTCCAGAGACGTACTGCAGTAGCAGAGAAAGAGCCATCATAGCGGCTGGAAGTGTATCTTATTGCGCCCGATTATTTTGATGCTGCCTTTGATAATGTTTTGGAAGGCGTTGTGCTTTAAAACCTTGCCAAATATGATTGGATGCAATGTCGTACCATCATCTGATGAAGTTATTTTTTTTTGTACATGTATTACAAAACGCGCGCTGTCCGTTTTATAGTAGTTTTTTCTACAAATCTGAGTGGGATTAATTAACCGTTGAAGGAGCGAGAATATCATTAGGCACACTTCCACTCATCTTCACTTTCACTTACATTCATCACCAGCCTTATAATGTTCCCAGTGCTGGGACACAGGCATCCTCTCTGTGGGAGAGTAAATGGGCCTTAATTCATCACGCGGGCTAGTGCGGGTTGGTGAATGTCACATGTCTTCGATTTTTTGGTTCTAGGACATGCCGGTTTCCTCACGATGTTTTCCTTCACCGATTTAAGAACAGTGGTGATGAAATAATTAACATAAAGTAAAGCGCCTGGCTGGGTTCGAACTCACGACCAACGACACTTAAGTCGGGGTTGTGCCACTGAGTCACCACTGTTCTATACATTACAAGGCAATACATTAGAAACTTTATTTTCAAAATGGTTAGGCGCATATTCCACAACTTTAGCAGAATGTGAGTCTATACAACGACAACCTCGGCTAAAGACTCGGTGTTTATTGCAGTGCTTAAAGACATGCACGTGGCTTCTTTTTAAATTCCGAGCAGAAGACGACCTATCATTGTCCATACCCGATTCATTATTGGGTTGTACTGTGACAAAAGCGCCGCACAGTGTACGATTTGCCCAAACTAGAGAGACAAAAATCTTTAATATAATTAAAGGATTTGTTCCAACGGAACGACTCAAAGTTATAATTTATAAGTTAAATGATGTAGCAAATAAAACACATTTTAGTCAATTATGTGAACTTTAATTGTCAGGCAAGGCATGGGTCCTTTCGAGCTAAGAGTTAGACAAACCAATTTCTTTGCTTGTATGTAGGATCACAATGTAACTAATCACGTTATGTACTGGAGAAATTACATACTACTAGTTTGATCTACATGAACAAACGGTAACTATATTTCTCCTTAGGTTTTATCATGAATTCACAACTCAATCCAACCCACCATATTCTTACTCGATCTCCTGTCACATACTTCCTTGTTCGCGCCAAAAACTAGTACAAGTTGACATCTGTCAGAGTCATACGAAACCATAGCTCTCTTTGTCTTAGAAACAAGTGCCGACATACATAATAACAGTTTTAATAGTTATAAAAACTGTTTGTTATATCGCAAGCCGCACAAATCTTGACCGCGTGCCGTAGATTGACGATCGCTCTAAGCCCATGACGTAACTCCAACACGATAATTACAAATCTCTACCATTAATTATTTTTTGTGGATCATTAATTTAAATGCCAAAGCCCTGTGGCGTAAACGTAAGGCATGTGACATTTAAAGACATAACTCTAAGATTGGATATTGCAAAAGTGCAGTAACGCCGGTAACAAATGATATAGCTCCCACACATCGCATTAAACGTATTCTAAATTGACTCAATCCACTTTTACGAGTTGCGTGGGCTGAAATACACACATTCTTTTGTTTCGCTTAATTTAACATTTACGTTCAAAGTTGATAGGGTGAATCTTGTTTTTTACCCGACTGCAGGGACGTCAAAAAAATAATTATGTTTTTGAAACACTGAATAGGTCTTTGCTTTTTTATGGAAAAATAATAACTAATATATGTATGAAATCGTATTGGGTGTATACGATTTCATACATATAGTTGTTTTGTTGTAATTATGTCAGTTCCCGGATAGTCGTGCACACTTAATTAAAATCTTTATTAGTAATAAAGTCAACTGTAACTAAATCGTAAGTCAACTACTTGTTATAAAATAAAAATCTTCCATTGTAATGTGTGAGAACTTGTTTGATACGGTCCATATAAAAGACATAAACGCGCTCGCACCTTTGAAATCAGATAAAAATCGAAATATTTGATAATAATATAAACAGCATGACATTTTTTATGTGGTACCAAAAATTTGTTTAATTATGTACAGTGCGACATAAAAGTGTAGAAATTAAATGAGGGCGCCACAATCGCTCAGATAGCAACCCAGTTAGTACGATCCAGCTGATCTTGATACTTGAATAGTATTATTTATTTATTGGGTATAAATAATGAGTAAATATATTAAATAAGTATGTTTAATAAATATTTGATAATTATGTAGTAGTAATAAAACAACAACTTCCCAAAAAATAAGTATTTTTAATAATCAATTGCTTTCAATATAAAGTCGTCCATTACGTTTGGGGGACAACCCTTTCTGTGTTTAGCTGGTGTTGAGAATTTCCCACCGTTTTCAGTGCCGCGTTTCACGATTCTGCGCACTGTGCTTAGGTACAGAAACACCTAAAACAAGCAAATAAAAAAATCACTTTCAGTCCGATGAAAGAAGTGCCGCGGTAAATAAACGTGAATATATTTTAAAATTGTTTCTTTTCATTAGGTCGATTGCATCAACAAATATCGTATAGCAAAAAAAAAAATTCGTATCCACAATAAATTACATTAATTTTTGTTGCCTTACTATCAACGTTGTTAAGTCGCGCTGTAACTACAACGCTATTTGTTTATCTTAGCATAACCTCAAAAATGGTAAACAAATAAATTGTAAATAATATTTGGTTCGAAAATTTTGCTCCCTGAATGTATTAATCGTTTGTAATTAACGTTTAGTGCAACTTTCAATAGTTACTTACCAGTAAAATCTGTTGTACGATGGTAAACATCTTCTAAGTTGGATAGAAACTTCCCAGCTTGGAATTCGGCTATACACCGCATATAAACTTTGTAAACTATATCACGGGTACCTCCACGAATTACCGAATTCATGTTTTTCCACTGTTTTCTATCCACAAACAGAAATATCACACAAAAACTAAAATTCTTACGAAAATCGAAACCGATCGAGATGAATTGACAGCTCAAGTACTCATTTTAGATGTTGCCAGAAAATGAAAACTTTTAGTTCCCAAATAATAAACTTCTACTCTTTTATGTTGCACTGTAAATAGATTATTATTTATTTTGTTATTTTTAGATTCTTTTAAAAGCTATTTAGTGTAAATGCAAATACGTGGCTTTAAATTCTAGAATGAAATATCCAATATGCGCCTATATTCTTTTAATTAATCAGCCCAATCATATAATCTAAGCATGGTCACATGCACTTATATTTTTATTACTTATATACGTAGTTAATTCTAATTAAGTGGAATTATGTAATCAACCATTCACGCCTTCGAGACCAGATTCTAAGCTACATTTGTTTGCGATAATACGAGTATAATATTTTAGATAAAAACCCTTATTATTTCAAAATTAATCACAGCATAATAATTACACCGGATGCCTTTCTGTACTTCATAATTATTTTAAGCGAGGGCTCAGAAACAGTCAATACCAAAGAGTTTCATAACTCATGAACTGATTCAGTGATGGCCAAAAAAACCGGGCACGTACTAAACGTACTTGCAATTAGTGTTCCGTGTATGTGTAGTCTACAATAATATTAAGAGGAGTATAAAGAGGAAAGATTTGATTTTTGCATATCAAAACTAATATTATTATAAAGAAAAGATTTGATTGTTTGATTGTAATGGATCAACTCAAAACCCCCCGATATAATAATATTATTAGTATTATTAATTATTAGTATGATTGTTGATGTGTTCGGTAGCACAATCAATTAAAGTGGTCTCTGTGAGACTGAAATGCTATTAGGGGCTGAATGCTGGTGGAGAGTCGGCAACTACAATTGATTCGCACAAAGTTTTAGGGTAGATACGATTGGTCTAACTAACTCCTGTAGATGGCGTCCGCAACAGCGACGGCTTTCTTGCATCGGCAGCTGCTTCTCCTTCTTCTCCTGGGAAGAGGAGAGGCGCATAACAAATTCAGTCTTCAACTGGACGTAACGGTTAGTGGCGGGAGTGGACATGGTGACGCCCTTCATCGCCTTTGAAATCTGAGGCGTTTTGGGAACACTTTTATTATGTGTACAGCTAAGGAGTGGAATTCCCTGCCGGAGCCTGTGTTTCCCGAAAGCTACAATGTAGGGGTCTTTAAGTCAAGAGTGGAAAGGTTTTTCTAGGCAAGCGTGATTCACCGTCGACCTCATCTTCGCTTACCATCAGGTGAGATAGTGGTCAAGCGCGTGCCTAAACAGTATTACAAAATAATGGCGACCAAAATTTAACTTCAGTCTCATCAATTTTATCACCTAAGTTCACAGAACACCAAAACCATAATATCTCACCAATAACTCGACTACATATAAACTAACTTATCTGCACATACACGTCATGTAGACTATATAGCACACGGTTAAATAAAAAGCACATAATGCATGTATCGGTGCAGCCAGATAATCGAACCGGGAGAATGTTTTAATTAGGTTAACATTGGGAGCGGGGACGAGCCTCGTGACGTCATCCGCTAATGAACAGTGGGACCACAGATAAGGTATGGTTCAAATATTTTACTTCATACAACTGGTATTGGCGGTCGCACACATATGTAGAGTTTGTTTATATGGGTTTTAGCAGGAAGAAACAGGGAGGGGGCTTGTGAAAATCGTTTAGTAGTCTAATAATGGACTCTAGACAAGGTGACATACTATGGGCTTGTCCCCACCACCACGTAACGAAGTCGTCAACATGGCACGGTGAGATGCGCGTTCAATGACGTGACGTGCTAATACACGGTACGGCAATGTAGCCACCGAACGACGCGACGTACGTCGTCAGAAGCAGTATGTGGCGATGCGCTCGCTCACTTTTTTTTAAGATGTCTTAACGATTAATTGTACAAAAAAGATGTCAGAAACTACAAGAAACGAAACGTTGTTTAGTTCTGTCAGGAATGCTGAAAAATGTACCGGAAATTTTCAAGGCACGTCAATGTGTTCCGTTGCGGCATCGTGACGTTTATTTTTCAACTCGGTAATGTAAATTTGCATATCAAGCCATGGTGCCGCCCGGTCATACTGCACAGTTCCACGTTGACGACGCGCGAAGTCGTGACGTGGTGATGGGGACATCCCTATCAGCGATAAATATTGTCAAAAGACTAAACTTATAAAGGAGGATTGAACACGTGTCACTGTTTTTTCAGCACATCTAACACATTTTGGACCTTTAAACAATCATTATTGCTGGTAGAATGTCACTTTGTCTAGGGCCTCTGTATTGGAATGTGAATGATAAAATATTGCCCTTAGAAATTGTTTGCTTAGAATAGATAAAATTTGCATGGTTGCGTCTTATTGGAATTTAAACTTGACAGAAAACATCTCAAATCGCTCCAAGACTCGTTAGCAAAATCACTCGACAAGCCAAACCAATATTGTCTAACATAGTTGGACTTCCTCCTGAATGAAGATCAACTGTCAACCATCCTAACCACGTGCTCATTGTTGTACCTTTAAAATCACAGACATAAATCTAAATAGATAACGCAAGTCCTTCCGTCTGTATGAAAACCAAGCGTGCCACTTTTTCACAAACAATTTAAAAACAAATTTACTTCCATGGAAAGAATATTTCCAATATCTCGGCCAACTTTTTCTATACATTCTTTACAGCTCAATATGGCATAAAAAGGCATTTTTCTAGTTTTCGGAGGATTTCCGGTGCCGATAATGCTAGATCAAAAGCTCAGATTACGATCATTATCGTAACTTCGTTTTTTGGCACGCGAAGTACATACAATCGCGTCATCTAGTTAGATCTATGTCTGTGTTCAAAATGATAAAAAAAAAAACTGCTGTTCATCACGTACCGTTGTGTTTATGTTTCTTCATTCTTTGCTTCTACATCAGTGAGATATTAAGTTGAAAGTAAGTAACTTTTTGGTAATATGGTGATGGAGAGCTCTAGTAAAGTTTGCCGTCAATCATCATCATCATCATCAGCCTTTTAACGTTCCCACTGCTGAGACTCAGGCCTCCTCTTTGTGAGAGGGAATGTGCCTTAATCCACCACGCGGGCCCAGTGAGGGTTGGTGACTTGTTTCCTCGCAAATGTCCACCCAATATTTTGTGTAAACAAGAATTTCCTATGTGTGCGAGCACTTTGATCAAAATGTATCCAGTCAAGTTTCTGTATACCTATGCACTCTGTGCCCCGGGCGGGTACCGTTCCCTATCGATACGCATTTCGATTCAATCGATGTTGAAGATTATCGATAAACGTTGATTTATTTTGACTGAGTTTTTTGTTATTTATCGATTGCGGGTCGTTATTTCGCTGTGTAGCTGTGAGTATGTCCATAAATTAGATGCGAATGGTGCACTGGCGGTATGCGATAATGGTTTTGGGTTTGATTCCCTGAAAAAATTAAATACTAAATAAAGAAAGCTAAATAGAGAACCGGGTTGTGTTTTTGTCTGTTTACGGCTGTGTTAGGGTATTGAATACTGTATCAATGCCATATCACAGAATCAGATTGTACTAAAAGCACAGCAAAACAAAACAATATTGATGTTTCGCCATAACTAAAAAAATATCCGGCACATAGATTATTTTATTTTATACAATTATGCACAAAATATAAAATCAGTAAAAAACGGAAATGACAAAAACTAATACAATGTGTAATGTGTGTGTGTAAAAGAAGAAGTAGAAATATACATGGTATTACAGAAAGGTGCGATCATATTTTAAAAACTGCTAATTTCAATAAGAAAGTCATAAGCAATTCACAAAAAAAAAAAATGGATTTTCCGTATAAATTTGTAGTCTGCTGACGAAAATTCGTATGGGAGAAACAATTTTTTTTTTCTAGAATTGTATTTGGCAGTTGGCTTCCTTGGAGAAAGTTGTTCATATACATGAGCAGAAAAATATGATCGCAGCTTTCCGTTTCATCCTGTAGAAATTAATAACTTTGCAGATATTATTCGCTATCAATAAGATAAGACAAGATACATTTATTGAGAGACCATTCTATACATGCACAACAAAAATAAAACATGTTTTAGTATGTACTAGAAAATACAAACATTACGTGCATTAAAGTAGCCCCAGACCCCAAACTAAAATAGCCTGTGTGGGCTACTTAATAAGTAATTCTCTGATGAATCGTCATCAAAACTGTCCTCTGTTAGATCGTTATCTTCATTTTGTTTTTTGATCTCTTGAGCTCGATCCTCTTCATCATCACCTGTAAATGAACATGTTAATCATCAAAATTTTGATACCAGAAATATAAAATCAAAATATTCTTAATTCAATCATAATATTTTTAATTTAACTAAACCATACTTAGGTACTTTTGAAATGTCAAACAAAATATGAATCTAGTTGTACGTTCGCAAGCGTCAGTAGTTCTCTATGGAGAAGAATGTGCAAGACACTCCACGGACACTCTTTTCCATTAGTTTTAATTATAATTATTATTTATAACTATTATTTGGTTTCATCATTCTTGTTGGCAAAATACGTAATTATGCGAGAACGATGTAAAAAGAAGTGCACGTAAAAGCATCTAGAGTAAAACACACAATACAAAAATAAAATAAGTACGTAATTAAAAGCAGGCCGAAGCTGTTATGACCAATACCAACTGATGGCGCCCGTTTAAACATGACGCATGAATTGGCACCACTCAGCTCAACCATCATGAAGGGAAGCGAATGAACCAACACATGTGCCACCATCAGAGAGACATTTGAGAGAGCATGACACAATCTCAACTGCCAGGGCACACACATATACATATACATGCTCAAAGAAAGTGTCACCGACCAAATTCCATAACAGCAATATTTTTGCTATCCGTTGATACTAGTGACTGTACTTGATTTACCTCGAAGCACTTGAAGATATATTTCTCTTCTTTTCGTTACCATCACCAGTTAATGGGAGAAAATTGAAGAAGGCTTGGTTTTAAAGGTCAGCATGGCTCCATAGGTAAAGGTAGCGCAGTAAATGCTGGCGTAGCTCGGATTTACATGGTGGGAACAGCTATTCTGTATTTTAGCGTCAATGTGGTAAATTTTCGATAACACTTTGAATGATAATTATTTTAGGATTTTTCTTTTAAGGTTTTTTTTGGAGTATATTCCATTAAAGGATATTAGTTTAATTTGCCATGTATTACACAATACGGTTTAATCTTCGACATATTTGGGCTTGCGTCCGTTCGTTCGAAGAGTACAACCGGAAATGATTACGCACGACAAAGAGACACGCAGACGCAGATATTGCTTTGAAATTTTAGGGGTAGAAGCTTAGGTAGCTCGAACTCGGTGTTATGGGCTCAAGCAGCTCCAGAATCTATCTCGAAAAATATCTGTTTAAAAGGAAACAGCGTTGTAGCAATGCTGCAATATTTTCAAACATTACGGCGTCAGCTGATGGTCTTTCCACAGAATATTTTATTCTCGAAAGGGAATCAAAATCTACGAGGTACTTCTCATTGACCTGGAATCTTGAAATTTGGCAAGAAGCAATGTCTTTTAGCACAAGTAAAGGAAAACATCCGAAAACCGTAAATTTGTACCTACGTTAAAAATAACTTAGGTATGTCGATGCATACAGCGACTACAGTTTACCAACGGCAAAGTTTATTTTGTCCCTCAATTCTGTTTATCTTATCATCTTATTATCTTATATCAGTAATGTTTTTTAATTATTTTCTTGAATGTACCTGTTCGTACGGAACCCTCAGTGCGCGAGTCCGACTCTCTTGGGCAGTTATTTTTATTAATGTAAATAAATATACAAAATCATTTTCGCGTGATAAATTGAGCGAGGCACAGCGTGCTGCTTGCAGGATACTATCCTGCAAGCAGCACGCTGTGCCTCGCTATCCTGAGGATAGTACAAGCGAAGATCCGCACACAAGGGAGACGCCGAGGATGGCGCCGGAGTTGCACGAAGAAAACAGTATACGTACGACCGCGCGCTGACTTCAGTATATTATAATGTACTCTGTGGCGCTGACTAGACACGTAACCTACGCTAGCAGCCGCTATTGTGTGTTTAAACTGGGCATCAGCTGTGTTGTTGTTATTAGATTTTCTTCATATTTTACGAAACTGAAAAACTGTAAATTTAATTAATCGAACTCCGTTCTAACCGACAGAACAAAAGACACCTCTCTCTTTTTTTACAAGTTCATGCGAGCAGCTGACTCATAGTTCCCCCTCCACGCATGCACCTGAGCTCAATATCATGTCAACAATTTATGAAAAAAGTTTCAGCCGGCGTACTTTTACTTTTTTTTTTTTAATTTTTCCACTTTCGCAACCTCACACACACCACAGCTACATGAGCAGCTGACGATCGGTTAACTTATCAGCCATATAAGATCAACTAACAAAGTCATCATTTGTATTTGCAACGCTACCGCCCGGGCCATATTTAATATATTCGAAAAAAAAACTGTCGCCACAATTAAATATATAAATGTTATAAATTTACGCTAATCTACCTCCGTCTCGTTCGTATAACGCCTGTTAGAATAAGATAACAACAACTTTAGGTTAGTTTAGTTGAGCGATTGACTGTTACGCTGCGTGTCGCGGGTTCGATTCCCGCACGGAACAAATATTTGTATGACCTTCAGATAATTGATCCGGCTCTGGGTGTTGTGTATGTGAGTTTATATGTTTGTAAACGCACCCATGATACAGGAAGAAATTCCTAGTGTGGGGCAACGTTTTTTTTTTTAATGAATGAAATGATGAATGATGAGTTTAGTCATATTTATAACAAACTAGTCATATGCGTACATTACAATATCCCTCTCACAGAGAGGAGATATTGTAATGTTCTTTACCTAAATTATATTTACTAGATACTTAAAAACGAATATCAACAAAACTTACTGCGATATAAAATAATTTTAGAAAGACTATAAATGTCTCGAGAATATATGTTTATACGACACAAATACCCGGCTGTATGGGCAACATTTTACTTGAAATATGTCGTAAATTATAAACAAAATATTTGTTTGGAAATTCTATTGTTCCTTCCTTTCCTTGCATTGCTGGATGTGGTAAAGTAACTATAAAAAGTTATTTAATCCACTAATGCTTAAAGGCTTTTGGTTGGGGCTCTTCTAATCTTATAAATCCGTGTTTATACCAAGGTTACTGATAGATCATGTTTGTATAGATAGAATTTTTCGAAATTGAACACCGAATATTTGTACGTTAGGGTAGTCAGAACCTTGAGACACCAGTCTAGCTAAGGGGTACCGTGTTACCCAGTTACTGGGTTGTGGAGGTCAGATAGGCAGACGCTCCTTGAAATACACTGGTACTCAGCTGAATCCGGTTAGACTTGAAGCCGACCCCAATATAGTTGGGCAAAGGCTAGGTAGATAGATTGATTGAACACCGAATATTTGTAACGGGATATATTTTGTATGCGAAGGAAGCACGGGTTAACCGCTAGTATTTTACTCGTAAAAGTTTGCATCTACCTTTCATTTTACATTTCTAGAACTTTAATCACAAGAAAATAATCAATGTTTTTATCACCGGCAACTTTTACTACCTAAGCAAAATGTAGTAAATGCCTATAATAACATAATTTTGATTATATTAAGCATTAAACTGTATATTGAAATTCCGTAGGAACGTGTTTTTTTCTGTTGTAGTTATTGGTTTACGGATTTCTCTTGAGGAGTTTATACTGATCGCCTGAGTGATTGTCAATCAATTCTAGGTCTGCAGACTATACTCATCTGTAAAGAATGAAAGCATACCCTATATTATTATCATCATTTTGCCTTGTCATCTTGTAGCATATTTATGCACAAGAGATACTTACTATTACTTGTCCTCTCTTACATAGCTCGGTCTTCGTCATATATATTATATTTAAATTTCTGTTTCGTTTAGAATATAGTATTTATTATAATATTTATTAGTCTATTGTTTTAGAAATTATTTATGTATTTTATTAGTTAGATAGTTTAATAACCAATTTTAATTATTGTTGTTTTTTTTTTTTTGACTCCTACCACTGTTGTGTTCTTTTTAACCCAGAGGTTGACTGGTAGAGAATGCCTTGCTGAATTAAGTCCGGCTATGTATTACCATTGTACATGAAGTTTAAATAAATAAATAAATACTTCAGTGTTGTCTCCAGAATGGCAACGCATCATTCTACTTGTACGATGTCCATCGGTGGCTACCGCCATTTTCTGGTGGGTACTATTTTGCACTTCTTCAGTCTTATCAGACCTGGCTATAAATATATCAATGTTTCCTCTCGAGTTCCTGCAAAGATAGAACGACAAATATAAACATTATACTTGGATACAAAAATTTAAGCACACCACTTTTATAATATTCTTAATTTTATGAGTACAATAGCAGTCTTATGGCTGATAGTAATATCGTCCAGATAAACGGACGATCTGCAAGATATTAGGTATTTAGAAATGTGTCTTTAAGTAAGAATTAGCTTTTAGTATGAAATTTAAGAATGAGTTTATAGAGACTCACCGACCCTACAGTCAAACCATCACTACGGTTTTGTGGGGCTTAGTTTATAAGCTACATTATGTGAAAAAAAAAACTTATAGTAAAAAAGGCCTCTTATCCTAACGTCTCGAATAGAGCTACTGTAGTAAACTTTGTATGTCAGAAGTTGACAGCGGGGCTGAATGATATATTAATCACTCTAGATTAGACCAGTTGATAGATCACTACTGATAAACTCATGGTGCTTCTAATTTTAGGCAATACACCTTTAAGCGGCTGTATCCAATAGGCTCCAGTCGAAAACTATTCAACATTGGCTTCTGAGATACACTTCGGACCAAGTAACTGCTATATTTCTATAGCCCATCGTACAGTGACCTCAAGAGGCAGTCACGCAATGTAATTGGGTCCTCTTGTTAGAAAAAAAAGACGGATTCATAGGCTAGAATTGGCTGATAAATGGCGCTAGGCTGACACCCTATCACTTTGTGTGTTAATATCGTCATAAAAGAGCTGTAGGCGTACAACAGTATACTGCACGTTTTTCTTTAAGGAATCGGCACGACAATTATTTTTAAACAATATTTTTACCCGACTGCCGAAGGAGGGTAATGTGTTTATCAGTCTATGTATGTATGTATGTATGTTTGTTCCTATATGGCGTTCCAGAGACAAAACGCGTAGATCGATTTTGATGATTTATACGTCAATCGATGCGTCTTAACCCTGCGAGTGTCATAGGCTACCTTAAAATTGGACAATAGAAAAATGGCGGATTTTGGGTGCCATATTGTGGGGGCCCAAATTTTTTTTTTCTTCCAAACCCATCGTGTGGGATAACAAAATAAAGGGTTTTAAGAGGTGATTTCAAAAATATATGACACTTATATGTTAAAATGTATCTAATTTGAAAAAAAACTAACTAAAAAGTTATAAATAAAAAAACTTAATTAAAAAAATCAAAAAACCCGCAGGCTTATTACGTATCTTTTGCAAGAGCAAAACGATAGCGATTTTTGTGCAATAATTACTTTTCCACACAGAAGTTTTAGAGTTGTTGGCGGTTTTTTACCTAAATTTGTGCATTTGATAAATAGCGAGCGATTAGCAAACGGTTGTGTAGGACCTACAATGCAGGTAATTCTGACTTTTATGACATAAAAGCGTTTGATCGCTATCGTTTTGCTCTTGCAAAAGATACGTAATAACCCTGCCGACTGCTTAAAAATCGAACTAAAAAGACGTAAACAAGAAGAAAATCATACTGTGCACAGCAGTCGGAGGATACATCTGATTTTGGTCAGCCAGCTCGCGAATATGATTGTATCCTCCGATTGCACAACATGATTTTCTTCTTGTTTACGTCTTTTTAGTTTGTTATTGAGTTTGTTAGTCTTTCTGAAATTACTTGAAACGCAAAAAATTATTGCGTTTCACCACGTAATCGTAAGTCGAAATTTCTAATACGGGTGTAATGTTAATAACTATTATTGCGCAGAAATGTTCTTGATCTCTCCTTCTCTCACTGTTTACTGCAACGAAAATCAAAGCAACAAAGTTGAATTATAATTGGCTGTTGAAATTCGGCTAATCACAGCATTTGACATGCGTTTAACAATTTGTGGGTTATATTTTGTATTGGTTTTCGTTCGTGTTCCATTTTATAAAGACTTAAAGGCCAATGTGCAATCTTAACTAAGCGACAAACAATATCTAAAATTTAAAAATGGAGGATAATTAACGATATATGGGTACGGTAATGACACAGATTCAAATGTGAACGTTCTTAAAAATAATGGAATAGTGCATTTGGCCAAAATATTATTATTTATATACAAGGTGGGCCAAAAGAAGTCATCCGATGTTGTTTGGCTCTCTTTTTTTTTTCTAAATGAAAAATTTCGATTCTGTTTTTTGATTATGTTTATTTGAACCTTTAGAATTTTATTGGTCAAGTCGAGAAGATTATATCGGCGAATTGGGCGCCGTCACAATTGATTGCCATACGGGTCCGTTTTATGGCATTTTTCATCACTTCGGACAAGAACTTCGGGCGACAGATTCTCGCACTCGTGTCGAATTTTGTCCTTGAGGGCTTGCAGAGTCTCAGGCTTGTTCGCGTAAACACGAGAATTCAAAAACACCCACAAAAAAGTCTGGAACGCTGAAATCGGGCGAACTTGCGGGCCAGTGCAAATCGCCAAAACGATAGTTGAGGCGACCTGGGAACGCTGCCTTCAGAATATCGGTTGAGGCTCGCGCAGTGTGTGCCGTTGCGCCGTCCTCTTGGAACCACATATCCCTCAGTCCTAATTCGTCCAATTGCGGCAGAAAAAACTTGGTCAACATGGCCCTATAGCGCGCACCGTCCACTGTTATCGTTTGGCGAGTGGATTTCTCGAAAAAAAAATGGCCCGTTGACTCCTCCAGCGTGAACAGCGCACCATGTGTAATCGCTTCAAGTGTAAGGAGAGCCCATCGTGCGTCTGCGATCCAGGCGTGACAAAGACTGTCCAGCACATACTTGTAGAATGCCCGTTATTTATCAGGGAGCGCTACCAACTTGAATGTTAGCTGGACAGGAGAATAACGAGGGAAAGCCTGCATGGGCTCATGAACAAGAAACACAGGGAAAGATTCTTGGAGTATTGCATTAGAGTAGCCACTGCGGTTATACATCGGAACAAAACCTGAGGCGCACCGTGCTTCATTAATATTTCTGTATGATATTTAAATGCAAGCACAGAATGCAGCCAGGACATGTATAGCCGGCAGTATTCCATTTTAGTACCTAAGTTTATAATGTGTAATTTTTCTGTGATATTTTTAATAACTGTGATGTTGTGTTTTATCCCTTATCGTGTACCATATTTGTACCTATTCTTCTGTGATAAATTGCTCACTGTATAATTGTGATAAACAGCTTTTCCGCTCAACTGTGATAATAGAACCTTTTGCTCATTTGTATTGATAGCACTATTTGCTCCAATTGTATATTACACCTTTTGCACAAAATTGTTAATTGCACCTCTGTTTTATTGTATTTTAATATTTTTATAAGTAATAAATTATGCCGTAGAATAGATTAATAAAAGTGGGAGTTCCTACCCACGGAATGCAAGATGATGAATGCAAGAAAGATTTAGTATGAAGAATGAATGTACGAGAGGCATAGAAGATTGACCGGAATGACAGAGGTTAAGCACATAAGGCGCCAATTTTGTTGGCGGAGACAAGAGTTAAGTAAAAAACAGCGCACCATGCAGTCACTTTGAGCGGGGGTAATGGCTCCTCGTGCATCACTCGTGGATTTTCGGTGCCCCAGAAGCGATAGTTTTGCTTGTTTACGTACCCGCTGAGGTGGAAATGAGCCCCATCGCTCATTATGATTTTGGTCGAAAAAACGTCCACTTCTTCCTCGAGATTGAGGATGGCTTGGGCGTAGGTTACGCGCGTTTGGCGGTCGGCAGGCAGCAGCTGATGCACGGACTGGATTTGCATGACATGGGAACATGCGCAGGTCTTTGACCAAAATTTGTCTTAGGAACGTCCGGCTGATGGCTAATTGCGTGGCACGGCGTCTGGTCGATGTTTCCGGCGACAGCTCGACATCCTCGGCAACAGCGTCGAAATTCTCAGCAGAACGGGCGCTCCGGGGCCGGCCACTCTTGGCAACGTCTCGTGTGGTCCCATACTCTTCAAGGTTGGCGGCCAAAAGGCGCAGTCGGTGTCGGACGGCCGGAGAATCGGCGACGGAATTCGCGCTGCGCCAACACCACAGACGAATTGTCACGCAAAAAATAGACACGATTATTTCGCGTTCTTGGGGAGTGTATCGCTCCATGGCTTGTTCACTTGTATTCTGCATCTGTCTAGTCCACAAATGTCAAAACAGATTTGACATTGGCGGCCATTTGCAAAAATGAGAGCATCTTCCAATAGGGTGATTTCTTTTGGCCCACCTTGTAGTTGGGTTTAAAGTAAACGGAACAGTGGGACTTATGAATTTAAATGAATTGTAGTATCATTATTATAAGATTATTATACCCGCTTAAAATTTATACCACCATTAGAGAATACCATAAAAATGCAAGTAAATACTGCATTTAAGCATGCAGAAAATAACAATTTCAAAATGACTGGTATGAAATAAATTGACTTAGTCATTTTATTCAAACGAAGCAAAGGATTGTGTACCATTAATATTTATAGGAATTAAGATAGTCTTCACGCTCGTTTGCTCTTACTGGATCAACAGGACTGAAAGGTGGCATAGCCTGGGAAATGAATTAATAGAATTTTGTAAAAGATTCTAATTAGTCTGCGAATACGTTTTATTATAATCAACTCCTGTGAAGGCCACCAAAATGTTTTTTTTTTTCGTATCTTTGATTCTATATTCAATTCTGTTGCTGGAACAGATTGTATATTTGGGTGTCAATGGTATGTTTACCCACCTAACTATGTCACATTGAACTTTTTCCCTAAGGTTAGTCTCAAATAAAAAATCCACTTTGTGTAATTTTATTAGTCCGCATCCAGCTCTACAATCAGCTTATTAATCGATTTGCGTTTTCAGGTTCTAATTAATTAAATAGACGATACATTTTGCTTTTAAAAGTACCGTGCTATAAATGATTTATTTCTGTAACTTGGTTTGTACAAACAATTTAACATGTCGTTCATATTTTATATATTTATTTTAAAACCAGATGAGGTCGGCGTTTCCTATCTGACTACTCTGAGAAGAAAGGCCGAAACAAACTCAGAGGTCGCAGTCTCTTTTAAAGGCCAAACTCTTGGTTAGATCATGTGATGTCATCTGCCCACAATGTAGTTATATACATATATGTCTCAGGTAAATGAGGATACCAGGCATTTTACGAAATCCCTAGGGATACCACGAAATCACGATAGATGTCGAATATTTTTAATTATTACGTCTTCTTACTAAAAAGGTAATTAAGGTGATTAAGTAATATGACAAAATGCTAATATAATGTCGGTGTTTTGTCGTTTCACTAAACTAAATCTAGTTAAATGAGAAAAGTGTTGGCTGATAAATTAAATGATATGTTTGTTACACCACGTACGTGGGACACTCAGAAAGTTTTGCGAAACTAAAAAAAATTGTTCTATACGTACATATATTTTTATTAAATCTTTTCAAAGTACTTTCCACCAGCCTCTATACAAAGATTCATGCGCCTAAACCAGTTTTCAAAACACTTTTTCCAGTCCGCCGCAGACACCTCGTTTACAGCCTGCTCGAACGCAGCCAGCGCATCTTCCGGCGACGAAAATTGTATCCCTTTGAGCTGATTTTTTATTTTTGGGAATAAAAAGAAGTCACACGGTGCTAGATCAGGGCTGTAAGGAGGGTGACCCAGGAGTTTGACTGGCGTGCTGTCCAGGAAGTCCCTCGTTTTGAGTGCGGTGTGCGCAGGTGCATTGTCGTGGTGGAGCAGTAGCCCGCGGAGCCCTGTGTTTGGTCGCTTGTTGCTTATAACAGAGAAAACTTCTGGCAAACATTTGGTAGTATACCATTCGGCATTAATGCTTCTTTGATCCCGTAAGGGAATTGATACCAAGTGGCCAGTCAAATTAAAAAAGCTAGCGATCAAAATCTTACCCCCGCTTCTAGATCGCTTCACTTTGGTAGGCGTTGGCTCATTTTGAAACACCCAAACAGTCGACTGGCGCTTGGTTTCTGGGTCGTATTGATAAATCCAGGACTCATCACCTGTAACGATGTCGTAAACACGCCGAGACGAGCCTGCTTCAAATTTGTTAAGCATATCACGGCACCATTCCACCCGGGCCTGCTTCTGAGCATCGGTGAGGTTGTGCGGCACCCAGCGTGATACTATCCTCCTCACGCGAAGATGGCTGTGTAGAATCTCGTGAACGCTTCCCGATCCAATCTTCAATATGTGTTGAATCTCCTGATATGTAATTCGCCTATTGTCTTGGATTAAATTTTTCACTGCTAGCACGTTTTCTTCGGTAACAGCCGTCAAAGGGCGACCGCTTCTTTCGTCATCCCCCAAAGTTGGTCGACCGCGTTTGAATTCGTTATACCAACGATACACGGTTGCCTTGGAAGGGCCTTCATCCATGAATGCCATTTGAAGTCTATCGTACGATTCATCCGGTTTCAGGCGACACTTGAAATCGTATAAAATCATAGCTCTAAAATGTTCCCGGCGCAGATCCATATTTCAGTGAGACACAATACTTTGAATTAACTCGCAAAAAATGTGGAGGGAAATTTTGAAATTGGAACTTACTTATTTTTACTTATAAATAATCATATTTTCGAAAAACATTATAACTGGCCAGTCTCCCATATATAAAAACTTTTTTTCGCAATACTTTCTGAGGGGCCTGGTACAGTTACACCATTAATTCATATCATAACATCACAATGGTACGCACTATAGGGGTACGCAGATGTGTATTGTTAGGTTTATGTTAATTCCAAAGCTAGGCGGACATCTAACTGTGAACTGTATTGGTCTTGTCTTATAATACGAAGGCACACAATGGAACTCCATAAGTTTAATTGAGTTATCGTGGGCATTCAAGGTACCTTACTATGTGTAGAATTTGCCCACAAGTCACCACAACAAAAAAGTGAAAAATCAGGGAGTGTGTGTGTATGTTTGATACTTCTTCACGCTCAAAAGACTAAGCGGATTTAGATAAATTTGGCACAGAAATAGATTATAGTCAGGAATAGCACATACGATCTTTTTATCCCGGGCATATGTGACCTCGGGCTAATTTTCGCCATTCACGCGGGCGAAGCCGCTGCCCGAAGCTAGTTAAAATTATTTTTCCATTAAAATACAACCGACTTCCAAATAAAAACACTACAAAGTGAAAAATAACTTCAAGTTTAGAAGTCGGTGTCAAAAAATGAAGAAACGTAATCGATGTTCAAGGTGCTGTTCAAGTTTTGACTCGACCAGAGCATCCTTGACGATGAGCCTCTTGCTCCGTCTGCCAATCGACTCAACTGTATCAAACTGGTATTTGGCAGTTCCGTCCCAAATGTGTGATCCGTGCATCTTCCACGCATGACTGAACTGGCGCTTTATACAATAATCTTATTCTCTAATGTCTGCTTTTTTGACATTATACTAGATTTAGTTTAGTGAAACGGAAACGACATAATATCACTGAAAATACTAGCTTTTTGTCATATCACAATTTTTTTTTAGTAATAAGACGTTAATAAACAAGAATAAGTCGTGGTATCCCTAGGGATTTCGGGAAGCCCCTGGTATCCTCATTTTCCTGCGACATATACAAACTTTACGTTCAATATGGTCATCATTTCTTCTACAATGATTGAGCCGGTACTTAAATTGTATGCACACCTTAACTAATCATCTGAACATGTTATGGTCAAATTATGACTTATGACCACTCTGTATAGAATGCGAGCCGTACTTTTTGCATTCCAAATGCATAACCTCTCTGCCATCACAATCTATGGGAAAGTTATTCCTGGAATGAACGATAAGGGAGTGCTTCCTTCGGTACCGCCGTCTCGCTCCAACGTTTTTGTAAACGTGAGTGCGAAAGAGACAGCACTGTTTAAGGAATGTTACACAGCATTTTATTATTATTCATCGAAAGTATCATCAAGAGCGGACGGTTATAAAATTATATTTTGGATCAATCTTTGGATTTTGTTTACATATTGTTATGGTAGTTTGACAGGTTGTGTGGAATGTTTGGCTGACTGGTTCCTATTTAAGAAATAGTAACACTATCTTCTCCTGGGTGTCGCAGGATGATTAGAGGTGTCGTGTGTTATCGAGATCTGAGAGCAAAGTTATTTTATTTTTTTTTCCTAACTTTTATTTACTTTCAACTTTCTGCTTGAGCGGATACAGGAAGCTTATCTTCAGCATTAAACGTTAAAGACTGCTATAAAGTTTGATGAAGAAAACTGAAACGAGTAGTTTAAAATCCAGTCTCGTTCAAATTAAGCTAGCCCATTGAATAAAGTTATCCGGAATGTGATCCCGTTTCAGCTGTCTTGCTCACCTGACTGCGCCCGTCTGTTCGTGTAATCTTATTGGTGCACCGTACGGAAACATTAATATGACGTCATCCATCGTCTGGAGTGACATATTAAAAAAATAACAGTAAAACCCCTGAAGTATTATGAGAATGAACTCTTAGTACCAGGCTGTTGGGGTGATTTAATGGAGTGCGCATTTTTGAGACCTGATATATTATTTGTTGATGTTGTTTAGAAAAGCGAAAGAAATAAAGAAAATAGAGCCGTCAGACTAAAAGGGATTACGCAATTCATTCTTAGAATTTCAAGTATTTCGTGGTTATAGAAAAGGCAAGTTTCATAACTTTAGAGTCTACATCGATCGCTGCATAATATGATTGTTATTCTTCTCGCTACACCCATATAATTAAGCTTGATTTTATTGACCCGTGTATTTCTTTTTACAATATTTTTAAGTACATCGCATGAGAAATTTTAAAATCTTAATTACAGCGAAACAGCACGTTCAATAATATTATTATCCACCAGCAGACCCCTTAGGCGAGTGATTCTAGCTAACCCGATAACTGCATTTACACAAAAAACAAGCAAAAACCTAGTATTAAAGTACTCATTATGTATTTATTATCTAATAGCATATCTCGTTAAATGAGAAGTTTGTTGAAAAAATAAACAGTTATATATTAAGTTACGTAAGCTGTTTTTATTTAAATCGTCGCTCGGTTAACAAATTACTGAGTTCTTGTGTGTTGACCACGTATCGGGAGGATGGCTATTATTTGACGGTTTGAGAAGTTGCGCTCGCGCAGGCAGGAGTGCTCATTCTGTGTTGTTGTTTGAGGGTGTTTGAGTCAGCTGATCGAATATTGAAACTTGGAACGAGGTATTTTTTATGAGCTGTTAAATGGCTACTAAAAATACATCGAAAACAAGAGGCTGCCTAATTCATATGTATAATAGTATAGTTCAAAAATTAATTGTAAAGTGTTTAAAAACTATGAATCTACTGTACCTAATTGTCGTTTACTGTCACTACAAAAAATATTGTATTTTAATTTATATACATATATTCAATTTAAAAAATAACCACAACAGGACTCTATACAACATACAATTGACTACCACATCTACATACCAATTCATAATTAGATTATCTAATAAAAAATAGTCTTGAACTGATCGAAACTGTTCAATAGACTTATATTCGAACCAATCAGCCCGCTATCCATATAAACTAGGCAACAAGGATATAGCCAACCCCACCAGGAAAAGATGTTATTTATCATCAAAAAAACTTGTTATAAAAATGCACTTTCAAAATAAGCCGGGTTATATCTAAACGACCGTAACTCTTACCATCAATATTATCGTAGTAAGGCCGCTTCAAGTTTTGCAAAATTATAGCGCGTCAGAAGAAATATGGTGGTCTCTTTCTAATGTATGGTTAATGCAAGGTGCAAGAGAGAAGGGTGACGAAGCTCGAGTCTCACTAGCGGGACATCGACCAGCAGCTTTCAGAAAAACTTTGTCGCAGTACCGCAGCGTTGCAACTTGGAAACTTTCGGTTCGTTGTTGTAGAACTTTTTATGAATAGTTTTGTAATAAAATTGTATTTTAAAATTTTATTTTTTGTATTTTTATATTGTATTTTTACATAATCAATTTAGAATAACACAAGTTACGTAAACGTACGACGAAAAGAAGTGCCACGTGTTAATTTAAAGTTAGTAATAAAACCACTAGTATGATTCAATTAAGATGTTGCCTCCTACAAAATTTAATTAAATGTATCTTTTCTTATGTTCACTGTGACATACATAGCACTTGATGTGGTGGCAAAGAGATCCAGACGCCAGAAAACTTATTACTAATATTACCCATATTTAGAAAATCCATAAAAATACCTTCGTCAATTCGCGAGCTACAACGCTATTCTACTAAGGTTACTTGCCCCGTGGACATCGACAAAAACCGTGCAGCCTGCGTTTGTATGTGTGCGTGTCGTCGTGTTTGCATGCACTCACACACGGGCGAGCCCGCATACCGAGCTGCGCGCGCGCTGGAGAAACCGTGCGCTTTGCATTCAACACTCAGTTGTAAAGCAACTTTTGAGGTCATCAAACGCTTTATAGGGACCCCTTATAACTTCATACGTCAAATTATTTTGACATGTTTATTAAAAACTATCGAAAATACTATCTTAACAAGTTCTACCTAACTTAGTAAGTTCTACTTACAAAGTGTCGTAACAGTTAAGTGCTACTTTAAAGTTGTCATAGTGCTATGAACATTGTCATCCCGGTTTCGACGTGTTAAGTTTCGGTTAAGTTGGAGGTTTAATTAAGTTTGTGTTAAGTGATACTATGAGTGGTTGTGAGTTTAGTGATTGATACCCGCTCTCATGTTGGATATGGAAGGATTTGACTCCAGTTGAAAATGTGGGAAAACATTTTCTACGTTAAATCTGTGAGGAAAAAGGGGACCACTGTATAGGTAAGTCTCATTTGCATGACATAGTCGTAACCTAAGTTATATTTAACTTAGGAGTACACTTTCTAAACAACTTTGATTCAGAGTCAACGTTATGTTACCAACTTCAAACCTGTGTGTGGGACATTTGGAGTTGACTTTAAAGTATCATACTGGCAACAATCATAACTTGATGTACCTGCTTTGGGATCTTCTGTAAGCTGCTTCACTGTGTTATTTATCGTTTTTAGATAAGTGACTATTTTGTTCATTTGGCTTCCAAATTCTCAATGGTAGTCAATGTAAACACATGTATGTAAAGTCTTGATGCTACAAGGTTTTCTTGAAATATGTGAACACCAAAATCAAATTAGAAAATATTCCTTGATTCCTGCCCACCGTATTTTTTTCGCAATAGGACATAGTTTCCTAATGAGCAGCTTAGGAATTACTATGTAAATAAAATAAATGAACTCAAGAAATATCATAGGATTGATTTTCGTAGCTTTGGACTGCGGTAGGTTTGCTTGTAAATCTATTTTAGAAGTTATGATTAGTACAAATCTTTCTTAGGAGTTAACATGAAGGATTTAACAAGAGCTTTTTTGAAACACATTGTTCGGAGAATAACTCCCGACCGACCGTCGAGCCAATATCCATTATTGTGTTCCAGTTTGAGAGACGTTTGTAGAAGACTAGAATGCCTTTCATGCTAATGTTGCAACACCAATGTTATAAGCTTTAAAGATAAATGGATAAAAATAATGAGAAATACAAAGGCCATCCTAGGGATCACTCCTACATTACAATTACTGGCTGCCATTTGTAGTACTTTGGGCAGTCGTTACTGGAAGTCAGAAACCAGAAAATGTAACACACTCATCTTGCCAAGGGGAATCGAAATACTGTTTTTCAACTACATCTGGTTAGACTGGAAGCCGACCCTAACATAGGAAAAGGAAAACAAAGAAAGAAAAAGGCAATGAAGAAAGGATTGTTGCTAAATTTGCTATTAGGTCACTGGAATTATTGGTATGGTATTCTGTTGGTACTAGTTACACGAGAACAGTTCAGCCCCCTAGCCAAGTAATAAACGTTTCGTATCGAATCTCTTTCTGCAATCGTTAACGCCTTCTATTTGTATGGTCTGACCATGTGACTTAACGTTCAGATGTGTAATTACCATACATCGATTCGTTTTCTACTAGCGTTATCGATTTTATATTGTCAACTTGGCTACAGGTGCAGCAGTGTTGAAAAAACTAGCCAATTAGTATAGTTTTCAACGAAACCGACTGTTATTATAATGTTGACTTCTTCTGGAATGATCGATACGACGAATAAAAAGTTACGCAAGTTAGCGTAGTTGGTTTGGACTGAGTAATCTCGGTGCTCTAGGCGAACTTTAGTAGTTTTGAAAGTTCATTAAATGCATCTGTTCTTCCTAAATCAGCAGCCAAATTGCGTAAATGATTTCGGTAGGGCAAAGGTTATGACTCCACGAAAGATTATGATAAATACCCTTCAAATAATTAGGTATTGCCAAAAATGGTTGGACTCTTTCGAGAAGAGTATCTTTACCGATGAAAGCGTCCAATAACTTTTGGCAATACCTAATTATTTAAAGGGAAATTGTCATACTCTTTCATGGAGTCGTACCCTTTATTCTACCGAATTCACTTACGCAATTAGGCTGCAGATTTTTCCATTTTATCTTAGCCCACATGCTAGAAATATGCGCTAACATGAGTCTCGCTAGTTGTAAAGCTAAATTAGATTAGATATTCTGTCAGTTTGGATCATGATGATTCATGCTTCAGTACAGTTCTAAGGTCTTTAGAAATTGAATCCAGTACCAACGCTTGAGTTTGTTTCCACAATACCAAACGCACTATCAAATAAATTAGACACATAATATCTTCTATACACAACCGAATGTCTTTTATCTCGCCTTACTGTTGCTGTACAAATCTAGTCTAACACGCCACTTTATTTGGTACTTGACTTGCGCAAGAGTGCATTAAACGTTTAAAATATAGTTCTGTAACTAGGTCTCCTGTACTGTACAGCAAATTGAATATATAAATATGAACTGTATATAAACTTCACTATATATGGCTGGCATAAGCTGACTTACAATTACTATCACAATCTAACATTTATAATTCTGACTTTATTTTTAGGACGACAAAGCCCAACATTGCTTGTAGTTTTGAAGGATAGAGTTGTCCCCCGCTAAGAGCTTAGGTTCTGGTTATTAAAATCCAATTAACAACTTGAATAAGTTCGCATATTAATCTGGGAATAAAATGAACACGTTAAGATCGAGAATCAGTCATTTATCATCCCTTTCATGTCTGTCTCGACTTAGGCATAATAATGCTAAAAATAGACAGTAATTGTTCCGCAGCTGGACGGACCACCATAGCTTAAAGATACTTAGAAATAAACGTAGCCTTTTACAATATTGCTCAGTTCTTCAATATTTATATTGTCATTTGTTTCCTCTATTCTCTATGATCGTTAAGATCCTGCCGTAATTTATTTAGGATTGATGCAGCATGTCTTCTTCCATACCTACATGAACATGCCATTGCTGTAGTCCGTTCAAGCTAAATTATCCATTTGTTTGTAACGTAGAATTCATCATCTTAACCGTATTTGGACTAGTTATGATCTAGTCAAACCAGACGCGTCTGATTGTACACACTGTCCTGTGACTTTCCATAAACAATTTTAATGCCTCAAAATCAATCTGCGATCAAGCCAATCTGCTAGCATATAAGCCAATGGGCTTATATGCTAGCAGATTGGCTTCTGCATTTTGGGTCTTGGGTTTTGTGAGGTCAGGTAGGAAGGATGGTCTACGCATTGTAGTCAGACAAGGTTCATGAGACAACAGTTTGGCGATTTTGTTTTCCCTTAATGCGACTTTCCCATATCATTGTCACACACATACGAATATTATGTAGGCTTTATGACTGACTGTAAATAGGTATGATCTTAGGGTTAACCAAGGTGTGCTATTGTACACCCACAGATAGCAAATAACGGTATTGTAGGTCCCGAAGCAAGCTTGTCGCTATTTATCGCTCAGAATTATAAACTCCAGACTGTAAATTTCCTGGCAGGAAACTCGAATTACAAGTTCACTGAGCTGGGAATCGAATTTAGGGCATCCATGATCACAATGCTCGCGTGTTATAGTGCAGAAGATCGACCTTTTGTAGTCGTACGAATAAATATGGATGATTTAGGACGACTTTGTGCAAATTTAATATGGAATATTTTGGTTCTTCTTAATACAGCGGTGGCCCAGAGGTTACGGGCCCGACTTACGAGTCGAATAACATCATGTACTCCCATGGGTTCGTTACCTAGCTAGGTGCATTACTTTGTGCAATATATAATTCTGCTCTCATATATCAAAAAAAACCGTGTGGTGCATTACAGCCAGTGTGAACATTAATAAGCAGGTTATGATGATTACTTACGAATAAAGTGGTTTCTTAAATACTTTTCGGTTTATCCATGCAAAGTAGGACGAAAGCTAGATTTAATAGTAGATTGTGTCACAGGGCACCTAAATAATGTATTGAGGGCGAGAGCGATTGTTTGAATCCAGAGCGAAGCTTAGGATTCTTGAGTAGAATCTTTAGCGTAGCGAGGGATTCAAAGAACGTCGTTCGAGGTTAAATAATTTGGGTACCGTGTGGCACACTCTGCTTTTCATCCCCATGAGAAAACAGAAAAATAAATAAGAGATGCTTTTAGTAGTAACGAATATTTATATTTACATACCCAAGTTACAAATTAGGAACGTTTTCGCAATTTTCGCAGTTTATTGTAACTGTTTTGTTGGTATCAGAAAATGTCTTTGACTATTTATCACTTGGGTATTCATAATAACTTCAGACTCTGGTTGATGATCGTGTTGAGTCAATGATGACATTTCACGCTGTTTTGAATTGGATGGGCGCGGCGACAATGGTTGAATCGGTGGATCAACTGAGGAAGATCGTAATTTAATACTTTTCTTTCGATTTACTTGGTAGTAAATTGTTTATGACAGTTTCTGCGTTTAATTTCACATTTTCTGGTGTTAATATTTCACTTTCACTGCTAGAACTCATCTTTTATTCAATTTGTGTGAATCAAATTAAAATTTATTTATTTATTTATTTAATACTTCATGCACACAAACGTACAGAGGCGGACTTAATGCCTGAGGCATTTTCTTTAATTTTTTTTTTTAATTGTCTTTAATATTTTGATAAAAAGTAATAAAAAACGAATAAGAAGTTCCCGCATATTTTTTTTTTATTTGGTTATCCAATGCCGCACCGGCAGGCGCGCTTTTTTATTACCGGCCAGGACATCGAATTGTGTTCAAACTTTTTACTTAAATAGTTTTCCAAGTTCAAAAGTTATTTCGCCACTGTTATTAAGTGCGCCGGAATATGAACCATTTTGCTCGAGGAAACCTTCGTTTCTTTTCGAATAGATGGGATGAAAAGATATTCTAGCCTCCTCTCTGTGAGAGGGAATGAGCCTTCATCCACCACGCGGGCCCAGTGGATGTCAGTCACATCTCTTAAAATTTATGGTTTTAGGGCACTTAGGAGAGTTTATGGTTCCCTCTAGGTTATTGCCTCTATGGTTCTCTCTAGCAATGGGAACATTAAAAATCTGATGATGATGATGATGTTGAAAAGATATTCAAAGTATTCATTCAGTTGTTCTGTTTTATTATCAAATTAATATACTAACAACTTAGTTTGTCTAAGCCTCGACTGTGCAGCTCCCAAAATAGTATTGAAATATTTAAATACATCGTAAATAGCCTGGTCTGCGATATAAATCAGTCAGAGGAAACAATCCAAGGTCGTGTGAATTTGCTGGATAAATTAAAACAAAACACGAAGCAAAGCAGGCTGATTCACTGACATTTGGCTAGACAAGATGAGTCCACTTTGTTACTCCTTTATGCTTCATGGTGGCGAATGACTTAAAAACTGCTTAGTACTTAAACGCTTGTTTTGATGTCCAAGTTTGTTAATTAATTTTGTTGTCCAATAATGATTTTGTAATTTCTTTCCCAAACGTTCCCAGTCTGCTTTTTTGTATTACAAACCTGTATTGCTGTATTTAATTATATTCCTAAAATTCTCCATTCTTGCACGAGTCGAAGCATATCCTCGAAGCAGGCCGTGATGTCTACAGTGCTCTTATACTTCTTTCCCATTCTATCTTATATTGAGATGTTTCCGCAGTTTTGTACATGGAGGTTGAGTTCGTCTAGGGTTAAAGACAGAAGTCTTCCCCTTTCGTCCTTTCTCTCACTTCCCCACCATGCACGTCAGGCGTTTACATCTCCTCCCACCAATAATTTTGTCCCTTTTGTCTTGGACACTCATTCCCTCAGCTAGTCGAGGTATAGATCGATGTCGCGATAGTCCTCGAAGTAGACGGACGCTACTGCGGTGGTTTTGTCCTCACTGCCAGCTTCGAAACCGCTATATTTTCAGTTGTCAGTATCGGACACGCCACAGCGTCAACTCCCGTCGAGGACAGCCGCTGCCAAATAAAACATTGATTTTACACGCACCACCACGTGGCTCGTCAGCGTTTTAATTAAAATGTTTGAACGCAATTAATTTCGATAAAGTCCTGGCCGGTAGTAAAAAAAGCGCGCCTGCCAAAGCGGCATTGGTTAACCAAATAAAAAAAAATACGCGGGTTCTTCTTCTTCGTATTTTTATTACTTTTTATCAAAATATTGCAGACAGTTTTAATTTGATTCACACAAATTGAATAAAAGATGAGTTCTAGCAGTGCACGTGTAATATTAACACCAGAATGTGTAAAATTAAACGCATAAACTGCAAACAAGCATTTTACTACCAAACAAATCAAGATAAATTAGATATTAAAGCCTATAAAAATTTATATAAAGTTGAGTTCTTACTTTTAGCTTTCTTCAGAATTTCTTTAAATTCCAATATTTTATTTAGTATGCTCAAACTTCTGTCTTCGGATTCTTCTTTACTCTCTCTCCTTTGACCTTTTCTAGTGTTACCACCGGTTTATCCGTTCTCTTGACTACATCTAATTGTATACCTAATTTAAAAGCGCGATTTTTCGACATTCGGCCTTAAGTTGAGTGTGAAATAGAACAGCGCGGTATTATTTAAGCTTTTAATTACTTATCTCCTAGTATTAATGAAAACTTTGGGAAAAACTTAGGGAGGAACATTTAAAGGCGGCGGTGAAGGCTTTTTGTAAGCTCTTCTACCCCTTTACTTCTTCTGCCAATTGTTTACATCATTATGATCTGCTCCTAAGTAATTAAAATTGCGCCCTTCTGAAAGTCCCTTTCTATGTTCTGACCTTAAATCGTCATCAATAAATGCCAGCCCTAAAGCGACAGAGTTTGATTTCACCGATCATTTAACTGTAGTTAGCGAAGAGTTATAGCAACGGAAATCAAAGTGCTAACTAATCTAAGATTCAGCAACACTTAACGGGTTTAATTGCTTGTGATCACCTGTCATTTTATGTCTATGTCTAGTTAACCCCTTTTGCTGGCCAAGTTATTGCTGATCACAGAGATTAAAGTTGTGTGAAAGTGACGCGGTAAAGAGAACATTTTCTGATGTGTATGAATAAAGTCTTAGTTACTCATCTATTATATGTTGCTGTTCACAAAAGACTATTTAGCACTCTAATTGCTTGCGCACTAAATCGCACATTCTATTACTACCGAAGTAAGTTCCATAGCCATTTCTTCATATGTTTAAAAAAACGCAATTAATACTGTTGCATTGTCAAAGTCTAAGGCATTGTAATTGACAGTATTTAACTTGTCTGTTACGCAATTGCTCCGCCACGCGACGCCGCATTTGGTACTTGGCTTTGTCCTACAAACATTGTCTTCGAGCCACTGTTTGGGTGTTCATCAGATTTGCCGCCAGCATGTTGGAATGATTCGTGATTCGCTTTTTGTACGTTTTTGTCCTTGCTGAGATGTCTTCTAGAATTATTCTGATGCAGAGGTTGTGTTGGAGTCTATTGTTTGAGATATACCAAAATCCGCTTATCATTCTTTTGTATTATTGACTGGAACTTTGTATTATCTCTATGTTTGACTTTGCTGATATTTCCCAGAGCTGTTAATTTTGAAATGAAAGTTGCGATTTCTTTTTTAGTAGTCAATACATTGTGCGCAACTGTTGTCCCATAGCTAGTTTCTTTGTGAATATACGCTTCTCCCTGGTTAGGAGCCTATCCAAATATATGCCATGAGACTCGGCGTAATCTTGCGGAAGAGGTGTGCAGTTTAGAGCGAAAGGGAGACACGTTTCTTTTCTGTTGTCTAAGATCTGTTTTAATTAAAGTTGTGTAATCGGCCAATCCAAAGGCTGATGGCACCACACAATAATTACAATGTGAACCATGTTTTAATTTTGTAGGGTTCCGTTCCTCTAAAGGAAAAAAGGACCTCTTATAGGATCATTTCGTTGTCTGACTGTCTGTCTGTGTGTCTATCTGTCTGTTCGTGAGTCAAGTCCTTTTTCTCTTGAGTGCCTGGAGGTATCAAGTTGAAATTAATATATTATACGGAACCCTCAGTGCGCGAGTTGGTCGGTTTTTTTTATCCTATTCAACCCGCTCTTGTACTCGATATCGCCTAACTGTAAGTGATGGACGATGTCAACGATGGAGTAAGCGAGCCCTTAAGATCCCTTTCTCTGTAGGCCATATTTATATTTAACTACATTTATACTTGCATTATTCATTAGTTTAGTTGTCATCTGCGCTTTCTCAACATCGTGCAGCTTCATGCGCTGCTGTCCCATTCATCGACAGATCAAGACACACTTTCTCGAGGAAAGCGCAGACAATCAGATAATGATCTAAGCACGCTCAGTGTTAATTGAAGGAAGCAGCCTATAGTAATTGATAAGTTTATACCACCCTACCGGACAGTCGATTCTGTGAAATTTTCCCTTTGAGAACTTGGATGAAGTGAGTTGTCGTTTCGTAGTATGCTAGGTATTGCCAGCTCACTTATTTTGTTTTACTTCACGTAAGTTGTCACGGTAAAGTGTTTACAAAATATCACTTACTCGCCTGATCTTAGTCTATTGTAACATTTTGTTGGATCATAACTGGGAAAATTGATTTCTCGGCTTATTTAAAAGATGTAGCAATTAATTACATTAGATAAATTCGATTGAGCTTTCTTGGTTGTATTAGTGAGGCCTTTGTTTAAATTTTTACATGATGTCATGGTACTTAGACGCCTTTATACATTAAACTTTTATACTTGTTATCAACCCGCACAGGGCCTGCAGTCTCGACATAGCTAACGATCGTTACGTTAGCTAACATTCGTTAACTCTTACCACAAAATAGTAAGTATACAGAAGGGCCACTCCCGCCGTTTGGAAAATTGACAGCTAAACTTGACAGATTCACTAGGGTTGTAGTGTTCGTGATATTAAATGGATATTTGATGCCCTGTCTAGGGTAGAAAAGGACTAGACTAAGGCATGTAAGCATGATATGATGTATGTTTAGACGAATCTATGTGTTTATGTTTGTAACTTGGGCAACCTACCCTTTTTTTTTTAATTCGGATTCAATATAGTAGCAACCCTAGTGAATCTGTCAAGTTTAGCTGTCAATTTTCCAAACGGCGGGAGTGGCCCTTCTGTATACTTACTATTTTGTGGTAAGAGTTAACGAATGTTAGCTAACGCAACGATCGTTAGCTATGTCGAGACTGCAGGCCCAGGGCCCGCCAGGTGGCTTTACGGCCCATTTCGTTTCACAGAGAGCAGGCCTGTACGCACAACGGACCAAATGGTAGTCTAAGATCAAAAGATTAATTTTAAAAATTAGAAGATTATCAAAAGAAAGATTCACATATCTTTTTTGATAAAACGTTAGTGATACCTCATAAGTACAGTAAATATTTACATAAATTATAGTGATACCACGTACCTACAAATTAATAGACACCAAGAATGCCAAGGTGAATTTTTTATGTACAGTCACGGGGTCTCATTGCTAAGAAAGAATATTTGGTTCAAATAAATCTCACTAGATGACGCGACATGTACACACAATTCAATAGAATTGTGTTTAAAATTAACATTATTTGGAATTGAACATAAACATTGTATGTTCTTGTTTAATTAACTCTCCTAAGTACAAAATTCTGGAATATTGGGCTCTTAATTCACATTTCAAAGATTATTTGAACGGATCATTTAAAATTGATGCCATAGATGGCGCATTTTTAAATTTCTGAGGCATTCAACTCGATTGTTTAAAATTTGCATTTTAACACATATTGGTGCAAAAAAAACTATAACAACGTGCAAAAAAATACTATAAAACGAACCTTCACTGTATTTAAAGAAAAAAATATTCACAAACCTCGTAAACCCTTTTACTTGCAAGGCGCTGCTAACACCATCTATTGCCGTGAAACGGGATCGGACGCGATTGATGTACTCACAAAAATAACAAGATTAAGCTGATGATAAACGCTCCTTACGTCGGCACGGTTTTTTTGTATGGGATGAGGCATCTGTATGCTAGTATTATATTATCTGTGGTACAGTTAAGGGTCGAAAGTGCAATCACACTCTACCAAAAAAGCAGCGGCATTTTTTTGTAGGCAATACAATTTCAACTTTTCACGGTTAGTAGGTATAATCTATACTTTAATTTCTGTACAACATATAAAATCAGTTGTGGATAATTTAACTTCAACAAAAACCAGCCATTTGAGTTTTAGGAGAGTAAGACTGCACTTTTGACCCTTGACTGTACGTACAAGAAAACTTACGGTATTTTATTGAATAAAATAACCAAGAGTATGCAATATACATAATTATCAAAACAGATTTTTTTGTCTCCTGGTAAATTGCCAGGTTCGTATTTACGAGGTGTCCCACCTAGAGCGACGATATTGTTCCTTTGAAGAGGGCAAATAATTAAAGGCGATCCGTTTGAAGTATGATCCAGCCAGTTTTTTTTTGTAATAATTCCCTAATATAGTTCTTTCTACAAAACTGGTAACTTAATCTGGTCCTAATTTGATAATATTGTATTAAGAACTGCCTACTTTTCCAATCTATACTCGTACTATAATATTATAAAGCTGAAGAGTTTGTTTGTTTGTTTGAACGCGCTAATCTCAGGAACTACTGGTTAGAAATGAAAAATTATTTTTGTGTTGGATAGTCCATTTATCGAGGAAGGTTATAGGCTATATAACATCACGCTACGACCAATAGGAGAGGTGCATAAATTAAAAATGTTGCAAAAACGGGCAAAATTATTCCTTTTTGAGCGCTTCCGTAAACGGTTTAAGTTATGCAACAATCATGTATGTAGTTAAGGTAAGGTAGATGGTTAGGTAGGTAGCCAGTTTACGGGAGCGAAACCGCGTGGGACAGCTAGTTTGTGATAAGTCTGAATAAGTTTCTATTATGATCACTGTCCAATAGCTCGCCATTCGCCATCCACTCTAGAATTCAACAAGCGCCTATGTTTACAAGCAAACAAAGCCACGACAAAGCCCGATCTATCCATCTAATCTGCAATATTCGTGACGTGTATCAGATGCCAACAATAAGCAGATAAATCAGGCGGCTAATCAATACTCGGGGATCGGACGCTCGCGGCGTTCCCACGAAATCGATGCGATGGTACGGAGTGATTTGCGGAATGATAGAGGCCGAATGTAGGGTGAAGCGCTGTTGGTAGGATTTAGAGAATAGAAGCCTAGTGTATTGTTGGGTATGAAATACAGTTAATCTTACCAGGAAGGAGGTTACCAATTCGATACGCATGTATAATATTGTTAGAATTGCACATTATTCATATAAATATGTTATTCTATGAGGGCTTCTAAAAATATGTGCCAAATTTTATAAGTGTATGTATGTAAGTCCGCGCTCTTCTCCAAAAATAGTTATTGGATTGTGATCATTCTTTTTTTTCTCGCCCGCGCTTGACCACTATCTCACCTGATGGTAAGCGATGATGTGGTCGACGGTGAAACACACTTGCCTAGCAATAATCTATTCACTCTTGACTTAAAAAAAGACCCCCAGTTTGTAGCTGTCGGGAAACACAGACTCCGGCAGGGAATTCCACTCCTTAGCTGTACGCTGTATTGGATTAAGTATCTCTCAACTTAGGTAATAGTGCTAGTTTCATCGAAATCGGTTCAGCAGTTTTCAAGATATGGAACATACAACCGAACTCGGTAAAAACAAGAGGTACCAAAGACATTCAAAAGGGACATACATTCAAAGGATAGGACCTACGCCCTGGTAAAGGAGAATTGTCTTTGCTGACTGCATTCTCTATTTTAATAGGTTTTTTCTTCTTTAAGTTCGTCTTGTCTTATTTAAGTCTGGACTTTTTTTTCAATAATTCTTATTGTGCCCTTTTGTTCCACGAATACCATATTTTTTTTAGAAATCTGTCAAATTTGAAGTAAAATGCGTTCTGAATAGTTACAATTGTGATGAAACCCATGTTATATGAAAGCTGTTGGGACGTCAAATATTTCGCTCTTAGTTCACAATGCGTGGAAAAAGTGTTTTGGTACGTTTTTAAATAAATCATAAATTGTTTATTACATAAATTTGAGACCTACATTTCAGTTTTCCCTGTTGGACAATTTTGAAAAATAAAGGGTTCATACAAAGATACTCATAGTTGTTTTGGGGAGATGTCTGTTGGACTGCTTATGTTACCGACGCTTGGAAGCTCTTTAAAATTAACAAGTATGCAATGAAAACAGAGAGCAAAAGGTTTCATACTTGTAGCTCGTTATTATGTTGATCTCCTTCTGGCAGAGCTAAATGATTATCACTTCAATTCTCTCCCTCGCCGCCTTCAGCGTCACCATAGCAATCATTCTCTCACGTCTCATTTAAAACATCTCCTCTCACAATTCTATGTATTGATGATTCTATATTAAACAATGTTTAAACCATTCCTACTTGCGTAATCAGACAGTGAAAATGTTTTCTACAGTAAAAAAGTTGTTCGAATTTCCTTTCCGCTTATAAATATGGAAATGTGTTCCATCACTCCTGGGATACAAAATTTTCATAATCTGTAACGTTAAAATATTTCAAGAAGGTACAGACAGTACGAAGGCATCGAATTACCTTAATGAAATTCAATTTATTAGATATGAAAATGTTATGAAAACCCCTTTGCTATTTGCCTGTTCGACACTTTGCATTTTTTTTATGTATGTTCACCGATATCTCCGCCAATTGTGGACCAATTCTGAAAATATTTTTTTGTTTGATAGAACATGTTCCGAAATTGGTCCCATTTTAATTTGTTAAAGATCTGATGAAGAACTTCGGAGATATACAACAGAACTCTTCAATAAATAACGGCAAATCATTCGGGATTGCTTCAATCGCATGTCTGCTTATTGTTTATACCATTTCATAACATAACATCACGCCAGTATACTGAAAGGGGTACGCAGAACTCTAATTTCACCGGTTATGTTCGAGTTTCATGTTTTTCGGGTAATCTGTTCTGGCGTAATAGGTACTTACTAAACAACTTGCAAAAGGTAGGTAAAACTAAAAATGGAAAAATAAAAAACTTTTTTGCAAAAAAATACTACCGACTTCCAATTGAAAAACTACAAAGTGAAAAAAACTTTATTTTTGGAAGTCGGTGTCCATATCGCAAATAATTGGTATCTACGAAAGACACCGACTTCCAAAAATAAAGTTATTTTTCACTTTGTAGTTTTTCATTTGGAAGTCGGTAGTATTTTTTTTCAAAAAAGTTTTTTTATCGTTTACAGTGTTTTGCCCCAATTTTAAAGAAAGAGCACAATATGTAGATGCTGTAAAGTGGACTGTATTAAAGGTATAATGGTTTGTGGAATGAAAATCTAAAATTCTTCGATAAGTAACGTATTTTAATGCGTACAAAATATTTCAACGAAACACAAAAAACTTATGATATTTGATGGTTTATAAAATTTTGCAACAACTACTATCAAGTTGCCAACAACACAACACTTAGGTGGGTACAGACTTAACCGGACCTAAAATAGTTCTTATTGGATTCTAGAATGATAAACACACATAACAGGTAGGTATAAGATAGAATAAAAATAAAATAAAATAAATAAAATAATAATAGATAGGATGTGCTTTAAGTCTTTCTTTGACTGGTCATTAAATTGTTTTTCGGTTTTAGCTCTTCGCATAAGAATTATATTCCAGATTGCTACATCTCTAGTGTCCATTCGTCATATTCCTAAGACGGATTCTTTGCGTAATCAAACTGTATTGCATTTGAGCATAAATATCGGCGTGTAGTTTCTGAATGTTGTTATAAAATAAATAATAAATTATGAGCTGGCTTCCTAATAAAGTAAATTAACAAGAACTGCTGACAAATCATTTTGTTCGCCTTTAGATGACAAATATGGTATCTAAAGTAGAACCATGCTTAAATCATGAATGTCAATTCAGAATTGACTAATTTCTTGAAAGCCCGACTTAGATAGAATTTGAGCATCGTTCAAGAATACAAGCCTTCAAATCCATGCCATTAACCATCAATGATGGCACTTGAAAAGGGTTTGAAATGCCCTCCTATTTTCTCTTACTTGTCTTGTGTCGCTTCGCCTCGCCTCTTGTAAGGGACAAGTGGCAACGTACCTTTATAATGAATCAATCCACATGGGGTTTGGAGGAAGTCGTAAAAATATTATAATTTTTATGTTTATTGAAATGGCCAGTATATTTTGTTACACAACATAAACCAAGTATAAAACTCGTAGATTTTAGTGCTTTTTTTATTTGACTGAATGGATTATTGGAGAGTTTGACATTTGAATATTTTTAGTTCAGTTTTATGGGCAATTTGAATATGAAATTTTAAAGCTTCTTGTGCAGCTGTAGCTACCTAAGTTATACATAAGCTGTAGCCGTGTGGCACAGTTTTTTCTAGAAAACTACAGGTTTTATGAACAAAAAAAAAAACTCAGCCAATGAATGCCATAAAGGTCGACATTTTACTCAGTGTTAGCTTAGCTTCCCCAGCTATTCCTATCTTTTCAATTTCAAGGAAATTGATGCCATTCTTAGCTAGGAATTACGATACCTGTTTTTAATGCAAATTGTTAGGATTGATAGAGGGTAATAAGTATCTAAGGGTCTTGTAGGCACTTAGGTTAGGTTAAGACGGGCTGGTGTCCGCAACTCCACGTCTAAGCGCGTATTTTGCGTACTTGTAGGCACTTAATAGATTGGTTCAGTAAATCCACTTCGTTAAATAAGTGAAGGCTGTTGTGGAGCCCAAGTACTAACTAAGCATCTAACTAACAAAAAACTTCTTAGAACTGGACACACAATACACAGTGGATGGTACGTGACGCTAGATTTTGAAGAATCATCACAGCCTTGATTTGTTGGATTCCGTGTCTTAATAACATTGTTTATCTTGATATTAATACATTATTGTATTTTTATGTGGCTAATTAATAAGCAGAACGGGTAGATCTTCAAGGTCAAGCAACGCTTTGCGAGTTTGGGCAGTGTATGGGTGACTATTTTACCATACCAAGATTCGGCCATGCCTTTGAAAGCACGTAAGGTCTTCATCCCGGCTGTCATTTGTAGAACTTTGACAGTCGTTACGGATCAGAAGTCAGGAAATATGACACCAGTTTTGCCGAGGGTTACCTTGCTAGTCAATGCGAAAATGCTATGTAGATTTTGTATTTCCTGTAAGTTGCATCTGCCATGTTCTGTCTCTGCACCACCCAAAGGTTGACTAGTATACTAAAGTGTATCAATAAAACCGAGGAAGCAATAATGCGAAAGGCAATGTCCACCTTCGTACAGTTTTTTTTAATTGCGCAGTTTTAATAAATAAATAATTGTTAAATATATGTTGGTCCTTCTACACTTTTTTGCGTGGTATAGGCGATAGTCTAGGAACCTGTCAGTGCATGCAATTAGTGCTTTATTGCACTCTTCAATCTGACTCGTTACAGTAACGAGAGGCTCTATACTCCGTGACGACTGTCGATATTATCTGAAATTAATAAATGACTTTATTTGCAAAAAATACAACCTAGTTTTAATCATCGGCAGGTAAAGTGGTTTACAAAAGATTAATCTTGAGATACTGGATTTCAATCATTGTCGTGATCGTATGACGGTGTCGGTTAGATTATCTCACATCTGTAATCGAATTGAATCGTATTGTATTGTATTTTGTATTTACCCGACTGCTGAAGGAGGGTAACATGTTTATCAGTGTATGTATGTGTATGTATGTGTATGTATGTATGGCGTTCCAGAGACCAAACGCGTTGGCCGATTTTGATGATTTTTACGTCAATCGATTCGTCTTTACCTTGCGAGTGTCACAGGCTACATTAAAATTTGTCATCTGGTTTTGGTCAGCTCGCTCGCGAATATGTATCCTCCGACAGCACAGCATGATTTTCATCTTGTTAACGTCTTTTTAGTTCGACCTGCAACATAAATGCGTAGAAATAACATACTCGAATATGAACGTACATAATGTCATTTTATTTGTACACGTTGATGAAGCTTTTGAGGACGTTACTTTCGTTTTAAATCTTTAATAAAGTATTTTCGACCACAATAAATAAAAAACTATTCAGTTTTTTTTCCCAGACAGAATAAGCTTAATCCAACATGGACATCTTATCGGTCTCACATTACTTTTACACCATTAAGCAAAAAGGCGAATAAAAAATGTTAAAACGTGACAAGTAGGCAATAACATAAAAATAACACGAACCAGCATTATCTTATTATACAGCTGATCATAAAAGCTATACGTCGTAACGACGTAATTCAATATTTTACGACGGCTTAAGTAAATACTGTCAAACATCGACATCTAGTCGATAGATAAATGGATGACGTAAGATTCTAGAATAATAATGCGCTTTTTAATATCATTATTTATTAAATATTGTGGGAAATTATTTTGAGGTTAAGTTCCGTGCCTGTTCGTGGTCTTGGAGAGAGAAAAAGGTTTAAGATGGAATTTATTTTATTAATATGCAAATGAAAAACAACAACAGGGGAAATGTTTAAGGTGCTTATTTCGTGTAAATTGGTGATTAACTTATCATGGCATTTAAATTCCACAGAAGTATTTTTTTTAAGAAAGAACGTACTGTAGGTAGGTATTTATACTCTTTTGAGATTTTTAACTTTGAGTGTTGCTGTTGTGAAGTAAAACTTTTTCATCCATTAGGGGGGTGACCATAAGCTCTTAGAGCAAGGTTATTTTGAGTGTGTGTAAGGAACAGATGTATATGACTTATATACATCTGTCCCTTTTTTACAGTCAAACTATCATCATGGTACGGGGGCAGGTCTTACAAAATCCTTATTGCCTAGAAAAGTTGGGTTGGGTAGAAAAGTTAGTAAACAAGGCAGTCGCCCTACGTTAAATATTAATGATGTTCAACTACATCTGATAATCTGCAGTGTATGAATTGGATCCAATAACTAGATGGACCGGACTTTATTTGTAATCCTTCTAGCTCAATGAAACAAAGTTGTCTCAGCAAATATTTTGCAAGACTCCGTAGGACATCAGCGTAGGTTTACCTAATGAAATAATCTAAAGCTGATAAATTTCTTACTCATTATGGCTGAGTCATAGCTGACCTTTCATTTGTAATTTACTTGGTATTATCATATTGAAAAGACGACGTTGTTTTGTGGCTTTAATGTTGTGGTCGATCGTGCAAAGCAATCAATCAACTGACCAATTGTTATCTGTTGATGATATTCTAATCGCTAATGCTGGCATGATTTCAATTCATAATGTATATAAACACGAATAGGAGACGCTATTCTCCTTTTCGTGTTCGGCATAATTCGCTCCCTAAAAGTGAGCTAGTATCTTTCCGCCCGAGGACTAACGACGCTCCGTGGCCACTCCTGCTCTTAGGGGATAGCTTCGCGCTCAATCTTTACCTTAGGCAGAGCGTACACCATGTTGTCCAGCTCGAAGTAATGTGCCTCGTATACTGCAGGTCGAGGTGAGCGATCCGCGTTAGTTGATGATGTGGCGGAACATGGCGCCGTCGCGGTCGATGAAGGAGTGCTGTTTGAACGTGTCCAGCACGTACATACAAATTTTGCCACTCACTTCGATGTGCACCGGTGGTGGTGGGCGCCACACGAGGCATGCCCAAGATACGTTACACTTTTGCTTCGTGGCCTCGGCTCGAGGAGAGCTCTCTGGCTTCTCCTCCGTCTGGGGGTCGTTTTATTTTCTGAGCGCTGATTGGTCGAAACGATCGTCGCCCTCGCTCTTGCAAGTAGTTATGACACTAGAGCTGTAATGTGTTCCAGCAGTTCTGTAATTTGCAATGAAAAAAGCAGATGTTATAGTTGAGACGCGTGCGTCCGTCGCGGCATCTCGACTAGCAATAATCAATTTAGTTAGTAATTTATAGTCTCTTATTTAATTCGTTATCAACATAGTGCCTGCAACACTAAATAGTGGAAATTTGATTCATATAGTGACAAATCTATGTAGGTATTTTCTAGACAGCATCATCATAACATTCCAACAGTGCATCAAAATTGTAGCCTCAATCTTCACTGTCGAAGTGTCTGGAACTTAGACGCAGAAGCTTTAAAGAGGAAGGGTTTAATACATTTTGAAGTTTGAATAGAACCCACCCAATTATAGGACGGGGCACTACTCAGCTCGAACAAAATATGTCAGTTTTCTAGGCACTGTTTTATTTCCTAACTTTAACCTGCATTAAACGCATTCTAAAGGTAGAAATTTAACTCCTAGGAGTGTGTCGTCATGCAAGGCAAAGCAGAAGACACAATCTTTGACCGAATATTATCCAAAAGACGGACTGAGTGATGAATTCATTAAAATGTGTGTCATCTTGTTAAAAAATATACTACTCGTATAAACTAAAAAACCGGCCAAGTGCGAGTCGGAGTCGCGCACGAAGGGTTCCGTACCATTATCGCAAAAAAATCACGTTTGTTGTATGGGAGCCCCACTTAAATATTTATTTTATTCTGTGTTTGTTGTTATATCGGCAACAGAAATACATAATCTGCCAAAATTTCAACTGTCTAGCTATCACGGTGCATGAGACTGACAGAAGGACAGACAGACAAACAGGCGGATCGTGGAGTCTTAGTAATAGGGTCCCGTTTTTACCCTTTCGGTACGGAACCCTAAAAATCGACTTCTTGAATCTCGAAAGTCTTATTAAGATCAACTTGTATTTAATTTTACAGGAATTGTAGGCGATGAAAACTGTATGAATTTATAAACGTTCACGAATTTAAATTCAAAACTTCAGTAATGAAAGGATACTAACCAAATAAAAAAGTGGTAGTTTTAATCCATAACAAATAAGCAACATTCAAAACTAAAAAAAAAAGGAACAAACAATTTGACACGCCTTAAAAGTTTGCAACGTTCTATTCCTTTGGGCACGAAAGGGCACATACTATTTTCGGTGAAAGTTAAGTTAAGTTAGCGGGCTTTTATCCGTTATAAAGTTGCTCTTGGCAAGTTTTCGTCCACGACGAGATCAATGTCACCTATATTTAAAACTTGCTCACTGATATCTGTCATTGAGAGCAGAATCTCCCTTACCCAGGTTCCAAGAGTTGTCAGCACGTAGTAACGATAGGGGTTTCTGCCACTCCGCTCTTCTCGTGATCAGAAGGTGGCCAATTTTCGGCTAAAGATTCAGCATTGCCGTCTAAAGTGGCAAAGCATATCCGTAGTAAGTATATGGTGACCACAGTGTGTCACTGACTTTCTGGGACCAGTTATTGAATTGCAAATGTTTTAGGTAAACGGCTTTCCAATTCCAAGTTCATAAAGTTGTAGGTCTGTAACCAACAAACGAAACGTTTAACCTCAAACACACTTACATGCTAGCAGTAAAATGTTTAGTCGCAATGTAATAGGATATAAAGTTCCATAGTCCAGCAAAATTCTATGTACTATGTTCATATGTAAGTTCTACTTGGCTTTCAATCCAATCAATCTTATTTAGTGCGTGTGGGCAGGGATTGGTGAGTGCTTATTGAATTGTACCTTCGGCTATCTTGACATCGACGACAGAGTACCTAAATCCATCGGAACCAGGTTTTCAGAATGAGAGTGTGTATTTCTCAAAACGCTAATTTTACTTACTTAAACGCTAACTTTTTTCGTTCTTTGTCAATAAATAAAATAAAATAATCTTTTTTTTCGGACAAGTAACATCCATATGGGTTAGTAAACAAGAGAACTTATACCAATGTTAGTAATCTTAATTTCTAAAAAATAATAACAACAACAACACAATACCAGTAACTACTACTATTCTCCCTTGTCACAGGATGATTTGACTCCATACACATAAAATGCGGTTCACAAGCGCAGACCCTGCGGGTCTTAGCGAGTGCTTAGGCACACACTGATAGGGATCTCTAGCATGTCGTCAGAAATGCAAGTGGTCAAATACGCAGTTCGACATCTCTCAGGATAGACTTGCAACTTGTCAGAAACGGAACTCGACAGACACGCAGTTCGGCAGACACGCAATACGAGAGATACGCATTAAGTCAGACACGCAACACGACAGATACGCATTAGGTCAGACACGCAACATGACAGATATGCATTAGGTCAGATACGCAACACGACAGATGTGCATTTTGTCAGATATTTGAAACCATTCACCCTGATTGATGTAAACAAAAGAATTAATCAAATAAAAGAGTAAATTATGATCAGTATTTTTTATAAACAATAACAGCATATTAAAACAGTATAAGATTTTTATTTACTTAAGCTTTTAATAAATTTTAAATAGGTGACAAAATATAACCATAAAAAGTAAAGTAAATGCCAATTCTTTGTATGATCTTAACTTAAAATCACTAGTAACGACAAAATATAATTTAAATTACCATATTTACCGTCAGGATGAGACAAAAATTGTTATTTATTGGGTAATTTTTAATAGTTTTAATTTAGAAGCTTAAAATAGACTTGTTTAAAAATTTAATTGCATTGTTTTATTATCCATTTTAATAATGAAATAACAACAGCAAGCGAACCGAAAAAACCAAATAGTTACTTAAAAGACCTATGCCATTTTTTTTAATTGTCCAAGTACCTACGCACATTTCAATAGGTCACAAGGTTGAGTAGGTCATGCTATCAACCAAAGATGTATAAAGTACTACTGGTAAAAAGCCACAAGTACTTGATTGCTTCTGTATGAATGATATACAGAGAAAGTGTTCCAACCATATTACCCGGTTCCCATCTTGATAATAGCTCACTTTATTACTTTCTATGGCAGGAAATTATTATTGCTTTAATTGACATACAAGTTCCTATATGTAGACAGTCTTATAACATTTCATTAGAGCAAGTGTGTTTTTGTCTAATGGTGAGTGTTTATGAGTTCAGGCTGCCTTGAAGTTGTATGTTTTTCAGGTCACTGATGATGACACCCACCACCTGATTCTGACTTGGTGACTATGAAACCACCCTTTTAAACACAAAAAGAATTTTCAAAATCCGTCCAAATTGACGGAGAAATTGGTGAACTTACATTAAAAAAACGGCCAAGTGCGAGTAGGACTCGCGCACGAAGGGTTCCGTACTTGGTAAATTGCGGTTTACGATTTATGACGTATTAAAAAAAAACTACTTACTAGATCTCGTTCAAACCAATTTTCGGTGGAAGTTTACATGGTAATGTACTTACACAGTGGTAAAATGTGTGTCCCCCACACACATTTTACCACTTTGGAAGTGTCTCTCGCGCAAACTATTCAGTTTAGAAAAAAATGATATCAGAAACCTCAATATCATTTTTGAAGACCTATCCATAGATACCGCACAGGTATGGGTTTGAATTTTTTTTTTTTAGTTTCAGTTTCAAGTATGAGGACCCCCAAAATTTATTGTTTTTTTCAATTTTTGAGTGAAAATCTTAATGCGGTTCACAGAATACATCTACTTACCAAGTTTCAACAGCATAGTTCTTATAGTTTCTTCGCGTGCCGATGATTCGAGATTTTGATGCATCGAGGTAGTGAACTGTCGCGCTCATAATTTATCGTTTTGAAGTACGATCGAGTAAACGTTTTCGAACAAGTGTTATTCGATCTCACGTCATTCGATTTCAAGTAGGTAACTCCGTTTGTAATTATCAGATCACCTGGCCTTATTACTACTAACCGGGCCCAAATTCATACTGATTAATTGGTTAAGTAAATTGTAGAAATAGATTTCTTGCCTCAACTTGTTTGTTTTTGTAAAAGTGTTATGCCTGATACGCTATCTCTAAATTAGAATTAAACAAATTTCCTGTATTTTTGTATTTAACGATAGGCTTGCGTTTGTCTTACATCATCGCTTACTTTATTTCAACACCCTTTCGTTTAGCCATGTAGTAATTATGTTTATGGTGGCCACTTGAATCATTTTCTTCTTTTTGACCGTTGAATCATTTTCTGTCGTCAACACACTCAAAAGTACATCAGAAAAATCCAGATCTATAATACCGTTATTTATGTCAGGCGCCATTTTGTTCGCATCATGCCCTATTTCAGCAATTATTAATTCGGTTTTACGGTGTTTCGGTGTTGTTCGGTTTTTTCGTTTTTTTTTTATTACACTCCGCACCATCAACCTCCATAACATCAGCTTAAGATGAAGACATTCTCGATAAAGTTTTCGTTAAGATTTGTCATCTGAAAAGCTGAAAAAGAAAGAACCGCCGACCGCGTCGGAACTTTAAACTTATAACTTTTAACTTTAATTACACGAACTTCTCACGAAAAAAAAAAATACGTGCTGGTAGGACTGGGCCCATATATCACCCATAGCACCTGTAGAAGTAAAAAAGAGTTTGTGAAATTTACAGATAATTATTTATTACAAATACCACGAAACAAGTAAAGTGCGTTCTTTTACTAGCTAAATATAGAGTGTTACTATAGAAAAAAATTCTACTTATTATCTAAAATAAAACTAACAGACGTCAGGTGTTGTGTTCCATCTAATTCCTAACAATTTTAGACATAAAACAATTTACTATAAGAGTCTTATACCTATTAAATTAATAGGTCAGTATATAAAATTATATATTCAAGTACCTATAAAATCATTCTATAGATCCCATGTCGATTGCCATGCTAATCCACGCTGGGCAAGGCATGCATTCGCCGTAAATTTATCATACAAGACCCATACAAGATTCCGTTTGAGATTTATAATATTATGTAATGGTGTTCGAGTGTATCATAATTTAATAGGGGTCTGAAAATTATTGCCGGACTATATAATTACTTCATTGCGGTAAATGGGTATAATATAAATAAATGTTGAGTGCGTAAGAAACGTTTAAAAGTCTGAATTTTCCTAGGGTTCTTTGTATGTTTAAAAAAAGGTGTTTTGAGTCTTTTTTAACCAACTTCATTTTTAGATATCTTTGGCCATTGAAAGTTTGGCCGGACAATATTATCTATGCTGCTGCCGCACCTTAACTTAACGGTAATCATACTCGCGAAAGTACGAGTATAGTTCTCGCCAAACTTCTTGGCCGCCCTGAAGTTGGCTACAATGGCTATGCAGTAGTAAATCTCATACAAAAAGTTAAATCAAAAAATCAAAAAACCCGACTGCTTCAAAAGCGAACTAAAAAGACGTAAACAAGAAGAAAATTATGCTGTGCAGGCGGTGGATACACCAGATTTTGGTCAGCCAGCCCGCGAATATGTATCCTCCGCCTGCACAGCATGATTTTCTCCTTGTTTACGTCTTTTTAGTTCGCTTTTGAAGCAGTCGGGTTTTTTGATTTTTTTATTTAACTTTTTTTATTTATAACTTTTTAGTTAGTTTTTTTTCGAATTACGTACATTTAAACATATAAGTATTATATATTTTTGAAATCACCTCTTAAAACCCTTTATTTTGATACCCCACACGATGGGTTTGGAAGAAAAAAAAATTTGGGTCCCCACAATATGGCGCCCAAAATCCGCCATTTTTCTATTGTCCAATTTTAATGTAGCCTATGACACTCGCAGGGTTAAGACGAATCGATTGACGTATGAATCATCAAAATCGGCCAACGCGTTTGGTCTCTGGAACGCCATATAGGAACAAACATACATACATACATACTTACATACATACATACATAGACTGATAAACACATTACCCTCCTTCGGCAGTCGAATAAAAACAGAGTACCGTTTCGTGTCTCGCGCATCCGGTAAACCAACTTCAGGGCGGCCAAGAAGTTTGGCGAGAACTATATAATAATAAAGTCAAAATCAAATATATTTATTCAATTAGGCAAATAAACGGCACTTTTGAACGTCACATAAATTAAAATTTACAAGTAATAATAAAAAAAAAAAAATGATTCTACCGTGCATTCGGAAAGTAGATTGTTATGGAGAAGAACGCACAAGAAACTCCATACTTACTCTTTTAAAAAAAAAATAGGTGTTTTACAATATTTATATAAGTACATACATTAATATATGTGAGGACGATGCACCCAGAATAGCTCTACACTATACTACGTACAGGTATAAAGTATTAAAAAGCATTAACAGGCAAATTAATTAATTTGATAAGTAGGAACATGGTTCTCACATACTTACAAATGTTACAAACATAGGTAAAATACCTAATTCAACAACAACGGAACAGTGTAAGAGTCAATTTCTACAAAAAAAAAAAACGCACCCTATCTATCTAATACCTTTAAACGAGCAATTCTTGTATATATATAATCTGAATCTCGGAAACGAATCTAGCTAGATGGATTTATAAAAAAAAACGATAAACGATAAATCATAGGTAGGCGGCTTGCTAGGTTTCATTTTTAGAAAACGTCGTTTTCTTTATTTTCGTCCGAGCAGAGCTCGGTCGCCCAGGTACTGTAGTTTGATTGGCTAAAACTCATTCTTATTCTTTATTTCACAAGAGGAATCTTATGCATATTTTGTAATCTTAGTTGATACATTCTTTTCTTGGTATCACTTATTGATAATTCCTGGGAGAAAGACAGGTAGACCTTTGGTCAGCTGTAGCCATTTGGTTTGGTACTTCACAAGAACGTAACATTTGAAAATTACACAATTGTTCATGTTTTCATGGAGGTACGCCATTACAGAGACCATTGAATGCTTCAAGTATTTCTTCTGGCATTAGCTAGTTAGCAAGGTGGTAAAAGAAGCTGATTAGACCCACTGCATTACCTGGAAAAGAAAGTTTTATTATTAAAATTCCTTGCTTTTATATCTTCGTATTACAAAATACAGGACTCTTTGGTTAGTCAGTTCAATGCAAACCTTGTTGACTATTTGGAGTTTCGTGTGCGTTGTTCTCCATAGCAAGATACTTTCCGAATGCACGGTAGAATCAATTTTTATTCCTTTTTAACCCCCGCCGGAAAAAGAGGGGTGTTATAAGTTTCACGTGTGTTGCTGTGTATCGGTGTATCTGTGTGTCTGTCTGTGGCATCATAGCGTCCAAACGGGTGGACTGATTTTGATTTAGTTTCGAATATATCGATAAGATATCGTGTCATAATTACGTTTTCAATAGATTGCCGATCGAAGCGTATTTACTATGTACTAAATAAATTATGTAGCATGAAACAAGTAAAATTTCAAAATTTTAAAAACCCCCGACACATTTTTCTTTCGAAAACACCCCGATTCAAACAGTAAAACGCCCATAACTTTTGAACGGCTGAACTGATTTAATTCAGACATAGCTAAGAACACTCTCGACAAAATCACCTTTTAAACAAACAATAAACAAAATCGGTTCATCCGTTTAGGCGCTATGATGCCAAAGACAGACACACAGATACACAGACACAGCAACACACGTGAAACTTATAACCCCCCTCTTTTTCCGCCGGGGATTAATAAAAACGTGTCGGGGGTTTTTAAAATTTTGAAATTTTACTTGTCATAAAAAGAAGTAGATAACTTTTTTCTTTTGTTTTGTTCTCACACACACAGCTAACCTAGCCTAAACATAGTGCCACTTTTACAGTGATTTTACATAATTTCTTCTGAATACAAACGTGTGTAAATAAAGCAAAATTAAACAGTGAACCAAGTAAAACAGCAAACAGTTTCCTGGTACTTGTACCGTGGGACTGGTGACCGTGTCAACCAGAAAATGCGAATATTAACGACTACAGCCAAGAGTAAGTCGGAACAACGAACTGGGTTCCGTTACGTTTATTATTGTTTTAAACGCCTGATATTAGACATAACTTTTGATTGAGGAAATGGCAGTAAGTAATATAAATATGTTTTAAAAGTCTGTCTAGGCGGTTTATTGCAATTTTACTAGTCTGTTGGTCAGGTACAAATAACACTAAAGGCGTAGCCCAGCCAATATTATGTTCCTAATTAAATTAGTTAATAACGCCATCAGAAGTTATTAGCATTCAACCAGTAATATTCATGGAACAGTGAACCGGGTTCCGCTAACGCTTAATACAGCTTGTACTTAAATTAAACGTCAATTTGCGGAGGACTTATCGGAAATGTCAGTAAAGCTGTCAGTGTAACTCTCTAGGTCAGTTGCGCGACAAACATTAACATTAACATGCAAGTATTTTGTCTAATTTATAGAGACATTTCAGATCCATTAACGGTACATTAGTAATTACTCGAAAATAAAAGTGAAATTTCAAAGTGCAAAATTGGAAAATATATGATTTATGTCATTTTTTTAACAGCATCGAAGAGGAATTTATAAAACTTAAATTGAAGACCGAGAGACAGCATAGGTTAATGTTCGCAATTCGGCTCTCAAAACCATGGAACTCTAAAAACGGGTTATAAATCACAGAGCGGACGTATAAAAATGTCCACTCTATTGCTTTTACGGAACTGGATAGGTGAAGGAACTCGGTGATACACTGGCGGACACAATTTGTGGTCAGTAGGTAGTCATTATTTTTACGAATAGCTAACGCCTGTGCTGCCCGGCAAATTATTTAGAGACCTTGACCTTCGTCTTGTCAGCATAAGCCTGTGAGCGGGCCCTTAGGGGTCGGAAAACCGGAAAAATATGTTCACTGTAAAAGCGCAAAGAAGCTTAATAAAATTGTCCATATTTTATTTAGGATCAAAATGGTTTGTCGCTTTTATTGTACAGAATCTAAAAAAAATAAGTTACACCGCTTACATCGTGGGTATCTAAACCTGTCTTTCACTGTACTATGACCCGAGTTTGCACACAAAGTGGACATTTCAATTTTATGGTAGAGTTTTATCACCGGCTATAGTTTTGTCTTAGTTACTAGCCTATAAGAAGGTATTATAACTATAACTTTTTAGATAAGTAGAGATTACTTTTATGCCATTTCAAGCCCCGTGGGCAAGATGACAAATACGATCATAGAAATTAATATGTTCACTATAATCTGCTCAAATATTTGGAATACGCTGTTTATTCCAGCTGCGGTCCAATGACACACTGATATAAATTGTTGCATTCTGGAACTCTGCTGAAATATTAGGTCTATCAAGAACCCCTATAGTACGTAACGCGTTAGTTAAGATTCAAGCATTTAGTGACATTAGCAGTAAAGTTTACATGGCTTGCGAAGTTTGTTTTTTATTCTGGTATTTTATTTATCACTAGTGGAAGCCTCGGCAATGGTTTTAGGCAGTGCCGGAGATTCTACTCGTCATCATTCTCTTCTTCCATGCGCCATCTATCACCTTGGGTTCTGTCTTTTTAACCCCCGCCGGAAAAAGAGGGGTGTTATAAGTTTGACGTGTGTTGCTGTGTATCTGTGTGTCTGTCTGTGGCATCATAGCTCCTAAACGGATGAACCGATTTTGATTTAGTTTTTTTTTGTTTGAAAGGAGATTTTGTCGAGAGTGTTCTTAGCTATGTTTGAATAAAATCGGTTCAGTCATTCGAAAGTTATGGGCGTTTAACTGTTTGAATCGGGGTGTTTTCGCAAGATAAATGTGTCGGGGATTTTTAAATTTTGAAATTTTACTTGTTCACAGTACAAACGTTTGGAAGAGTTCTCTTCCCTTTTTATAGTGTTCTCAGCTGATAAGAAGGGAAATAACTTCTTTAGCCGCATGATAACTTACATCAGATGGAAGTTATACAAGTTAGGTTCTATTATGTACTTTATTAACAAATCAATGTATTCCGTTCAGTCAGAAAGCAATTACCCTTGAGATGAACTTTATTTACTAAAGTTTAGAGTTGACACGTACAGACATCGACTAGTTTATTTGATGTTACTATTCTAATAGTTACCTGGACTGGAGTCAAGAGCAAATTCACCTTAAATAAAAATAAAACTGATTGTTTTGTTGGAATCTTGCTGCTTCCAAAATTTTAATATATACACACGTTTAACGTATTTAGATACTCAAGTTCTAAGAGTCTGTGGGTTAAATTAAAACTACATCTGGTCTTATCGATAGGAACGATTGGTTCCAGGTCTAGGGCCACGATTATGCCCTACCTTAAATACATAAAGTAAATCTGTTGTCCTGTTTAAGACCTAGATAACAGCCTACCACAATTTTATCAACATGCTTGTTAAATAGGCGAATGACTGTCAACTTGTCACCAATGCTACATGCACTAGTTCTGGTATTTACAAACTAAGGTTCCATGTTTCTGCCAAAGGTGTTGTCTAATTCATACAATCAGAATTGTTAGCAGCTTTGTTTAACTTGTTAACAAGTCAAATCGTGTGGTCACAGTCAAATCTTAGACCAACAACCCTTGCTCTAATTTGTTATGAAGGGAAAGGCAACTATGCATTGCTTTGTCTTTTTGTCTGCCACCTTTAAAGTCACTTATTGACTAATTTGTTGAGCTAATAAGACTGATAATAGTGATAACCGTAGCGATAGAATGGCCTGTGTACAGAACATCTGGCAAAGTGAAATTCTATCGATAAACTCTATCTGCGGGGCGAGCACAGCAAGTGATAGCACAGTAAAAATATACAAACAGTATGGAAACTACCTACAAACGCTCGAAACGGCACACTCACACAGTGCTGTGCTGTGCTGTCAGTAGTGCGAGCCGCTTAGGGGTCTCGTCGATGCACATGTTTCTGTGAGTGTGCCGTTTCGAGCGTTTGTAGGTAGTTTCCATACTGTTTGTACATTTATTCTGTGGTGATAGGCTTGAGACACATATTATTATCACAGTTTGGGAGCAAAAACCGTGATAAAATGCGTGACTCAAGCCTATCACAGAGGCCGTGCTCGCCCCGCTGGTGAGATGAGAGCATTTTTGGTTTCGCACAGTTTTCCTTTTAAATTTTCAAAAAATCTTTGTTAATATTTTTATCTCTCGTGTCTCCAGTGTGGGTCACAAATGATATATACTTTTATTTATATAAAAGATGTTGAAAGTCGAAAATGTATGGAATTGTCATGCGCTATTGAATTGTCATATGGTAAATTGAGGATTTACCATATGACAATTTAATAGCGTTTCTAGAGCTCTTAAGACCCCAAGTGAGGACAGTAGAATAAATCGTAATCGTTTATTTAAGAAGAGGCATTTTCCATCAGATAATGGAAGTATGTAGTGGGGTTGGTAATAATCAGCAGCTTTTTTATTTTATTTATGACGGGTGACTCAAGTCTAGGTCAGAGGTGACAGAGACAAAGTTTCGCTATAAATGGCTTAAATACTGACTCCTGTTAGTCTGTCACAGTTGGCTTTAAGTCTTAATAAATGTGACATAATATCTAAAGCCGACAACAAGACCTAAAGCACTATCACCATCAAGCTGTGTATATGAAAGGGATTCCAGATGACACGTTTGCAACTTATTTCAAAATATGAAGAATTCTATCGATTTACTCAGAGTTATTAAAAATAAAATTAAACACAGGTACAAATATTATGAGATGCCGTTCATTTATATCGAGATGTTTCTTATATAATGTCAAGATTAACTAATATTTTGTCGTAGCTTGGACCTAAATTGATTTGGCATAAGAAAAATGACCAATCAAGCTATTTTTGAGTGTTTTGTGAATGTCTTCGTCTTAATATTATTTAGTGAGTGTCAAACATCTGTCTTCAAAACTAAAGCAGAAATACTCCGCCGTTTTCTTCCAACACATACTTACCCGGAGTCATGAAAACTACACCATAAAAAGCCTACCCAGCCTATCCTACAGGTACACGTCCGCAATGACGCAGAGTACGCGGACATTAGTCAAGCGGCCCGTTTGTAGGAATGTGACCCGTGGGTCAGCTGGTACCATTCTGGTTAATTTACTGGCATGTGGCACGGTAGCCTGTTGTCTCACTGCCTTTTTGGTGCTAGGGCTAACATTGTCATTGTATGATTACCTGCTTCCTAGTTAGAGATGAAAGGTTTATTTAGATAACATGATTGCTAATACAAATTAAGGGAAATCGAGGTATATTATGTATGTAAATGAGTATAGCTTTACTGGCTTTAGTGATATAGGATGTTCTAGTACAAGAGCTAGGGAGGGCAGCACTGATATTTTTAAACTGAAGTGTAAGTGTGCTAAATAAATCTTTTGGAAGTTTTATATTTTTAAGTGTTATTTCTGCACTATAATTGTAATTTTCTTTTTTTTTAGGGTTCCGTACCCAAAGGGTAAAAACGGGACCCTATTACTGAGACTGCGGTCCGTCTGTCTGTCTGTCACCAGGCTGTATCTCATGAACCGTGATAGCTAGAGAGTTGAAATTTTCACAGATTTGGATTTTGCATGCTTTGTCTGCGCATCATTTTATACACTTTGGTTGTACTATTAGGCTAAAAAATAAACCTCGTGTGCATCTATATGTCACCGGGTTATCGCAAACACCGTAAGTTAATAATCTATACATATCGCGAGATTAAAAACTCTTCTCAATGAGACTCGGGTATACTACAAAATATATAATTTTGATGGGGTTTATTGTGCATATTTAGTAGAAGTAGTAGGGACTCCCGTTTCCGCACATAGACTTGCACTCGGTCCGTTGTGCGTAGAGTTACTGGCTATCATAGCCAGCCTAGCTCCGTCCACAGAAGCTTCCTGGGTGCTTCACGGAGCGACCTCACTGTTCCGCTGTTCTTCACGTTGAGATGCACGGCCTCGCATTCCAAGATTTCGTGGGCGGCTGATTCTTCGGCGTTAAAACAGCCACTGCTAAGTGTGGATGTCTGTGGCGCCTATGTTGAAAAGATGTTTGTTAAGGAGGGTGTAGCCTGTAATTGACCCTATATATTTAGGTTATTTTTACTTAGGCAGATAAGTTTTCTATAACGCTGAATACATAAATAATAAGAGACGAAATGACATTGTCTGCGATTCTAATGCATCCTCAAAATATGTCTTTGTAAATAGATTCTTTACTTTCTTAGGTCCATTTCTGCACAATAGATTAAATATAAAATTAAGTATGTATAAATTAAATTATTTTAGCTGTAAAAAGACTATCCTTGAACATCTACTTGACATCTCTTACGGAGAGACAGAAGATCTCCTGGCTGTAACGAAATAATAGTTTTGCTGTGTCTTTAATTTAAGTATTCATATACCATACCCATTGTTAATTTATTATTATTTATTATAAGTTTTAAGCACTTTATACCCTGAAACACAGGTTCAACCTAGTTCACGCAAATAAGAAACTGTCTTCTTTTATATGTTTAAGATATTTTATTGTAAAATGTGCCTTATGTTATAAATAAACGAAAACGATATTTAGAGCCAGAGTAGTAGTAAGGTAGAATTAAGGTATTATAACACTAAGTAGGTAGAACATTCCAGGGAGTAGTCTATCAGTTGGGTCCCTCCATCTTGATATCATGATGGAGGGACCAAGCATTTTGTTAAAATAATATGTATATGATGAGGTAGCTAAAATTATAGCAAAGGTATTAAGGCATTTTGACGCTCACCATTTTCGACTGTCTACAATCTGTTGCCCGTGACCATCTGTTATTATAGAGTTCTGTTGATCTCTGGCGAATCCAGGCACGAAATTGCGAGAATGGCAGGGGGAGAAGTGGGTACGGGCCTAGCACTAAACTAATTCGATTGGATTTCGATATCCTCTCCAGGGCGAGGTGGCACTAATTTGTTGTTAGTTAGTTTGTTTTCTTAAGCTTTGGGCACAGCCACACTTTCAGATAAGAATCTGATACCGTAGTTCTGGACACCCAAACGCTTTACGGTTGTTGCGGCTTGTGTTAAGGCGATACATTCACATTGAAAGATCGAACTATCTGTGCCTAGCGGTATGTGAAAGTTAATGTTGAGGCGAAGGAAGTGTACGCCAGCACCTGAACAGTTTTATGTTTTTGGGCCATCAGTGTAGATTCATACTTCATTTTCTCCTGAATGATCCCTGTCTTCCGCAATCGTATGTATGTTATAGTTCTTGTTGAACAGATGTTTGTACATGTTTAAAATGATCTGTTTCTTTTTTAAGATTTTAGTATACCCAACTGTATAGTCAACTGGCTACCTAGCTATGTAGCTAGGTAGCCAGTTGCACCCTGCCCTATCCTACTTACCTACCCTACCCTACGATATGAATTTAACCAGCTTTTGTTTCGACCGGCGCGGCGATCTAATTGATTTGTTCCGGTCGGATCCCTTCGATCTGATCCCCTGCTGGTTTTTTTTTAATTTTTCCTTTCTGATCCACTACAAACTTTGACATTCCGGTCTGATCCCCTTACTCTTTTTGACAGGCAAGTACAGTCAAGCGAAAACAGTTAGATTTTAGACGTAGTAAAATTTCACAATTTAAAAAACCCCCGACGCATTTATCTTGCTAAAACACCCCGATTCAAACAGTAAAATGCCCATAACTTTTGAACCAATTTTATTCAAACATAGCTAAGAACACTCTCGACAAAATTACCTTTCAAACAAAAAAAAACTAAATCGAAATCGGTTCATCCGTTTAAGCGCTATGATGCCACAGACAGACACACAGATACACAGAAACACAGCAACACACGTGAAACTTATAACACCCCTTCTTTTTCCGGCGGGGGTTAAAAACAAAAGCAGCTGTTGTGACTTAACTATGTTAATTAGAAATATTTTTTGTAGGTAATAATGAGTACTTTAATCATGTAGTCCATAATTGTTATGCACATCATTAGTTTTCTCAGCGCACGCCAAATAATGAATTTTAAGGGCGAAATTTTTCTACTTAGGGTAACATTATTGAAATTTTCTCAAGGATCAATAATTAAAAAAAATATAGCCTATGTTACTTCTTGATAATTTAGCTTTCTATTGGTAAAAATTGTTAAAATTGGCCCAGTAGTTTTCGGAGCCTATTCGGTACAAACAAAAAACTCTTTCCTCTTTATAATCACACTAATATTATATAAAAAAAAAAAATATATATATAAAGGCGAAAGTTTGTGAGTGCGTGTGTGTGAGAAGTAACAAACATATAAACACACACACACGTGTGTTTTTTATATATTTGTTACTTCTTCACGCTCAAACGGCTGAACGGATCTGGATGAAATTTGGCACAGAGATAGATTGTAGTCTGGAATAGCACATAGGATCCTTTCCTTCGGGATAATTTTAGACTTACACGCGGTCGACGCCGCTGGCAGAAGCTAGTTGTATTAGTATAGACTAACGGCGTTGCAACACTTGCAATATTCCGGTGACAGATATAATGACTATAAATATACTGAATTTAAGTAACTTATCCACTAGCTTCAATTGGTTTTTAGAAACATTTGTGGCAGTTTTATATTTAACTCTAAATGATTATAGACATTATATTAATCGATATAATATAGGTAAGTCTATAGCCGTTCAGTTATAATTCTTAACGGGGCGATTAGTGCCGATCTAATTAGTGCAGAGGCACGACTCGGCACATCGCTGAGAATAACTTTAACTATGGCCAGTTAACTGTTACTAAAATTTCACTATACTTGTGAGGCCTGTATTTTAAGAGGAAATGCGGTCGCAGACATCCGACTGAATGTCCTAAGTAAACAGTCATAATTCGAGGGTTCGCACTCGCCTATTTCCTCCTCCAATAGGTACAAATAAGTAAAAGTTGCTCAAAATTGCGCTGTCAAAAGAGGCCAAGTGTACAAATTTGACAACTATAAATGAAAAAACCTCATTCGCAACGGCTTCGCTATATATACTCTAGGGATAGTAGACAAAATCTATATATAAAACAAAGACGGGTTTGTTACAACACTTATAACTCGAGATCTGCTGGACCAATTTTCATGGTTTTTATTTCGTTGGATTTGTCTCCGCCCCGAATAGCAGAATACATCTTAAAAAAAACCGGCCAAGTGCGAGTCGGACTCATGTGTTGGTAAGCGCATAACTCAACAACGCCTGGACCAATTTGGACAATTCTTTTTTTTTAATGTTCGTTGAAGTTCAAAGATGGTTTAGGGTAGGGTAGGGGTAGGGTAGTATAGCGTAGGGTAGTGTAGTGTATGGTAGGGTAGTGGATCATAGGGTAGTGTAGGGTAGGGTAGTGTAGTGTATGGTAGGGTAGTGGATCGTAGGGTAGTGTAGGGTAGGGTACTGTAGTGTAGGGTAGGTTAGTGTAGGATAGGGTAGGGTAGTGTAGGGTAGGGTAGTGTAGCGTAGGGTAGGGAAGGTAGTGTAGGGTAGGGTAGTGTAGGGCAGGGTAGTGTAGGGTAGGGTAGTGTGGGGTCGGGTAGGGTAGTGTAGGGTAGGGTAGTGTAGGGTAGGGTAGGTAGTGTAAGGTAGGGTAGGTAGGGTAGGTAGGGTAGATAAATGTTTGGTGTTTTTATGGCAAAACAAAGTTTGCCGGGTCAGCTAGTACTATCTGAAGTCGGAGTGCCCCGATCCAGTTTTGGAATAGATTCGACCTACTTTTAACATTACTAGCTCATTCACGCATCTCGGGGAGAAACGGAGTTAATGAAAACAAATGACACAGACACATGACGCAAATGGCGCAGGTTTTTTTTACGTTCCTTTTCAACGATTTTGCTCTACATTTTACACCACAGACAATATACTGTTACTGATTTGGTTGTCAATCGCCCTTGTTTTAACGTTTCGTTTTACTTTTAATCTGATTGAAGTTAGAAACAATTACAATTATTTTCTCGATAAATATGCATTACCTTGTAATAAGAGAAGTAGCGTTATAATCAAGGACCCAATCCCTACCAGCTTTAACCCCTTTCACCCCCATACAACTACCAAACGATACTAGATCCAATCCGATATCTCTGTGTAATCTGTACGGAGGGCATTCGCTTTTGTTCTTGCCGAGGCGCTAGACAGCGAACACCATCGTGTCTAAAGTTGCAGCGTGTCCGACGAAGCTTATGTTGCCGCCCTCATTTTCAGTGTCTGTTACTGCGGCGTGCATGACCTTCTCTTCCCGCTTGTAATGGTCGTCTAATGCCCCAAGCGTTTTGTTTGCAACTTCAACGTGCAGCTTATACAACACATCAACATTTAATCCAGCCTCGTGAAGTACTATGGGTGTCATGAAAATAGGCATTCGCTTCGGAACATACCACATTTTGTATCTAAAAAGACCGGGATCGACACCTACTTTCACTGATCGGATCCACTTGTAGCCCTTGCTGTTGTAGCTATTTCAACGCACCACAGGCGAGGCGCAGACGCATACACATGCGTTACGTTTATTCCAGCTGATCGCAAAACTTCTCCCACAAATTGATTGTATACGACCAAACTTCGTGACGGGAGGGTCCTTTATCTTAGAGTCCTTGCGACCAACTTAAGAGGCAGATCTTGCCTGGTATAAGTCCCATTTTCGTCGAAACAGTGTGGCACCCAGTCTTCGAAAGTATCTAAGGTCTACGTTCTCATCGTGACGCAAACCGAACATCAAGTGATGATTACACCGACGTCATCCACTTCGCCCAAACTGTTAACCACTAGCGAACACGTGAATCACAGCGTGACGGGAGGGTCCTTTATGTAAGAGTCGTTGCCACCAGCCCTTGCGGCCAACTTGAGAGGCAGATTCAGATCTTTCCTGGTACCTATAGGTCCTATTTTCGTCGTAACAGTGTGGCACACACTCTCCGAAAGTAAGGACTACGCTCTCACCGTGACGCAACGCGAACATCCAGTGTCAATCGTCTTTTTCCGATGTAGACGATGTAGTCTGAAAGAAAACAGTGTTGAATACATACCTTAAAAAAAAAAAAATAGGGAATATCTTCGATGATATCTGCCGCCTCCTTTGACACTCGCGTGTAGGTTGACCAGCCTCTTCAACTGTGACCCACTTGTGAACACGTGAATATTTGCTGCAAACATAATTATTTTAAAAATGTATAACGTGCCAACGCAATATTTAATGTGTGTAATGCGACTATATAGTTAGAGCTAATACCCATTCACATAAGGCACGCATTCAATGTGTGTTCGACAGTTTGCTAATCCGGTTTCTAACTGCAGGTACACCAAATCCGTCTAGATTCCTACACAGAATGAAGCTGACATTGGTTGTGTCTCGTCACGTTTGATAGTAAAGCACATATCATAGAGAACACTCTTAAACTAATAAAAAGTGAATGAACATAGACAAAATTTTATTTTTAATGATGTTATTTTCCTTCAGGAAAGTATGTGTTTGCTTGATTTTTAAAAGCATTTATTTTATGTTGATGGGACATCATGCTATAGTCAACTCTGTCCTGACTTACTTGATTGAATGTCCTATAACCCCTAGATGGGGCAGAGAGCTTCACGATTCATCTCGCTCCATGTCATACCGATGCTCGTCGCTTCTGCCAACACGGTGCGACGCCAGGTTTGACGGGGATGACCACGCTTTCTTTTCCCTTGGGGATTCCAGTCCAAAGCTTGCTTGGTTATGTGATCGGTACCCCTTCGAAGCGTGTGGCCAATTCATCTCCACTTGCGACGCTTGATATGGCAATCGATCGGGTTCTCGTGGCATTTCTCCAACAGCTCTACGTTGGATACGGTCTCTGGCCAGTAAATGCCGAGAATGCGACGGAGACAGCGGTTGACGAAGACTTGTACTTGGCGTGAGTCAACTCTGTCCTGGTACGACTTATTCGGTAAAGGTGCTTTTTGTTATTTTGATGGTTAAATCATTGCGCCAGAAGAGCTTAAACCTAGGATCGCAATTGGAAACTAAATTCATCATTGTAAATTCAACTTTAGCCTGAAAACCCTATCAAAATTTGCTATTAAAGTAGGGTTTCACATGATTTTAACTCCAAAAACTCAAACATTACCCCAGCATTCTTGTATTTCCGAAGATACCAGGGTGGCTTCCTCGTAAGTACCGGCGAAACTTAATGATACTAGCCATAAAACATTAACAAAACCAAGCATTTAATAAAGACCGTGTGACAAGGAAAGTACTACAATCACTACTCACCAGAAAGAGATAGAAAACCGAATAGCTAGTAATAAGCGAACATTAAGATGGGGAACACTAAGCCCTGCCTATTGCTTCTGGCAACGATAAAACTTGCCAATATTAAAAATAATATTTTTACGCGATATTTCGCTTCGGTTGCCTCAGGAAAATTGGCGATTGAAGTACATACAGAGCCGTTAAAATGATGCTTTAATATCGATATTAAATAATGGGGTTCGTGTTAAATAGACCATCAATTCGATGTTATAGAAGCAGGGAAAAACAATTCTGTAAGGTTGTTGGAAATATGAAAGCCAAGAAAGAACAAGCTAAAAAAGTTTATTTCTACCTTTTATTCGAAAATACGTAAATGGAAGAAAGAAGAAAAGAAAGAAAAAGTATTAAATGCAGCTGCTTAGACGTGTACGCGGTGACTGAAGATAAGCTTAATCTGTTCCATCCCAAATACATGGCTTGATGACTAAGCCGTCACCAGCTTACAGTGGTGTAAGCTTAGTACTTCTACATAATCCCTAGAGTTGGAGAATTGTAGGCGTTATGTTTATAGCTTGTTAATATTTTATTTTATAAGTTGGAATATAATATTTAACACCTGGTTTATCCCTGGTTACTGCCATACAGTCAGTTTAATTGCTCACCATCGCATTTTCATACAGCATAACTTGATAGATAACATATAGAATATTATTTATTGTTGGAATATAAAGCTTTAAATAAAAAAGTGTGATGTCTAATGTGGATTTAACAGTTTTCATTGCGTGAAATAGTGACAAACATACAAACACACTCACAAACTTTCGCCTATATAAAATTAGTGTGAAGACCTTTCTTAAAAATTTAAAAAAAATGTAGTTTTTATATGCATAATGATTTGCAGATTATACGGATTTATATAGTTAATCGGTTAAAACATATACATAGCATTTTTAATATTAAAGCCGTTGCAGAAACTACGGTATCGTAAAAGGGGAATTTTAAACAACATTATAAGTTTTAAACTGTCATGGTCAATAACATTAACATTAGAAGCGGGCTATTTACCATGTTTACTGTTTGTTGCGAGTTTCCGATATTTCGGTGCTGTTGCAAGCACCATGACCACCGATAAACTTCCTTTTCTTTCTTTCTTCAATATTTTTTATCAAATACCCTACGCCTATCAATAATACATTTGTTCTACAAATTCAAAACGAGTGAACAACATTTTTTCCTGATTTTATTTACATTTTCATCTGGGCAACTATGAAAAACGTGCCAACATTGTAACAACATTATAAACTCACATAAATTGTAGGCTTTATTTATTCAGGTCTACTGAATATATAAAAGTTCTATGTGTAGTAATGAGTTGAAAGTACTGAATGGTACAAACTTACATAGTTTCTTTATGTAAGTTTGTATGAATCTATTAAGTCTCCTTTCAAAGCTCCTCTAATTTTTTTATTAATAAACCTCATTGAAATCACCATTTAACAAAAACTTGCATCTGCCCGCGGCTTTGCCCGCGTTCAATGTTAAAAAAAAATGCTCCGATCGTTACCAAACTTTACAGAATATCTGAAGATTATCTGAAAATTTCATTAAAATCGGTCCAGCCGTTTCGGATTCGTTAAGGAACATACATACATACTTTATCTTTTATTTATTTAGATAGATTCATTCAATTATTTGTAATCCTCTCCATAGTTTGGTAAAACTCGTAACTATACTTATCCTTAATTTGACCCTTATTCTCATCATCAGATAATCGTCACTGCTAAACGATTCAACTCGAACTAGTTATCTATTCAGCAATCGTACAAACTATTTAACCCTATTCCGCCACAATAAAAACTACTAGCTACTCCACATAATTCAGAACAATCGGATTCCCAGCATAATTAAGTCGTTGAGCGCCATTTTAGTCGCCGCCGTCGGAGACGATTAAGGAGGATCACGATTTTACCTTTTTTGCGTATGCACCATGTTTATTTGCGTCCTTTGAATGTTGTTATTAACAATAAGCACCGTGTAATGGAGGCACATTTAGATACAGTGCATGTGGAGCGGGAGCGCGTCAAATTGTAGGTTAAAAAACCGGCCAAGTGCGAGTCGGACTCGCGCACGAATTATTTATTTTATTTTTATTGATTGATAAAAACGGTACATTGTAAGTTATATAAAGTACATAACGTCCAACAAAACTATAGACATAGTTTGTCTGTTGGATCTTTACTTATTTACTTAATTATATAATAAGTACGCAAGTATGAATATCGTAGATTAAATATAAGTATAGATATTAAGAGTATATAGCTTAGGTATGTAAAACAGTAGTTTCGGTACAGTAGTTATGTAAAACAATATAAAGTTAAGGCAGTGTACTAAGTAGGTATTTTTTTAGTTTTATCTTAAATTGCGGTTTACGATTTATGACGTATTAAAAAAACTATTATCATTCTCTTATTTTAGAAGTTACGTGGGGGAGGAACACATTTTACCACTTTGGCAGTGTCTCTCGCGCAAACTATTCAGTTTAGAAAAAATATATATTAGAAACCTCAATATCATTTTTGAAGACCTATCCATAGATACCCCACACGTTTGGGTTTGATGGAAAAAAAAATAGTTTCAGTTTCAGGTATGGGGGACCCCCAAAATTTATTGTTTTTTTTCTATTTTAGAGTGAAAATTGTTCCGGAAAAAAAAAAAAAAAAAAAATAGTTCTTATAGTTTCGGGAAAAAGTGGCTGTGACATACGGACGGACACACAGACAGACAGACATGACGAATCTATAAGGGTTCCGTTTTTTGCCATTTGGCTACGGAACCCTAAAAAAGTACGTGTAATATTTATGTTTCTGTTATGATTTAAGTCTCTCTTATTGGCTTAAATCTTGACGTTTCTTCATCTTCGTAGCTGTGTGAACGTCGACAGCAAATAGGGTCGGCTAAATATCTGCTTTGCAATCCCAATAGTTCGATAATGAAGCCATTTTGCTTTTTGCTCCAACCGCAGTTTCCTTGAAATGACGGCTTGGGTTTTGAGGAAATTACTCTATTTCCCTTAGAACGTGCCAAAGGCTAAGTAGTAGTAGTTTGGTCCGTTTCCCAAGGGATTTTTTTTAGACAATTTAGGTGCAGTAGATTTTTTTATTTTGCAGGAGTGGGATATTCTCATGGACGCACTGACTGCCTCACATTGTGAGATGGTCAGAGCAGAGCCGGACTCTTACCTTCAAAACTCCACCACTACCAGTCCTGCTTTACTAGTGTCCTCTGTCATGATCAGAGCCTTTTTTCTGACATGAGCAGTGACTTTGTCGATCCATAACTGTGTTATAATAATTACGACAACACCAGAGCTTATTATAACATAGAGTATAACTATGTTATTGACTTATTATTTCCTTTATTTAATAGTTTTCTTATTTTCTACATAAAAAAAAAGACTTGAAAAAAATAAAAAAAATAGAGTTTCACCGGTATCGGAAACAGAAATACGTGAAAAAGTTTATTTTGAACTATATACTTCATAATGTCAACTTAACAAATTAGTAAGCATAAATTAAGTAAAAAAATAATTATGTTACGTAATTTTTACAGATGAACTTATTTATTCTTCTTATTTTAATTGTAGGGGAAGATGTTTTAGTATATCTGTGGTTACTCTCATGTAGTTTAATTTATTGACTTTATTATTTGGGTATGCTAAACTTATATATTTTCTTTTTAAATTTGATGATATTTATATAATACAAGGTGAATTTTCAAGGGCGGGAGGATAGCCAAATCTAAAACTATGAGGCAAAACAGCATCTGCAAAAAGAAATAGTCTCTATGATTGGCAAAGAGAATGCCTGTAATTTCACACAAAAAGTGCAAAGACCACCTGCAAAACTCTAAATTTTCTCGTTCTTCGTAAAGTAAATTACGGTAATTTGTTTTAACAGCGTCGTTGGCGCGACAAATGCCATGCAAATGACCTATGCGGCCCAGCCTCGACATTCGAATGTATGCTATTCGAAACATTCTTTACCGAATGCGTGTCAATTAGTACTTTTAGCCCATTTCTACAGGAGTATGGGAGATTGTGTCAGGTGCTGATCGTGTGATCATGCTGTGTTGGTATGTGTGAAAAATTTTAGGCTTGTGGAAAATGAGGTTTTAACTCTGAACATCTGGTGTGACTCAAATGCAATCATAACAAGAATACGCGGCAGTAGTCAAATAGAATTTTTGAATTACTTTTCAAATGAAAAGAAGATAATAACTCTTCTTTTTAAAAATATGGAGTACTTAGGACGGTTGATGCAGATTCAAAAAAAATTTCGATGTGATCACCATTTCAGCCGAAAGAAGTCCACTGCTAGATATAGGCCTCCCCCAAGCGTAGCCACACGTCATTTTAATCATAGATCTTTGCTGCGTTGCGTTGTTCCGTACCAGAACAAATATTTGTATGACCTACAGATAGTTTTTTCGCCTCTGGGTGTTGTTTATATATTATAAACGCAACCACGATACAGGAACTAATTCCTAGTGTGGGGAACCGTATTAAAAAAACCTGGAAATCACATCTCTTTTGCGTATGTGAGTATCGGATTTGTCAAAGTCGATGCTGTCTCATCCGGATTAAGGAATATTTTAAATTCTGTTTTTTTTTTTTATAAACAATAATGGTAAAATAATAATTATCCTTCATAAGACGCACAGTAAATGAGTGGAACTCACTACCTGCGTCTGTGTTTTAGAAGCCATTCAATCTGCCCGAATCTCTTAGGCTTAGCACGCACTGCGATTTTAATTTTTTTCCGCCCATTCTGTGAACTATTGAATTGTATGAAGCTGCACGCGTTAATTGCGGAACAAAAATTCGCACTCAAAGAGTACAAAAAAATTCGCGCGGCTCAAAAATCGCAGTGCGTGCTATGAGTGAACAGGCTTCTTCTAGGTAAGCTCGCTCCATCGTCGACTTCTCTCTCACGTCTCCGTCACCTCTTCAATCAATCAATCAATATCTTTATTGTGGATCATAGGTAGGTACATAATACAGGTCTTAAATAATTAAATTGTGATCAGCTATGTCCCGCCCTTCGGGCATACAATAGTTACATAGCAATTAACTTAAATTTATATGATTGTTACAGAAGATTAAAATTACACATAAAATTTAAAAAAGGTCGAATCATTTGTCTAAACGGTGACTTTACTTTGTAGTTTGCTAGATACGGTATTCCTCCTATTTCAAGTAACAACTAGTGATCGCTCGCGACTTTCTGTGCAAGCATTTCCGTTCAACATAGATCTACTTTCTATATCCCTGATCATCATTATATCTTTGATTCAGAAAGTAATTACAGAATCTTGTTAAGTTGTGAAGTACTCCCTGCGGTTTCAACAGCCAAGTAGTAAGTTAGTTCTAGAGAGCTGTACTTTATTACTCTTCTTTGACTATAAAAGGACATGGACAGATTTTGTATGGGCGTCGGCATAGTTATCGAATTTAATTTACAACAATGTTTCTTGCGGTTTTATATTCGTGAATATGAGCACATTCAATTTCTATAAATAAAAAACTTCAAGAACTCGTCACAACGACAGACTAGACGAAAACAGTTTCATTAAACCTATTATTCAGATCGTTGCAATAAGTGTACAGATAAGATCTCGCTATTAAAAAAACGCCAGGCGCTTTAAATTAGCAAACAGTTGTGAGAATACAGTTATCTGATATGGTTTTAGCATTCTATATTTATTATATTCTTTATTGAACACCACAAAAATATATATACAGGGCAAACAATCATAAAAGCAAGTGTACAATGGGCAGTCTGATCGCACAGGGCAATCTCATTACTAGTCATTTAAACAAAGTAATGGACTCCTAAGCTGTATAATGATTAGCAGGTTATAAACTGAGCCTGGTTGTGCCTCAATAATGTGGCATTAATAACAAAAAATAGCTTAACTATTTTATTTATTTTATGTATACTTCTAAAAGTGCCTTAAATATATTTTTTTTGAATCGCAAAAACAAACAGTTATAAGAAGTGAACGTTGCTTTTGAAGTTTTTGAAGACATAGACAAAAACATCAATTCTGACACATCGGCTGTCAAACACGTCGCATTCCGTTTTAAGTATTCTATTTTGTGTGAAAAAAAAATCTAAGTAACCAACGCATCAAAATAAGAAAAAATCATTTACCAATACCAATAGAGACAGTTTCGTGTGAATAAAATGTTCTTAATAAGAGAACTTGTCGTACAAATCACGTCAAATAACTTACGTGCGTGGTGAGGAACGTCCAATAATATATTGTTTATCTTACTCTATGGTCTATTATGGCGGCAAGTGACACACGGTACTTTGATTCGACTTGCATTACTTTTTGTTTTGAAATAAAAACGTCAAGTTCAGAGAGGTAAAAAACTGTGTAATAATTCATTTTTAATTTTTTTTATACAATTTTATTTATTATGTATTTGTAAATAGAATGTACTTTCTGTCCATGTCCTTTAAACTGACTACTTTCATAGTGACTATTTGTGGAAAGTCGCTTTAATTTTTTATTCTTTAAGTTACACTATCACCGTTACTTATATAGGCAATACAAAGAAACATTATGATTAGGTACATATATTAACACCTGATATGCATGCTTTGTTGTAAGCTGTGTACACCATAAAACAACAACTTTAATTATAATTATTATATAACAAAAACCGTATAAAGAACTTAAAAGAGAAAACGTACAAAGTGAAATAAAGATAGAATTAAACAAGTAAAACTATAACTAGTTTAGTTTCGACGGGCTGTGTCCGCTACTCCACGACCAGCGCTTATTTTGCGATTTAAAAAAATATAACTAGTACTATTTTTGTTACCTATACTATCCAAATGATTGCATTAAATTGGTATATTTGTACAATCCCGTATCTCCGAGACTGATCTTCAAGACTGGTTGAGAGAGACAAAATGTAAATCGGTGTCTGATAATTTACAGTAACTGTTGTCGGTTATACACATTCGGAGCAAGGGAGCGTTGAGGCCAAGGTTGAAATTAGGGTAAGGAATCTCGAGCAATCTTGTGATGGGATGTCTGGTAAGTTTTGAGAGGACTAAATACTGGATACGATCTAGCAAATCGTTGCACTTATAACCCCGTTTGCTACTTTGTTGATGAAAATTACATCACGCGAATGCCGAAAATCACGCAGTTTTGAAAACGTGATGGTGGTATATGGACAGTGATGGGTAATTTTCCTAGGTATAGCTAAAGGCTTGGTGAAGGCTCTTTGTGTTCTTTCTCTCAACTCGTTCTGAATTAACTTTTTTTTTGTTTCGTATCAGGCAACCCAGCATCTGTGCCGACTTCTTTACATTATCGTAGGTGACTCTTTCAGTCAGACCCGTTTACAAAAAACTTGAATGAAGTATGTTCTCAGAAACTATTTAACCCATTTATGCCCAAGGCAGAAAGTAGCCGCAGAAAAATGTTATAACTTTTATATTAATGTGAATAGGCAGTTTGAAAATGAAACTACGGAAAAAATTATATATTTTTTGTCAGGATCTCAAGCACGAGAGGCAGCCCTTGTCCCATGTTACTTGGGGTCGGCGCAACACGTTTTTTTTCTTCCATAACGCCCTGTCCTCCGCCACGATATCACTGACCCCTTAGCCCCGTAGCCTTTTCTTTCATATCACTCCTCACACAGTCCTTCCACATTTTCTTTAGCCGTGCCCTCCCTCTCCATCCATCCACATGTATATACATAACTCTTTTAGTCACATGCGTTTCATCCCTCCTCATCACATGACCATACCAGGACAAACGGTTTCCTTTCAACTTTTCTGTCACTGGCGCCACTTCCATACTGCATCTAATAAACTCATTTCTCACTTTTATGCTTTTTGCGTCGGTATACAATTTGGGATATTTAACAAAAATAATATCAAACAATAACTTGGCTAATAAAAAAGTTAAGGTTTTGAATGTGTGTATGCCCATTTAAGCACTGGTTCCATAAGCATTTGATAAACTCTATATTAACGGCAACTCTATATAATCTTTACCAAGACCTCTTTTTATTTCTCTGTTAAAAGGCTTTTAGCATGCATTAACGATAACTTGGCAATTATTTTATTATCTTGGACACTTTATTTAGCAATTTATGACAAAAATGCAATCGGTTTTGACTCCATAACATTTCTTATGATGCACTTTTATTTTATATTTTTGTTTTTTTGGCCTGATTTTGCCTGTTCTTATACTTAAAAGTTGATTAGTTGGGTCTCTCAATTATAAATTTGTTACATAATAAAGGAATATTGTAAAATTGACTTACAACAAATCAAGCGTTATTTATTTAATACTAGCTGACACCCGAGGCTTCGCTCCCGTCAACTCTACCTACCTATACCTATCTACTATCTGTACTTATATCTATCTACCCTACCTACCTACCTACCCACCTACCTACCCACCAACCTTGCCACTACCAGTGGTGTCTCATCCTATACAAAGAAACTGTCCCGACATACTGTAATGATTATACTGATTATTTTCTGTACATCGATCGTGTTCGGTTCCGTTCCACAGATATAGATAGTTATCTATCTATCGCCGTGGAACAGAACCGAACGCGATCGATTTACAAAAAATAATGAGTATAATCAGATGAAAAACGCTAGTTACGTCGGCACGGTTTCTTTGTTTGGGATGCGGCATCTGTATGCTAGTATTATATTATCTGTGCCACTACCAAATAATTAATTTTATAGGCAAAATTATGCTACTTTGGGTTACATTATTGCAATTTTCTTAAGGATCTCTATATTTTTTGAAAATAATTAATACCCTATGTTACGCGGGAATAATGCAGCTTTCCATAAGTGAAAAATTTTATAAAATCGGTCCAGTAGTTTCGTAGCCTATTCGGTACAAACAAACAAACAATGAAAAAAACTTTCCTCTTTTTTAATATTGGATTTGACTTCATGCACACAAAAGTACAGAGGCGGACTTAATGCCTGGCTTTATGTCATTTTTATTTCTGAACTTTCAATATCGAACAGCCTGTCGGACTTCCTATAAGTTTATAATCGCAACAAGAACTATAAGTTTATAATCTCAACAGGCATGTTGCATATGATTCGGTCAGAACATTATTTCATAACAGGATCCATATAAAAACACTGTTGCATGCAAATCCGCCTCAATATTACTTCGTGGTCTATTAAAATAAAAACATTATTCCGGCCATACACTTTTATTGCGTCAATTTCTATACATGAGAGTCTTATTGCTCTATGAGAATATTTTATTCTCGATTTAATTCTAGAAGATTGGTACGGATTTAAAGATGGGTGTGTAAATGTTTATGAATGATGGTTTATTCCATGAATTTGTGAAGAACGTATGAACATATGTACTAAATCTGTGAACTCACAGTATTCACTAGGTGCTGTGATGTTTGCACGAAAGATTGTTTGGCCAATGATCTTGTCGGTCAAAAGAAATACGTCCATATATACTTCCCACGAAACAAAATCGATTTAACAAATCTGTGTTCATAATTGTTAAGTTGACAAACTTATTTGATTTGAATTGTTGAAGATTGAAAACTGAAGCTATTTTTTTATGTCCGGAACCATGCAGCATATCGCAGTCATTTTAAAGATAATCGGTTTTTATGTATCCAGTTAAACTGATTAGACATCATTAACATGATATAAGTTTTTAAACTGTCATGGTCACTAACATTAACATTCGAAACGGGATATTTACCATGTACAGGTAGCGAAGAAAGAGGGTAGACCGATTTGTCTCCTCATAAACACCCAACCGCAAAAACTTCAGTTTATCCGTGATCATGGTGCTTGCAACAGCACCGAAATATCGGAAACTCGCAACAAACAGTAAACATGGTAAAGATTTTATTAAGAAATTTATTGTATCGTTTTATATATTACCTATTACATGAACAGCAAATAATGTAAACGGAACGAAGGAGCCTGGATCTCACGACACAGGGAATCCTAGTGTGAGTTCCAGGAAGCAACGCATTTGAATGTAATTTCTTAACAATAAATTATTCTTATTCTTATCCCGATTCGAATGTTAATGTTATCATTAAAATGTCTTGACACAATTGTTATTCAAACAATTAATTCAGTTTTTATCGAAATTATTCATTATAAACGTTTATTATTGTATTCTATATTCCATTATAAAGAGCAAACAAGCATACAGTAAAATATGCAACAGAGAAACTAGTTGGCCCAGTGTCCCCGGCGCGAAATATTTGCATTCAAATTGATTATAATTGCAACGCTCACTGCGTAGTATATCGAGTAAAAATGCATCGGTTGACACTTGCTAATATTTTATTAGCTAAGAATCACTTTTTATGGGCAGTGAATTTATCTTAAGGTGGCCGGCTAAGAATAGTTGTCTACCCAAATTAGAATATTTATTATATTTTTTTACATATTCACTTGCCTGTAAAATTTATTGTATATACAATAGAAAATTCTAAAAACAAAAACAAACCTATAAACAAATACAAAAGGGAGACGGAAAAGACCTCATTGTGCATCAAAAAATTCGTCCACATCGATGTCAATGGGAAACGTGCCCAGAACGCTGGCAGCATTGCCACGTTGGATGGCAATGCTGATTCTCTGGTCGAAGAAAAAGCCAGCCCTCTGGTCACGTGAAGAGTCGACGAGCTTTGTACTAATTTCTCGAAAAACTCGATGCGCACTCGGACCCCATGGACCTAATGTTTCAACCCCAAACGGCTCAAACATATAACTCCCAATAAGGTTGTTATATTTGCGCCGTTTGAGGTTTTGTTGTCTTTTGTTTTGTTTTTTTTTTTGTTATCTACCCTAATATTATAAAGAGGAAAGATTTGATTGTTGTAAGTTTGAATGGATTATCTCAAAAACTACTTAAGATTCCTCTAGTCAACGGCTCGAACTATTTTGTGCGCGAGGTTAATATGCATGCTATCTCATCCGACAACACGTGTTAAAGAGATAGATGCTGTGATTAGCAGTAAGAAGCTAGTTTGCGTAAGATTTAGCGCTTTTGCATTTTTTTTATCGAAATGGAAGAAGATTTATGACGAAAACGAGCGCGCGAAATTTTATAAACAGACCTTTGGGAGTCTAGATATCATGAAAAAATTACTAAATGTATATTTTTAAAATAAATTTATTTGCATTGTTGAATTACTAATCTATCCCTGTATGGAGGCCATTTTGCAAGTTTCCTTCTTCTTATGGTATTTATTTACGCCCAAAGAGGCGTTAAAATTAGTGTTGAAATTTGGAACTTTCGAACATGGCTCATAACTTTCAAATATATATATTTTTTACTTTTTTGTTTCCATACAGGGATAATGATGACATAAATTGATAAAAAAAATATTTTGAACGTACATCTTCAAACAGTGGAGTAATCGCCAGACTACGTTTGTATGGAAGAATGATCGACTAGTGTAACCTTAAGCAATCAATCTGCCTAGCCTCTTCTCACCTATATTGGGGTCGGCTTCCAGCCTTATAGGATTTAGCTGAGTCAGTGGTCTCTCATCCCATACAAAGAAACTGTCCCGACGTACTGTACTGTTTATTTGATTTATCTATCGATATCGATTGATTATTAGATGGTGATCTATCTATCGCCGTACGGAACCGAACGCGATCGATTTACTAAAAATAATCGGTATAATCAGATGAATAACGCTAGTTACGTGGCACGGTTTCTTTGTATGTGATGAGGCATCTGTTGCTAGTATTATATTTATCTGTGGCTGAGTATGACTGCTTATCTGACCTCCACAACCCAGTAACTGGGTAACACGATACCCCTTGGCAAGAATGCAACATAACTATTGACTTGAAAACATAGGGGCACAGTACCTATATATCTTTATTTTTCAGTTTATGGTATAACTTTTAAATTGAGGAAATAGGCGAGTGCCAAACCTCGAATTATGACTTTTCACTTAGGAAATTCAGTTACATGTCTGCGACCGCATTTCCTCTTAATATTCCGAGTAATGTCATTTATTTTGAGCGTTTGTGACCTATCCTTTTATTTTGTATCCTTGCAAATGTAGATTATTTCTATAATTTTCGTGTGTGGAAAATGGGATACTGTCTAAATATTGAAAGTAGTTATTTTGGCAAATTATTTAAAAACAAAGAGATCCTGTTTCTATTCGACTTGTATTTATAAAGGGTATGTTATTAGTAACTTTATACCCTCGTAAATAAGCGACATTTTGCCAGCTTCAAATACCTACTTATTATTACGTATACAAATATCTTTTGTTCTTTGTTCTTTGAAATCAGAATCTACCTATTATTTACGGAGTTAGGTATCTTATTGTTTGCGACAATCCAATTATATTGTCAAAATTAAACTACACGTTTAAGAAATTAAAGGCAAGAAAGAAACATGTTTATTTGTGACTCGCACATAGACACAGACACAGGCCTCCTCTCTGCGGGAAGGAATTGGCCGTAATCCACCTTTCGGGCCCAATGCGGGTTGGTGGATGTCACGGTTTACTAATCATATGCATAAAATATATTCCCATAATTTACATTGGCATAACGAAATTCAGCATAATGATCATTACGCATAACGTTGTTGTGTTGTAGTTAGGTTATGTTAACGTTCTTGTTAGTACCAATGCTGTGTACTGTAAACTGTGTTTTTTTAAGAGTAACCGTGGAGTTTCTTGCCGGTTCTTCTCCATAGGAAACGACTAACCCGACCCGTGCACGTTTTGTCGATGTTTTATAAGTGCCCAAGTAGGCCAAACTGAAAAAAAAATGATTTTGTTTTCTTTTGTCATAAATGATTTGCCATAATGTATACATACATACATAAACTCACGCCTTTTTCCCATGGGGGTAGGCAGAAACTACAGAACGCCACCTGCTACGATCCTTACATACTTCTTTTGCTTCACACACATTCATACATCTAGTCATACACACACGCCGGTTATGGGTACTGCGCACTTGGCCTTTCTGAAGAACATCACCTATAAGGTCTATGTATGTCTTTCTAGGGCGTCCCCTCCCGGCGTTTCCATTCACGTCTGCCTTGTAAATACCTTTCGTAAGTCGACTTTCATTCATCCTCTCAACATGGCCAAACCATCTTAACATACCCTTTTCAATTTTAGTCACTACATCTTCTTTTAAACCACAACGTTGTCTTATTACCTCATTCCTCAATCTATCAGTTAAAGTTACACCACACATACTCCGCAAGGAGCGCATTTCTACTGCATTAATCCTACTTTCATGTCTTTTTTGCCATACCCAGCCTTCACTTCCATACATAAGTGTAGGCACCAGCACGCTGTTGTGAACGGCGAGTCGAGCTTCCGGAGACATCGACTTGCTGGTCACAACTGCATGCATAGCACCATTCACTTTATTCCCTGCATTCACTCTCCTTTCCACATCCTCTTCAATCTTTCCATCCCTTGTGAACATACTTCCCAGATATACAAACTCGTTCACTTGCTCCACACTCTTATCATTTATTTTCACTTCACACTTCGATACATCTTCTTCTCTTTCAAACACCATTACCTTAGTCTTGTTCACATTTATACTCATCCCTTTTAACTTAAAAGCTTCATTCATCACAGTCACCATGTCTTGCAACTGTTCTGCTGACGATGCAAGTAGAACTTGATCATCTGCATAGAGAAGGCATTTGACAGACAACTCATTCATCCTCAATCCGCACTCATGCTCTTTCAAACCTATCAGACAACTATCCATGTACAAGTTGAACAACCACGGTGACGCTACACAGCCCTGTCTAACACCCCTTGAAATGGAAAACCAGTTCGTATACGCCCCATTAATCCTAATACAAGCACTGGAATCCCTATATAGAGATTTCAGTGCCCGTACCAAGTGCCAGTCCACACCGTACCCGGATAGCGTCGACCACAGTTCATCCCTCCACACACTGTCATAGGCCTTCTCCAAGTCCACGAAAGCACAGTAGACTTTTTTGTGCTTAGCCAGATGTTTTTCAGCTATGCTCCTCAAGGAGAAGATCTGATCCATACAGCCCATTCCCTCTCTAAATCCTGCTTGCACGTCCCATAATTGTTCATCCGTCACTTTTACCACTCTATTTATTAAAACTTTCGCATATAATTTGCCGACAACACTTAAAAGACTAATGCCGCGGTAGTTTTTACACTCCTGCTGTGAGCCTTTTCCCTTAATGCATTGCATGCATTCCCTTTTTGCCATAATGTATATTGACATAAATACTGTTGGCATCTGCACCTTCACCTAATTAATTAGAGTCCTTATATCAAAAATATTTAATTAGACATTTTAAGCTCAGGTTAACCAATTTTCAATCGATTCTAATCGATATTAAAATTTTCGATATTTTCAAAATTGACATTTTACCCGTAGCTATTTTAATTTTCGACCGTCAAATATGTACCCATAAAATTATTATGACGAATAAATATTATTTCTTAAATATTTATGATATTATTTAAATATAAAAACAAACTCCCTCTGGAAAAAACGCGATCTGAAAATAAAGTATTCTTAGAGGTGAGCCATAACAATTTTTTGTCGTCCAAGGGAAAAAGCCGGACAAAGTCCGGACAACATGCCTCAAATGTCTGGCTAAATCTGGGCGAATGGTAACCCTACTCGCACAGTATAAACAAAAAAAAACGAACAATATTAAAACACCTGTGCGAGGCCCAAACGGCTCCATTCTCTAATGTTTGTGTTTAAACGCCTGCAAAGTAAATGTAATTTGTTAGACGTTTTGTGATATAACCGGCAGAAAATAATGGTCTTATCTAAAAAAATGGCAGCTTGCCGTTTTCGTTGGATTTAATTGATTGAGCGTAAATAATGTGATTAGCATGTCATGTCATTAGTAGGAGAACATCCTAGTTGGACTCCTCAACGATTAAAGAGTGGGTTTTTAGCCAGGAACTTACCCGAAAATATTGAAACCCCGATGCGGCATACTCAGTGCTCTGACGAATAGACCAGATTGATATTTGAAATGTTTCTTAAATTCAATTTTTTTTTCAATGTTCATTTAGGACTATTGTATTTAGTTTTAATCACTTTTCATTGAATGATCAACTGTACTTAATTATTATTACTTAATCAACTGTAATAATCTTCTTAGCACGGCGGGCTGTGCTGGGGGGGCTGCTGCCGGCGCAGAAAACCTCAAACGGCGCAAATATAACAACCTTATTGGGAGTTATATGTTTGAGCCGTTTGGGGTTGAAACATTAGGTCCATGGGGTCCGAGTGCGCATCGAGTTTTTCGAGAAATTAGTACAAAGCTCGTCGACTCTTCACGTGACCAGAGGGCTGGCCTTTTCTTCGGCCAGAGAATCAGCATTGCCATCCAACGTGGCAATGCTGCCAGCGTTCTGGGCACGTTTCCCGTTGACATCGATGTGGACAAATTTTTTGATGCACAATGAGGTCTTTTCCGTCTCCCTTTTGTATTTGTATATAGATTTGTTTTTGTTTTTAGAATTTTCAATTGTATATATGTTAATAAAAGCCTACTGTACTTAAGCAATAATGAATTCACAGCTTAACTCGTTTTTAGATAAACAGAAACCCTTTATAAAGATGTACTCAATTAGCTTACAAAAAACCAAAGAGCAATAAGCTGTACCTAAGAACGGCCTTGATCACCAGCGTATTTCTTTATAAATTCAAGTGAGCTGTCTAAATGAAAAAATAGCACAATACCCGATTGATGGGTTGACATTCCTGATCGAGCGCACCTTTTCATATGAAATATTTTATAGATGCATTGTCCATAGCATGATGCACGCAAAGGGATACATGGAAATTTTGTGCGTGTTTTTATGCATTTTTTGCGAGGTAGCCTTGAGGTATTAAGAGTTCTTGACTTGTAGATAAAAAGGGAAAATAGGGCTTTGGAGCTTTTTATTTTCTCGTAAAATATTGACCATTTTATAATGCTATTGTAACCAAAGTTTTTCGTTTCGAGTCAATGCTTAAATTAAACTCCTTGGATAGTCGAAAGAATTTGTGAGATTATAGATTCTAAGTTGTATTAATTAGATGCTCATTCAGAACCGTAAGTGGAAGTCCTAAGAAACAGAAGAATCGTAGAGGTTTTCGTTGTTATTTTACGACAATTCGCCGAATTAATCCCAATAACTTGCCACTTATACCACAATTCAATGATTACTGTGTGTTCTGCTCCGGCAAGTCTCTTTTTCCTCGCAGGTTACTTGATTTGTCTCATATTTTTTTCGGACAGCCACACACACTCACAGACAATCAGACATCCCATATCAAGAAAATAAATAAAGCGCACTTTGATGTCTGTATTGAAGCAACATTTTCTTAATACTTAATTTCAAGTAGTAATACTAATAAGTTTCCACACACAAAAGAAACACCAATTGCAGTATGTATATAGTTATACTTAACATTACTATAATTTCTCGGGGCATGAATTCCCTCGCGTGAGAAAAGATGCGATAGACTGGAACCTAATTAACATAGGCAATTTTAGTGTGAACCATCCAGTAATTTATATTGCACTCAATGTCCTTTGTGAAAGCCTCCATTAAAGTTTTATAGTTTGTGTAGTAACTCATTTTAATAGGTGAACGAGGATTAACGATTTCCTTGTCTTTTCGCATGCTCTGTAAATTGACGAGTTTTTAGTGTAAATGCTGTTTGGCTTTTAAGAAGGTAGAGTGAAAGGTGACTTATCGAGAGTGTTCTTAGCTATGTTTGATTAAAATTGTTTCAGCCATTCAAAAGTTATGGCCGTTTTACTGTTCGAATCGCGGTGTTTTCGCAAGATATCGTCTCATAATTACGTGTTCAATAGATAGTCGGTCGAAACTTGTCTACTACTAGATAAATTATGTAGTATGAAATGAAAATGTGTCGGGTTTTTTTTTAATATATTATTTTTTTAATTATTATTTTTTTAACCTTACTTGTCATAAGTCTGAATTTAATATTTACAAGATAATATACATAAAAAAAATTACGCCGCTAGAAACGCCGCGGAGAAATCTAGTTATTGCTTAGTGCGATGGAGGTCAAACGTACAAAACAATCAGAATACTTATGAAATAGACTTAAGTCAATGAAAAACTGTAACGGTAGATGTAACGTCAATAAAATCATTAATAGTCCGTTCAATTTGTCGGATTTCCTGTAACACCAACAATTAGCCAATAACTTGACGTCAAAATTATAGAAACGCTAAACGGTGCCCACATTTATGTGCATTAGCGACATAGCTGGAATGCCTTCGCCATAAATAAACTAGCAAAACCTGCAGCACTCAGGTTTAAGTACATATCAAATCGGCCACAAACCGACCACAAGTTAGTAAGAAACATAATTAGGGCAAGAATGTCATGTCGCCTAGGTACAAGCTTACAATGTTTAAGATTAGTATTAGATATGATAGGTGGATTTTCTACAACAAGCCTTCCCGTTTTTGTATCATTTACTATTCTATGAATGAACAGAGATATTTGAGCATTATTTATGTCTGTTAGATTAGCTTATTAATATTTATTACAAGCTTTTAATTAACTTGCAATGTATGCAAGTGTGTTCGGGTCAAATCTTGCAACTGAATTTTAAAGCAGTCATCTTCCACCGATTAAGATGAAATTTTGCATACTCGTTTAGTTTGGATTACAATGCATGGTTAGCTAAGTGACGTCATTCTAAATCTAATATGGCGGACGGCCTTGGATGGTGGACTAGTTAATTTGTCAAATGAAAGGGTTTACTGAGAAGAATACGAAAAAAGCTGGTTAAATATTTTTTTATTTTTCAATTTATTATAATATAAAATGTTTAGATAATAAACGACCTAATCTATAGTTTTACGGTTATTTGGTTTTTAATGCACTATTTCTATAGTTTTGTAGAAACCCTGTTTCTACAAAACTTTAGAACTCAGTATTATGTAAGAGAAAAGCAACCACCGAAATCGTACTTAGAAATGACCTAGAGTTGGTATTCTTTTCTAGAACTAAAATTTTGGATAAATAAGCTAGTTGGCCATACAATGGCCGATTTATTGCTTGAAAGATTGCTAGATATATCGTTAGATGACTCGGAATAATCAGATAAACCATCGCGATAGCATATTTGTATATAATTTGCTCCACTAAAGGATGGTTATGGCTGCAATGAAATAGTTGGTTTTATTTTGGTGTATGTAGCTAAAGCCAAATTAATTTATGTAACGATGCAAAGGCTCATATAGACCAAAGGCTCTAGACAAGTAACATACGATGTTAGCGTTAGCTTTGGTGTAAATGCATAAACGTCTAGCCATTCTAGATATCTGTCTGGCTGAATTCCCTAAGAACTTAACCACATAATGGTTCTTCCATCTAAAATCATTTGCCTTATTTTATCTTTCAAAAGGTGTTGGTTTCTAAATAATAAAACATTTATTTTATTGATTCTTTCATGTTGAATCTGCCTATACGAGTAAGACGATGGCTTTTACAAACATCGTCTGAAAATGGCTTCACTTTATTTATTGGTATGTTTACTGCTCTCTTTTGTCATAATACTTTTCATCAATATGTCTAAGTTTTCATCAAGTGCTACTAAATAGCAGTCAGAGGAGAGATACTCTGAATTGGACTGGTATCTATACTTCTCACAATTTTCTCCTTCCGCCATTGCTGACACTTTAGAGAGTAATTGGTGATGGTAGTGTCTAGAAACTTATGTGGGCCATATTCAATAAATCTTTCAATTTGTCGATCGTTGTCTAAATCTCTATGACTTATTGGATATTGATATATTTACCGATAATTGAAATTAGATATACATTTAAAAATAGAGTTACATAGTTATCATAGTAAAAAATGTTTGATTGTCTCTGCATCACCCAAAAGTTGACTGTTAGAACATGCCTAAGGCATTAAGTCCGCTTCTGTAAGTTTGTGTGCTTAAAGCATTAAATAAATAAAATTGATGCCCAAAAAATAGTGTAAAATATTTTAAAAGGAGGAAAATTTAAAATTTCTCGTTTAGTCTATTCTCGGCCCCTCGATCCCTAAAACAAGATTTGTTCTTTTGTTTCCTCTCCCTTAAACATAGTTCACACTCGACCACCAGGGGGTAAGACCGAATTTTTAAACAAAAGACCGGCCTCTTACCTCGTCCACTTTCAACCCCTACTTCGGTAACTAAAATTAATATTTTGGTACAATAAGGTACAGACTAAACGCAAAATTCAGAAAATGATATAAAAAAATAAACGAGCAATATTAGAGGAAACTTAAAGCAGAATTATTTATTTATGATCTGCAATAACTCTTTACTTTTACCTTACAAGTATACAATCTTAATCAGTAAACGGAATTATTTTTTCTTAACAAATATTTACTGGTATTTCTATAATAGCAAAATGATTCAAAATATAACTAATGTGTTTGTCATTGTCAATATCATCTGATCTTCGTTTAGATTGTGTTGAAGATATCTTATCTTAACATAACTTATTGATAATTGGAATCATCTCCTATAATTTTCATAAAAAAATATATTGGTGGTTTTTGTTGATTTTCTATTTAGCATAGCTTTTTCTTTTTAACTGGAAGGTTGGCACCTTCCAGTTTATTAGTGGTACGATTTCGTTCACCATAACAACGCTATTTATTTTTCATAAGTCGCTTTTCAAACCATTGTTTTACGAAATAATCGTTAAATTCTTTTACACACTGTTATTTGGTTTTCACACATCTGGGCTGTCTTCCGTGATATAAAGATATATCCATTATCTATTTCTTCTTGAGGAAGATGTGCTGTGCTGTTTTGTATGAAACAGCAATTTTTTACATCGATAGTGGTGTTTATGGTAGAAGTTGTTCATATTCATGAGATACTCCTGAATACGTACAACTCACACTATAAGTATAATTTACTAAACTTTAAATATGCTTAAATTTCGTGTAGGTAATAATCCCGTTAAAATGCGTGAGTCAATTTAATCAATTAAAACAATACTTATAATGTATTGCCGCCGGTCTTTGTTTCCTAATAGCTACAACCTAGGGGTCTTCAAGTAAGAGTGAATAGGTTACTCCTTCGACCACATCATCACTTAAAATCAGGCGAGATAGTGGTCAAACGCGAGCCTATAAAAAATAAAAATAAATAAAAAATGTGACTACAGTCCGTTCACAGTTATTTGTCCCCTATTTTTCATCACAGTGATCCTTATTCATATTCTTATAAGGTCGCTGTTTCGTTGCTGTCAGGGGACAAATAACAGTGAACGCACTGTATAACTGATATTCATTTATCAGTTTTCATTTATTTCAATGACTGAATGCTAACAAATGAATGTCACTTACATAGCAACAAAATAGTTTGGTCAAATTGTCAGCGTAGGCACTAATCTGACAGATTATTCTGAAGATAGAATGTCTGCCAGTGATTCAGGTTTCAATAATGCAGGGAGGTGCAGTTGCTATTCTAAGTGCGATGCGATGTCGTCATAATTGCTTATATGATAAATGGAAAATGCGTGTTACTTAGTGTGTCTGTGTTAAATTATGCAGTAATAGTGTTTTGTAATAATTCGTTTGTTCGTGATCATAATATTGAGTCGGTTTTGCTAACATTTTGAATAGTTACACCAAAACAAAATTCGAGACCAAAATCTTATTTTACGACGACAGCGGCAGTATATTCTAAATAACTATTGGCTCTTTTTAAATTGAGTATTAGTCATTGGTCAACGCTATTGCTAATCAAATGAATTAAAATTAAAACGACGAATGGTTTGAATTAGAAAACTCCAAATACAAAGACTACTTTCGGTTTACTGTACCTTATCTACACACCTACCCTCTTACAAATAAACGCAGAATAAAGTTATACCAGGTATAAACCTATGAAAATGTATGGGTATACCTTAGTTATACCTGGTATAACTTTATTCTGCGTTTATTTGTTAGAGGGTTAAAGTGTAAAGCATGTTGATTTTGAAAGAATACAGACAATACTTACTGTACTGATGTAGGTATTGAAGAATTATGAACGACTGACAAATGGGGCCATAAAGTTGTCTGGAATTTGCGGAAAGACAGATGGTCGATGTAAAGTACTATTTATGGGTTGAAGTGGGAGGGAATGATGGCAGCTAGCTAACTCAATAGTGTAAGTTACTGGCTCGGTTTGCAGTTCGAACAATAATATGGAAATGCTGTAATAAGAAATAACTTTGGAATAATAAATAAAACAATTATTGTCTGTTCGTTTACTACTAGCTCAGAGCTATTGGGAAGTCGCGGGTTCGTCTCCCCATCGTTGATCTTTTATACTGTGTGATTTCTTAGGATTGGAGCATGCTAGTCCATACAAAAAGAGACAGGAAAGGGCCTCATACATACAACTCAAAACAAAAATAGAAGACGCGGTTACCATAACTAAAAGGCCCATTTGAGCCTTTTAGTTATGGTAACCGCGTCTTCTATTTTTGATGGTTTGGATGGATGGGTGGTATATGCTTCGGGGTAACAAGAACAAGTGGACAAAGAACATAACAGAATGGACCTATAGATACATAACGAAACGAAAAAGAGGAATACAAAGAAAGCTGATGGCATAGAAAGGATAGCGGGTCCACTATGGCACCGAACTGCTAGAATTAGAGAGGAGTGGAAATTTCTGGCAGAGGCCTTCGTTTAACGCCGGCACGCCGAAACTCGCACAGAGATTGTTGGCAACAGAGGCTATAATAAATAAATAACGAGAGATTTAAATTTATTTATTTGGGAGAGATTTACACTTATTTATTTATTTATTTACGAGAGATTTACACTTTCAAAATCAACGTAAAACTTATGTGCCCCATGTTTGGTCTAGTTCTGGTTCTGGCACAGAATAAAACAGGCGCAAAATATACTCTTGCTAAAAAAAATATACAGGAAATACAATGTCTGCGTTAAACACAAAATATCACCTAAATCAGATAGTTTATAAATAAAACACATTAACTAAACATATTTAATTGCATTGATGTATTAAAAAGAAGTAGATACGGGACTGGTCACAGCGCTTGGTCCTAATAAGTGATTGCCCGTAGTGGGCACTCAGTCGCGCACGGCACATGGTTGATCACACAGCTCAATAATTTCAGTGTTTTTATGTTCTTTTTGCAATAAATACGCATCAAAATGACTTCTTGTGTAGCTAAACAGTGTTTAAATAATACCAGGAATAAAAATAAGTCACCCGGGATCACTTACCAATTTTAAGTACAGTCAAAAATGTTAATCTGTCGAAAGTTACAATAATATTTAATGTTTGCTTCGCCATATTTGTGAGAGCGAGATAGATATTACAAACATGCGTGAGAGACACGTACGCACATATTGCTATGTCATTCGTCATAATAGTAAACAATCGGCGGCTAACGCGATTTCGCTCACACTACAGCTACAGCGCCGTCTCCTATCTCTGTCCTTGTCTATCGGTAACTGTAGGTTTGGGACTGGTGATGACACTGAATACAACACAGATGTGTGAGTTTCGGTGCATGTAGTCGTGCGCCGAGCCCAGGTTTTCTGATCGCGATGTTAGCGCGTAACGTATCTTCCTCTTTTTATTTAATACATCAATGTTTAATTGTCGAGGTTTTAATTACAAAAGGAGACGCCGATAGATACTGTATTACATTTTACTGTACTTTTAAATTATTACCATATGGATCGTTGCGGTTCACAGACCGACTTTGACATAGATGTCAAAGTCGGTCTGTGAACCGCAACGATACGAAACTTTTCCGAAACTATCAACATCAGAGTTGACAGATCTGTCAACTCTGATGTTGATACTTTCGGAAAAGTTTTATTAGGTAAAAATATTGCATTCACTTAAAAGGTACGTTAAGTATCAGAACGTAAAATCAGATACAGTCTTTTTCGTAAGTGGAGCATTTTTACCACCCTAGGAGCAAAATAGGACCAGTATGCGGTATTAAGTTGCTAATACTATTCTTAAAATCGCGAAATATCCTTATATAAATAGTTCATTTGAGAAAAAAAAAACAGAAACATTTTTTCAAATCAAATCAAAACGATGAATGTACATTCATTTAGTAATCTACAAGATATAATAAATCTTTCATACCCACATCTAAGAAGATCGAATCCAGGCCGAAGGCCATCAAGGTCTAATTCAGCAGTGATGTAATAAAGGACTCCATTATCAGTGGCATATGAGTAGTTGCCAAGTGAGCAACGATAAAGCCTTGCTGATACTACTCTATAGAGACCCCAATTCTGTACATAGTAACAGATCCGTTCACATTCTTAGCTTCAGGGATGAGCACCATCCTCCTTTCCTGTCCCTGATCTCTGTCAGGAGGGTTGGGGTCCGGAATTCCTATCACTGTTTCTACTATAGTTGTGATATTGGGCCCTTCAAAACCATTGTTGACTGCAACCACTCCAATCTGGAACTTTGAACCTGGTTGCAGTTTTAATAGTTCACTGTTAAAGGTTTTATTTGACACTCCATTCAAGATCAATGAGTGCAGCGTCAGTGTATGTCTCAAGAACATGGTGATAAATAAGCTTTGATGTAAGCTTTGAGTTTTGTTGTAAGCTTACTTTATTACTCCAAGTTATTATAAACTTTTAATGCTGTACCAGGAACCGTTTGTGAAATTAATGGTCTATGGGCCGAGAGTTGTATAATTCAGGGCTATTAGGCAACTCAACTACTGATAATTAAAATAAATTGACAAATTAAGATTCAAAGCCATTTTCGTAGGTTTGTACTGTAAATACCGTGTATTTAAGTATTTTACGATATCCTACACTCGCACTGACTAATTTCTTGCGATTAGGCTTTTTTACGAGTACTATTATCTTGACTATTTCCATTAATTGACTCTGTATGGCAGACGAGAAGCATACGTAAAACTTTATTTTGATTATAAACAAATGGAAAATAGTCCATTACGTGTTTTATGGTCTTCGTAGGAAATGTGAAAGTATAAAAGATTAAGATATAGCTTCTGCTAGCTCGCTTGGCAACCATCCCAACGTAACATAAAGCCCTATGTCCTATCTAGGACACGTGGTTTACCTGTGTGCCAAGATTTATCATGTTGTGTTAAAACATGTGTTATAACATGTCCATTCTTACGGTGGACATCTAACATACGGCAATGCCACAACAGTATGTAGTAAGAGTGCATTGACTCGGATACATTTTAAAGGACAGAGGACTTGTTGGCAGATATCGCTTGGTATATGCCGATCGAAATTACATTCTACAATACCCTACACATTACATATTCAGACGCCATAAAACACACACATAAACACACTACTACAATTCACACACACAGAAATAAAGCGGAGAACTCAAACATTATATTTATTTATTAAACTTTACTAATAGCGGCAATGTAATATATTTGTTATTGGGATGTTAACTCAATTAAATTTAAAAATTGTAAATAATAAATTAAATATAATGAATTACCAAAATAATTTACAGATAAAATAAATTACGAATAAATTATTCATATACAAATTGTGACCAGCCAGGAAGGAACCCTGACACCTGAGATACAGGACATGTCCTAGTTTGGGTGTCATATGTTTCTAGCTTTTTGCATGTACTAATCATTGTATTTCTTCTTGTCAATTCTCTCATTGTGTATTAGGCTTCGAATGAATAAATTATTATTATTATTTTAGCATAAACGTGCGATCTTGCAAACACAGTACGGTAATCCTATTCGACCACAGCAAGCCGAAATGGGTCGGATGCACTTCATTGGTCACCGGAGCTTCACGAATCTCATTGCCCAATTCATATATAAGTTAACCCAAATAAAGCGGTTCATTTGTTAACGGAGAAGCCGTTTTTGATAGATGATTAGGTGCGGGCAAAGGTGGTGCGGCAGCTAGTGTAGGCGCGGGTGACACTTGTTTCTTCTGACGAGCCGGCGGCTATAATCACCTTTAAAACGGTCTTCACCTCTAAAATTCCTTCCATCTCGACGTAGTGCCCTATTGGACACCTCCAAAGCCACCAAAACGATTTGGATGGTACATTGTTAAGAAAGGTTATATTTAAATGCCCTATCCAGGGTCTTCTAACTCAAATATGAGTATTCCACAATAGCAGAACCAAGAGAATGGTATCCAAATCCGTTGAGAGCTTAAGACTAGAAAAGGTAACAAACAGACAGACCGAGATACTTTCTGTATGGGTAGTAGAGATTCCCGAAGAGTTATGGGCTAGTCCAAACTGTCTTGTTAATCAAGTATATATATGCAGTTGGATGTGATGTAAAGGAGCTATAGTATTAATGCAGCATGACGATGTTGTGATTACCGTGAAACTGAACCGAATCAATCACTAATTAACTCAGCATTGCAGTCCAATGCTGGACATACAACATTTTACATAACCCTCTGTAAGGTGCAATTGTAAAACGTTTATATACCTACTTAAGTATAATAACGAAATTGATTTTTCTTTCGTGTAAGGTGCAATTGTAAAACGTTTACAACGTTTACCTACTTAAGTATAATAAGGAAATTTATTTTTCTTTAGTTTTTGTTATAACTTGTCTAGATGCCAATCAAGCTATTGAAGTAAATGTCTTGAGTATAGTTTATTTTTAAGCAGTACCATAGCACTTATAAAATTTTCATTTCCCACCTAAACAATAAAAAAATACATATCTGCCCAGCTTTGTCCCAACTATATTGAGGGCGGCTTGCAGTTTAACCGGTTGCAGCTGGATCTGCAGCCTCATTGCGCAATTGAATTCGGCAAGACAAAGGGTTTGACCGCCATCAATTGACCAATTACATAATATATTAATAATAGTGGTGGCTATTAAATATTATAAATAAAACAATTTGAATAAAAATGTTAGGTACTCGAACTTAACTAGAAAGAAATAACATCTTGTTTAAAAACTATATATCGTAGGAATTAGAAGTCGTATACTTAATAAATGATTACACGTTTTAATTAAATTATACCCGTTTTAGCTACGGTAGTTATAACTAATTAGTATTTATGAATAATCCACATCATGACTCAACTTCTAGTTTCAGACTTGTTTACTCTCAAAGTTGAGGCCAAAACCATAATTTAAATCAATTCACTTAATTTAATTTAAGCTCACTCCATCGTCGACTCTATCTCTGTCACCTCTGACCTAGACTATAGTCAAGAGCAAACTCACCTCAAATAAAAAAAAAACTATGTTTTCAAACGACAGTTTTGAAATCTTTAGTTTTTATCTTTTATTTTATTTTATTTATTTGGGAAAACAAACGGTTACACATTACAGTAATAAAATAAATTTGAACAACTGAGCGTGACAAATGTAAAACCAATGACATTCTCCACAGTATACAAAACCATTTTACAAAACAAATGCGACGTGCGCTTGTCGTATCTTAATTTATTCAGATTTGCATTATTAAATCTTACATGTAAAACTAAATAGGCATGCATAGTTTAGGTAATGGGTTAAAATTTCTTTATCTGTCTATTTTCTTGTAACAACCAAGTTAAATAACTTCAATAAAGTTATCTGGCCAATAATTTCATATAAATTTAGTATAATTTTCTAATGAAAGGAGGAGGAGATCGTGGCTAAATAATAACAGCCCCACTGGTCGATCATTAAGGTTAAGCAAAGCTTGCCGAGGTCGGTCCGTGGATGGGTGACCATTTCAACGTACCGAGATTCCTCCGTGCCTCGGAAAGCACGTTAAGCCGTTGGTCCCGGCTGTCATTTGAAGATCTTTGACAGTCGTTATTACGGGTAGTCAGAAGCTTGAGATCTGAAACCAGTCTTGCCAAGGGGTACCGTGTTACCCAGTTATTGGGTTGTGGAGGTCAGATAGGCAGTCGCTCCCTGTAAAACTCTAGTACTCAGCTGAATCCGGTTAGACTGGAAGCCGACCCCAATATAGTTGGGAAAAGGCTAGGCAGGCAGGCATAATTTTCTAATGAATCTGGTTGAGTTAACCGTCTTTAGAGAAAATATGCCTTACCTTATATCTAGCAAATTAAAGCTTATTAATATAGGCCATGTAGTCTAGAAGTTAATAAGATGGGAACAAATGTAATCGAGTACAAAATCCGCATCTTCATTTTAGTTACATAGGTTTTATCCCGACTTAGACTTAGCCTCTGGAGTATAAGTAAGTCTAGTTAGAAATAAAGAGAATATCAGAAAAGAAAATCTTATTAAAGAATTTTCAGGAATATTTTCGACGAAATGTAATCAAAATTATGATATTCGTTGTGTTTTCATTTTATCGTGTTTATTTTATTATTACTATCTTTTGGTTCAATTATAATTAAATTTACTTACAACTTTTGCTCATTTGTTAGTCATGTCCAACAATATAATATTTCCAGTATCACCAGTATCAGCAATCCTTCTAGATGACGTAAATCACAATAGCATGTTATCGAAACTGCAATCGTCACAGTAAAGAACTTTCGAGACAGCGTACGTCGCAATGGTAAACTTTCGCAGTAACGTACATCGCAGTTAAGAACTTTCGCGACAACGTACTTTGCAATCGTAAACTTTCGCAGTAACGTACATCGCAGTTAAGAACTTTCGTGACAACGTACTTCGCAATGGTATACTTTCGCTGTAACGTACTTCGCAGTGACGAACTTTCGCAAAAACGAACGTCGCGATAGTAAACTTTCGCAGTACCGTACATCGCGGTTCGCAACAATGGGGTACACCCGTATTTTGAGAAGCAGTGAACGGCCACAAAATTCCTATACACTATTACTGTTACAACATGTTATAAGTTGTTTTGTCGTGAACTGGTCCTTGGTAGCGTTACATTTATGTAAAATTTTCACAAGTTTTTTTCTTTGTTTACAGGTAATAACAAAACACCAACAACAGGATTTACTTCGGTTGTCATGGCAGCAAGGTCGTATGTTGTAGTTTTTTAACCCCCGACGGAAAAAGGGGTTTTATAAGTTTTACGTATGTACCTTTGTGTTAGTGTATTTTTGTATCTGTCTTTGGCATCATAGCTCCTAAAAGGACGAACCGATTTTATTTTAATTACTTTTTTGTTTGAAGGTGACATTATCGGGAGTGGAACTGAAGCTATGTTGAAAATCGGTTCAGCCGTTCAAAAGTTATGGGCGTTTTACTGTTTGATCGGGGTATTTTCTCAAGATATCGTGTCATAATAACGTGTTCGCTAGATTGTTGATTGAAGCGTGTCTACTACTAGATAAATTATGAAGTTTAAAAAGTATGAAATAAAAATAAAATAATCGGGGGTTTTGGTAATTTTTAATTTTTACTTGTAACTAAATGTAATTAACTGAAATACATAAATAATAGTAGGTCCACAGAGCCAACTATGAACTTAACTGCAGCAGCAGCAATTATGAACAGCTGAGATAATAAAAATATGTTCTTCCAACACGACAAAACAAACTTTTGTACAACTTACACCATCATCTCGTATTACCATCCTTTGACATGCCTAACAAGAAGACAAACAATTCAAATGCCACAATATCATAAATCTTTACCTACATGCTTTATTTTATCGCTAATTCCCGCAAAGCTTTAGGAGGAGTGCAGTTCCACTCGGATAACAAAACGTGGGTTGTTGATCTATACAGCCGTTGAGCTTTTAGTACCGCACTGGTATTTATGATGATTTAAATAAATTACAGCAGCATTAATAGAACTACAATCATGTGGATAAATTAACTGTCCCGTGTATTTATGAGTTTCAGAAATGTTTGAAAGGAAAGAGGATTTAAACAGTTGAATGGCAGAAAAACGTTTCCTTTTGGTTTTAGCGTGGTTTCTTTAGGGTTCCGTACCCAAAGGGTGAAAACGGGACCCTATTACTAAGACTCTACGGTCCGTCTGTCTGTCTTGTCTGTCTGTCTGTCTGTCTGTCACCAGGCTGTATCTCATGAACCGTTAGACAGTTGAAATTTTCACAGATGATGTATTTCTCTTGCCGCTATAACAACAAATACAAAAAACAGAAAAAAAACATTATTTAAGTGGGCTCCCAAACAACAAACATGTTTTTTTGCCGTTTTTTGCAATAATGGTACGGAACCCTTCGTGCGCGAGTCCGACTCGCAATTGGCCAGTTTTTGTTAGTGATGCAACGGAAGTGTCATAGCGAAATCAAAAACGGCAACAGATGTTATAAGTTAACTTTGGTAGCAACAGAAATTAAAATTAATAATATTAATGTACTTATTATTTTTTAGTAAAACAGTATTCAAAATTAAATGAAGGCAAATTATATTGACTCCGTATCAAAACGTCCTATTCGCAAAATTACCTAAGAGCAGAACGTCATATTCTCAAAATCAAGAGGCTCATCGGCGATGAGGCGCTGGTCAAGTCAAAGCTCCAGAGTCTTGAACATCGTCGCCGAGTTGCCAGCTTGTCGGTTTTTTATCGGTTACATTTCGGGGAGTGTGCGATGGAATTGCACGATATAATTCCACCTAGCCCGTTCCATCATCGGACTACCAGACGTACGGCGATGCGCCATCGATACATGGTAGACATCCCACCCATACGCACAAAACGTTTTGGGAACACTTTTATTATGCGTACAGCTAAGGAGTGGAATTCCCTGCCGGAGTCTGTGTTTCCCGATAGCTACAATCTAGGGGTCTTTAAGTCAAGAGTGAATAGGTTATTTCTAGGCAAGCGTGTTTCACCGTCGACCACATCATCGCTTACCATCAGGTGAGATTGTGGTCAAGCGCGAGCCTATAGGATATAAAAAAAAAAAAAAATCTAGTCCAAAAGCGCCAAACTAATATTATATAAAGATTAGTTTTCAGCCCAGCAATCTGCTACGGTGTTCTTCACAAATTGCTAGTCCACTTGCCCACGCGCGCGTTACACCGCCATATAGTTTCGTTTAAATTTCAATTTTAAAAGTTGTGGTAGTAGAAGCAGAGGTCTGTAACATCTCTAGTCTTTTATAATGCACCCGAATGTTATCCATGGTAAAATATTTTCAAACAATTTAATAAATTGTAGTTTTGAACTATCAAAGGCATCGGACTCAGAAAGATAGTTGCCTATTCAAAATTGCAGATTTAATTGAGAACAATTGTCAAGGAACGGCATAGTTAGTTACTTTTATTACCGTCGAGCTTTTTCAATGTATTGTTAAATGGTTGAAGTTCATCCGTAATTTATTTATAGAAGATACGTAAATAGTGGTTGACGTGATATTAATTTCCTCTTACTGACAGTTACACCTTATACGAAGATATATTAACATTTTTAATAGTCATTAAAACAAATAAAGTAATACGCGGTCGGCTGTTTGAGGATGAACATAAAAATCATTGACCTCATCACAAAGGTAGAACGGCAGATGTACCTACACTTGAAAAGAGATACCTAAATAAAATAAATCGCGAAATTTTAGATTTGCGTTCAGCAATCAAATTACATAATAATAATAGCCTTTATTCAGACATCTTATACAAATTGATTTATCAAAAGCATTGTTCTATGTGACACCTGTCTGTGTGCCTTTATAGGCAAAGGCCTCCTCCAACTGTTTCCATTTTCCTCTATCTTTAGCAACTGTTGTCCATCCACCTCCAGCTATGACCTTTATTTCATCCACCCATCTTCTTGGTGGCCTTCCTCGTTTCCGCTTAATATGCCTTGTGAACCAGTTCGTTATTGATTTAGACCATTTCTCTTTTCCTCTGATTGTGTGTCCTGTCCATCTCCATTTCAGCTTTCTGATAGTTACTGTGACATGTTTTGTTCTTGTGCAATTCTTTATATTGGTGGTTCTTACTCTATCAGAAAGTCTCTTCCCCATCTTGCTTCTTTCCATTGCGTTTTGGCATGTTTCTAGTTTATGGATATGAGTTTTATTCAGCGCCCAGGTTTGGCAGCCATATGTAAGGACAGGCAGTACGCAAAGTTTACGATCGACAGTTACCGAAAAGTTTACGTTTGACAGTCATGCTCATTTCAGGGTTTTTCATAACTTCTTTTAAACTCCAGTATTGTTTCCATGCATTACCTATACGCCTGTTGATTTCCTTAGAGGTAAGGTCCATTGGCGAGATTGTTTGACCGAGATAGATGTATTCATCTACATAATCAATTGTGTTGTTGTTGTTCACGTGGATTGGTTCTTGGTTCCCGTTTGTCATGGCCTTGGTTTTATCGGCCCGTACAATACAAAATTTGCGGTAATTCTCCCGTTTCCAATTGTTTTATCTTCAGGCAATTTACATGTAACTCAGTTCTTGTACTTTATCCCCGCACTGATCTAGGGATATGTATGCTGATTCTCGATTTGGCATGATTTTATGGGAGCCATTTATAATCTGAATTGACTTTCATCAAATAGTCTGTCTGCCAAACTCAACAATATCGTGTGAGTTTTGTCCGATAATTAAACTCTTGAACGCTTTTATGAAGACTTATGCGATTGTTTAAAAGCCGGTTAAGATCATAAGGTACGTTATGGCTGGTGCTGCGACGACGGGTCCAAAGATGTTAGTGAGGTAAATCCATCGCCGGATTGGTGTTGAGAGCTCGAGGATTCCTTCTTCAAACCAGAAAAGCGGCCAAATGGTGTCAGAAAAGTTATTTAATTATATTGTTGTTCGGTATGTTCGGCGCGTGGTTCATCTTCGCGGGTTTCGAGGGGGACTCCAATTTTCGGTTGTATCATGAAGTAAGTTTCATGCTTCTTCTTGTTAGGTTTTAGACCATCGAAGGTAAGCAGAAGCCTTGGGTTGGCGTTAGCAGAAGTGAAGGAACGTGAGGCATTCTGGAGCGTTGTATTGACAAATGCTAATATTTTGCACCCCATTCGGAGGACACTTCTCTCCGGGGTGGAAATCATTGACCTCATCACAAAGTTTTTATTATAAGAGATTTTATAAAATTCATGCACAAAGGTAGAATGGAAGTTGTACACTTGAAAATAGAAACCTTAATAAAATAAATCGCAAAATTGTAGATTTGCGGTCAGCAATCAGGAAAAAAAAAACAAAAATTATTTATGTTATTAAACTGGAAGAGTTGAAGTCAAATCATTTGTTGATCTGTATAACCATTTTACACAGCCGAAAATAGTTTTAATTGATTTTTTTATATTTATAGTATTACAAAAAAGTGTGCGCACCACTATCTAATCATTACATATTTAGTTATTTACAGACATAAATATCTCCAGTCATTACTTCCCGACATTTCTCATAAATAAATTATTGTTCAACACGCGATTACACACAAACTTCAATAGGGATATGATCGTCAGATAGGAGTCAGCACGTCACTACCTTGCGTGCGCTTTCTTGATTTATTCTCTAGATGGCGCTCGCTCGCTTATCTTCGGAGCAACTATTACGACACATGTTTGGCTGGTAGGACCATATTAACGGCACGCTGCGCCATGATACTTGCACTGTTCAATTATTCCATGTTATCCATGTTAAAATTACGTAAACGTTGAAACTACTTCAAATAATTTCATCGTGTGGCCGATTTAACAGATTTTTGGGGTCAAGTATACTAATAGCCAATCCAACTGTTTTTAATCGGCTAATATCTTAAGCTGGTGGCATTTTGCGAGGTACATAAGCTGGAGCGACCCCATCTAGATAATGCCTTTTAGCTTGTGGATAGTTATCCACAAGCTAAAAGTAAACAGGGCAGAATCCTTCGTAAAATTTTTACTTGTCCACGAAGCACATCAAAGTCGACACTCGACAGGCAAGAAGGCTCAATGCCAACACGACTTCAGGTTGGTTGGTTGCCTTTCATTGTAGAGTCATCGAATCTTTAGCACTAATTCTCCCGTTTCCAATTTTTTAATCTACAGTAAATTTTCATGTTAATCGGTTCTTGTACTTTATCTCCGCACTGATCTAGTGGTATGTATGCTGATTCTCGATTTGGCATGATTTTGTGGGAGCCATTTATAATCTGAATCGAGCTTCTTTGAATAGTCAAAGTCAAAATATATTTATTCAATTAGGCCAATAAACGGCACTTTTGAACGTCACAAAAATTAAAATTAAAATTTACAAGTAATAAAAATAAAAAAACTACCGTGCATTCGGAAAGTAGATTGTTATGGAGAAGAACGCACAAGAAACTCCATACATACTCTTTTAAAAAAAAAATTGGTGTTTTACAATATTTACATACGTACATACATTAATATTTGTGAGGACGATGCACCCAGAATAGCTCTACACACTAAACTACGTACAGGTATAAAGTATTAAAAAGCATTAACAGGAAAATTAATTAATTTGATAAGTAGGAACATGGTTCTCACATACTTACAAATATTACAAAATATAAATATAGGTAAAATACCTAATTCAACAACAACGGAACAGTGTGTGAGTCAATTTCTAAAAAAAAAACAATGAATACAATAACTATGAATAGGAATAAACCGGCCAGGTTCGAGTCGGACTCGCGCACGAAGGGTTCCGTACCATTATCGCAAAAAACGGAAAAAAAACACGTTTGTTGTATGGGAGCCCCACTTATTTATTTATTTTATTCGGTTTTTAGTATTTGTTGTTATAGCGGCAATAGAAATACATCATCTGTGAAAATTTCCACTGTTTAGCTATCACCGTTCATGAGATTCAGCCTGGTGACAGACAGACAGACAGACGGACCGCGGAGTCTCAGTAATAGGGTCCCGTTTTTACCCTTTGGGTACGGAACCATAATAAATTAACAAATTTGATTTTGTCTACACCAAAGATTGCCCTATGGAGCAGGACCAGCATGTTTCCAAGCATTCTTATCTTGAATATAATCATCTAATTTGTAATATGCTTGTTTACAAAGAGTGTTTTTAACTAAAGTTTTAAATTAATTTCATTTAGTTTTAATTTATCACAAGGTATTTTGTTATAGAATTTAACACAGTAACCCATGAAAGATGATTGTACTTTAGCTTGTCTGTAAGACGGATGATCTATCTTATCTTTATTTCTGGTATTACAATTGTGTCTATCACTGACTTTACTAAAGAGATGAATATTTTTCCTTACATGCATAATATTTTCATAAATGAATTGGCAACAAACTGTCAAAATATTAATATTTTTAAACAGTTCCCTAAGAGATTCACGGTGACTTAACTTATATATGGCTCTGACAGCTCTCTTTTGCAATAAACATATGGATTCAATGTCAGCCGCTCGACCTTACAGTAAAATACCGTATGACATTATGCTGTGAAAGTAACTAAAATAGACAAAACGCGCGGTTTCAACATCCGTTAACTGTCTTATCTTTCTAACAGCATAAGCGGCTGAGCTTAGCCGACCCGCAATAGATGTTATGTGAGGACCCCATTGCAATTTGTCGTCTAGAGTGATTCCCAGGAAAACTGTTTGATTTACAAAGTCCAGCTTTTCGCCATTCAATATGATATCGCATTCGGTACTTCTAACATTCGGCAATGTGAATCTAATACATTTGGTTTTTTTTTCATTAAGTACTAAATTGTTTGCCGTGAACCAATTTTGGACCTGATAAATGAAGTTATTCACGTCATCAAGATTTCGTGACCGCCGATCTATTTTAAATATCAAAGATGTGTCATCAGCAAACAACACCATCTTCGGTTGATTTTGTAGTAATTGGGGTAAATCGTTAATATAAACTAAAAAGAGGTAAGGACCCAAGATCGAGCCTTGAGGAACACCCATTGTCATTTCAGACCCTAGTGAGTTTACGCCGTTTACCTGAACTTTAACTTTAGTCTGTCTGCCAAGCTCAACAATATCGAGTGAGTTTTGTCCGATAACTAAACTCTTGTACGCTTTTGTACCTAAACTCTTGTACGCTTTTGTGAAAACTTATGCGATTGTTAAAAGCCGGTTAAAATCATGGAGTACGTTATGGCTGGTGCTGCGACGACGGGTCCAAAGATGTTTGTGAGTTAGATCCATCGCCAGATTGGTGTTGAGAGCTCGTGGATTCCTTCTTCAAACCACAAAACCGGGCAGATAGATGGTGTCAGAAAAGTTATGAATATTGTTGTTCGGTATGTTCGGTGCGTGGTCCATCTTCGCGGGTTTATAGGGGGCTCCAATTTTCGGTTGTATCACGAAGTAAGTTTCATGCTTCTTCTTGTTAGGTTTGAGACCATCGATGGGTAGCAGAAGCCTTGGGTTGGCGTAGCAGAAGTGAAGGAATATGAGGTGTACTGGAGCGTTGTATTGACGAAGGCTAAAATTCTGCACCCCGTTCGGAGGACACTTCTCTCCAGGGTAGAAATCATTGACCTCATCACAAAGTTTTTATTCTAAGAGATTTTTATAATGCACAAAGTTAGAATGGAAGTTGTACACTTGAAAAGAGAAACCTAAATAAAAAAAATCGCAAAATTGTGGATTTGCGGTCAACAATCATGAAAAAAAGAAACGAAAATGTTACTAAACTGGAAGAGTTAAAGTCAAATCATTTGTTGATCTGTATAACCGGCACAGCCGAAAATTATTTTAATTGATTTTTTAATATTTATAGGATTACAAAAAAGTGTGCGCACCACTATGTAATCATTACATATTTAGTTATTTACAGACATAAATATCTTCAGTCTTTATTACCGGAAATTTCTCATAAATAAATTATTGTTCAACACGCGATTGCACACAAACTTCAATAGGGATGTGATCGTCAGATAGGAGTCAGCACGTCACTAGCTTGCGTGCACTTTCTTGATTTAATCTCTAGATGGCGCTCGCTCGCTTATCTTCGGAGCAACTATTACGACACATGTTTGGCTGGTAGGACCATATTAAGGACACGCTGCGCCGTGATACTTGCATTGTTCAATTAAAGCATAGGCTTTGCGCAAACACATTTTCTTTCTACAACAATTCTTTCTAGTGTTAATCAGGTAGACGTTGAAACTCGTGCAAATAATTTTCATCGTGTGGCCGATTTAACAGATTTTTGGGGTCAAGTATACTAATAGCCAATCCAGCTGTTTTGACTCGGCTAAGCTCTACGTAATTTGGAGGCTTCTAGCGAGCTACATAAGCGGGAGCGGTGCTATCTAGATAATACCTTTTAGCTTGTGGATAGTTACAGCCCAGGAAAGTATTCAGGGCAAAATCCTTTGTTCAATTTTTACGTGTCCACGACGCGCATCAAAGTTGACAGGCAAGAAGGCTCAACTCAACTCTTGTACTTTATACACGCATTAATTTAAGGGTATGTTTGCTGATTCTCGCTTTGACATGATTTTGTGGGAGCCATTTATAATCAGAATCGAGCTTCTTCGAAAAGTCTGTCTGCCAAACTCAACAAGTTCGAGTGAGTTTTGTCCGATATCTAGACTGTTGTATGATTTTATGAACGTGCGATAATTTTAAAAGCCGGTTAAGATCATGGAGTATGTTATGGCTGGAGATGCGACGACGGGTCCAAAGATGTTTGTGAGGTAGATACATCCACCAGGTTGCTGTTGAGAGCTCGAGGATTCCTTCTTCAGACTACAAAACCGGGCAGATTGTGTATGGTGTATGATGGTGATCTGTGAAGTTATAAATATTGTTGTTCGGGGCGTGGTCCATCTTCGTGGGTTTCGAAAGGGACTCCAATTTTCGGTTGTATCACGAAGTATGTTTCATGCTTCTTCTTGTTCGGTTTGAGACCATCGAAGGGTAGCAGAAGCCTTAGGTTTGCGTCGCAGAAGTGAAGGAACGTGAAGCATACTGGAGCGTTGTATTGTCAAAGGCTATTATTCTGCACCCCGTTCGAAGGACACTTCTCGCCGGTGTTGAAATCATTGACCCATCACAAAGCTTTTATTCTAAGAGATTTTTATAGAATTCATGCACAAAGGTAGAATGGAAGATGTATACTTGAAAAGAGAAACCTAAATAAAATAAATAGCAAAATTTTAGATTGCCGGTCACCGGAAGAGTTAAAATCAAATCATTTGTTGATCCGTATAACCGGCACAGTCGAAAATTATTTTAATTGTTTTTTTTTTTTTCAATTCATTATAGGCTCGCGCTAGACCACTATCTCACCTGATGGATATTTACGGGATCACAAAAACGTGTGCGCACCATTATCTAATCATTACATATTTTGTTATTTACAGACATAAACAACTCCAGTCATTATTTCCCGACATTTCTCATAAATAAATTATTGTTCAGCACGCGTTTACACACAAGCTTTAATAGGGATGTGATCGTTAGATAGGAGTCAGCACGTCACTAGGTTGCGTGCGCTTTCTTGATTTATTCTCTAGATGGCGCTCGCTCGCTTATCTTTGGAGTACCGATAACGACACATGTTTGACTGGTAGGACCATATTAACGACACGCTGCGCCATGATACTTGAACTGTTCAATTATAGCATAGGCTTTACACTAACACATTTTATTTAATTTTTATTCTACATCAATAGTTTCTAGTGTTAAAATTACGTAGACGTTAAAATTCCTGCAAATAATTGTCATCGTGTGGCCGATTTAACAGACTTTTGGGGTCAAGTTTACTAATAGCCAATCCAGCTGTTTTAACTCGGGTGAGATCTACGTAAGCTGGAGGCTTCCTGCGAGGTACATAAGCTGGAGCGGCGCTATCTAGATAATGTCTTTTACGAGTAGCTTGTGGATAGTTACAGCCCAGGAAAGTATTCAGGGCAAAATCCTTCGATAAATATTTACTTGTCCACGAAGCGCATCAAAGTCGACAGGCAGGAAGGCTCATTGCCAGCACCACTTCAGGTTGGTTGCCTTTCATTGTAGAGTCATATCGAATTCAATAAATACCTTTTGCGGTAATTCTCCCGTTTCTAATTGTTTAATTCTCAGACAATTTACATGTAACTCAGTTCTTGTTCTTTATCCCCACACTGATTAAGGAGTATGTATGCTGATTCTCGATTTGGCATGATTTTGTGGGAGCCATTTAGAATCTGAATCGAGCCAGGCGTGTCTTTTTTCCGCAAAAAAGAGCCTATTCCACCCGGCTCCATCTTTCCGTGGTGTAACCGTGCCGATAACGGACCATCTCGTCCTTCTTGGTGTTACGTTAACATCGACCCTCAATTTTGGCCCTTTCATTGAGGCAAAGGCTCAGTTGGCTGCAAAAAAGTTTGGGATCCTTGCAAAGGTGAGACGGTACTTCACGCCTGAACAGCTGCTCAAATTGTATAAAGCGGTCATGCATGGAGTACTGCTCTCACCTCTGGGACGGATCTGCCAAATATCAACTTGATGCACTTGAGTCGATTGACAAACGGGCCAAGAGGCTTATCGGTAACGATGCACTGGTCGCCTCAAAGCTCCAGAGCCTTGAACATCGACGCCATGTGGCCAGTCTGTCGGTTTTTTATCGGTTACATTTCGGGGAGTGTGCGATGGAACTGCACAATTTGATTCCACCTAGCCCTTTTCATCACCGGACAACAAGACGTACGGCAATGCGCCACCGGTACATGGTGGACATCCCACCCATACGTACAAAGCGTTTTGCGAATACTTTCATTGTACGCACAGCTAAGTAGTGGAATTCCCTGCCGGAGTCTTTGTTTCCTGATAGCTACAACCCTGGGGTCTTTAAGTCAAGAGTGAATAGGTTACTTCTAGGCAAGCGTGCTTCACCGTCGACCACATCATCACTTACCATCAGGCGAGATAGTGGTCAAACGCGAGCCTATCGAAAAATAAAAAAAAAAAAAAAAAAGCTTCTTTGAATAGTCTGTCTGCCAAGCTCAACAATATCGAGTGAGTTTTGTCCGATAGCTAAACTCTTGTACGCTTTTGTACCTAAACTATTGTACGCTTTTGTGAAAATTTATGCGATTGTTAAAAGCCGGTTAAGATCATGGAGTACGTTATGGCTGGTGCTGCGATGACGGGTCCAAAGATGTTTGTGAGTTAGATCCATCGCCAGATTTGTGTTGAGAGCTCGTGGATTCCTTCTTCAAACCACAAAACCGGACAGATGGTGTCGGAAAAGTTATATATATTGTTGTTCGGTATGTTCGGCGCGTGGTCCATCTTCGCGGGTTTCGATGGAGACTCCAATTTTCGGTTGTATCACGAAGTACGTTTCACTTGTTACGTTTGAGACCATCGAAGTGTAGCAGAAGCATTAGGTTGGCGTCGCGGAAGTGAAGGAACGTGAGGCATACTGGAGCGTTGTATTGACAAAGGAAGGCTCAATTCCAACACTTCAGGTTACTTGACTTACTGTTACTCAGTTCTTGTACTTTATCCACGCACTAATTTAAGGGTATGTGTGCTGATTCTCGCAATGACATGATTTTGTGGGAGGCATTTATAATCAGAATCGAGCTTCTTCGAATAGTCTGTCTGACAAGCTCAACAATTTCGAGTGAGTTTTGTCCGATAAATAAACTCTTGTACGCTTTTATGAAGACTTATGCGATTGTTAAAAGCCGGTAAAGATCATGGAGTACGTTATGGCTGGTGCTGCGGCGTCGGGTCCAAAGATGTTTGTGAGGTAGATCCATCGCCAGATTTGTGTTGAGAGCTCGTGGATTCCTTCTTCAAACCACAAAACCGGGCAGATAGATGGTGTTGGAAATGTTATATATATTGTTGTTCGGTATGTTCGGCGTGTGGTCTATCTTCGCGGGTTTCGAGGGGGACTCCAATTTTCGGTTGTATCACGAAGTAAGTTTCATGCTTCTTCTTGTTAGGTTTGATACCATGGAAGGGTAGGAGAAACATTAGGTTGGCGTCGCAAAAGTAAAGAAACGTGAGGCATACTGGAGCGTTGGTAATATTCTGCACCCCGTTCGGAGGACACTTCCCTCCGGGGTAGAAATCATTGACCTAATCACAAAGTTTTTATTCTAAGATTAAGTAAAATGGAAGATGTAACCTTAAAAAGAGATACCTAAATAAAATAAATCGCAAAATTATAGATTTGCGTTCAGCAATCATAAAAAAAAACGAAAATGATTTACGTTGCTAAACCGGAAGAGTTGAAATCAAATCATTTCTTGATCTTTATAACCGGCACAGCCGAAAATAATTTTAATGGATTTTTAATATTTATGGGAATACAAAAAAGTGTGCGCACCATTATCTAATCATTACATATTTCGTTATTTACAAACATAAACAACTTCAGTCATTACTTCCCGACATTTCTCATAAATAAATTATTGTTCAATACGCGATTTCAAACAAACTTCGATAGGGATGTGATCATCAGATAGGAGTCAGCACGTCACTAGCTTGTGTGCGCTTTCTTGATTTATTCTCTAGATGGCGCTCGCTCGCTTATCTTTGGACCATATTACACGCTGCGCCATGATACTTGCACTGGTCAAATAAAACATAGGCTTTATGCAAACACATTTTATTTCATTTTCTTTCTATATATATCAATCGTTTCTAGTGTTAAAATTACGTAGACGTTAAAATGCCTGCAAATAATTGTCATCGTGTGGCCGATTTAACAGATTTTTGGGGTCATGTTTACTAATAGCCAATCCAGCTGTTTTTACTCGGCTAAGAGCTACATACGCTGGAGGCTTTCTGCGAGTCACATAAGCTAGAGCGGCTCTATCTAGAGAACGCCTTTAGCTTGTGGATAGTTACAGCCCAGGAAAGCATTCAGGGCAAAATCTTTTGTTAAATTATTACATGTCCACGTAGCGCATCAAAGTGGATAGGCAGGAATGCTCAATGCCAGAACCACTTTAGGTTGGTTGCCTGTCATTGTAGAGTCATCGAATCTTTAGGAGTAATTCGCCCGTTTCCAATTGTTTAATCTACGGTAAGTTTTTATGTTACTCAGTTCTTGTACTTTATCCCCGCACTGATTTAGAGGTATTGTTTATATGCTGATTCTCTATTTGACATTATTTTGTTGAAGCCATTTTATCATCTGAATTAAGCTTCTTCGAGTAGCCTGTCTGCCAAGCTCAACAATTTCGAGTGACTTTTGTCCGATAACTAAACTCTTGTACGCTTTTGTGAAAACTTATGCGATTGTTAAAAGCCGGTTAAAATCATGGAGTACGTTATGGCTGGTGCTGCGACGACGGGTCCAAAGATGTTTGTGAGTTAGATCCATCGCCAGATTGGTGTTGAGAGCTCGTGGATTCCTTCTTCAAACCACAAAACCGGGCAGACAGATGGTGTCGGAAAAGGTATATATATTGTTGTTCGGTATGTTAAGCGCATGGTCCATCTTCGCGGGTTTTAAGGGGGACTCCAATTTTCGGTTGTATCACGAAGTAAGTTTCATGCTTCTTCTTGTTAGGTTTGAGTCCATCGAAGGCGTAGAAGTGAAAGTGAAGGAACGTGAGGCGTACTGGAGCGTTGTATTGACAAAGGCTAATCTTCTGCACCCCGTTCGGAGGACACTTCTCTCCGGGGTAGAAGCATTTGTTGATATGATTCACTTCGGTTCTCTTGATTGTTTATGAAGAAGGTGTATAGAGACCAGCTTTGATATCATCTTTGTAGACATCTTCTCGGTATTACAGAGGCAGAATCCTGCATAGATCCTTATCATTCACGTGGACTGTATCAGATTTGGTCTGCGAGCGTGGTGGAAAGAAAGAACCTTCAGATGCAATTTATTTACAATTGCGTTGCAACGGCGTCTTACTTAGTACAATCACATAACATCAGATAACGGCAGGTCGATTTTATTTGTGATTCCATGGCATTTACGTAAGCTGTGTCTTTAAAATTATACTGTCACACCAAAACTGATAGATTGAAGACTGCGGCACTGATTGGACGTTTTTTTTTGCTTCTATTCAAAATGTACAATTATCAATTTATCGAGAGTTTATAATCTTCATATTTGAGAAATTCATCTTTGCTGATGAGGTTTCCAACATTTACGCACTGACTTTATTCCACAAGATAACTACGAAAAATTTCTAACACCGTGCCTCTTACGCCTATTCTTCCAGCTTGTTCAGAAGAATGGGAATTGAGACTCTGTCGAGAGCTTTTGACGTCAAAAGTCCAAAAATACGGCTGCGGCTTTTAGCTTATTAAGTAAACATTAAATCACAGTTGTTCTAAAATTGATTATAGCATCTTAAGTTGATTTATCTTTAATTAATGCGTATTGGATCTCTTAGAAATATTGTTGTGTTTGGTTAGATAATAATTGGTTAGTTGTTTATTAATAAATTTTTCATAATCATTAGAAATTGTTGTGAGTACTGAAATATGCCTACCTAAATATCTATCTTGCAACTCTTAAAAATGGAGTGAAGTGAATGTAGTGAAAAATTCTACGGCAACTCCTGGTACTTACTGAAAGATTAACTATGTGTTTAATTGCTCTTATTAAGATGTGTTGGTTTGATTTGAGTAAGGATGCAGATATATCATCCCAACCAACTGCAGAATTGTTGTTCAAGCTTAGAATAAAATATGCTAATTCATCATCAGAGACATAATAAATATCCATCGAGATAAACGAGCTGTTCACTGTTTGTGACAAGGCAGACGGACCAGCTAGTATTTTCCCTATACTTGCGAAGTATTCATTGTCTTTATTTATTGAGTCTTTGGGGTTGTTACAAAAACTCAGTAAGTCGTTTGGTTATCTCGGATCTATTTAGAACAAACACTTGTTAACAGCATCAGTAATATTTTTGATGACATTCCAAGTCGCCTTTGAGTCACCTCTGGTCTCCTGAGTCGCCTGAAATAGACTTTGATGTTGAATGTTTTTAGTTTTTTCAACAAGCAAGTAGGGAAAATATGAGCATAAAATAGTTATGTTAATATGTATTTGAGGATATAATAGTTTGGTATTCATTCGATGTTTATGCAGTTCCTCTGGTACGATATCTTCGTTCAAAGAGTCGGTAGTAGCTAAGGTTTGTTAGTGATATAGATTTTCGTTTAACATATTAAACGAGAACGATATCATTGAGAGTTACAAGGAAGTTGAACGATATATGCCATACAATTTTTCATATGAAATATATTGAGGTTTTTAGTAAAATGATTTATAGATAATGTGATTGGTGGAAAAGGAAAGTGTTGTTGGGAAGTTAGGCAACAAGGTGTCGTTTGTGGTAGCGTATTTTAGGGTGTCATACCGAAAGGGAATGGAATGCCATTGTTGCTGCAATGTTGTAGGTCTGGTAGAAGCGTCTAGCACTACGTACTTAACGAAATAATTCATAGACTTGGAATTTACACGTATTGTGTAGGCAGTTGTTTTGGCATACCTGAAGTTTAAACCCGTGAAAATAATAAATAGCAAGTACCTAACTACTTCTATTTAGAAATCGACAGCTAACTTGATAATGAGATAGTTGCAAGAATACGTGTTGCATTTTTAGGGTTCCGTAGCCAAATGGCAAAAAACGGAACCCTTATAGATTCGTCATGTCTGTCTGTCTGTCTGTCGGTCTGTCTGACTGTCTGTCTGTCTGTCCGTCCGTATGTCACAGCCACTTTTTCCGAAACTATAAGATCTATGCTGTTGAAACTTGGAAAGTAGATGTATTCTGTGAACCGCATTAAGATATTCATACAAAAATAGAAAAAAAAACAAAAAAATTTGGGGATTCCCATACTTGAAACTGAAACTAAAAATATTTTTTTCATCAAACCCATACGTATGGGGTATCTCTGGATAGGTCTACAAAAATGATATTGAGGTTTCTAAAACCATTTTTATCTAAACTGAATAGTTTACGTGAGAGACACTTCCAAAGTGGTAAAATGTGTGCCCCCCCCCCTGTAACTTCTAAAATAAGAGAATGATAAAACTAAGAAAAATATATGATGTACATTACCATGTAAACTACCACCGAAAATTGGTTTGAACGAGATCTAGTCAGTAGTTTTTTTTTAATATGTCATAAATCGTAAACCGCAATTTACCAAGTACGGAACCCTTCGTGCGCGAGTCCGACTCGCACTTGGCCGGTTTTTATTACAATACTTAGTTTTATTGCATCAAAAACTAACTTTCACACTATCGTCGACTGCATCCTCAGTAATCCTTGCCCGCCATAAATGAGAAAGTGGTCAAAGGCGCGTCATTGGATTTTTTTATGACCTCTTTCGGCAGGCTTGTTTGAATTTTGGGGTCCTATATTCCTTATCTCTTCGTCATGAAGGTCACCCTCTTTGCCAGCTATATTGAAAGTGATCACAAGTGGCCGTGTTCTAGGATCTCGATAAGGCGGGTGCGTCAAGGGCAAGCGTGGGCCAGTGAATGTTGGCGCCGCATTGCTTGAGATAAAGCTCAGAACTCAATTAATGGGAACTATTTGAATACTGGAATTAGTCGTGCAGCGTGCTAGCCCAGAGATTTATAGGTCCGGCGATTTCAAGCACTTTCTAAATTAATCGGAGATATTAATCGCAACAAAAAGGTAAAGGTAAACATAAAGAAACCTATTTGGAATTAATTACCAATTTGGAATCAACAACACACAAGTAAGAAAAACGAGAACACGCACAACGAAAGAGGTGCGATGACTCAATCTCAACGCATTATTTATTTTAATTAAACCATTTGCAATTTAGAATTATCTAGGAAATAATCTATGGTTTATATTTTTAGGCAATTCTGGAGCTATTGATTACGAATGACCATAGATTTGGTCTGGAAAGATAGAAACTAAATAGTGCACTGTTAGTGTAAATGTTACTATGACCACTGATAAAATAGTTGCCTCATACCATACAAAGAAACCGTGCCGACATAACTAGCTTTTAATGAGTACTTTGATCGCGTTCGGTTCAGTTCCACGGCTATAGGTGTTAGCAGCGACTTGCAAATAAAAGGGTTTTCTCGGTTTGTGACAACTCAAAATGCGGTATAATGAGCTACACTCGCGCGCGGGAACCTCTGCTGCATCAGTATGAGATGGAAGCCGTGGTCATGTCACGAGTCACGCATGTGCGGGACCTGGGGGTTGAGATGGTTCCGGAATTAACGTTTCGTGAGCACATCTTAGATATCTGCGGCAAGTCCTTCCGAAATCTAGGATTTATACTCAGACAGTGCAAGGACTTTCAGAATACGGCAGTGGTTAGAATCATGTACAATGCGCTGGTACGGAGCCGTCTTGAAACGAGTGCTATCGTTTGGAACCCCCATGAGGCTAAATACAGTACCATGGTGGAAAGAATCCAAAACAAATTCACTCGTTTTTTGTTTTTGAAGCTGTACGGTGTCTATCCCTTCTTCCCACTCATGTACCCTAGTCTCTTCGTAATAGGTATGGTAGGGTACATCAGGCTGGCGGTGCGGAGGGACATCGCTCTGTGTAGCTTCGTGTTTCGGGTGCTGCGCGGCTGGCTTCACCACCCTGATTTGTTAGCGGAGCTGGGGCTGTGTGTGCCACCCGGCTGCGGGGGCGCGCGCCGCCCCACGCCAACGCTACTGGAGCAATCCTATAGGACTAACCTGAACAAGTTTGCCCCCTTGTCACGCGCCATAAGATTTTTAAATATTATAGCAAAGGAGTTAGATATATTTCACTGTAGCCTGATGATGTTCACGAAAGTAGCACTGAAGTGCATTGAAAATTTTAAAAAATGATTTAATTAAATTTTTAGTTGGATTATAATGGTATTTTAATTGTATTTTATTGTGTTTAATTGTATGATAATTAAATTTTGATTGTATTAATAATTGTATGATTGATTGTATTATGGGTTTTTAATTGTAATTTTTAATTGTATTTAATGGTATTTTTTTATTGTATTTCTATAATTCTAATATATTTGTGGTAGTAACATCGCATTGGCGATATAGCTGTTAAGGTGTTACTTACATAATTTTGAATAAATAAATAAAAAAATAAATAAAAAATGTTTGGCACAAGATGTCGCTTAAAGATGTATTGATTTTTTATATTCGTTACAAAGTGTCTTAATGTAATTTTGCTATTTCTCTTTATAGTTTGGTAAAAGCTCTAGCACAAAAATCTCTTAGAAAACTTACTAGTTACCATGCTGCAATAGCAGGCAGCTCATTATTGGAGACTTACCAACTGTCGGACTATTTCTTTGCTCCTTATATATTGATACTAGATTTCCTCGAAGATTGTCAACGTTTTTATATTTTTTATCAAGTCTTGTACAAATGTTTGTACATTGTTTTCAACATTTACACACGCAACCAGTAGACTCTGCAACATTGTATGAATCAAGCTTTAGTTACTCCTTGACATAAACATGCGTAGGTGGGTGGCGTTCGCGCTAGGCGCCATTCCAATATAATATACACAGAAGATACACACCATACACTATTGGCTAAAATTAAGTTTATTTGTTGACTAATCATAGGCAGAATACTTTATAGTATGTATGCCAGCTAATATTAGCCAAGTCAGAGGCCTGTGGGATTCCCAGAGGCGGCTTTATTAACTCTGACACCAGAGGTCATATCCTCACATGAAAAGACGACGTTAATATTTTTTTCCTAAAACCGTTATAATGGAAGACTTGTGACATCCACCAACCCGCACTGGGCCCGCGTGGTAGATTATGGCCCATTCCCTCTCACACAGAGAGGAGGCCTGTGTCCCAGCAATGGGAAAATTAATTGGCTGATGATGATGATGATAATTATAATGGGTTTCAAAGTGGGCGATACTTATTTCTAAATAAAATATTCAATAAAAATCTTTTTTAAACAAGCTTTTTTTGGTATTCTTGTCATCAAACCCTTCCATTTGATACCCATACCATGGCAGTGCACAACAATAACTAGTCCGCCATCTTGGGTCGTCCGCCATATTGGATTTAGAATGACGTCAGTTAGCTAACCATGTATTGTCATGCAAACTAAACTTGTATGCAAAATTTCATCTTAATCGGTGGAGGATAAATGATTTTAAATTAAGTTGAAAGATTTGACCCGAACACACTTATATACGTACATTGCAAGTTACTTAAAAGTTTGTAAAAAAGCACTCTGTTGGTCCAGGTCGTCATTTGAAGATCTTTTTTCAATTCAATTTTATTCAGGAACAATTCACATTGTGTTTCTAATTATAAATAAATAAATAACGTTTATTAAAATTACATTACGGAATACAGGAGACAGTCAGTCTAGTCTATACAGGAGACTGATAAATCGTGTTTTCCAGTGACTGGGTTGACACAACCAAACTATTCTAATTCTGTCCCCACAAATATTATGGAAGTCAACCTACTGAACGTAAAAATGTAATGGTACAAATATATTTCGTAAAACTCATATGCGAAGGTCTTGCTTCGTTATGGAATGGTTGTTTGTAAGTTAGACAAGCATATATTATGCACAAACATTGAAATATTTGTTTGGCCTATATTCAGTCAATGACTCACAGTTCGTGGAAATTTAATATTGTTTTATTATTTTGTCCTTATTTTCTGTTTAGACGGCAGCAAAGAACAAAAAGACACCTGCATTTTTGCGAATTTCACTTTTTACATACTTGAGTTTACAATTCTTTACTTTATTTAGTGATTTTTTTTTTTCATAAAAATCTCATTATTTATTAGTATTTTTTCGCCGTATATTAAGACAACTATACCCTATTCATTCAGTATTCCGTGTGCGCGTTTTACAATTCCAGCTGTCCGTTTCAGCATCGGCGGTCAACTTTTTTAAACCAGTAAGAATACACTTAATTTTTACAACCAAATTTTTTTTAATCTACATTTCGTATTATAAGAAACATGTTAAGTATTAAAAAAATAAAGTAAAGTTTGTCAAGAAAACGAGAACAAACTGATTTAGATATTTATGTTGTGCGAAGTAGACAAAGACATCAGCCGTATTTCAAAAAATACATATTTATCAGTTGTTAGGCCTTCACTATTTTCTTCGAAATGCCGTATTAATTAACTATTGCAAATTTCGAAAAGCTAGCATTGTTCTTGTCTTGTATAAGTAATAATTACATTATTTTAGCGTTAGAAACGCTCTCCTGAGAACTAGTAATTTTGTAGATAGACGTTTGTTCTTTTCTACCATCTCATTTTGTAATAACTTCGGGAACACATGCTTTTTATCCACCTGTGTTATTAAATTTTGTTTTATTTGGTTTGGAAAAATAGGAACTACAAGGAAGAAGTTACTATACCGACTGAAAAAAGGAAATGTAGGCACTTCTGTGGCTAAAACGGTAGAATCAACTTTTATTCCATGTAAATTTAAAAAGTATGGAGTTTCTTGTGCATTCTTCTCCATAACTAGCTACTTTCCGAATGCACGGTAGAATCAACTTGTATTCCATTTAAAGGCGAATGGCAGATTTTGTACCGCATACTTTTTCTGTTGTTCGGTTATAGAATTTGTACCACTTATTATGTCAACTAAGCCATTTATTTGCATGTAAGTTTACTATTTTTAAAACTTCGGATTAATTAATAACATCAATCTAAAGATTTTAATATATAAACGTTGTAAAATCGTACGCTAAACGCAGTTATGTTATTAGAAATTGCCTTACGTAAAATAACGCAAATATTGAATTGATAATAAATTACTTAGAAATAGATATAACATTAAATATAATCAAACTCATCATTATCAAACGGTTGCAGTCCGCTGCTTGATATAGGTATCTCCTAATGCCCTGAGTAGGTACGATACGCACCTCAATCTACCTACTTAATGGTAAGTAAAACACTACAAAGATAGCAACAAATAATTTACATAACACATAATGCAACATTTACCTATATGTAACAATCTACATTGGTACACTAGTACATAACCTTAAAAAATAAAACTGGTTATAACATTTACGTCCCAAGTTTAAAAAATCTAAGAATTTAAAAAGGGATTATCTATCATATTAACTACCAAATAAAACAAAAAAAATCCCAAAACACAAAATTTCTATTAGCGGTACGAAACTCCCATACAAGCCTGCCGTTCTCCTTTAAATTGTGACATTCAAAAGTGCCGCTTGGTGGCCCAGTTGAAATCTTTTTTGTCTTTGTAAAAAGAATTAGGATTAGCTAAAGTAGAACAGAAATTGCCACACTGACAAGTCCCAGCTAGTATAGATGGATGGCTATTTTTAGAGAATATAAGCATGTTCAAGTTGACGTAGAAAAAGAAGCCTACTTTTGCCTTTTCTGAGTCATATATATACCTATAGTTACCTCGGGTACCTATAGTTTCACGGTTCAAAATTCCTATTGTCGTTTGAAAGCCCCCATTTGATGTTACCAGTCTCATATCAAAGTTAGAAATACCTTTTGCTGTAGTAAATACATTAGACATAAGTATTCTAGATAAAACTTGCGAATATCTCAAGTAAGATGTACTCAGTTCAATTTAATTTATCGACTCTAAAACGATCTTCGGACAAAATGGCGACGGGAACAATTGAATACAGACGGTCAGATCCGTTCTTTTGGTATCAAGTGAATGAAGAAGGATTCATAAAATTTTCGAGAAAAATAGAAGAACCCGAGATTTCGAGTCAAGATTATACTGAAACTAGAGTGGATACAGACAAGATATACATTAACATGGCAGTAACTAGAATAGTTAATGATGATCACGGTGCGAATAATCTAGGCTACTAAATTATTCCCCGCATCACATAAACCCGTAGCATATTAATTACTTACTTACAAACATAAATCTAGCTCGATATAATAATTGCGTAAGTTATAAAAAACTGTTAGCATGTGTTGTTTATAGCACCACAGTCTGTCATTGGATTAAAATACTATAATAATGCTGTCTGTTTTCCCTTTTGTTTTTCTGTAATTAAGTTCTGTCTCGAGTCTTGACGATAAACCTGTAGCCGAACAATCTGGGATTAATTTATGAAGGCTATAATAAATCTACGTGAAATGCTCTATTCATAGATTTAAATAGTAAAGATACGGCTGTACGAACGTTTACCTATACGCGTTCACCATACAAGAAACACGGTATTTTTCGCACAAACAACCGCTTTCGAAGATCCGCGTCTTATTTTAATAAGACCATATGATGTGTTCGCTTCAGTCTATTATGTATGACCTAGTATAACCAAACCGTGGCATCAGAAAAACGAGCCTACCCTGGCTCTGAGCACCTACTATAAAGTCCATTATCTATGGTTGTTTCGTATCAGCATGGCAATCTTGGATCATGTACCTCGTAGGAACTCGAACAATAATATAATCTGGGAATCGTTTTCAATTACTATAAAATGTTGCAACATTATTTTGTGACAAACTAGCTTTGTGTTCATCGCAGTCGCGGGCATTCTCGTGGATCTCGAACCCGAATGAATTTTGAAAAATCATTATCCAAACGGCACGGACCAGTTTTTATTATATGGAATTAAAATTTAAATAGAATCAGACCAATTTCTTACACTTACTTTACAAATCTCTTCCCCTTAGCTATTGACATCCGAAAAACGCCAAATCCTTTGTTTTTCAATAATTTCGTATGTTAGTCCGTCAACGCCGGTGGTTTGGAGCGTCAATTCTTGCGACTTGTTGATGGTCATGACAAAGCATTATGCCAATAGGACAAACGGGCAAACATTTGAATTGCAATGGAAATTGCTGAGAGTCAGGGGTATGCGGAGTATCATATAGCCAGTTCCCCAGCCCGTGAGAATTTAAGCTTTTATAATATCTATTATGATGAAGTGCGTACCTACATTTAAGGTGATCTCCATTAAATAGCTGCGGAGGGGTTAAGTTCCAAAGCAGCATAATCAAAATACTCACTTTTAGATCTTGTTATGCACGGGGGCACTCGGGACGCAGAAAAGGGAAGAAAGAAATTCTACCGATCAAGTGTTAGCATTTATCCGATAAACCACCTTGTTCCCATATATTTTTCCAAAATGCTGTTTTATAGCAGCCGCATGATCATTTTTGGACGTCAGTTTTGCTCGTTCACGAAGCAAAAAATTCTAGGGACTTGTTATTTGGGATACATCTCCATTAACGAAACGAATAAGTTCCTCCACCGAATTATCAATTGGACAAAGGTTCTCTACAGAGTCGCTAACCTATTAAATTTTGCAATATACCGTCGCGAATTTTTTAATTTAAATTTTAGAATTATTTGCCACCCAACTCTCAGCCCTCAGGTTCCACGTAAGACTCAATTTATATACCCGAGGCGAGAGCACGGAGCGTTTGAGACATGCTCTCACCTCATCTGATCTAGTTCCTTGAGTTATAATGGGTAGATCGGACATCAAAAAACCGGCCAAGTGCGAGTCGGACTCGCGAACGAAGGGTTCCGTACCATTAACGCTGACACGACACGACCGAAAACCCGACACCGCAGGGTGGTGTCGGGTTTATCGTCCACAAGTCCCTTGTGAACAACGTGGTGAAGATCGAGAGTGTGTCGACCAGGGTGGCGTACCTTATACTCAGAATATCCTCAAGATATTCGCTGAAGGTCATACAGGTTTACGCCCCAACCTCGGCACACCCCGACGACGAGGTAGAGACCATGTATGAGGATATCTCTAAAGCCATGCATGGTTTCAAAACTCACTTCACCGTTGTCATGGGGGACTTCAACGCAAAACTGGGCAAACGAGACGAGGATGAGCTGCAAGTGGGGCAATTTGGAGTTGGACGTCGGAACCACCGGGGTCACCTACTGGCCAGTTTTATGGAGAAGAAAGGCCTCTATATGATGAACTCCTTCTTCAGAAAGCGTGAGCACAGGAAGTGGACATGGCAAAGCCCCGATGGTGGAACTAAAAACGAGATCGACTTCATCATGTCAACCAAGAAGCAAATGTTCAATGATGTCTCTGTGATCAATTCGGTGAAAACCGGGAGCGATCACCGTATGGTAAGAGGCAGATTGAACATTCATATCAAGCTTGAAAGGTCTCGACTGATGAAGTCCACGCTCCGTCCAGCACAGATCCAGATCCAAAACCCCGAGAGCTTTCAGCTCGAACTCCAGAATCGTTTCGAGTGCCTTGGGAGCTCCGTGGACGAATACAGCGATGGGTTCGTGGAAGCTGTCCATACGGTCGGGTCTAAGTTTTTCAAGACCCGCCGAACATATAGAAATAAAAAGCTCTCTGATCCTACTCTCAAGCTAATGAAGGAGAGGCGTGAGATGATCCTGCAGTCTTCAGACGATGCGGTGAAATACCGGCAGCTAAATAGACGGATCTCAAAGTCCTTGAAAACCGACCTCTGCCGATTTAATACCGAAAGCATTAAAGATGCTATCGAGCGGAATAAGGGCTCCAAGGTCTTTGCAAGAGATCTGTCTATTGGGCAGAGCCAGCTCACAAAACTGAAGACCGATGATGGCAGGATTGTATCCGCCAAACCGGATCTTCTGAGGGAGATCGAGAGTTTCTATGGGCAGTTGTACACGTCAACCAGTAAACCCGTTGCGAATCTAGCAAACGACCCAAGAGCTAGATTGACCCGACACTATACCGAAGATATCCCGGACGTCAGCCTGTACGAGATTAGGATGGCTCTGAAACAGCTTAAAAACAACAAGGCGCCGGGTGACGACGGAATCACTGCTGAACTCCTGAAGGCGGGTGGAAAACCGGTCCTTAAGGCCCTTCGGAAGCTGTTTGACTCCCTCATACTCGAGGGCAAAACGCCACAGGCTTGGTGCAGGGGTGTGGTGGTCCTCTTCTTCAAAAAGGGTGACAATGCCCGACTGAAGAACTATAGGCCCATCTCACTTCTTAGCCATGTCTACAAGTTGTTTTCAAGAGTCATCACGAATCGTCTCGCGCGCAGGTTTGACGATTTCCAGCCTCCCGAACAAGCCGGATTCCGAAAAGGCTTTAGCACCGTAGACCACATACATACGCTGCGGCAGGTTATACAGAAGACCGAAGAGTATAACCTGCCTCTCTGCTTAGCGTTTGTGGACTACGAGAAAGCCTTCGATTCGATCGAGACTTGGGCTGTACTGCAGTCTCTCCAACGGTGCCAGATCGACTACCGGTACATTGAGGTGTTGAAGTGTTTGTACAGAAACGCCACCATGTCAGTCCGTCTTCAGGATCAGACCTCGAAACCAATATTTCTCCAGTGTGGCGTGAGACAGGGAGATGTCATTTCTCCGAAACTGTTCACTGCTGCGCTGGAGGATGTATTCAAGGTTCTGGACTGGAGGGGCCTAGGCATCAATGTTAATGGCGAGTACATCACTCACCTTCCGTTTGCCGACGATATAGTGGTCATGGCTGAGACCATGGAGAGCCTCAATACAATGCTCGATGACCTCAGTAGAGCTTCCGAAAGAGTGGGTCTGAAAATGAACATGGACAAAACCAAGGTGATGTTGAATGCCCATGTTACACCCACTCCTATCAAGGTTGGAGACTCTACACTCGAAGTTGTGGACGACTATGTCTACCTGGGACAAACGATCCAGTTGGGTAGGGCCAACTTCGAGAGAGAGATCAACCGTCGAATCCGACTCGGCTGGGCAGCGTTCGGGAAGTTGCGCGGTGTCTTCTCGTCCAACTTACCACAGTGTCTCAAGACAAAAGTCTATGACCAGTGTGTGTTGCCAGTGATGACATATGGCTCTGAGACGTGGTCGCTCACAATGGGCCTCATCAGAAAGCTTACAGTCACTCAAAGGGCAATGGAGAGGGCTATGCTCGGCGTTTCCTTGCGTGATCGAATCAGAAATGTAGAGATCCGTAAGAGAACCAATGTTACCGACATAGCTCGAAGAATTGCCAAACTTAAGTGGCAGTGGGCAGGGCACATTGCTCGCAGAACGGATGGCCGATGGGGCAGGAAGGTTCTGGAGTGGCGACCGCGAACCGGAAGACGTTGCGTTGGAAAGCCTCCCACCAGGTGGACCGATGACCTGGTGAAGGTTGCGGGGATCCGCTGGATGCGAGACGCACGGGATCGGTCAATGTGGCGACGCTTGGGGGAGGCCTATGTCCAGCAGTGGACGTCTTTCGGCTGATATGATGATGATGATGATGAACAGAAATACATCATCTGTGAAACTTTCAACTGTCTAGCTATCACGGTTCTTGAGATACAGCCTGGTGACAGACAGACAGACAGACGGACCGCGAAGTCTTAGTAATAGGGTCCCGTTTTTACCCTTTGGGTACGGAACCCTAAAAATCAACTCAAAATAAAACAGTGTCACCTTCCATACTGCGATCGTTTTGTTGGATGTCTTGCAGAGTTTGAGGAGATTCACTGCTGCCACGGGATTTTTGTGTGCTATGATGCATTCGTTCCATATGATTGGACTACACTCTACAAGAATTTTCCCTTTACCGATTTCGTGAAACTGCAGAGACTGGGGTTTCATTTATGTCTCGGTCTAAAGGTATCTTGAACATTGTTTGACGTTTTTTTTTTCACCCCAGGGAGAAAGGTAGCGGAAATCCCCGAAGACGCAACAGCTAATACTATCTTCCCTTGCTTTCTGCAGTAGTAATTGAGTCAAAAAGGTTTTACCTGTACTAACAGGGGGCGTCAAGGAAAAAGGTTTGACTCTACTGTTAATTTACACTCCGTAGTACTTTGTCATCGGAAAGGGCCCCAATATTAAATAATTGATTTGGCTTCTATTGTTCTTATATAGGACCCTTATAATATTTTTTCTTAAATGAATATATTTTATGTATAGGTATATCGGCTAGTTGTTTATTTGTCAGTTTGAAGGGCCTCCACCTCCACGACGCAAAAAGCCCCCGATTAATAAATAATAAGCTAAAATTGTTTTCATTGAATCGAGTGGAGGAAAATACAATAAATAGAGGTAAACAGAACACCGTATTAAATACCACTAGTAGTGTTCAAAGTTGCTATATAACAATAACTTGCTTAGTGCTATAAGCTTTATATTTTAAGCTTGTTATTTTATAAGCTTTATTATAACGAGCTTTTTTATAACGTTCAAGCGCGGGGCGGGCACGAATAAAGCAAGCGCGGTGACTTTTAACTCGCAGCTCCTACCCTAGCGTTGGACTCGTTGGACAGACAGCATGCTTAAAAATATTACATCGCATTTATGAATATATTACGATAAAATGTAGCAGTAAGAAATAAACAATGAACTTTTTTCATACTTTCCAGGCTTAGGACTGTCTATAATTATAGATAAAGTGTTATTATGAAATAAAGTATGTTAAGCAATTATAGGCGTTTTTAAAAGTTCATGTTCCATATTGGTACATCACCATTAATTCTTTTAGACATTTTCGTCTAACACTCAAAAACAAAACATTAAACAACTAGTGGTGGTTAATATAACGAAAAGCCACTTAAAGCAGCGTGCTTATTATACATAACATAAAGCTAACGCTATCGTGGCACTCACTTGGCGCTATAAGCTTTTTTCTCAATTCGTTATAACGAAAAATCGCGCGCAACGCAAAAACGTAAATAAAGCACGAAGCGGGCGCCGCCGCGCCGGGCTGGCGCGACATCGCGGCGCGGCGGCGGCCGCGCGCCAATCGTTGCATGCTAGTGATTGTTATCGGTCGCACGCGTAATTTGCGATCCCGCGCGGCTCACGTAATATACCTACGCTATTTTGCTTTGTGCTTTTTAGTGTAAGCAGTGATAGGACACATAACGTAATATTGACTAAGTAAAATTGTGAAGGACGATTGATTGAGAGATTGTGTTGTTGTTTAATGTTTTGTTTTTGTGTGTGAGACGAATATGTCTAAAAGAATTAATGGTGATGTACCAATATGAAACATGCACTTTTAAATACGCCTATAATTGCTTAACATACTAACATACTTTATTTCATAATAACACTTAATCTATAATTATAGACAGTCCTAAGCCTGGAAAGTATGAAAAAAAGTTCATTGTTTATTTCTTACTGCTACATTTTATCGTAATATATTCATAAACGCGATGTAATATTTTTAAGCATGCTGTCTGTCCAACGAGTCCAACGCTAGGGTAGGAGCTGCGAGTTAAAAGTCACCGCGCTTGCTTTATTCGTGCCCGCCCCGCGCTTGAACGTTATGAAAAAGCTCGTTATAATAAAGCTTATAAAATAACAAGCTTAAAATATAAAGCTTATAGCACTAAGCAAGTTATTGTTATATAGCAACTTTGAACACTACTATAAACAACAACACAATCTCTCAATCAATCGACCTTCACAAATTTACTTAGTCAATATTACGTTATGTGTCCTATCACTGCTTACACTAAAAAGCACAAAGCAAAATAGCATAGGTATATTACGTGAGCCGCGCGGGATCGCAAATTACGCGTGCGACCGATAACAATCACTAGCATGCAACGACTGGCGCGCGGCCGCCGCCGCGCCGCGATGTCGCGCCCGCCCGGCGCCCGCTTCGTGCTTTATTTACGTTTTTGCGTTGCGCGCGATACTTCGTTATAACGAATTGAGAAAAAAGCTTATAGCTCCAAGTGAGTGCCACGATAGCGTTAGCTTTATGTTATGTATAATAAGCACGCTGCTTTAAGTTGCTTTTCGTTATATTTACCACCACTAAATACCACTGCTTGGATCATGTATCTTGGAAACCGTCTTCAAAGAATTTATATTGCAGAAATGTTACTAAAGGACTGTCTTTGGCCCAAAAGTTTTGTCATTCCAGACATGCCGATGGGCAATCAATAACGAGTTTCTCAACATTAATGAAAGTTACTGGTAAAATGATGATGTTATAAAACAATTCCGATATTAAACGACAGTAGACGCATATGTACATGGGGCTCGAGGCTAAATCAAAACTGTCGCCTGGCTTAATCTTGAGGGTTAAGGTTACACTAGTCGAAAATTCTTCCATACAAACGTAGTCTAGAGATTACTCCACTGTTTGACGATGTACATCGTCGAACGTTCAAAATAAAAAAATATATCAATTTGTCTCATCATTACCTAGTCCTGTATGGAAACAGAAATGTAAAAAATTAATATTTTTGAAAGTTATGAGCGTCGAAAGTTTCATATTTCAACACTAATTTTAACGCATCTTTGGGCGGAAATAAATATCATAAGAAGAAGGAAAATTGCAAAACGGCCTCCATACAGGGATAGATTAGTAATTCAACAATGCAAATAATTTTATTTTAAAAATATACATTTAGTAGTTTTTTCATGATATCTAGACTCCCAAAGGTCTGTTCATAAAATTTCGCGCGCTCGTTTTCGTCCTAAATCATCATCCATTTCGCTACAAATTTGCAAAAGTGCTTATTTGTACGAGAACTAGCTTCTTACTGCTCATCACAGCATCAATCTCTTTCGCACGTGTTGTCGGATGAGACAGCATGCATTTTAACCCCGCGCACAAAATAGTTCGTGCCGTTGACTAGGGGCACCTTAATTAAGCATCGTTTGCTTACGTCGGCCCGGGGATCGGTGATCATACCTAACTTACATATCGGGACCATTCGGTGCCTCGAAAAGTACGATACACTGTATTTCCCGGCTGTCGTTTGAAAATCTTTGGCAGTCGTTACGGGTACTCATGGAGACCGTAAAATCTGATAACCAGTTTCTCCAAAGTAGCGTGTTTTCCAGTTACTGGGTCGTAGTTGTATAGACAGTTGCTCCTTGTAAAATACTGGTTTGATTCAGCTGTATCTGGTATGTGTGGCAGCTGACCCCAAAGTAGTTGACAAAAGGCGATTAATAAGACATAAAGATACATTAAACATGGTGATTCTAAAATTGTGATTTGAGTTGTGAATATTTCTGTTCCTAAGAAAAACCGCAGCCAGTGGTAGACCAGTGGTGGCTCAGTGGTATCGGCCGCGACTAACAAGTTTTAGGTTGTGGGTTCGAGCCCAGGCAGGCGCTATACTTTGTGTAAATTATTTCATCACCACTGCTCTCAAAACGGTAAAGGAAAACATCGTGAGGAAACCGGCATGTCCTAGAACCAAAAATTCGAAGACATGTGACATCCAGCAACCCGCACTGGGCCCGCGTGGTGGATTACGGCCCATTCCCTCTCACAGAGAGGAGGCCTGTGTCGCAGCAGTGGGCACATTAATAGGTTGATGATGATGATGATGTGGTAGACCAAACATCCCCATCCCAACCCATCAAGCATTTTCGAGATGTAAAATTCGTAGGGACAATTTTAACTGGAAGTTTACTTTCTGTGACTGAAATTTTTTCAAGCTCAGTTTATTTAGCGGAACTTCAACTTTGAGAATCCGTTTTTCGTTTTACGCCTGGTTTCTGAATTGAGAATTCGGATTTGACAATTCCATTTTTTGATTCCATAATTCAAAAACAGGAAATTAATATTTATGCAACTATAATAAGCAATCATTTCCTACTATATATTTATTATACATATTTATTAGGTTTTGATAAAATAAAGATTGTTTTGATTATATTTACAACCTATGTAGTATAATATATGTGTATCAATCTCCGAAACATCAATTAATTAGTTTTAATGAACATATAATGATACAATATTATAAAAACCGCAAGAATCGTTATGAACTCGAATATTTTATAAACAATAAACAGATATTATTTTTTGTCCAATTAGTATTGAATCTTAATTAATAAGTTGGCTGAATAAAATTAAATAAATATCTCCGCAATAATTTAAGCATATTATATCTATCTGATAGTTACTTTTAGCTGGCGATGAAGGCATTCTATCATTGCGTTGCCGGACGACACTGAGCGGACATGGGTGATCCAGATATTTCTTTTAATGCACAATTTATTATTGAAATCAATTTTTTTTCTCAACAAAATAAAAATATTTTTTCTATCTATCTTATTTAGAAGTCCTCAAAAAAAAAAAAGTTTGAGTGGAATCAATACATCAAAATTCTATTGTACATAAGAAGATTATTATTAAGAGGACGAACTTTAAATGTCTTATGCTCAAAGAAAATAACATTATTTAATTTTCTTTTACAATTCGTCAGACATAAAATAATTTATATTTATTAAATACTCTCTACAATACTAAATGGCACTCATAGTTTAAAAATCCAATTTGTTCGCAAGTTTTATTTACAAATTCTATTACAAAATTTAAGCAATTGCTAAACAGCCGCTAGACTAAGACTGGCTCGTTGCCCGCGGCGCTTCGAGGAACATGATAATTACTTGTTTCAAACCATCTGGTTATGAAAGGTAGAGTTTTGAAGATAATAAGTAGGTAGATTTTATTTAAATGCGTACTTTAGTTAAGGTAAAATAATTTATAGGCTTTTGTACAGTATTGTTTACTGTTATTACATAATAATGTTTTTAAGTTTGCCTATTTTGTTTACATAGAATTTTTATTATACTTACATCACTAAGGGTGGTTGTGAGATGGCGATACAATATAGAACGTTTATACAGAAAGATACACATTTCAGTGAAATAATTCGTACTCCCTCAGAGTCCGCTAAGCCCGTATTGCACTTCGTTAATTCGAATATGATTTGCGGCTTCACGGTACGCCTAGCTTTATCGCGACGCGTTTCACGCCGGGTCGCGTGGCGTTTCGGTGTGAGCTGACCCTAAATGAGAACTTAATATGCCTGATCACTATCACTATCTTACTAAATATTATAAAAGAAGGTCCCCCGCCGCGTCGCGGCAATCTGAAAAACTACCAAAGGTATTTTCATAATTATGGTTTTCACCAACGGCAGAAGGAATTCATTGAGGCTTTTTGTAAATTGGCTGAAATATGACGATGATGATTGAAAAAGTAGGAAAAAATCATGCTGAGTGGGAGCTTTACAGGCATTGCACCGCGGAAACCAATAGAGTTATGTGAAAACAATTTATTACGAAATTAATCAGGAAAAGTAGACATATAAAAGCTCTGCTTCCCACCCGTGCGCATTCGCCACCCCGGCTTCATACATAGGTACATATCATAAAACTGCTAGTTATTTAGAAAATCTTATTATATTTTACTGCTTCTAAATGTTGTTCCTTGCTCACCAGTACACGAAATTGTCTATTGTGTACAAAAACATGTTCTTCAAAATATTTTCTTTCTTCTAAATGAGAAAATGTCCAGTAGCGTAATAGTCGCTTAGTGCTCACCTCGCCACGCAAAGTAAACATAATTATTGGAAGTACTTCTCAAGTGCAGTCAATGGGTATTGAAATAACACCACGGCTAAGCAAATAGTGTTGGTGTATGTTAATGGACTGGGAGCGGGGAAAGACTTGTAGGGTTGTCTAATAAGTGAGAGATTAAAGAAAACAAAGCATTGCTTTTCTTTATAAAAAAATTACTACGACTTCCTTCAATCACACTAATATTATAATGTCGAAAGTTTGTGAGTGTACGAGTGTGTGTGTGTTTGTATGTTTGTTCCTTCTTCACGCTCAAACGGCTGGACAGATCTGGATGAAATTTGGCGCTGAGATAGATTGTAGTCTGGAATAGCACAGAGGCTCTTCATCCTGGTATAATGTTCCCTTGGGGTAAGAAAACACTTTACACGAGGGCGAAGCCGCCAGCAGAGCTAGTATATTTATAAATGATAGCCTAAGTAGGTTTGTTTTATTCTATTGTATTAGCTATATTACTCTCATCATCTGCCTAGCCTTTTCCCAACTATGTTGGGGTCGGCTTCCAGTCTAACCGGATTTAGCTGAGTACCAGTGTTTTACATGGAGCGACTGCCTATCTGACCTCCAAAACCCAGTAACTGGGTAACAGCGGTACCCCTTGGCTAGATTGGTGTCAGATCTCAAGCGTCTGACTATTCGTAACGACTGTCAAAGATCTTCAAATGACAGCCGGGACCAACGGCTTAACGTGCTTTCCGAGGCACGGAGGAAACTCGGTATGTTGAAATGGTCACCCATCCACGGACCGACCTCGTCAAGCGTTGCTTAACCTTAAAGATCGACCCGTGCGGCTGTTATTATTTTATATTACTCTAAAGTATAATAAAAATCCGTTTTGTAGTTTTTGCTTGAAAGGGCAACACACATCCATACTTGCAAACTTTCAAACTGATATTAACGGGATGTCGTCTTCATGAACAGCGCACTTGAGATTAGGATTAAAAAGCTACATCGGTTTTGTTGTGTAATTGTGTTGTGTTGTGTTACATTATTTAGTCAGAAGGTTAAAATTCAACTTTATTTATTGAGGCTATTAATAACATGATAAGGAATTTATCAACAAAACAATACCGTTTCTAGTCAGCTCTATGTCTAATAAACGCGAAACTACAAGCCATACGCGCGTCTGATGAGCAGTTAGCCATCCTTCTAGGGTCTACAGTTACACTTCTTAAGTTCTGTCAGACATTGTGACACTTAGTAATTTAAGTGTCTTAGAAAATTAACTGTGGTTATAACTTATAGGGTATGTTATGGGCCTTTAAAAAGTAATCTGCTAAGTTAAATGAGTTTAGAACTGAAAACTTACTTTAGAAGCTGTTTCTTGGACAGACCACAGATGTTTAATTAAACAGAACTTATAAAAAATAATATTTATTTATTGTGGTATGGCACTTTACTTAGTGTAAATTATTTCTTCACCACTGCTCTCAAAACGGTGAAGGAAAACATCGTGAGAAAACCGGCATGTCCAAGAACCAAAAATTCGAAGACATGTGACATCCATCAACTGCGTGGTGTATTACGGCCCATTCCCTTTTACAGAGAGGAGGCCTGTGTCCCAGCAGTGGGAAGATTAATAGGCTGATGATGTGATGTAGTTACGTTTCAAATTGGACTAATCATGTGTGACAAAAAATTAACAATTATTCAGGTACTGTCCTATATTTGGGACCACTATTCAAACGGCTATGATATTAAAATTTAGCCTAGTTACAGAAAGCATATTTTATAACTGTCCTTTTGTTATGTTTTGTTACAATTTACTAAAAAAATATCGTTGTTGTTCTAAATGAACAGGCAGCCCTATATCCACTCCAAAGTGCGAAGCCACTGATCAGCGGTCAGCCATCTCTACAGGGCCTGTACAGTTAGAATTTTAAATATGTTGTTCCACGCGTGACACTTTTGACGCGATGGCCTTTTATTTGTTAGAATTGAGGCTAAATACTTCGGATATATCCCCGTTATCTTCATTATGGAAAACAGAATAATGTTGTTTGAGAATTCTTATGGAATCTGTAAATAAGAAATCTTTAATTGTTTATTTTCAAGATTCAATAATTTCATGTACATATTTTAAAGAAAATCCGCATTCTAATCTGTCTCAATCTATCAAAGTTTGTTAAATTTTTAACTTTGTTTTTCAGATAAGTTCTGCATTTATCCTATCAGCTTACTTTAGACTACGCTGTTTTCTGGATTGAGAATTCGAATTTGAGACCTTGTCAAGCTCAATTTTAAACAGGAACTTTAAAAAATTTAGCATTCGATTTTGACAAGTTCTTTATTTCATACTGATTAAATAAATATAGATCTACTCAAGATTTACATATACAGAAAATTTGCCTTATGAGAATCCTTGACTGTATCTTTCAATCAATATCTGCTATTACTATAGGGTGTTTCAATGAGTTCAATATACCGATAAAAAAAAAAAACGTATTTTTTGAGTAAGTTGTCATATTTATATTGAGTTACTAGCGAACGCCTCGCGGTTAAAAAGTTAAAATACACAAACACTCGCCTTTATAATATTAGTGTGATGTAGTCTGAATAGTAATGTACTTAACATATCTACTAGTATTTAGCTAGACGAGGTTAGACTAGAAGCGGTCCCCAAAATACTTGGGAAAAGGCTAGTCAGATAGATTTATCCTAGAGTTAGACAGAATTAGAGCAATTTTTCGGTGATGTGCATATAGGTACCTATAACGCGAGTAGCATAAAAGTGTTATAAAGCTTAACCAATCCTAACAAGAGCATCAATACTTACAAAATGAATAGCTACTGGTACCAACCTGTTTACTTCGTTACATGGTAACAGAAAACTATCAAGTATAACATAGTTTGGTCAGCGGGGAAACTAATTGAATACCAGTTCCGTTACTTAGAAAAGATTCGATTTTTTTGATCGAACTTTCCTTCTCCGAAGATAGTTAAGTACCTACTAGATTGCTTTTATAGAATAGAATAGAATAACTGAGCTTGGTGGCAAATGCGCTACCTGCTTGGGGCCTTTACAGGTCACTTTGGAACCAACGACAAGCTCATGAAGATTGGTCTAACCGCGACACCCATGTGCAGGTTGTGTGGGTAACATACGGAATCGTAATTGGTGCATCGCATGGAGCACCTTCTGTGCACCTGCGATGCACTGGCTGGTAAGCGAATAATGAGTCTGCTAGGGGTTGGATATCCAAAACTATAGGCTCATATCTCCTAGTCTCGTTGCATAACTCATAAAAAGAGTTTTCAATGAGATTAGGAGTAGGTTATCTGGGGGACCACAATAGATCCCAAAGGGTCGAAGTGTCTCGGCCCCTCCACAAGATAAGAATATAAGAGCTTGGTTAAATTATTTATTGATTAATGAATATAAGTTTATTTTCGTTTTTAAACAAAGCACACCATAAGATTTAGGTTAGGTTCTGGTAATGGTTTCGGCTTCTGGTTTAGCCGTCAATACTGTTAAACTAGGAATAATAACAAGGAATATAAAAATAAATAGTCCAAATAAAGTAAAAGTCAGTGGATGGAATAATGCCATACCAGAGCTTATTTGATTTCATCCACGCACTAAGCAAAACATATGTTTTTTATGATTATTATACGATTGATTTAAAGCTCTAACCATCATTAAAATATGAGATGTAGATAAAAATAAGCTGCAATGAAGGCCTAGCCCATTATCCATTTATATTCGATCAGGCCTAAGGGCTAAATGCTATTAAAACAGCCAATGATCTTACTGACAATATAAAATTAAGTCGGCTAACGAATAGCAAGTTCAATCGAAATAACCACCCATCCATACTAATAATATTATAAATGCGAAAATAACTTTTTCTGTCTGTCTGTTACCTTTTCACGCGTAAACCTCTGAACCGATTTAGATGAAATTTGGTAAGACGATAGTTTGAGACCCTGGGAAGGACAACGTATGGTTTTTATCCCGATTGTGTGTGCAATCGGGAAAAACACTATGTACACGGGTGAAGCCGCAGACTGATGCTAGTGTTTATTATATAAATGCTTCTTTGTTAAAAAAAACGAAAATAACTATTTGTTTGTTACGTTCTCACGCCTAAATAGCTAAACCAATTTAGATGAACTTTGGTGTAGAGATAGATATTTGATTACTGTTACTTCTAACCCCAGAATTATGTTCCCTTGGAATAATTTGCAATTATTACGCAGGCGAAATCGCTGGCTGAAGCTAGTTGCTCATAAATGTTCATGAGTGGCACAGATGACAAACTCGTTTGATTTATACCTCCATTGTAAAGATACGCGTTTAATTGCGAAATAAGGTCGGCAAGTACTGTGGTATTAGCAAAGATGTGGGCACAGAAGTGCCATTCCTAGAAAATGCCTAAGTGAGTGAAAAGTTGTTCGGTTAACTTAATTGGGATGGGTTGCCGGTTTTACCTGAAGATGCTGAAAACCAATATTTAATATGAAGCGACTGCATGTCTGACCTCCACAACCCAGTAACTGGTACCTGATTTTCTATTTTTAGGTACCTGTAACCACGGTCTAAAATCTACAAATCCGGGTTCAGCAGTTTAACGTATACATAAAAATGTACTGCCCACATTGGGCACATTGCTCGCAGAACGGATGGTCGATGGTGCTGTAAATTTCTGGAGACCGCGGACCGCGGACCGCGGTGGCGACCGCGTACCGGAATACGCTGCGTTGGAAGGCCTACCTCTAGCTCGAGCTCCGAGCGATGACCTTGTTAAGGCTGCGGGAACCCGCTGGATGTGAGACGCACAGGACCGATCGAGGTGGCGACACTTGGGGGAGGCCTATGTCCAGCAGTAGACATCCTTTGGCTGAAATGATGATGATACAAAAGTATACCTGTTTATATTCAAAGTACTTTCACCTTCAAGTCAAACTGTATTGTAGGTTACGGTACTTCTTAGATCTGGTCCAAAAGTCTTTAGGTTATTATTTGACTGATGTTAATGGATGATTTGTCGATCTTGGCTTCCGACTGTAGCGATGTTGATTCCTTTTCGTACCTTCAATAGTTGACAATTGTTAATATCTCGGTTGTTCGAGAAAGTACCTATATTCGTACAAGTTGTGGTCCTTCTGCCGACCATTTTGTGCCAACGGAAACCAGTACCTATGTGATGTGGCGTACGTCAAAGTCGGCCTGTAAAGGGATGAAGATACATGCGAGTGAATATTGTAGGTTATCATCTTATTTATAGAGGACTTGTTATATGAAGTTGGCTATAATGCTCTCTGATGTGTGCTCACGGATGCTTCTGTCAAAAGCCTTCGCTAGTTCACGAAAATTATGTTTATATTGTTTCTGTTTTGTGGTAATTAACTAGAATATTAATTCGTGTTCTGCGTAATGTTTTGGTTTGTCTCGTTAAGTTTGATACCGTCATGAAATATAGATTTCGGTTGAATATTCGAATAGTTGGGTTAGTTTTAGGATTCTGAAATTTCATTATTTACAATAATAACAACATACCAACTTTATTCCCCGAAGGGTTAGGCATATGGCATAGTAGGTACACTCACATTCCTCCAGTTATGTTCAAGTCCCATGTAATGGAGGTCGGTAAACTTTCCTATTGCCCTTCATTCCTACCACGTCTTTCTTCCAATTATCCGTAGCCGTTTAACCTACTACAGTCTTACCTTTAAATTTTGGTCCTTCGAGCCGGATTATTAAGGGTACCTTAACACAATTGCATTTACCACCTATTCTATTGTACCTATGTGTTACCTTGATAAATGCATATGAATTGCAATCAAACCACCACAAGTGCAAATAAAATTATAATTTGCGTATTAATTATACAATTGACAGCTTCACAAACAATAATTAGCGTCTATACCAATGTCTTTTTGTATGCTTATGAGTCTGCACCTAATAAATTGTCTGATCAGACAGTACACGGAATTTTGTATGAATGTATTATGCGTTCGCGATTTCCTTCACGAATAATGCCTTTTGATTATATTGCCTATTCGATGTCTTAAAAAGTTGTGGCAGTATAGATTTTTTGTCGTAATGGAGATTTAAAATGAATTTGAAAACTGAAAAAACGAAACCGAAAAACTGGAAAAGTACAGGTTGGTTTAGGGGTATTGCTTCGTGGGGCTGCGGGGGAGGAGGAGTGCCGGTATAGCGTTGGCCGCTCTCCCTATCCCCTGGGGCCGAAAAATGGTAGGTGGCGGGGCCATTGACCCTGACCCGTCACAAGGGGACCAAGGGTGCCATACACGGGGTTGTTTGGCACCCATGTGCTGGTTTGGTCCCTGGGGTGGTCCCGGCGCGCAGTGTGTTTTGGTGCGCCGGTGATGGGGGGTACTCCCCAGAGGAGGGTCCGGTGACGGACAGCCGCGGCGGGTTCGCGGTGAGTGCTAACGCGTACCCGTGTTCCCGCCATAAGCGGCACAGGAGGACACCGTGGAGTTTTAGTGGGTTAGAGTCCCACATAACTGCGCTATCTCCCCGTGGTAGCGCAGTATGCATGAGCATTTCTCCAGGCTAGAAAAAAAAAAAAGGGGTATTCCTTCGTGACCACCATGTACTAAGCAGAATTACTTATTATTTTAATAAAGTTGTTGGTTAAAATTAAAGGGTATGATATTTCTAACATTATGTCTAAATCGCCATTTCATTAGCAGTTTCTTGGTGTCATATTTGTCTACCAGTAGCTGCGACCACTTTCAACACACGAACGAAACGGACAACTCAAATTAGGTTAATCCTTTACTTTGCTACTCTATTAAATGTCTCAAGATTAATTTGTACGAACATTTAAAGCAAAGACAGGTACCATAATCTCAATAACTGACATTTATAGATACTTGTCATCGCAAACGATTTATAGTTACAATTTGTTACGATTAACATTCTTAATGGGAACAGATTCGTTAATGTTTGCAATCAAATTAAGTTATAATTTTCTATCTTGACTTACCTAATAACTTCTGCTACTATCTAAACTTGTGACTGCTTGTGCTCGTTTCATTCGTATATTTCTAAGATTCGACATCGATTAAAATATACGAAAGACCATTTGGAATTTGAATGTAGCTATGGTGGCTAGATCATAGAATTGATGACTTCTTGATGTGGGCGACCATTTCATGAAATGGTTGTATTTCATGATATGGTCAGCTTAAACTGACCACATCGTTTAAACGTTAATGTTTGTAAATCTACGTTTATCGATCCACGTTTGGCTATATGACTGATAAAGGGTTTCCATCAAAGGTTTAATTATTTCTTCTGTAATGCTTTCGTAAAACTTTCAAGTAGTTTTGTATCGTAACGACATTTCACTTTACTTTTATCTTCAATTAGCGCATTATTATGAGATTTTTTATCAGAATAATTGTGCACCGCCATGATACATACCAAAAATAAAACGATATCACTTGTCAGCGCTTCTAAACGGTGGATTATGTAACTATTTTACGATATGGTCACAAATTTTTGACCATATCATGAAGTAGCTGTTCCTATCGTCATAAGCTGATTATTCATTGATCTGGCCAGACCCTTCCATGATGCAGCGTCTATTTTCTATTTCATGAAATACAACCATTTCATGAAATGGTTGGCCACATAATGAAGTGATCACTTCTAAGATCTGGCCACGACATAATTGAATTATTATAAGTAGAAGGTACAGATAGGTAGTTGTAGAGATATAATTCAGAAGAAATTCATTAGGGAGAATCTAGATCGGCCTTATTTTTTTTCTGCCGCCAAGCATCGTTGCTGTGTTCCGGTTAGAAGGGAATGTAATAATAATAAAATATTTAAAAATGTAGACAATAAGAAAGAATATGAATAAAGGAGATAATAATAATAATAAATAATAATAATAAATTTATTGTTTTCTCTCCACAAAGGTTGACTTACAATCTACTTAAAACTATGCAATTACATATGTTAAAGCTCCTTTGCGGGAGACTGGAGTCCGTACTAGGGAAACCCTGTGTTACGGATCTCCAGGCCCACCTCCTAGAGTATAATAATAATAATTAAATTCGATAATTCCGGCAATTTTAACTAAATCAAATTACATTATTAGAATGTGTTGGAGTGTTATTTCATGCATATGTTTTCGGGATGGCGACTCATATGTGCCTCTCGTGTTGCAGATGTCTTTAGACAGAGATAACTTTACTTTAATGTCATCATGTTCTTACGTATCTCTACCTTCTCTCAATAATATAAACTAAAACCGATCTCTACCTCTGTTACTCATTCTAATAGTCCACGTAAATAACTGCAATGAGAGACGAATCTGTGTAAAAAATACTAGTTAAGTACTTTCACCGGAATTACGTTCATTATAGTAGCAGTAGATAACATTGCCAGAAAAGTCCATAAACATCGCAAAGGAACAAAAAAACGACGGTCTGTCAAAGGGCCCAAAAATCGGCTACTTCCCATTTGGTAAACTTCCCATTTCGTAAACCTCAAACTGTACCTACTAAAAAGTTGCGTTTGGTAAACATTATACATTTCATACATTTAGTCCCATTTCGAAAACATTTCAATATTTTTTTGTGTTATATCCCATTTGGTAAACTTTCAGATGAAATGGGTACAGTCAAGTAAAAAAAGAAAAACGAAACTAATGATAACATTGTCATTTATTTTGTTAAATATTTTTAATCACAGGTACAATAGTCGGATTATGTGTACGTATGCCATTTACACATATTGATATTTAAAAACAGAAATAAAAAGTGGGGTGTACAAATAACTTTCAAAAAATTTAAGAAAAATCACAGTTCGATTTGACTATTTCGATGACAAGTTTTATTTTTTTAATAACATAAGTCAATCTAGATGCGAAATCAACTTATATAAAAAAACAATAATCACAGATTTGGTACTATCTTTTTATGTTAATGTACATTAACATAAAAAAATACATACGAAATCAACTACTTATAAAATATAAAAATAAACAGTCACAGATTTGGTACAATAACATAAAAAATACATGCAAAATCAACTTTTAAATATAAAAACAAATAATAATCACAGATTTGGTACAATAACATAAAAAATACATGCAAAATCAACTTTTAAATATAAAAACAAATAATAATCACAGATTTGGTACAATAACATAAAAAATACATGCAAAATCAACTTTTAAATATAAAAACAAATAATAATCACAGATTTGGTACAATAACATAAAAAATACATGCAAAATCAACTTTTAAATATAAAAACAAATAATAATCACAGATTTGGTACATTAACATTAAAAATTACACACAAAATCAACTATAAAATATAATCACAGATTTGGAATATTAACATAAAAAATTTACTACCTACACTACAAAGTTAAAAATCAATAAATAAATTATAAAGTGATACAAGCAATTCTTGATAATTCGTTCAAACAATTTTCCAATGATATTTTTCCACTTTTGTAATCGCCGAGAATATTGTTAATTCGTATATCATTTTGGATAGATTTTTTTCTTCGTTTTGATATACTTTCTCCATTATTATAAAAGCTGTAAAAAATTGTTATGATTAATTAAAGTAATAATGTATAATTTTTATCATATGTGTCGCCTAAAAATACAGTTCATTGAAACAAAAATATGTACCTTTTCAGAAGATTTTCATAATGTTTAATATTGCCTGATATCGTTTCGAAAAATAAAAGAATTGATGGCCTTTTTCCAATTTCACTATTGAAACTCCAATTCCAAGATTCCATGAGGTTTGTAGTGCGGTGTCTTTGTGCGTAGCAGCACCAAATATTCATCATATCTTCATTTTCCAACCACTGATCCACAAAGTAATCATTGAATTCAGTTATAGTTTTTTCTTCAAAACTGTAACAGAATTAATTCGTTGAAGATTATGATACGAAAAACCATATATTACCTAGTTTCTAACGCATAAAAATGGCTGTAGAAAATGGCGGTAGAAGAAATATCCAGAACTAAACGCGTTCATTTCAATACTGCAAAATTAATTTACCTTTGACTCATAACGTATAGCCATCCATCGTTTATGTCTTCTTTTGGTAAATGTGCCAGAGCCATACATAGTTTGACGTGATAGTGAGATTCTTCATGTTGTAATAAGCCAAGAGATTTTGCCTTTCTTAATAGCGCTCTGCCAAAGTGAACAAAACACCCCTTAACAATTATGTTTGGAAATGTCTTTTTAATTGCATTTATTGGAGCTTTTTCGAAATCCAAGGTAATAATATCGGCTGTCCACTCTGGTAAATGAAATTTTAGTTTGTAAAACAGTCTTTCATATGTAGTTTCTTCTTTGTTTGTCAACACTGCATAAAAAAATGGTACAATATTTGTCCCAGTTTCTGTACTTCCTATGTCTCCGTGTACAACGTATAGTTGAAGAAACGGCTTTGCACAACATTTGAACGTTCCGTCCGCAAAGTAGTGACGGACGTCATTTAAATGTGCAATTGCACTCTTTGAACCAAACACAATCATTCTATTTTCACCGTCAATCTCATCAAACAATAAATTGTCTTTAAAACGGTCAGGAATCACGATTTCTGTAGAGTTAGAGTGCTGAGATTTTGTGATTCCTAGTTGTCTATTTCTGTGTCTATACAAACTGCTTTTAACTTTGTCAAAATTTGGTAATTCTTTAATAATTTCATAACCATTATCTTTCAGCTTTTTAGTACATTTCCTGTATGTAGCTGGAATCGGCTTCAGATCTTCACATATAGTTTGTTTACATTTTTCGATGGCTACTTTCACTTCTTTTTTTTCAAAATTCGGAATACAAGAACTGCAGTGAGCATTTTCTCTTAATACATGGCTTCGATTTGAATTCAAAGTTACACTTGCTGAACATCCATCTTTTCTATTAACACAGCGCCACCAACTTGAGTCCTTATTATTTTTCTGTTTATAATATTGATGCCCAGCGCGTAATAAAATTTCACCGCCTCGTGTACTATTAATAATTTTTAAATTCACTGCACCACTAGAAGATCCCTCACCCGACATTGCAACGACCTTGCACTATGCATAAAACGAGTGAACTGATAAGTTAAACCCGGTAATAGATATAATTTACGTATACTTACTTATGTCTATCTCATTCACACCTTTTGTTTAAAACGATGGTAAGGACAATAAATCCCTACCTGAGAACCCGCTCGGTGCTTCTTTTGCGGGAAAAGCACGTGGTATTTTTAGTAGCATCGTGGTATTTTTACAGACTTTAATACGTTTTTTTTACTTCTTCTTGATCAGCCATTCTTTTTGATGGTCGAGATACTATCTCAAGACTGAAGCATTTAAAAATATATACATCTCTAATTTAATACTAATTTGACACTGACTGTACCGTACAAAAATAACAATACTAACAAAGTTTACCAAATGGGATTAAATGTATGAAGTAACGAAATGTTTACCAAACGCAACTTTTTAGTAGGTACAGTTTGAGGTTTACGAAATGGGAAGTTTACCAAATGGGAAGTAGCCCAAAAATCTAATTTTTAGGGTTCCGTACCCAAAGGGTAAAAACGGGACCCTATTACTGAGACTCCGCGGTCCGTCTGTCTGTCTGTCTGTCTGTCAACAGGCTGTATCTCATGAACCGTAATAGCTAGACAGTTGAAATTTTCACAGATGATGTATTTCTGCTGCCGCTATAACAACAAATACTAAAAATAGAATAAAATAAATATTTAATGGGGGCTCCCATACAACAAACGTGATTTTGGCCGTTTTTTGCGATAATGGCACGGAACCCTTCGCGCACGAGTCCAACTCGCACTTGGCCGGTTTTTTTTGCTTAATTCTCGTAAAGTTTTCATTTTACTGCAATTTGTGCGAAGAACAAATTTATTCCTTGTTCAATTGTGACGGGGGCGCCGCGCGGGGAGGCGGGAGTAGGTTCGTTTGACGTACGAAGTGCACAGTTATTTTGACCGTGTAGTTTAAATAAAATTAAATTCTGTTCGTGAGTAAACGAATCACTTGAAAATGGCTGGACTGACATGGTTATTTTTTATAATTTAGAGTTAAGATCTAAGGAAAATAAAGTTTAACGGAAATCTTTTCTATGTGTTCTTTGTAAAAATTCAGTTTAGACAGGAAACGTCTGTTGGATCAGATAATTAATACTTAAATATTTTCTCTTCCAGGGTCTCGCCATGTCGAGTGGGAGTTGTTCCGGGCCAGGTGTGTGTGGGGGCGCGCGGCGACGCCCGCCCCCTCCCCCTGAGCCCGCGCTGTCCCTTGCCGCAGACCTCAGCGAGCTCAGTCTGGACCAGGGCTACCACACCCTCGCTGACTGCGGGCCCCCGCGGAGAAGAAGGGATAATACCTTGAATGATGCACTGTGGTTGAAGATTTTGTCTTACCTCGAGGTTGGTTACATTCACGTTCATTTTTCTTCCTATAAATTAATATTCGGCCATCTCGTCGTGACTGTCATCTCCTCAACTTCTTTATAAATCAATCCATCATTTTCTTACTTGCTGTTTTCTGAAGAGTCTGTTGTCTTCCACAATATATGCGATTCTGCGGACTAGTGTAGTTGATATGGAAGCATATGTAGGTTATTATCGTGTTATGAAGTGTGCTTCGTTAAAGGTTAAGACAGTATGACAATTCATCATCATCATCATTATATCAGCCGAAATACGTCTACTGCTGGACATAGGCCTCCCCCAAGCGTCGCCACATTTACCAGTCCCGTGCATCTCGTAACCAGCGGATTCCCGCAACCTTCACCAGGTCATCGGTCCATCTGGTGGGCAGCCTTCCAATGCAACGTTTTCCGGTTCGCGGTCGCCATTCCAGAACCTTTCTGCCCCATCGGCCATCCGTTCTGCGAGCAATGTGCCCTGCCCACTGCCACTTAAGATTGGCAATTCTTCGGGCTATGTCGGTAACCCTGGTTCTCTTGCGGATCTCTACATTTCTGATTCGATCACGCAAGGAAACTCCGAGCATAGCCCTCTCCATTGCCCTTTGAGTGACTGTAAGCTTCCTGATAAGGCCCATTGTAAGCGACCACGTCTCAGAGCCATATGTCATCACTGGCAACACACAATGGTCATAGACTTTCGTCTTGAGACACTGCGGTAAGTTGGACGAGAAGACACCGCGCAACTGCCCAAACGCTGCCCAGCCGAGTCGGATTCGACGGTTGACCTCTTACTCGAAGTTGGCCCTACCCGATTGGATCGTTTGTCCCAGGTAGACATAGTCGCCCACAACTTTGAATGTAGAGTCTCCAATCTTGATAGGAATGGGTGTAACATGGGCATTCAACATCAACTTGGTTTTGTCCATGTTCATCCTAAGACCCACTCTTTCGGAAGCTCTACTGAGATCATCGAGCATTGTACTGAGGTCCTCCATGGTCTCAGCCATAACCACTATATCGTCGGCAAACCGAAGGTGAGTGATGTACTCGCTATTGACGTTGATGCCTAGGCCTCTCTAGTCAAGAACCTTGAAGACATCCTCCAGTGAAGCGGCAAAGATCTTCGGAGATATGACGTCTCCCTGTCTCACACCTCGCTGCAGAAGGACGGGTTCCGAGGTGTGATCCTGTAGTCGAACTGACATTGTGGCGTTTTTGTATAAACACTTCGATGTACCGGTAGTCAATTTGGCACCGTTGGAGAGACTGCAGTACAGCCCAAGTCTCGATCGAATCGAAGGCTTTCTCGTAGTCCACAAACGCTAAACAGAGAGGCAGGTTATACTCCTCGGTCTTCTGTATAACCTGCCGCAGCGTATGTATGTGGTCTACGGTGCTGAAGCCTTTACGGAATCCGGCTTGTTCGGGAGGCTGGAAATCGTCAAACATGCGCGCGAGACGATTCGTGATGACTCTTGAAAACAGCTTGTAGACATGGCTAAGGAGTGTGATGGTCCTATAGTTCTTCAGTAGGGCATTGTCACCCTTCTTAAAGAAGAGTACCACCACACCCCTGCACCATGCCTGTGACGTTTTCCCCTCGAGTATGACGGAATCAAACAGCTTCTGAAGGGCCTTAAGTACTGGTATTCCACCCGCCTTCAGTAGTTCGGCCGTAATTCCGTCATCACCCGGAGCCTTGTTGTTCTTAAGTTGTTTCAGAGCCATCCTAATCTCATACAGGCTGACTTCCGGAATGTCTTCGGTATAGTGTCGGGTCAATCTAGCTCTTTGGTCATTCGCTAGATTCGCGACGGGTTTACTGTTTGACGTGTACAACTGTCCATAGAATCTCTCGATCTCCCTCAGAAGCTCCGGTTTGGCGGACACGATCCTGCCATCATCGGTCTTCAGTTTCGTGAGCTGGCTCTGGCCAATATACAGATCTCTTGCAAAGACCTTGGAGCCCTTGTTCCGCTCAATCGCGTCTTTAATACTTTCAGTATTAAAGCGGCGGAGGTCGCTTTTTAAGGAATTTGAGATTCGTCTATTTAGCTGCCGGTATTTCAACGCATCGTCTGAAGACTGCAAGATCATCTCACGCCTCTCCTTCATGAGCTTGGATCAGAGAGCTTTTTGTTTCTATCTGTACGGCGGGTCTTGAAAAACTTAGACCCGACCGTATGGACAGCTTCCACGAACCCATCACTGTATTCGTCCACGGAGCTCCCTAGGCACTCGAAACGATTCTGGAAATCGAGCTGAAAGCTCTCGAGGTTTTGGACCTGGATTTGTGCTGGACGGAGCGTGGACTTCATCAGTCGAGACCTTTCAAGCTTAACATTAATGTTATGTGCCTCTTACCATGCGGTGATCGCGCCCGGTTTTCACCGAATTGATCACTGAGACATCATTGAACATTTGCTTCTTGGTTGACATGATGAAGTCGATCTCGTTTTTAGTTGCACCATCGTGGCTTTGCCAGGTCCACTTCCTGTGCTCACGCTTTCTGAAGAAGGAGTTCATCATGTAGAGGCCCTCCTTCTCCATAAAACTGGCCAGTAGGTGACCCCGGTGGTTCCGACGTCCAACTCCAAATTGCCCAACTTGCAGCTCATCCTCGTCTCGTTTGCCCAGTTTCGCTTTGAAGTCCCTCATGACAACGGTGAAGTGAGTTTTGAAACCATGCATGGCTCTAGAAATATCCTCATAAATGGCCTCTACCTCGTCGTCGGGGTGTGCCGAGGTCGGGGCGTAGACCTGTATGACCTTCAGCGAATATCTTGCGGATTTTCTGAGTATAAGGTACGCCACCCTGGTCGACACACTCTCGATCTTCACCACGTTGTTCACTAGGGACTTGTGGACGATAAACCCAACACCACCCTGGGACTGCCGGCCTCCCTCTCGGTAGTAGAGCAGGTTACCCGATTTGAGGATTATCGAGTCATCCCCCTCTCTTCGGACTTCAGATAACCCTATAATACTCCATCGTAACCTGCTCAATTCTTCCTCAAGTTCGGCTATCTTCTCGTCGGTCCGGAGTGGTCGCGTGTTATATGTTTCCAGGTCCAGTCGTCGGAGTTTGTAGGGGTAGCCGGATCTCATCCGGGGATTCTTAGCACCCCTTGCCACGCCATCGCCTCGACGGCTACCGTAGCCGAGGGTAAACGGGCTGCCGGGCACTCGGGGCTGTTTTTTCGGTGTGCTGTTCATTAGGTTTTGGCGGTGAAATTCTTTACGTCCGTCACCATATGGTATGACAATTGGAATTAATCCAAATAAAGAAAGTAAGCGATATAGTTATTTATATTTTCAGGTTTCAGACCTCTGCCGCATGTCTCGGGTATGTCGGCGATGGGCGAGGTTGACCACGCGACTGATCACGAGGCCCGAAGCTTGGAAGAAGGTCAGAGCAGCGGGACCCTTGGAGATCGCTGCTAGATGTGCTGGAGCCAGGGCGGGGCCTTGCGTCAACTCTGTCAAGGAGTGGCGGTCGAAGAACTGTGCTGTAAGTTCTTACAGGCTGGAGGAAATTCAAATTTTCTTACGTATTTTGCAATTTTCTTCATAGCATAAGATACATCTTTAATACAAGTTATACCCGAAGTTTAAATCATAAATGAAATACGAAAAGCAATAATAGTACATTGTTCACCGAGAGGAGAAAGTGACCGATTACCGTCGAGGGTGTCGTTTGAAGCCCGAGCCGTAGGCGAGGGCTTTAAAACACCCGAGATCTGGAATCGCACTTTCTCTCGAGTGATACATAGTGCTTTATACTACACCTACGAGGAAAATAAAAAACTAAATCTTTACTAATTGAAATTTATATTGAAATTGTTGCAGTTAGTGACCAATGGCGTCTGCAATTTTCACATGTTCTTTTTTCAAATTGTTTGACACCATCCAACACACAGCTAGTGGCCAGTGTCATTTTGCGAACTTGGAAATAAAAACTCACTGTAAAAACTTTTTGGCTTTTGATATTTAGGTTGCCAGCGCATAGTCTTACCCAAAATTAAAAAAGAAAAACCACGTAAGAAATGGATTTTCATACACTTTTCTCTCCCGCTCAGATGCGTTTTCTAGCCGCATATTTGTTCGATATGCAATGACGTACTTTCTACCGTAAATTTGATAAAGTATCAAGGTACTTTCCGAGCAGGTGTAGTATAAAGGGTATTTTAATTATATAATCATAAATAAAACTCAGTTCAAATTGCTCGTTTAAATGACTATTTCATGATATCAAGACATTTTTTGAGTGTTATCTCGATAAATACATATTTTGTCACGGTCACAATTGTTTTTTTAATCGTTACAATTTTAAATTGAATTGGAAGTTGCAAAAACCCAAGACATTCAGGCATTTGCATAAAACTATCTGGCATGTCACGTTTCTGGCGTTCGTCCAGACTTTATCCAAACAGTTTGATTGGAAACGAAGCTATTGATGAATTGGCTTGACTTTATTATTATTAATCCATTTATTTAATGCGACAGGGCCCATATAAAATAACTTAAACCTAGTCATACATAATCATGGTGTTAGTAACAATATAAACTTATACCTAAGTTAGTAGCACTATAACAAAAGATACAATTTGAACACGGCAATTTAATATATGGTCGTGTTCAAATTGTACATCATCAAACATCCCTGATACGCATAAGGGATGTTTACAGAAGCGAGAAAGCGACTTTGTGCTACATACCTGATTCAACAGTCAAAAGCAAACGACCACTCGACTATGTTTCAATTAGAACTGTGTTTAGACATTGCGTTTACTGTGTCTAGTTGCAGATGGCATAACAGAAACAATTATTGTATTGGAGAACCGACATCATATATATACATATTATATTGGTTGAAGTTTATATACAATAAATGCACTGAAATTAGTGCAAACAAACGTCGTAAGGGACACTTCAAATTAGAATTGCCATCAAATGTCTTGATAATAAAAATAACTTGTATTGCTTTTCGTAATTTATTTATGATTAAAATTCGGTCATAACTTTTTTTGAAACATAAATCTCATTCTATATTGAAAATTGTACAAAATAATCTCTTATTTAATAAAAATCCCTGAATTATTTTACATTATAGTGACAACTTTAGCTATAGAATCGACACCAAAATCACGTACAGTAATTTTTTTGGATTAAAACAAAAATTTCGCGGCATTCAGTTTTGTTCATATTGTAAAAGTTGATTACAATGATGATTTTAAGAGGTTTTCAGTCATTACAATTACACTTTGATGTTATTCTTTCATGCACATAACATATGACAGTTATATTGTTACAATGCAGCGTATGTACAAAAGCTAACCTAACCCAGAATAGGGGTCTCTAATAGCAAACCTCAGTGCGATCGAGAGATTGTATAAATGTCACACGTAAAATTCTGGATCATCTTGTATTCCTTTGTTGTTATTTTATAATGTAAAAACCAATGTCCAATTCATCAGGTAACGGTAGCAAGTGCCCAGTTACTGGTGGCTACGTTCAGAAACCTAACGCACCTGGCTGTCACGGGCTCCAGCAGTATGGATGCAAGAGCCATGGCGCCTCTCATCACCGACCTCACGGATCTGAGGCATATAGACCTTACAGGTAACTATTTTTAATTATTAGCTTACATAAAATTGAGAACAATCATCTTTTGGGAGACATTCGGAAGTAAGGAACCTTCGGTCACCAATTCTAAAGCATTAAGTTGGCAGGATGGCTTGATACCAAAAACCGGCCAAGTGCGAGTCGGACTCGCGCACGAAGGGTTCCGTACCATTATTGCAAAAAACGGCTAAAAAGTCACGTTTGTTGTATGGGAGCCCCCCTTAAATATTAATTTTATTCTGTTTTCAGTATTTGTTGTTATAGCGGCAACAGAAATACATCATCTGTAAACATTTCAACTGTCTAGCAATTACGGTTCATGAGATACAGCCTGGTGACAGACAGACAGACAGACAGACGGACCGCGGAGTCTTAGTAATAGGGTCCCGTTTTTACCCTTTGGGTACGGAACTCTATAAAGCGGGTTCAACGGTGAACTACTAACTATGCTTTAAATATATATGTTTTGCATTGAAATCAAATGTAAAATAAAATCAGGAAGGTGTTGAAAGATAGAGGGTTACAATGCCCATTCATATAATGGCCGGACTGCTCGGCCTTATCCCAATTTATTTTGAGTCGGCGCAACATGTTCCATATTTCTCTATTAGTCGTCATATCGGTAATCGCACCCTTCTAATGCAGTACCTGTAGCCAAGTAGACAATCTACAATCGATAACGCTAATAGATAAAGAAGCAATGTATGAAAATGACATATCTGAACGTTAGGTCACGTGGTCAGACCATACAAATAGAAGGCGTTGTAGAAAGAGATTCGATACTAAACGTTTGTAACTTGGCTAGGGGGCCTGGTATTATGCTTGGCTTATTTGTACAAATGTTTGCTCCAAATGTATATTAATAAATTAACTTTATTTCAATAGCTGTAAGGTTTATCTGCATTGCCAAGATTTTGCAAATATATTGCCAAATATGCCAAGTGTAGTGCCAGTACAGTCCAAGTCCATCCATAATTTCTTTGGTCTTCCACTAGCCAAATCACGATCGATTTTATAAACTGTGAACATCATGGAAGTTATAAACCGTGCGCAAACTTCAAAATCTAGCATTAGTTTACGTGCGTTAACAAGACTAAAATAGTAACGAATTACCTATATACCTAAATCTTGTTTATTCGGGATAGGATACACCGGTGAATATACTGATAAGAAGTTACTCGTATATTCAAAGGAGTCAAACTTACTGACTTCCTAACTAACAATGAATAAATAATTGACTTTGAATTTGAATATCTTTGATGGGCTCAATGTTATATCGATTACTGGGCTAGGTCTAAAAGGTGTGTCTGTCTGCATTTGGCTGCTGCTGAAAATTTTGTAAATAAATTTTTAGCAGTTGCAAATGTGATTGGTAAACGAGGGTTATTAAAGAATCTCGATTTGTGTAGTGTAATTGAGTTTTTCGAACCGACTCGGCTGGGCGGCGTTCGGGCGTTCGGGTAGTTGCGTGGTATCTTCTCGTCCAATTTACCGCAGTGTCTCAAGACAAAAAGTCTATGACCAGTGTGTGTTGCTAGTGATCACCTATGGGACCGAGACGTGGTCGCTCACTATGGGTCTTATCAGAAAGGTTAAAGTCACCCAAAGGGCAATGGAGAGGGCTATGCTCGGCATTTCCTTGCGTGATCACGTCAGAAATGATGATATCTGCAGGAGAACCAAAGTTACCGACATAGCCCGAAGAATTGCCAAACTTAAGTGGCAGTGGGCAGGGCACATTGCTCGCAGAACGGAAGGCCGATGGGGCCGAAAAGTTCTGGAATGGCGACCGCGAACTGGAAGACGATACGTTGGAAGGCCTCCCACTAGGTGGACCGATGACCTGGTTATGGTTGCGGGAAGGCGCTGGATGCGAGACGCACGGGAACGGTCAATGTGGCGACGCCTGGGGGAGGTCCAGCAGTGGACGTCTTTCGGCTGAAATGATGATGATGAATGATGATTGAGTTTTTTGATAAGGACATTACTGACTAGTGACAATAAACTCGCTACGATTACATGGAACATATAGTATATCTGGCAAAATTCATGTGTACGTTTTCCATATGCATTAATACGTTTTTGGGGAATATAATCTTGCAAAGGAACTGATACTGAGCGAGTAAGTTGCTGATATAAGTTCCGCGTCACTGCCAATATCGTGATATTCTGCTTACATTTTGAACCTCCTCACTGAAATCCTTTGGGAAATTAAGTTTTCGTTCTTAACTCGGTGTGCAGCTGTATCGATATTTATTACACTTCCCTAAATCCCCACACCTGGCAACATCGACTGAATCCCACTCGTTAAACTTGCCAAGTTAGAATCCAGCAGCAAGTTTTGAAATATTGCTCGGAAACTATGAAGTTGGGAGGCTTGTTCCTTTGAGAGTAAATAGTGATTTACATTTACGTAAATTTATTGTAGAATAGGAATGTATGTAAGAAATAGTAATATGGTGAAGATTATGCTCCATTAGGCTCTTCTTTTCTAAGTGTACTTAGTTTTTGTGTACTGGCATATTATACAACAATAGCCAAGTTATTTAGAATAGAATAAAAAGTTAATCCAAAAATGTTAATAATGATTAGTAAGAACAAGATTCAAGATGATTTTTTATAACACCTTGCAAATGACCGGTAACCTAAACCTTAAAACCTTAGACTCAGGACATAGGTTTTCTTATCCCGGAATTACGTTTCCATAGGATCATCTAGGAATACCACGCATTGATACCAAAACAAGTAATGACAATTTTTTTTATTTTTTTTTCTCCAGGTTGTCCAAACGTGGACTGGCCAGACTGGGCGTGGCTGGAGACGCGGCTGGCGACGCGCCGGCCGCCCGTGGAGTACATCGACCTGACGGACTGCGGTTCCGTCACGGATGCTGGACTCTGCGCGCTGCTCCACTCCTGCCCCTCTCTGCAGTATTTGTACCTTAGGAGATGTACTCTAGTCACAGGTAAGCGATCAATGAAAGTACACAACATAAACTCACGCCTTCGAAAGAAGTACTCACCTGCTACGAACCTTACATACTCCTTTTGCTTCATTTACGTTCATTCATGCATCTGAACATATACGCACGCCGGTTATGAGTACCGCACCTGGCCTTTCTGAAGAACATCACCAATAAGATCCGTATATATTCTTCTAAGGCGCCTTCTCCCCTGCATTTCAACTCATGTCTGCCTTGAAGATACGTTTTGTGTGTGTCAACTATATCACGGGCTCTCCAAGGGCACGGAGGGGTCTCGGTTCTTAATGGATAGTTGTTTATTACCCTGACCGACCTAACCAATGGAGATCGATGACTAGGCGAATATGGTTCTGAATTTCAGTCAGTCAAAAATCTGTGCAATATTCTATTTTAATTATTTATGCCACGCTCTGTTAAGTGGATCGGTGTATAAATTATCAGCTCGTTAAGGATGGACGATGGCCGCGAGCTCGGCATTTGTTGAGTCTGACGGCCGTCAGCGCTGAGCCACAGTATACATATGGATGAACAGTACTGCAACTACCTACAAACGCTGGAAACGGCACCCACACAAAAACATGCGCAGCGATGAGACCCTAAGTTTAATACCTAGTACAGTACTTGCCAATTTTCTTGGCCACCCTAAAGTTGGTTTTCCGATGCACACAGCTTGGTGCGCTGCTGTTTTTAGTATGAACAGCTATTGTAGCCAACTTCTAGGCGGCCAAAAAGATTGGCGAGTACTGTAGATACTCTTTAGAAAACATTCTAGAAATAGTTGTATAATTAACCAAAGATGTTTAAAGAAAATAGGAATAAAGGAGGAGGAGGAGGTGTTTGGTGAATAAAGGATTTTTTTGTACAGGCGCTGTGTCTGGAGTACTCGAATTATTCACAATGTGATTGCGGAGCTCCATAACAATGCCTTAACTCTTATAATGCTCTCTGTGCAACAACAGCGGTACCCTGAAAGACCTTTACGAAGCAAATCCTGATGCTGTCGACGTAGTTTAATTCTGGTCAAAGTGCACTTAATATGGAATCAGCAATACGACAAAACAGAAGTAGGGTTAACACAATTTACGAAACTTATTATTTTAGGTTCAAAATAAAGCCATTTACATCACGTGTTTTACAGATATCTTTTGTTGACGTACTGAACGTTACCTCAATCACGGACCTATTTTGGTAGGGCTTAATATTATTTTAACTCTTAAGTGCTTTTTGGTAAGAAAAAATAAACAAGTTACATAAGACAGCTAACACAAATAGCTTTATTTTCGTGGTAGATAGCCAAAAAATAATAAATCAAAGTTTTTTCACTGTTATGGCGAAGTATGAGTCTAAGTGACAGAGACCTAGACTTTCACTATCACATCATCAGCCTATAAATGTTCCCACTGCTGGGACACAGGCCTCCTCTCTGTGAGAGGGAATGGGCCGTAATCCACCACGCGGGCCCAGTGCGGGTTGGTGGATGTCACATGTCTTCGAATTTTTGTTTCTAGGACATGCCGGTTTCCTCACGATGTTTTCCTTCACCGTTTTGAGAGCAGTGATGAAGAAATAATTTACACAAAGTAAAGCGCCTGCCTGGGCTCGAACCCACGACCTACAACTTGTAAGTCGCGGCCGTTACCACTGGGCCACCACTGCTCTCACTATAATAAATTATATTCAGTGGCTTCTAGCCTTCTATAAATAATGTTTATAGGTCATATTTCACAAAAAAGTATAGGTATTGTTTTGTATAGACTTGCTGGCTAGCAGTTATGGAAAACCGGCCAAGTGCGAGTCGGACTCGTGCACGAAGGGTTTCGTACCATTATCTCAAAAAACGGCAAGAAAATCACATATGTTGTATGGGAGCCCCTCTTAAATATTTATATTATTCTGTTTTTAGTATTTGTTGTTACAGCGGCAACAGAAATACATCATCTGTGAAAATTTCAACTGTATAGCTATCACGGTTCATGAGATACAGCCTGGTGACAGACGGACAGACAGACGGACCGCGGCGTCTTAGTAATAGGGACCCGTTTTTTACCCTTGGGTACGGAGCCCAAAAAACATATAACTTAGGTAAATCCGCTTTAAACTTTTCACCTCGTTTCAGTTCTGGTAGTGAAAACTCTTCTGTAAAGGCGTCTCTGCACTTAATGTATTCGATTCGTAAAATAAATACTAGTTAGGGTTCCGTAGCCATATGGCAAAAAACGGAACTTTTATAGATTCGTCATGTCTGTCTGTCTGTCTGTCTGTCCGTCCGTATGTCACAGCCACTTTTTTCCGAAACTATAAGAACTATGCTGTTGAAACTTGGTGAGTAGATGTATTCTGTGAACCGCATTAAGATTTTCACACAAAAATAAAAATAAAACAATAAATTTTGGGGGTTCACATACTTGAAACTAAAACTAAAAATATATTTTTTCATCAAACCCATACGTGTCGGGTATCTATGGATAGGTCTTCAAAAATGATATAGAGGTTTCTAATATAATTTTTTTCTAAACTGAATAGTTTGCGCGAGAGACTCTTCCAAAGTGGTAAAATGTGTGTCCCCCCCCCTGTAACTTCTAAAATAAGAGAATGATAAAACTGAAAAAAATATATGATGTACATTACTATGTAAACTACCAGCGAAAATTGGTTTGAACGAGATCTAGTTAGTAGTTTTTTTTTTAATACGTCATAAATCGTAAACCGCAATTTACCAAGTACGGAACCCTTCGTGCGCGAGTCCGACTCGCACTTGGCCGGTTTTTTTTCCATTAAACAATATCAAAAATACAAACTAAATACGTGTGAGTACACAAACGAAAAAGTTCACTAACATGATTTCTTTCGTCTATCTTCAAAATCGTATGATCTTAATTGAACCTGTACGATATCCGTCATTCACTGAGTTTATCAATCTTTTAATTCACACTCAGTGACTGAAAGTACCTATCTCATGAATGCGAACAACTTTTACTATGGGATCAATACTAAAATCTATACTATTCCTTGTTGTTCACATAGAAAAATATGTTTAAAGTGCATTTTAGCATCCACTGAGGAATATTAAAATTCTTATATTATTATCGTAACTCCCATGTTTTATGTTTCAATCTATCCTCAGTCATGGCCATGCATGTGGATTTTACGACTCCAGTTTTCTCTTCAAAGATAACATGATTCAACTTTACCAATTAATGTCTGCCTTCCTCTGGTTTTAAGTAATATTTATCTTAAGTAAGTATAGTGTTTGCGTACAGTTTAGCGCCTGGCAATTTACAAGATAATTGAGGGAACTAGGCTTCAACCTAGAAATTCTATCCAATATGGCATTTTATGGTTATGGACCATAAAGCTAAGTTCGTGTTTAAGTGAAATAATTGAACAGTTCAGACGAAATTATAGGTCTATTTACTTCTATTATTAAGTCGAAGTAATGATTAAACATAATTTGTCTGTGGTTTGTTTCAATGTGACTTTCTATTTTCTGCTTGTTAATATTTTGTCAGGAAACAGCCAAGTGTTCTAGGTCTCCTCTGTGTTATGTCTTGGTGATTTATTGATCTGAATCCATTGTCCCCCATTGTATCAAAATTATGTTTTAGAAATCTTCCCATCATTAAATCAGAGGAAAACGGACTTAGGCTGAGACAGACGGAGATACAGACAGACATACGAGTGATCACATTAAGGTTCCGGTTTTCTTTCGGATTTACAGAACCCAACCAAACCAAGGCAAAAAACCTTTTCTAGCAATCAATTTATCCAATGCTTCTGCGAACAACCCGGCCAATACCGTTAATCTACAAATATAACCATACTTAAAGTGTTCCCGTTATCTCTGATAAATTATACGGTCACCAGCGGACAGTAATCGCATTATTATTCAGAAAAAACATCAATCTAATCGCCATAATCCGAAGGCAACGTCTCTATTAGACCATCGTCTCTCCTAGCAGACTGGTCAAGCCCGTCCGTTCTGTTTTTCGAAAGCAAGTAATTGCTTGTACTAGATTTTCACACAAGATTTTCTTGTTCATTGAATATAGATGTTGTAGGGTTTGTTTGCGATGTACTTACGTGTTCAAAGGTTTTTTGCTCCATTTAAATATTCAGTGCACTATTATCTCTTAGGACGAGCTTAAAGCATACCTACTTGCGCAAAAAAGAGAGGTTCAAAATAAAGAAAAGTACTTCTTTGCCATGCGGTGGAACTGAGAATTTGAATAAACATCATCTTAAAACACATACATTTCTTTTTCATTTCGTCTGGTGATAGAGATTTCTAAAGAAATAAGCAGTATTATTGTACTCAAATACCTTGTTTTCTTTTTACCGTCTTCAAAAAATAGGAGGTATTCAATTCGACACGTATGTATGTAATATTGTTGGAATTGCACATTATTCACATAATTATGTTACTCTATATGGGCTTCTAAACACTTGTGCCAAACATCATAAGTGTATGTATGTTTGTCCATGCATATCTCCGAAAATACTTATCGGACCGTGATCATTCTTTTTTATTGGATTAAGCATCTCTCAACTTAGGGAACAGTGTAAATTTCATAAAAATCGGTTCAACAGTTTTCAAGATGTGGAACATAAAACAGCCCGGCGAGCATGGCCAACTGTGACATCGCTTAAGTCACACTTTTAATCACAGTTTGGGCGATAAACACATTTTGTCTTAAATGCTAGCACGGCGGCGTGAGATATTTTCTTGACTTGTGGCATAACTTTTTGACGTTTATTTTTTTCTTTTTCGGAAATCTTCCAATTTTATTGCAGTTTTGGTTTAACCTTGGCCATAAAAAACATTTATGTTCTGTGAAGCATAGCCCTACGACGCACTGTTTCCGAATTATGGGCCTCCGTATCTTATTTTATTTTGCATAAAACGATCTATATTTCCAAAATGATATCTCGAAAACGGTATGCCCTAGGCAAAAATAACCAAAATTTAGCCCCCCCTTTGCCACCCCCATGTTAGCAGCATCCCAACATGATATGTAAGTTTTTTTTTTTTACATTGCTTGGTTTTCAACTTGAACTACGGTCATGAAAAGTTATGATAAAATATGTCATGTCTTACAATTTGTCTTAAATGCTAGCACGGGACAACCATGTGACATAGTTTACAGGCGCGACTTGCTTTTCTTGTTGTTGACTTCATAGTGCGACATAATTTGAATAGACGACCAAATAAAATAATACGTAAAAAAACTTAATTAAAAAAATCAAAAAACCCGACTGCTTCAAAAGCGAACTAAAAAGTCGTAAACAAGGAAAAAATCATGCTGTGCAGTCGGAGGATACATATTCGCCGGCTGGCTGACCAAAATCTGGTGTATCCTCCGCCTGCACAGCATGATTTTTTCCTTGTTTACGACTTTTTAGTTCGCTTTTGAAGCAGTCGGGTTTTTTGATTTTTTTAATTAAGTTTTTTTATTTATAACTTTTTAGTTAGTTTTTTCGAATTAGATACATTTAAACATATAAGTGTTATATATTTTTGAAATCACCTCTTAAAACCCTTTATTTTGATACCCCACAAGATGGGTTTGGAAGAAAAAAAAAATTTGGGACCCCACAATATGGCACCCAAAATCCACCATTTTTCTACTATCCAATTCTAATGTAGCCTATGACACTCGCAGGGTTAAGACGCATCGATTGACGTACAAATCATCAAAATCGGCCAACGCGTTTGGTCTCTGGAACGCCACATAGGAACAAACATACATACATACATACATACATACATAAATACATACATAGACTGATAAACACATTACCCTCCTTCGGCAGTCGGGTAAAAAGTATGCCGTTCATACAGCTAAACAACTTTTTAATTTTGTTGGGCATAAATTAATATTTGACCCTCGACCATAGACTTGTGCACACTTTATTTTACTTTGTTTGTTTGTTAAGTGTTTGTTAGAAATATATAATTATTGTGAAAATTTTAATAATTACTAAAAAATATAATAGCTTGGACCAATACCGGTGGGCCCCTATTTTTTATATTTTAAATGTTTTTTAGGGATTTTATTTAAGAAACATTTTAAAATGTAGAAAGTAAGAAGAATATGGTTTAAAAGAAAATAATAAAAAAAAAAAATAAGAACAACAATAAAAAAAATTACAATTATTAAAAAGTAATAATATAAAATTAATTAATAATCCTGTAACATTTAAATTAATTAATCACCATACACACAAAATGAATTTATTGCCATTTGGTGCAGTAATTAGAAGGCAAATATATTTTTGTTCAACTGTAAAATTTTATCACCACCTCCGAACGAATGTGATACATTTTTCTAAATCATCTGCCAAAATGTGACATTTGTGACAAAATGGGTGCGCCCGTATTAGCAATTAAGACCCGATGAGTCCCAAACAAACGTCAGGAAATTTTCTCACGCCGCCGGTGCTATTATTTAGGACAAAATGGCGTTATCGCCCAAACTGCGATGATATGTGTGACTCAAGCCATGTCACAGTAGGCCTTACTCGCCGGGCAGCAACAAGAAAGGAATGTTGCGCCTTTAAAATATGTCACATGTTTGACCCGTGCTAGCATTTAAGACAAATTTTAAGACATGACATAATTTATCATGTCTTGTCACAAATGTCTTGGGTACGCCCATGCTCGCTAGGTTGAACACCTTAGCGACAAACAGCACGAATGTTTATGTTTAAATTAAGTTATTATGGTTATTTTGGCAATCCTTTAGGTACCTTACTATAGACTTTGCTCACTTTTTAGTAATAGTCTACTAAAACTTAAAAGAGAGAAAAAACTTTTCACAAAAAGTAACACTAAAAAGTGCAAAACAAACTTTTTTTTCGGAAGTCAGTGTTGAAAAACGATAAAAACAAGAGGTACCAAAGACACACCATACCAGGTTTTGAGAAAAGGTTTTTTTCTTTATATTCTTTGTGTGTACATAAATAGTAAACAAACCATCATTGTAGTGTTGCTTACGCTTTTCTCCTGCTATCTATTATTGTCTTTGGTAAAAAAATAGGCTACTACTACTACAGCCGCCATGAGCCCTGCATCTCACACGATATTCCTATTTATTTAAAACAAAGGAAATGTTTTCTGTGTATATACAAATGTTACGAACGAATTCAAAAATAGAATCATAAAACTACAATTGAGAACTGTTTATGCGATATGCAATGAAGACTTGTGTGCGTAGGTAGTTTATGTTGTAGATAATTAAAACATCGCGCGTCATGCTGTCTGTTTTAACTGTTTTGCAATGAAGATTTAAATCAGTTACTGTTACGGTTTTTTTAATTTATTTATTAGGGACTTTTTACCAACAACTGGTTATGTCAGCCCCATCTAATCATTAACCTAATCATAACCTAATCATCTAATCATTACACACTTCTTAAGACTATTTAGGATAAACTTATAAATAAACCTAGATTTAAGCTTTTTGTTTGCAGGATTTGCTAACACTTATTGAAATTTGCCTAAATCTCATCATCTTTCTGCCCTTGTCCCATATTACTTGGTGTCGGTGCAACACGTTTTCGTCTTCCATACCGTCCGTTCCATCACTCCTCACACAGTCCATCCATCTTTTCTTGGGCCGTCCCCTCCCTCTCCATCCATCCACATTTATATTCATAACTCTTTTAGTAACATGCGTTGCATCCCTCCTCATCACATGACCATACAAACGGTTTCCTTTCAACTTTTCTGTCAATGGCGCCACGTTCAAACTTCCTCTAATATACTCATTTCTCACTTTATCCATTCTTTTCACTTATCCATTCTCGTCACTCCGCAAATACATCTCAACATTCTCATCTCTGCTACATGCAATCTTTTTTCATCCATCTTTTTCACAGCCCAACATTCTGATCCATACAGTACGATAGGTCTAACCACGGATTTGTAAATTTAAAAAAATCTAGTAAATTTGATTTTAATCGCCTACATAAAATGTTTTCTTTCTAAATTATTACGGATGCAATCCAAAAGCAGGTGTTGTACATCTTCTGGTTTATTGTAGGCATCACAAAAAAGAAAGCGATTTTGTCATTAAAAAGGCTAAGTTCTTTAATGGCATATGTCCCGAATGTATCCTAAATGCCATTTTAAGTAATTGCCTACCTTATTTAACGTCAGAAAACCACGGAATTCGAGGAGGGTCACATTGCATAGTTTAGTTCAACATTCCTTTTTCACGAGATCTGGTGTCAAAATATGCATTCCACTTCTGTTGCCATATTCTCGTGTATCGTGAAAAATATTCTGCGTAATCAGCTGTTACTTACGGTTCTATCAGACAAAGAGCGGTCACGCGGTCAAGCGTTCAAGAGGTCAGTTTTGCGTTCGAGCTGGCGTTTGCGATAAATTGTCGATCAAAGCGTGTATGTTACTAGATAAATTATGTAGTTTAAAAGGCATGAAATAATAATGTGTCAGGGGTTTTATTGTTTTATATTGTCTCTCAATGATATCATTCTTTACCCAATCCTCCGATCTTTTATTTCGTCTCCCCCATCCACCAAAACTTAACTTTCCCTTTATCCTCCGCTTTCTGCATTTTTTATAGGAAGGTGAGAACTTCTCACACTCCAATTAAGCTAGCTAAAATTTGCCATTAAAGTACCTGAAGTTTACCGTTCTTGTTTTCAAATTCTTAATTCAGAATCCGGTCTTAAATCGCAAGCATTACATCCCTTCTCATCACCTGTCACAAAGGCAAACGAAATCCCTTTCTACTGTATTTGTAAGCACGTGAGTTAAATGAGTGTATAATTTGAAAATGTTATTAAAACACATTCAAATTATATGTCACGTCGAAGTACCTATGTATCGTAGAACCGCCATCTTTAACCCCAATGTCTAGAGGCAATTCCTTTATTCTTGACTGGAGCGGGTTACTTCAATAACACACAACACTGGATTGAAACTCAAGAGTGTTTATTTGATTTAGTTACAGGCAATGTTTATTAGGTTTTCAAACATCTATTCAATTAGCAGATTTATTAAACAGTTTTACAGTTATTATTTTTTACACACACCATGCACCGTACCTATATAAAATGTACTCTGTGCACCGTACGCGCCATGCACGTACTCTACCAAGGGCGGGACTTCCATATTGTTTTTGTTTAGACACTAATTACTTGGATAGTTGAGTAAAGTTAGCAAACAATACTAAAATGCTGATCAGTTAATTATTTTAACATTAAACAACCTCAATACTCACAAATACAAAGTGGTTTGTAGTTTATTATTGAAATAGTCATCTAATAACAAAACTATTCAAGTTTCCGGTGATCTAACAATCTTACTAATTAGAAAGTTTCTCATTATTACATAGCTGTGTAAAATAGTCTTATGACTTCTTAGTATTTAATCATTTACTCAAATTTGTTTAGTTCTCGTATTAAATTATTAAATCTGGTTATTGGTCATAGAAATTATAACATCCGCCATTGTTTGACAACTTAATAAGAATAACATAATGAAACACATTTGCTTCGTCAAATGTGCAATAGTTAAAATGAGAACAAATCCAAAAGTCCTACAATAAGTGTTCCTGTTTAATTTAAACATCTCGTATTAATTAAACATTGAAATTAGCATATGAATTATGAATCAATACTGATTCCACAGTGAGCCAATAGATGGCGCTGAACTCAAAACCCAACTTAAATAGACATAGACACATAAAACGATTAATTAGGATAATAAATTAGCAAATTCACGCCTACGCGGCGACACGGCCATTGTGTTCGGAGGCTCGCGCTCTGGGCCTTCCGGTGTCCTCAGTCTCTGTGTTTCTTGGTTGTTATCTGTAATAGCGGAGAAATATTTGTCGGCAGATTATTGTTGTTTATCATCCTACAGTATTAATTAAGTTTAGAATCTGATAACAACTGATTTTATTTATCATTGACAGCTTGTAATAAATCTAAGCTGAGTATGCCTTATTTTGGAAATATTGAATGTATTTTTACACCCACAGCTATATGCTTTAGGTATTCTACTTGCTTTATGGTAAAGACCAATGTTGTTAGGAAACAACTAACTGCTACATGTCATGTCAATGAAGGCATACAATTTCTATTTCAGATTTTTGACATGGAATAATCAGTTGCTAGCTTATTTAGTCCAATTTGAATCTTGTTTGCAGAATGTTATTGTTTGTATTATCTTACAATATTCATTGATTTGTAATAGGTAATAGTCAGTTTAAGTTATCAATTTATCACTGAATACTTATGAAATTAGGTAACTATTAAGTTTATCTCAAATGAAAATATTTGATGCATTAATGAGCACATACCTACTTATAAGAAGGCTTACATAGCAGCCTTGTATTTGGTAAGTATAGTGTAGGTAGTGTAGGAGTATTGTGATCAGCTGTTTTTTGTTTAGTTTCATTCTCACGGGACGGTAATGCTCTGTGATAGACACAAAGTCTTTGATTTGACAGGATTTAAGGATTGGATCAGGAACACCGCTCTGTGATAGACACAAAGTCTTTGATTTGACAGGATTAAAGGTTAAGGAGTTTAGGATCATTGCTCCGTGACAGGCACGAAGTCTTTGATTTGACAGGATATAAGGAACCAGGCTCTGGGTGGTCTTGTACACCGTGGACCCAGCAGGATAACATGAGAGATTGTTCATTAGCGGCCTCCACGCCTAAAAAATGGATATTAAATCTTTATTAGTTGCTTCCACAGCAAACCAATAGATTGTGTGTTGTATTATCACTATTAGTTTCCTCCACGGATTACTAACAGACAGCTTATTGTGTTATCATTATTAGTTGCTTCCACAGCATACCAACAGGATAGTTTATTGTGTTATCATTATTAGTTGCTTCCACAGCATACCAACAAGATAGTTGTGTTATCATTATTACTTGATTCCACAGCATACCAATAGGATAGTTTGTTATGTTATCAATCTTAGTTGCTTCCACAGCATAATAAGGTAGTTTATTGTGTTCTCATTATTACCTCAAATCCATCTCCATGGATGCTGATAGTTTGGTGTTGATATAACCTATTATTTTATTAAGTGCCTCCAGAGCTATAGGTTATTGGACATCTCAATAATTAGAGCTTGTTTTATTATTCATTTTTATAATTGACTAAATATGACAATAGAATAGCATAAACTGAAACGAGTTACAAAAACATAATAATAACAGTAGTCCTCCTGACTGTTGAGCCATCTGCATAAGGAGGTACTATGGTGCACAAGGCCAATGGCTCAACATGCTTTTTGAAGCATGGGGGTTCACCAATTTCAAAACTCTGGGCTGCTACAGAGGAATCCCTATTGGAAAAACCCCATAAACAAATTTTGCCCAACCTAGGAATTAAACCCAGGAATAATAATTTAAAAGTACTTTGTTGCATGGTAGTATCATGCACAAGCGTCATGTAGTTATTCGACATGGCTATTGTGTTGAGCCTTCTGATACAACAACACCGTATCAGTTAGCGAGGTGAGTAGAAGATAGTTTGAAAACTTCTCACCTTTTACTTTAGTTATGTTGGGCTGGAAGTCATTTTTCAGCTGACCTCTATTTGGTGGCTTGTATGTATGTTGGTAGCTTCTAAGGTCCTGACCCGGCGACACGGTCACTTGCAAACCAGGTATTTTTAGTTTTGTTTCCACATCCTTGATAATACTTGACTATGTAGGTAACCATTTTGATTTTTGATATGACACAGGAATCTGGAATGTGAGAAGGTATACAGATAAATAATAATAAAAGAAAAGATGATCCTATTAATATTTAAATAAGTAGGAGTTAGTACTGATAACAATTAAATTATGTTATTGTTTTGAAATAGTAAGTGAGTAATTCAAAGTTAACTAGAATCTGATGACACTGAAATGAATAACTATGAAGATTGCTGCATTACTTATGACGGTGTTTGCACTAGCTAAAGATTAATGTTAAAACATGTTGAAAACTACTTTTAATGATGCATGTTTGCATACCACACACGCAACAACCTATTTACACACCTATTACAAACCTATTTCATTACAAAACATTTATGTGTGAACAAGTTTGAATACAAGCTAGGTAAAAAGTTGCAAAAAGAAAAGAAAGTTATTAAATGCTAAAAGTGACAAATTATCAAAAAACAAACCTGTCTTTTGATTGTTTTTATTCTGTGCAAGTGCATCCAATAACAAGCTTTGAAATCTGTCAGAAATTACTAATCTATTTACACCCATGTACCATAACAAGTAAAATTCAACTAAACCCATTGTGAGATTTAATTCATTAGGAAGGTTCTCAAATATTGAATGATTAAATAAACTTTATTATAACGAACTTAACTTGAACAAGCATAAATCTTAGAGCTTATAAAAGGCCCCATCAGTATCCAACTGACAGTCTGAACCAAGAATGTAGGGTCAGACAATTTTTTAATTAGATTTAACTTATAGCGCTATCACTGTCAAGAACCCCATAGCCAAAACAAATCTACCAGATCATGTAGACAGATAAGATGGAACACAGTAATCACATTACATTCACTCAAATATGTCTTACATACACAGGACCATTAATTTACCAAAAATCACAAGGTCCATACATAATAGGTTACTCACACATACTAAGCGTACCTACTTGTAAATTAAAAGTTACCAGGTGGCTATCAGCTTATGACTATTTATTATTATATTATGATTATGCATGAACTGAAGCTCTGCTGATACTTACCCTGATTATAAAGTTTGTAATGACTCACCCAGGTGTATCACAACCCTTTCACCCATTCATACAAATACATTTATATTAGATGCATACTCACTCTACAAAAACCTCTAGATAATATTTTAAATATTGTTTAGTCTTGTAACCAAACAATTATTCTCACCCCAGCTACTTAAATGCAAATCGTTGTAAGTATTTTCTTGAGCACACTATAATTTTATTTTTTATTTGTTGTGCTTTTCATGTTTAAGGAATGTGTTAATACATTTTCTTATCTTACTTTACTTTAAAAAAAGTATGACATGCAACGGGTTCCACATTATTCAATAATAAACCCCGTTTGGTAGTCGGGTAAAAACAATAAATTGCAAAAATGCCAATTAGTGCATCAACATGAATATGTCATGGCACTTTCTGCCAAATGTTTACTACTTCTGTTGCACATTAATTCTGTAACTTACTTAACTTATTTACCTACTAAACTTTTGTTTTAGCTACCTAAATGTAATGAATGCTATAAAAATAAGTTGTTACTTTTTGTCCGGTACAAAACTCAACGTAGGTACTTTGAATTGTTTAACATTCATACACTCACACCTTGTCCCCATGGGGATAGGCAGCAACCACAGATTGCCACTTGCTACGATCCTTACATACTCCTCAAATAAAATAAAGTTTCTCAAATAACTGAGCCATTGCAATTCTTAAGACAAAAGAACCATATTTAAACAATAAAATTGAGTTCCTAGTCAGCTGTCTTATTTTATGGAGTAATTTAAGCCATTTCATTCATTTTAATTCCACAAATTGCCACACAAACAACAGCAGGGACCACTCAGTCAGTAAGGGGTATTGTGTTACCCAGTTACTGGGTTTTGGTTGCTCCATGTAAAATACTGGTACTCAGCTGAATCCAGTTAGAATGGAAGCTGTCCCGGACTTGGTTGGGAAAAGACTAGGCAGATTGATTAAAATTGTCACACAAAAGGTCACTGACCTTGCCTTGTATGATGAAAATAATTAAGAATGTTAAGTTACATAAATAAAAAAAACAGAATACTCCCCTCAACCATGATGGAATCTATCAATGGACAGATCAAGTTGTTCGTTTAGCTGCTTCGGTCATTCTGTGCTGTATAAAGTTTTGGCCACAATGGTGTAGGACAGCATCCATGCCACTAGTCAGTAGCTATTTCTGTCGTTTCAATAGAGTTCAGATCGTTCACGTAAAAATATTCCAGTTATTTTCGCCTATGTCTGGGCATCGCTTACTCTTGGAAATTATCATAGGAAAATCTTTTGCCATACCCTCGGCGCTGGCGATGTTGTACAAAATTCTTCGGATGGCTTTCATAGCATGGGCAGAAGGCGATAGTGGGAGCTGAGCCCAATTCTGATGTCACGTCGAAGTACCTATGTATCGTAGAACCGCCATCTTTAACCCCAATGAGGCAATTCCTTTATTCTTGACTGGAGCGGGTTACTTCAATAACACACAACACTGGATTGAAACTCAAGAGTGTTTATTTGATTTAGTTACAGGCAATGTTTATTAGGTTTTCAAACATCTATTCAATTAGCAGATTTATTAAACAGTTTTACAGTTATTATTTTTTACACACACCATGCACCGTACCTATATAAAATGTACTCTGTGCACCGTACGCGCCATGCACGTACTCTACCAAGGGCGGGACTTCCATATTGTTTTTGTTTAGACACTAATTACTTGGATAGTTGAGTAAAGTTAGCAAACAATACTAAAATGCTGATCAGTTAATTATTTTAACATTAAACAACCTCAATACTCACAAATACAAAGTGGTTTGTAGTTTATTATTGAAATAGTCATCTAATAACAAAACTATTCAAGTTTCCGGTGATCTAACAATCTTACTAATTAGAAAGTTTCTCATTATTACATAGCTGTGTAAAATAGTCTTATGACTTCTTAGTATTTAATCATTTACTCAAATTTGTTTTGTTCTCGTATTAAATTATTAAATCTGGTTATTGGTCATAGAAATTATAACATCCGCCATTGTTTGACAACTTAATAAGAATAACATAATGAAACACATTTGCTTCGTCAAATGTGCAATAGTTAAAATGAGAACAAATCCAAAAGTCCTACAATAAGTGTTCCTGTTTAATTTAAACATCTCGTATTAATTAAACATTGAAATTAGCATATGAATTATGAATCAATACTGATTCCACAGTGAGCCAATAGATGGCGCTGAACTCAAAACCCAACTTAAATAGACATAGACACATAAAACGATTAATTAGGATAATAAATTAGCAAATTCACGCCTACGCGGCGACATATATAATTTTTGGATACTAAACTTTACTGGCCCGAAGCAATGCCTGCGTAGGACGAAGGTACACACAAAACAAGCGGGTAGATTTTACAAAATTTTATGATTGTAAACATACTGACAAAACTCTTTGAAGTCCTCTGAATAATAACCATGTTGTGTAAGTTAGAAAACAAAGGGTAAAAAGGGATTGTTAAAATTATATTTACAGGTTCAAATTATTTATTTTTGTTCCCATATAGGTATTTTCGGGATGGTGACCTATCATAGTATCGCTTTACTTAAAGGGATGGATATTTCATTATTTGAGACGTTATACATATGTTGTTGATTTTTAACCGACTTTCCAAAAAGGAGGAGGTTCTATGTTCGACTTCATGTTTGTAATTTTTTTTTTTTTTTTGTGTATGTTCACCGATATCTCCGTCAATTGTAAACCGATTTGAAAAATTATTTTTTTGTTTGAAAGAGTATGTTTCGAAATTGGTCCCATTTTAATTTGGTGAAGGTTTGATGAAGAACTTCGGAGATATACAACAGAGCTCTTTAATAAATAACGGCAAAACTCTCGGGATTCTTGCAATCGCATGTCTATTTATTGTTTATACCATTTCATAACATAACATCACGCCAGTACGCTCTCAAGGGGTACACAGATCTCTCATTTCACTGGTTATGTTCAAGTTTCACGTTATTCGGGTAATCTATTCGGCGTTATAGGGACCTTACTAAACAACTTGTCTATTTATTATAATATATATAATATAAACTAATATTATTAAACTAAAAAGGGAAAAATAAAACATTTTTGCAAAAAAATACTACCGACTTCCAAATGAAAAAACTTTTTTGCAAAAAAATACTACCGACTTCCAAATGAAAAAAATTTTTTGCAAAAAAATACTACCGACTTCCAAATGAAAAAAATTTTTTGCAAAAAAATACTACCGACTTCCAAATGAAAAACTACAAAGTGAAAAATAACTTTATTTTTGAAGTCGGTGTCTTTCGTAGATACCAATTCTTTGCGATATGGACACCGACTTCCAAAAATAAAGTTATTTTTCACTTTGTAGTTTTTCATTTGGAAGTCGGTAGTATTTTTTTTACAAAAAAGTTTTTTTCATTTACATAATATGCATTTTGAATAATTTTAATTTCAGCTTTATTTCACTCTAGCTGTCCCCCGCGACTACGCTTCCGTCAATTAACCATCTACCTACCTACCCTACGCTATCTTACCTACCCTACCTACCAACCTACCTACGCTACCCTACCTACCTAACAATTTGTGAAACTATTTATTTGAATAAGAATTAATACTACGATACGAATGTAACCAAACTTTAGTTTGTACCGACGCGGCGATCTAATTAAATTTTGGAACACAAAATCTGCTATTGAGACTTAACTATCATAGTTGTATATATTATCTCGCGGACTTTTTGTAGGTAATAATGAGTAATTTAATCATATCGTACATCATTTTTATGTATCATCAATAGTTTTCTCAGCGCACGCCAAATAATGAATTTTATATGCAAAATGTTGATAATTTCGGTTACATTATTGCAATTTTCTTAAGGGTCTCATTTTTTTCTGTAAATAATTTATAGCCTATGTTACTTCTAGATAATTTAGTTTTCTATTGGTGAAAAAATGGTTAAAATCGGTCCAGTAGTTTCGGAGCCTATTCAGTACAAACAAAAAAATCTTTCCTCTTTATAATATTACTAGTATAGAAGAACAACATACAACACGTGTCTGCAAATTCAAACGTGAATAATAATATGATTGTGGAGTAGCAAAAAAATTATAATAAAAAGAAGTCGAAAGCGGAAAGAATTAAGTCCGCCCATTGTACCTATGCCCATTTTTTTTTATTAATAAATAAATTTTAGTATATTGAGTGTGGTAGTTAGTAAATATGTATTGTAGTTATTACTTGTAATCTACTCTTAGAATCTGAATATAAAAGTCTATCGCATTAAATAAAAATATAATAGCATAGGATTCCAATGGCAAATATAGATGTTCCCTCTATTATACTAACGCAAATTCAATATGCCTATCTTAAAGACTTATCGCCTCATTTCTCTGAAGGTAGGAATCCCTTCGGGAGCAGGATCTGTTTTTGGGTCGAGTAATTTAAGACAATTATTAAAGAGCCTACCCTGTTATACATCGCAGTTAATTAATAGTCATGTTCATCGTTGAACTCGCTCATAAATCTTCAAATTTGGGACGATGAGAGAAATTCCTTTGGCTTATTAGTAAAATATCACACTAATTTGGGCATTTTCCCTATCTGTAGTATGTAGCAGAATAGATTAAAAAAAAATCGCTTCGTTTTAGGTGTATTATAAGTTCCTAAAAGCGCGGTTTTTTCGCTTTGCATCAATATTGTGAAAATCGTAACCCTTTAATAAAGCAGACAATTGGGCATTCTCTTCAGTAAAAAAATCTCATCAACATTTCATTACCCTATCTCCTTTATATGTTATGGGTAAAAAATGGCGTTTACTTCATTCTTAGCAAGTTAGCGCTGTCCGCTTCCAAATCCATCCACACAAAAATATAATCACAATAACAAACAACTACAACAACAAACACATCCAAAAACAACACAATCCATCAACAACAAACAATACCAAAAATCATTATATTTATCTTGGTCGTTTTGTTTCAGATGCAGGAGTGCGGTGGATTCCATCGTACTGCGCGCTTAAAGAACTTAGTGTGTCCGACTGTACCGGGGTCACGGATTTCGGGCTGTACGAGCTGGCGAAACTAGGGCCGGCGCTACGATATCTTTCTGTTGCCAAGTGTACACAGGTGAGAATACTGAAAAAGAAAAAAATAAAGAAAAATTGCTGCTGAAATATTAAGACGCTCTTACCTCTTCCACTGGCCGATTTTTTGGCCTATTGCTTGCCGCGCATAAATGCGCATAGAGGGCAAATCAAACAGGTTATAGGTATCATTGCTTGATTTTAATATCACGATTGATTTGGATTTAGAACTAGAAGAAACATTGATATATAAAAAGATTTTTTACCAAGATGAAGGTGACTAAATCACTTTGCTAGGGATTTTGTTGGCAAGAAGCCATGCAGCGACAATGGACCCTTGCGAATCTATCATTTAGGTATACATTAAGTGATATTTGAAACTTAGTTGCTCCTGTCCAAAATAATGTATTTTTCCTATATCGTGCGTTCAGGAACAATTCTCACTACACAAATATGTAGATACAGAATACTCGTAATGTTGATTACAAATATTCATTCTGCGCGGCAATCAAACCGCGGATTTTCACACATTGGCGCCAGTAGGTCAGCTAATGTTGCCATCGTTTTATACTAGACTAGATTCTGCTAGCGGCTTCGGCCACTTCAAATTAACATACTCACGATCGTATAGTACCATATGTCTTAACCCAAGACAAGGTCTATCTGTGTTCCAAGTTTCATCCCAATCCGTTCAACTGGTAATACCTGAAATGTTATTGATCACACATAGTTACATTCGCATTTATAATATTAGTTTGGATGGATTACTAATGTTTCGCGAATCTGTCATTGACTCCATTGAGCTCAAAACAAACAAATAAATACAAAGAAAGAAGCAAATTTCGTTTGAAAAACAAATTTTAAATGTGTTTTTGACATGACATCTTTTGTTAAATTAAGTTGACCTGAAAATGTCAGACACCTAAGGCAAACTTAATTTACTGTAAAGCTACTTGAACATTATTTTCTTTTACTCGAAACTTACTGAGAGTGAATCCCCAAAAGTTCTCCCTGTTTCAACTAACATATTCTCTTTATACCAAAGAGACTTACTTACTTTGTCTCTCAGGGTTCAACACTCTTAAAATATTTAATGATCGTCTAGGTACTTTATGTAAACAATTGAAGCTCGATTTATGTATTCTCTGTTGCATAAAAATGTGAAAAAATATGTTTGAGTAATGTATATATACTATTGAAATTAAAGTTTGAATACGAATGGAATCTTTATTGAGTGCAATTTATACACGGTTGAGAGCGAACTGTATTGCCATTTCAATTTGAGTATGGATAAAACCATATATGAAAATATCATGTTGTATACAATTTCTACTCTGTAGCCAGAAACCAAATTAGGAAGATAAATCCACTTTAACTATGAACGTCTGAAACTAGAAACTAAGTTACGTCTAGACCAATGTCTGAAAATTTATGGACGTGAGCATTTTGTTATGTAAATCATTTCTGCAATGTTCATTCATATCTTTGTCCAGTCTTGCAGTCTCCAAGATTTCTACTGTGTCATGGTTTCATGGTCCATGGTCCTAGTGTTATTATAAGCATTAAGAACGGGAAAATACTTTTTGGATCACCATTTTTTCTGGTTCATGTGTAACCTTTTTAAGAGAAGCATTTTGTTTAAAGCCAAATTCAAATTATTTATTCGTGTGATTTTTGGTCGTTTACTATTCTCTCTAGGTAAACAGCGTATTCAGACAATTTAAAAGAATAAAAAACATCATCGATATTAGTACACAATATTTATTATTGTGTAATAATATCAATTCATAAAAAAACAACAATTATTATAATTCAAGTTGGATGTCAAAATAATGGAATTCAAATAATTAACAAAGATAGCAATAATATTAATTAAAAACAAAATATGAAATAAAAATGCAGTCAAAGATACAATCATAAAATTAGAAGTCGAATACATATAGGTAATGAAATGTCAAAAAGATCAATAATTCAATATAATAACTAACATTTAGATTACAACAGTACTTTGTCATTCAGTAACTCATTCTTACGAGAAAGTTCTATAGATGCCTTTTAAAAAGATTAATATTCATAATTTTAATTGTTTCTGCCATATGGTCCATACAAAAAACACTATTACGCATTAGTGCTGTTTTTGACTGTCTCGAGCATAACATATTGACATGTCGTCGACTCCGATTATTTCGATCTGATAGCTTTGTGACTCTGTTGAGTCTGTTAGCGAGGGCCTTATTGTATCTATCTATACAGGGTGTGTTTGACACCGACGAGACATAAAATGGATACAGTACATGATTCTGGACGGGTGTCCACGCTAGAGGTAGTGCTGGAATTTTTTGTCTGCATTTTCTTAATTTTTGAAAAGTCTGCATTCCTATCTAGCTCAATTAGAATTTTAATTATTTTCCTTTGTCGGCTCGCCTTCAAAGAGAAAAAGTGTGAGCGGCGCGTGTAGGTAGGTACTAGCCAGGGGCGTTGACCTCTATCGTGAACTTTAAGAAATCAGCTGATAGGTAGCGCTTTTGAATTTTATTTTAATTGCATTTTTTTTTCAATGTTGTTCATGTATTTTATTCTATTTGAAAAATAGGAAAAGTTTACGAAAAATTCCAACACCAGGGTCCAGAACTATGTACTGAATCCATGGTATTGCTTTCGCGTCGGTGTCTGAAACACCTATATAGAGATAGCGCTTGACAATCCCAATTATGTATATTTTTCCAATCACTATCGCGACGTTGATATAATTATGTTACACTGGGCACCCTTCTTCTTCTTAGCATTTCGGTGGCAAATACAGCTTTTAAATATTATGTTTGGCCTAGAATTCAGATAAGGCAACACCATTCGCTGACGCAACCATAAGGTCCTCACATGTGCAGGTTACAGGGCACCTTGAAACTGGGAAATTCAAAGCAAGAAGCATTTTTCCACAATTTCATAAGTTTAGACCTCTTGAACTTGCCATTATATTTTCCTTTGTCACTCTCCCTTCCTATATTTATAATAGCGAACTCGCAACCCTTTTGCGATCCGGATGGATGGCATTTCTATAATAAACGAGTTATAATATTGATTTTATAGCTCTACAGAAGTATGACTTGTCGGTAAAGAAACCTGTACAAAACGTGCCATTGCCAATTATAGTTACTTTAATAAAGACGAAAGAACTATGTTTCACGAACTACTAACACACTTTTAATTAGTTGTCTTGAGAAAACCTCGAGGCTTTTGCTAAGATCGTGGTTTCGAAGTAATTTGAACTTGTAGTTTTTCTTTAATCTTGCATTCTGACTGTCCTTTGAAAAAACACTGTTTGTCAGCATAGATGGGTCTTCTTTTCTCGTGTCGGCTAAACAAAATATTATTCAGTCGGCAACGTAAATCAGTCGAGCTCGACCCAACAACTTTGCCTGGGTCTGCCGCGATGTTGCCAGATATTTTCCAAGCCCCACAGTGTGGTTGATTTAGTTTATTCATTCAACATGACATAGGACTAATACAAACACTTGTCCAAACCGAAATTAAGGAATGGAAGAAAGAAAAGGAGAATGCCGGCAGTAGGAGAACACAGGCTTAAAATACGTAAATATAAGTGGAGTTAGTAAACACCCAAATGTAGATGCTATTGTTCTTATAAATTATATCCTTAACTAACAAAAAGGAAATGGCTTTCTGGTTCTAGCTAAGACGTAATATCAACGGATACGGCCGCGATAATTCGAAAATAATTAATAGTAAATCGGGCAAAAAATATTGTTAGTGCTAATCCAAGCCAAGAGACTCGTGTTCCCATCAAAATCTTTTCATCCGTTAAGGCGTCACTGATTAACAAACATACAGCCTTTTTTTATATAAGTATGATCCTCAACCTAATAGCATCATTCTAAATGAGGAAAACCTTTACATATAACCCGCTTAAGCAATCTTAAATCCAATCTAAATGCAGACGACGGCAATCTACATCATCATATTGATAACTACTTAGTATGCTCCTCACTATGCCTGTTACGTATCGTCGTGTTACAGATCTTCATTTGATTCGCATATCTCTTTTTCAACACACTTACTCGAAAACTGGCTCACAATGCAGTGCATATCACACGCAGTGCGACATTTTTCGAATTCAGACATCTGCTTGTATCAGTCAAACTATCTAAGAAAATGTTTAACAGATTTAATTTAAATATTTGTAATGGTTGTTTTTTTTTACATGCTTCAAATATTATTGTATTTCTTAAATTTTATCAATATTACAGAGATTTTAACATGTCATTTGTTGGATAATATCGATATATAAACTGTTTCCACCTCCACAGGTCTCCGATTCTGGCGTTCGAACCCTGGCTCGACGGTGTTACAAGCTCCGCTACTTGAACGCCCGAGGGTGCGGGGCTCTCGGAGACGACGGCGTGGAAGCCATAGCCAGGGGATGCTCCAGGCTGAGGGCACTTGATCTTGGCGCTACTGATGTTTCCGAGCCTGGATTACAGGTAAAATTATCAAGCAGTAACAGCTGCTCCATTGAACAGCTTGTGCCCTGTAGTGGAGACATAAACATATCATGTTAGGTACTTTTGCAAAGAAATAATTATTAAGTAAAAAAAAACACGAATATTCTTAGTCTACTACAAGTTAAATACACATAGGACATCTATAATATAGATCTATAACTCATGCTTGGAAAAAAGGTTGTTGTTGACAAAATGCGCATTTCCGAGATTCTGTAGCCCATCCTCCTGCCAATCTCTCACAATTTATTACCTGAAATAAATTATGTAGAAAGATAAATGTATCAATGGGTTTGGAAAGGCAGCTCATTTTACAAACCTATGAAAATCGTAGTGATATTTTTTTCAAAATATACCTTACATTGTAAAATCTTGGCTTTGGCATGTTTACTTCCTGAAACAACACTTTAGGTTCAGACTTAAAGTGTTGTCACATCAAGTGTTAACATATCATAATTCTATTTAAAAATAGTATTTATTGCTATTCGCCTTTAAAGCTCTGTTTCTCTTTCACTCTGGATAAACATGGAGTACGGACCAAAGCCTAAATCTCTATTTCTCTTCCAGATTCTAGCCCGATGCTGTCCGAACCTCAAAAAGTTGGCTCTTCGGGGCTGCGAGCTGATCGGTGACGATGGCCTGGAAGCTGTCGCATACTATTGCCGAGGTCTGACGCAGCTCAACATACAGGACACGCCCGTCACGTTACGAGGATACAGGGCCGTCAAGAAGTATTGCAAGAGATGTGTCATTGAACATACTAACCCTGGATTTTGTTGAGGAGAAAAATTATACCTATCGGTTATCAAATTGATTAATTCAGAGCACATGCCGAAAGAAATTAGTATTTGGAACATCTTTTGAGAAGGTACTGTCGGCGAATTAAAAACCCAAAAACGCGCTAACAGGCGGCTTGCTTAGCGCCTAGAGCCTAGCAAGTAACGTGATGGGAAGAGAACGTTCTACAATGTTCGTAACCAAGCGCTCATTGCAGCCGCTTACGAACATTTTAAAACGTACCTCTATTTCAGTATATTCATGCGCTTTTCCATACAAATATCTGCCGATTACGCACTGCCAATGTTTTGAATTCAAATAATAGTTCGAAAAGGTGACATTGTGCATCGAAACAGACTTGTTTTTGAAAGTAGCTAAACCTTTTAGGTCTGCTACTGTTCTGAAATGGTTAGATACTTTCTACACTGTAAAGTTGTATTAAGTCAACTTGGTTTTGTGTTCTAAGAAAATAGCCTGAATTTGGTTACAAACTGGCTTTTGGAATCCATTGTTAAAGGCCAGATGCGTTGAACTTATAACCTGTGTGCATGCTTGACCAGATGTGTGACCAAGCGGAGCCAAAGGATTATGTCAACATAGTAACAGGTGTCGTTTTGTAGTTTCTGCCTACTCCCATGGGGAAAGACGTGAGTTTATGTACGTATGTCAATCCTGACTAGAAAATATCTTTGATAATTTCCAGCAATGAAACCTTTAACAAAAAGGTGATGTTAACTAATCAAACACAGATACATCTTGAAGAGACAGACGGTCAAGTTTCTGTTCCAAACTTTCCTATTTCCATGTGTAATATAGTAAAGAGATTTTAGTATACTAACATAGTTTTTATATAAATGTAAATGCTTTAAATATAAATATAACCGAGTAAGATAATGTTTTAATGTATTTTCATAGGTATGTATTTATGTACAGGGTACGAAAAATTAAGGGTTTTGTTATACGGGCGGCGATAAATAGCAGGGAATGATTCAGCCAGGAGAGTTAATTTGTGTCTAAGAATCTAAATATCCTAAATTGCTCTTTTATTTGCCCCTTTTTCATTTTTTTAACACCTGTTTAAATATTTAGTTTGACGAATATTTAAACATTTTATATTGATTCATTCCCTTGCCAGATGACTCGATTAGCTTTATTGCCATTTCAATTTTCACGTTTTAAAAGCAATGTACAAAAATAAAAAGCCTAGAAACCATTTTACATGGATTTCTGTTCAGTCGAAATTGCTAGTGCACTTTACATTTCAATTCAGTTGTTCAAATTTCGCTGAATCGTATCAGGTTTTTTATTTGTTTTGAAAGTCAAATCGAAACTCAAAATTGCATTTAGGGAAACAAGATTGAAATTGCGATGCAGTATATGTGATACAGGGTGTGTATTAAAAACTCGATTGATTGAGTACAGTGATTATTTACCTTAGTTTCTGATCTGAAATATTTGATGATGAAATAAAATTAAAATAATAAGTTCAAAATTAATTAGCTTAGAAAAGTTAGTGTTCAGTTTAATCAGTGTATATTTTATTTATAATTCAAGATAATTTGAATACATTGCCACCAACCGACCAACTCAGTACCTATCGACTTCAGCGTTGTGTTTTATGTTGTTTTGTTAAATTACTACCTTTTTGTTTAAAAAAATCCGTCTGAGTTGCAATGGAATTAGAATGAGTTGTTCCAAAATTTGATTGATATCGCATTCTGAAATCAATTGTATATATCTGTCTGCTGTATCTACAACGATCAATTGTTCGATCCTAAGAAACTGTATGTAGAAAAGTTGCGCAAGTTTTTCGCATAATAAAATGGTAAAAATAAATACAGCCTATACAGGGTGTAAGGGAAAAGAGTGATCATATTTTAAAAAATGCTTTCGCCAAGGAAGTTAAAGTCAATTCTCAACAAAAAAGCAGTATCTCCCGTACACATTTTGGTCAGTTGACAACAAATTTTTGGGAATTGCCTATTTACAAGGACAGAAATAGTTTTTAAAATATGATCACACCTTTTTGTTACAGCCTGTAATCCACTCCATTACGAAAACTGTAATAGGACTATATTTGTCATGTTTCTTTGAAGTACTATTGAAATACTGGATCAAAATAAATATTTTACTAATTTATGTATAATTCGGACAAATGATGTGCCATAGAGTATTTCGTTCTAAAATTAGACTAAAATTAAAATCGAACGGCAAAAGTTTGTAAGTACGTACGAGTATAGTACACATTAAGGGAAAGCTGTGTTTCCACTAGCGAAAACGACTTAAGTAAAAATACGTAATTTTGCTTAACCTAGATCTTGACGAGAAGACACAGCGTTGGAAGACCTCCCATAAGGTGAACGCATGACCTAGTGAAGGCCGTGGGAATAAGCAGTCGATGTGGCGGCACTTAGGAGCCTATGTCCAGCAGTGGATACGACTTTCGGCTTAAATGATGATGATGTCGATCTAGAGTAGATAGGCATTATTGAACTTAGACTGACGGAAGCGAGGCGTCAAATCCTTTAAGATGTACGCGTTGCGCGTAGTTAAGTAGTAGTGAGGCATTTGCAGTTGCAGTTGCATGTTTTCGCGCGCACCTATTGAAGCTTTCGGAAAAGACGAGCGCATTCCAATTTATCACGATATAAATGTGTGCATTACATTGTGGAGATATATATGTGTATATGCTATGTAAAATTCTAGATTGACGCTTCAGCTGCTCTAAAGACCTAAAGGTTTTAATGTTAAAGCAAAGGCGATTTCGCTGTTGGAAACGTAGCTTAAAACTTATAAATATGTAATTAAAGCTAATATCTTTAAAAGATATGGTGCCCTAGTATAAAATTATTTCCATATTAACTGAATTGCCATTGTTGATTTAGTTTTTATTATTAAATTATATTTTTTAACAAATAATTATTTGTTTTTATTTGATACTGAGTTGGCGGCAACTTTGAAACACTTTGGGCTTGAGCTCGTCTAACGTAGTATGGAATTTAAATACTAAGAGGACGGGTCAAAATATTTTTGTTCTACCACTGATGTGACTGATGCAAAGCTAACAAGAAGGTTAGTACTGAGGCCTTACCGGTACTTGCTGGCGTACTTCCGGTTGATTTTGAAGTGCAGCGACGTGCTGCAATGTACTATTCCGCAGGAAAGACCATGGACGCGATTTTTTTAAAGCAGATCGAACGTTTTCCTCTTCCTTACTGTCCTGTCTCCCGTCACTCTATCACTGACTCCCTTTTTATTAGTATCGCTCCTCACACAGTCCATCCATCTTTTCTTTGGCTGTCCGCTCCCTCTCCATCCATCCACATTTATATTATTAACTCTTTTAATAATATGCATTTCATCCTTCACCACATGATCATATCAGGACAAACGGTTTTCTTTAAACTTTTTCGTCAGTGTCGCCAGTTTCAAACTTAAAATACTCATTTCTCACTGTATCCATTCTCGCCATCGCACATCTATTTTAATATTCTCATCTCTGCTATATGCAATCTCTTTTCATCCATCTTTGTCACATTCACGGACTTGTAAATTTTCCCCTTTAACTTGAGTATCCTTAGGTCGCAAGTTGTTCCAGTGACCTGTCGCCTTTTCATCCATCCTGAGTTGATCCGGTGCGTAACTCTTAAAATTTACACTCTTTGTAGCAGAGGAACGCAGTTGTGGAAGCAAATTAAAATACACAACGAATTTTGTGTATTATTAGCATAACCAGCCCGCTTCGCCGGGCTTAATTTAAAGATATATTCATTACATAATAAACAACACATTAAATATACAAGGAAACCACCGGCAATACCAATTATTATTCATCCTCAATTTCATTTTCTTCTACAAGTTTCTCAAGCGGGTGAAAATTGTCACCTACAGTCTTAAAGATGTCAGTTAACATAATATTTTCTTAACGATGGATACAGAAGCAAATAGGACTCGTCCGAATGTTGACAATGAAAATTCGATGTCGAATCGATAAATATCGAATACAGTAAAGTAACAAATACCTGAATAAGATAGAATTTACCTGATGTTCATTAAATTTAAGAATATAGAGCGCCGAATATACCCTCAAAATCATTATAGTAGATTATTCACAAAGGGAATAAAGTAGTGTCTTATGTAGCGGGCGCCGTATTGAATCCCGAGCAAAGCGAAGGATTCTAAAGTTTAGAGTTAACGCCCGAACAAAGCGAGGGAGTTAAGACAAGAATCCTGAGTGCAGTGCAGTGCGTCGTGGGATTCAAGGTTGCCCATGACGAAGGCACCTTTATCCCCGAGGAGAATACTCTACTTTTCACACCATCTACGAGACAGTAAAAAGCATTAGTACTAGAATCAAAGTATTTATTAAAATTACAATAGTTAAAGGTTATGTACATACATTAGAATACTTGTGGAATGAAAGAAAGAGAGAAAGAGTAAAATTATCGAAGTTAAGGTAGAGTTTATTTGAGTATTACTGTTAAGTAAAGTTTCAGAAACTTGGGTCTGCTGAGGACAATATTGGATCGTGAAAGTTGGTGAAGGCGGTGCTTGAGGCAGCATACATAGTGCATACATAGTGTTTTGATGTGGTTGTGGTATGGTAAAAAAGGTGTCCGAGGATCGGTTATAAACGGTGTTTTTAGTTTGATGTTGTCACCAATCATCATCATTTCAGCTGAAGGACGTCCACTGCTGGACCAGTGCGGCACCTTATTTTATCCTTATCTTGTATAGAATTTTCAATGTAGCCCTCTGCGACTACATCAGATTTCCAGCCACCGTGTCCTTTAATCTGGTTCATGTCTGCTCCTGAATCCGCCAATAGAGTATCCGATGTTCTCCTGAAACAATGGCCCGTGTAGAGCTTGGCATTTTTCAATTTCAGGTAATTCGCAATTACTTTCGGCATTCTGGATCTTATTTTTCCAATGACTTGCCTAGTGCGCTTGTCATTATTATAAGCTACGAAAAATCTGTTAGTGTTAATATTAAAGGGACGTAGAGCTTGGTACTTTTCTATAATTCATACGTATTCTCCACGGACTACGAATGACTGTTCTTTCTTTGATGATGTAAGAAATTCTTGGTGGGCTTATGAAATGACTGTAACTTGTCAGTTTTTGATTCAAGTAAAATTATCTTTTTTTCACGCTTAGTTGTTTAATGGAAAGAAGTACATGCCGCAGTGAGAATTAGGCGTCTCACCCACACTGCAGTCGCACTGACAACTCTTAACAAACCCTTAGATACATGAATGTAGATAATATAAACTATTGATTTCTTCATGGAGGCCTTACACTGCGAGATGAATGCTGCAAATGCTATTGTTAGGAGCAGCAGATACGCATTTACGTACATTATCCGTCCTTTTTCTGTATTTCCATCAAACCTAATGAAAGAAGTAGGTTGGAATGTAATGATATTTTAGCAAATTAACTTAATTTTGATTTTATGACAAGATTCCTAATTTTTTTGTTAGAACTATCAAATGAAAGATACCTACGCATCTGCCTTTACAACTCACTTTTCTAAATAATATTTGTCATTTTTAAGGACGGTAACGGAGAGTCAGCATTTATGTCTTTGGCAAGCCTTGCATGTACCATAAAAAGTGCACCATCGTTTCGACCGTAAACAAGACGCATCCACTACGAAGCTGTTATGTGCGTCATATAAAATCAACCTGGGAGTTTGATTTTATATTATTGTATTGCATATTAACTAGAAGTATGTTTATCTCATTACATATTGAATTAACATAAAATCTGCATGTTAGGGGAGCGCAGGGTAATGAGAGCCGTCGGATAATGGGAGCGATTGTGATTGAACGGAACATATGCACATTTGCGCTATCGTAAGCACTCTGCCGCTTCCGTCGGATTACTACGAACCTGACCCGAAATCGGTTAGGATTAGGAGAGGGAAACCTACCATATCACAATTTGGGTTATGATAGGAACGATACATCGGGTCAGGTTAGGATGAGGATTACGTTCGTAACTAATATTATATTTCTTTCAAGTTCCTAACCTAACCCGCGACCGGGTTAGGATTTCGGGTCAGGTTCGGAATAATCCCTTCCGTCAACCATCGAGCAACTTCGTCGGAGATCGTGGTTCGAACCCAGGCAGGCGCTTTACTTTGTGTAAATTATTTCATCACCACTAAACGACAAAGGAAAACACCATGGAGAAACCGGCATGTCCGGGAACCAAAAATTCGAAGACATGTGACATCCACCAACCCGCACTGGGTCCGCGTGGTGGATTAAGGCCCATTATTAAGGACACAGGCATACTCTCTCACAGCAGTGGAACATTATAAGGTTGGTGATGATGAAATGCTGACTAGCGAAGTTACACCTCTGCCCATGCGATGGACCGACCAGATTAAGTCTGCAAGTAGGCGGCCCATTGCACGAGTGTAGACGAGTGCCGGCCGACAGAGAGGGATGGCGTCGCGTCGTGAGGCGAATTGTGGCAGCCCGAAGTCTCACTGCTGTCTGCACACATGTTCATCACTATGACCGCTCTGCCAAGAGCGTACTGACGAAGAAGAAGACGCCTCTGTCTAGCCATTAATCCTTCTTGAAAATAGGCTTGTTCAAGACTAATTAGGAATCTATGCTCTAGATGTTAAATTATTTTTCTGGATGAAAACTAAATCTAGATTACTCATAATACATACAACTTCTACTCTATTTGGCCGATTAATGCTTGATTGCTTGGCACATCTGTTATTTTCCAATCATTGTATGTGTGTACTAATAAATTAGCATATTTTCGGTGTGACCATCAGTAGGCCCTGTATTTGGAAATAATATGGATGATAAGGATCCAAGTAAAATTGATTATCTCTATTTTTTCTAAAGAATGGAAAAGAAAAAAAGAAAGAAAACACATTTATTTACCACATACTAAAATACGCACAATACAACAGATACATGTACAAATGAGAAAAAAAATAAATGTTTATCTCACTAATATCGTATTATCTATGGTTTTAAAGGCACTTCACTTCCAATACTGAGTCATCATCTGTAAGACCATCGGGAGAAGCTCCCAAAAAAGGTTTTCTGGCATTCAAATTAAACCACATTTATGTACCTTCACTCCATTAGATTCATAAGTTAGTGTGGTTGTTCTTTAACTTGACAGTCCTTGCCGTGTTGAGTCTGCTTGCTTTTAATTATAATTGGTCCATTATTCTTTTAACCAGGTTTACTTTAGCTTCTGTGGAGACTGTTTTGCAAATGCCATAGAAGTTGGTTGTGGTGAGATGGGTTTTTCGTAGATCGTACCAGTATTTATTTCTGTCTTGGTCTCTAGTGGTAAATTCAATTTCTTGAAGGACTTTTTGACTAACATTGATAAGTTTGAGCTGTTTTAAGATTTTGTATGTATAGGTGGTGACTTCATAACTGTGGTCGTTTTCAATGGCATATATGTTAGCTGGTTCTAAGGTATACTGAAAAGGCATGTGTGTAGCTTAAATAATTAACGTAAATGTCGCGGATTCTTTCATTATACCTATTGGAATTGAAATTGTTTAGTGGGTTAAAAACTGTTGTGTCTGATATTTGGTAAAATAATAACTTTACCGGTGCTACTTCTTGGTGGGTTTATGAAATGACTGTAACTTGTCAGTTTTTGATTCAAGTAAAATTATCTTTTTTTCACGCTTTAGTTGTTTAATGGAAAGAAGTACATGCCTGCAGTGAGAATTAGGCGTCTCACCCACACTGCAGTCGCACTGACAACTCTTAACAAACCCTTAGATACATGAATGTAGATAATATAAACTATTGATTTCTTCATGGAGGCCTTACACTGCGAGATGACTGCTGCAAATGCTATTGTTAGGTGCAGCAGATACGCATTTACGTACATTATCCGTTCTTTTTCTGTATTTCCATCAAACCTAATGAAAGAAGTAGGTGGGAATGTAATGATATTTTAGCAAATTAACTTAATTTTGATTTTATGACAAGATTCCTAATTTTTTAGTTAGAACTATCAAATGAAAGATACCTACGCATCTGCCTTTACAACTCACTTTTCTAAATAATATTTGACATTTTTAAGGACGGTAACGGTGAGTCAGCATTTATGTCTTTGGCAAGCCTTGCATGTACCATAAAAAGTGCACCATCGTTTCGACCGTAAACAAGACGCATCCACTACGAAGCTGTTATGTGCGTCATATAAAATCAACCTGGGAGTTTGATTTTATATTATTGTATTGAATATTAACTAGAAGTATGTTTATCTCATTACATATTAAATTAACATAAAATCTGCATGTTAGGGGAGCGCAGGGTAATGAGAGCCGTCGGATAATGGGAGCGATTGTGATTGAACGGAACATATGCACATTCGCGCGATCGTAAGCACTCTGCCCGGCCGCTTCCGTCGGATTACTACGAACCTGACCACAAATCGGTTAGGATTAGGAGAGGGCAACCTACCATATCACAGTTTGGGTTATGATAGGAACGATACATCGGGTCAGGTTAGGATGAGGATTACGTTCGGAACTAATATTATATTTATTTCAAGTTCAAATCAAATCAAATCAAAATCAAAATATTTATTTGCTAGAATATGGTACATAAGGTGTTACAGTAAATTAGTTTCAGCATATCCTGCCATAACATGGCGTACAAATGTATTGACAATCAGTGATGTCACTTAATCTAACTCACAAATTACAGATACTATTGACTTGTCTTCCAAATAGTCCTTAATGCTATAATATCTTTTATATAATAATAGTTTGAAAAGTATTTTTTTAAACATAGTCAGCGGTAGGTCTTGAAAACTATTAGGTAAATGATTGTAAAGAATAATCGACATGCAGTATACATTTTTCTTAAATAATTCTAACTTTATTGATGGCATCTGAAGTCTATCTTTATGCCGTGTTCTGCAATTTGGCCTGTCAGAGTTGGTTTCAAATAAATTGTAGTTTATTTTTACAAAAGTACATATTTCAAAGATATATAAACATGGGAAGGGAAGAATTTTAAGTTTTAAAAATAGTGGCTTACAGCTGTCTAAAAAGTGGGCTCCACAAATTGCTCGGATACATTTTTTTTGAGCTTTAAAAACTCTGTCAAAACCTACTGAATTACCCCATATTATAATGCCGTATCTAAGTACGGATGATACATATCCATGATAAGCCAGTATTGCAGTGTTAAAGTTTACTGTTTGTCTAATTCTTTTCAAGACATATATAAAACGATCTATTTTTGTAAGAATTTTATCAATGTGTATTTTCCAGTTACAATTTTTATCGACCGTTATACCCAAGAATACACAATTATCGACAGTGGTCAAGTGAGAATCTTTATAAAGAATGTCTAATTTATTTACGTTTGCATTGTATGTTTGAAATTGTATTATGTTTGTTTTAGTCATATTTATTTTCAAGTTATTTTTTTCTAGCCAATCGATTGCTTTATCCAGAGTTTGTACGATTTCATTCTCTAAGTTTTTGTTATCGTCACTCTTAATAATTATTGTCGTGTCATCAGCGAATAGTATGCAATCTTTGCCTATCGCCTCTGGAATGTCGTTGATGTAAACTAAAAAAAGTTGTGGGGATAGGATACCTCCCTGTGGCGTGCCATAATTATTTTGTTTATATGCCGACCTATAGGTTTTTTTTTCCTTTTGACTTGTTTTTGTTATCTCCACGCATTGTACTCTTTCAGAAAGATAACTTTTTATCCAGTCGTTGGCCTTACCCCGGATTCCATAATGCTCAAGCTTTGAAAGTAGTGTTTTATGGCAGACAAAATCAAAGGCTTTTGTCATATCTAGAAACACGCAACTAATCTTCGATTTTTGATTTAAACTTTCAGTTACGTGTTTCATTAGTTCCTAACCTAACCCGCGACCGGGTTAGGATTTCGGGTCAGGTTCGGAATAATCCCTTCCGTCAACCATCGAGAAACTTCGCCTGACGCGCACGTGTCGTTAGTATCATGGGGTAAGGCCGTTTGTTCACGACGCGACACACGACACCGTAAACTGTGTCACGATTCAGAGTTCCTTATGTGTATGGACCGTTTGTGCCCTGCACGACACCGCACCACATGCAACACGATTTACAAAAGGTTTTTCGCCAATGTCGTCGATGCCGCTATGTCGTTGCGGTTTTATTGCAGTGACGATTTAGCAGTTGTACAAAACAACTATGAACGACGTGACGACACAACTGTCGTCAACAAGTCGTCACCGCACCGCAAGGCTTTTCTCTTCTTTTTTTTATTATTTAACGCGACGCACTGGTGTGTGGTACGTCACTCACAAATATTTTGAGCACGCTTTTACAATTTGGTTTGTAAAATGGATAAACAATTTAAATATGATATTTTGACTAAAATATAAGCAGTGGAGTCAAAAAAATGCACATGGCATAACAATACAAGGATAATATCTTAAGATAAAATGCATGGTGTGATGTGTGTCAGATTTTAGACCAGACTTTGAAAATAAAAGTCAGGAGCAACAATTAAGTAAGAAGTGTTTTATTAATATTTACATCTAAATTTTGTCCACTTGCCATGGTATGGAACCTAGCGGGCTTATAAAGTGTTCAGCAAACTGATTTCTTATTTCATTCGCATTACGATTTCCGCCACGTATTTTGCTTGAAGTAGGTAAATTTTGTAAACCATTAGGTATGTGATTCAGTAATAAATCTTCGTTTCTGTATCCATATTTCTCACGAACTATGTCATACAAGATTAAGCATGCTTTTACAATATCTTTGGACAATGTTTTTGACACATTTAAAGGTCTATGAAAAATACGCCATTTGCTGGCTAATATACCAATTACCAAATGCGCATTCTACATACCTACGAGCATGACAGAGACGGTAGTTAAATATTATTTTCTTTACATACAGATTGTTACCGCCGTAGGGACAAAAAATGCATAGTTAGTTGGATAGCCTCATCTCCTACTAATTTATAAGGTAATCTATTATTTAAAGATGGATGCAGGGGCGTAGGTGTATTGGAAAATTATCTTGGATAAGCAGTTCATGAAATACTGTACTCTGAAATATAGGTAAGTCGCAATCTTTGCCATAAGATCCAATATCAACATAAACAAATTGATAGTTAGAGTCAACAATTGCCATCAATACAATCGAGTGGCATCCCTGTTAATTGCAATTCATAGAACCCGAATGTGGATTTAAGAAAAATCTCATATGCTTCCCATCAACCGCACCTATTCACTTAGGAAAATGAGCCTATAATTTAAACTCCTTCGCTATTGAAATCCATTTATCGGTATTGGGAAGTGCGAGATATTCTCCAACAAAAAGCAAACAAAAAACACACAACTCTTACTACTATACTTATTGTTTTAATTCCCAATTTGTAGTGATAATGCAGATCGGTGATTGTGTTTCCACTGGCCAAGTATCTGTAAAAAACAAAATTTGGTTTCAGTTACCAAATCTATCAATAAGTGGACCCACATTCGTGACTCTTTTATGAGGTCTCTGAAGACAAAATCTGGTCAATGTCAGGGGGGTCTCACTCCGTAGTTTAGGTACGATCGGCCGGCGCTCCGTGTGGGACGGAGTATCGCAGTTGGTTGCCGCTTACCGCTCGGCTCGCACGCTAGCTATTATTTGTACTGTGATTTTTGTAAAGAACGATGACTTCTAAACGATCTTATAATGAGTCCTATATAAGATACAGTTGTGTTTAAGAGTCTCTAAATAAAGGAGAGACCAAAGAATCGATATTATCTTTTTTTTACAATTCCGAAAGATGTTGAAAGTTAAGCTATTTTGTTGTATTTACAAGTAAAATTTCAAAATTGTATAAACCCCCGACACATTTTTATTTCATGCTACATAATTTATCTAGTACATAGTAGATACGTTTCGATCGCCAATCTAATGAACACGTAATTATGACACGATATCTTGCGAAAACACCCCAATTCAAACAGTAAAACGCCCATAACTTTCATAATTAGGTACAACAACAAGGTAGAGAGACGATGATATCACACACAGCAGCAAGCCGACAACCCTAGCGCGTCACTCCGCGCCAGACAGCATTAGAGTTACGCGTTAGAAGATAGCGGCAACGTTTAGGTGAATATCGCGTTAGGCATTGAGCGCTTATGCGAGCTGATTTGCACTTTGTTGCTTACTGGAAAGAGTCGCTATTCCTATGAATTGTTGCGCGAGGTGACTCTTCTGGACTTGTACTATTATTTATTCTGTGTCAATGTGCTAAGAGAAAGTTTGTGTACGCCAAGGCTTTGCCCTTTTTGCTTAAAAGCGTAACGACAGATGAAACTGAATCCATCATTCCATCTACTCGAAACGAAGACGTTCGTGATTCTACTAGCCCGCAAACAAAATTTTCATTAAACAGAAGAATGAACCCAGTTGATAGGGAGATATTAAATGCCATACGGTTGAAATTACCTATTAAAAAGGAACAACAAATTAATGAAGATCACGCTTTTTTTCTTTCATTATTGCCTACCTTAAAAAAAATGATGGAAATGATAAAAAGGACTTCTTAATTGAAGTAACGCAATTGGTTTATAAGTTAATATCAAGCAGTCTACAACAAATATATTGGTTAACGACGAAACACAATTTACTAATTTTCTATCTACCCAGGAAACTACATCATCTTCCACATACCAACAGTCCGACGAAACACTAACTGTTACTAGCGCATTGCAAGCTTTATTATACCAATCCTTTTCTGAATAAATACACCAATTTAATGTTGTAGGGTTGCTGTTTGTGAAATTAAAGCCCCGTTGAACTTGATGATAATTTATTGCCAACTTATGTTACACGTTACAATAATTATTTTATCATGTAACAACCCAAAGTGGAGGGATGAAAGGGACTGCGTGGCTATCGCCCTTCAGACCTCCCCTAACTGGCTAGTTTCTGATGTCTGCTAGGCTAACGAAGCAGGAACTAGTCGTACTAAGGATCAGAGCTGGCTGCGTGGCTACCGAACACAGAACCTCTAGCTTGTGAATGACGATTTGTTCGAAGACAGCTCTGCTTATAAAGATGGATTGTATACAAGTGTGCGCAGTATCCATAATTCCATACATATTCGACGGTAGTTATAGTGCAGATGACACGCGGGGTGTCTCTTGCGCAGATTGTTCCACAAGTTGATTATAGATGGCATCACTTGTCTTCAGAACTCGTTTGTAGTTGCTGCCGTCTAGTTTATGAAGCCTCTCATCGTAGTGCTTTGGCTAGATGGCGCTGTATGTTTGTTACATTCTCCTCCTCTGGTACTCTATAGTCGTCCCGACGGAGTACCAGGATCAGTATCCATTTGCCGCGGTTTTCTTCTTTTTCTTAAGGGATTTAATGGTTTGGGCACATTGTCATCTCTTGTTCAAATTTACATATCGCTGAAGTATGATATTTTTCCATGGATTGATCTGGTGACTTTGGGTTTGCTACTTCATATGTGGATGTTTCATGTTTCTTTATGACAACATAAGGACCATTTCTGCGTGGTGCATATTTAGCTGTGAACTGTTTTTCATTACTGCTTACTGGATGTGTCTCAACCAATACTAAGTCTCCTATTTTATAGCATGGACCTGGTCTTCTTTTTTTATTTGCACGTTGCCTATTACTTTCTTGCATGGTTTCTATGTTTTATTTTGCAATTAATAAATCTTCAGCTAACTGCTTCAAAGTAGGTGTGATTTGTGATATATTTTTTGCTTGTGTTAAAACTGTGCTGAAATCATGTGTAAGATCATAGGGAGTTCTTAATTCACGTCCGAAAGTCAAGTAGGACGTTGAAAATCCCCTTGTTTGACATATAGCCGAGTTCATTGCAAATCTGATAGCAGGCAGTGTATTTGGCCATTTCTGGTGTTGATTCTTCACCATAATAGTGATTTGAGTCCTCATGTCTATATTTTTCCTTTCGACAATATTAGCTTATGGGTGATATACTGGTGTCAGAATGTGTTGTATTTTTAGACAATAAGTAAGTTTTTGCATTATTGCTGATATGAATTGTACTCCATTTTCACTTACAATTTTCCTTGGTAAACCATAGCGCAAAAATATTTCATGTAGAACAGTGAGTGCACAGGTTTCTACTGTGGCTTCTGTTATAGCAAAAAGTTCAACCCATCGAGAAGCTGTGTCTTCAACAATAAAGGTCCATTTTTCGCCTGTTGTTGCTTTGGGTAAGGGACCAAACAGATCAATAAATAATACTTCAAATCTGTGATTATTTGTAGTTAATTGATACAAACCCGCCGGTTTTTATTTGATGGTTTATATTTCTGACATTCTACACAAGTCTTCACATACTTAATCACATCCTTTCTTAATCCTTTCCAGTAGAATTTATCTGTGATTCGTTGAACTGTACGTTCTACTCCTAAATGGCCAGCTGTTGGATCATCATAATATGTCTTCAGTATGCTTGGTCTTTCTTGTATAGGTATTAATAACTTAGGAGAAGGAGCTTCGTGGAGAAGCCATGTGCAGTTCTTTGCCCCACTGCATAGGGATACCGGTTTTGACTGACCTGAATTAAATGTTAGACATTCAGCTGCCTTCAAGGGAATCTTCTTATTTTTAAATTGTAGAAAGTCATGTAACTCACGAGGTTCGTCTATGAAGTGCCAAGCTCGCTATGGAAAATTGAGTACTATGCCCGACGTTTCTAAGAAATCAATGCCGAGTAAAGTTCGATTATCAGTGGCATCGGGTATCACTGTGAACGTTAAAGGTAGGGAACGTCCACCAACTGTGATGTCCACGGCTGTGGTTAGTAATTTTCGGTTTAACCGTCCCATCAGCATGGATTGTGTCTACCGTTTTCTCGTTGAACGTGGCTCCACTTCTGATGAACAACTTATACAGCTGCATACTTGCCACACTTGTTCTTGCAGCTGTGTCTATGTAAGCATAACCTTTATCATTTTTACAGATGATTTTCATAGTAGGTATCTTAACATGGTCCTGTTTTATCTCTGTGGTATCCACTGTGTAAAATGCAACCGGCTTTGGTGCAGTTTATTTACTTTGGCATTTCTTGCAGTTACTCCTGAATACCCTGCTTCACCGCACCCATAACACGAAACCTTTGTAGTCTCGGTGGCTATAGCTGTCGCGGCTGGTTGTTTTTTAGCCTCTGCTAAGCGTTTTCGACATTCCGCTGTTGTATGCCCTTTCTTTGCACGAAATGCACAACGTCCTTTTTTTTATAACGTTCTCCCGTTGAAAAAATACCGTATGCGATTCTTTCTCCAAACTTTCTAAATGACGATCTTTTTCAAGTAGCTCTGCGAACGACTTCAAATCGGTTCTAGCGATTTCCTTCTTGATGCTCAGTTTCAATAAACCATAAACGCAGTCGAGATGCTCCTCTTCTCTGTTGCGTTTAGATGTCAGTTGAGAATGTAGCGCACGTTATGTATAAACAAACTCATCGATTGTTTCATTAGTTTGCTTTTTGCCGAACAATTCTATGTAGATTTCGTGTGGTTGCTCTTTCGGCGCAAACGCTGACCGTATAGCATCCAACGCGTTATTCTACTTTTTAATATCTGCTTTCACACCGTGCCACCATTTTGCTGCCGCTTGCAGACGCGCTACAAAGATTGCCGTTATTGTTGGGCGGCAGCCTAACAATAACGGCAATCTTTGTAGCGCGTTTCATCGGAGATATATTCCACTTTTTTTGTACACGGAGATACTATTTATAAATTCTTCCACCTTATTAAAATCTCTTTCACCTTCATATTTTCTGGTACAACTTGCAAAACTTTTCCCAGACATGGTACTTTGAGCTGAAGTAATCGTATTCATTAACGTAGTGAACTGTTCTTGCGTCATAGTGATTGACATTTTATAAAATTATGTGGGTAACTTAAGTAATAATGTGGGTACTCCATACAATTTGACGGTTGGCCGTGCAAAATTTTGAGGGTAGGCCGTCCAAATATGTGGGTATCCGTAGATTATTTACGTTGGGCGCCAATGTAGGGTTGCTGTTTGTGAAATTAAAGCCCCTTTGAACTTGATGATAATTTATTGCCAACTTATGTTACACGTTACAATAATTATTTTATCATGTGACAACCCTAATTGGAGGGATGAAAGAAACTGCCTGGCTATCGCCCTTCAGACTTCCCCTAACTGGCTTGTTTTTGAAAACTGCTAGGCTATCGATGCAGGAACTAGTCGTACTAAAGATCAGAGCTGGCTGCGTGGCTACGGAACTCAGAACCTCTAGCTATTAAATGACGATTGGTCGAAGATAGCTCTGCTTATAAAGGCGGATTGTATACAAGTGTGCGCAGTATCCATACAAATTCGACGGTAGTTGTAGTGCAGATGATGATCAATGTCGTAAGATTAAAAAAAAAGCGGTGGGAAACAGGTCTTGTTTTTTCGTGCGTTTATTAATTTCTTCAAATTTGCTAAAATTGTTAAAAATTTCCAATGAAGAAGAGGATTTAGCACTCTCCTAATACGCTTATGCAAATTAATGCACAGAGAGTTGTGCAACAGATATTACCGCAAAAATCTCGGGAAAAATATCTCAAAGTTTACGATAATTTTGTAAATTAGAGAAAAGAAAAACTAGTAACTACGTTCTCAGAAAGTATTCTTTTGAGTTATTTTGATGAATTATCCAAAAAACTTCAGCCGCCTACACTGTGGAGTATATATTCTATGCTGAAAGCAAAATTACAAATGAAGGACAATGTTAATATACAAAATTATTCGAAGCTTACATCTTTGTTCTAGATCATCATCATCACTGGAAAGCCGAAGAAACAGCAATAAAAGCAAGAAAAGCAAGGTCCTTTCAGCTAATCAAGTGGCAACCTTCTTAAATACTGCTCCTGATAAAAAAATATTTGGCCACAAAAGTACGTAATACGCATTCCTTTCATATTTTATTGCTCGTATGCCTATTGTTCTTTTGTTCCAAAGTGTATAAAAGTTATTAATGTTGTTTTAGGTGGCACTTATATTTGGCATAAGCGGTGCGTGCCGAGGCATTGAATTTGCGAATATTAACGCAGACGACGTCAAGACGGACACGCTCTTGCAAGCAATAAACTTAACGGATACAAAAAACAAACGGGAGCGAACATTTGTAGTCAAAGTCAGGTTTCTAGTGTCAGTCAAAGGGTCAATGGGACTTTGCGATGCCTGTATCGTCTGAGAAACTTTTTCCCTGCAAAAACGAAGACAATGCTTGTGCAGACTTTAATTTTCCCTTTAATCGACTATGGCGACGTGTGCTACTTTGACCTAAACGCGGTATTACTGGATAAGCTGGATAGGCTCTTAAACAACTGCATCCGGTTCATATTCAACCTCCGGAAATATGACCATGTGTCGAGCTGCAGAACTGAACTCAAATGGATGCCCATTCGGCAGCGAAGAAATTTGCGCGCCTTGACTGCGCTTTTCTCTCTACTCAACTCTCCCACACCTCCTTCTTATCTCATACCTCACTTTCAATACCTATGTTCTTCTCACGCTAGGAATCTACGTTCATCTAACAATCTTCTCTTGCTCTGTCCTTCTCATACTTCTGATTTTGTTCATTCTTCCTTTAATATTCAATCCATTCTTCTCTGGAATGCGCTTCCTCTCGATATCAGGACGGCCACCAGTCAGTATGCATTTAAGCGGAGGTTGCGACATTATTTTCTGAACGAATAGCAGAGTCGTCTCAATATGCGCCTTTCTATTAATTAATTTATATATATATATGTATATTATTTTATATATAGTATTTATTATAGTACATATTTAAGTATGTTTATTCCAACTATATATTTTTGTACTAAATTTGCGTTCATAATATTTTTATTTCATTTTTTTTTATGCACCTGCCATGCTATCTCTTAACCGCCCTTGGTTGACTGGTAGAGAATGCCTCAGGCATTAAGTCCGCCTATGTACTTTTATGTTGCATGAAGTTTTAATAAATAAATAAAAAGGAGATTACCTAAACATAGTTAAAAAGTACCAAACTCTACGTCCTCAAACCGTGTTGACTAATAATTTTTTTCTCAACTATCAAAAGGGAAGTGCACTAAGCAAGTTATAGGACGCAATAAATTTGCAACCTTTCCCAAACAGATCGCAACTTTTCTAAAATTAGAAAATCCCGAAAATTACACGGGTCATTGCTTCCGCCGGATCTCAGCCACCCTTCTAGCAGATTCGGAAGCATCCGTAGATACATCGAAGAATCCGTAGAGAACAAAAGCAAGATTACCGACTATATAACATAAGCCATTAATTTAATCCCAAGCGAGCCAGTCCCTTCTACATCTAGAGATTCCTTGTTGTCGTCAGAGCCATCTTTTCATAATATGCCATCTTCTCACAATATGTCATCTTCATAAATTCTGAAAAATACCGTTAATATGCCGGGGAAAACAATTTCCTTCAGTATTCAAAACTGTACTAATTTTACTTTGAATATTAATTAAAGAAATGTTATGTTATACTACTATTTTATTTTCTCACAATTATCCTCGACATTATTATCAGTAAAGTAGTCTCGGATAAAAATGGTTCGTTTTGTGCACTCATTGTAAAATCTACTATTTCTTTCTTTTCCATACTGGTGGTCAGCGGGTAATGGTAGCCTACCATGAAAATGCAGGAAAAAGTGGGGAGATGTTTACCGAAACAAAAGTTGCGGAAACCTGGCCCATGAAGAATTTTGTTTCGGTAAGACATCTCCCCACTTCTGGCATTGATAGTCCAGATTCTTTTGTGTGATGTGTGCTTTTTGTTCGGATCCGTATAAAGGGCAATGCCCATTTTTGGCCACGAAACGCCCAACAATGTGTTTTAAATAAAAAAAACGATTTTGTTTTATATTTATTAATCGCGGTATTCATTTAACGAAACAAGATTGCAACATTTTTGCAAAAAATAAAAGTACCGAAAAAATTAAATGAAATTATGTACATCCGGAATTCATTCGTTTGTGGATAAAATAAAAAGTGTTGCCAATTATTAATTTCATTCAAAATATAATGGATTATCTTTTATTCAATAGATTTTTTATGGTGTAATTATTATAATGCCAATATTATTAGTTTTTTTCGATTATTATTACGATGTTATGATAATTAAACAAGCGAATTGCTAGTTAATATACCATAAATTCTTTAGATCATAACAAAAACGCTACTGCACAATTTAACTGTCATTCTTTTATTTTTTTCAAAATACATTAATAACAGAATTATAAAAAAAAAAAACATAATATTAATCTTAAGGGCGCTTTCATTACTTCGTTCGTTGATTAATTCGTTTATTACAAAAAATCGATATCGATTCATGGATTTTTATGTCTGTTAAGTGGCAACATCGAATCTGACATTATGACAGCACGGTTATCTGTCATATGTGTAAATCAGTAAATAACTAAATAATCACAACCCGTTTGCATTTGTATTATTTTGTTTGTTTTGTTTGTTGCTGGTAGAAGTGCAATTAAAAAGTATTGCTGCAATTGTATTCTCGGCCGTCGAACGGTAGGATGCGATATTTTCCCTCCTGCTCAATTTCTGGATGATGTACTAATTGTTTATGATGCAAATGATGTATAAGATCATTAAATACATAATAGATCTAAAAAAACTGGATAATATATGTATGTATTATAGAAAAACTATTGTTAAAAATCTGTATTTGTGAAATAAAAGACCATTTAATATCTTAACAATCCGGACTTTTTTCTAAACCAATTCCTATACCATTTAATTCTTTAAATAGCATATTATCATTTACATATGCTTTTATATGTGGGCACCCAGGGCCAAAGTGTCTATGGACTGTGGGCATTCCCCTTTGGATCTTCTGTTTTCATTTAATAATTTTATCTTTATTTCTTTGTTTTGCTTGAAAAGCAGATTTTTATATGTGTTGCAAATAGTTCTTTGTATTAATAACTAAGATATCATATAAATTATGTTTAGTGCAATTTACGGCAGAGTTGTAGTTTTGGCTCCCATTTCCCATACGAGCGTTAATAGTAGATTGTTGCATCGAGCGCAAAGTGAGTTATTAATGCACGAGTGTTATGTTGGTGCCCGAGCGCACGCGAGGGCACTAAATTAACACGAGCATTTATTACTCACTTTAGCGAGATGCGTAATCTACTTTTCTTTCAACTACCAATCTACCTCTCATCTATTTCCATTTTTAATACTTTTCTTGCCAAATATGAAGTACCTACCTATCAAAGTTTTACAATGGTACAAAATGCGGGGCGTTTTTTTCACCTAATTGGTTTTATACGCCGATTGCCTACTTTACCTACTGTACCTACTCTACTTACTTTACCTTCTCTACCTTCTCTACTTTCTTTACCTACTCTACTTACTTTACCCTCTCTACCTACTCTACCTTCTCTACTTACTTTACCTTCTCTACCTACTCTATTTACTCTACCTACTCTGCTCACTCTACCTACTCTGCCTTCTCTACCTACTCTACTTGCTCTACCTTATCTACTTGCTCTACCTTCTCTACCTACTCTTCCAACTCTACCTGCTCTAGTTACTCTACCTTCTCTAGTTACTCTACCTTCTCTACCTACTCTACTTACTCTACCTTCTCTAACTACTCTACCTACTCTACTTATTCTACCGTCTCTACCTACTTTACCTACTCTACCTACAGTACCTACTCTTCGGCTTTATAATATTAGTATAGATAAAAAATACAAAACAGTGCATTAATGAAAAACAGTGCAATAATGAGATTTCATATAACTTTTCTGCACTGTTTTGGTTCTAAGCAATAAATACGTCCTTTGTGATCAGTTTTGTAGTGATTAATGATAACATTACTACGTAGTTGGAAGAAAATGTCATTTTCAATGTCGTCAGTGCCCACATGTGTCGGGTAATGGAGGCGACTTGATTTTTTCTGTAAAATCGTTATTGTGCCTTAATACATGACTCTTATTGATGATAAGTGTGATTAAAATATACTTTAATAATCAAGGTAAGAGTTCCTTATAAAAAATTGAAAATATGTTTACAAATGTGGTTTCTATCTATTTTTTTTCTAATTAGGCTTCCGTTACCCTTAGAATTAATATTTTTTTCGGGATATTTACCATGTAAATTTAGATTTTGGTTGAGAGCTCGATATTTCGGCACCGATACAAACGCCATGATCACGCCATGTTACAAACGCGACGATTGTGACCATGTCAGATTAAACACTTATATTCTGTAACCCTGTTCTCCTCTACACTTCATTTGCAATTTTCTCATTCAAATTCGTACCTTTTAATTAAATCTTTCGTTTTTCCTTTTACGGAAGAACCGCGCTTTCGAAGCTGGTATCTCAGCTGCAGTATGGTCTGGTTTCTATCATTAGACGACACGGTTGGCGAAGTGGTTGAGCAATTGGCTGCTGCGCTTTGTGTCCCGGGTTCGGTTCCGCACGAAACAAATAAATGTATGGACTACAGATAATTGTTCCGGATCTGGATTTCTCTTGTACGTGAGTTTTAATGTTTGTTAACGCACCCAAATACAGGAATAAATCCGGACATACAGGGAAAGGCACCCTGGTGTATGCTGTTTGCCGATGAAATTGTGCTGGTTGCCAAGAGTGGCCTCAAACTCCAGAGCAGATTGGAGGTGTGGTGGCACAGACTGGAGAGTGTTGGCTTAAAATTGAGCAGAACCAAAACAGAATTCTTGTTTGGGTGGTCTCTCCAGTTCCGTGTCTATAGCTCTCGCTGGGAACACCCATACCGATCTGCTCCGACTTCCGGTATCCAGGGTCGCTTGTCCAAGAGGATGTCGGGGACGTAACTGAGACGTAACTGTGAAATGCGGACTCCTTGGACTCTACGTGGTGACTTCATAACTGTGGTCGTTTTCACTTCATAACTGTGGTCGTTTTCAATGGCATAAATGTTAGCTGGTTCTAAGGTATATTGAAAAGGCATGTGTGTAGCTTAAATAATTAACGCACATGTCGCGGATTCTTTTATTATATCTACTGGAATTGAAATTGTTTAGTGGGTTAAAAACTGGTGTGTCAGTATAGCTATATGGTAAACTATTAACTTTACCGGGGCTATCAAAGAACTTTTTGGTGGGTTTAAGAAATGTCAAAAATTTAACTTGTCAGTTTTTGATTCAAGTAAAATTATCTTTTATTAACGCTTTAGTTGTTTAATGGAAAGTAGTACGTACAGCTACGACATGTCTGCAGTGAGCAATAGGCGGCTCACTCACTGACAATTCTCCAGAAACCCTTAGATACATAAACGTAGATAATATAAACTATTGATTTCTGCATGGAGGCCTTACACTGCGAGGTGCTGCAAATGCCATTCTTAGGTGCAGCAGATACGTATTCACGTACAATATCCGTCCTTTTTCTGTATTTCCTTAAAACCTGACAGAATGAAGGAAGAAGGAAGTACATGGGAACGTAATTATATTGTGAGCCAATTTACTTAATTTTGATTCTTTGACGAGATTCCTAATTTTTTTGTTAGAACTATCAAATAAAAGATACTTATGCATCTGACTTTACATCTCACTTTAATGATAGATATTTGATATTTCAAGGACGCTGACACAGAGTCAGCATTTATTTATTTAGCAAGGCTTGCATCTGCCATAAAAAGTGCATTGCACTGCTGTCCACCATCGTTTTGTGACCGTGAACAAGACGCTTTCACTACGAAGCTGTCTGCCTTTACATCTCACTTTTCTAAATAATGATAGATATTTGATATTTTTAAGGGCAGAAACAGAGAGACAGCATTTATGTCTTTGGCAAGGCTTGCATCTGCCATAAAAAGTGCCTTGCACTGCTGTCCACCATCGTTTTGCGACTGTGAACAAGAGGCTACTACTACGAAGCTGTTATGTGCGTCATATAAAATCAACCTGGAAGTATTGTATTAACTGGAAGAATATTTATCTCATTACATATTATATTAAGACGGTACCCTGACCAAAAAATCGGCGTGCGATATGAGCATTCCTATTGGTCTAGCGGCACTGGCGGCGCATGAATTACAGTAGTGAATACGCCCAGATTTTAGAATAAAATCTTTATAAAATCGAATTTTGGTCTTTTGAAAAAAATAATTCTACAAAAATGTTCGTTATTAAATTGTCTATCCATTAGTGTTAGTACAAAAAATAATTAATGAACACTTTACGAGGAGATGCATAATATCAATAATTATTTTTCATTTTTATGTTTTTTTGAAAGGAGATTAGTGAAATATATACAACATTTTAAAAAAAACTAAATCTACCATTTTAGAATCAATATTATGTAGAAATTTAATGTATTTTTATTAATTGATATTTCTTTTTAAATAACGAGTAGATAGCTCCTAAAAACAGCACAAAAAATGGCTTGCGCGGCGTTTTGCTCGGGGAACCGCCTATCTGCAAGTTAGGGGAGCGTAGGGTAATGAGAGCCGTCGGGTAATGGGAGCGATGGTGATTGAATGAAACGTATGCACATTCGCGCGATCGTAAGCACTCTGCCACTTCCGTCAACCATCGAGAAACTTCACCTTACGTGCACGTGTCGTCGTTAGTGTCATAAGGTAAGTCAAGAGGGATGGTTTTGTGTTTTTCGTTTCACGTTTATAAAAAACTGCCGATTACAAGCGCCAAGATATATAAGATGCTTATCTCTAGATTCATTTACTAACAAGTCCAATAGGTTAAATTGTGATTGAAGGTAGAATTAAATATATTTATGTTCTTACTTTTTAAAATGGTGGTCATCGGGTAATGGGGGTAACATGAAAATGCAGGCAAAAGTGGGGAGATGTATTACCGAAGCAAAAGTTGCGGAACCTAGGTTCACGAAGAATGTTCTGGCATTGATAGTCCAGATTCTTACATGTGTACTTTTTGTTTGGATCCGTATACATTTGGATCTTCTCTTTTCATTTAATAATTTTATCTTTATTACTTTGATTTGTTTGAAAAGCCGATTTGTAATATGTGTTACGAATAGTTCTTTGTATTAATAACTAAGATATCATTTACATTATGTTTAGTTCAATTTACGGCAGAGTAAATGTTATGGCTCCCATTTACCATACGAGCGTTAAATGTCATTTTCAATGTCGTGAGTGTCCACTCATCACCCGCATATGTCGGGTAATGGAGGCGACTTGTTTTTTTTGTAAAATCGTTATTGTACCTAAATTACTCTAATTGATCATAACTGTGATTAAACAATACTTTAATAATCAAGGTAAGAGTTTCTAATAAATAAAATTAAATATGTTAACAAATGTGATTTTTATCTAATTTTTTCCTTAGTAGGCTTCTATTACTGTGTTCTCCCCTACACTTCATTTACAATTTTTGCATTCAAATTCGTACCTTTCAATTAAATCTTTCTTTATTCCTTTTACAGAAGCACCGCGCTATCGAATCTAGTATTTCAGCTGCGGTATGGTCTGGTTTCCATAATTAGACGACACGGTTGGCGTAGTGGGTCAGCGATCGACTGCTGCGCTTCGTGTCGCGAGTTCGAATCCCGCACGGAACAAGAAGTAGTATGGCCTACAGATAATTGTTCCGGATCTGGATATCTCTTGTGCGTGAGTTTAAATGTTTATTAACGCACTCAAATACAAGAAGAAATGCCTAGTGAAAAAAAAATGTATCCTGATGGACACACAGGGTGCCTTACCCTGATGCACACACTCAAAAATCTGTGCGATGTAAATTTGATGAAATAATTCATAAAATTCGTTGAACCTTTTAAATTGTATATATTTCTTTTACAACTGCGTTCCTCGACTAGCAAAAAGTTTATGTTTTAAGAAGTTATCTACCCGCGAGTGAACGGAAAACTAAACGAAAACGTCACAACTAAAATCGCTATCGGCAAGGTAATTGGTAAAAAAACGAACAAACATGGAAATAAAAAAAATCGATAATGCTGGATTAGATCAATCCCGAGCATGTTTTGTAATCCCGGGATCCTGGGATTAGACTATGTGGTTTTTTAATTGGGTTCAAATGGACAAAAAAACTTGAATAATAAAAAAAAAGTTTTTAATGTCTTTGCTTTTTTAATGTTTTTAAGCATTCGTATGCATTCCACATCCTTCTTCGACAAATCTTTCACGGTTCAAGCAGCTCGTTTGTGGAATGCATTACCTATTGAGGTAAGGTGTGCGCAAACATTACCTTCATTTAAAAAATGGTGAAGGAGCATTTCCTTTCTCTGTAACTATTCTTCTCCTTTTTCTGTTCTTTATTTGATATTTATAAGTATATTATTTTATATGTATGTATGTATTTTATGTTATATCTAAGTACATAATATTATTTTCATCCCACCATCTCGGAAAGAGTATTTTTAATCTTCAATATCTGAGTGGAAAAGCCGTTTTTATTCACTAGAGGATAAAGTAAATTGAATTTAGAACATCGTGTGCACTAAGTTTGTGAATTAAAAAAAACATTAAACCTATTTACTGCTACCTCTATGGTGCCGAATATATCATACAACTTTTTTTTAATTTGTTAAAAACTTAGACTCGGAACCTTCTTGGTGTTCTTTTTTCAATTTGCTTTGTACGCGGTTCTAACCATCTCCCTCTCTCTCCAACATTCACGCCAAGGGAATCCGATGAATCGGTACAACTATTAAGTATGACAGATAGTTTACCGAAAAACAGTACACAAGTGACTAACACCAATATTACAGTACCAAACAAAAATATTACACTCAATTTAAATAACTGTAGCAACGTTACTTTAATTTTTTCTTAATTATACCTTAGTATTATTTTGTTATAATTTAAAGATTATTCTGTTATACTTACCTGTCATAATGTAGTAATTAATACCTAAACTGAAATAAAAGTGTACCTATCTTGTGATTGTAAACGTTTTTTTTTTGCATTTAGTCATTTCCTCGCTGAGGTGGAATGAAAAGTTACGTGTTGCACTCGAGTGCAAAGATTTTTCACCTCGTGCTCTTTTGATTCCCTCGCTAACGCTCAGGATTCTAATTTTGAATCCTTCGCTTGCTCGGTCATCAAAATGAACACGCGGTTAAAAAGCAACTTTGCACTCTTGTATAACAAATAACTATTAATATAGTTTTTGTACACTGACAGCAGGTTCAGCATCCAAAGGTTGTATGTAAGAGATTGCCTTGTGCGATAAGACCGCCCATTGTACACTTATCTTTATAAATGTTTTGTCCTGTAATTATTTAAGTGGTGTACAATAAATAATATAATAAATAAATAATATAATAAGAAAAGAAAAGAGACAAAAAAAAAAAAATTGCTTTGCAAGCTATCAAAAATACAATACAAAAAAACTATTTAGAATTTCGAAAATATAATCGCAGAAATATCAAAGCATCCAATGTTTGACTTCCAAGCCTGCTTCGTAGTTTAATTGCAACAAAAACAGCAGCTGAAAATATTGTGTGTGTGTAAAATATTAGTACTGTACCTGTGTAGTGTATACTGTGTATAGTATAGTACGTATCGTACGACGGCGTATCTAAAGGTTGTTTTTTGTCTTTATATAATAAATGTTATTAATATTAGGGGTTAAAGTATGAAATTGCCGATTTGCACTGAAAAATTGTTTGTTTTTTTTTAATTGAACATATTTATTTGATCAAAATAACTACCATTATTATCTATACATTGCTGCCATATAATAGGAAGGTCATTTATGCCTTTGCAATAGAACTCTGATGATCTAGATTCGACAAACTGTGTGAAAGCTTTTTGTACTGCCTCCTGATAAGAAAACTTTTTATCACGTAGACAATTATCCAAATCACGAAAAAAATGGTAGTCCGTTGGAGCAAGGTCTTGCGAATACGGAGGGTGACGAATGGTTTCTAATTGCAGTTCCTGTAGAGTTAAAACGGATTCTCGTGCTGTATGAGGTCTCGCGTTATCATGGAGCAAAAATGGTGAAGATCAATTCGTGAGTCGGGGCTGTTTCACAGCTAGTTTTGCTATCATTGTTTGGAGTTCGGCACAGTAGACATCTGCCATTATTGCTTGACCAGATCGGAGAAAGCTACCATAACCTTTTTATTGGTGAGCTTTGCTTCAGGACACTGTTGCAGCGTTTGACCTGGGGTCAGCCATTGCATTTTTCGCTTACGGTTATCCTAAAGAATACACTATTCATCACATGCCACAATTCGATCCAATATTTCTTCATTTCTGTGTCGATTCAACAAGATAACGCGTTTCAACATGCGTTTCTTTCTGCAGATCAATCAAATCATGAGTAACTCATTTTTCATAAAAAAAAATATTGATCTGACGCAAATGAATCAATATTGTTGTAAGGTAACGTTATAAACCATGTCGCTAATGCCTGGGTAATTTGGCTCGGATCGGCTTCCACCATCTCTTTCAATTCTATTGTTATTCACCTGTGTGGGCGGTCTTCCACGTGGTTCTTTCTTCAAATCAAAGTTTCCACCACGAAAGTGGTGGACTAAACCAAAATCGCACGGTGCGTTCATTAGCAGTCCCCTCTCCAAACGCAACATTGATATTGCGAGCTGTTTCTGTCGCGTTAGTTCCGCGTCGGAACTCGTATTCAAAAATCACTCGACTTTTCTAAGTATCCATCTTTCTTGTCTAAGCTGAATAAAAAAACAACTGAAAGTCAATAATCGAATGTTGCACATTTTTTTAAAGAAGAACTTCATAGGTACCATGTGAAAAAGCTTTCACTCAAAAATCTCAAACCATGAAGGTTCTATGTCAATTCGAAGTACCTATTACAATAAAACAGCAATTTCATACTTTAACCCCTATTATAATCTAGGCAAGGTTATTGTCAAGGCGCAACGGACTACGGAATACAAATTAGACTTGTTTGTGGCAAGCCCGAAAATCCCGAGATTAGTCAAGTACAGTCCCGGAATTTTCGGGCCCAGAAAACAGTCGGGATCCTGGGATTGTATTCTCTATGCTGGATGGAACGGTGAATGCGATGGCAACTGTCGAAGGCAAATTGAAAGAACCAACACCAGTTGATGAATCGGAAAGTGACGTCGCTGTCGGCTCTTACATAATTATGGTTCGGCTCTAGCCAAGTATAAGAAGGCGATTTTCTGATGCTGATTAACATGACAGAAAACACACTTAAGAAAATAATTATGAGATACAGGACTGCACGCGAAGTCTGGCAACAAATTGCGCAGATTATTCGACGGCTGACGGAAGACAGAGCACATAACATATGTCTAGAGTTTTTTTAACTGAAGCACAACAAAGTGGATGCCATACCCACTAAAATGGCCAAACTAAAGAACCTCTGGAATGAGTTGAAGGCGGCAGACGCGAAAATTGGCGCTACTGCTAAACCAAAAAGTATTTTGTATTGTTTAAGGACGATTACTCAAGCTACCGCTTGGGTGTACTTCATAAAGCAGAAGTCTGAAGTAAAAGACAAACGTACACCGAATAGAATAGAATATACTTTATTGCACATCAAAAATGAAATTACACATATATTTTACAGCAACTTAATACTATGGGTACAAAGGCGGTCTTATCACAGATGCTCCAAGAAGCTTAGTACACCAGGCACATTGTCAAAACCCTTCTGAGTGACAACGGTGGCGACGGCAAGGGTGGTGGACGTACGAAAAATACTGTAAAGACTCGGTATCTAACATATGCTGACAAAGCCCTTACACGGCTTAGAACGACTGTAGTGAGCAAGAAAACCGAACGCTTGTCGAAGCTGCAAGATCCATGCTATATGCTTATATGATAGAGGAGAAATGCCTCAAAAACTTTGGACAGAGCTGATAAACATAGCTGGAAAAGCTGGTTGTAGTCAAATATTAGTCAAACTATAACCTTATAGAGCAAAAACATACCCGTACTCATCCATAGCACATACACACTTCACCACAGAACATATACACCCACATCACACACATACAGACACACACACATACATTCATTCGTACTTCGTTTTACTTCAAATTTGTTTTATTTTAGAATTTTAATTGTTTTCAATTGTTAATTTCTTAACTTATTTCATTGTTAATTTTATAATCTTAATTTATTTCATTGTTAATTTTCTAATCTTAATTTATTTCATTGTTAATTTTATTTTGATGATGATGATGATTTTGTCATTTAATTTAACAAATATTAATTTTATTGATTTTGTATTAGGTTCCGTATTTGATTATAGTAATAACTAAGTTTACTGCGTAAAGCTCTCACCTAGTTCGGCTGCAGAGGAATCCCCTGTCAATTGTATTGTACTTAGTGTTTTAAGCACTTATCCAAATTGTGAACCTTTGCCTAAGACAATAAATAAATCTAATCTATAAATCTAAATAAATCTAATCTAACACAGCTACTTACGTGCTAAATAGTACAGGGCCTACTAGAGTAGAATCGAAAGTTCATTTCGAGCACGATAAAAAACCCAAAATAAGAAACATAGGCCCAGTTTTTTTGATACGTACTAACTCAACCAATGGTTAAATATACTAACCTTTTTCATTATAATGCGTGGGGTCAAATAATTAACCCTTTAATATTGAAATTTTGAACCATTGGTTAAGTTAACTAAGGATAAAAATCGGCAGGGAATGCTATGTACGAAAACAAAAGAGCAAGAAAATGAGCAATAAAGCCATCAAATGCAGGCTCGTAGGCTACGAAGGCGACGACGGCTACCAGATATAGAACGGAAGAGAGACACTGAAGTCGAGAGATGTCTTATTCCAGACCGATGTTGAATTTAAAATTAACACCAGCATGTCCTTACGGTCAGAGGGAGCCTGAATCATATAAATATAATAAACTGGAAAACTAGGAACTTGCTCAAGAGGGAAAGAGAGAGATGATGAGGTCATTTGGGCGGCAAAGTGCCTTATGTTTGCTGACGATCTCAAGATCTACTTGGGCATAGGGACTGCGGTTGATTGTGATGCTCTCAAATGGGACACCGGCAATGTGGTAGGCCTGTGTAACCGCAACCGATGTGTAAGATCATCACATTCTCTCACGTGTGTGAAGTAAGTTTCTCAAATGTTAGCATCTCACAAATAAACAACACATATAATGGCATCCTGCATAGTTCTACAGTTCTTGATAAGTTTTATCAATAGTTTCGTCGATTTAACTATTAAAATCGCATTTTTAAAAATGAGATGCTAACTTCGCAATACATATCATAGCAGCTCATCGAATTTCTCAAAATTTACATTGTTGGAGTTCGAAGCAAAAGAGTTCTGGATCCTAAACCTATTCTGTTGATAGTTCTATCAGTTGAATCTAATTTAAATCACAAAAAAATATATAATCGAAATATCCGTACAGTAGTGAGATGTTGAAGTTTAACTGCGAGTTCTGGGGTCGTATAAAGCATTTGAACAATAAGTCTGGGTCGCTCACACAAGCCCCGAATGAGTTTTTGTGTTTAATACATCCACAATCATTATAAATTATTGTTTTAAACAAAAGATTCATAAAGGAGTGAGGTGCTCAGTTATAACTGGGAGTTCTGGTTCGAGAACTATCACTCAAGTATTACCAGAGCATGGTTGAAGACTGAGATTAGCAAAACTCAAGGAAAATTCACCGTTTCAAAAAAAAACAAACAAAAATGTTAAGAGGTACTGAGGGTTTTAGTGTTAAATATTAAAAAATAAATTAAGAGGTACTGAGGGCCAACATCTCCTCGGTTTTTATACAACTATAAATGGACTTTAAAAAAGTATGCTGTCGAAAGCGAGAACTCTCATTCAAGTATCAGCAGAACATGTTTGAAGATTTAGGTTAGCAAAAAGCAAGAAAATTTTCAGAGTGCATTATAAATAATTTGAAAACATCGTTTAGAGGTACTGACGGCCAGCATCTCGTCAGTTTCTACTACTCCTAGAACTGGACTTTATAAAACATGCTACAGAAATCCAGAAATCTCACTAAAGTATCCGCAGAGCCTGGTTGAAGATTCGGGTCCGCAAAATTCAAGAAAATTTTCATTATAAAGAATTCAAAAAAAAAATATGAAGATGTAGGCCAGATCTCATCGATTTGTACTACTTTTATAACTGGATGTTAGAATAAAAAGAGTATTTAGTTTTGATACAGACCTTTTTGTTCTTTATAAGTTTATTTTTCTATCTGTCTATTTTTATATTTGTATATTTTCCTTACGGAGACGCAGATAGCGAGTCCGTCAGACGCGTCGTACCTATCGTACCCAGGGTTTACCCTGGAGCACAATTATAAACCGCGCGCGGGAGTGTGTATGTACGCCCGTGACGACACTTGCTATCGGCGTCTCTGTAACCTTGAGGACCCAAGATTTTCGACGCTGTGGGCTCTAGTGGACACAGGTCTGGATAAAATTATCTACGCCTGTGTCTACCGCTCGCACAGTGGAGATCAGGAGACAACCGGGCTCACAGACTACCTCAGTAAGGCGGCTGATGCGGCACAGCAGCGGTACCCTTCCGCCCAATTGGTGTTACTGGGGGACTTTAATGCCCACCACCAGGAATGGCTCTTCCCATACCAGTGCACTGACCATGCTGGACGGGAGATGCGTAAGCTTGCGCTTGCGCTTAACCTTACCCAGCTGGTCCAGGGGGCAACGAGGGTGCCGGATGTTGATTCGCACACGGCCAATTGCTTGGACCTTCTGCTGACAACAGAGCCAGACCGATACTCTGTGTCGATAACTTCACCTTTGGGTAGTTCCGACCATTGTCTGGTGAAGTCTGTGTCCGTCTACTCCCCGCCCGATCCCAGCCCAAGAGGCGCGCGGCGGGTTTGGCGGTACAGGTCAGCAGATTGGGATGGCATGCGATCTTTCTTCGCATGTTATCCCTGGCAGCCTACTTGCTTTTCTTCGGATGATCCTACGGCGTGCGCGGACAACGTGACGGATGTGTTGCGTCAGGGAATGGAGTACTACATTCCGTTTTCTGACGTAACAATGACCAATGTTGACCGGCCATGGTTTGGCGCTGAATGTCATCGCGCCGACGCGCTTAAACATGAGGCGTACCTGGCATGGGTTGACGCTCGTTCGCGCAAAGCGAGTGACGTGGGTCAAAGGAAGAAAGCCTATAACAGGGCTGCCAAGTCCTGCAAGAAGGTGTTGAGAAGGGCTCGGTTCGACCACATTGGCCGAATAGGGGCCAAACTTGCTTCTTACCCAGCAGGTAGTAAAGCGTTTTGGTCCCTGGCTAAGTCGGTCGAGTCCAACTTCAGCCGTCCCTCACTACCACCACTGCTGAAACCCGACGGGTCGCTGGCCCACTCTGCTGAGGAGAAGGCAAATTTATTTGCCTCTCTTTTTGCGGAATCTTCACGTCTGAACCCTGGTGACGCGCGGCCCCCTTCTTATCCTGATGGATGCGAGACGAGTATGTCGGACATTCGTATCCATCAAAAGGACGTCCGTAAGGTACTGCGCAACCTCGACGTGAACAAGGCTAGTGGCCCGGACGGAATACCAGCAATAGTTCTCAGAACCTGTGCGCCTGAACTGTCTCCAATCTTGACACGCCTATTCCGCCTTTCGTATGAGACTGGAAAAGTGCCGAATGCTTGGAAGCTAGCTAACGTACAGCCCGTGCCCAAGAAGGGTAGTCGAGCTGACCCGGCCAACTACAGACCCATCTCTGTAACGTCCATACTCTGTAAGAGTATGGAGCGTGTACTTAACACAAAGCTCCTGGCATACCTAGAATCTAACGATATCCTTAGTGACCGCCAATACGGCTTCCGCCGAAATCGGTCTACTGGGGATCTTCTAGCGTATGCCATTCACATCTGGAGTGAGGCCATCGAGAGACACGGGGAAGCGCTTGCCGTCTCCCTCGACATCTCGAAGGCTTTTGATAGGGTCTGGCACGAAAGCCTTATTGGTAAGCTTCCTTCATTCGGTTTGCCCGGTGGTCTGTGTGATTGGATTGCAGACTTCCTGAGAGATCGGTCCATTCGAGTGGTTATCGATGGCTGCTCGTCGGACCAATTGGATATCAATGCCGGGGTCCCTCAGGGGTCGGTACTCTCAGCAACTTTATTCTTGCTGCACATTAACGATCTGCTAAAACCCGGCACCTTTGGGTATGCAGACGACAGCACTGTTGCTGAGAGATACTTGTCCAACGCTCGTGCTACCGGGCCTCAGATCCGGTCTCTCCGGGAGGCCATGGTGGAGCGCTTGAACCTGTCCTTGCAGGCAGCCTCCGAATGGGGCGATGCCAATCTGGTCAGGTTTAATGCCGCTAAAACCCAGGCGTGTCTTTTTTCCGCTAAAAAGAGCCATTTTTACCCAGATCCAACTTTCCGAGATGCGACCGTGCCAATAACTGACCAGCTTGAGCTTCTTGGCGTTACGTTGACATCTACTCTCAATTTTGGCCCTTACATTGAGGCAAAGGCTCAGCTGGCTGCCAAAAAGCTGGGGATCCTTGCAAAGGTGAGACGGTACTTCACGCCGGAACAGCTCCTCAACTTGTATCAAGCGCAAGTTCGATCATGCATGGAGTACTGTTCTCATCTCTGGGACGGATCAGCCAAATACCAGCTTGACGCACTAGGGACGATCGAAAAGCGAGCCAAGAGGCTCATCGGCGATGAGGCGCTGGTCAAGTCAAAGCTCCAGAGTCTTGAACATCGTCGCCGAGTTGCCAGCCTGTCGGTTTTTTATCGGTTACATTTCGGGGAGTGTGCGATGGAATTGCACGATATAATTCCACCTAGCCCGTTCCATCATCGGACTACCAGACGTACGGCGATGCGCCATCGATACATGGTAGACATCCCACCCATACGCACAAAACGTTTTGGGAACACTTTTATTATGCGTACAGCTAAGGAGTGGAATTCCCTGCCGGAGTCTGTGTTTCCCGATAGCTACAATCTAGGGGTCTTTAAGTCAAGAGTGAATAGGTTATTTCTAGGCAAGCGTGTTTCACCGTCGACCACATCATCGCTTACCATCAGGTGAGATTGTGGTCAAGCGCGAGCCTATAGGTTATAAAAAAAAAAAAAAAGTGAAAGTTGTCAACGTTAATAAAACCAACATGTTTTATCTAAACTTTGTTTGTTCTACTACCAGTAAACCATATTCCCTGTTATTCCTACTGGCTACGCACTCTGCACGTTAGTGGGAATGAGTTACCCCTTCTTCTTCTTTTCGAGTCGAGGGGAAAATCTTTATAAATTTTGGGCCTAGTAGGAGGCCACGCCGATTGCGGCGTCAGTGGCAAGCATAAGGTCTTCCAAAGTGCAGGTGTATGGAGCAAAAGGTAATAAGAACGAGAAGGCCAGAATACCTTTCTGACAAAATAACATTTGACCACCGAAACCGACCCCCTCAAAATTATTGATTTTGATTTTGAAACAGGTTAGTTGTCTGTCCGCACAAAACGGCCTCTTATAGGGGTAGTTTCAAGTACAGTGCAGCTAAAATTTGGAACGATCTGCCTCCGCGTCTCAGACAGAACATGTCTCAGCCCTTATTCAAGACAAGAGTTAAAAGGTTATTGTTTCTCAAACAGAAATGTAATGAGTAATGTTGTACTGCTGCTACCTCTGTTCATACAAACTAGGCATTATGGTTGAATGCATTTGGTGGGTTTTTAATTTTATTTAAGCAAAATTTATGTTGTTAATACGGGTATTTTGTTTGTATTTAATTTTTGGGGCATTTATATGTATAAGTAGTATTAAGATTAGTTTAAGGTAATTATATTTTTGTGTTAAGTGTTGAGAGAGAGGGGGCGGGCTGTAAATCAGCGTTGACCAGCGTTGTGGCTATGCTGCACACTGATCAGCATTTGCTGAGCCCGCTCCTTTTACCACACTGAATGTGCTCATATTGCCACATCTGTTTTTGGCACTATTTAGTATTAAGATTGTACACATACAGTGTTAGGTAATAAATGTTTTCTTTCTTTATTTCTATGGGCACTTAGGAAACACCAGAATGTGTGCCATATATTGGAAAGGGGCACCCCACTCACACTGGGTATCAGACGTGTCTATAAATCCTCACTTTGCCAATTTGTATTTGCAGCAGCCTACTTGGGTGCGCAAACGATTGAGTGCTTTCCATATAGGCCACTGCAGTTCTCGTCCAGGTGGCAGGTGTTCCCAGGGTTTCAAGAAGTCGGGTGGTGGTAGGTGAGCTTCTCTCCACAACCTGCTTCTCACTATAGGCGGTGGGTCTTGAATGGTCCGTGTGCATCGAAGAAAACTCTTCCGTCTCTTAAGTCTACCCGGGGTTTTAGTGTGATCGTAGAGAGGGTGGTATTTTTCTCAAGCGCGCATGCGACAGTCCTTCGTACTATTGGAGGTGCAATGCCAGCCAACGGGTTTGTTGAGCGGAGTCGGTTTGAGACAACCCGATATTATTCGGCACGTCTCGTTTAGGGCGATGTCAACTTGTTAGCATGTGCGGATCGGTGCCACACAGGACACGCGAATTCGTTAGCTGAAAGGCAGAAGGACATGCCAGCTGTCCGAAGAACATCGGGTGCCGCTCCCCAGTTGGAAGAGACAAGGCGACGCAACAGGTTGTTCCGGGAACTGACCTTCCGCTTCGTGTTGTGGCAGTGAACGTTAAAAGATAACGATCTATCAAATGCAACACTAAGGTATCTAGGTTTTTTTCATTGATCTACTTTTGTTCCTCGCCATGTGATATTTAGTTCCCCGTTTGAAATTTGTTGCGAAGATGAAAAGTGTAAGATAATAGAATAGAATTAGAGAATAGAATAAGAGTTTTGGAAGGATTCGGACGAAAGGCATTACTATCGTAGTACCCTCCAAGTGACTCGAGTTACCCCACTGACAGTTTATGGGAATCGCACCTACGGGAAAATGTCGTCTGGTAACGGGTGTTCTCAAAGAGAGCAGATCTCAATGGCACATCACATCACATCACATCATCAGCCTATTAATGTTCCCACAACTGGGACACAGGCCTCCTCTCTGTGAGAGGGAATGTGCCGTAATCCACCACGCGGGACCAGTGCGGGTTGGTAGATGTCACATATCTTCGAATTTTTGGTTCTAGGACATGCAGGTTTCCTCACGATGTTTTCCTTCACCGTTTTTGAGAGCAGTGGTGAAGAAATACACAAAGTAAAGCGCCTGCTTGGGCTCGAACCCACGACCTACAACTTGTAAGTCGCGGCCGATACCACTGCTCAATGGCACAGTAGTGCCTTATCTATGGAGAAACTGAAAGAAAGAAGAGCACAGAAAGAAGGTAGCAGTAACCATTGTAACTATTCTACATGGAAGTTGCTTATGTAGATGCATCTGGTGCATAATGACTTGTGGGAGTATATAAGTGTTACGCCTGAAACAACCGACACGCAAGGTACGAGAAAAGACCAGAAAGCTAGAGCAAAGATTTGTTTGATGGTCAAACCTCATTGCTTAGTTCACGTACGCAAATAAATCTAAAACAGCAAAAGTACTTGGGAAGCATTACGAGATGCGTTCGAGGATAAAGGTCTGAATAAACGTTGCCGTTTAATTTCAAAACTAGGTAGCATGAAACTGGAACAATTCCCAACTGTGAGGGAATATGTGACATCTGTGATGATGGTATCTCAGGAACTGCAAGACCTAGGAAAAGAGGTTGATGATAAACTATTGGATGCTTTACTTCTTCAAGGACTTACGGTAGAGTATCCCATAGAAAACAGTATCGCGGTAATTACTACTGAATACATCAAGGCAAAGCTTTTTCAAATGGAAGATATCTATTATCAAGCTCGAGTGTAAACCAACCGACATAAGCATTATTGTCAAATAAGCATAAGGGCAAGAGCCAACCCAAGAATGTCAAACATATGATCAAATGCTTTATTTGTGGCGGACCACATAAAACAAATTATTGTCCAGATAACCCTGAAAGGAAGAAAGAAGCTTTACAAGCCTACGCGTTTGGTACGTCGACACCGCACGCAGGAGACTGGATTATCGGTTCTGGCGCATCGACGCACATTACAAATCACAAGGCTTGGTTCTGAGGAAGCTTGAAGGATACTTCTAAATCTTTGAGCGAGTTCTGAGCAGATGGTAATGAAGTATATGGTGAAGGTAAAGGTGAAGGTAAAGGTGAAGGGTATTTTGTGAGTTGTAGACCGATAGCGCTAGGCTATTTTGATGTCATAAGTTAAAAAAAATCTAAAGTTGCTTATTTCTTGCCTGTGGTTATAGTAGTACCTATGTAGCTTATTTTTGCGTTTTGTGTCACATCTGTTACTTCCATTTTCAGTAATTCGATGATTTGTGGTTGATTATTTTTATTCAAATCAAAACTGGCAAAATTAAATTAAAGTTTAAAATAATTATGCTATCATATCTAGGATAGTCTGCGGAGTGTGTAAACCCAATTTGTGTCATATTCGTCCAGTGCAAACTGACATAGGGGTCAGTGTGTAAAAATAGTGCAAAAAAAATATTACAATTTATGAAATTACTATTTCCTTTCTCAGATCACTTACATATCCCTATTAATTAAATTTGTGCCAAATTAGGCCACGCAATTTTAAGATTTTTAATTATTTTGTTTTTCCAAGCTACAAACGCTTCAAAAAAATATTACAATCATTAGAGTTAACATAATCAATATCATAAATGCATGAAAAATCGACATTGTAAATTTGTGTCATTTTCATGCACGATATGTACCTTTATATGAATAAAACACAAAAACAATGGTAGTAGGAGGCCGGGCGAAGGAGGCCAGGCGGCATACGCATGCACACACGTTCGTTCGGTACGATTTCTTCTTAGATGCGTAGCGTTCATAATAAAAATAAATAACATAACTATTATATTGAGTATTGATTGATTCTTATCTCCGCTACGTAATGAACAAATTTGTAACCTATAGAGATAAAAATAATGACGTGGGAATTTTGTACAAATCATGCGTCTGCAATCTGTCTTACCTACGAATGTCAATGGTCCATGCTTAGAAGACGGTCAATGTGGTCAATTATTTTCTTGGATTGACGCTTCGATTCGCTTCCAATTTGAACCTGAAAGCGGTAGGTAGGTAGATACACCTACCTACCTACCACTTTTTCGTTATACTGCTTCTCAATATCCCGTGCCACGCTTCGAGTAGGTAGTGTACAGTTAGCAAAACAAATAATACACGAAGTGAAAAAAAAACTCCAGATATGTGTGGTGATAGTGATTATGTATAGTTTTATTTCATCACGTTCCTTAAAACAAGGACTTTTTTTCGGCTTTTCCGTCATCCCTTACAATGCTCGATTCTATGAACTTTAATAATCCCCTTTTTTAACAATCACTGTATTAACGTCCAGTATGAGACCACATATTGACACCCAATATGAATAACATTGTAACTTTAGTTACACATTGGTTTAACTTTATGTAATCTGTTATCACTGGGCCATCACTGCTCTATGTTCTACGAACGGGAATGGAACGAAACGAGCTAGGCGGAATGAGATCATGTAATTTCATTGGACACTCCCCGAAATGCAGCTGATAAAAAACCGATAAGCTGGCAATGATGTTCAAGTGCCTCATCGCTGATGAGCTTCTTGGTCGGTTTTTTTATCAACTTATGTGCATCAAGCTGGTATTTGGCAGATCCGTCCCAGAAATGAGATAAGTACTCCATACATCATCGAACTTGCGCTTGATACAACTTGAAAAACTGTTCTGGCGTGAAGAACCGTCTCACCTTTGCGAGGATCATCATCGTCATCATATCAGCCGAAAGACGTCCACTGCTGGACACAGGCCTCCCCCAAGCGTCGCCACATTGACCGGTCCCATGCATCTCGTAACCAGCGGATCCCCGCAACCTTCACCAGGTCATCGGTCCACCTGGTGGGAGGCCTTCCAACGCAACGTTCCGGTTCGCAGTCGCCATTCCAGAACCTTTCTGCCCCATCGGCCATCCGTTCTGCGAGCAATGTGCCCTGCCCACTGCAACTTAAGTTTGGCAATTCTTCGGGCTATGTCGGTAACCTTGGTTCTCTTGCGGATCTTTACATTTCTGATTCGATCACGCAAGGAAACTCCGAACATAGCCCTCTCCTCCTCTTTCTCCTTTGCGAGGATACCCAACTTTATAGCAGCCAGCTGAGCCTTTGCCTCAATGTATGGCCCAAAATTGAGGATCGTGTTAAAAGTTGGGACAAGAAGCTCAAGATAGTCCATTATTGGCACGTTTACACCTCGGAAGGAAGGAGCCGAGTGGAATTAGCTCATTTTAACAGAGAAAAGACACGCCTGGGTTTTAGCAGCATAGAACCTGGCCAAATTGGCATCACCACATTTGGATACTGGCTTCAGGGATAAGCTCAAACGCTCCACCACAGCCTCACAAAGGACAAGTACCTCTCAGCAACAGTGCTGTCGTCTGCATGCCCAAATTTTTAGCAGATCATTTATATGCAGCAAAAATAACGTTGCTGAGAGTACCAACCCTTGAGGGACCCCAGCATTAATATCCAATTGGTCCAACGAGCAGCCATCTATAACCACTCGAATTCTACAATTCAATCACACATACCATCACCAGGCAGACCTAATGAAAGAAGCTTACTAATAAGGCTTCCGTGCCAGATCCTATCGAAAGCTTTCGAGTTTTTGAGGGAGACGGCAAGCGCCTCCCCGTGCCTTTCGATTGCCTCACTCCAGATGTGAATGGCATACAACGAGTTTGGCGGCAGCCGTATTGGCAATCACTTAGGATGTCATTAGCTTCTAGGTATGCCAAGAGCTTAATATTAAGCACACGTAGAAGTCTGTAATTGGCCGGATCAGCTCAACTGTCCTTCTTGGACTTGTACGTTAGCTTACCTACAAGCATTCGACACTTTTCCAGTTTCAAACGAAAGGCGAAATAGAAGTGTCAAGATCGTAGTCAGTTCGGGCGCTTAAGTTTTAAGAACAAGTGCTAGTATACCGTCGGGGTCACCAGCTTTGTTCAAGTCGAGGTTGCCCAGCACTCTACGAACGTCATTTTGATGGATGCGAATGTCCGACATATATGTCTCACACCCACCAGGAGAAATAAGGGGCCACGCATCACCAGAATGCAGACGCAAAGATTCCGCAAAAAAAGGCAAATAAGTTTGCCTTCTCCTCAGCGAAGTCGGGTTTCAGCAGTGGTGGTAGTGAGGGATGGCAGAAGTTCGACTCAACCGACTTACCCAGGGACCGAAACTCTTTATTACCTACTGGTTAAGACGCAAGTTATGTCCCTATTCGACTGTAGTTATGTGGCATGTTAGTAATATGGTCGGACCGAGACCTTTGCAACACCTTTTTGCAGAACTTGGCAGCGCTGTTGAAGGCCTTAATTTCCGACATAAGTTAGCCGTTACTCAAGGTGAACTTGTCGACACAGAGTAGCGACACAGATAATATAATCTAGTATTGTATACATACAGATGCCTCATCCCATACTAGGAAACCGTGCCGACGTAACTAGCGTTTTTCACCTGATTATACCAATTATTTTTTTGTAAATCGAACGCGATTGGTGTACATAAAATAATCAGTATAATCAGTAAAGTACGTCGGCTCGGTTTCTTTGTATGGGATTAGACACCACTTGTATCGGTCTGGATTCTGGACAATTTGCATTGTAACGGTAGTTACAATGATTTTCATATTAAACTTAAAATCTGTACATCAAAAATCATATCAAATCAAAAATCATATTTGCAGTAGTTTTATTAAAACTGAGAAAGCAATTAAAATTATTAACATGAAACCTAAAATTGTACAGAACAACTTATGCCTGCAGTTGTTAAACAAAAAACCTAGCAAAAAAAAAACTGTGTTGAAAACCATGCCATATTGAGTTACTTTGTATTGGGTTATATATTGGGTGTCGATATAACACATTTATTATATTTAGATTATATTCCATTTTAGTCTTTCACGGCTTCATAACTAATTGTTAAGGCCCACTTGCGCAAAAAACTTAACTCACGATTTAGTTGCTAGCACTAGGTTAAATTGACAGTATGTTATACATTAATTTAAATTTAACCTCGTGTTAGCAACTAATTCTTAGTTAAGTTTTTAGTGCAAGTGTGTAATAATCAATCAAATACATCATAAATAACGTACGCACTTGTTTGTTGCAACTTGCAAAGACCTAATGTAAATAAATATACGCGCCGCGAGTCTGGCTGGCCGGCACCCGCCGCGCGCGTTCCCGCGCTTTTCTCCGCGCTCGCCCTTCGTGCGAAGAAGTAGTATTTTTTTTTTAATAATAAGATTTCGTGGATAAAAACGACACAAATTATGCACAGTGTTTTGTTACACCATAATAATCAAAAACACGTAAACTCTAATAACTTGCATTTTCTTTTGTGGATTTTACAGGGTGTTGTAATAAAAAAATAAAATATCTATAAAAGTCGTGGATGAATTCGACACAAAATATTTTAACCAACAGATATCAGTACTCTAAAACGCGTAACATCTATTTAACCTATTGTAATATTCTTTTGAGCTAGTTGGCCGACATGATAGGTATTGGTTAAGTATTAGGATTATCGTGGATAGATGTGACACAAAATGCCTAGGTACATCAGTTACTACTTCGTTATTATCGTGAAAGTAAAATTTTCATCTCTAATTTTCTTTTCGTCCAATACTGGTCGAAAAGACAAATACCTAAATTTCTACCTATGCAAATATCTAGGATGACACAAACTAAGGTATTAGGTTGGGCAAATGGTCTGGAAACTATATGCGAAACACAAACAACTTTAATATTTTTGAAACCTCAAAACCTAGCGCTATCGGTCTATTGGCAGGGTTAACAATCAATAATCTTACGTATGTACCTAAGTTACCTTCTTATTTGTTAAGTGTGAATGCAATTACGAGAAAGGGTAATAGTATTTACAGAGAAAGGATGTGACATCTACAAGAAGAATGAGTATAGGGTTCGTGCCAAGGCTGTTGTGAAAGGTGTGGAGAAACGAGGCATCTTTAAAACTAAGTGCTGTCCACAGGGTTCTGCGCTGGCAACAGCTGATTGTGACCAGCAGAGGCTGTGGTATCGGAGAATGGGACATCTTGGTATACACAACCTCAAACTTCTTAGAGATAAGATGGCCATAAGGGTGAGTTTTCCTAATACTTAATCGAAACTGGAGTGCATATCTTGCATTATGGGAAAACAAACAAATTAACCGTTTCGCAAAGGTGTTGCAACGAGAGCTAAGGAAGCATTGGGTTTAGTGCATTCAGACTTGTACGGACCTATACCTTCCATTAGCGGGTATAAATACTTTTTAATATTTATTAATGACTTTACACGTAAAACTTTTGTTTTTTTTTTAAAAAAAAGAGTGAAGTTTTTGAAAATTTTATGGTTTTTAAGGCGTTCACAGAGAATCAATGCGGCAAGAAAATTAAGATCCTACGCAATGATAACGGAACCGAGTTCGTCAATTAACAAATGGATGATTTTCTGAGGAAAAAAAGGATCCAACACAAAGTAACGATACGACTATACACCGCAAACAAAATGGAGTAGCCGAGAGAGCAAATAGGACTAGCATCGAGAAGGCGAGAAGCATGCTTGAGGAAGGAAATTTGTTGAAGACTTATTATCTTTAAATGCAGAAAAGAGCTGTTCGATCATTATTTATAAATTAAGCCCGATACACTCTCATTACAAAAGTAAAGCTTGCGTAAATACGGGCCCAGTCATTACATTATTCTCCTTAAATTTCTTTCAGAGACATTAATGTAATGACTGTGCCTTCTCAGTATATTTCTGAAAATGTTTTATATGCCCGTAAAAATATAAAATTATTTAAAAAATACATTTATATCCATAACATAAATACTAGGAACAAACATAAATTTGTAGTAACTTACCTACAACAAGGTTCAAGAAAATAGGTGGCTCGTTTAGATTCAATGTGTACGCTTTTATAATAAGCTTCCGAGCCAAATCATTTATTAAACGTAAGTTGTGCCAGAAAGCGTTTTATACCATTATGGATTACGTTGAGGACAAAAAGGCTTGGGATTAAACTGCTCCAATAATTTCTAATTTTTTATATTTTGCACTGTGAATTTCGTTTTTAATTTTGCTTAATTTTGTTTAATTTGTTATTTTTTTGGTTTTCTTGCAATGACAAGAATATTTACTTTTTAAAGTATTATATCATTTTATTTTAATTATTGTAAATGTGAAGTCTATGTGGATCATTCTTTTTTTTGTTTTTATTTTATCTTAGTTTTTAATCATGGTCTGGCATTTTGAGTAGTTAATGCGACCTACCCGAATGTCCTTTCTTTGGTATTGTTCGTCGAATCGTTGAGCTCCTTAAATTCTGAGTTGAGCTGCTCGGTTATTGACAAATGCGTGCACTGACAGGTCCACTCATTCTGGCTGGTTCTTTCCTCAAAAGACTATTTAAGACATCAGTCTACATGGTCTACTTTAAAAGAGACTGTGATCTCTGAGTTTGTTTCGGCCTTTCTTCTCATAGTAGTCGGATAGGAAACGCCTACCTCATCTAGTTTTAAAAAATATGGTCGGCATGTAAAATGGTTTGTACAAACCAACTTACAGAAATAAAATCATTTCTCACTGGCCGGAAGCAGTCCACACATCGGTTTTCTTGAAAAATAGATGGCTGACCATTGTCGTCAGAAGAAAAACTCCAGAAGAAGCGTGGTCTGGTAAGAAAGTTGATCTCCGTTTTGTAAGAGTTTTTGGGTGTAAGGCACATTCCACAACACTTTCAATAAAAACTGTGAGGGAACTTGAAAAAATAAATAACAAAAGTTATGTCAGCAATAGTTTCGTATTGTATATGTCGTTGTGTATTGTATGTGTATTTATCTTAAAACTGAAATAACCATTTGAGGTTTCAAAATGAATTAAGAATTTTGGGTCCATATTGGCTCACCTAAAGTTCTTTACCCGAAATTGTTCTTCCTAACGATTTGTAATCCGAATGATCACTCTTCCTAAAAATTTTCATCCTAAAGTTTTCATTCATACCATTTGTAGTGCTACCGGCGATGTTCATAACACTCATGTTTCCGAAAGTTGTAATTAATAATATCATTAATGTAAATATATTTAAACTCCTACTGTTTTTTATCATAACGCTTTTATCCCTAAACATAATTACCATAATATTTTCACTCATACTCAGAAAGAAACATTTACCAAGTGTGCCGTTGATTTTTGGCGCGGATAGGGTAGAGGGGGGATGGGGGAGGTTTGGTAACCCTATAGTATATAGGGCTCCGAGTGGTTGGTGTGGTACTCAGTACCACACCAACCACTCGGAGCCCTATAGTTATGGAGATATCCATGGTTAAAGTTTTCAGTTTAGAATAAAAAATTCCATAAATTTCCATCCATTTAAGGGGCGCGAAAGGGGGAAAGGGAAAGGAGGGTAGAGGGGCTACCTCACTGTACCATCCAAACCCCACGGAACCCCATGGTTATGGAAGATATCCATGGTTAAAGTTTAAGATTTAAGCAACTTAAGTCGACGGAGCCCCGCTGCGCGGCGCTCCTATTTCTGTCTGCAGGGTCTAAAGTAACCTAACTTGAAGGAGATGACGGTAGCTGCGTTCGCTCGCTTTGCTCGCTCACTTCAGCTTCCGTCATCTCCTTCGAACCTAACCTATCCGTGTCGGGGTGCTCTAAGTTCCCGAGCTCGCTTCGCTCGCTCTTGGACTAATTCTATTTTTTTTACCTCACGAAAAACATACAAAAAAACATAACATTGCCGAGCCTTGAAAATGTTTTATAAAGCTTTCTATTTATGAGTACTACCTACAAAAATAAAATGAACTTCCAAATCAACGGCAAATATGATAGAATTAAATATATATAGAATTTTAAAGCAAAATACAGCTATAAAAGTGATTATTTGAAAGCTATAGCCGCTAATATTAAACTAATTTAATTGAAATGTGTATATGAAAACATGTATTTATTTGACTACTTGTACCATGGTACCTATTATTCTTATATGTTAAACATGTTATTTAAAAATAAAGTTACGCAAAACTTATGTATATAATACTGATTATTATGAATAAAAAGAAATCTAAACAAAAAAGATATGACTTTGAATAATAGTGTAAAAGATGTATATATGTAAGTATATGTAAGTGTATATGTTGAGAAAATATAGGAAAACAAATAAAAGTATAATAAATGTTTATTGCTACTGACATTATGAATTTGAATGCTTCTGAATTATGAACATTAGAGATAGAGTAGTTAGGAATTGTGATTGTTAGGATGAAAAATGTTAGGAAGAACATTTTCGGCTTTCCAAATATCGGAGTTGAAAATTTAGGTGAACTTTGGCGCACCCAAGAATTTTATTTTGTAAATAATCAGAAAGGAAGACAAACACTTATTTATAATGAAAATACAGGACTAATAAAAGTGGAACTACTTTATGGCGTTGCGTAAATAGACAACAGTGCAGTGCTTCATTATCTTTGGACAAAACAAGGAAAACTATTATTAGAGATACTTTGCATTCATGTGAGTCAAAGGATATTAAAAATATAAAACGTGAATATGTAAACTGATTTTGAAAAAGCTGTGTGTAAAGATTTAAGACCTATACAACAAATTTTTGAAGAATATGATGTGCGTAAAAAGGTACCACGTCATGAACTTTCGTTTCCTACAGTCAAATATACTTTGTACAGGGCTCGCAAATCGTTTCTTAATACTGACAGATTGCAACATAGTAGTACTGAAACAGCAACTATACAGCAATATATTAAGGAAAATGTTTCTAATATGTGAAGAAGGTGATGCCGAGAGCATTATAATCTTTGCAAAGTCTTTAGCAAAAGAAGATTATTCGAACTCCGGGGTCATATTTTGTCGATGGCACTTTTATTACCGCACCGCGGCCATTTTATTAATTGTACGTTATACATATAGACATTAATTCAAGTAAGAAATGTACAAAAATAGTACTGGTAATTTATAATTTACTGCCCAACAAAACAGAAGAAACTTAATCTCGTCTTTTTAGAATTTTAAAACAGAAATTGTACCTTAAAATTATGTCTTTCAAGTGCGATTACGAAATCGCACAAATAAATGCAGTAAACTTATATACCCAGATGCAAATATAAGCGTTTGCTATCGTCACTACAATGCTGCAATTTGGTAGAATGCTGAAAAAAAAAATGATTATTACGAACAAGGGAGGGACGAAATATTGCTAGAATCACAGCTATTATACCGCTCGTACCAGCTAACCAAATTCCTGCAACGTGGTGTTATATTTTAAGTCAAGCACTAGACAGCCCAGAAATGAATCGCTTTCGATGTTATTACGAAAAGCAGTGGTACTCAAAAATATCAACATAAATTCTGAGTTATGCTGCCCAGCGGCACCTTAACACAAACGCACTACATTTTATTACGATTATTATTAAAATAAATATTACAATTGCATTCCCTACAGAAAACAACCTGTATTGTTTTTTTTGGTCTTACGTAATCAAGACATTTAGAAGAAATAGACAGACGAATAGCCTCAACGTGGAAGAAGTTTTGGGCCCACAAAGAGATACTGAAATCTCAATTCCCAATGAAACTGAAGAAGACTGTTATGGACTCAGCGATACTACCATGTCTAACCTACGGCTGCCAAACATTTGCAACAAAAGCAAAGTTTAAAATTCAAACCACACAGAGAGCAATGGAGAGAAGTTGTCTAGGAATCACCTTAAGAGACAGAGTCAAAGTTACTGACATACGTAGCAGAACTAAGGTAACTGACGCTTTAATCTTTGCCCTGAGACAAAAATGGAAATGGGCTGGCCATGTAGCTAGGTACACTGATGACAGATGGACAGTAAAAATAACAGTATGGGAGGGACCACAGGGAACCAGAAACAGAGGTAGACCATGTTCCAGGTGGCAAGATGAGATAAAGGCAATTGCGGGCAGAAACTGGTTTGAGAAAGCGAAAGACAGGGACATTTGGCACTCTTTGGAGGAGGCTTTTACCCGAGAGGGGTCCATGCATGACACTTGAATGTGTATTTTAATCTAATAATCTTTATTAACTAATTTATATCCAATCATAATATCTAATTTAATTTCATAACCAACTTAAAAATCAATCTAATAATCAATTCTAATGTGATAATTTGATAAACAAATTCCAATATCTAATTTAATAAAAAAATATATTTATTTAATTGAACTATCAATTCTAATATCTAATTTATATATGATTTAAAATTTAGTGTTCAATTTTGATTTGATACTTCTGTATTTAAATTTCTAATTTGATTCTATATTTATTGACATCATAGCAATATTTGAATGTTTAAATTATTTAATATTAATTGATTCATATCAAGACACATGAAAGATTGATTTTATTATTACTTTTATTTTACCAATTGAAAAAGCGATTACTATAAAGAAATGAAATGCATGTATGGAATGAAATAAAGCTATTTTTATTTTATTTTATTTTTTATTTATTTAATCAAGACATTTTTCTTTGTGTTTTGTATTTGGGTTGATTGTTTTTTTGGATTATTATTAAAATAAATATTACAATTGAAAAATCATGTATTGATTTTTTTTTGTCTTAAGTAATGAAGACATTTATTTTTTTGTGTTATGTATTTGGGTTAAGTTTAATTTGTTGATGTTTGGAGTGACAGTAAATCTGACAAACTTCGATTTTTATTATTTATTTTAGTATGTGTGCATGCACCTACCCATTTTACTGATTAAACAATACTACAGTACCCCTCTGTGTTGTACACCTACTGGCACTTGACCAGTTTTTTACTGATGAAAGGGATGCCTGTTTGAGGAAGGGGACATTTTGCGAAAGGGACTTTCTGAGAAAGGGACATTCTGCGAAAGGGAGATTTTGCGGCAGGGACATTGTGAGAAAGGGATATTTTGCTACATGTAGTCATTTTGAGAAGAGGCCTTTAAAAAAAAAAAAATATCGTCTATGGGCTTGCGCTTGACTACTATCTCACGTGATGGTAAGCGATGATGTGGTCGACGGTGAAGCACGCTTGCCTAGAAAAATCTATTCACTCTTGACTTATAGACCCCTAGATTGTAGCTATCGGTAAACACAGACTCCGGCAGGGAATTCCACTCCTTAGCTGTACGCATAATGAAAGTGTCCCTAAAACGTTTTGTGCGTATGGTCATTTTGCGACAAAGCCGTAAAAAGGCTGTAAAAATGAACCGTGTACAGGAGACCCAGAACCAGGGTAAGAAGATTATCATTTTAGCAGTATACGTGGATGATATGCTGATATTTTGGAATGACGCGGAAGAGCTGCGCAAAGTGAAAAGAGACCTCATGACAAAATTTGAAATGAAAGATCTTGGGAAGGCAGAGGATATTCTGGGAATGCACATAACGCAGAACAATATTGGAGTCAAAGTTGACCAAGAGAAGATGCCAAAAAAAAATTAAGATTTTTGGGATGGCTGACTGCAAAGTTGCTTCAACACCATCAGTTCCTGATCAAGAGCTAGATAAACCTGGACCGGAACACAAACCCATGCCGAAGATTCCATTACATACATCATAACTGCCTGCACGAGGCCAGATATTGCACATTCAGTCAATTATCTTAGCCAATTCAACACCTGTTATGCTGAGGAACACTGGTTAGCTGCTAAATGAGTGCTGAGATATGTGAAGGGTACTAAATGCCTTGGGCTACAGTACAAGAGGACAGGAATGAGTAAAGTTGAGGGTTACGCAGATGCAAGTCATTCCAGTTGTTATGATAAGAGATCATACTCGGGTATGGTTTTTCTGCATATTGGAGCCGCAATATCTTGGGAAAGCAGAAAACAAAGGACGGTTGCTCTATCCACAGCGGAAGCTGAGTATGAAGCAATATATGAAGCTGATAGGCAGGGAATATTCCTAAATAGAGACACCATTTTATGAGGGAGGCTGACGAGCATGGGCATATTGTACTTGAGTAAATAGAGACAGCTCATATGGTTGCAGATGCTTTGACGAAATCTTTGTTGAAAGGAAAGTTCAAATGGTGAGCGCTAAATATGAGTGTTGTGTGATATGGATGAAAGTAGAGAAATGTACTTAAGGAGGAGTGTTAGAATAAAAAGAGTGTTTAGTCTTGATACAGATCTTTTTGTTCTATATGTCGGAAACACGAGGGCTTCCTTCCATATACCCTCGTACTTGTGGGCTTATCGTGGGTTATGCATGCACGAGGCAGGTAACTTATGCCGTTTTAGAGATATTCCATTGTCCAATTCTAGTAGCAAGTAGACGCGCCATGTTGTAATCACTTTCGCTATTCACTAGCCTGATACTTTTAGACGTAACTCCACCGGCACCAATAATGCCACTCATCACACTTAATCGCGATACGATCTCCAATTCTTTTCAAGTTTCCACCCCAGTCAACTCCGCGCTGCCGCGCGCCTTCCCTCCAAATTGTCTGTCACTTTGCTCTAGGATTCAAATCCTTCACTAGCATTGGACACTGGAGAAAACTAAGTGTTACCAATCGAATAAAATCTAATTGAAATTTGAATCAGAAGCTAAATGTTGCCAATTAAACAAAACTGAATTAATAAGTTTACAAGCGATATTTCTTCGTTCCCAACTATTAATCATTTACCTTCCTCCGATACGGCCATCTTGACATTCAAACGGTCCCACGTTTGATGTAGAGCGATGAACAACATCGTTACTCAATTGTGATAAAAAACAAAACCCAAGAGAACAACAAAAAAAAAAAAGTACCTAATAGGTTAAGTTCGGCCGCACCACAAACCACGTGACATCTTCCACGTGAAACCTTCAATCAACACCTTATATTACCAGCCTACAACAAAAATCAAGTACTTCTTTACTCATGAAAACATAATTCTCATAGCTTTCACACTGTTCATTTGTTTTCTCCATGTAAATCTAGGTTTCCACACCGTACACCGTACACAACCATCGTCGTACTCTCAAAACAGATACCTCACCGTTTAGACAACCATATTAACACTAACACATTCTAAACGGTTACCGAAGCACCAGAGGTACCAGGTTCCCAACAGACGTCAAGTCGGTTTCGAAGCACTAAGTGTGCCAGAAACCACTCAAACGCCCAACACAACATACCATGCCACATACACCAAACAACGGGTCACCGAGGCCCCAGAGGGACCAGGCTCCCCCAGACACACAACAGGTCACCAAAGCCCCAGAGAGACTAGGCTCCCCCCAGACAACAGGTCACCAAAGCCCCAGAGGGACCAGGCTCCCCCAGACAACCGGTCCTCTCGAAGCAACAAGACTGCCAGATACCCATGCCACATACACTAAACAACAGGTCACCGAAGCCCCATAGGGACTAGGCTCCCCCACCATACATATCCAGCAATGTTTCTTGGTCCCACAGCAATTGCTGTGCCTCCTGATGGTCAACCCTGTGACCATCCTGCAACCATAGTCATCCTGACCAGGCCTCGTAACCCATCTCGGTTACAGCAGTCATCTTTTGACCACTCACCAGCCTACCTTAGGCTACAGCAGTCATCTCTGACCACTCACCAGCCCATCTTAGGCTACAGCAGTCATCTCTGACCACTCACCAGCCCATGTTAGGCTACAGCAGTCATCTCTGACCACTCACCAGCCTATCTTAGGCTACAGCAGTCACCGCAGTGACTACTCTTCACCGCACAGTCAGTCCTTTGACCATGCACACGACCTCACCATTGCTAGATTGATTTGAATCAGTCTTCACCATAGTACATTCAGTTACGTCAATGGGTACTTGATCTTTCAGATTTTCTCTAACTCATCATGAACCAAACAAAGCCTTTAATTCAACACATAATTGCCACCATTCAGAATTCCAATTCACTTCCAAACAGCACCTTTAAATCAAAATGAAATTTGTTATTTCAATCTTTACTCTCAGTATCAATCTTTATTCTGAATACAACGGCAACCTCACATTCAGGGTTTCATACACAGCCAAAAGCATACTCAAGAACTCTATTCTATGTTCATGATTTCATACCAAACTCTCAGTACGATAGGTATAATAACAACCAACACCAAACATTACCAGCTTTGCAAACTAAAAATTAAATCATGCACCGCACATCACCGACTTTACATCTGTGTTAACATTATCTTATCCAACTTGAATAAAATAACACAAAATAACGTTAGGTATGTTCACAATGACCAGCACAGACTATTCAACTATTCAATAAGTTAGCACAGCCATTACTGACAGTATACTTTAAATTCCAAACTTATTATTCAAGTTAGGTAGGTACTAGACTTCCTACATGACACCACACAATTCACAAATACTTACCTTTATTTTAAAGAGATGCTACAATTATTAAAACTTTTGAACAATGTTCAAGATTACCGAGGCCAAGCATCGTTGAACAACACAGAACAAGGAAACCATTCCTAGTTTCCTCCAAAAAAAACAAAAACCCATGTACCAAGTACATCAAATAGAACCCAAGTACATCCGTGGTCTACAATTCACAATAACTTAGGAAATACATTCGCTACACAGAATGCACTTTCAACTTAAACGCCGAATAAACTCTTGACTCCGTCATCTCTCTGACCCACGAAACTGAGAAACCGTTCTATGTGAATTAAAATGTTGCCAATTGAACATCTATCTCATCCTCAGCCACAACTTGGAACACTTATTGGCTCTCGAGCATCTCATAATACCTGAACACGTCTTCTCGACACCATCTAAATGTCTAGTTGCACTTGTCATTCACCGTAGTCAATTTAAATCATTTTTATTTGTAGGTATCATTAGAACGACATGTTATCAGTTGATTAGTTCTCTACAATGCGATATATAACAACTACAGACATTAACTTTACCTTCACTCAACCGTTGGTAGCAACAAAACTAAACGCCAACTGTCTAGGCTATAGTAACGTTAATCCTCGTGATGTTTGCAGGTTGTAAGATTGCAAATCGAGTCGAACAACAAACTATTTCACTAAACTTTAACACCGGTTTGAAAATAATCTTGATTACATAGCTCTTAACTGAAAGTTATTGCATGTCTTTGCAACAATGCAAAAGTTAAAAGTCTAATCCTCACAGTGACTCACACCTTGTAACGATTTATTAATAATCTAGTCTTTATCTAGTAAGTTAAAAATCATATCAAAGTTATTTGTTTTGTATCATCAAACTTTTTCGAATGTTGACACTTACTTGTCACTGTCTTTATGTCTTATAGAGATGAGCAAGGGATGACGTTCTGTTATCGATTAATCGACTAATCGATTTTAAGGACAAAAAAAATAAATAAACGTTTTTTTTTAATCGATATCCAGTACTGAATCGATCCAGCAAACCGATATTTCACCCTAGAAAATCGAGATAAGATTTTTCTGTTTTGATATGAACCAAAATATCATTTAAAAATAATTGAATGTATATCACAAACATAAGTGAATTCAACGTAAACAAAATAAATATTGTTCCTTTATACCTGATACTTTAATTTAGTTGTAAAAACAACCCAAATCGGTCAAAGATGCTAAAGATCGACTATTATTACGATTTTTCTTTTTGCGTTCCGTAACTGGATTCAAACTTGTATTGAAAATACCAACGCGAACAGTTAGAAAGTATGTTGTTTCCAAGGAATAGCATATTCACAAATTCCCTTGGAGATCAAATCAACAACAAACTCAGTGGTAGTAATATTTACGGTAAATCTGAAGTGACACCTATTAATAAAAAATGCATGGCTATAATTCCTAGTGTTCAAACATATAAAAAAAAACGGATTGCTAATATCTTTACTTCTCGATTGTCAGTAAACTAACAACCTATTTATTATCTGTGTTTATGCTTGTGACAGCACTAGTGGTCACAAAACCGTGTATTATTGTTCTAACAACATAATAATGTAATGAAATCTCATTTTTTTGCGTTTCGTCCCCACGTTCCAATGCTCCGAGTACATTAGAAATATAAAATTGCGAAAATCGTTTTGTTGTTTATTTTGTTGGTGAATAAAAAAGATTAAATACTTGATGAAACAAAATATTTCAAAGCTCGAACAAAGCAAGGATATCAATAGATGGCGTGACATGGACTGACTTCTCATTCTGTCTATGTAAAAATGATTTGTTCATTTTTTAATTGATCATAAAAAAATTCATGCACCCATTCAATAAGTTATTTCAAGCAGCATATTACGGCCAATGGGGTCCCGAATCTAATTTCGATGATTATTGAAAGAAACATACACTATCAACACCATTACACAGATAGCGCTGTTTGAATTTTTTTTTTTTTTTTTTTACTCTTTTATGTAACTTACATGACACATTTCCATGAAACAAAATAATGCAATAGTAATAGATTGCAATGAATGCAAGAATTAATTGTAAAAGGCTGCCACAAAAATGCACAGCTGCACAGATTGTTGAATGCAGATCAATCAAAGTAACATACCTTAAGCCTGTACTCCCGGATGGGTCAGGCAGCAGTGCCGACCATGCTCACATGCACAAGTCCAGACTCCTAAATGCTACCAGAAAATATTAAATGGATTGATCACCGCAGTGGCATGTATAACACCACTAAATTTCCTCTTTCATAGCGCTGTAGGCTGCGGGTTATGTGTTGCCTTTTGAAATGGAACCTGAGCTCCGCACTTGTATCACCACACACAGCTGGTCACAACAGGTCTTGTGGTATCCACAGCAGCCATGTTGAAGGGCTCAGACGTCCATGCTATTTGTTGCATATTTTGAATGCCTGAAAAATTCATGTCTATGAGCAAGTTTTCCCACAAGCGTAATGTTTTGTTGAATCAAGTTGTAGCTTAAGGATGTTAGCTCTCATGCACTGTATTTACACAAGTCGTCTTATTCTCATGCGAGTTCCACTGACAGTATGAAACTGGCTAAGTTTCTTTTAGCATCATAACGAAAATAGAAATTTATTTTAAATTTTAGCCACTTTATACTAAGAAAAACAATAGGTATTGTGGCTAAACTTCACAAGGCATTAGATAGGTACTAATTATTGTCAGAATACTTAAGTTTATACTTCCCTGTACATCTGTACACCACAGTTGCGTTTGCCCAGTAGGTATCTAGTCAGGATTGGGCATCGATGTCATCATTAACATTATCTGCAACCCGACTTTGCATATTGTCTAGGATAGGCCACACTATACGGTTGAATTCGGGCAACATAATATTCCTGTCTTCGCTCTCCAGTAGCCGACGAGTTGCGAAACGTCTCTCTATGTAGGTAGGTACTTCCATGCAAATTTTTGCGCATCAAAGAGAGCGCGCCAGCCATTACTCGTCTCATTTGATCTAGCATCGCCTTGTGCGTGCATTGGTTCATACTTCTGATGTCGGAAACACGAGGGCTTCCTTCCATATACCCTCGTACTTGTGGGCTTATCGTGGGTTATGCATGCACGAGGCAGGTAACTTATGCCGTTTTAGAGATATTCCATTGTCCAATTCTAGTAGCAAGTTGACGCGCCATGTTGTAATCACTTTCGCTATTCACTAGCCTGATACTTTTAGACGTAACTCCACCGGCACCAATAATGCCACTCATCACACTTAATCGCGATACGATCTCCAATTCTTTTCAAGTTTCCACCCCAGTCAACTCCGCGCTGCCGCGCGCCTTCCCTCCAAATTGTCTGTCACTTTGCTCTAGGATTCAAATCCTTCACTAGCATTGGACACTGGAGAAAACTAAGTGTTACCAATCGAATAAAATCTAATTGAAATTTGAATCAGAAGCTAAATGTTGCCAATTAAACAAAACTGAATTAATAAGTTTACAAGCGATATTTCTTCGTTCCCAACTATTAATCATTTACCTTCCTCCGATAATATTTTTTTTTTCTACCTGTCTATTATTTTTATCTGTCACTGTTTGAAAAGTGAAAGTATTTTTGTGTCAACGTGAATAAAACTAACATATGTTTTATATAAACTTTGTTTGTTCTACTACCAGTAAACCATATTCCCTGTAATTTCTACTGGCTAGCACTCTGCACGTTAGTGGGAATGAGGTACCCCACTAACACTGGACTTTATAAAAACATTCTGCAGAAAGCCAGCGCTCTCACTAAAGATTCCGCAGAGCCTGGTTGAAGATTTAGGTTAGAATAAATCAATAAAATATTGATCGATGGAAGAAAAAATTAAAAACAAAGAGATGCTGGCCCTGAGTACCTATTAACAAATAGGAACTGAGGGGCAGCATCTCCTCGGTTTCCAATACTACTATAAATAGACTTTAAAATGAAATGCTGTAGAAAGCGAGAACTCTCACTCAAGTATCAGCAGAACATTTTTGAAGATTTAGATTATCAAAAAGCAAGAAAGCTTTCATAGTGATTTATAAGAAATTCAAAATCCGGTATTTTCTAGCACACTTTCTTGTCGTAATAGTTTGTTTTCGAAGAAAATTCTACTTTTACCATTTTTCTCGAAAGTACTTCAAACTTCAATGCTCTTAAAAAATGTTGAAGAAATGAGTCAAAATTATGGATTGCAGACGATAATCTGATATTTTAACGAAATGAATTATTGAGTATATTGATACTTTTGACTCATGTTTCTTCTTTTTAATGATTAACGTCGATCAACATATATAAAATTAGATGACGTTGGGTAAATATTTTTGGCACTCACAGGATCACGAGTTGGGCCTATGTCATTATATTCGTGCCAGTACATGCCTGATTTCGCGTTTGCAATGTAGTGTCTTGCTGACCAATCTATCATACCAGCTAGCGAATAGCTTTTGTCTTTAATTTATACAGTGTTTGCTATGGATCCAAGTGTGTGACGGAGAATATAATTTCGGTTTGTGTATCTATCGTCAGTTATAACACTCGTATCAATAATCAAATGTGACCCATATTCAATCTCGTTCTGGAGTACGTTTTTGCATTTTCGGCACATCCGCTTCGTTTTATGCCCATCATCAATTGCCTGCTGCATGCCTTGACTCAGTTTTACATCAATATTAATATCGTAAATAATATTTTGATTTTTCAAGTTATAGCCGTATAGGCAGACAGACAACTTTAGTTGTGAAGGTCGGTGTGTCACTAAAAATATATTGAGCCAGATGAGTTATGTTGATTTCAATGTCCATTTGTTTTATTTTTTTGGTGTGATTGATTCCATTTTAAACAGGCCTGTTTTCGTTAATATTTCGGCTCGTTCTCGGCAATCGACTACCTGATTTTTTTGTTTATCTGTGAATATTTTTCGAGCCAAACGGATTGCTTTATTGGTAGAGTCGTCAAGAGCCTGGCTATATACATCATTTGATGCCATCCCGCTCAAAAGCAGTTGAAAAGCGAATCGATTGTACGGGTTCGCTTTACGTTTAGCCGAAGATTTGCTATAATCACGGACGGACAAAACAGGCCATTTTTAAATGCAGGAAGTTTCGCATTTTTAAGAAATTCCATTCCGGGCATGTATCTAAATACGATGGTTTCCTTCTTTTTTTTCGCCGGGGATTCTTCAGACTTAGTCAATGTATTTTCTTTTCGGCTTTGCTGCGCCAATCTTCCTGCGAATTCCAAACAATGCATTCATTGAGTGTGCTTGAGAAGACATTTGCATCGATTTTCAACCATTGACCGTATGACCGAAAGTTTGACATGCCTTCTTTAGACCTATCGGTCGGTTTAAGCTGCTCATGAGGGCTCGGCATATCCTCTAAAATATCGTGCTGAAGATTTTTCCGCCGCATAGTTTAGTACGGTAACAGAATTTTAGGATTTTTTGTCTGATATTGTATTGCTATTGTGTCTTTTAGCTCGGTGCTCGCAATTGGCGGCAGATCTTTTTCATTGGAGTCTAATTTCACTTTCTCATTGAGGTAGCCCAAATGATGAAGGACGAATTTGTCAACTCGCATCGGCTATTTACTACTGATTGCACGATTTTAAGTCGGCAAACTCGGACTCAACCGATGAAGATTTTGCTATGTCGTCACCCAAAGAGAGCTATCAGAGTCATATACAGGCTGGTCAAAAAGTCATGGATCAAACGCAACTAGGGGTTAGATGGGGTCAGCAGCTGCAAAAAAAAATTGTACGGGAGGTCCTTAAGATCAACTCCTGCAGAGTTATAATTTACCTGCAGTGTTTATTTTTAAATACCCCTAACCGAGTTTTATGGTTGGGTTAACTTTGGCCTTGCTACGAATGATTGTCCTCAAAAGATATCAAAGCCACGCATAGCCATGTTTAATATATTTTTAGAACCCCTATTAAATTCGCTTAAACTTGTAATACAGGGTCTCTTTTCGGTAGAGTATTTTTTTCACAGTGGACCACATTCAATGTTAGATTCGCAGTTTCTAGTCTAATTAGCTTCTGCAGCTGCTGTTCCTTTGCTTTCCGTAGCGTAGGAGCATTTGGTACCATAGGCAGATTTTTCCCTCCGAACATCTTCATAATTTTGGCCTCCTCTTGCTGAATAGTGACTACTCCTTCCGTTCATCTTCGTTAGTTTGGCCTCCTCTTACTGAAAAGTGACTACTCCTTCCGTTGATCGATTAATTCATTGGAAACCTTTTCGCGCCGTTAGCCTTTCAGTGCTGTTTTCCTCTTACCAGTGTGAAAATCTAGCTGAATCTTTTTGACATCTTTTGCTGGTGCTTTCTGCAAACAACCGGTTGTTTTTGCTTGGCACTCCACGTAGTGATCAACAAATGATGCATACGATTTTGCTATGGCAGATGGAGTTACGAGATTATTTTCAAGGCAAAAACGCAGTCGTTTGTTGCATGTTGCTGACATATTCTTTCAGCAATAACGTCACTCACCCTTCGCCCAATTGCCAGAAAATTCGATTGTTAAATTTTTTTTAGGAGAAATTTATAACCAACTTTGGACAGACATGACCAATTTTAGTTTAGTATACACTTTCGGAAAAAGCCTCATCTGAATGGCGTGTTGAATCTGCGCTTATAGCGCTAGTATCGATGTTAATATTTTCCGTTGCATTGATTTTGTATGTTGCCGCAATTAATGTTTCAAATCTTCCTTGACTATCGCATACATATGGCGTGGCTCAAAATATGAACCACGCAATGCCATACGGTTGGCTAGAAGTCGATACACTGGATTAGACGAGGTTAAAGTTTTTGCAATAATATCCAAAGTTCGGCATTCTTCCAGGAGCGAAATTTCCTTCAATATTATCATGACGTACGGCGTATGAAAATTTTCTTGATTTTTGCTAACCTAAATCTTCTACCATGCTCTGCAGATGTTTTTATAAAGTTCAGTTATAGGAGAAGTAGAAACCGATGAGAGCTCTCAGTAACTCTTAATTTTTTTTTATTGCTAACGGTTAATATTTCCTTGAGTTTTGCTAATTTCAGTCTTAAACTATGCTCTGCTGATACTTGAGTGATAATTCTCGCTTTTTACAGCATATTTTTTTAAGTCTATTTATAGTATTATTGGAAAACGAGAGGAGATGCTGGCCCTCAGGACCTCATTTATTTTTTATAATGTTTTCTCAAAATTTTTTGCTTACCTAAATCATCAAACAGCAGATCACTGCTCATACTTAAATGATAGTTATCGGTTTCTATAACATAACTTTTTAAAGTCCATTTATAGTTGTATTGAGCCTAGCCTAATCGTTCAAATGTTTTATACGAATCAGAACTTCCAGTTATACCTCAGCATCTCACTCCTTTATGAAAGTTTGTTTATAACAATAATTAAAATTCTTTCTTGTGTGAGGGACCTGGACTTACCGTTCAAATGGTTTATACGACCCAGAACTCCCAGTTATACTTCAGCATCTTAGTACTGTACGGATATTTAGTTTTTTTTTTTTAAATTAAATTAGATTAAACCGATAGAACTATCAACAGAATAGGTTTAGGATGCAGAACTCTTGTGCTTCCAACTCCAACAAGATTAATTTTGAGAAATTCGATGAAAGTATTGCGAACTTCGCATCTTACTTTTTCAAAATTCGATTATGATAGTAAAATCAATGGAACTATTGTTAAAACTTATCAAGAACTTTAAAACTATGCAATGGTGTTTATTTGTGAGATGCTAACATTTGAGATACTAACTTCACACACTTGAGAGATTGTGATGATCTTACACTTAGATTTGTTAAATTCCAAGCGGTTGCAGTTATACAGGCTCGCGCTTGACCACTATCTCAGCTGATGGTATGCGATGATGTGGTCGACGGTGAAGCACACTTGCCTAGAATAACCTATTCCTTTTCTTGCAAATTTTCTTATATTTTTGTTTTGGTACATAGCATTCACTGCCGATTATCTTAAGGACCCAGTTTGTTTCCTTAGTTAACTTAACCAATGGTTAAATATGCTAAAAAACTGGGCTTATTTGACTTATTTTGAGTTTCTTATCAAGCTCGAAATGAACTTTCGATTCTACTCTCGTAGGTCTTATTCTATTGAGCACGTAAGCAGCTGTATTTATCAGCTCTGCCCTAAGTTTTTGAGGAATTTTTCCTCAAGCTTATAAGCATGGATCTCGCAGCTTCGACAAGCATTCGGTGTTTTCGCTCACTACAGCCGTTCTGTCCGGCGTGTAAGGCATTGTCAGCCTATGCTGAATTCCGAGTCTTTGCAGTATTTTTCGGATGTCCACCACCGTTGCCGTTGTCACTCAGTAGGGTTTTGACAATGTGCCTGGCGTTTTTAGCTTCTTGGTGCATCTGTGTACGTTTGTCTTTTACTTCTGAATTCTGTTTTATGAAGTACACAAAGCGGTAGCTTGTCCTTAAACAATACAAAATACTTGTACTTCGAGATACTTTCCATAAACGTCAGTGTATATTCTTTCCAAACACTGAGACTCTTTCCCTAGTTCCGAAGGGTTTTCGGTGAGCCTTTCTATAGATGCAACCTTCGCATTTCACTTTATCTGCACCTAACTCAATGCCTAGGTCGAGTTTAGCTACGCGAATGGCGTGGTTCTTGTCTTGGTGTGCGAAGCGGTCATGATATAGCTGCAGCATGTTTGTACCATTGATAGCATTGACCACTATTGATGTTGGCTTTTTGGGCATGACTGCCTTCATTTCTAGTTTATAGAGTCCGCCAAAACTCTCTTGACAACAATTCTAGTCGTGCCTTTAATGTCGCGCTTGCACTGTCTAGTCGTAGACGTGAATAGGTTATTTTTCATCCTATATTCCAACGGTGGGAACAGATTTTGGTCAGATTTGGTACAAGCCATGTATCTTTAAGTGTTATCTTCTAACTCATATCGTTTACATTGGTTTCTATCACCACAGAGTCTTTTCCTACCGCAGGATGCTTTCATTACGGTGTGTTCTAGATCAAATTCTTGAAAACCGCTGAAGACGTCGCTTCTTACTGCGATGTCGGTTTTTGGGTTAATCCCACCACACTATTCCTAAACCACTGAAACTCCTGAAAGCCAGAGACAACAGTGGCGACCACCAGAAAAGCGCCGAGGCAATGAAGCTCGACGAAGCCCCGGAGAATGAATTTAACTGTTTTCGATCCCGCATTGAAATTAATCAGAAAAGAATAGTGGAGGAGTTGGACAAAATACAAATTTCCAATTTCCTCCATATGAAGCAGGAGACAGAACAAACAAGGCCAATAGGCACAAAGGGTCGTTTACAACTGGGATAAGCCCAGTTGTCTAGCACCACGGATAAAAATTTGCATTATTATTTTTTTTTATTTACATTGTGAGCTGTAATATTTGATTCAAATAATAATAATAGGTATGGCAAAAACGCTTGAACGCACGGAAATTTGTTCCAAACTCCACAAGGTCCGTATAGTAAATAACCCCTGATGCAGCCTGTACATCTTTTTTTATTTATTTTTTATTCGTTATTGGCTCGCGCTTGACCACTATCTCACCTGATGGTAACCGATGATGTGGTCGACGGTGGAGCACGCTTGCCTAGAAGTAACCTATTCACTCTTGACTTAAAGACCCCTAGATTGTGGCTATCGGGAAACACAGACTCCGGCAGGGAATTCCACTCCTTAGCTGTACGCATAATATAAGTATTCTCAAAACGTTTAGTGCGTATGGGTGGGATGTCTACCATATACCGATGGCGCTTTGCCGTACGTCTGGTAGTCCGATGATGAAACGGGCTGGGCGGAATTAGATTATGCAATTCCATCGCACACTCCCCGAAATGTAACCGATAAAAAACCGACAAGCTGGCAACTAGGCGACGGTGTTCAAGGCTCTGGAGCTTTGACTTAACCAGTGATTCATCGCAGATAAGCCTCTTGGCCCGCTTTTCGAACGACTCTAGTGCATCAAGCTGGTATTTGGCAGATCCGTCCCAGAGATGAGAAAAGTACTCACGCATGATCGAATTTGCGCTTGGTACAAGCTGAGCAGCTGTTCTGGCGTAAAGTACCTATTCACCTTTGCCAGGATGCCCAGCTTTTTGGAAGCCAGCTGAGCCTTTGCAATGTATGGGCCAAAATAGAGAGTCGATGTCAACGTAACGCCAAGAAGCTCAAGATGGTCAGTTATTGGCACGGTCGCATCTCGGAAAGTTGGAGCCGGGTAAAATTGTCTCTTTTTAGCGGAAAAAAGACACGCCTGGGTTTTAGCAGCATTAAACCTGACCAGATTGGCATCGCCCAATTCGGAGACTGCCTGCAAGGAAAGGTTCAAGCGATACACCATGGCCTCCTGGAGAGACTGAATCTGAGGCCCGGTAGCACGAGCGTTGGACAAGTATCTCTCAGCAACAGTGCTGTCGTCTGCATACCCAAAGGTGCCGGGTTTAAGCAGATTGTTAATGTGCAGCAAGAATAAAGTTGCTGAGAGTACCGACCCCTGAGGGACCCTGGCATTGATATCCAATTGGTCCGACGAGCAGCCATCGATAACCACTCGAATGGACCGATCTCTCAGGAAGTCTGAAATCCAATCACACAGACCGTACTGTATTTATCAGCTCTGCCCTAAGTTTTTGAGGCATTTTTCCTCAAGCATATAGCATGGCTCTCGCAGCTTCGACAAGCATTCGGTGTTTTCGCTCAATACAGCCGTTCTGTCCGGCGTGTAAGGCATTGTCAGCCTATGCTGAATGCCGAGTCTTTGCAGTATTTTTCGGATATCCACCACCGTTGCCGTTGTCACTCAGTAGGGTTTTGACAATGTGCCTGACGTTCTTAAGCTCTTGGTACATCTGTGTACGTTTATCGTTTACTTCAGACTTCTGTTTTTTGAAGTACACAAAGCGGTAGCTTGTCCTTAAACATGAGATGTAAATAACTCGAGTCTTTGAGTCTTAATTCAATAGACTCGGCTCAATTTTACAAGACTCGGTGTACTAACAAAACTCAGAGCCTTAAGTCGAGCCGATCTGCAGTCCTTTCTCGAAAACTCGAGCGCCAAAATAGAACTCGTATTTCAAAAAGAGCTCGAGTCTTAAAAACAAGCTCACATCTCAAAAAGAACTCGAGTCTTAAAAAGAGCTCGAGTGTATCGAGTCTTGTGCGTATCAAGGTTGATTTATTTAAAAATACATAGACATAGTTCATGTGGCAACATGCTAATGTGACCTTTAGGCATGGCATTATTAGGTTCTGTGTGTACCCCAAGAGGGATAAAAACGTGACACTATTTATTATGTCGGTACGGATCAATTTTTATTGTTTTTTATTTTACGAGTATTTACTTAACTTACGTTTTTACTTCTGTGGTTATTATCTATTGTTATTGGGATAAAAATGGAGACAATAAATAATTACAACATAATATGACTGTTTTGCATTACAACAAAACAGGTATTATGTGTGGATGAAACACATGGTGTCGGGGAAGAGGCTGTTTGTAAATCTACCTTTATCTGATGATCCATAGTTAAAAACTTACCAAATTCTCCATGGTTTTATACCTTTCTCTTTCTATCCCATTGAGATTGTCCTTTTCTATCCCAGCGAGCGTGATGTCACGCTTGACAGGTTCCTGTCAACTCTCATAGGGTCTTCAGCTCACCAGCAAGAGCATTGCTGCGACACCATGTGTTTCATCCACACATAATACCTGTTTTGTTGTAATGCAAAACAGTCATATTATGTGCTATTGAAACACATGGTGTCGGGGAAGACCTGTTTGGTATCTGCTGGTGATACACACAAACGCTATGTTGAATAAATTATACAACTGTTCTGAAATAAAAATTAGTTTTATTATATCAGTATAAAACTAAGTAAGAAAAAGGATCAAATGTCTCCTGAATGAACATAAACAAAAAACATATTCTTCTGTAATAATTCAATGTCAAGGAACAAAAAGAAAAGAAATTAACTTAAAATATCTCACACTAAAATAATAATAATAAACATATTCCACTTTAATAAACATTAGAAAAATTTGAATGTAGTAAATCAACATTAGAATTAGCACTATCAACTTTATTTACTGGTCGACAGTAAAACTTTTGAAATGTTTTGATACTCTGCTAGTTTCCTCTGTTTAGTATTTCTTGAACTGGTCTATTTTCCATCCAACTCCTGGAGGCTACTGCTGACCGGATACTGCCCGGTGGAGCATCAATATTAACATCTTTAAAAATACTACGTATCCACCCTGCAATCATAGTTCTTGAAGCAGGTTTTAATTGCCCTGATAATGAAATAAAAAGACTTGTTACAGTTTTGTCTGCTCTTCTTCTACTTGTAGATTTTTTTATAAGGTTGGCAATGTGTTTAACTGGGCAGACATGATGATCTGGGTGTTTCCGCAACACCCAACCAGACTGTCTGTATGAATTTGAATCGGTTTTTGAACCAAATCTAGGCCACAGGGTTATCTCATCTTTGGAAGAAATTAAATTTTCAGGGCTATTCTCTAATAAAGTGAGATCATGAATTCTACGACCTGAAGCCAGCAAGAGAATTAAAGCTGTTCGCCTTGCGATTTCGAATAAGGAACCTGAATTTGTTGAAGTCCTTAACCAGTTAAATAAAATTGCAGTGTCCCATATAGGTAGTTTTGGTGCTGCTGGTTTAGCAAGTGAAATAGCCTTTAGAACTTGGTGTACAAAGAAATTTCTTGTGATATCTATGTCTGATGTAGCACAGTAAGTTGATACAGCTGACTTGTGCAATAGAATAGTTCTATAAGCTAGCTTATCTACTAAAAATAACTTGGCTAAGAATCTAGCAACCTGCTGGCCGTCAGGTGCCCTAAAATTAATGTTGTTGGTCTCACACCACGACAGCCATCTCTTAATCGGAGCATTGTACGTAGTTAAAGTAGATGTCCGCCAGCTACTTTTAACAAATTCTGTTCTTCTGTGGTCCAGTGAGCGACTTGATCGGCCCACCCCCAATTTTCCAAGCAAGAAGGGACAACGTGTCCACTTGTGCTGGGCAGTTGCCTGTTGCCCAACCTATTAACACCTTCTGTAGGATTTTTATTGGTATTGGTTCTGCTAAGGCTCTCGCTTTCAGGTCGGGCAGCCAGAAACACTTGGTCCACTCTGGAGCTATTAGAATGTAAGTTCCTTTTGCACTGTTCAAGTGAGCTAATACTCTTGGAATTAAGCTGGGAGGGGGAAATGCCCAGCCTAGAAGATTGCGGAACCGTCTTTGAAATCTAACGTTACGTATCTTGGTACGATAGCCGTATCTTTTGACGCGAACAGGTCTACGTCTGGGACGCCCCACACTTTGAATATCGCCTCCGTGGCTTGGGGTAAAAGATGCCACTCTGGTACTTTGCGGCCCCTTGATAGGCGATCCGCAATTCCGTTTAGCCTCCCCGGGAGGTAAGTAGCTGAGAGAGTTATATTTAACTTCTCTGCAAGTCTTAGGAGCCTGGTCGTCAGTCCTAATAGTGCCAGCGAGTGGGTCCCCCCCTCGTTTCTGAGGTATGCAACCAGAGTCCTGTTGTCTGATTGTACAAGAATATGCGCGCCTCGTAAAGTCGTCCGCCGACTCGTGATGGCCGCCAATACAGCATACATTTCCTTCAGGTTTGAGTGCCAGGGATTTTGATAAGAGGCCCAACTTCCTGAAAGGTAAATATTGTTTAGCTGAGCTCCCCACCCTGAGTCTGCTGCATCCGTTGTCAAAAAATGAGTCACACTTTTTTTGACTATTGGTGTTGAGCTGTGATCCACAACTTCTAACCACCATCTCAGGTCTTGCTGAACAGGTAGAGGGAGATTCTTTCTTTCCCTTGGTCGGTTTTGATTGAACAACTTCAGAAAAAGTTGAGTGTTTCGACAGTGCAAACGACCCCCTGGTATTGCGTAATTTGCAAAGTTCAGCAAACCTAATAAACTCTGAGCTTCTTTTAGAGAACTGTTGCCATTTCTCAAAATTTTGGATATTATTAATATTATATTTCTTATTTTCTTCACAGGAAGTTTTACCCGGTTTCTGTCGGTATTCCATACTAGGCCAAGATATTCTAACTCCTGTGAAGGCTCCAGGACAGACTTCTGATAATTTATGTGCCATCCTAAGGTTTCCAATATTCTCACTGTTTCCGCAACCTGAGAACCTAGTACTGTCCGATCTTGATTGACCAAGAGGAAATCGTCTAAATACACTATTATGCGGAAACCCTGAGCTCGTAGGATCTGCGCAATCCAATTTGTAACTGTGGCAAACATTCTTGGAGCTGATGACAGGCCAAAAGGTAAGGATGTTAGTTGTAAAACTTCGTTGTTGTAAATCACTCGGAGAAACCTCCTGTGTGTTTCGGTTATTGGTAAATGAAAATAGGCCTGGTGAATATCGATTTTTACTAACCAATCGTCTGTCTGTAAGAAATTGACTACATCTGTCTGTGAAATTAATTGGAAACGTTTCACTGACACATATGTGTTTAGACCCCTGAGGTCGAAGATGGGACGTAGCCCTCCGTCTGATTTTTTTACTAAGAACATTCGACAGAGAAAACCTGGATTGAGAACTGCTGGTGTCTCTGATATTCTCTCTTCTTTTAAGTGGAGAATTATGTTGGTCATGTCCTTTGTTTTCTGGGTAACAAACTTTTTTAAAACATGTTTGTTTGGGAATTGAAGGGGAGGTTTCTTTACAAATGGAATTCGAGCACCAGTTATTAACTTTATTATATAATTGTTTGCACCCTGTTGTTGCCACAAATGGGAATAGTTTTTTAGACAACCTCCCTTGAAAATTTTTTATTGGTTGTCAATCTTTACATCTGTTGTTTGGGGAAGTGTTATTGGTTGTAAAGTTTTTACGAAAGGCCTGATTCTTTTTAAATTTATGGTTTTGTTTCCTGTCTAATTTGTTTCCTCTTTTCTGAGTTTTGTAAGAACCATGATGTTTCTTGTTTTGCACATAAGATGAGTTAAAAGCTCTTTTTTCTTTGATGTAAGCAGGAGTGTTGAGCCATACCTGAGAACCACCTAGTGAAGCTATGATTGGTTGTAAAGTCTCCCGACTAAATAGGTATTCTTGACTCGGAGGAACACCTTGTAGTGTAGCTTTTAAATTTGGGTTTGTAACTTCTCTTAAAATACGATCCCTTCTCACCTCAATACACTCCGCCCTTTTACCACATACAATCTGCATTGCAGTCTCTGAATTCTTATATGTCGGGGACCCTGGACCAAAAATACTAGATATCTTTTCAAACAATGTATTAGTATTCAAATTGTTCGAATTTGCTGCTGCCCAGTCAAGCAAATCTTGTAATCCTGATCTTAAAAGTTGTCTTTGTTCTAAAATATTATTGGACAAGCCTGCTAATAAATGTTCAGTTGAAGCTAAATAATCTTTAATCTTGTTGAAATGGCATAACTCCTCATTAAGTTTAAGACTAACAAACCCAGGATTGGCAATGCAAGACTGTAAAGCACTCTTATAACGAATACCCTTCCAAGAAGGAGACTCAAATTTTTGAAGGTTATTTAACTCTTGTAAACGGTACCTATCAGCTTGTGGAATAACAGTTCTTACATCAATCTCAGTACCAAGTACACCTAAAGAGAGATTATGATTGTCAGATGTTGACGGATTTTTCAAATACTTATAATTCGATGTGGATGGGGTTGGATCATTCTGTTGTTGTTCGTGCATTAACGTACCAGAATTAGATGCCAATAGAGGTAAGTTAGTTAAATAAGAAGATATAAACCCCACTTGCTGAACAAGAGTTTCCACACGAGGGTCCGAACATGTCTGAACTTGTTTGTACTTACGTGTAAGTTTCCGTCTTTTGTTTGGGGGAGGTGATGCTATGCCGTCCTCATCCTCCGAGGATGATGAGGAAGATGACGACGATTCTTCAACTCGTCTCCCAGTCGAATGCTGATCTCCATCCGAAGCATCAGCATTCGATTCTTGCACACCTCCCACACTTACCGGCACGATTTCGTCCGCACTCATATTGTTCACAAGTCACAACACACTCAATAAATACTCAAAAGTTGTCATGTGTTAATTTAATACAGCTTATGCCTGTATTTCCACACTTTTTTCAATCTTTTTCTTTCTATGAAAATTTTGCGATCTTTTCGCGGCAAAATTTACAAACGCTATGAGAGTTGACAGGAACCTGTCAAGCGTGACATCACGCTCGCTGGGATAGAAAAGGTCAATCTCAATGGGATAGAAAGAGAAAGGTATAAAACCATGGAGAATTTGGTAAGTTTTTAACTATGGATCATCAGATAAAGGTAGATTTACAAACAGCCTCTTCCCCGACACCATGTGTTTCAATAGCACATAATTAATGATTTTTTTATTTTGTCCTTGTTATGCGTTATGCTATTCAGATAATTCAGAATCGGTGAAACTAGGCAAACTAACATTCTTTAAGCTATCTTCCTCTCGTACTTTCCGTATAAAGTCTAATATCCTGGAGTAAGTCAAAGTACGTTTTCTTTCGGGTACTCGATCCATCGAGCAGTGGTGGCCCAGTGGTATCGGCCGCGACTTACAAGTTGTAGGTCGTGGGTTCGAGCCCAGGCAGGCGCTTTACTTTGTGTCAATTATTTCATCACCACTGCTCTCAAAAACGGTGAAGGAAAACATCGTGAGGAAACCGGCATGTCCTAGAACCAAAAATTCGAAGACATGTGACATCCACCAACCCGCACTGGGCCCGCATGGTGGATTACGGCCCATTCCCTCTCACAAAGAGGAGGCCTGTGTCCCAGCAGTGGGAACATTAATAGGCTGATGATGTGTGATGATGATGTGATGTGACTCGATCCATCTCAAACGCTATCAGTTTAGAAAACTCTTGATTCCTTGGATCACATGGTTTTTCCAAACCAAAGTCAATATCTTTTAGTAAGCTTGTGCGGGGGCGTACATCAGACGAGTCCCAGCGATTTCTTTTATACACATTCGAGTCTAGGATATCTCCATACGTAATCTGCGTTTGTTTATCGGCCTTTACTGGAGTGGTCGACTCTAATAATTTTCTTTTCTTTCGAAATAATCCTGTTAAAATGCTAGGAGAGGTAGATCTTTCCCCGTCAGCACTGGTCATTTTTTGCAAAAAAATTAACGCACCACCTTTGACACGATCTAAATAATTCTCAAAGAACGAAATGTTGTCACTTGTAATAAACTATGACCCCAGAACATGTGGATCTAGGTTTCCTTGTTTTATGATACTCGTAGTAACCAAGTAATACAAGTAATTATGCAATTACTACTTGTGCTTCAATTCAATAAACTTAAATACTTCGTATGAAGGTACAATGCTCGAACATTTTTTTATTTTACCCTAAATATTTATTATTATTCTGCGCAACCTGTGGCTAACTTCGTAGTTTCGTACCGGCCGAGTTATATTATATTAATCGTTCTGTATGGTTCATTAGCTATTATAAAAGACTATTTACATGATATTGTTTAAGATTGTAGTTTTCCTGTTTAAATCAATTGTGTCAACGAATGAATATGGAGTCCGTGGAAGAAGAAGCCAGTACTTCATTTTGTTCGATTCCCAGTACTGATTCGCCGACTGGAATGAATTTGGATTCGGGACATAGACGGGCAAAAAGTGTTAAGAATACAAATTATAATAAAACGTCATTGCATTATGAATGCAAAAAATGTATGAAACAGTTTTCACTTAAAACGTCGCATACAATTTTAAAAAGACACGTTACTAATCTTCACGATGAAGAAACAATTAAAGAAAACAGAACAAGTATGTACTCTCTGTACGATAAGCTGATTCTAAACTTTATAATACACGGTGCTCACCCTCATAGTATTGTGGCAGAAGAACACTTTATTAAAATGATAAAAGGTTTAAAGCCTAATTACCAGGGAATAACACGCCAAAGTTTGAATCTGAATATACAAACACTTTATGGTAACACAAAAACTAACTTAATAGAATGCATAAAGTCAATAAATAAAATGTCTTTAACATTTGATTTTTGGACATCAGTGACGAACAAACCGTACATTGTTATTACAGCCCATTTTGTTCATGAATCAAAAATGAATGCTATCATATTAGATTTCGATCTTATACCTTTTCCGCATACAAGTAGTGAAATATTAATAAAAATCACGGCAATTTTTGACTGTTATGGGTTGCAAAATAAAGTTATGTCTATAACAACAGATAACGAGGCCTCCAATATAAAGACTATGCAGTTATTATTGTTACAACTTTTCCATAGCGATTATGAAAATGCCATTCACACCAGATGTTTAGCGGACATATTGAACCTAAGTGTTAAAAAAGGATTACAAAAATTAAATAATGTCGTGTCAGATATATCGAAATTGGTAAATTTTATTAATTTTTCACCAAAGAAAAAACAACTGGGGGGTGACCACAAGCTCTTAGAGTAAGGTTATTTTGAGATCGATTAAGGGACAGATGTATCTGACTTGTATACATCTGTCACTTACTCGATCTCAAAATAACCTTACTCTAAGAGCTTGTGGTTACCCCCCTGTTCTTTGATATTTGTGATTTGTTGAAAATATCACGATTAACACTACTTAAAGAAATGCATATAAGATGGAACTCCACATTTTTAATGTTGGAACGTGCTTATAACATGCGTGCTGTTTTGGATCATATGTGCAAAAATTTTGAGGAATTCAAGACGTATCTAATTGAGGATTGGGGACAGATAAAAAAGTTGATTGATTTTTTAAAACCGATGATTTATGATGCCACTATTTTACTCTCTAAATCAAAATACCCTAGTTTGGTATACGTCATACCTATAATTGATGTGCTGATGGATCAAATTTCACAGAATTATGACGACGACAATTTTTTTAATGCTTGTGCACATTCTATGGCTGACAAATTAAATGAATACATATCAGTCTTGCGGACAGAATATGCAAAATATGCAGTCATTTTGGACCCCCGTCTAAAAAATAACTATTTTCTGAAAGAGAGGAACATGGGCCACTTCAGTTATTGAAAATATTCTACCAAACGAAATACGATCAACGTTGTAACATAAATGAACAGTCAGAAACCGGAGACAGTTCAAAGAAAAGTATTTTTTCGACTATTGGCTAAAGACACGCCTGGGTTTTAGCAGCATTAAACCTGACCAGATTGGCATCGCCCCATTCGGAGACTGCCTGCAAGGAAAGGTTCAAGCGATCCACCATGGCCTCCCGGAGAGACTGAATCTGAGGCCTGGTAGCACGAGCGTTGGACAAGTATCTCTCAGCAACAGTGCTGTCGTCTGCATACCCAAAGGTGCCGGGTTTTAGCAGATCGTTAATGTGCAGCAAGAATAAAGTTGCTGAGAGTACCGACCTCTGAGGGACCCTGGCATTGATATCCAATTGGTCCGACGAGCAGCCATCGATAACCACTCGAATGGACCGATCTCTTAGGAAGTCTGCAATCCAATCACACAGACTACCGGGCAGGCCGAATGAAGGAAGCTTACCAAAAAAGCTTTCGTGCCAGACCCTGTCGAATGCCTTCGAGATGTGGAGGGAGACGGCAAGCGCTTCCCCGTGCCTCTCGATGGCTTCACTCCAGATATGAATGGCATACGCTAGAAGATCCCCAGTAGACCGATTTCGGTGGCAGCCATATTGGCGGTCACTAAGGATACGAGTATCGTTTGCTTCTAGGTATGCCAGGAGCTTAATATTGAGTACACGTTCCATACTCTTACAGAGTATGGAGGTTACAGATATGGGTCTGTAGTTGGCCGGGTCAGCTCGACTGCCCTTCTTGGGCACGGGCTGTACATTAGCTTGCTTCCAAGCATTCAGCACTTTTCCAGCCTCATACGAAAGGCGGAATAGGCGTGTCAAGATCGGAGACAGTTCAGGCGCACAGGTTCTAAAAGCAATTGCTGGTATTCCGTCAGGACCGCTAGCCTTGTTCACGTCGAGGTTGCGCAGCACCCTACGGACGTCCTTTTGATGGATACGAATGTCCAACATACTCGTCTCGCATCCATCAGGAGAAGGCGGGGGCCGCGCGTCACCAGGATTCAGACGTGAAGATTCCGCAAAAAGAGATGCAAATAAAGTTGCCTTCTCCTCAGCGGAGTGGGCCAACGACCCGTCGGGTTTCAGCAGTGGTGGTAGTGAGGGACGGCAGAAGTTCGTTTCGACCGATTTAGCCAGGGACCAAAACGCTTTACTACCTGCTGGGTAAGAAGCAAGTTGGGTCCCTATTCGGCCGATATGGTCGAACCGAGCCGTTCGCAACACCATCTTGCAGGACTTGGCAGCCCTTCTTCTGACCCACGTCACTTGCCTTGCGCGATCGAGCGTCGACCCAAGCCAGGTACACCCCATGTTTAAGCGCGTCGGCGCGCTTACATTCGGCACCAAACCATGGCCGGTCTTCGCTAGACATTGATACGTCAGAGAACGGAATGTAGTACTCCATTCCCTGACGCAACACATCCGTCAGGGCATCCGCGCACGTTGATGGATCAGCCGAAGAAAAGCAAGTAGGCTGCCAAGGATAGCATGCGAAGAAAGATCGCATACCATCCCAATCTGCTGACTTGTACCGCCAATGCGCCGGGTGCCTCTTGGGCTGGGATCGGGCGAGGAGTAGACGGACACAGTCTTCACCAGACAGTGGTCGGAACTACCCAAAGGTGAAGCTATCGACACAGAGTATCTGGCTGGATCTGTTGTCAGCAGAAGGTCCAAGCAATTCGCTGTGTGCGAATCAACATCCGGTACCCTCGTTGCCCCCTGGGCCAGTTGGGTGAGGTTTTGCGCTAGCGAAAGCTTACGCATCTCCCTCCACATTGATCAACATACGTGGGACACTCAGAAAGTTTTGCGAAACTAAAAAAAATTGTTCTATACGTACATATATTTTTATTAAATCTTTTCAAAGTACTTTCCACCAGCCTCTATACAAAGATTCATGCGCCTAAACCAGTTTTCAAAACACTTTTTCCAGTCCGCCGCAGACACCTCGTTTACAGCCTGCTCGAACGCAGCCAGCGCATCTTCCGGCGACGAAAATTGTATCCCTTTGAGCTGATTTTTTATTTTTGGGAATAAAAAGAAGTCACACGGTGCTAGATCAGGGCTGTAAGGAGGGTGACCCAGGAGTTTGACTGGCGTGCTGTCCAGGAAGTCACCGTTTTGAGTGCGGTGTGCGCAGGTGCATTGTCGTGGTGGAGCAGTAGCCCGCGGAGCCCTGTGTTTGGTCGCTTGTTGCTTATAACAGAGAAAACTTCTGGCAAACATTTGGTAGTATACCATTCGGCATTAATGCTTCTTTGATCCCGTAAGGGAATTGATACCAAGTGGCCAGTCAAATTAAAAAAGCTAGCGATCAAAATCTTACCCCCGCTTCTAGATCGCTTCACTTTGGTAGGCGTTGGCTCATTTTGAAACACCCAAACAGTCGACTGGCGCTTGGTTTCTGGGTCGTATTGATAAATCCAGGACTCATCACCTGTAACGATGTCGTAAACACGCCGAGACGAGCCTGCTTCCAATTTGTTAAGCATATCACGGCACCATTCCACCCGGGCCTGCTTCTGAGCATCGGTGAGGTTGTGCGGCACCCAGCGTGATACTATCCTCCTCACGCGAAGATGGCTGTGTAGAATCTCGTGAACGCTTCTCGATCCAATCTTCAATATGTGTTGAATCTCCTGATATGTAATTCGCCTATTGTCTTGGATTAAATTTTTCACTGCTAGCACGTTTTCTTCGGTAACAGCCGTCAAAGGGCGACCGCTTCTTTCGTCATCCCCCAAAGTTGGTCGACCGCGCTTGAATTCGTTATACCAACGATACACGGTTGCCTTGGAAGGGCCTTCATCCATGAATGCCATTTGAAGTCTATCGTACGATTCATCCGGTTTCAGGCGACACTTGAAATCGTATAAAATCATAGCTCTAAAATGTTCCCGGCGCAGATCCATATTTCAGTGAGACACAATACTTTGAATTAACTCGCAAAAAATGTGGAGGGAAATTTTGAAATTGGAACTTACTTATTTTTACTTATAAATAATCATATTTTCGAAAAACATTATAACTGGCCAGTCTCCCATATATAAAAACTTTTTTTCGCAATACTTTCTGAGGGGCCTGGTAGTATTGCGTTCATTCTGCGAAAGAATACACTCCCATAACATATGATGTGCTGATTGTACATATTCACAGTCAGATGTAGAACACTGACATAAAGGCGAGGCAACGAGCTTGACGGCAAATATTTTTTATTTAAAGTTATCATGCCCTCTAAAAAATTGGGCAACACAGTGATCCACCTCCAGCCACGTCCTAGCCAGCCGCACGTGAACGGATGGAAAGAATTGGAGGTGTCGGCCCTTGATGGAATTATCCGACCTACATTGCCATTCGGATCAAAGTTCCTCCCAGACGCCAATATGTGGTTTAAATAACCTAGAGAATTTCTCACGGTCACTCCGCGTTAAACAGCGATGTGGGTTGTTGCTTGTCGACAAACCAGTTCTCGGTCTTGAGCTTGTTCTGTAGTGCATGCGTTTACCATTAATGAGATGTGTTGCACCTGCTTGGACTTTGGGTCAAATAGTGTACACATACAATGATTGGAAAATAACAGATCATGTGCAATAATGCATTCATCGACCAAAGAGAACAGAAGTTGGTGGTTTTCTATTATGAGTAATCTGGAAGAAAACATAATTTAACATCTAGAGCATAGATGTTAAATGTTCAGTTTTCCAGTACGGGTACAACCACTCCTTATGATGGGCATTAAAGTCCCCCAGAAAAATAAGCTTCGCTGTTGGGTACCGTTGCTGGGCCATATCAGCCGACTCCACGAGGCAATTAAAAGGCGCTGTTGTCTCCTGGTCACCAGCGTGCGATCTGTAGACGCCGCAAGTAGCCACAAGTAGCCATATGGCAGAAAAACCTGATTTCTCAAAGCAACGGAGACGACGACAACATATGTCATCGCGGACGTACACACAGACCCCAGCCTGCTTCTTGAACTTGTGTTCAAGAGAGTAACCCGGGTAGTTGAGTCCTAATTAGTCTTGCTTGTGCAAGCCTATTTTCAAGAAGGATTAAGGGCTAGACAGAGGTGTCGTCTTCTTCGTCGATACGCTCTTGGCAGAGCGGTCGTGGTGATGAACATGTGTCCAGACAGCAGTGAGACTTCGGGCTGCCACAATTCACCTCACGACGCGACGCCATCCCTCTCTGTCGGCCGGCCCTCGTGTGCACTCGTGCAATGGGCCGCCTACTGCAGAATTAATCTGGTCGGTCCATCGCATTGGCAGAGGTGTAACTTCGCTAGTTAGCATTTCATCATCACCAGCCATATAATGTTCCCACAGCTGGGACACAGGCATTCTCTCTGTGAGAGAGGCCCTGTGCGGGTTGGAGGATATCATAAATATATAATAATATACGTCATCTATAAAATAATTATAAAACCAGGTCGCTTGACATGTCGGTCTGTGTGACAACTTAGTTCAAAATTACACAATGGAATTTGATATAGTTTTCAACATCTGCACCTAAATAAATGTTTATAAGTATAACTATTACTATGTTTGTTAATTTAAAATTGTTCTACTTTATTGTAGTGTGTACTTTTTTTTGTATGTAATTTATTTGCCTTAAGATACGTGGGACACTCAGAAAGTTTTGCGAAACTAAAAAAAAATGTTCTATACGTACATATATTTTTATTAAATCTTTTCAAAGTACTTTCCACCAGCCTCTATACAAAGATTCATGCGCCTAAACCAGTTTTCAAAACACTTTTTCCAGTCCGCCGCAGACACCTCGTTTACAGCCTGCTCGAACGCAGCCAGCGCATCTTCCGGCGACGAAAATTGTATCCCTTTGAGCTGATTTTTTATTTTTGGGAATAAAAAGAAGTCACACGGTGCTAGATCAGGGCTGTAAGGAGGGTGACCCAGGAGTTTGACTGGCGTGCTGTCCAGGAAGTCCCTCGTTTTGAGTGCGGTGTGCGCAGGTGCATTGTCGTGGTGGAGCAGTAGCCCGCGGAGCCCTGTGTTTGGTCGCTTGTTGCTTATAACAGAGAAAACTTCTGGCAAACATTTGGTAGTATACCATTCGGCATTAATGCTTCTTTGATCCCGTAAGGGAATTGATACCAAGTGGCCAGTCAAATTAAAAAAGCTAGCGATCAAAATCTTACCCCCGCTTCTAGATCGCTTCACTTTGGTAGGCGTTGGCTCATTTTGAAACACCCAAACAGTCGACTGGCGCTTGGTTTCTGGGTCGTATTGATAAATCCAGGACTCATCACCTGTAACGATGTCGTAAACACGCCGAGACGAGCCTGCTTCAAATTTGTTAAGCATATCACGGCACCATTCCACCCGGGCCTGCTTCTGAGCATCGGTGAGGTTGTGCGGCACCCAGCGTGATACTATCCTCCTCACGCGAAGATGGCTGTGTAGAATCTCGTGAACGCTTCCCGATCCAATCTTCAATATGTGTTGAATCTCCTGATATGTAATTCGCCTATTGTCTTGGATTAAATTTTTCACTGCTAGCACGTTTTCTTCGGTAACAGCCGTCAAAGGGCGACCGCTTCTTTCGTCATCCCCCAAAGTTGGTCGACCGCGCTTGAATTCGTTATACCAACGATACACGGTTGCCTTGGAAGGGCCTTCATCCATGAATGCCATTTGAAGTCTATCGTACGATTCATCCGGTTTCAGGCGACACTTGAAATCGTATAAAATCATAGCTCTAAAATGTTCCCGGCGCAGATCCATATTTCAGTGAGACACAATACTTTGAATTAACTCGCAAAAAATGTGGAGGGAAATTTTGAAATTGGAACTTACTTATTTTTACTTATAAATAATCATATTTTCGAAAAACATTATAACTGGCCAGTCTCCCATATATAAAAACTTTTTTTCGCAATACTTTCTGAGGGGCCTGGTACAATTCATTAACCTGTTGTTTGAAAGGTCAACGTGTTTTCTAATATTATTTCTGGAAGGTATAAACCTTAACACAATCTAGTATTTAGGCTTATGTTTAACTAACCACCAGATCAAGTATAATGTAACAGCAAAAAATCACGTTACATTGCCAAAATTAGTAAATGATCACCAAAATTAAATCCCCATTTTAACGTGAAATTAGAACCAAAAAATTTACAACTTGTAATCCTACTTTAAGAAACCAAATACAAATTATGATTGTTTAATCCAAAAATAGTTAATGACCACAAAAAAGTAACAGTATGTGTAACATCTTCTTATCCTATAAAAGTAAATTATTCCAGATAAATCATTATATGCCTAAAAGTAGTAAATAAACCCCTAAAGTTTGACCGTATGATATTGTAAAATCATTACTAAAGTCTGAGCTTTTTATGACTAATTATTTTAATCACTACTTACTAAATAGCTATTTTCTATTTCACGTTTATTCAATAAGGTTAAGAAAAAAACAACTCGTTTAATTAAAGTAATACTATTATTAAAATTTTAACAAACTTAAAAAATCTGACTTAGTGTTATATGATAACATTTATGTTAATCATTTAAAAATCTTTTAAATTGTCTAAGAAACAGTACTACAGAACTCGGACTCCTTCAGGAGGTCGAGCTCAACAGGGGCACACAAGAACTCGGCCCCGCTAAGATTTCGTTTCGTCTAAAAAATTACTGCTAAAACGAAGAAAAAGACATTGCGTGTGCTTGAATAGTGTCCCGGGACGTGCATCATCCAGAACCTGTCAACGTGAGTAGCGCTTACCATCTTCTAAGGGCCAATTAAAATTATTTCTGTTCACGTTAGCAATAGCGCCTACAAATTGGTTAGTTAAAATAAATGTTGACGAACAGAATATACAAAACTCACATGCATCGAACCCAAGTGCTCAGTATATAATAGTAATCTTTGCAAGTGAGTGTCCAAGTGAGGCATCTGATCTGTTGTTGTCTGTACATATAAAGTAAAGGACACCGATGGAATAAAACACAAAATATAAATCCTATTTTTGGATAATATTGAAATCGCAGACACGATACCTCATAAGGGGCCTGTGTATGGGCAATCTCCTTTGGTGATCAATTTACTAAATTTGGTTTCAAAGTACAATTTAAAATGTAGTCATGACTAAAATAGCTAGAACCATTGTAATTTTACGTTCTCAGTTTTTTTTGCTTTACGTTGTTTTTTAATTCTGATTGATAATATATATTTTAGATGACTACATCACAAAGTTATTTTTGTTGGTCATTATATTAATCCCCTTTAAATTTTGACGACACGTTTGGCGTAGTGTTTGAGCTAATGTCTGCTGCGCTGCGTGTTGTGGTTTCGATTCCCGCTCGTAACAAATATTTTTAGTTCTTAAATATAGTTGTTTCAGATCTGGGTGTCTTGCGTATGTGAGTTGAAATGTTTGTAAACGCACCGTTGCTATGTTCAAATTCCTAGTGTAAGACAACGTTTTTTAATACAATAGATAAAATAAACTTCAATTAACGAAGTTTTTAGAAGGGCTTTTTATCATGAATCTCAGGTCTAGTGTTGGGTCTGAATCTAGTATATCTGAGCACACACAAGATTACAAAATTATTTCTATAGGGGTTCAAGTAATTCTACTTACAAAAGGTTTTACTTACCGTTTTATCATAAAACGAATTTACTGTATCTTTTGGAGCTCAATTTTAGATCTATCTTGGCTACTCAAACTCAATATCATTATTTCGATTAAACCATTTGAATATTCTAGAAAAATATGAAGTTAGTTGCACATTGGCAGCGTCAGTAGGTATCTATTGAGAAGAGCGAGCAAGAAATTCCACGGACACTCTTTTAAATCAGCATAAAAGAATATTACAAGTATTTGGTTACATCATTCTTGTTGGAAAATTACATATATGTGAGAACGAACTTTAAAAAGAAGTGCATGTAAAAGCGTATCGAGTGAAACAAACAAATCAAAAAATGTCGAGGTAGCTAATTGAATGAAGACCAAACCCAACTGATAGCGCCCGTTTGTGAACATGACGTATGGATTGGCACCACACGGCTTGGCAACCTTAATGAAGGGCATCGAATGAGCCACCATCAGGTAGACATTTGCGAGAGCACGATACTTTCAACTACCAGGGCACATTCAAATCAAAGAATAACATATAGGAGCAATAAATGGTAGATTTATAGTTAGTACATAGTACTTACACATGCGCTGTGCCGTTATTTAATACTTTATGTATCTTTAAAAAGAAGGTTTAAATTTAACACTACATCTACTGTTACACATAGCTTTTGGTGATACCTACATCATCACAGTCTTCTACAATACAAAAATACCTATAATCTACTGTGGTACAATGGCCTTTTCTAAAATTACCCTGAATTAGACAAAATAAATATATTCAAATATTTATTATATTTTGGAATCTGAAGGAAGCAAAATGTTTTTTTTTTGGCCTAATAAACGCTCAATTTGTAAACGTTTTGATGCTAATTTTCTTTCTTCAATGACAATAATCCCTGGCAGCTGGTTTCTCCCTTTTAAGTATGCAGGAATATTTATTGTCACTCCTTTTGCTGCAAAAATGTCTTGGATATTCAATATTCATCGGTGAATTCAGAGCCGACGGTTGATAAACATCTTGCGGAATAGAAACCGTTTTATATTCACCGCTAAACACCAAAAAAACCTGAGTAAAACTGGCATCAAGTTAATTAAATATTAAACATCCTATTTAATGTTCCACATTATCTTGGAGGCGAGAACGTTCTACACGTTATGTCTTCATATTGCCTTTATGAAGGACTTCCTGAGTACAATATTATAGCTAACACCTTTTGATAGGGATGGCGAACCTTTATTTGTGAAGTTAAAATAAAAATCAAAAATAATAATGATGTGGCGTGCCACCAAATTTCCAATTTTAAGTTAGTATTCAATGGACAAAAATTTAAATAATAATAACTGAAAAAAAAGTGTAAACATTGGCTAAAGAATATAAGCTTGAAGCAGCATGCAAGCTGATTCGAAGTAATCTGAAAATAGTTAATTTGGCGTGCCTGAGATTTTTGTTTCATGCCATCAAGGCACGCGTGTGGTTAGTTCGCCATCCCTGCCTTATGAGCTGCTTTTAATTAAGTGTGTTGCCATTATTACCCTAGTTAGCTTAGCGTTACGGATTATTTTCGCATCCGATTCAGCATCTCGACAACGTCGTCTTAGAATAATAATGATGGGGTAGAGTTGAGGGTTGTATCATCTTAACAAATTCTGAAGTGTAGGATAAACATACGTTGACTGTGGGATTTATGTTTCAGTTGTCACTTGTAATCGCAGTTTCATTCTTCGCTCCCCGCCTTCGCCACTTATTCATAAATCTAAAAGGTAATGAGGAAAACAATTAAATTCGTGTGGTTTAAATCGTTTAAGCTCGATTTCATGGTTGGTTATCGGTTAAATTGTTGCACTTTGTGTCCTTCTAGTACACGGTGTGATTGATCATTTGTCCTGAGTATTTATGCTAACCTACAGTGTATGTACATTGTACAACTTTGTGATGTTACTGTGATTTATCACAGGTTTCAAGATTCAATAAAAGATTTATACGAGAGCTTAGGAAACATTTCTTTGTAAGGATCTAAACAATTTACGATAGTTGTTTCTACCGATATTTTTTCTGAACTTGAGGTTAATATTAAATTGTCATATCAAATGGGAGTTTCGAAGGTACTAAATATTTAAAGACACTATTCGAATAGGACAATCATAAGTTACAATTCTCTCCAAATAAATTTAACGAAGATCAATCTAGAAAAATACAATTTGCAATAATAATGTGAATTTCAAATTGTAAAAAAATATTTAAAAAGGTGCAGTGGTTCTGGAGATTACCCACATTAATGATTGATTTTAATTTTAATTGATATTTTAATGTTTGTTATTAATAAAAAAAATAATTGGTTTTCTATATCATTTTAAATTTTGATTTTTAATAATTGCGTTTTAATTTGTGTTCTTATTTCATTTTGTATTTCTTTTTGTTAATTGATTTTTATATTGATATTTCATTTTAATACTTCTTCTGTTGAAACGTTGTCGTCTCCCTTCTGTAGGTAGGCTTTAATGGCTGCGACACAGTTTCTAACTAATAGTCCAATAGCCAGAAGAATATGCCCTTCGATAATTCAAAAGCTTTTTATTTTTGCTGAGCACGAAATAATAAGAAATATCTACTTCATACCTATTACATAACTCTAAACTGTTAGCATTTTTGTACATAGCAATGAATTCACATATATTATCGACCCAGCGAAAATAAAAAACTTTAGAATTATCAAAGGTTATGTGAAATATTACTATATCCCTACTGGACTATAATGCAGCTACATATTTCCGTACATAATTCAAAAAATTGTAATATTATGTGTTTTTGTTCCAAATATAAGATAACCCATTAAATATTGTAACATATACAAAAACTAACACAATGCGCAGTCTTTCTGTTTAAATAGCTTTAATAAACTTTCAAGACTTTGTTTTTTTATTGCTACAAGTAACATTCCAGTACGAGAAATTCATATCGGACGTCGAACTATAAGCCTATAGCATTTTTTTTGTAAATTAAATAGTATTGATTTGGTAAATAAAATATAGTTGAATTTTCTCCAGATTCAACCTATATGTAGTATGTGCAATTTAAAATTTGTCATTGAAGTAATTCTAGTGACGAGAATTACCCACCTGTAAATTTTTGAGCTGTAGCAGGGATGTTATCAATTGGCGGAGGAGATTCAAGCTTGGAAGAACTTTCTCCTGCATTGAATTTACCACAAATGCATTTAATGTATATTGAAAGATATCTACTCGATAGTTAATTCAAACCGTGGGAACAAATGCAAAACACATCGGACAAAGCTGCCGAAATAGATCTTACCATAGCAGACGGCAGAATCAATAAAAATGGTATCCTAATTATTGACATTATTGAAGAGGGATGATACTCCAAAAGGTTGTTTAAAACCAACTGTTCCGCCTTGTCAGTTGCTGGTACAATTATTATTGGAAAGAGAACCGTGTGGCAAAAGTGTAGTTTAAACATCTTTTATTTATTTTATGGGATTTTATGGGACCTTCGACTGGAATGGGGAATGAAATAATTGTTGAGATATTTAGACAATATGACGTGGAGATTCACAATTTAACTTATGGTTGTTAAATAACTTAAAGCACCTTTAGTAGCTTAAAATTTTCAAACAAGGCCTTATCAACATGTAGGCATCACAGTCGAAAAAAAAATGTCAGCATCATTAACCCAGAAACTTTTGTAACAAACTGCATAAAAGCAATCAAATCAATCAATACTAGACACCCAATCATCCATCGAAATTCTAAACAAAAAAGCAATCTTTAGTGTAAGCACCGTGATTAATAAAGCAATCGCTAAAATGTACCTATGTACGTAGATGTCATAAAAAGTAAAACTTATAATTACAACGTATTATTTAAATCATAGGTGTTAAATTTTCAGAAATTCAACGTCCACTCAATTATATTATTCTAGCCATGCATTTAGAACCACAGTAAATGTAAACTTTACTTTTGTCAAAACAGAGCGGACGAGAAAAAAAGTATACGAGCTCTTTTCGAGTGCTCTGTGGCAGTGAATTTGTTAACTCATTAAATCGCAAAAGTTTCATCAATGTTGAGGACAGTAACACTGTTGAACAGTACTACAATATTGGAAGAAAAATATTAAATTATTCTTTAAAAAATCATATAGAAAGAGATATAATGCTGCAACTGTATCATTTACGACAATAGGCCATTATCTGAGTTATATAAACTCTTAAAAAAAACTACAAGGCAAACTAAAGATGCTGGAAGAAAAACACGTACCAAATGTAATTTAAATATAGGAACACATGACAAAACAAAAGAACGCAATACAGTCTCGAAACACGACGAAAAATATGGAGAATAGTGTAACAAACCGGCAGGCTTATTATGTATGAAACAGCAATTATCAATATTTGCGCAGAGATTGTACAATCATCGCGCGAATATCGCTTTACGTCAAAAAATTGGAAGGCATATTTTTGCGAAATAATTGCTCTTCAATCGCGAATCCGCATTATATATGAGCTATAGCCACACCATAATAATTTTACGACAGCACTGCTAACAATATAAATCTATTAACTGAAATGTGCATTTATCGCAAGGTGACTCTTTTAAAAAAAAAAAAATGGTTTTTTACAATATTAACATACGTACATACATTAATATATGTGAGGACGATGCACCCAGAATAGCTCTACACACAGGTATAAAGTATTAAAAAGCATTAACAGGAAAATTAATTAATTTGATAAGTAGGAACATGGTTCTCACATACTTACAAATATTACAAACATATTCTGCGAATATTAATTTATCGGAATATTGGAGCTAAATAGTAATCAAATTGACTATTGTAAAAAAACAGCCTCCACGAAGTGTTGCTCTTTCATAAGCTGGTTAATTCATCAAACGATACATTTTATAAATCATCGGACAGATAAAATAGCTTCTATTGAAAGTGACTGTCAAAAAAAAAGACGACTTAAAGGCCTCAGTAGCCAGGTCACTAAACTGATCGCGCAATAATTGTACAATTATTGCTACTTGCTGTTCCTTACGTAATAAGCCCGCGGACATGCTGAAGATGTTCCCCAAAAATGAAGGTCAATTTTATACTTTCACTGAAAGAACTCACATAGAAAGATTTTTATTGAAAAATAAAACAATACTTCAAAGAGACATTAGTGAGTGCCTCGAACCTGCTGAGTGGCTCCAATTCTGGGCGCGTGATAAAGAAAAGACCAGATACTGGATGCGCAAAAGATATTTTATACAAAAAAATATAGGTCACGTTTCTTCAATGAAACATTGCCAGCGTGGTACAAAATACTACGACCGCCTGTCTGTCCACAGTAAGTAGCATGAAATTATACATTAGTCTAAAATAAATAAATAAATTTATTTTGAAAAGAATTGACGCACATAAAATAAAACAATTATAATCTTACACTACTAAATATACGAAATAAAATAAACTAATAACTAAACTTTAACTCCATCACCCGCGGTTTTTCTGTTTTTGGTAGACTCTGTTTTCAACCTCATCATATCAGCCGAAAGAGGTCCACTGCTGGACATAGGCCTCCCTCAAGCGTCGCCACATTGACCGGTCGCGTGCATCTCGTAACCAGCGGATCCCCGCCTTCACCTGGTCATCGGTCCACCTGGTGAGAGGCCTTCCAACGCAACGTGTTCCGGTTCGCGGTCGCCATTCCAGATCCTTTCTGCCCCATCGGCCATCCGTTCTGCGAGCAATGTGCCCTGCCCACTACCACTTAAGTTTGGCAATTCTTCGAACTATGTCGGTAACCCTGGTTCTCTTGCGGATCTCTACATTTCTGATTCGATCACGCAAGGAAACTCCGAGCATAGCCCTCTCCATTGCCCTTTGAGTGACTGTAAGCTTTCTGATAAGGCCCATTGTAAGCGACCACGTCTCAGAGCCATATGTCATCACTGGCAACACACACTGGTCATAGACTTTCGTATTGAGACACTGCGGTAATTTGGACGAGAAGATACCGCGCAACTTCCCAAACACTGCCCAGCCGAGTCGGATTCGACGGTTGACCTCTTTCTCGAAGTTGACCCTACCCAATTGGATCGTTTGTCCCAGGTAGACATAGTCGCCCACAACTTCGAGTGTAGAGTCTCCAATCTTGATAGGGAGTGGGTGTAACATGGACAAAACATGGGTATTCAACACCAACTTGGTTTTGTCCATGTTCATCCAACTTTAAGACCCACTCTTTCGGAAGCTCTACTAAGATCATCGAGCTGTTTTCAACCTACCTCAATTAAATTGTAAATTTGCCTCAATTCATATTATAAGGAATAAGAAACATGAGTACAGAAAGGTACAGGCCGTATTGTTATCTAAATTGGAGAAACTTGAGAGGATGCTGCCTCAGGGGTGGCACGTGGATGCTAATATATTTGTTTATTGATAATCAGGACCTTTTCCTTGTTCTGGCAAAAGGAAATTGTAGAACACAACTTTAATGAACGACATGGAAAATTAGTTCAGCGGGATCGGATAACCAATAAACTTTTTCTGTCTTATTTTGAGGTGTACAACTTTTAAAATGTTGTTTTTCTTTATACTTATTTTGACTAAGAATTAACCAAGCTTGAAGGGATAAAAATCATGGCATAACGACTTTTTTTTTCAGGAAGTGCAGCTGAAGTATAATAAGCAAGGACAACGCTAGTTTTGCTAAAATAAAGCGAAATTCATTAAACTTTGAACTACGTAAATTGGAATTTTAAGATCGAACATTCTTGCCTATTTCAGAAAAGAATTACTTTTGAGATTCGGAGCGGGGCAACACGATACCTCTTGGCAAGAATGGTGTCAGTCTGTTCACATCTGACTACCCCTAACGACTGTCAAAGATCGATCTTTGGGATATTGATCCCATCTGTCTTTTACAAAGAATACTGCTCTCTCAGTATGTAATGGTATTTCATGGTAGTGGAAATAAGCAATACGGGCGTAGTGGAAATAATGTAAAATCATTTAATATATTATTTTACAGACACATGACATATATCTTTCTAAACCGATAGACAGAGACAGCGCTGACAGAGAGAACTTAATTCAAAAAAGAAAGCCTTCATAAAAATGGCCAGCGTTATACCCCAACACCCGCCCATAACGTGGGTATCGTGACATCATGCCACTCCAAGCTGACGAGTGAACAGCTCGTGCTTGTGTGTCAAGCACGAGCTGTTCACTCGTCAGCAGCCCAGGGGCTTGGAGAACACATCTGCTATCATTTCATTCGTAGGGATGTATACAATTTTATCGTTAAATCTAGCAATTATATATCTAACGTAACGAAATCTTATTTCGATATGCTTGCTCCTTCTATGAAGAGTGTGATTAGTAGCAAGCTGTATAGCAGATTGATAATCACAATACATTACTATTTTACAACTAGTCGTCTTTAACAATTCCTTAATTAAAGCTTGCAGGAACACCGCTTCTCTGCTCGCTTCGCTTAAGCTATAATACTCCGCCTCCGTGGACGAAAGCGATATGCACGAATGTTTGTACCCCAAGATATCGAATTGCCGCCATATTTAAACACATAACCAGTATATGACTTCCGATCAGGGTCGGAAGCCCAGTCCGCATCAGAATATCCCTCAAGAATGGGACCTTCATTCGATTTGTTAAATACTAAAGCCTTTTGCTTTGTACCTTTAAGATATCTCAGTATACGCTTAGCTTGAATCGAATGGAATTCCGTATAACAACTATTGAATTTACTTAAGTATGACACGGCAAACGAAATGTCGGGGCGAGTAGTTACACATAAATACATTAGACTTCCAATTAACTCTTGGGTACGGAATTTCGTTACTACAAGTAGTCTCACAAACAGAAATAATGTTAGTTATCATGGAAGACTTTACAGACTTACAGTATCATGTACATCCGATTTTCCTGACTAAGTTTAATGGAAATTGCATCGCATTCTACTTTAATACCTAACATATTTAGTACCGGTCCTAAGTCTTTTAGGTTTAAAAACCTTTAACAAAGAGCTTTTCAGTCTCAGCTAGACATTTGTCGTTATAGAAGAATACAAAATCGTCAACATACAGATCAATAAAAACAATTGGCTCACCAGATCTTTTAGTGAAGATGCAGTCCTCCTATTTACATTGATCGTATCCCAAAGAAAGTAACACATCTTTTACCTTTTGGTACCAGGATCGCGATGCTTGCTTCAACCCATAAACAGCCTTTCGTAGTCTATAAACTTTGTTTTCACTCCCAGGGCATATAAAACCTTCCGGTTGTTACATGAAAATCTCCTCATGTAAGCACCATTTAGAAATCTAAATGATCAATTGTAAGATTCATTTCCACAGCCAGAGAAAATAACAATCTGATAGAACAATGACGAACGACCGGTGAAAAAGTTTCATGGAAATCTTCACCATATTTTTGGGTACCAACCTCGCCTTGTAACGCGTAATGTTCCCTTCTGAGTCTCGTTTAATTGTAAAAATCCACTTATTTTTAACGATGTTCTTGTCAACTGGTTTATCAGTCAGCTTACAAGCTCCATATAAGACAAAAGAATCTATTTCTTCATTCTTGGCTTTCTGCCATAACTCTTTATCATCACAACTCAAAGCTTCTTTGAAATTACGCGGCTCTATAGGATTTGTCACATTACAAACGTTAGTCGGTCTAGGCTTACGTGGACGTAATTTATATCGCTGATTAGTAGACTCTGGTGCCAATCTTGGCGTTACTACTGAGTCTTTACTTGGCGCGTGTTCACACTCCAACTCAACAGGATGACTTGGCGAGTCAATAGGAAATGCATCCGTCTCCGGCTCAAGTGAATAATCTAATGACTCGAAGAAAACTGTTCTGGCTCCGCCTCATACGGCGTAGTATTCAATATCTCCTCCACGTCATCACCTCCTGTAAGATAAATAGGTTCAAACATATGTTTAGCTCTAGCTTAGAGTGTCTACCCGGACACACAGATTCGTTGAATATCACATCATGTGACACAACAATCTTATTATCATCAGGGTTGAACAAACGATATATATCCTTTGACGTTATCACAGTAACCTACAAAAAATAGCCTCTTACTTTTTGGTTCTAACTTTTTCCGTTTATAGTCGACTACCTGTGCAAATGTCTCGCTACCAAAAACACGCAGATTCTTAAGGTTCACATTATTACCGCTCCATACCTCTTCGGGCAATCTACCATAAAGTCTCGAACTAGGCGATCGGTTAGTAAGAAATGCCGCTGTGTGTACAGCTTCTGCCCATATCTTGTCATCGAGATTCGCATTAAACAGTAAACATCTGACTGTATCGAGTAAAGAAAGATTAAACCTTTTTGCGGAAGTGTTTTGCTGCGGGGAGTACGGTACCGTCAGCTGATGAACAATACCTTTCTTTTTAAGGTAATTTGTCAACTCAGCATTAACGTACTCAGAACCGTTATCTGAACGCAGTACTTTCACCGTAGCACTACATTGGTTTTCAACCAATCTAATAAAATCAATAGTGTACTTACACACATCACTCTTTCTCGCAATAGGATATACGAAAACCTTCCTCGAGTGATCATCTAGAAACGTGAGGACGTAGCGTTTGCCTCCGAGAGAAGTGGTCGTGGTGGTGGTCGGCATCGGCCCCATAACGTCACTGTGGATGAGCGCCAGCCGTGCGTCTGCCACCTGCTTATTACGATTAGTCACAAAGGGAGCGCGTAATTTCTTACCCTTAAGACACACATCACAAACTTTCTTCCGAGTGGTAACCTGAAAATCAATGTCATTAGCAACCTTCCTAAGTGATGCCAAGCTATCAAAATTAAGATGTCCTAATCGTTGATGCCATAACTTCATGTCTTTAGACGTAGATGAAGTTGTCAGATTGACTCTACTGAGAGTGTTTAGTTTGTAAACTCTCTCAACTTTCCTAGCATTTGAAACTATCTAGCTAGCTTTGAGTATGTCAAATCCAGTATTATTAAAACTAAACTTAAAACCCTTAGCTGCAAGAGTAGATACAGATAACAAATTTACAGTAAGGTTAGGTATTACATCTTTTAAAGTTATATCTATCGTATTTCCACGAAAGTTAACCGAAAAATGTACACCTCCTACACCACCTACTATTAACTTCTTGCCGTTAGCAACAAACACCTCCTTCGTCGACGACTCATCGAGAGATTTGAACCATTGTCGACATCCAGATATAGTATCTGTCGCACCCGAATCGACAATCCACGAAATGTCAGTGTTAAGAGCAGGCAAGACCAAAGAAGTCAACAGTCTTGGATCCAATTGAGGACAGTCCTTTTTGACATGGCCTTTCGACCGACACTTCTAACATCACATCTTATTCGCATTTGACGAGGAACTAGCGTGTTTCAATGTACTAGGCGCATTCTTCTTTGCACCTCGGGCACTGTTCTTATTTTCACCACGATTCCGCGTAAATAAGCAGTCATTGTTACCACGTATTCGCTTGTCTTGAAGAAGTTTGGTTTATACCATATCTGTTGTTATGTCCATGCTTGAATGCTCCAGAGCCATTTTCATGGGCTCATACGCCTGAGACAACCCTTGTAGCATAATAGCAGCCAGAAATTCATCGTCAAGAGGCTTTTTCATGCTATGCAATTGATCAGCGAGTGAAAAATTTTGTTAACGTAAATTTCCATGCTATCAAACTGTTCTAGCTTAATCTAACATAAAGTATGTAAACACGTCAATCTTCTATGTAAACCAGAGTCGTCGTATGCCTTCTTTAAGGCATCCCAAACATCTTTTGCAGTCTTCGCCTGCACAATGTGCGGGTGACATGACTTCTCAACGCTTAAACAAAGCCTCGCTCGAGCCTTCTCCTCTTTACGGGCCTTGGTAGCGCCATCTCTTGTAAATGTCATAAATCAATGACCGAATACATAGACAAACGCATTTAAGATTTCGCGGGCGATCGATATCCTAATTATCTCGTTCCTTCCTCATTCCTTGATGACGGGTCGCCAGAACGAACTGAAACTTGAACACACAACGTGAACGGGCCTCGTGTCTCAACCGCCAGCTTTCCAAGCCATTACATGGCTGGAGACTGATGCATCTAATTAGTTAGATTGTAGAGAACCTTGTGAACCGTGTCTATTAACCCGCCTCGCGGATATAAAAACAATTGTGTGAAGTGTGTGGATCCTGAATGACCAGAAAATCGTCGTCGCCATTTTGGAGTTGAAGAACACCAGCTCGCCGCCACACGTGGGCTAGCATCGACCACCACAAGGTAAGGCGTACTACTTCCCTCATTCCCATACTACATCGCCCAAATTGATCCGTGAATATTTTCCCGCTTATTTTCAACGCAGTATTACCAGAACCCTTCAAATACAGTCCACTTTTTATAATAGACACAAGGATGAAGAGGTTTCTCAAACCGCTATAACAGGCCTGATTAACAGTGCTCTTACTCGTACTCGTACTTAGTTCTGCGGGTTCATCCTGCCCCTTAATACAATGTCATACGTTTTCTAATATGAGAATATTCTGCATTTGGAATGCCCAGTCACGATAATTGATGGTACCTTTCAGCTTCTCCATCGTAACTGCAGAGTTAGAATTGAACAAATATCACATAAACAATAGTAGATTCGATGAGTGATTTAAGTTTTTAGTTTTTAATTCGAGAGAGTGAATTAAGTTTTTAACACCCTCGCTACGCTCGGGAGCAAACCTCGAGTCCTTCGTTACGCTCGCGATTTAATCGTCACCCGCGACAGAAGACACTGCTTTATCGCCTTGGTTAATAATCTACTAGTCTCTCTATCTACTAGTCCGCTGGGGTCATCAAGGCCGCGGGCTACTCTCTTCCAGGAGGTATTGAACGATACTCGTTCAAGCTCCTGGAAGAAGACAAGGGAGAGGCGCCCACTGTGGAAGCAGAAGCGGAGCCCTCCGAGGATGGACCACCGCAATGCGATGGGGCCATCGACGAAATCTCTGCTCACGACGCAGCGCAGGAGACAGAGGTTCAGACCGGGGCGTCGGAGGCAGACCACGAGGATGACATCCTCGGGGAATTCGACACCCTGGGGATTGAGTCGCCGACTGCTCTCGAGGAGAGCCAGGCGATGGAGGAGGGGCCTCAAAACGAAGGCCCTCCCATATCAACACAGGCCCATCAAAATCATCCAAGATGGAGGGACTAAGGTGTGTACAAATAAATTTGCATCATTGCAGAGCCGCTACTGCCCTTCTGGCTCGGCAACTGAAGCTTAACACATATGACGTTGCCTTGATACAGGAACCTTATCTGTATAAGGGGACTATAAAAGGCTTAGGTGGGACAGGAGGTATGGTATTATACGTGGGACACTCAGAAAGTTTTGCGAAACTAAAAAAAATTGTTCTATACGTACATATATTTTTATTAAATCTTTTCAAAGTACTTTCCACCAGCCTCTATACAAAGATTCATGCGCCTAAACCAGTTTTCAAAACACTTTTTCCAGTCCGCCGCAGACACCTCGTTTACAGCCTGCTCGAACGCAGCCAGCGCATCTTCCGGCGACGAAAATTGTATCCCTTTGAGCTGATTTTTTATTTTTGGGAATAAAAAGAAGTCACACGGTGCTAGATCAGGGCTGTAAGGAGGGTGACCCAGGAGTTTGACTGGCGTGCTGTCCAGGAAGTCCCTCGTTTTGAGTGCGGTGTGCGCAGGTGCATTGTCGTGGTGGAGCAGTAGCCCGCGGAGCCCTGTGTTTGGTCGCTTGTTGCTTATAACAGAGAAAACTTCTGGCAAACATTTGGTAGTATACCATTCGGCATTAATGCTTCTTTGATCCCGTAAGGGAATTGATACCAAGTGGCCAGTCAAATTAAAAAAGCTAGCGATCAAAATCTTACCCCCGCTTCTAGATCGCTTCACTTTGGTAGGCGTTGGCTCATTTTGAAACACCCAAACAGTCGACTGGCGCTTGGTTTCTGGGTCGTATTGATAAATCCAGGACTCATCACCTGTAACGATGTCGTAAACACGCCGAGACGAGCCTGCTTCAAATTTGTTAAGCATATCACGGCACCATTCCACCCGGGCCTGCTTCTGAGCATCGGTGAGGTTGTGCGGCACCCAGCGTGATACTATCCTCCTCACGCGAAGATGGCTGTGTAGAATCTCGTGAACGCTTCCCGATCCAATCTTCAATATGTGTTGAATCTCCTGATATGTAATTCGCCTATTGTCTTGGATTAAATTTTTCACTGCTAGCACGTTTTCTTCGGTAACAGCCGTCAAAGGGCGACCGCTTCTTTCGTCATCCCCCAAAGTTGGTCGACCGCGCTTGAATTCGTTATACCAACGATACACGGTTGCCTTGGAAGGGCCTTCATCCATGAATGCCATTTGAAGTCTATCGTACGATTCATCCGGTTTCAGGCGACACTTGAAATCGTATAAAATCATAGCTCTAAAATGTTCCCGGCGCAGATCCATATTTCAGTGAGACACAATACTTTGAATTAACTCGCAAAAAATGTGGAGGGAAATTTTGAAATTGGAACTTACTTATTTTTACTTATAAATAATCATATTTTCGAAAAACATTATAACTGGCCAGTCTCCCATATATAAAAACTTTTTTTCGCAATACTTTCTGAGGGGCCTGGTATGACTGTCCAACTAATGACGCGAGGACTTGCATCTATATCAGGGGCGGTATAGAGGCAATGCCCTTACGTACTTTCTGTTACAGGGATCTCACAACAACTTTGATCCAAGTGGGGACGGGAACAGAGAAAAGGAGAATTATCCTTGCCTCTGCCTATCTCCCATATGAACAAAAGGAACCAGTAACACCACTAATCAGAAGGCTGGTTGAATACGGCAACCAAGAAAACCTCGACCTGATACTTGGCTGCGATGCGAATGCACACCACGTCGTTTGGGGCAGTTCAGATGTCAACAAACGAGGGGAGGATTTGTTGGACTTTGTGGTAAGCTCTTCTTTACAAATCCTTAACGCAGGCAATAAACCTACTTTCAGGACCTCGGCGAGAACTGAAGTTATTGACCTGACACTGGCTTCAAACAGGGCCAGCGGTCATATTGAAAACTGGCATGTATCGGACGAAATCTCTCTGTCTGACCATAATTATATATGCTTTAGGTTTAGGACGGCGGGAGTAGCCGAAACTAGACGAAGGAGAAACCCAAGGCATACAAATTGGGACTCGTACAGGAGGGACCTAAAAATAAATCTAGGGAGCCCTAAAGGTAAGCTTAATTCCATACTAGATATAGAATTTGAAGCGGACAGAATTAAGATGGGCACCATCGGTGCATGGGAAGATAATTGCCCAGAGAAAAAGGCCTTTTGTAAAAAGGTACCATGGTGGACTCCTGAACTAGTTAAAATACGTCAGGAAACACGACAGGCCTTTAATGATGCAAAAGCCAAGAAGGATTTCTCAGGCTATCATAGCATGCTGACAAGGTACAACACGGCGGTACGCAAGGCCAAAAGAACTAATTGGCGGCAGCATTGCACCTCCATTGAAACTCTGCCAAATGGAATGAGGGTGTGCAAAGCAATGTCCATGACTAAGACAAACCCACTATCATCTATAAAGGATGAGAATGGGCATCTCACGGAAACTGGACAGGACACTCTGGGCGTGATGTTTAGGACTCACTTCCCGGAATGTATACTGCGCGACAGCGATGAAGAGGAACCAGTCACAAGGGACGAGCTCACAAGGCACACGTCCAAAAATAACTGGCTCACGGCAAAGAAAGTGGTAGATGAAAATAAACTAAAGCTTGCCATAGCGGGCTTCCAGCCTCTCAAATCACCTGGTCCGGATGGCATCTACCCAATACTATTGCAAGAAGGGGCATCTGTTTTGATACCCCATTTGAGCAAGCTCTACAGAGCCTGCATAGCCTTTGGGTACGTACCCAAAGCATGGAGGGAGGTCAAAGTCACCTTTATACCGAAGGTGGGTAGACCGACTTATGAGGAAGCTAAAGCTTACAGGCCCATCAGTCTATCATCCTTTCTCCTAAAAGCTCTGGAGAAACTGGTAGACAGGTACCTAAGAGAGGGACCACTTAAAGTATTCCCTCTACATCAACTACAGTGCGCCTACAGCCCTGGCAAATCTACGGAAACGGCATTGCACTATGTTGCGAGCCGAGCCGAGGCTGCGCTTGAGGGACAGGAGATATGTGTCGGGGCTTTCCTCGACATAGAGGGAGCCTTCGACAAGACAACATTTGAGTCCATACGCATAGCTGCAAAGGAACATGGCATCAATGATACCACGTGCAACTGGATTGACAATATGCTGAGAAGCAGGATAGTCAGATCGGAACTGATGGGAGACAGACTTAGTGCAAAAACAACAAGAGGTTGTCCGAAAGGCGGAGTGCTGTCACCGTTACTGTGGTGCTTGGTAGTAGATTCGCAACTTACCAAACTCAATACCGGACCATTCTACACAGTAGGCTATGCAGATGACATAGCTATAATGGTTAATGGTAAATTCCCGAACATAGTCTCTGGATTATTACAACAGGCATTGAGGATGACAGAAGAATGGTGTACTAAGAACCACCTCTCTATCAACCCAGGCAAAGCAGTCATTATTCCATTCACGAGGAAAAGACAACTAGGAAACCTAGGAGAGCCCTCCCTCAATGGAATAAAGCTGCCCTGGTCCACCGAAGTTAAATATCTGGGTGTAACGCTTGATAAAGAACTCAGGTGGAAAACTCATGTGGAAAATATTACGACAAAGGCCCTACGAGTGTTCGGCATGTGTCGCTCCACCTACGGTAAAACTTGGGGGCTAAAGCCCAAAGTGATACGATGGCTGTACCGGACAATGATAATACCTATTATCACATACGGCAGCATAGTGTGGTGGCCAAGAACAAAGCTTGCCTCGTGCAAAGCGCCACTCACCAGGTTACAAAGAACAGTGTGTCTCGGCATCACGGGTGCTTTCAGGACAACACCTACGGCAGCGATTGAGAGATACCTTAATATCCCTCCTCTGCATATGATGGTTGAATTCGAGGCAAGGAAGACATTACATCGTCTTGCTGTTGCTGGACTATGGGATGCCTCTAAGCCAAAGACTAACCATACAAAGTTCGATGGGAATGAAGACCTGGATCGGGTAACAAGCATGATATCCGATAAAATGCAAACTATGTTTGTGTTTGAAAGGTCTTTCAAGGTCCAAATCCCTACAATAGAGGACTGGACGAAGGGAATCGATCCACCAGAACAAGATAGTCTGGTATGGTACACTGATGGATCCAAAATGGAATCAGGTACAGGAGCGGGAATATACGCAAAAGGTTACAAATGTAGCAGAAGCTTAGGGAAGATGGCAACTGTATTCCAAGCAGAAACATATGCCATAATAACCTGTGCTCAAGAGAATATAGATAGAGGAACCAGAGGCAAATCCATATATATTCTTAGTGACAGTCAGGCTGCAATCAAAGCCATGGCATCCTACAAAGTGGACTCCAGACTTATTCTGGACGCTATCCAGGCCCTAAACAGGCTTGGGAAGCATAACAGGGTAAGACTGATGTGGGTCCCTGGGCACAAAGGAATCCATGGTAACGAAGTGGCAGATGAACTGGCAAGAGAGGGCTCAGCAAATGATTTTGTGGGTCCAGAACCATGTGTAGGCATTTCGACGTGTCTCGTCAAAGCCACATTTAGGGAGTTTGCAGATCAAACACAACGAAAACATTGGCTGTCTAATACCGGTCTACAACACTCCAAGAAATTCCTAGGCTCTACGTTCAAAGCCCGGGAATGCATTTGGAATATGAGCAGGGGGCAAATCCGTTACCTGCTTGGGGCCTTTACTGGGCACTTTGGAACCAACGACATGCTCATGAAAATGGGTCTAACCGCGACACCCATGTGCAGGTTGTGTGGGGAACATACGGAACGCATGGAGCACCTTCTGTGCACATGCGATGCACTGGCTGGTAAGCGAATGAGTCTCCTAGGGGTTGGATATCCAAAACCAGAAGACTATAGGCTCATATCTCCTAGTCTCGTTGTAAAACTCATGAAAAGTGTTTTCAACGAGATCGGCGAGGAGTAAGTTATCTAGGGGAACACAATAGATCCCATGGGTCGAAGTGTCCGAGTTATTTCTCGGCCCCTCCACAAGATAAGATAAGATAATAATCTACTATTACAGACATATGATATATATTTTTCTAAACCGATAGACAGAGACAGCGCTGACAGAGAGTACTTAATTCAAAAAAGAAAGCTTTCATAAAAATGGCCAGTGTTATACTCCAACAAATGGAAGGTAAACCCATTAATGGTCAGACTTTGAAAAGCGTGGCTTACCCTTGTAGCACGCGTTTCGGGTGTTATTACCCAAGAGCCAATAATAAGGTAATGTAAGTTTCTTTTGTCCAATGAAACACCAGTCCTTTGGTTAATTGGCCGGGATAGTTTAGCTTTGGTACTCTGCTTGCGCACGTCCGCTCTCGGTCGTTGTGGCGTGTGACTGACTTCGTGCACTACAGTTACCTTTCTTTAATACTACCGGACGCCTCGCGTAGTTCCCGTTCCAGTGGGAATACGGGGATAAAAAGTAGCCTATGTCACCCAGGGATAGTGTAGCTTCCCAACGGTGAACGAATTTTTTAAATCGGTTCAGTAGTTTTTAAGTTTATTCGTTACATACAAAAATACAAATATACAAATCTTTCCTCTTTATACTATTATATAAAATATATAATATATAGTAATAGTACAGAAATGTTCCTTCTGCCATCCTTACCTATTCATATTAGCATATTAACATTTGAGAACATACCTTCAGGCGTAATCGGATTTATACGACGTTCATAAATACCCAATAAGATCATATTCCCAAACTCCAAGCATATGAGATACCGGGAATTTTGACTTATTGCCCGTATGTTATTATATTGTTCTGATTTATGTTAAGCTAACTTCTGCCAGTGGCTTCGCCCGCGTAAAAAGTATTTTTGATACCAATTAATTACTAACTTAGTACATACTATTAAGTGAGTAATTAATTTAAGTTAATTATTCAGTTAATTATATATTTTGTTCCTTTTTTTTGTCTCTTTATTTTAAATGTGTACATTTATTGTTAAATAAATAAATAAGTACCTCCTCCCGGGATAAAAGTTATCCTATATCCTAATTCAGGACATGGTCTACCCGTTCGCCAAGATTCATCAAAATCCATCAAGAAAAGATATCAAACACAAACAGAGATACTTTATAATATCTATTAGAATGGATTTCTATGTACATAATATAGTTATCTTCTATCTCCAAGATGTTTGGAGTTTAAAAAGCGACATGACATTGTTTGAAATATTGATTAATGTTCGCATCGATAGATGGCTTTAATAAATTCTGTACTTGGCTTAGATGCTAAATTAGACGTTTCATGTTGTACCGTACGTTGACTGCATTTAGCTGGTTCCTCGAACAGTTCATGTACGTGAGGTACGCACTCGACATATATTAGCAGTAGCAATTTAATAAAAAAAAAAAAAAAAAAAAAAATTATTTTTATATTGGATTTATAAATAATATATAAAAGAAAAAGTAAATTTGTTTGCGTATGTTTATTAAAGCTGACCTGCCTGAAGGTAAGCGATGATGTGTTCTACGGTGATGCACGCTTGCCTAGAAGTAACCTATTCACTCTTGACTTAAAGATCCCTAGGTTGTAGCAATCAAGGAACAAAGACTCCGCAAGGGAATTCCACTCCTGAGCTGTGCGCACAATGAAAGTATTAGCAAAACGCTTTGTGCGTGTGAGTGGGACATAATTATGTCCACCATGTATCGATGGCGCATGGCCGTACCTACGTCTTGTAGTCCGATGCTGGTGTAGTGGGTGAGTTTTTAGAGTAAAACGGTTTATCTCGATTTCCAGCAAAACTAAAAGTCTTATGAAAAAAAGTTTAATGGCATAGTTGTTGGTAATATTATTTTTAACTCCAACAAAAAAAAAAATACCCGAAATTTGTGTGAAAACTTAACTTTTTTATGTCTAAATATTTTATGTTTAAATATTTATTTTTCACCTTACTTAATATCGAAAAATGCACCCTAATTTTAAATCGAAAATTCTCACGTCAAAATATCTGCTTTTTTAAAAAAGTCGGTTGGTTTTTGGTTCGTTGGTATCTCTACTTTATGATGGTGTAGAAAAAATATACAAAACAACAATAATATGTGGAAAGATATTCCATCTTCTTTTTTTTTCTGGGTACAACTTTTGTAATGTTTATAGATTTAGACGACATTTATGCAATTACTTGTGACGTGTAAGCAGTGCGACGAATAGTTTCGTACTAAAGCAAGTATGTATTCGTTTTGGAATTTGTATTTGCATTGGTGGTTGCAATCTCGTGTTCCGTATGCGCTATCTGTTACTGTTCTCTAATCGATGTCAACGAAAAACCAAGAATATCAAGATGGTCCGTTAACGGCACGGTTACACCACGTAAAGATGGAGCCGGGTGGATTTGGCTCTTTTAAGCGGAATAAAGACACGTTTGTGTCTTAGAATCATTGAAACTGACCAGATTGGCATCACCCCATTCGGAGACCGCCTTCAAGGACAGGTTCATGCGTTCAACCATGGCTTCCCGGAGAGACCGAATCTGAAACCTAGTAGCCCGTGCGCCGAACACGGATCTCTCAGCAACAGTGCTGTCGTCTGCGTACCCAAAGTACCGGGTTTTAGCAGATCATTGATGTGCAGCAAGAATAATGTTGCTGCCTAGCGAGCATGGGCGTACCCAAGATATTTGTGACATGACATGATAAATTATGTCATATCTTACAATTTGTCTTAAATGCTAGCACGGGTCAAACATGTGACATATTTTAAAGGCGCAACATGCCTTTCTTGTTGCTGCCCGGCGAGCACGGCCTACTGTGACATGGCTTGAGTCACACATTTCATCGCAGTTTGGGCGATAACGCCATTTTGTCCTAAATAATAGCACCGGCGGCGTCAGAAAATTTCCTGACGTTTGTTTGGGACTCATCGGGTCTTAATTGCTAATACGGGCGCACCCATTTTGTCACAAATGTCACATTTTGACAGATGATTTAGAAAAATGTATCACTTTCGTTCGGAGGTGGTGATAAAATTTTATAGTTGAAAAAAATATATTTGCCTTCTAATTACGGCACCAAATGGCAATAAATTCATTTTGTGTGTATGGTGAATTGGTGATCAATGATTATTAATGAATTGAAATGTTACAAGATTATTAATTATTTTTATATTATTACTTTTTCATAATTGTATTTTTTTTTTATTGTTGTTCTTATTTTAATTATGATTATTTTTTTTATAATTATTTTCTTTTATACCATATTCTTCTTGCTTTCTACATTTTTAAATGTTTCTTAAATAAAATCCCCAAAAAACATTTAAAATATAAAAAATAGGGGCCCACCGGTATTGGTCCAAGCTATTATATTTTTTAGTAATTATTAAATTTTCACAATAAATATATCTTTTTAACAAGCACTTAATATGTAATCAAACAAACAAAGAAAAATAAAGTGTGCATAAGTCTATGGTCGTGAGTCAAATATTAATTTATTCCCAACAAAATTAAAAAGTTGTTCAGCTGTATGAACGGCATACTTTTTTACGTATTATTTTATTTGGTCGTCTATTCAAATTATGTCGCACTATGAAGTCAACAACAAGAAAAGCAAGTCGCGCCTGTAAATTATGTCACATGGTTGTCCCGTGCTAGCATTTAAGACAAATTGAAAGACATGACATATTTTATCATAACTTGTCAAGACCGAGTCGCAAGCAATGTAAAAAAAAAAAAAACTTGTAATTCATGTTGGGATGCTGCTAACATGGGGGTAGCAAAGGGGGGGGGGGGCAAAATTTTGGTTATTTTTGGCCTAGGACATACCGTTTTCGAGATATCTTTTTGGAAATATGCTAAATAAAATAAGATACGGAGGCCCATAATTCGGCAACAGTGCGTCGTAGGGCTATGCTTCTCAGAACATAAATGGTTTTTATGGCCAAGGTTAAACCGAAACTACAATAAAATTGGAAAATTTCCGAAAAAGAAAAAAATAAACGTCAAGAAGTTATGCCACAAGTCAAGAAAATATCTCACGCCGCCGTGCTAGCATTTAACACAAAATGAGTTTATCGCCCAAACTGTGATTAAAAGTGTGACTTAAGCGATGTCACAGTAGGCCATGCTCGCCGGGCTGAGAGCAACTGACCCCTGACTCCGGCGTTGATATGTTACTCACCGGACGAGCAACCATCGCTAATCACACGGATGGATCGATCCCTCAGGAAGTCCGCAATCCAATCACACGTAGCACTAGGCAGACCGAAGAAAGGAAGCTTACCAATGAGGCTTTCGTGCTAGACATTGTCAAAAACCTTCGAGATGTCGATGGAGAAGTCGCTTCCCCGTGTCTCTCGATGGCCTCACTCCATATGTGAATGGCATACGCTGAAGATCCCCAGTGTAATATAATAAGGCAAGAAGCAAAGAGGAGGTATGAGACACATTGAACTTAAATATTAAGCTGAAAAGATCTCGACTGATGAAGTCTGCGCTCCGTCCAGCACAAATCCAGTTCAAAAATCCTAAAAGCTTTCAGATCGAACTCCAGAATCGTTTCGAGTGCATAGGGAGCTCCGTTGGCGATTACAACGATGGGTTCATGGAAACTGTCCATATGTTTCGTCGTACAAATTGGAACAAGAAACTAACCGATTCTCTCAAGCTCATGAAGGAGAGGCGTGAAATGGCAGCTCAATAGATGTATCTCTATATTGATTAACGTATTCAAAAAATAAAACAAACAATCTCCTCAGCTTTATTATTATTTTTATAGATGGAACAGTTTTAAAAAGTAATGATTAATTATTTAGCTTTTACCATTAAAAAAAATATGCTTTTAAGATTATATTACTAAAAAAAATTGGTTATTGTAGATGTTTAATTAGCATGTTACTTAACAAATAAATAATCTCTATTTAAGTAAAGGTATCAGTAATAATCAGCGTTTTTTTTTTGCGTACAATATTTATTGAAAAATCAAAATAACATCCGCACGGGTCGAGGAGCTCGTGGCTAAATAATAGCAGCCGCACGGGTCGATCTTCAACGCTTGACGAGGTCGGTCCGTGGATGGGTGACCATTTTCAACATACCGAGTTTCCTCCGTGCCTCGGAAAAGCACGTTAAGCCGTTGGATCGGCTGACATTTGAAGATCTTTGACAGTCGTTACGAGTAGTCAGAAGCTTAAAATCTGACACCAGTCTAGCCAAGGGGTACCGTGTTACCCAGTTACTGGGTTGTGGAGGTCAGATAGGCAATCGCTCCATGTAAAACACTGGTACTCAGCTGAATCCGGTTAGTCTGGAAGCCAACCCAAACATAGTTGGGAAATGGCTAGGCAGATGATGATATATTGAAAAAAACCGGCCAAGTGCGAGTCGGACTCGCGCACGAAGGGTTCCGTACCATTTTCTTAAAAAACGGCAAAAAAAAATACGTTTGTTGTATGGGCCCCCCTTAAATATTTATATTTTTGGTATTTGTTGATGTAGCGGCAACAGATATACATCACCTGTGAAAATTTCAACTGTCTAGCTATCACGGTTCATGAGATACAGCCTGGTGACAGACAGACAGACAGACAGACAGACAGACAGACAGACGGACCGCGGAGTCTCAGTAATAGGGTCCCGTTTTTACCCTTTGGGTACGGAACCCTAAAAACAATGTGTTATTTTTGTATTTTGATCATCGTAACAATCCCATAACGAAACTCGTTTGCAGTGAGTTTTAGCGTTATAATGGCCACTGTTGAACATATTTAATAATTGAAAGAAACTGATAATCGTTATTATTCAAAGTAAGACAAGATGTCACATATCGTTAAAGAAAATATATTCGTTTGAAATTAATTCAAAGGCAATAATATCATATAAGGTCAATATAAATGATTTTACGCAATTACAATCAGTTCTAAGACGTCCCATCATAAATTGTTCGTTGTTAATTAGTTCATCACCAGCTTCTTGTAACTCATTAATTGGCCTAGAGATGTCCATATTTAGAACTGGTACCTTACTAGTCTCTTTATTGATCGGATAGTCGGTATTGGAACAGGATTCAGCTTCATCTGCACTATATATACAGTCAATTAAAATGAGTTTAAACAAATAGTTAATATTACAATCACAATTGATATCAACTGCAGTTGAACCACATTATTTTGTTTGGAAAAACTTTTGTGCTATTTCGGATCGAAGTCTAGGTACTTTTTTGCAGTCTTTGTAGTATGTGAAATACTTATAATAAATCGGCAAAATATGTGCTCGCTATTTCGAATTATACGATTCACATTATAGTCATCGATTTGTGCAATAGCCAAAGCTTGATCTACAGAATCTACAGCGCTATTATATTTTATTATGATCCTAGCATTATCAATGTGTAATGTATTCGATAAAAATATAAATAACAATGGATGGATTAACAATGGATTTAAGAATAATAATTTATTCTTACTCATGTCATAATAGATATTATGCAACTAGTGAATAAAGAACGGATTTAAAACGAGGGCCATAGATGAATCACGAGCAAGTGATGGATTCTAACTCCCGACTGAATCACTCCCTAATTTTAATTATCAAATAAAAATAAAATCTTATAATAGTCAGGATTTTAATAATGTTTTTGATTTTAGTCTAGGATGTTCAGTGAATACTTATATGGATTGTAATTCTAATATTAATTGCATTGGTGTTTAATTAATTAGAATTTGTAACGTAACGGTGTTGGTCACCGGCCCCTGAAACACAGATGCTGTTACCTAGCTCGGGGTCAGGGTTTCACATTTTTTGCAAATTTTTAAGGACATAAACCATTAATTTTTTATTTATTAATATTCCTTGTGCTTAAATCTTTCTTTTTCTCGTAGTCATGGTATAAAATATAGTATGCAACTATTGAATACTCGCGTCGCTCATGATTCAGTTGTTAGAATCCTTCACTAGGATAATGTACTGTTAAACAGTTTCAAGTTCTTATATCAAGTATCAAGATGTTAATATTGTCTTAACAACATTAATCACAGAACATTCTAGCAAAACATCAAGAGCTCTTTTAATCTCAGGCTCGAAAAATGAGATTATAGATGTAGAAAAATAGCAGATTCTCAAAATATTAGATTCGCTAAATATTATGTTCTCAAAATAGCTGAATTTGTACATTTGACTCGAGAAGTGCATTTTATATTTATACTTAATGAACTTTATGTGATTCGTTCGATAAAAATATCCGGTCAACTTATCTTGACTCGGCTATGAGTAATTACATAAAATCTCTTTGCTATGAGTACCTAATTCTGATAAGGTGTAAGTTTTTATTTGTTTGAGATTGTCTGTCACTGTCACTGTAATTTCTTAAAATCATTGATTTGAAGTTCAGCATATTTTTAATAAATTATTGTATGATTTTAAAATAGTCATGTTCCTCTGAGGAGCCTAGCTCTTCTATCAGATACATTTAAATCAAAAAAACCAAACCTGCCCTTCTACATGCCGGCTTCAAGTATATTTTTTATGAAAAATAAGTCTAGAACCACAAACTGGCGTTGTTGCAACCAACAAGATTGCCAAACATAAATAACGCTCAACACAAAAAAATTGATAATACGCGTAGGAAAACATATCTGTACTCCTGATGATGAACGCAATTCGTTAGATTCAATAATGGATCAATGTAAACGTGAGGTATATGAAAACAAATTTCTTAGGTTTATCATGTTGACTAGATTACACTGAGTGGTTTGTCTAGTTTAGGTACAGTCACAATACAAGAACGATCTGTGCAAGCTTTATATTGATTTGTATTTTGACATTCAGATACACAGGAAATTGCATGTTCTGACATTCGAGATATCGAATCAAATCCATAGTGTAACAATCTTCTAGTTCACCGGTTGAGCTGATGACTTCATTGAAATTCTCAACCACTTTAGTTATAGGTCCGTTAACTTCATCACCCATGGCAGATCCCTCTTCAAAATTGTCATCAGCATCCTGGCCATCTCCATTATCATCCGGATCCTCACATAACTCCACAGCGGGTTCTTCTTTTTGATACTATTCGTTTTTTTTTAGATAAAGACATTGTTCTTGAGGATTACTGTAACAACCAACCTTTTCATCGATGAGATTAATTTTTATGGCTCCTTCACTTATCATCCGAGGTTCCACTCCTCTGCGAACAAGGGCATCAGCAACATTCCTGGCTTTGCGATTCTTTGTAGAACTGTTGGACAATAAAACCCTTTTTACTTAACTTGTTTTTTTTTCCTTTTTGTACACTTTTTTCCTTCCAGTTTTCTATATTACGAAGGTAACTTGAAGGGTGCCAAAACATAACGTTGTAAGTTCCACACGAACTCAAATACATTTTATTGCAGCAACGCGTTGTATGTGCCGGCGTTTACTTGCAGAATTCCTGCACCGTATAAATAGTTCGAAAATTCAGCGTTAACTTTCACATTGTCGCTCTTCAGTATCTTGATCTTAGCTAAAGTAATCGCTGCCACAACAAGCTCGTCGTCTGCCATGTTTGCCAATCCGGAAAAGACTTGCACGTTCGCCGGGCGTGTGGATGCCGTGTTTGTGTTGGGTGTTTGTGGTCAGTGTTCGGCACGTGTTTGCTGTTCATCCTGTTTGTGGCATACAGCGAGCGTGTGGAGGCGGCATTAGATGTTAATATTGTCTTAACAACATTAATCACAGAACATTCTGGCAAAACATCAAGAGCTCTTTTAATCTCAGCCTCGGCATACCCTTCAGTTCTTGTAGAGATTATAGATGATCTCTTGCCTTTGAGAAGTTTGCTGTCAAAGTATATCCTCTTCCTGCCATATCTTTATGGTCTCAATATAAACAGAGGGTGTATCGGATGGTGGATCAGAGGGGGTACTCCCCCGAGGAGTACCCCCCCATCACCGGCGCACCAGAACACACTGTACGCCGTGACCACCCCAGGGACCAAACCAGTACATGGGCACCAGATGACCCCGTGTATCGCACCCTTGGTTCCGCATGCAGGGGATAGAGAGAGCGGCTAACGCAATACCGACACTCCTTTTCCCCTGCGGCCCCACCACGTCCGCCATCAGACGGTAGCGACCCCGTCCAGGCCGTGGAAGGTAGGGAGAGCGGCGCACCGCAATACCGGCACTCCTTTCCCTCCGCGGCCTCAAACCCTCAGCCGCGACAGACCTGGGACGCTCCATAAGATATCGCGGCCCGCCTCAGTTTCGATGTCGCCTGTTACCAAGCGGCACCGCAACCTTATAGTTGGCCGCTACGTCTTCGGCTTAATCGGCAAAAGCCCTGACAAGCGGCCCTCCTCAGGTTCCACTTCGCTTCACCGTGGGTGACCAAGCTACGGTTACTGAGCCCCCCGCCTCGACAATGCGGGAACCCACCGAGGGGAGTCAGCAACTTGCCTGGCTTTGCGATTCATTGTAGAACTGTTGCAAAATAAACCCTTTTTATTACTAACCTTGTTTTTTTTAATTTTCCTCTTTTTTATTAGGGTTCCGTAGCCAAATGGCAAAAAACGGAACCCTTATAGATTCGTCATGTCTGTCTGTCTGTCTGTCTGTCTGTCCGTCCGTATGTCACAGCCACTTTATTCCGAAACTATAAAACCTGTGCTGTTGAAACTTGGTAAGTAGATGTATTCTGTGAACCGCATTAAGATTTTCACACAAAAATAAAAATAAAACAATAAATTTTGGGGGTTCCCATACTTGAAACTAAAACTAAAAATATTTTTTTTCATCAGACCCACACGTGTGGGGTATCTATGGATAGGTCTTAAAAAATGATATTGAGGTTTCTGATATCATTTTTTTCTAAAAAGAAATGGTTTGCGCGAGAGACTCTGCCAAAGTGGTAAAATGTGTGTCCCCCCCCCTGTAACTTCTAAAATAAGAGAATGATAAAACTAAAAAAAATATATGATGTACATTACTATGTAAACTACCAGCGAAAATTGGTTTGAACGAGATCTAGTAAGTAGTTTTTTTTAATACGTCTAAAATCGTAAACCGCAATTTACCAAGTACGGAACCCTTCGTGCGCGAGTCCGACTCGCACTTGGCCGGTTTTTATACCTATTTCCTTCCAGTTTTCTATATTATGAGGGTAACTTTGTAAAAATGGAATCATCGGTAAAATCATGAGACGACCTTTTTTATTTAGTGGAATTGTACTATCTTGGTTGAAATATTTTGACTCTTAATTTTTTTCTTGTGAGGCTGATTGCTCATTGCAACGTTTAACTCTCCTTTAAAAAAATCGAGATGTTTCATTAAAACTCATCTGTTTGTAGTCTATTAGATTTTGAATTAATCTATATACACGGTGGAATTTTGTAATGCCACCTGAAGGGAAAGTACTCTTACTGTTGATATAAAATTTTACTCAAAGAAAACATTCCTTTAATTTTGAAAGGAAAGAAAACTGCATTCAAAGATTTTCGAAAATTCGCTTGCTACACCCGGGAATCGAACCGACCAAAATCTAAAATATTACACCCTGTACTTTTATTGCATCGATCGTTAGGGTTAATTATAAGGATGAAATCTCTCTAACAAACTTGATAAATTAAATGAAAGAAAAACCAAGAAATCTGGACTTATAAATTCAATGGGTCAAGTTAAAACACTTCTACTCAAAGATCCATCTGTATTCTTATGTGAGTAATTAATAAGATGTCATTTTCATTTCATTTTCAATTCTAGCGAATTCACAAAGTTGTTAAAAGATTTTTTATTGCATGTGGCACATCATTAGCAAGAGGATAGACTAGAAAATTAATGAGGGAGTTGGAAGATCCCTGTCACTTTTGTTTTTTTTTTGTAGCCATATAAACAGCTGTAACATACAGCTTTAATTTAAGTTTTACCTTTGTGAGTGAATTAAAAAAAAAACTAGATGACTAATGTCACTAATTTTGTATTAAAAGTACTCTTCGAAACAATACACATCGAAATCAAATTAAAATTCAGAGTCAACGCCTTATTTTTATTTTTAAATTTGTATTTGAATGTAACATTTGGGTCTTTTTTTAGTAAAACAATAAAAAGTCGATAAAAAAAATCTACAGGGCATGAGGGGTGTTAAGGGGTCTGAAAGGCTAGCAGGTGACCCCTTCAGTCGACCATTTCAATTTGGCACACGATACACCAAACACCCTGTATAACGAAATTAAAAGGAAAACTATCACAGCTATGTAGGCTTTACAAGTTTACGAGTAATATTTGACCATCTTATTAAATGTACTTGGAAAAGTAAAAAAAATTGTTATCAACGCATCGTTCGTTCATTCTTCTTTTCATGTTCATTCTTGCATCTGGGTAGTCTGAAAGCCAACCAAAATGAAAAGGAATAACAAAAAAAAAAGACTTCCAAAACAAAACACACAACGAGAAAAATATAATTATTTTCGGAAGTCGGTGTCTTCGGTACCAGTATTTACTTTTCGTTTTTGAGACTGACTGCCGAAAAGAAAGTAATTTTTCGTTTTGTAGTGTTTTGTTTTAGATGTCGGTTTGTTTTTTTTTTGTTAAAAAGTATTTTATATTTCTCTTTTTAGTTTTTGTACCTTATTTATTACCATAAAAATACGCATTATTATGTATAACTTAAAAACTACTCGTCGTATCTTGATCATGTCAATGGGACCACATGAGACGTACCAGCTTCCAAATAAAAATAATCATCAAAATCGGTATACCAAGTAAAAAGTTTTGAGTTTACACATAAAAAAATACAGTTGAATTGAGAACCTCCTCTTTTTTGAAGTTGGTTAAAAAGCGCGGCTGATTGATATTGGCGCTTAGAAGGAAGGAGTAGTTTACGTTACTATAACACAAAACAATGGTGTGTTTGTAATACCGGTACTGTAACTTTTTAAGGTGACTCCCCGAGCAAAACGCCGCGCTAGCCATTTCTGTGCAGTTTTTAGGAGCTATCTACTCGTTATTTAAAAATAAATACCAACTTATAAAAATACATTAAATTTCTACATAATATTGTTGCCAAAATGGTAGATTTCATTTTTTTTTAATAAAGTATGTATAATGTTCCACTAATCTCCTTCCAACAAAACCATAAAAATGAGAAATAATGATTGATAGCATTCATCTCCTCGTAAAGTGTTAATTAATTAGTGTTTGTACTAACAATAACAACAACAACGAAACAATTCAACAAACAACAACAACAATTTAAATTTTCTAACAATTCAATAACGAACATTAGGTAAGTTTTATTTTTCAAAAGACCGAAATTCGATTTTATAAAGATTTTATTCTAAAATCAGGGCGTAACTTATGCGCCACCAGTGTGCCACTAGGGCACTAGGAATGCTCACCGCGGTGTTTTGGTCAGGGTACGGCCTTAAGTATTTTAGGCTGTCTCCTAAAACTGGCTGGAATCATTGCGATTAAATGGCGTTTCAAATCACGACGCAGAGGTTAACGTATCGGACACTCGAGCGTTATCAGGTTTTATATTAAACCGTTATCTTGGGAAATATTAATTTACTTATTTTATTAATTGAGTCACTACAGTATCTTATCGAGTGCGATACGTGTGTACCCAAATACAAACTGTTCTGGGTTGATATTAATAAAATCTGGGTTCGTGTTTATTCTCTAATCAATTTGGGCAAAAGGTGCGGCTACGTCAGATCATACGCGGTTGAGTTGATTAAAACATTATGAGTTTGCCGATACTAATAAGGTTTTTATTGGTATATTTTATTTTATTGGAAAACGCATTCCAAACAATCTCGCTCAAGGGCCGTAATAGTACTTACCTATATGTAATTTAATATTTCCAAATCCCCTCACTCTCACTGAAATGGTTATACTTCCCTTTGGTATGTTTTCCTTTCAATTATTTTCCAACATCAAATATCTAAATTGACGAATACGAAATGTTCTTTACACCTCAACGGCTTTTATTTTCTGTTATGAAACCAATTCTTTGTCGGAGATGTTAAATGTAAACACATTAGAAGGGCGATGTAAAGAACCGCGGTTCAATCTATAACCAAATAAAAATATTAAAAGTTATGTTTGGCCCAGTACCGGCAACACCATCCGTTATAAGTTGTGACATCATAAAGATAAATGTAGTCAATATCCATAAATGGAAATAATGAAGGAATATGAGAATAAGTATTTCACTCAAGTCAGCGAAATAGAACAAAAAGATTACTTATGCCAAAAGCATAATAAAAAACGTCCCGAGAGTATAGACTCATAGATATTTGCTATTACAAAAGTTACGCTCAAACGAAGCGAAGTAATAAGAATTGCCAATTAGGAGAAATTCTACTCTCATATTTGTATTTAAGGCGGGGCCCTTGTTCCCTTGAGATTTTATCTGCAGTTCTCCCTCCTTAATGAATGTCATATTAGCCATTTAATATAAGATTGAAATTGTCAACTCTGCGTGTTGATTAATACTCGTACTTTCTTTATGTGAGAAGTGCCTTTTGCTCTGAAATGGGGCAGTAACGGGTTGGTATTATTTATTATTTGGTGTGGAAATCAGTTGTCATGGTATGGGTATGTGATGCGGAGGAAAGAGAACATGTCATCAGGAAAGTTTTAATTATAAACGTGGGTAGTTATAGGGATAAATGAAGACCGAAGAAACGATGATGTTGTAAGAGATGACATGGTTTTAAAGGGTTTGATGATGAGATGACGGGTATTGAAGAATAAGACATGCTGTGCCGATAATAAATTGCGATAAGGCAGAAGGCTGATGATGATGGTCTACGTTTTATGAGCGATTGTGATTAATAAAGACTGACGATAACTTTGATACTCATTGGTTAAGGTAGTGGTTGCGAATATGGCTTGAGCGTACATTGGCTTCTTGGAACGGATTAAGTGATATTGTGTTTTTATTATGAAGTTCCAAATAAGCGTAATTTGAACTGATTTCATCATTCAAAATTATTTCATTGGTTGAGAGCTACACCACCGTTGACTGTTATAGCGATCGTAAATTTCTGGTCTTTATCTCGATAAATGCATGATTCCTGTTAGGACAGTTGGATACCTCGCAAACAAAGCCGTTGGAAATAGCTAATCTTTAAAAATTGAGCGAAATTCGAGCGATCTTCAAAAGACTGGTAAAGGAGCACTACCTGTCACTGTGATCTTGTTCTTGTTGAAGCTGTATCGTTTTCTTGCCTGTTTATTTATATGTATGTATGTATTTATGTATCTATTTTAGTATTTTATATTAAGTATGTAAGCACTGTTTGTAACTTATTATTTTATTTAAACTTGCACCAAGTGCAACCCCATGTCGTGTCCAGGTTATCTCTCTCCATTCTGGGTTGCCTGGAAGAGATCGCAGAACGCCATAAGGCCGCCTGATGTATGTTTGTTTTTAGGGTTCCGTAGCCAAATGGCAAAAAACGGAACCCTTATAGATTCGTCATGTCTGTCTGTCTGTCTGTCCGTCCGTAAGTCACAGCCACTTTTTTCCGAAACTATAAGAACTATGCTATTGAAACTTGGTGAGTAGATGTATTCTGTGAACCGCATTAAGATTTTCACACAAAAATAAAATAAAAACAATAAATTTTGGGGGTTCCCATACATGAAAATAAAACTAAAAATATTTTTTTTCATCAAACCCATACGTGTGAGGTATCTATGGATAGGTCTTCAAAAATGATATAGAGGTTTTTAATATATTTTTTTTCTAAACTGAATAGTTTGCGCGAGAGACTCTTCCAAAGTGGTAAAATGTGTGTCCCCCACCCTGTAACTGATGACCCTGTAACTGGGACAGCAACAGACAAGATAATAAGTAGCTGAGCTAGAAGTCGTCATACAACAGTGTCCCACTATATGAAGGGGTCAAGTTAGGCTGGCGGATAGAAAAAGTGTACTGAATCCTCGATCGTCGACCAGTATAGTGACCCCTACGCACCTCGCACCGGTGAAACCTGTTCATAAGTATTGGGCGCCTGGTACTTCTACACCGAGTGAACCATCCAGCATGCCTCTTCAGCGCGCCCCCTCATCTAACTCACCCGCTCCCGCGCCAGCCCCTGAGCTCGGACCCACGCTCTCTGAGATATGTGCGCCTGAGATAATATGTGAATCGGATACTGCATCTGAGAAAAGCGGCGGCAGAATTGTCAGTGTTAGACATAAGCGTAGACATGGCGATGATGACATCAGGGAACTCAAAGGGTTGATCTCGTCCTTATCATCTAAGGTAGACCAGAGCTTCCTAGAACTCAAGCAGAAAAATGAAGAGCTTAAGGAAAGTTTGCAATTTATGTCAGATAAATATGACTTGATTTTTAAGACACTTCAAGACCTGCAAGAAGATAGAGCAGATGATAAGAAGACCATTCATAAATTGGAAGAAAAGATTGAAGTTCTTGAGCGTAAAAGTAGGTCGGCTAGCTTGGAGATACGAAATGTGCCCATCTGCTTGCGAGACGAAAGAAGATTTGAGTCGAAGGAGGATGCCAGTTTGATAGTGAAAACCCTCTCGAAAGCTGTGCAGGTGGATGTTCAGGACTGTGACATAAAAGACATATACAGAATCCAAACCCACAAAGAAGGCAGCAAAACCATCATAGTTGAGCTGAATAGTGTCCTAAAAAAGGACAGGATAATGCAGGGGGTCAAGAACTTCAACAAGAAGAAAGGAAATGAAGAAAAATTAAACACTGAACACCTCGGTATACCCGGACCTGTCAAACCTGTGTTCATATCAGAAGCCCTAACACCTAACGCGCAGAAACTATTCTATGCAGCTCGACAGTTTGCAAGGGAGAATGGTTTCACATACTGCTGGACCTCACGTGGTTCCATATTCCTGCGTAAAGCCGAAGGTGAGCCTCAAATTCGAATCGAATCCGCAACAAATCTAAAACTCTTAGCTAAAAAATGACTATCCTGTACAAACTACCCCAATGTCATGTCTCACAGTATATTCATTATAAACTATTTTTATTTTAAGTTTAGTATTGGAGTTAATGGTCTTGTTGGTTTGCTGGTGACCTGTATGGTGAATCTAAAAGGTATGGTTAGCCAATATTTAATAATTATTTTTTATATATTATTTACAAAATCTGTTATTGTAGAAGCTTTCTTGCTCAGTATTTCACTGTGTTTTGATTTTATAGTTCACCTTGTAAACAACCGTAGTTTATTTAATTTTTCGTTTGAAACTAAATTTGTTATTAATCACAATACAACACAATTGCAGTTACACACTCAAAACAATCACACCAAACATTATCTCAAATCCCTTGTTATAAATAGACTAAACACACTAAATTCCAAATTCTACACTACAGTACTTACATACATAATACTCTGCAGCACTAACATAAACTGGTCATTAATATTCCAAATCATAAATTCGACAACCTAAATAAATTTATTGATTCCGTAGAATCATTTAATATCTCACGGTCGTATGTGAGTTTGCCGGAACAATGTTCGAAGCATGTAGATACTACCCAACCAACTTTGAACATACTGCATGTTAACATCCGAAGCCTAAATCGCAACTTTGATGGCCTCAATGTCTTAATACATTCCATGGATGTTAAGTGTGATATAATAATCCTTTCCGAGTGCTGGTTAAGTAAAGTGACAGATATGCCCGTATTAACTGGCTTTACCTCAGCTAGATCCTCATTTAACAACCAAAATGATGGGGTGGTAGTTTATGTGAGTTCTGGTGTGACTCATAAGTTAGTTGAACCGGTATTCCAGGACGCTAACTGTCTTATTTTGAGGCTAGGTCTGGATACAGCTATTGTTGCAATATACCGTTCACCCTCAGTCAGAAATTTAGACAATTTTCTTAACTCCTTAAATAATATTTTAGAATCCCTGGCGTCAATAACAACTGTTGTAGTGATTGGAGATTTAAATATAAATATTAGACCAGATAATAATGACCCAAACTCTGAAGAATATTTAAATACAATGGCTTTCCATGGGCTCCTACCTGCCCACGTTCTCCCCACTCGCATTGAAAACTGCCTGGATCATGTATTTTTAAAAACAGACAGACCCTCCACAACTTTGGTTCTGGACTCATACTTTACTGATCATGCACCTATCCTGTTTTGCACTGTACGAAACCCTAATATTGCTACAAAACCTAAAAGTATAAAAAGGCATTTAAACCTACAAGATATTGTTAGCTGCTTAGAAAAAGTAGATTTTTCAGGTGTTTTAACTAGTACAGATCCCAATCAAAGTGCGGAACAACTCGTCTCCATTATATCAAACGCAATAAATCAACACAGTACGCTAAAAAAAGTTCCTAACAGGAAGCAGACTATTAAGCCATGTATGACCACTGGCCTCCTGAGGTGCGTGCGAAATCGGGACCAACTCCATAAAAAAGCAATGCAAAATCCTAAAGACCTTACTGCTAATCTAATATATTCTAGATACCGAAATTACTGTAACAATTTACTGAAGACTGTTAAACGCAATTTTGACCAAAAAGAACTCTTAAAGGCCAATGGTAACCCCAAAGCAACTTGGGACGTCATAAAAACTATCAGCTACAAGAACACTTCACCCATAAGTAAGTCAGGAGAACTCCTTAATATGTGCAGCGATCCAAACTCCTCTGTCAATGCTATAAATAAGTACTTTGCAAACGTTGGAGTGGATCTTGCGAGGCAGGTTGCACAGGGTCAGCGTGTAATTCGCGCAAACTTTGAATTTGACAGCTTAATGAATCCTCAAGGTAACTCATTCGTATTACTAGAGACGAATTTCTCGGAAATTGAACATATAATTATGGAATTAAAACAAAATTGTGCAGTAGGTCACGATGGAATACCAGCCTCAGTTATTAAGTCGGCCAGACATGTACTTGTTCCATCAATAACGCATGTCTGTAATCTATGTATCTTAAAAGGGATTTCCCCGACACTTTTAAGAAGGCATTATTCACACCAATATTTAAGGGTGGGGATGGTGACCGTGTCGAGAACTATAGGCCTATATCTGTACTCACCACACTGTCCAAAATTATGGAGAAGGTCCTGAACAAAAGATTGCTTAGCTATCTTGAAAGCAACAACATAATTGCGCCAAACCAATACGGTTTTAGGAGAGGCGTATCAACAGAGGATGCTGTTCTTGAACTGACAAGCCAAATTGTTAAGAATCTTGACTCTAGGACTAAAACTATAGGTATATTTCTTGATTTAGCCAAGGCTTTCGACACGGTCTCTACTCCGATCCTTCTGCATAGTTTAGAAAGCTTGGGAATAAGAGACATCGCTTTGAACCTCTTTCGAGACTATCTAACAAACCGTAGCCAACGAGTTAAGGTAGACAACTACATCAGTGGCGATGAGAATCTAACCTTTGGCGTACCACAGGGCAGCGTGCTAGGTCCCACCCTTTTTCTTCTATTTGTAAACAGATTGTGCCAGCTAATTACGTTTACCACAGCCGGGGGATTGGAAAGAAACCCGAAATTATTCTAAAGTTTTAATTATTAAAGTAAATTACAATGAATTATCCTACAAATGTCCATTCCAAGCCGATGTTAGGACATGTAATGGTTACAATAATTAAATAGACTAACTACAACTAACTAGCCTACGAGAATCCATCCTACTCGATGTAGGAATATGGAATGCCTCCTTCTTACAAGAAATGCTCTTAAATATTAGTTCGGAATTGATCGATTCCCTGACGTCATGGCTAGATCGGTTTCAATGTATTTGCACCGTCTGTAACTTCCTGTATGCTCCGTACGTTTCTGTGTCAGCGAATGTCTACTACGTGCGTTGACTTCACAGTAATGGCACTGTCATCAAGGTCTGAGACTACTCAGTGTCCGCAATGTCAGCAGATTCCTAGGCATACGTAACAAGCTGTCAATCCCAAACTGCAAGATACTCGTATATGCAGACGACACTGCGCTTATCATAAGTGGAGAAACATGGGAATCTGCTCGCCACGCAGCCGAAAATGCTCTTAGCATAGTGATGGATTGGCTTGCATTAAATTTACTTACGCTAAACGTCTCTAAAACTCACTATGTCCCTTTCTCAGTGAACTCTGCTACACAGCCTAGTATGCTAGACGTTAAGGCCCATAGTTGTCACCCTACACTGACCCCTTGCAGCTGTCCTACTATACAAAGAAGCTCTTGTGTTAAATACCTGGGAGTGCACATCGATAACACATTGAGTTGGCATAAGCATATCAGTGTGACAGTTGCGCGTGTTCGTAAGCTAATGTTTCCTATGAAAAAACTAAGAGGAGTAGTTGCCGCCCGATTGTTAAAAACTATTTATTTTGCCTTGGCTCAGTCACTTCTTACCTATTGCATATCTGTCTGGGGTGGTACTTTTAAAACGTATTTACTTCGCCTTGAGAGGGCACAAAGAGCTGTCTTGAAAGTCATGCTTCACAAACCTTATCGGTACCCGACTACCCAGCTCTATAAAGAAGTATCTGTACTCACTGTCCGACAGCTCTGTGCACTTAACATGACTCTACGTGTACACTCATCATTGAACTATGACCCAAGGTTACTGGCGCAAAATAAACGACGTAAAGATCCTGTATGCACCCCTGTCTCCACCAAAACTGCTCTGGCGAGGCGAAGCTACCCGTGGCTTAGCAGTCACCTTTATAACAATATTAACAAAACTTGCAACGTATATCCCTTACCTAGATTTAAATGTAAAACTGTAGTAAGTAGTTTTCTCCAAAAGTTAACCTACGATGAGACTGAACAACTCTTTGCAAAAAAATCTTACGAACGCATCTAAAAACAGATTTAAAGTGCTCCTTTATTATATATTATTTTAGACTGTGTAATATTCCAAACACACAACCAAACACACACACACTCACACATACACTCACACACACACACCCACACATACTCCTATTCCTTGTTTACATAAATTTTGATAAGTGTTATGTAGGTACTTATATTTAACTAAGTTTATGCTTATTAAAACGACTACAAGGTGCAGCAAATTGTAAATGAACTGTTAGAGGAAGGCGCCTGTGTCTGTAACACAGTTTATACTAGCACAGACACAGACGTTCACTCTGTCTCAAATAATGTATAGTGTTTACATCATAACATGGCGTTTTTATGTTTAATTGAGATGGAAAAATTGTATTTGGCTTTTTTTGATAATAAACTTTTATTTATTAACTTCTAAAATAAGAGAATGATAAAACTGAAAAAAATATATGATGTACATTACTATGTAAACTGCCAGCGAAAATTGGTTTGAACGAGATCTAGTCAGTAGTTTTTTTTTAATACGTCATAAATCGTAAACCGCAATTTACCAAGTCCGGAACCCGGGTCCATATTGGCTCACCTAAAGTTCTTTACCCGAAATTGTTCTTCCTAACGATTTGTAATCCGAATGATCACTCTTCCAAAAAAATTGCATCCTAAAGTTTTCATTCATACTATTTGTAGTGCTACCGGCGATGTTCATAACACTCATGTTTCCGAAAGTTGTAATTAATAATATCATTAATGTAAATATATCTAAACTCCTACTGTTTTTTATCATAACGCTTTTATCCCTAAACATAATTACCATAATATTTTCACCCGTACTCAGAAAGAAACATTTACCAAGTCTAATAAAAAATATATGTGGGTTCTACCCACATATATTTTCTAGATGATATTTATAGTTTTAATTTGAGGGATGATTATTATTTGGGGTATGCTTTACATAACGTACTGAGTTGTGTCTATTGTTAAGTTCATGTCGGTGTATTATCATTACGTGCATGTTTGTGTTAATGCTTTATTAATATAGAGAAAAATTATTTAAAATCATTTAAAACCAGTCGCGGAGGATTAAAATTAGACGTACATGGATTTACATATGAAAAAAACCGAATAACAGTGGATAAACAATATTGGGCGTGTGAATTAAGAAGCAACAAAAAGTATAAGTGTAAGGTTAAAATTTCGATTACATCTCCTTATACCCTTTGATTTTTGGCGCGGATAGGGTAGAGCGGGGATGGGGGGAGGTTTGGCTACCCCTCAGTACCACACCAACCACTCGGAGCCCTATAGTTATGGAGATATCCATGGTTAAAGTTTTCAGGTTAGAATAAAAAATTCCATAAATTTCCATCGATTTAAGGGGCGCGAAAGGGGGAAAGGGAAAGGAGGGTAGAGGGGCTACCTCACTGTACCATCCCAACCCCACGGAACCCCATGGTTATGGAAGATATCCATGGTTAAAGTTTAAGATTTAAGCAACTAAGTCGACGGAGCCCCGCTGCGCGGCGCTCCTATTTCTGTCTGCAGGGTCTAAAGTAACCTAACATGAAGGAGATGACGGGAGCTGCGTTCGCTCGCTTTGCTCGCTCACTTCAGCTTCCGTCATCTCCTTCGAACCTAACCTATCCGTGTCGGGGTGCCCTAAGTTCCCGAGCTCGCTTCGCTCGCTGTTGGACTAATTCTCATTTTTTTACCTCACGAAAAACATACAAAAAAACATAACATTGCCGAGTCTTGAAAGTTTTTATAAAGTTTTCTATTTATGAGTACTACCTACAAAAATAAAATGAACTTCCAAATCAACGGCAAATATGATAGAATTAAATATATATTGAATTTTAAAGCAAAATACACCAATAAAAGTGATTATTTGAAAGCTTTAGCCGCTAATATTAAACTAATTTAATTGAAATGTGTATATGAAAACATGTATTTATTTGACTACTTGTACCAAGGTACCTGTTATTCTTATATGTTACTAGTTGACCCGGCAAACTTTGTTTTGCCATAAAAACACCACACATTTATCTACCCTACCTACCCTACCCTACCCTACCCGACCCTACACTACCCTACCCTACACTACCCTACCCTACCCTACACTACCCTATCCTACACTACTCTACCCAACACTACCCTACACTACCCTACCCTACACTACCCTACCCTACCCTACCCTACGCTACCCTACCCTACCTACCTACCTACACTACACTACTCTACCTACCTACCCTACCCTACCCTACCCTACCCTACGCTACCCTACCCTACCCTACCCTACCCTACCCTACCTACCTACCTACCTACACTACACTACTCTACCTACCTACCCTATCCAACCAAACTTTTTTTTTTTTTTTTTTTGCTTTTAAACCTTCCCTGTATTCTGTCGAACATAACAAAAAAAGAATTATTCAAATCGGTCCAGCCGTTCTCGAGTTTTAGCGAGACTAACGAACAGCAATTGATTTTTATATATATAGATACATGTTATGTGAAAATAAAGTTACGCAAAATGAATGTATATAATACTGATTATTATGAATAAAAAGAAATCTAAACAAAAAAGATATGACTTTGAATAATAGTGTAAAAGATAGTTATGTTGAGAAAATATAGGAAAACAAATAAAAGTATAATAAATGTTTATTGCTACTGACATTATGAAGTTGAATGCTTCTGAATTATGAACATTAGAGACAGAGTAGTTAGGAATTGTGATTGTTAGGATGAAAAATGTTAGGAAGAACATTTTCGGATTTCCAATTATCGGAGTTCAAAATTTAGGTGAACTTTGGCGCACCCCCGGAACCCTTCGCGCGCGAGTCCGACTCGCACTTGGCCGGTTTTTTATTTTAAGGTTTCCATATGTGTTATTGTTTTTATCTTGGTGTACAATAAAGTATATAATAAATAAATAAATACCTGATAAACACAAAGGTTTCATCAATTAAGTTTTCCCAAGAAACCATAATGAATCAAAGACAAAGTTGCCAGATTATTTTAGCTCTTCAATGCAGACTGAGGCCCTGTAATTTGCAAAGCTTACGGTCTGATATGAGTGAGATTACTTTATTCAGGCTAGATTATGAGCCACAATGCCTACAAATTAAGGTTACGCCTAAATGATACCAGTCGTCTGTAATTTGTACTACAGTTGGACTGCATATCAAGTATCAAGTATCAAGATCTCTTCACGAACAGCGCAAAAAGAAGAAAAAAATACAACGTACAGTCTTATATAATCTTATTTTTTTGTCAGAAAATAAAGAATTTTATGAATAATGTAGACAGCTTTTGTAAATAAAATATCTCAATCCGCCATATTTTGGGCGACTACAGTGAATCCAAAAGGAGAGTTATGATTAAAGATTAACCGGTATGTATGTATGTTCATCTGTTCTCTCGTAACTTCAAAACTAACTAGTTGAACTGAATCGTTAGTAGCGCCTTCATTGTCCGCGGAGGTTAGAGGCTTTGTAACATCACACTGAATTCAATATAGCGCCCTCTATTGGTCATAAAGAAGCGAACAAAAAAAAAATTGGAAGTGTTGTGTTGGGTAACAAATGAAAGGGCTAAATAAGTACACCCTCTCATCATGGTAGTCACCTTCTAGCAGAACGTAATGATATTGTTATACAGGAATATGGTTTCGAAGAAAATGTGGTCATAAATAATTTGTCTGCAGATTTTTTGAGAGGCGGGAATTCTCTCAATCATGATCAAAAACAATTATTAGCGAAAGTTAGTGAAACGCTACGAACCAGTTCTAACAATGAACATCACAGTTCTCTTTTAATGTTCATTGTACTGGTGGGGCTCAAAGTGAAATAAGTGTTACTCCCATTACTGGAAAAATTCGATATGCAACAAATAGATCATTTGGCAATTATTGTCGATACTAGTCGTCTAGTCTACTAGTCAAAGGGTGTACTTTGCATAGCACCTTTATATTAGCCGTATTGTCCGGTCAATTTAGACATTCGAGGGTACAAAAATTCGCACCCAGCTGAAAATTGGTAGGATTGTTCAAAACACCACCATAAATAAAATCTAAGTCCTCATCGATCCGATACCTGGAAAAAAAAAACTCGGGGTCGAAGGTCACAAAAACGGGTTTCTCGCTATACATTATTAAGGCCTTTTTTACATGCCCGATGAGAAGGATAACCTAGCATATATTTTGACAGGTAAGTGCCTGATTATCTATGATTTTATTATTATTAGGATAAGTGACGACAATTGCCGATTTCACGGGAGATTGTTTGGAGCCACGAGGGTCTTGGATAACACGTGGGGTGCAGACAAAGTGCCTTTGGTACCCACGTAGGGTTCCTGAAGAAATAGAATGTCCGTGCGGCTCTTAACAGCACCGCACAACGTCTCCCTAGTTGCAGCGAGGCCGCGACCTAGGTTCTAGCACACATGCTGACCAAACGCGGCAGATATTTCATCAATTATTTCGAAAAAAGATTATTTATATAATTCAAGAAAAATAATTTTAACTATGGATAGAACAACTTGTAGTATGAAAAGTTTGAGATTACCCAATGACTTGGTGATAAATATATTTATGTGTGATGATGGAGTTACCGACGATAAAATTTCATTTTTTGAGACTACCTTGGCGAAGCAGAATTTGAAGAAATTCCGAAAGTATATTGGAGATGGTACTTTTAAAGTTACCCCCACTCCGTTCTATCAGCTATTTACGCTATACGTTAACATATCGAATGAAGACGAATATGTATATTTCGTACCTTGGTATATATGGTTACTTTCAAATAAACAAGATACCTATGCAAGGATGTTTATGGTACTGAGATACGAGTTCTCAGTGCAGATAACACATTACAAGTGTGATTATGAATTGGCACAAATTCAAGCAATAAAGCAAATATACCCTGAAGTTGAGATTACAGGCAGCTTTTATCATTTTCCTCACGCTGTTTGGAAAAATAGTAAATCAATTGGTTACTCTAAAACAGTCGGTGGTTCAAAACTCACACGGTTGTATACATAGCTCGAACTTTACTTTATTCGCGAGATAGCTACGGATTGCGACGAATCGTCAAAGTTTGACGGTTATTTTGTCAAGCAGAGGTTTAGTAAAATTATAAGCGAGACATGTAGCTGTTATCAAAACGTAAGGAACACGAACTCAATTGAAGGATGAAATCTAAGGGTAAATTCGAAATTTTCTCGCAAGCCGTCGATTTATTATTTTATTCAATTAAAAAAAGAAACCACAGTGTAGGAGAGAAAAAAAAAATTAAATGTCTTGAATAAGTAAAAGACGGAACATGAAAACTGTAAAAAAATATATGTGTAAATAATATTATAGAAAAAGCAGAATCAAATGAAATCACTATATATGAATATAAATAGTCTTCAACGTTTGGCAACGCTAAAAATATAAGTTGGTAAGACATTCACCAAGCAGTGTTAGCTATTTGCAGAGGTAAAGTTTTGGTTGTAATTTTGCTATCTTTGCGTTAATAAGGTTTTTAGTTTTAATTGTTATACATTCAAGATTTTTTGCTGTAATTTTGATACCTTTGCTAAGTACCTTTTATAAGGTTTTTTAGTTTGAAATTGATTTTAAATAAACCATTACATAAATTGTATCCATGGTTTATGCTGGTCATGTTACTTCTGCCGTATAACGAATCTGCCAAAAAATGAATCTGTCGAATCTGTCAGAATCTGTCCTAAATCGAATAATCTGATGAAATTGTTGGTGCTTCCAGAGCAAAATCCCCCTTCGGAAAATCGCCATAGTAAATTAAGTGCCAAGTATCCATTTTCATTTTCAAAAAGGCGTCTGGAGAGAAACCCCCATCACCGGCGCACCAGCTCACATGGCACCCCGTGAGCACCCCAGGCACCAAACCAGCACATGGGCGTCAGATGGCCCCGTGTATGGCACCTTTGGTCGAGGGAGAGTGGCCAACGCTATACCGACACGCCTCCTGTTTTGCGGCCTAACCGCGTCCACCATCCGACGGTGGCGACCCCGTCCAGGCCGCGGATGGTAATGGAAAGCGGTGCACTGCAATACGCCCACTCCTCTCCCGCCGTTGCCTCCACAGCCGCGATGTCTCCCCTACGACATCGCGGCCCGCCGTTGCGATGTTGCCCAAGCGGCACCGCAACCTACTTGTTGGCTTCTAATCTATAAAATAATCGGCAAAAGCCTTGAAGAACGGCCCCTCCTCGGGTTCCACTCCAGGTTGTTAAGAGAAGAGGAAGCCGCACCCACCCAAGTCACGGCTATTGAGCCGCCTCGACAATGCGGGAACCCACCGGGGGGAGGGTCAGTTGAATTCCTGGCATTGATACTGTAAAATTCGATCGTTTAATGTATTTGTAGCTTAGTACTTTTCCGCAGCTCTCCTTAAGAATTGACAGACAAGTTTTTTTTTATCGTCTATAGGCTTGCGCTTGACCACTATCTCACCTGATGGTAAGCGATGATGTGGTCGACGGTGAAGCACGCTTGCCTAGAAAAAACCTATTCACTCTTGACTTAAAGACCCCTAGATTGTAGCTATCGGGAAACACAGACTCCGTTAGGGAATTACACTCCTTAGCTGTACGCATAATATAAGTGTCCCCAAAACGTTTTGTGCGTATGGGTGGGATATCCACCATGTACCGATGACGCATCGCCGTACGTCTGGTAGTCCGATGATGGAACGGGCTAGGCGGAATCAGATCATGCAATTCCATAGCACACTCCCCGAAATGCAACCGATTAAAACCGACAATGAGACTTAAGGCATTGTTAGGTAGTTCTTTTATTATAAGCGTTGCTTAAGTTCCGTGGCAGTTGACCCTCTAACAGTCGTTTAAACTTCAAGAAAGGTATGGTGAAGAGCCGTCGATCGTGACTAAATTTTAAGCGAATTTTATGAAGAAACCCCTTACAGTTATATAAGAAGGTTATCCTAATGTCAGAGACAGACGAAATTCCACGTCAGTTATCCTGATGATCAAACTCAAATATGTTCTATCAAAATAAATGAGATATCGATCGCTATATTGCTTACAACATCCACTAATTTAACTAATAAAGTATAATAAGACGTATGAATAGCTATTCAGCCGTCTCGTACAAGTTTCCTTACCCATAATTACTTCTTATTAGTTTTGTGGGAACATCAGCAGCTGCTACAATCCTATGTATTTCTTTCACACCCGAAATTATAATATACCGAGATGAAAATTGTCCTAATTTCCCCTGTCCTTTCAAAGATTTAGCTTTTGATTCTTTTGTGTAGTACACCCATACCGCCCGCCGTACACACAGATGATATAACAATCACACAACAATCGAAATAAAAAAAAAGATGAACTATATGTTACTAGCAGCAGAAAAATACAAAAAGGTAGCGGTAGGCGCGAAAATAAATGTAACTTCGACCATTTAATTTTATGTTATTCTCAACATCACTAACGCGGGTTGTTGAATACACCAAATTTCATATTTTTGGGCTGTAATTGATCGAATTTTGCATTTCACGGTAAGTTTATATTATTTATTTAAAACTTCATGCAACATACAAGTACTTAATGCCTGAGGCATTCTCTACCAGTCAACCAAGGTAACCAACCATTATTATTATTTATTAGCTTTTCCCCGCGGAACTTATAATAAATAAATAAAAATAGCCTTTATTGGCTCTGACTTTTGCACTGTTTGTAATACAATAAAACATAAATCTATACTATACTAACTATACTTATTTAATAATTTTTTTGTTTAATAACTTAACATTTAACAGTTACCAGGTCAGGCTGTCTTGCGACATAGGCCTCCTCAAGTTCCCTCCACATTTGCCTGTCTATTGCTGTCCTTCTTCAATCCTTGGGCAGATCGTCTTCCCATCTTTTTTCTGCCTTCCTCTACGTCTTTTTCCGTCCCGCGGGTACCATTCTGTTACTTTTTTGTCCACTTTCCTGTTGTTGATCTCATCATGTGACCAGTCCATTTCCATTTCAAGGTTCGTGTTTTTACTTTAACATCTGCTAATTTGGTGATGTTCCTAATTGTTATAGCTTTCCATTTATCTTACAATCTTAGTCCCAACATACTCCTTCCGCGGCATTTACAAACATCAAATTTTTCATGTAGATTATAAAAAGCAATGCAAAATTCTAAATATTATCACATTACAAAAAAAAAAAAAAAAAAAATTGTAAAAGATGTGGTTACCTATAATTGAGTGTGCATTATAGGATAACGATGATGTGTACCAATTTTTGTATTTTGTGTAAGTTTTATGGTTTTGTAACACTCGTTGGTGATCCTTAATTAATTAAATAAATAAATAAATAAATAATTACATGATAAAAAACTTTTCGGCACATTTATAATTTGGAGGACTTAGTTGATCATTGAAGATACTAATTGATTAATTACCCACAACGATATTCAGAAGCTATAATAAGCTGTTGAATATATTATGGCTGAAACAGACAACGCGTAGATCGAATTGATCGTGGTCTGACCCGATCTTATTAAAGAAAGTAATGAAGTGGCAGATGCAGAAGATGGCTTGGCGTCTTCAGTACTGCCACGTCACACAAAAAATGTGGTGTACCTATATAGTTGAAATGGGAGGCTCAATGAGCATACATTTCTAACTAGCATAAATAAAAGTGTCTAGATCAACTAGCTTTAGGCGATTTCTGCCAAGATCGTATCGCAGCTCATAATTTTTTGTGCTCAACCTCAAACTATGATAATTATAAGCCTTTGTGAATTATAAACCCCTTCCGGTGCATTATTTGCACGTGCACGTGTCATTAGCGTTGCGCTAAATGTTTCAATAATCTTTGCGTAGAGTGGTGCTTTGGGCAATTTCACACCTGATCTGCCCGCAGTTTTTTTTTTAATTGAAGAATAGAATAGAAATATAATTATCCGACACAGCTACAACACAACAGCAACAAACATGAAGTAAAAGACAAAAAAGAAGTAAAAGACAAAAAAGAAGTGCAAAGACAAATTGCGCAGAACATATACAAACCACAAGTGCAGCTATACATGCAGTTGTGACCAGCAAGTCGATGTCTCCGGAACATCTACACTTATGTATGGAAGTGAAGGTTGGGTATGGCTAAAAAGACATGAAAGTAGGATTAATGCAGTAGAAATGCGCTCCTTGCGGTTTATGTGTGGTGTAACTTTAAATGATAGATTGAGGAATGAGGTAATAAGACAACGTTGTGGTTTAAAAGAAGATGTAGTGACTAAAATTCAAAAGAGTATGTTAAGATGGTTTGGTCATGTTGAGAGGATGAATGAAAGGCGACTAACGAAAGGTATTTACAAGGCAGACGTGAATGGAAACGCCGGGAGGGGACGCCCTAGAAAGACATATATCACCTTATAGGTGATGTTCCTCAGAAAGGCCAAGTGCGTAGTACCTATAACCGGCGGTGTATGACTAGATGTATGAATGTGTGTGAAGCAAAAGAAGTATGTAAGGATCGTAGCAGGTGGCGTTCTGTAGTTTCTGCCTACCCCCATGGGAAAAAGGCGTGAGTTTATGTATGTATGTATGTATATACAAACCATATCGATAGGGTTATCAACTCAGCATTTGCTGGGCATCAGGACACCTAGCGCTGGTTTTCAGTTGGCACCCTGCAGCGACACATGGCAGTGGGCAACAGAGTAAATGAAACCCAGCCATGTGCGGGTCATCGCGCACAAAGGTTTCCGTACCGTTATCGCAAAAAATCATGTATGTTGTATAGGAGCCCACTTAAATATTTATTTTATTCTGTTTTTAGTATTTGTTGTTGTAGCGGCAACAGAAAAACATTTCATAAATCTCAACTGCCTAGCTATCACGGTTCATGAGATACGGCCTGGTGACAGACGGACAGACAGACAGACAGACGGACCGCGGAGTCTTAGTAATAGGGTCCCGTTTTTACCCTTTGGGTACGGAATCCTAAATTTTTTTTTTTTTTTATAGACGTTGCGCCTCACTAGGAATTTCTTCCTGTACCGCGGGTGCGTTTACAAACATATAAACTCACATACACAACACCCAGAGCCGGAACAACTATCTGTAGGTCATACAAATATTTGTTCTGTGCGGGAATCGAACCCGCGACACGCAGCGCAGCAGTCAATCGCTCAACCACTACGCCAACCGTGCGCCCAAATAATGCTACTTGTTATTTTAGTTCATTTAATTACAGTAATAATAAAAAATATACCGTAGTTTTACTATGGGCGTAAATGGTTTAAGAATATTCATTTGATTGGAAAAGGTTTGAAAATCGTTTAATTTTGTTTGTGTTCAATATGTTCGGGTTCTTCATTAAGTCAACTCAAGTCTATTCATCAAACTCGACTACTAAAGTTAATCATCTCTCACAGTTTATGAATTTTCGAAGTCATCAAATGTCTTGTTTGTATTTGAAGGAATTTGTTTGTAGTAAAATTTTGAGCCTTAAGCTATATTGGACTATGACTTGGTTCAACACAATCACACGAAAATTGCCTCTTATTGTACTGCTTGTAGTTTAAAAAGCTGCGTTTTTTTTTGTTTTTTTTTTTTTTAATAAATTATTATATTCTAAAAATGTTATGAAGTTGTTGGCCCCAAACAAAAAAACACGCAAATGCGTAAACCTAAGGCGTGGAATGTTTGTAGCTAGGTTGATCTTCGTTAATAGTTTGTTTGGCACCGCCTCAAAACTCTAGACTAAAAGAGTTTTTCTTTTCTTTTCAGTTCGTTATTTCGTCGGTCCAATTTTATGTTGAAAAGGATTTTTTTTTCGTATTTTAGTCTACTTAATTTCAGAATTGGTTCACAATTGAAAATTCAGCGTGCGAATTATCAATAAATTCCTTTTTTCTATCTTTAGGAGTGGATATTATACGTATTTTTCAATTTTAAATGAGACCAACTTTGAGGAACAATAGTAATTTTCCTATAATAGAAAGAAGAACAATGGAAGAATTTTTGAAATCATACCTCTATATAAAAAGTTATGCTAGGTCATACATTAGAAAAAATACTTGTCGAATTGAGAACCTCTTCCGTTTTTTTGTCGGTTAAAAATATATAAAAAGGAACCCTTGGTGCGTCTTTGTCTGTCTGTTACAGCTGCTTATTTTAAGAACTTTTTTTGCTCACGACTTAACTTTAAGTTGAATTATTATAAATAAATGCTTATCCATCAATACTACAAGTAAAAAAATAAATAAAAAGAAAAGTAATTTCTTTTCAACTGGAGCTGAAATATGGAGGTTGAAATTTATGAGTGTGGTTCACATATGTCGTGCTTTCTAAGAGAACATGTAATGGATGGCTCGCCGTCCACGCACTGACAGTAACTTAAACAATAAAGTCGTTAGCTTCTAGAGCTCCACGCAAGTATTACTGCCAGCCCCAATTAGTCCAAGGATAAATTTCCGGCACTCCTATCAAAACATTATCCACAAAGCCAACAAGCTAAAGCTAATGAGTAGAATATGCAAACAATACTTTCTGTATCAAACCGTATAATTACTTTCCAATTTTCCCAAAAATAATCTGGAAAAAATCAGAAGTAGTGAAAATTAAATGTATTTTCCACAAATCAGTACTCTAGAATTTGGTCGGGCTGTGATAAATATGTTCTGCGGTAACAAGAATTATCTCTGCCTGATGTTTTCGCCTTCGCTGATTTCAGTTCAGTACCGCTTGTGCACTTGATGTGGGAGGCCGCGCCGCGCTCGCGAAAATTCGTATAACATCGCGAAAACTTCTAATGTTCTAAGTTCTTCGTATTGTATATTTCTTTGGATAATTTCAACTGTCTTGTTCTGTGAATTTGTGTGCCAAGTGAGTGTGTGCTGTTAAAAGTGGATTATTGTTTCGATAAAATATGTAAGTTATTGTGTTTGTTTTGATTTTATCTTTTTATACTTGCTTATATAATTGTTTTGACATAAAAATTTATAAAATTGGTTGTTTACGTTTACGAACTAATTAAAAGAATTATCTTCTTCTTCCTAGTGTTATTCTAATTTAGGTAAGGCCTGCACTCCTTATTTTCTGGCACTAAGTCAATCTGTCCTGAGTACTCGGGTCGGGCAGGTTTTCCTGTATTAGGAGTTTCATCATGCTAGTCCACCGTAGCTGTAGGTCATCCTCTACCTCTCTTACTACTGAACCTTTTTTACGGTTTTCCCTCTAATATTGATATCCCGAAAGAAAAATACTTACTACCGAATATACTTATCTGTCTGCAAGAAAGCACCTACTTAATATTAAAGGAAGAAGATTTCCGTTTACGTTCGCATTTTTATGAAAACAATAGCTAAGCACTGCGGATTATGATACTCCGTAGTACTTGGTATCAGTTGAAAAAAATAATTGAAAAATAGACCTACGAGTATGCTTCCTTTAGGTTACTAAAATTATGCAGTTGCCATTGCTTTAAGAAATCTTTGAAAAATATTCTTAGAGCCGGTTTTTTCATTGATTATTTGGAGTTATGCACTTGTCTTACCGCTAAAAAGTAAGCGATTAGCTATCGACTATTTTCTCGCTGAAGATACGTACAAAAAATATAAAATCCCGTGTCAATAAAAGAGAGAACGCTGGCTGTTCACACTACCGGAACTCTCTCACCACAAGTTTGTTGCAGCGCCAAGAGCTATCAAAGTTGTGTCCGCTCAGCGATGCTCACTTGCTCGCTTGGTGGTCACTGGGGTCAGAACTTATGCCGAGAGACAAACCAGCAGTCATTTCTACCTACAGTACTCGTACTACGTACTACAGTACGTACTCGTGGAGGCCGCCTCCACGAGTACGTGGTGCGAGTAATCGCCCGTAGGAACACTCGAGCCGAACGACAAAACTATCTAAACTAGATACGCGCTTCTCGCTGCTCGCCAACTCGTTTTTAGTTTCTATCTTTACTCGCTGATCGTCGGCTGTAAGACAAGTGCCATAAAAGCGGATTTTGAGTCGTTTCAAAAACCTTACTTTCGTGGCAACATTTTAGATTTTCATGCCAAAGTAGAGTTTGTCAAATATTTAACTTCAGATTCTTAATTTAGGAATTGAAGGTGAGTCTATAAATATTAACTGAAGCATGTCTTAGTGTGCATAGGTGGCTTAGTCATTTTTAACTAAGCCACCTATATTTTAATCAAGAAATGCTTTCGATAAAAATAAAATTAGCAATATATCGATAGAACCTAGTCCGTAATTCATGAATTAATCTACTTAAATAATCCAGTGCAAGACTATTGGTACAAATTTACAAATCATCATGAAATGAATACGAACAATAATGATTTATAGCTGTTTATGTAATCAATAATGTTATCTTAAGAAAGCCAAAGCGTCAGGTAATAATAAATCAGGGATAATGGACGATAAAATTGATATTGTAGGATTGTTTTAAGATACTCTATTTTATATTATAAGCCGTCTGGTTTTCTACTAAGAATAGTCAATGATATCTTTGAAACGGAATGTCGTAAAGGGCTAACACGATATTATCAATTGAATGAGTAATATTATCTTCGTGTTCGTTGATAGCATTATCGTCATCTACATTATTTATCAGTTTTTAGCCGTCCACTGCTAAACATGGGTCATCTCAAACATCGCGTTATGCCGTAGACCGCGCTTTTTTGGGTGATCGATTATTTTGGGTACTATCTTCTATAAGACAGCCTAGGTCTTTTATAATAGTTTGCCCAGTAGTGGATGGCCGCATTTATAGCGATATTAGTGGCGTTCATTAAATCCAAAAAAATTGGGTACTCCAACAAGTGGGTCACGTTCTGGGCATGAGCACCGCACTCATGTTTGTTATTAGACCGTGTTTGTAGCTTCCTACCTGGGTGCTTCTCATATAGGCCACTGCAGATTACGTCCAGGTAATCGGTAAAAGTCAGTTACCGATGACAAACGACTGAATATTTTCTTTAGTCTTTTTACTCCTCCGTTATTCTTTTCTGATTAATTTCGTTGCGGGATCCAAGACAGCTAAATTCATTCTCCGGGACTTCGTCGAGCTTCATTGCCTCGGCACTTTTCTGGTGGTCGTCACTGTTGATTCTGGCTTTCAGGAGTTGCAGTGGTTTGGGAATAGTGCGGTGGGATTGTCCCAAAAAAGAAAAAGAAGTCTTTTTCGTTCTGACAAAAAGCGGATCGGACAGCGAGAGTCAATCTTACCTACTTGCTCCGATTTCAGCTGAATCGATATGTTGTGGAACTATAATTTTGGCTTGTTTTGATCGACTTTTGTTGGCTTTATTTTATTGATAGGTCATTTGCATCATCTCAATCTCTAAAGAGTATAAAATAAACTAACTGTCTGCCTTTGTCTTTTATCAGCTAACTTCTTCCAAACCCCGCAAAGGAATTTTATACGGTTTTCACTAATAGAAAGAACTATGAACTAGAAAGGTTTGTGTATATGTCATTGGATTATCGCAGATACCTTGCGTTTGTAATATATCTTCCGAGACTATAAATTCTCGACATATTGTGAACAGATCATTTCATCTATACCAATAATAAAAAGAGGAAATTTTTATTGTTTGTTTGTTTTTTTGTACCGAATAGGCTCCGAAACTACTGGACCCCTTTAAAAAATTATTTCACGTATGGAAAGCTACATTATTCCAAAGTAACAAAGGCTATAATTTATTTTCAAAAATATTAGAGGTCCTTATAAAAATTACAATAATGTAATCCAAAGTAGCAAAATATTGCCTATAAAATTCGCGTGCGCTGAGAAAACTATTGATGATTAAAGTACTCATCCTCACCTGCATAAAAATCTGCAAGAGAATATATCTCACTATCATAGTTTACTCCCAATAGCAGCTTTTAAAAAATAAAAAAAATAAAAATCATTTATTTCAGACAAAAAAAGTCCATATACAAGGCAAGGTTGTTAGTAACAAGAATGTTATAACTATGTTAGTAATTAATAAGGTAAGAAACTAGACACACTGTCTACCCCTGCACAGTAGGCTCATCGGTCTCGCAACACATGGAGTCCAACGAACCTACTGAGCAGAACAGTATCGGTTCTTTCGCCAATCATCCTTAGTACGCTATTCGGGCTCCCCCGTACTCGTCGCATCACTGACGCAACTTTTTTACGCATGATTGCGTAGAAATCATCTACGCTGGCGTCAGTAAACATGCCGGATGCACTGCAATATCGAGGGAGCCTAAACAGAGCCCTGAACACATTATTATATTGGACGTGCAAGGCATTGTAAGCTTGAACATCGTTATTTTAACAGGAGCAGTACATCGAGCGAACCTGTGTGCCAACATATTACCGCGCACCGACAATGCCCTGCGCTCCCTCTCAATGTCTAATTCGTCTCTCAAATTTTCAGTTACAATGTGTCCCAGATATTTAAACTGTGCAACACGACCTAGAGGTACATCATTAAGTAATATAGGTGGTATAAAGATATGTGTTTTGTGTTATAAAATTTAATTAGATTGCCAGTAGAAACAAAAGTTGATTACATTCGTATTGTAGTATGGTATTAATTTATATTCAAATAAATAGTTTAGTTTAACACTTTGGTAGATTACCTATCTACCAATTTAGGGTAAGTGGGTAGGTAGGTAGGGTAGGGTATGTAGCGTAGGGTAGGTAGGTTAATCGGCAGGGCAGGTGAGTAGGTTTGTACGTAGGTAAGGTAGGTGGGTAGGTAAGTGGGTAGGTAGGTAGGGTAGGTAGTTAGGTATGGTAAGTAAATATCCAGTTGAGGGGAGCGAAGTCGCGAGGGTCAGCTTGTACATAATAAAGCCCATCAATTCGATAGTTTTAAATATACTCTGACCTTATTGAGAAAAAAAAGTTTACAGGCTCTCGCGATTTATTATAAAGTTATTTATACTTATCTAGCGAATTAACTGCTATAATTACTATAGTTAGCGAAACTTCTGGAAAGATAATCGTACAATCGATCGAAAAGACAAGGTTCATGTTCTTAGCTTAGCGAATTTGCTAATTCCTATTAATTACGTCGTGTTAACTTTTCTCGCGAAATGAAAAGGTTGAAAGGTTGTTGAGTTTGAGGTTGGAATGAAAAGGAGAAATGAAGGGATTGCGGTCACAGATCATGCTTATCCTACTATAGAAGGATTTGCATCTACTGTAGAACATAAATTTTATTAAATCGCATGACTTTGTTAACTCTTTCTTTTCGATAAGACGCGGCATATTGTGAACTTTCGAAATTGGATGGGATTTATTGTATTTCAAATGATTTTGTTCACAATATGTCAGTTTATAATATCAGCTCAACTGTCCATATTTCCGAATCGGATTAAAACAATGGTAATTTCTATTGTGTCTGGAAATTGACACTTTGAGGGATATATACTCTCGACATATAGAGCAAACACCTTAACTTTGCAAGTTTGATTCAACCTACATGACGCTTAGGTAGTTACGCATTCCGGATGCGACCCTTCTAACCTTTAAGACTTTTCACGTCCAGTCCCTTGGGGCAAGAAAAATTTAATTACGAATGCAAAGATCTTTATTTCGCTTGAAGATTCGTTTGTTAATGCAGTTTATATTCTTTTTTACCCGACTGCTGAAGGAGGGTAATGTATTTATCAGTCTATGTATGTATATTTGTTCCTATGTGGCGTACTAGAGACCAAACGGGTTGGCCGATTTTGATGATTCTTACGTTAATCGATGAGTGGCTCATTATAATTGGAACACTGGCTACGTTATAATTGGAAAATAAAAATATGGCGGATTTTGGGCGCCATTTTGTGGTGGAAATAGTTATTTATGCTACAAGTGCGGAAGGTAGGTGATTTCCGATGAGTGGCATTTTTATTCACGAGTGAGCGAAGCGAGTGAGTGGATCATACAACATTTTACTATGCATTGTGCGAGAAAATAAATAAATTAATAAAATGAAATTAATAAAATGGCGGACTTATTCAAGCGCGTTCAGCATATCCACAGACTAACTAATAGTTCCTCGGGCATAAGAGGAACTATTAGTTAGCTTAGCTATTCGCACATGCGCAGTAGATATCTACTGCACATGTGCGAATAGCTGCAGCATCTATAAAATAGTTCCTCGGGCATATCTACTGCGCATGTGCGAATAGCTGTCACATCGTAACGCAATAAGGCACGAGCAAAATATACGTTCTGCCAAACATATTTAATGAATATTTAAAATTTATTTATTGATCAAAATCAAAATCAAGAGTAATTAAAAACGCCTAAAAATTAGTTTTATTTTACCTTTTATATGAATGATAATCTGTACATAAATAACTTTTAAAACTTGTCTCAATTAATAAAAACTCTATGCGTCGGGCTGACGTTAGAGTTAAAATTAAAAAAATACAGGAAAATAAAAAGCACTAGTGAAAAAAAGTGACACTTTCCGCACAGTTTGGCTGCTTGGAAAACCGCTCTTTTCGAGGACATGCATTGTAAAATATTTTTTTTCTTCCAAACCCATCGTGTAGGGTATCAAAATAAAGGGTTTTAAGAGGTGATTTCAAAAATATAAAACATATGTTTAAATGTACCTAATTCGATGAAAATGTTAACTAAAACATGTTAAAAAATATATAAAAAAAAACAAAAAACCCGACTGCTTAAAAAGCGAACTAAAAATACGTAAACAAAAAGATCAAATCATGCTGTGCAGTCGGAGGATACATCTGGTTTTGGTCAGCCAGCTCGCGAATACGTATCCTCTTGTCCAAGTGTTTTAGAAAAATTAACCAGGAATTTTATTGCTCTCGAGCAACACCGGGGCGGGTCGTTAGTTTTAAATAAATTCAGCCCAAACCTTTTAAGAGCTTACTATGCAGATTGTCGAAAACATTGCGGCCATTTGCAAAGTCTAATCTGCTGAGTCAGGAAGAATGCTGAGTGCTGTTGCTAGCTGAAATTAGATAACAAGACTATAGTTATCATCTGTTTCTTTATTAGGTATTTTGGGAAAATTTTGTGTACCAAAATGCCACATAAAATTAACTTCGTACAAACAAACCTACGCGCACGTATTTAGAATGTTGGAATTATTTATTCTTCCTTCCTGTTCTATTATTCCCTTAAAATTCATGTTGTTTATTCAGAATATTCAAGTTATTTATAGCCAATACACGAGCAAGCGAGAACCAAGTCTTGGAGAATCTAATTACGAAATTGAGTTTCTAAACCGAGCCTCATATTATGTACCACATATTAATCCGTAAACGTAAGTAAATTACTAGTGCCTAAGCAGACATGCAACTTTTTAACCCCCGCCGGAAAAAATCTGTGTATCGGTGTATCTGTGTATCTGTGTGTCTGTCTGTGGCATCATAGCGCCTAAACGGATGAACCGATTTTGATTTAGTTTTTTTTGTTTGATAGGTGATTTTGTCGAAAGCGTTCTTAGCTATGTTTGAATAAAATCGATTCAGCCGTTAAAAAGTTATGGGCATTTTACTGTTTGATTCGGGGTGTTTTCTCAAGATAAATGGGTCGGGGGTTTTTAAATTTTGAAATTTTACTTGTAGTATCACTACCGAACTCTTCACGTTTTATAATATTTATTTTCTATTTGACGTGTAAAAGTGTTTGTTTGAACTGATTTACAGAACTAAATATTATTTAAAATCCGGTAAAGAAGCTTCAGAAACCGGGTGTGTGTCACTTTTTCGAAGTAATCTATATAATCAAAGATGTGGTCTAACAGAACCACTTATTGGGTCCCATGAACGGCAGACCATGACGAAGGTTGAGTGATGAACTTAACGTTAACTAAAAGGATTTTAGTTCACGTTGTAAATTGAAGTTATGCAATGGCGAAAGATAGCGTGGCAAAGTTGTTGTATTATTGGTAACCGGCTTTTATTTTTCTCGTTTTTGTTGTTTTATCTACTTTCGATAAATGTTAACTAAGACTAACCATATACGAATATTGTGACATTCCATCAGTGTTACTTATATACATAACATAAATACGGGTTTTAATAGCCTCATATTTTTGAAGTAGGTTAAAAAGTAGCAAGACAATGTATCAAGTTTACAAAGTTAATAGGTCAAGGCCTAAGATATACGTTCATGGGGTGACATTGTTTGCCTTCACGCTTAAGCTCTTGTTAAATGAACTGGAAACTTTTCTATAATGATTTACACAACGATATGGGGACGGGTTCGTGGTTCTGTAAATCGTTTGTGAGACTGAAGTACTAAAACTTGTTGCTGTAATTTTTTATTGATCGTTACTATTGATTTGAACAATTATTTTAAAATTCAAATGATAGATAAAGAATAACTAGACGGGGTCGCGGCGGACCGAGTCAAAGAATAGAAGGCTTCCTCGAGAATTGGCGAGATGAAGCACAACAACGAAATAAATGGAAAGAATCGGGGGGGGGGCCTTTACCCAGGAGTGGGACAATTCGGGCTTACAAAAAAGAGCAATTGTTACTAATTACTAGTTGTGCCCCGCGGTGTCACCCACCGTATAATTAATTTTAGTCTTGCGATTTTTATCTTTCTTAAGAATTGGGATGTCTAAATGTAAAATACTTTTGTAAACCGCGCCGAGAATCCCAGATATTCAAACAAAAAATCATACTGTCCAGCTTTTCTGCCCGCCCAGCTGCGCTCGGATTAATGTTTCCTGTGCTTTCCTCAGTATTTTTTTCGGATGAAATGTATACGAAATTTCATGATGGTCGGTCAAGTAGTTTATGCGTAACAAACAGACAAACAAACTTAAATTTGCACCGTACTATAATTGGGATAGATACTTAAATAAGACTAAATACTCGTAACTGTAACGTAATTCAAATTATAATTATGCTTAACCTAGTAATAAAATAATCTCAAATCTTAAGTAGTAAATCCCCTTTTCCTCAAACAAAAAAAGAGCAACATCAATATTGTAACATAGTGTGGAAACTTATATACGGCTACATACGTTGAAAGAATGCTAATCTGTACTGTTTGGTACTGGTTATGCAGATTCATAATTCTCCAAAGAGAATTTTGCTCATCATAGCTTAACAGGTGCTTAACATTTCCGTGATTATTATTAATAGGACTAAAATTCATTATTTTACAGACTAGAAATTCAAGGAAATAAAATAGGTCCAAGATTAGGTAATCCAAGATTCCACCCAATTAGTATTGGTACAATTTATTGCATATTTTTTACAAAGTTGGATTAATGTCCGTCCGGTACCGCAAACCGCGGCGTTACACGTTCCAATCAAGAGATCAAAGCTTTATAAAAAGCTATAAGTGAAATTTTTGGAAGTCAAATAGGTGTTCCAATGGTTTACCTACCTAGATAGATAGATAGATAGATAAACCATTTATTCAGTGCACACAAAAGACACAGCACAACACACAAAATCACATACATGTGGGTATTTGGAAAAAAAAGGTGCCAGAATACAAAAAAAGAAGAAGAATAAACAACTTAATACAAATAAAAGTGACACAAGTAACACACCTACTTCAATTAAAACACAGTGCGGTGTGCGTCTCAAGGTTGCACCAAATGGGAGTCCAGCTCAGCATGTGTCAGGCAAATATACCTGACGCTGATATTCTGCTGGATCCCTGGAGTGACATACGGTCGCTGAGCAGTCGTAATATACATCCATTCCATGGATATGAAAAGCTTTAATTGATATAAGGCTCTCAAGCTGACTAAGAGGCATTCGTGATATCGAATTCCGATAAAAAATAAAGGAAAAAATATAGCGGATGAAGATATTAATTCTTGCTAACATTTTTTGTTATTGGTCTACTCTAAGTGAAGATATTAATTCTTGCTAACATTTTTTGTTATTGGTCTACTCTAAGTGAAGATATTAATTCTTGCTAACATTTTTTGTTATTGGTCTACTCTAAGTGAAGATATTAATTCTTGCTAACATTTTTTGTTATTGGTCTACTCTAAGTCAATAAAAAATAAATTGTATGAGTGCCTCATTGGTATATTGGCCGGCAGTGCGATTCCTGAGTATGTTGGGGCCCTAGGCTTGTTTTTTTTTCTTCTTGGCGTCTCGTAAACAGTCAAAGTGACCGACATATGCTTAACCGGGCTTCCCTGTGGAGACTAATCTCTTAGCCTCCGGCCAGGCTTTAGGCTTGCTCCTGGGGTCACGTACCTATATACGTATAATATCTCACTCTCTCCGGTTACTGGCACTAGTCACGCTCAATCCCTTTTACGTGGGATTTAAACGTTAAAAGTGAAATGTCAGCGTGCTATCTGTGTTTTGAACGAATCTGTGATATGTTTGTATCTACCTGTGTTTTGGTAACTACCGTAGAAGTAAAAAGACTTATGTCTAGTTTCCGAAATTTTTTATTTAGGATACAAGAACGTGTCGAGCCCTACTTAAAAGCCTTCATTTGTCAGGTTGATAGACTAGAGTTCAACAATTAGTCAACTACAAATTCTTAACTGCGTTTTTAATCTCTTAATAATTATTTGAAAAAAATTGATCACGTAAAACTTTTCCATATTAAGCAACGTAATCTTTTCTTTTCGTAACGCAATTATTTTCAATATTATTCTTTATAGACTGCTAAAACTAATTACATCAGGTTTTATTAATATTATCTCGAACTGCTTTGCACCTGTTAGGCGACTGATAAACAAAATTGTCTTTGCCCCTGTGTAACAACTGATTAACAAAACACCTTTGTATTAAAAATCTGTTTAGCGGGAGCTAAAAAGTTCAGAGATTTTTATGAATAAGACTCTTAAACTCAAATAATTTCAAGCTGGTACAAAACCATTACTGAATAATAAATTATAAAAAGTTAAATCTAAAATTCAAAAAACCCGACTGCTTCAAAAGCGAACTAAAAAGACGTAAACAAGGAAAAAATCATGCTGTGCAGTCGGAGGATACATATTCGCGGGCTGGCTGACCAAAATCTGGTGTATCCTCCGCCTGCACAGCATGATTTTTTCCTTGTTTACGTCTTTTTAGTTCGCTTTTGAAGCAGTCGGGTTTTTTGAATTTTAGATTTAACTTTTTTTATTTATAACTTTTTAGTTAAGTTTTTTTCGAATTAGATACATTTAAACATATAAGTGTTATATATTTTTGAAATCACCTCTTAAAACCCTTTATTTTGATACCCCACACGATGGGTTTGGAAGAAAAAAAAAAATTGGACCCCCACAATATGGCGCCCAAAATCCGCCATTTTTCTATTATCCAATTTTAACGTAGCCTATGACACTCGCAGGGTTAAGACGAATCGATTGACGTATGAATCATCAAAATCGGCCAACGCGTTTGGTCTCTGGAACGCCACATAGGAACAAACATACATACATACATACATACATACATACATATATACATACATACATAGACTGATAAACACATAACCCTCCTTCGGCAGTCGGGTAATTATAACTAACGCTTTTTAGTTATGCGTTGTACTGTATTGTTCTCCCCCTCTCCTTGTTCTTTGCTTCTGCATAACGATTCTTTAGTTTTTGATGTGTTCTTTAGTTTTCTATGTGCTATCGGTTTTCCGCCTGGTCTCCTGCGGCTCCTCGCTGACTACCTCCGTGATCGTCAGCAGTTTGTCAGACTGGGTCATTACGAATCCCAGCCCTATAATACGCGTTCCGGAGTGAGCCAGGGATCAATATTGGGACCACTCTTGTTCCTTATAATGGTTAACGACCTACCATCAGTCATCCATCACGCTAAAAGTCTACTGTATGCGGATGATTTGAAACTTTTTTGTGAAGTCAAATCTGAAGCTGATTGTCTTGCGCTGCAGTGTGACTTAAACGCGATTTTAGAATGGAGTGTTAGGAACAAAATGGAATTTAATTCTACCAAATGATTCGTCATGAGTTTTACTCGTGCACGACACCCTATCAATTTTGCGTACAAAATGAATCACAGCACCATTACCAGGACAAGTGGAATGAAGGATCTGGGTGTCACTTTTGACATGAAACTAACGTTTCACGATCACATGGTAATGGTAGCAAAAGATTCATTTAGGCGATTAGGTTTCATTCTACGAAATGCAAAAGATTTCAAGAACATCAGTGCAATCAAATCTATTTTTAATGTACTAGTACGCAGTAAGCTAGAGTCTAGTGCATGTGTCTGGAACCCTCATGAAAAGAAATACACACTAATTTTGGAGAAGGTTCAGAAAGCTTTTCTGAGGTATCTGTATAAGCGTCTATATGGATATTATCCATTATTATACCCTTCTAACTTCCTCTTAGGCTGTTTAGGCTACAATTCTCTCGAGGTCAGAAGGAAAAATGATCAAATCATAAATGTGTGTAAAATATTTCACGGGCAAACTGATGCCCCTGAACTACACGACGAAATATTCCAAGTGTTTGCCCCGGTCAATTATAGACGTAGTAGGAGGCACAGATTGTTCGTCGAACCGGGGAGTCTAACCGTCGCTCGAGCCCCATCCCTCGTACACACGCCGCGCTCAACGCTCTCTTGGATGCTAGGCCCGATTTTGATGTGTTCGCGGACGAAAGGAAGAAGATTTTGTCTGTATGTCTGGAATATTGTGAGATGAGCGTATGACTGCCGTGTAATTATAAATATTATCATTGTTATTTGTTTTTATTATTTTTATTCTTAATGCTTTTTTATAAACATGTCTTTAACTAATGTAATTGGCCTTTGGCCGTGTTATGTTAAAGTAAATAAATAAAATAAAATAAAATTGATTGATTTTATTGGCGTTCGTGTATGACCAGATAAAGGAAGGAATAAGGAGTTTGGCAGGTGACGATCTACGTCTTCTGCCTACCTCCGTGGGAAAAAAGGCGAGAGGCGAGAGTTTATGTGTAGGTATGATTCTGAAATACAATTACGTCAGCTAATCGAATTATTTGCATTGTATACTGTTGCTTTTGTGCTATAAGGGTGCTATAGAACTCTTGAGATTAATTCAGATTCTAATATAGATTCGAATCACGTCTAATATCGATCTATCTATCTGTGATTTGTATAAGACGAATTATCTCAGAGAGTTCCTCTTTGTAAAATTAGACTTCTATAGACGAAGCGCTTTGGTGAATCAAAAGTGCGAACAAGCATATAAATAGAACAGAAAGGCACATTAAGGCCCAGTTTTTGATTCTTAGTTAACTTAACCGAACAATGGTTTTTTTTATTTTTATAAAAAGCGTTTATTCTTCAATGCTTGGTGTCACAAATGATTAAATAAGTTGAAGAATTAATTATTTGTTAGACTAACAATTGATGAATAAACACATTTCACGTCGAAATTTTAAACCATTAGTTGAGTTAACTCCGAAAAAAAAAACTGGGTCTGTGTTAGTAAGTTGTTAAAGTTAAGTTAGTTAAGTTTCTAAAGAAACTTCTTTCTTTCCAATTGACTCAGCCGTAACAACAAAAAAATCCTCCGATTAAAATATATTTTGAGTAATTTAATATTACAGTTATAACTTAGAGATTATTAATAGTAGATATAAGTGGGTGGAGTTGATGACTAAGAATATAAATATGACCTGAAAATAACACAGAAATAGATGCATTCATGAAAATTATAAATTCGCACCACGACTTTAAACTTGGTGAAATTATAAGTTTAAGTAGAAATGCCATTTCATGGAGAATTAGGTTGGCATTTTTACGAATACCATCATAACAATGCTACGAAATAAGACTATTTGCTGGTCGTAAAGAAATACTCACGTTCTTTTCTTAAATTGTTATTATTTAGGGTCCCACAAGTAAAGCTGGCTAAAAGCAAACGGTACCTAGACTCGCAAAGCTGTCTACCGGCCCTAAATATTAGCCAAGTAGGTACAAAATCAGGTACTTCTTAGGGTTAGATCACACTGAAACGCGTGCGATGCGGCGAAGATTGAATGCTCATTACTGTTGTGTTGCGCAGGGTGTATACGAAAACTCTCACTTTAATGTGTGTTTTAATGTAGTTAATTAATTTCAATATTTATCGCTTTTTTATGAAGTGCGCGCAGCGTCGCATCACGTCGCTTGTCGATGTGAGCTGACCCTTGTGTCGATCAGGAGTCTTTGCTGCTTAAGAAGTACCTTTTTATTCTAAGAGGTAGAGCAAAAAGGGCTCCCTAAGCAGCCTATCAAGCCAAATGTTTTCGAACATAAAAGCAATTTGACAAGTATTTTTCCACGCCCATCAATGTCATGATTGTGATGGCTACATCTAAGATACAATCCTTATCTAAATAGATATCGTCACTATCTGCGGCTCTTTTTTTAACAAATAGATTTCGTGATCTGATTATGTTTCCTTGTTTTTTTACTAGCTCGATTTTCGAGGAACGCTCGGATAATATTATTGTGCTAATATAATAATATGAACAAGATTTTTTTAATATTTTAGTATCGGATGTAGCGGCATCAACGCCGCCACTTACGAACTAATGACATAACGTCACACAAACCCTGCATCGTGCACGAAAAGATTTCGGCGCGATTTGAACTTAGTTGCCCGGACCAGACAGAACACCGGTCTGGTTGGAGGATCCTTCCTTTTTCTATGGAGGTTTGTGGGACTTTACAACCTGTTCCGCATGTCTCCAAACGGATATTATAAAAAAAAAAAAAAATGGAATAGCTATTCTTCGTATATAAAGGCTTTGTATTTGCGTGCGGTAACTATAAATAAATGGATTTTCACGAATGTTTTTTCTGCGTTGAAGCCTATTTTTGGGCTCACGCCCAAAAACGAACAACGGAACCCTTTTATAAATGGGTTTCGCCTGTTCGTCTCGATACATTTAGATACTATAAAGTATAGCCAATTAAAAGAGGTAAACTGAACAACAATACCAACCTATGTATCGCCATTCGACGCAACCTGGGCTCCAGTCACGCTATGCATATTACGTACCAACCTCACTAGATTTTTGAGCATAATCTATAATTTAATTTGTGCCAAAACACGCATATTTATTCAAGTTAACTCTTCCTAGTGCATTCACTGTACCCTTCACTGTACAAGTATGATACAATGTTCAAATTACAAGGCAAAAACAAATAACACAGCAAAGTTAAATATTTGTATTTAAGAATTAGGGATACCTGTATAGTCAAACGACGACAAGAATGAAGGCTTGTGAGGGCACAGTGGGATGGGATGCCGCCCTTCCATCGATCTTTGTCCGGAGATATTTGTACATCACCTACTACGGTAGGGGCAAATATGTGGAGCTGCTGAATGATTTCCCTGAATAATAAATTGGGTTAACGGGTTTTAAAATATGTATGTCAGCGAGAAATATTACATGAGCCGGTTTCTGAATAATGTTGGTATTTGGTGTTAAGAACCCATACTTTAATACAAAAGCTTGACACGTTTTCCGGCTAAAGTAGACAAACACAAACAACAAATAAATACAGTGGCTACAAATACTTAATTCAGAAATTGGGGTGGCTTAAAATCGTGCCAAGAATAAGTGATTTTCATTTATTTTTACCAGATTTAATTAGAACATTTTCATCAATTTAACACCACAAACTTTTAAATAAACATCCATTTTATAATCAAATATCCCATATAATATTCCTAAGTTTACTTTAAGTTTCTAATTCGATTCGGATCAGAAATAAGTTTCCCAAAATCACGGTTATCGCTCGGGTCCAATGTCAACCGAAGTTAGGATTTTTTATGTTTGCTCTTTGAACTTTTGGGTCAGTTTTATAAACAGCAATACTGATAATATTTATATGTCAGATCTGAAATCAGTTTTCGAATTTGTTGAGAGATTTACTGAGATTGGTTGTCAGTATTTATTTTTCAGCTAGACTCAAGAATCTTAAACCTAACACCTTCCACCTTCACCTCCTTCTAAGTCCATTTTCAGGGAAACTTTATCCACTCCACTGGACTTAGTTGCCTGGACAACGGAATTATCCAGATATTATTGTCAATAAATAAAAAATATCAATAGCTGTATTTTCATTTAAATCGTTGCCCCAACAATTATTGCCAGGAATTTCTCCTGTAAAGTGGGTGCGTTTACAAACATTATACATCACAAACTGATCCAGAACAACGATCTGTAGGCCATACAACTATTAGTTCCGTACGGGAATCGAGCCCGCAATTTTTTTTTTATTTTTTTTTTATTACTGGTCACAAAACTGATGTACAATCACAAGAGCAAAAAAAAAATTCTAATCTAAAGTCTGATTGACATCTACTAGATGTGAATCTTACATGCACATATTCACTAGTGTGACTAAGACTGTTACTAACTTTTGTTGACAACACAGACGTTGGCATTTTTTCATTTCTGGAGACAGCTTTAGGTTAGGAAGGTGTTGGGAAACCTCTTGGTATTACAGGCGTTTTTACACCAATAGCAAACAGCCGCTTTGCACCAGGTGACCGTGTGTTGGCCAGTACCAGGCCATAAAATAATAAATGTTTTACATGAAGTTAGCTATCGGTAAAATGTTTGTACTACGCTCACTTCAGTGTAACCACATGAGTAAAAATCAAATGGAGACCAAACCTATGGCGACCAACAAATTAAAGCAGCGACATATATGTGCCCTGATCAATTCAGCGATTAGCTAATTACTTCAATGGCTCAGAAACTTCGGCGTACATGAAGAAATATGAGAAAAGGAAAGAAGTAACATCAAATAAACTATCAGAGATGTTATAAAAAATGAAAGAAAGGAATGTAAAACAAAGATGGACGACGAGTACTTATCTAAAGGCGGTTAAAGTATGTGGTTGGTTTTTAAACTACAATAAAGCAGTTTACAGTTAAAATCTCTATTATTTTCTACATGTATCCCTATTGTTCGATTTCGACCGACCAAGCCGCGACGGTGCGCATTTTGTAATAATATGACTGTTGAGGGAAATTGAAGCGATTGTGAAGTAGTTAAAAGAGACGTTCCAGAAATGTATGGAGCCGGACCAGCTCTATGTACACTATATGTAAAAATCGCTATATAATATAGTAACCGTTTTTAATTGTTAATTTTCTTTAATTTCACTTCGTTTTAAAGTAAACTCAAATTAACTTTGTTAAGTAGAGCAACACAACATATAATTAAACATGGCGGATCAGATCAGCAGTATGCGAAAAATGATATTTTGACAATGACACTTGATTGACGTATCATCGTAAAATCTGCTTTAAAAAAACAACACGAATTCAAATGCAACAGAGAAGCAAACAATCAATGTCCGTAGTAGTAAAGTGGGTTGCAAAACTAAAACAATCACTAAAAACTCTGAAACATATCCAATTCCAATTCAAAGCCGAAGCAAAAAAAGACTAAAAGACGTCACTTCTTAAAACTGTCAAAGTCGTCGAACGTCATGTCAAACACAACTGTCATGGCTGCCCTAAAATAGGATTATCTTATTATAAAACTGTTCATATGATATTTTTTGTACGCCTGTCCCCTTCTTCATATTGATTTGTTAGTATTTTTATGTAATCCTCCTAATTTTTCCTACTTATCTATGTAGTGTACATAGTGATGGCCCAAAATTAAACAACTCCTTTCATATTTGCATTTTTTTTATTTTTATTGAATTTGAATTTGCATGGAATTTTAAAAACAAATGAACCCATTCGGACGTTAGCCAATCTATTATGACATTTATTCGCTTTATGGTCGCTTCAATTTCCTTTGACACTTTGTAGAATGAGTTCCGATGTGCGCCTGTCGGTGTAAATAGAACTTCAGTCCAGCAGTGCTCCTACCGCAGGGAGATTGCCTAGATTGGTCTCTGTCGGCTTATTTACTCATGTAGTCACACTGTAGTTACACTTTGGGGGTCACAACACCGTAACAACTTCACTAGGTACTTTGTTATCGTAATATTTATTTTGTTTTGCCGCTTATCACATAATATGATGTCCCGTTAGGTAATCAGATTACTGACGTCAATTTTCGCCGAAATACAGACGAATTTTACGTTAGTTGTTGTGCTTGTAGGGAATGCTAGCGGTCGATTGGGAACCCAGTTTTACTATTTCTATTGAATTGACATTAATGGCATATTGTGAAACCTTTTTATTGTGAAATTTTTATTACTAGTTCTCCCCCGCGGCTTCACTCGTGTCAACTGACTGCCTACCTACCTACCTACCCACCTACCCTACCTACCTACCCACCAACCCTACCTACCTACCCACCTACCCTACCTACCTACCCACCCTACCAACCTACCCTACCTACCTATAGTCTTCCTCAATAAATGGGCTAAACAACAAAAAAATAATATTTAAAGCCGAGATTAGCGCGTTCAAACAAACAAGCATACAATCAAACTCTTCAGCTTTATTATTAGAATAGATAGATTTACGTATCATAGGACTTTCGATAAATAATAACAGCAGCTCGGAGTCAAAATTCAAGGCAAAGTTACGCTTGCCAAGGTGAGACAAAGGATGGGTGATCATCCTTTACATACCGATCCCCTCCGTGCCTCGGATAACACGTTAAGCCGTTGTGTCATTTGTGGATCTTTGGCAGTGATTACGGGTATTCAGAAGACAGAGAATCTATCAACAGTCTTACTAAAAGCTATCGCGTTACCCAGTAACTGGGTTGTGGTCTTATGGAGGTCAGATAGAATGCTTTTGCTAGTATTCATCGGCAGCTGGAAAGACTTAAAACCAAGATGACTACAGGCTAGTTAGGCTGATTGACTGAACTTAACCCTGCTTTGCAAAAAAGCCAAACGGAGAAATCCCGTTGCTGATAATCGGCTGAATTCGGCTAGACTGAAAAACGACCCAAACATGTTTGGTCGGCGAAGGGCTAAGTAGTTTGATTGTCACTAATTCGCGTCCATCCGATCTCTTTTCATTTGCATAAAATCATATTAGGCATTTTTCTAACGAGTTTAAAAAAAATCGCCCAATAAATTAATCCTGCTTTGAATAGAGCAGGATTAATTTTCATCCATCATTTTTTTCATCATAAATCAATCGGAAATATTTGCCTGATTATGCGTAATGCGGTAACACCCATTCAATGTCGGTACGGTCTGCATAAATTTTAATTTATAAACGTTTACATTACAAGCTTAAATCAACAGAACAGCTAAAATTTTAATTAAGCATTTTGTATATTTACGTTACCTTTGAAGTGAGAATAAGGTGGACTTGATAAATTGCTGTTCTACGAGTTTCGAAGCTTTTGCGACAAAGTATAGGGCAGTCAATCCATCACTTGGCCAGCGGACAAAAGGTCAAAATTTACAGGAGCCAAGGTTGGTATTAAACACTAGCTTTTCCCGCAGCTTCACGCCTGTTATCTATCCCGTAGAACTGTGAATACTTCCTGAATAATAATAGCATTTGACACTAAGCGTAGCATTTGTGAAAAAAAAATCGTGGTGGGATGGATCTGTACATCGGTTTAAAGACATTTATTCCTCATAAGAACTTACAGTCCGCTTACAATGAGATACAGAGTAATAATTATAATAATACAGTACAATACAATTTCCTTCAGAGCCTTAGAAGTTATGAATACATGTTTCTTAAGCTTATTCTTAATAGTAGTTTATGCAATGGTCATATAACAGGGGTAATTAAAACACGAGCGTGGGTTTATCCCATGAGGCGAATAATAATAACACGCGAGTGTTTTAATACCTAATTATATGCCGTTGCATACACTACTTTATTTTCACTCATACAGTTGAAATAAAATAAAAGTGGAAAAGGAAAAGATATGCAGTATGGCGGGCAATTTAGATTCTCATTGCACCATGATTGTTAATGTCAATGAGCCCAAGCGCCAATAAATTAAAAAGTAAAAGTGTGCTATAAAAATAAAAAGTTATTTTATGATGCAGTTGTTTGAAAATCGAAGGAAAATGTTGAACTGCGATGGTTTTTTTTTAATTTTACCTATCCACGAATATAAAGTACGTGTTTATGCAATGTTTTTTGAATTCATATTTTGAACATTACGTTGTGAGTGTAGATAAATGTATTAACGTTATGACACTTCTTTATGTGGTTCGGCAATTCATTGAACAGCTGTGCTCTTTCACACATAATATAGTGCTTCTACCGTTATTAGTGCGTACGCTGATGACTTCTAGTTTGTTCTTATAACTATTTCTTAGGTTATATGACATTGTTTTTTTTCATTATTTGTATGTTAGTTTGTATTGAGTTTGTAGTGTTTTTAATAAGAATGAAGGTGTAGTAGATGTATATTTAACAGTTTAGTTTTTTCCGTATAAGGTCTTTGTTGGAGTGAGGTAGTGGAACAGAGTTTTAATTATTTAATTTTGAACTCTTTGAAGTGAGTTTAAATTAGTAACTGTTGTGGAGCATCATACCTCAATCAAATACTCTAAATGCGATTAGACTAAAGAGTTATAAATCAAAGTGCGCACTTTACTTGGAATACAGTTTGCAACCTTCCGTAATGCTCCCAATGACGATGTTAATTTACTTCTGAGATGCTCAATGTGCAATTTCCAAGTTAGTTTTTCATCTACCCTTAATCCAAGATATTTTTCGGTAGTTGATCGTTTTATTATTTCGTTATTTATTTTAAGAGGCGAGATGTCCAGTATACACTTATTTTTAGTGGTGAAAATCATGAATGAGGTTTTCGACGTATTAATTGTAAGAAGGTTGTACTTTAACCATTCGTTTAATAGATCAAGATCATGTTGCACATCCAGAGGTTACCCTTTACAAACATATAATTTGATCTCTTCATGAGGTATTTTGGTTATCCATGTTGGCAGAGACAAAAAACTGAAGGGAAATGGCCTCCTTCTGTGAGACCATGATAGTCCAGAAGAAGGCCGCCGAACGGAGAAAAAGGCGTCGGGGAAGCAACCGCCTCAATGCCTCAAACGCCGAAACTCCGCCTGCATCACAGGCACGCGGGTCTCCAAGGTCGCGGGCGTTCTGATTGGAGACGTTGTCCGCCCACCAACTCCAGAAAGGCGATGGCACAGTGATCATGTGCTATCGTGCACAGCGAGGCTGAAAGAAGGCGCTTTTGAGTCACCCCAGGGATGAACCAGGGGCCATAACAGGTGTTGCACAGAGAGGGCTTTGGGGTGGTCTTTTGAAAGATGACGAGGTTCTGCTTGCTGATGGTGATAACCGGGGTGGTTTTAGTGAGGTAAAGATCCCTATCTCCGAGGTATTTAACGCTATTAAAAAATAAAGGTTCATCATTCCGAAGTAGCAACATATTTGATTCAATATTTACTCAAATCAAATGAATACTCAGATATTTCAACAACTCCACTCACTCTTGGTACCTACCATATATTAACAGCATCATATTTGATCTGTGTTAGCATCCATTCCTCAAGTAACGCCTGTATGTAGGCAAATATTAATATTAATGATACGTTGGTACGTAACTTGAGGTTGAATTACGCGAACATTAATGCTGCTAGCGGACTTGTCAAGCATTTGGCGTTTGTTTGCGGATACCTCACCTTGTTTATTTGTTTAAAGATTAGTCATGCGAACTAAAACGAAATAGGAGCTCGTGGCTAAATAATTACTGCTGCACGGGTCGATCTTTAAGTATAAGCAAGGCTTGCCGAACCCGATCTGTGGATGCGTGATTCCCATTGCATACCGAGACTGCTGTGCCTCGGACATACAGCACGTTAAGGGCCTTCCACTGCTTTAGTGCCGTAAAATGGATGCTTTTTAATGCATACTCCTTAATGGCTAGGTTCATGAACAATATTCGTAAAACATGTTTTTTTCGAGTAACTAATAGTTTTGCTTTAAAAAATAATTAACAAAACGATATTTTTTCGCTACTTTTGAATACTCCTCCAAAACGACTCTGATGTTAAAAATATTTTTACACAGAAAAATTGATGGCTAGAATTTCTTCATAACTGAAATAGCATATGTGAATAAAATAATATATTGCGAACAAAGGAGGTTTAATATTGAAATTCTGGCTCCGAGCAGGCGCACGGCCAGTACTGCGTTAAAATTGGGGAATATATACGCCTTAAGCCTAGTTGTCATTTGTAAATAATTGATAGTCATCATCATCTTCCTGCCCTTAACCCATGTTACTTGGGGGTCGGCGTAACACGTTTTCTTCTTCCATACCGTCCTGTCCCCTGTTACGCTATCACTGACTCCCTTTTCTTTCATATTACTCCTCACACAGTCCATCCACCTTTTCTTTGGCCTTCCTCTCCCTCTCCATCCATCCACATTTATATTCATAACTCTTTTAGTAACATGCGTTTCATCCCTCCTCATCACATGACCATACCAGGACCATTGACCAAAATCATTGACAGTCGCTATGGGTAATTGGAAGGCAGATAATCTGACACTAGTCTTGCCAAAGGGTATCGTATGACCCAGTTACTGGGTTGTGAGGTCTAATGGGCAGTCGCTCCAAGTAAAATACTGCCATTTAGCTGCTTAGACTGAAAAGCTAAGCTGATTCAGTGAACTTAACCGATATAAAAGCGAATATGTCAACCCTATTTTGCAAAAGGGCCAAACAGAGAAATCCCGTTGCTGCTAATCTGCTATTTTGCCGATAAAAGATAAAGACGATAAAGTTAATTTATTAGGTAGTAAAACTTGGGTGCTTGCAGTACAAATTGAGGCATGCAATGATAATGTCTAATCTCAAAGTGGGTCAACCCATATGGAAATACCCATGATGGAATATGACAATGCCTAAAAAACAATGAATTACCTAACTTTTCATGCTATTGCAAAATATTTTATCTAAAAATAGGTTCGGGCATATCGAATTATCTACGTGTATTTTTACCTGTATAGCTCATAATACGAAAGCGAAAATGTGATAACTTAAATGAAGTGGCAAAATTGTTTATAATTTTTTACCGACTTCCCAAAAAGGAGGAGGTTTTTCAATTAGACCGCATATATATATGTCACGTCGAAGTATCTATGAATCGTAGAATCGCCATCTTTAACCCTAATGTCTAGAGGCAATTCCTTTATTCTTGACTGGAGCGGGTTACTTCAATAACACACAACACTGGATTGAAACTCAAGAGTGTTTATTTGATTTAGTTACAGGCACTTTGAGTTTTCAAATGAACTTGAAGCTAAAACCACATCGTGTGGCTTGCCAGATCGCAAAGCCCTTGTCGATCGCTGGAGGAGATCTAGCAAGAAACTCCAGGACACTCTTTTTAAATGTTTTTATAGATTACACAATCACTTTATGACAATTAATTAGGTTTTCAAACATCTATTCGATTACATTTATTAATCAGTTCTTATTTTTCACACATCGTCCGCGCGACGCGCGTTCTAAGTGGGCGGAACTTCCATATTGTTTTTGTTTAGACACTAATTACTTGGATAGTTGAGTAAAGTTAGCAAACAATACTAAAATGCTGATCAGTTAATTATTTTAACATTAAACAACCTCAATACTCACAAATACAAAGTGGTTTGTAGTTTATTATTGAAATAGTCATCTAATAACAAAACTATTCAAGTTTCCGGTGATCTAACAATCTTACTAATTAGAAAGTTTCTCATTATTACATAGCTGTGTAAAATAGTCTTATGACTTCTTAGTATTTAATCATTTACTCAAATTTGTTTAGTTCTCGTATTAAATTATTAAATCTGGTTATTGGTCATAGAAATTATAACATCCGCCATTGTTTGACAACTTAATAAGAATAACATAATGAAACACATTTACTTCGTCAAATGTGCAATAGTTAAAATGAGAACAAATCCAAAAGTCCTACAATAAGTGTTCCTGTTTAATTTAAACATCTCGTATTAATTAAACATTGAAATTAGCATATGAATTATGAATCAATACTGATTCCACAGTGAGCCAATAGATGGCGCTGAACTCAAAACCCAACTTAAATAGACATAGACACTTAAAACGATTAGTTAGGATAATAAATTAGCAAATTCACGCCTACGCGGCGACATATATTATTTTTTTATGTGTGTTCGCGGATAACTTCGTCGTTTATAAAACGATTTTGATGATTCTTTTTTTGTTGGAAAGGAGATATGCCAAGTATGGTACCATGATAAGGAAACAAGGATCTTATGATGGAATCTTAGATAAAACGTAGTTATCTCCTCAAATAGCAGCAATAAAATGATAGAAATAGAATAGCATATAAAATGCACATATGTGTTGCTTACATCTGTTGCCAGGGTCAGGGCAATTCGTTAGTAGCACAGTTGGCTAGTTTCTCAGATATCCTAGTAGATATAGTTCTCCAGAATGCTACCGACCAATATGTTATTCTTGGAGACTTAAATCAACCAAACATTGTGTGGTCACCTGCCGAAAATGGCAACCCCTTATACCCCACTAACTTGTAGGGAACTGTTTAGTCTAACCTAATCGACAACTTTAATATTTGTGACTTATCACAGTACAATTGTCACCGTAATGTTAACGGCAGAATCCTAGACCTAGTATTGTCTAATAACGAAGTCACTGTTACTTGCTGCACCGATCCGCTGGTGCCCGAAGACCCGCATCACAAAGCTCTGTGCGTTACTGCGGATTTTGTTCAGCTACATAGTCTTCCTATTCGCCCCTACGTTAAGTATTTATATCAGATGGCTGAATACGACTCCAGAAGAAATAATTTAGACAGAGTGGACTGGCTTCATGAATTGAGCAGAGGGTCGTTGGAGGATGCCGGTGTCACATTTTTACGCGGTTGTTAATAGATTACATGAATCCTTTATACCGATAAATTATTGTCAGCTTTCCGGGCTCCTAAACTAGGTACGCAGACCGCAGATATTACTGAACATAAGTATCTCCAAACGCACGGCGTTGAACTTACGCAAATTCCTGAAAGAGTTGTTGACAAAATTCTACGGGTAAATTAGATTAGATCCACCAACCAACCAGACCGTACCAACGGAGCCCGCGGCGATAGCCAATAAATCAACTAAAGTAAGCAATGTATGTAGGTACAATGTTTGATTGATTGAAATAGTGTTCCTGCACGTGCATTTACTACGAAAATGAAAATTTTCAAGCGCATCTGTATGCGTATGGACTGTTCCATATAATCAAGTTTCATTCAAAATTCGAAGCGGACTGAATTGCCGAACAACTTGTTTGACTGCCAAACAACATTCGCCAAACATTCGGACGTACATAAATATAGTGCTATTAACACAGTGGTACAATTTTACGCACGTATGTAACAAAAGAGAGCAACCTCATAGGTACTACAACATAAAATAGTTTTTTTTTTGGCTGAACTTCATTTGCTTTAGGTCGCCTATTTACAAGATTTTTCCGTGTAATAAGTTTTCAATTTATGATATTGGCACATGTTTTTGATAAAAAGCTGAGACGGTAGACTTTTATCAGTATCTTCTGCAATGGCAAAAATAATGAATGAAAAAATTTGAAAATTTTGCAAAGGAAGAGCAGAAAATGGAATGCATAAGTAAAATAAAAATGTTAGGCAGATACAAAATTGCGTTGATTGGCTCAATCATACAATAAAACGGAAAAACACTTACAAAGAGAAAACAATAATTAAAAAATTAGAAAACCCGCGACACAAAAACCTCTAAAAAGCAAAAAACATATAAATACGTACTCGCGTTGGGGACCGCTAAGTAAATAAAATAAACTGCTGTAAACGTTGGCGGTTCCCCGACGCTAGTCCCGAAAGACCCCCGAAACAAAAACCTCTAAAAAGCAAAAAATAAGCCTCGTACTCGTGTCGGGGACCCTTTTCTTTTTTTGCTTTTTAGAGGCATTTAGTGTCGGGTATTTTTTTTTATTTCATTCTTTTTAAACTACATATAATATAACTAGTTATAGACACGCTTCAATCGAAAATCTATCGAATCCTGCGAAAAGAACCCTGATTCAAAGAGTAAAATACGGATAACTTTTGAACAGCTGAACTTATGTTAATCAAACTTTGCCTAGCACACTCTCAATAAATTCACCTTTCTAACAAAAAAACCTATATGAAAATCGGTTGAACCGTTTAGGAGCTATGATGCCATAGACAGATGACATAGGTACACCGACATTCATCAGAGATTCACGCGGTAGCTAAGCGGTGTACGAGAAAAAAGCTTAACCAATGGGATTACTTCATTTTCCTAGCCTTACATAACACATCTCTGGTGGAAAAGAGCTAGCAAGCGGTATTTTTACATAACGGTTAGAAAACTGGCCAAAAGCGTGTCGGGCCACGCTTAAACAAAAGGGAGGCGTTATTAATATGCTATATTTCAGCTTCCTAACATACAGTCTTTGAGACCCGCCCACGGACATGACGAAAAAGAGTGCATTGTTGTTATATTACGGATTCCTAAAGAAAGCTAGAGAATTGTGTAAGGTATGCGAGCGATGCAAGCTTGGTAATACAGATAGCGCAGCGCAAGCTCTTGGTGCAGCTTAGGTAGAAATCGAATTGTGTGATTTATACCTCATTAAAACAACCCTGGTGATCAGCATCAGCACGTGGAAGGGGCCCGTTACCTCTTAAAAGAACACCCCCGAACTCTCTCTGAGCAATGCCTGTTATAGTGCACATCCCTGGGTCTCCCCAGAGTAGCAGCTCCTCTGACAAGCATATCTCTCCACGTGATTACTGTGCCACCCTCTTTCTTACCATCCTCACCTCACCTTCCCCTCTCAGGTAGAAAAGCACCCTAAAGCAAGGCACTTAGTATGCGCCAGAAGAATATAAGGTACAAACAAAATGAAGCTGTTTACTCCGAACGCACCATTACGTTTCGGTAGACAATCAAGTCTTACCTATTCGGATAACGAGGAATTCCCGCGATTCAAATTTAGATAAGCACAAAACTCAGCTGATATCGCCTAATCCTGCAATTAAGCTCGACTTTGTGTTCCCCAGTAAAGGATTAGCGTTTGTTTTTTTCTGGCAACCCTTGAAGTTTATGTTGAGGGAAATTATTACAATGCTGGCGGCATTTTTATGGATGGTTTCCTGATCTGCGTATACAAAAGTTATGCATATTATTAAAATAATATGAACAAAATAATATCATTCTGCGGTAAATTGTTTTGGTACTAAACTAATATTATAATTGGAATTAATTATCTGTATTTGTATATATGTGGGGTAATCTCCGTAACCGCTGTACCTATTTGAAACATTATTTCACTATTATGGAGGGCACATTATTACAGATAAATACGGTCGTTACTAAAAGAGGTCGTCGTCAGGATTCATCATCATCATCATTTCAGTCGAAGGACATCCACTGCTGGTGATTTGCCTCCCCCTCCCTGACGTCAAAATATGTGTTATGGGTTCCCAGACGTATCCGTTATGAAAAATGTTCCATGCTGTCATGCATCTTTATTTGGAGACAACAAGTTATATAAATAAGAAGGTAATTAATATCGTTAAATTTTCATGCAGGAATTTGATACTAAACCATTTTTTTCATATAATTTACTTTGCAACGTCGGGTACCCTGTAATTAATCGAAACCGTAAAAATTATGAAAATAAAGTTGAAAAAAGTAGAAAAAATATAATGGAATATTTCTTCAAAATATGGCTGGGTAGTTTATAAAAGAGAACAAACTTTTTGGACTTTTTTGACCTCAACGAAATATCCGTCGAGTTAGTGAAAATATTTTATTATTTTAATTTGAATAACCAATTCAAAGTTGCCGCGGGATGATCCTGGGTATCTACATATTAAAAATTAAAAAAGTATGGAATTCCGCAACCGATTGACGCTTTGTAAAGTGCCTGGGAAGGGATCCGAGCTGAACACTTAAGCCATTTGATCGAGAGCTAGCATTCCAGGCTACATTAGCCTTTTAGGCTATATTATTCCTTTTTAGGCTACATTAGCCAAAAAAGGAATAGCTGTTATTAAAGAATAAAAAAATACTTTTTTGTTTTCCTAAAAAATGTAATTATTAATTATTTTTTTCACCAAAAGTTAAATTAACACGTTTATTAATTATTTAATTTCAACAGTTACTAGCCTAAACGGCATACGAGTACAATAACATTGTTTTATGATTACGTAAATTAAAAAATGTGATAATTTTATAATTTTCATGGTATACCTTATATACTTAGTGGCTCTTATTTTGTTTTAAGTAGACCATATCAAAATTGGTTGGAGTGGCAATATTTGTCCTTGGAGTGTTCTTTTCATATTGACCAGTGCATGAACAGCACATTTAAGTTACATTTTGGCATTAAAAGGGAAGAAGTAGTTACGTAATTCCTTTATTTACAGAGTATATTCATTGTATTTTTATTGCGTGGTAAAAATAACAGAATAAACATTTTAGTTTGCTTCTCTACCAATATGTTTCTCTGTTTCCTACAAATTTATTCATGAATATTGGTTTACTTCACTTAACATGATTATCATAACACGTCTGGCTCAATGTTTTCCACCAGGATTACAGTTTTATGAGATGATATTTTTATTTGCGTGAAAGATATTTGTTTCGAGTGTGTTTTTTTATTTCGTGGTACGTACGTTACGCACGTTTGCGTTATTATATTATTATGTAGGCCACGTATAAGAAGGTACTGGGCTCATTACGATACATTCAAGAATAACAGGTACTGCGTTTCTTTCAAAGCAACTCGTTACTGAATGAAAAAGAGAGGTGCATCTAATTATAAACAAATGTAAATAATAAGTAAAAAAAACACTACGTAGCTATGGATAACACGAGGCAAAGATTAGTCCAAACTGATACAACGATAGTTCTGATATCTGTTATTGTTATTTTTTCACGTCTAAACCGCATAAATTTTGATCGGCTTGGCGCATGGGTAGACCGCGTGATAGACCCGTAGCCGTACCGTTGGTAACGACATAGAATTATGTTTTATTCCGGTACCAAGTTCTTTTGGAATGATAAAATACTTAACACGAGGCCGAAGCTGATGTAAAATGATTTACAACTATTATTATCAAACTAGCTGTTGCTGTGGTTTAGAATTTATGGTAGAATTAAAAAACTCACAAACATTTGTTTGGGCAGTCGTGTCCAAAAGCTAACATGTAACTACTTCAATTGTATTCATTTGTATAGATAAAGGTCTACTTATACTGGTAAATATTTGGAAGACGAAGATAAGCTGCGGAGACGCAATAAACATTGGGATAAGGTCAGGAAGCTGATGACGAATAGTGCAGAGCTTATAAACAACCTAGTTACTACAAGTCTGCAGTAATGGCGATGTTAAATTATTATGAACCGCAGTGTATTGTAGCAGAGTCAAGGCCCGTTCATCTTTGGCCACAGACCGCGGTATATTTAGCTCCATTGATTTACACTTGGTGTTATTAATATTTATGATGGTTATTAATCTTACTACATAAATAAATTTGGTGCGGTTCCGAATTTATATGTTTATTCCGATATTCTGTAATTTGTAATTATAATAAGGATTTTAGTAACAGAGAAGAGTAAATAAATGATGGATGGATTCTATGGACGATGAAATGGCTAGAAAGTAAGTGACTCTTGAGATGTCAGCGTTTATACGAGTATAATAAAAAGAAAATGTGCTGTGCCAACCCCAAATGGATTATATCCCCATAAGGGCACCTCATCCTAACTTTACTGGACTGGCTGGGCATTTAAAAAAGTAATAATTCAATAATGCTTAACTCGAAGCTATTGAAAGGTCCTATAGTTTTGTATTGATTTTTTGAAACGACATAATGATATCGCAGTTTATTTTTTTATTCTATTCTAAGATCTATGAAAACCATAACAAATTGCCAACCCTAATGGCATGCGTAAAATAATTGAACGATGAGACGCAAAAAAACAACTCTCCTGCTACCTTAATCAACACCAGGCGAGGATAAAAAATAAAAGGCTTGATTAATGTTTCCTTTATTATTACTTTGAGTCGAAAGGTACGCTCGTTGAAAATTGATGAAAAGCAAAAAAATATTTTGGAATTCTGCCTCCATGGCATAAAAATATTCTAACTTTAATTACAGCCTTCCAAATGACCACAAAAGTTGTCACTCAAAACCTCTCAAAGTTTCATGTTTTTGTGATGATCGTAAGAAGAATTTCGGAGATCAAGGACTCGGATTTCAGAACAAAAGTCACAGCAGCATTTGTAAACTGCTTGATCAACCTAAAGTTTTATCATTCTTCATTTATTTGATTTGATGTAGCAACTTGCAAATTGAAATTGCTTGCTTAAAGAAATTATCCCAAGCGAACATACTCCTGGTATAAAAAGTAAAATATCCTATGACTAATCCAGGAAAAGGTCTACCCGTGTGCCAAGTTTCATCTAAATCCGTTATGACATAAAGGTTACAGACAGTCCGAGTTACTTTCGCATATTTATTATTAGTGTGGATATCTCATAGTACCTAAATGTTTGAGTACCTAAATTAAGTAAAAATTTTGTGGCTCGCCCAGATATGGAAATTCAGGCAACTGGGAAGATTACCTAGTTAATGATTAATTAGGTAGCCTAACACTGACGGTAATGTATCAACATACCTTCGTTAATTTGCTACGGAAAGCAACATGTGATATTAATATTTAAGTAATGTTTTTACATGTCGAGATACAGATCAAAAGAAATATTTAATTATAACTGTCTGCCAGTGGCTTCGCCCACGTTGTGTATTTTGATAAAAAATATCCTATGTCCTTTTCGAGGTCCTAGGATATATCTGTCAGATCCAGGACTATAGGATAGTGATTTGACCTACTTAGTGACATACAGGTGCCAGAATTATAGTTGTGTGCGCAGATTTTGGGATACTGGTAAACTAGAGAAATATCTCCTGTAATTTCTACACAGTTTTAATTCGTTACAGAGTCAATTACTATCACTTTGGTACTAAGTACTACTCTGGACTTAAAAGGAAACACTGAGCAGGTCCTGGGCCAGTATATGTTATGTCACGGCAATGTCCGAACGATCACTGACTGTCGCTCTCCATGAACTATATCGACACCATACGCAACACTAGACTCCACCCAGTACCAAACAAAGGTATTTGTGTATCATTTTAAGTAAACAAATCATGACAAGATTCGACATATCTATGTTAAATTTCATTAAGATTGGCTCAGCGATTTATGCGTGACAACGTAACCAACAAACAGAGATTCGCATTTATAATCTAGAGTACGCAGTATGAGTGACAACAAAAATGCTCTAGTATTTTTGTTGCCTTAAGAGTAGGAGGAAAGAAGGACCAATATTTATACATCTTTATTAGAAAACGTTTTAGCGACGAAAACAGCCCAAAAACGTTTTTCACCACCAAATGTTTATTTAGTAGACAACGTAAATACGCTGGTACATTATGCGAGAAAATAGCTCAGCTTTGGTAAATGATTGACATGCGATCGCTTCACAAAACCACCGTATTTCACAGTACTATTTGACTTTTTGAAAGCAGATGCTACTCGTATCGAGCAATATAAATATATCTGTTTTATTGTTCACTGGAATGGATTTTCTATTTTCTGTGTCAGGTATTTTGCCCATTTAGAGTAACTTGGGCCGTGCCAGTTAAATGTGTGTGTATTTAAAAAAATACTGAAATGTATTTATTTACATAGCAGTAAATCAGAACTTACTTTTTTTTTTACTTTGCCCCGCACTAGGAATTTCTTTCTGTATCGTGGGTACGTTTACAAACATAAACTCACATACACAACATCCAGAGCCGGAACAACTATCTATACAAATACTTCTTCCGTGCAGGAATCGGACCCGCGACACGCAGCGCAACAGTCTTACCGTGCTGCGCCCAATTTAATAGGGGCAAATATTGAAATCAATATAATTATCACGGGAAATTTAACGCGATGATTTCGATTGTTTGTTTACCTATTTCGCCCGACGTTTCGGCCGTGTTGCAACGACCGAGGTCCCAAGTGATAATTATATTGTTTTCAATTATGAAACTAAAATTTTATCCCTGTCACTGGTTAACTGTGAAGTGCCGTGCTCGACCGACGCAGTGTGCGCCTGGAAAGTGGCTTGCCCGAATACGGCGTTGCCCGAAAACCCATCTTCCCAAAGACAGTGGGATGAGCCGCTCTGCAGATTGGTACGGAATAAACTCATAAATACGTCCACCAATACTGCTGAGCGTGCTCGCTTACTGGCTGTGGGTGAATGGGAGTCGGGCCTCTGGCTACAGGCTTTACCGTCACCCAACTTAGGTACAATGTTGAGTGACACTACTTTCCGGATCGCTACATGTCTGCGCCTAGGCTCTCCCAGCGGAGCTCCACATCGTTGTCAATGTGGTGAAGCAGTCGACCGCCTCGGACACCATGGCCTATCCTGCAGTAGGAGCGCTGGTCGGATAGCACGGCACGCCAGCATTAATGACATCATACGTCGAGCTCTTGTTACCGCCGGGGTGCCAGCTGTTTTAGAACCCAATGGCTTAGCACGCGACGATGGGAAGAGACCGGACGGGATGACCATAATGCCTTGGAAGTTGGGTAGGCCTTTGGTGTGGGATGCAACATGTGTCGATACCCTTGCGCCATCCCATCTTCTTAGCACGGCGGGCTGTGCTGGGGCGGCTGCTGCTGGTGCAGAAAACCTCAAACGGCGCAAATATAACAACTTTATTGGCAATTATATGTTTGAGCCGTTTGGGGTTGAGACATTAGGTCCATGGGGTCCGAGTGCTCACCGAGTTTTTCGAGACATAAGTAAACGGTTAGTCGACTGTTCACGTGACCAGAGGGCTGGCCTTTTCTTCAGCCAGAGGATCAGCATTGCCATTCAACGTGGCAATGCTGCCAGCGTTCTGGGCACGTTTCCCATTGACATCGATGTGGACGAATTTTTTGATGCGCAATGAGCCCTTTTCCTTCTCCCCTTTGTATGTAATTTTGTTTTGTTATTAGTCATAAGATTAGAAATATTCAGTTGTATATATTATTTATCAATAAAGACCCAAGGGAATAAAAAAAATTATGAAACGCGAAAGTTTTAAAGTAGGGGCAAATATTGTATAACGTTCTTACTACAATATTTTTAAAGTTTGCTGTATTTAAATAAAAATCAATTGCCATATGTATGAAAGATCAACGGCTCGACCAATTTGGTTGATTCTTTTTTTCGTTGTGTTTGTAATTTTCAGAACAAAAGCTAACATTTATTTTTTGTAAATCTATCCGAATATTAAACAGAACCCGTGCGAAGCGGGGACGGGTTGCTAGTTTGTGATGACAATAATTCATTACTGCGATCATTGTTTGAAATTGATTCAAATTATAATATTCAAAATATATTTAACACAACAAGTCTATATCAATTACCTACAGTTGAATTAATTAATGTTTGTACTATGTAAATATCATATTTGGTTGTCCTGGAATGTAGAGTTCATTCCAATATCATGAACGGTTTGTGGTTTTGGTAGGGTGCCATTTCAAGCATGTATTGCTATGATTCACCTATTTGGTGTGTAAAATACTCCTGAATGCTTCATAATTATACGAATCTTCTCAATGAAAACCGACTGTTCATTGTTTTCCAGATGAGAAATGTATATGCATATTTATAAAAACATTAACAGGATTAACCATATTTTTTTCAAACTGGTTTTCTGTTATTTCAATTAAACCCTGTATAGTATAGTAAAGATGTTACGGAAGTGATGATATCGGAAACGAAGTTGGATTCGGAGAGGTTTTAAATTAGGTTTATCGGAATCGGAGGCGGAGGCTAAAGAAAGATGTGTTAAGAGAAAGCATATTTAACGAAATAAAATGATACACACATTGATAATAAGACTTTTAATTTAGGCTCAAACACAATACTTACACCTTACTAAACAAATAAGTTTTCTAAAATCGCAATAAGTATTAAATACACAAGTTTGTTCGCGTTGAATGAGGACGCGCGCTGCCTGCCGCCGCGTCGCTGTGCATCGAACTCCGATAAACCTCCGATTTAAAAGTTTCGGAATCGAAATCGAAATCGGAGGATTAATAACCGACGAATTGAATTTTTGGTTCTAGGACAACGACAACGGTGAAGGAAAACATCGTGAGGAAACCGGCACCTCACGATGTTTTCCTTCACCGTTTTGAGAGCAGTGGTGATGAAATAAATTACACAAAGTACAGCGCCTGCTCGGGTTCGAACCCACGACCTACAACTCCACACACACACATACACACACACACACACACACACACACACACGACCAACCACTAGACCACTACAGCTCCCGGGCCTCTCGTACTCTATCCGTGTGCCGACACTTAATAAAATCCGTTTAACGTTTTAGACGTGAAAACTTTTAGAATGGATCTATTCGCCCTCATAACACTGCGTGATGTAGCAATTGTGTGTTGCCAGGTGTAATTTGTATTTGGTGGTATAGATGTCGCCACAATTCCCGATAGTCTGTTTCCCGATAGCTACAATCTAGGGGTCTTTATGTCGAGAGCGAATAGGTTTATCTAGGCAAGCGTCACCACATCATCGCTTACCATCAGGTGAGATAGTGGTCAAGCGCAAGCCTATTATAGAGGATAAAAAAACAGTTGTATTTTTCTTGATTTTCTAACTATTTTTCTCAGAAGGGGAAAACGGAAGGAAGTAAATTTACTCAAAAATTCTATATCAAATCAAATCAAATCAAAATGTATTTATTCAATTAGGCCATTAAGCGGCACTTTCGAACGTCAAAAAAAAAATTGAATCTAATACTAATTGATTCTACCGTCCATTCGGAAATGTAGCTTGTTGTGGAGAAGAATGGACAAGAAACTCCACACATACTCTTTTAAAAAAAATGTGTTTTACAAGTATTTGGTTACATTATCTTGTTGAAAAAAAAATACATACATGTGAGAACGATGTAAAAAAATCAAAAAAAAGTAACGCACTTAAAAGCTTCTACAGTAAAACAAACAATTAAAAATACAATAAATAGGTAATTAAAAACAGGCGGAGGCAGCTAAGTTATGACCAATCCCAACTGATGGCGCCCGTTCACGAACATGACACATGGATCGGCACCACTCAGCTCAACCATCATGAAGGGAACCGAATGATCCAACACATGTGCCACCATCAGAGAGACATTAGAGAGAGCATGACACACTATCAACTGCCAGGGCACACTGAAGTCAACGTACGACACAAAGGTATAGCAAATGGTAGATTTACAGTTGGTACATAGTACTCACATATGTGCTGTGCAGTTATATAATATAAAACATACAAATATAGTATAACTATACAAATATAGTCTAGTCGGCCAGGTCATAATGGGCTCACCACTAATTAAAAAGTTGGCCTCACGATTGCTCTGAACACACGTACGCTTTAAATAAGTATATAGGTATCTATTATCCACAAAACATTTTGAGAATACTTTCATCATGCTAACGTCTCAAGAGTGGAATTATTTATCGGAGTCCGTTTCCTGATAGCTACAACCTAGGAAGACTTAAGACATTTCTTCTAGGCAAGTGTGTTACACAGTCGACCACATCATCACATACCATCAGATGAGATAGTGGTCAAGTGCGTGTCTATCAATAATAATAAAAAAAGAGTGAAAAGGTTACTTCTAGGTCAGATAGTGTTGGTGGTGTCAGCTGTCGATAACTTAGTAATATGGCAAATCCATTTTTTTTTGAAATTTTTCTATTGACGGAAGCCGTTTTTAAAATTTGATCGCATCGCTCTGTTACACATGCCGTACGAGTCTTTGTGTGTTATTATTGTATAAAATTAGAGCAACGTTCTTAAGAGCAAGGCGCACGAAGAACATTGTCAACGCCAGCCCACTTGAGATAATCGTACACGCACTCCTACTCACACTATCTGTGAATTCTGAGGAAAAGATGAAGTACCGACGGCGACATATGTACAACAGTGCAGCCATCATGATTTTAAGATGTTGTTGTTTTTTTACGAGGTTTAGTCCTTCTGTTCTGGGTATGAATTCTGATCTGCTTCATGAACTTTTTAATAAGTATCGATATAGGTATTATTTTTTACTAAATTTATCCCAATAGTTGAACAAAGAAAAAAAATGTTTTTGTTACATTTAATGAAATATTGGTTTGGGATTAATCTCATCTCAAGTGCTAATAACTAATTATAATTCTAGTACAAGAGTTTCTCATTAAAAATATAGGGGCAGTTTTGCTCCGGTTACAATATTACCATCTAGTATCCCGCAAGTCGATATGAGATTTACTTCTATTAATTGAATTACTTTCTACATTATTAATAACACGCGCCTACAGCCTGTCAGCCGTCTGACTATTCTCATCTGTCTACATTCTAATGGCGTTACTTCGCCTCAGCAGGGGCTTACCCAATATGGCGAGGGTGGCCATCCGGGCCCCGACCGGAGGACTTATTGCATTATCAATTATGGGCGTAATCCTCATGTCGGTAAACAAGTGGCCAGAGAAGCTGTGGACTGCGCCACAGCCAGTAAGTATCTCAAGACCTCTGGGGATATTCGCAAAAAAGCGCTAAGCAAGGAGGATACAGTCGGATATATATTTATGAATGCTTTTTCGAAGAAAGTAAGAAACAAAAAAATGGATCAATTGAAGATTTACCTTATTAAGACTTACTTAATATAGTTCTTAGGAAAATTGGGCATAATTTAAAACCACTGTCGTCTTACGACAAGAATCGACACACAAATAAGATCATCTTCTTCCTCAAAAACTCAATGTAGATTTCGTGGGATGCAATTAAAAAAAAAAGTATTTTTAAGAGTATACATAAAATATATTTAGAAAATTACTCATGACAATCTACCCGATGACTTAAAAATCAAAGTCCATGATGATCGCCCGTCGAGCATTATAATCGACTCCTAGAGCTACAAAAACCCTGAAAAAAGTAATTCAATCATGTGCTGCGTCTCTTACTCGAGCTTCCAAAGTTAAGAAAATCAACTACGGAGCCACAGCACAGCCATACTGCGGAAGAGGGTTTAGGTCATAATAGACAGGACATTGCCGGTCGAGACCTATAAAGACAGACAGCAAGACCTTAACACTCGAGGATATTTTGTTTATCTACAAATACCTCAGTGCTTCTTGCAAGGATTGCTCATACTTTACAGTATAGTGCAAAGTATCGAAGACAGGCTTAGTGAATATTGCGATAGTACAGAAATAAAAAATAATAATTGTGTGTGCTAAGGATCCTGGGCTAGGGCAATAGCACTGGCCAGTCATTTTATAAAAAGAGCTTTGATCAGTCAGCTCAGGATCCTTCTATCAGTAAAATTAGCATGTCGTTACCACATTTGTACCTTTGCTAATCTAAGCTGATAGTAGTTAAATTATCTAGCTTAATCCAACACCCAACCATAACGCTTTTGCCACCCCATACAAATACAGTATAAAAATACCCTTATTCTCACGGAAAATACTTGGATAGAAGATCAAATCAAAGATTTAACACCTTTAACTATAAAGACGATTATAAGACACACCATAACATTTATTTGTCAGTTAACTTAGAGTGCTATTGACGGAAAAGTCTTAAATGCAATCACTGAAACACCGTTACAATCGGGATGCCCTTTTTGAAAGTTGACATCGAGCTATTTAAAATTTGGAATTCAAAACACTCTTTAGAAGAAAAATTTAACCACTCACATTCAAACATACAAGTACATGCTATACGTTTTTTATTGTTTTTTTTTTTTCTATTGGTCTAGGCAGAAACTACAGAACGCCACTTGCTACTTCTTTTGTTTCGTTTTCTTTGAGCATTTCATACTTCTTTTGTTTCGTTTTCTTTGGTATTCTCATCAGGAAGAGAATAAAAGTTAACATCCTTAAAAACTCACACCGAGTTTATGTATGTGTGAATGTGAGTGGACGTCACATCCCAAGCTAATTAATGTGTCATTCTATTTGCGGATTGGAAATCGGTCAAGGCTTTAAATAGATATACTACTTATAAATATCTTCTATTAATAATCATACTTGAATTGAGATTGATAAGTACATGCACTTTACAATGATATGATAAAGGAACGAAAATACAATATAATTTAGCGAAGAATAAATCTGTCAAAATCTGAAACCTGTTTGTGGCCGAGAAAAAACTTTTTAATTAGGTAAATTATGCTTAGCTGAAATGATTTATTACGACGAAGCCTTATTTATTAGTTTGACTACAAATTAATTTAACTTTCCAAATAAAATTAATTGACAGATATTAGAAATATTTTTTTATAAAAAAAATTTTTGGTCTTTTTGGTCAATTCGACCGTCAGATTTCAGTATGACTAAATTAAGTAATAAGTCACCCATTTATTCGTAATATCCCTTTGGGAAATACAGATTTCACATAATTAATTCATGATATTTTCTTCGAAGTTTAAACTTGACTTCTGAAATGCGGACGTTCCCTTGCAAAACTCGACAGATGTTTAGCCAAAATATCATGTCAGAAAAAGCAACACTGGCTTTGTACTATGAGTCATTAGACACCCACAAGTTTGTGGTTTCCCGACGAAAATTCATTTATGAATTTCTGTCTTCTGGCAGCGGTATAGCCCGCGTGATAGTCGGTAACTATACCAAAGTAAAGTATAACCGGGATAAAAGTATTCTTTGTTCTAATCCAGATCATGATCTAACCATGTGCCCAGTCAGATCCGTTCAACCGTTGAGGCGTGTTTGATTAATAATCACGTAGACTTTTATATTTGTAATATTACTAAGATTGCGATCAGTATTTCAACTGTGTTAGTTTGAGAACACATTGGAAAAAAGTAACAACGGAAGTTATGTTATTAAGGCTAGCTATATCATTCTGTAGAAAAAATGTCACTACAATCATTTATTATTCTTAAAAGCCAAATGCGAGTTTCGAGTCTACTCCACTTGACTGAATTTAGTCACCCAAATGAAATAGGGGTGATTGAGTAAAAATTGTCAAACCCTACTTTAGTGCCTGACTTTCGACTGGTTCTTATTCCTTAACCTATTTAGAAATAAAAGTGGTTTCTGAATTCAGTACAGGAATTTAAAAAAAAACTTAGTAATACTTTATTGTACACACACACAGTGATTACGAGCCTAAATTAAAGTTGAGTTTTCTCCCAATAAGCCTTTGAGTGATAAAAATAGATCGCATTTGAGGGTCTAATGTGCAAAAATAAGTCTAAATATACTTCTGTCAAGTATAAGTGTAATACTAGGAGGGATCAAAAAGTAGTGAGAACGACATACTCCTTGGTAAAAAAATCTGGCAGGCATAGCTCAGGTACATATTTGTAATATTAATAAAGAAAAAATCTTCGATTCTCTTTTGTTTTTTACGAAAATGGAGAAAAACGAAGTGCGAGCCGTTATTAAATACCTCTGTTTAAAAAAATTAACGACGCAAGAGATTCATTGCGATTTGGAGGCAACATTAGGAGAGTCTGCTCCGCCGTATGCCACTGTCGCAAGGTGGGCTTCTCAATTTCTAGTAGGGAGAACGAGAACGGAAGACGAACATCGTTGCGGCCGTCCATCGACGTCAGTTACCCAAGAAAATGTTGAGAAAGTCGATAAAATTGTATTGAGCGATCGAAGAGTTACCATCCGATACTTAATTCAAGAAACGGGCATTTCATATGGAAGTATTCAATCCATATTGAAACAATCTTTGAATATGAGAAAAGTGGGTAAGATGGGTGCTGAGAATGTTAACCGACAGTCAGAAACAAAATTGACTTGACATTTCGAAGATATTATTGGAAAAGTTTCAAAAAGATTATGAAATTTTTTCTCTCGTTTCGTAACAATGGACGAAACATGGGTCCATCATTTTTATCCCGAGACAAAACAGCAATCTTCGCAATGAAATCGGCCATCATCACCGACCCCGAAGAAGCTTCGTGTCGTGGCATCGGCTGGCAAGGTTATGGCCTCAATATTTTGGGATTCAGAAGGGATATTGTTGATTGATTACCTGGAGCGTGGAACCACTATTACAGGCCAATATTATGCAGCTTTAATTCCTAAGTTGAGGAATGCCATCAAAGAGAAAAGGAGAGGGAAACTTTGAAGGGGCGTGCTGTTTCATCACGACAACGCACCCGCGCACAGGTCGGCAGTTGCGATGGCTGCCATTCAGCAAGCTGGCTTCGAATTGATTGACCACCCCCCTTATTCACCAGATCTGGCAGCTGGGGATTTTATCTGTTCCCCAAATTGAAAAAATATTTAAGAGGAAACAGGAACGAAGACGATAACTAGGTGATGGATGCCGGGAGAGCTTTTTTCAGGACCAAGACAAAACTTTTTTGGTGAAAGGGATTGAAGCCTTGGAAAAGCGCTGGACTCGGTGTGTAGAGAGACTCGGAAACTATGTGGAAAAATAAATTATTAAGTTATCAATAGTCATTATATTCTATCTCATTCTCACTACTTTTGGATCCCTCCTCGTATAAGGCCACGTACCTACTGCAGGTAGGTAAAAATAGGTAGGTGTAAATACTGCTACTATTATATATGTCACGTCGAAATACCTATGAATCATAGGACCGCCATCATTAACCCCAATGTCTAGAGGCAATTCCTTTATTCTTGATAGGAACGGGTGAACTTCAATAACACACAACACTGGATTGAGTATTTATTTGACTTAGTTACAGACACTTTGAGTTTTCAAATGAACTTGAAGCTAAAACCACATCGTGTGGCTCGCTAGATCGCAAAGCCCTAGTCGATCGCTGGAGAAGGTCTAGCAAGAAACTCCAGGATACTCTTTTAAATCTTTACACAATCCCTTTATGACAATTAGCGTTACATGTTTATTAGGTTTTCGAACATCTAATCTGTCAGCAAATTTATTTAACAGTTTTACAGTTATTATTTTTACACACATAATACACCGAACGCGCCATGCGCGTTCTAAGTGGGCGGAACCTTCATATTGTTTTTGTTTAGACACTAATTACTTGGATAGTTGAATAAAGCTAGCAAACAATACTTAAATGTTGCTCAGTTAATTATTTTAACATTAAACAACCCCAATACTCACAAATACAAAGTTGTTTGTAGATTATTATTGAAATAGTCATCTTATAACAAAACTACCCAAGTTTCGGGTGATCTGACAATCTTACTAATCAGAAGGTTTCTCATTATTACATAGCTGTGTAAAATAGTCATATGACTTTTTAGTATTTAATCATTTACTCAAATTTGTTTAGTTCTCGTATTTAATTATTAAATCTGGTTATTGGTCATAGAAATTATAACATCCGCCATTGTTGACAACTTTGCGTAATAAGAATAACATAATCAAACACATTTACTTCGTCAAATGTGCAATAGTTAAAATGAGAACAAATCTATAAGTCCTACAATAAGTGTTCCCGTTTTATTTAAACATCTCGTATTAATTAAACATTGAAATTAGAAATGATCTTCATTCAAACAGATCAATAACTGATTCCACAGTAAGCCAATAGATGGCGCTGAACTCAAAACACAACTTAAATAGACATTGACACTTAAAATTATTAATTAGGATAATAAATGGGGAATTTTTAACTGCACCTCTATTTAGAAATTTAAGCAAACAAAATATCTCCACTAATAACCTACTGCAAAACAATATTACTCACCGTAAAACAAAAATACTGATTTGCACACAAATTATTCAATTAAATATAAAATAAATGTGAATTAGTCCAAGAGCGAGCGAAGCGAGCTCGGGAGCTTAGGGCACCCCGACACGGATAGGTTAGGTTCGAAGGAGATGACGGGAGCTGAAGTGAGCGAGCAAAGCGAGCGAACTCAGCTCCCGTCATCTCCTTCATGTTAGGTTACTTTAGACCCTGCAGACAGAAATAGGAGCCCTGCGCAGCGGGGCTCCGTCGACTTTGTTTCGTTTCCCCCCCTCCCTTAAAACTTAAATATTTTGTTGCACTCGAAGAATTATTAGATTTACTTTTAGTTAACAGATAGTTATTCAGTAAAACAGTTAAGCTTTAAAGATCTAGCAGTATAGTATAATTCATTTATTTGATGAGCAAATTTAGTGTGCAATTCAGTATTTTTGGTAGTAATTTCGAATATTTTGATTGAAAAAAGGGGAATTACAGTTAAAGTATTAAATACCACCCATAATAAATTAGCAAATTCACGCCCACGCGGCGACATATACATTAACGTTTGTGAGAAAGGATAGATGGATGATTGCTGCGGCTTTCACGCAAAAACTACTGCGGGGATTTTAATGAAACTTTACAGCTTATGTTTGCATCAGACAAACACATTATATTTTTTTAAAGATATTGAGCATTTATTCTACGCGAGCACAGTAGCGGGTGGTAGCTTATCCTTAATCACAGAAGAAGCCTAAAGGCATCCAGTCCTCAACAAATACACGGTCGCTCCTGGCAACGATTCTCAAATATTATTACAGGCCGCTAATAGTTTTATCCATCCTCTCATGGCGGTATCGATCACGGCTCTTAGATATTGTTGAAGTGTAACGACCACAATCTTATCTGCCCAATACAGTGTAATAATATAGATTTGCTTCTGTGTTATATGTTGTTTTTATGTGTGAAAACATGCCTGTGTGAGTTCCTTCTGAAAGTTTTAGGCGTTGTCCTAATACAACGCGATAAATGCGAGTCAACGCGACCGTCGCGTTCATTTTGTATGGCAAATACGAACACGTGGTCGCGCAAACACATGGCGCTTTTCGATTTTGCCATACAAATGAACGCGATGGTCGCGCGAACGCGCAATGATCGCGTTGAATTAGTACAATGGCATAAAGAAAAATTTAAAAGTTCCCTCTGCTACCAATTGAATTTAATCGACTTGTGAACCGTTCCGTTAAATTTGCGACCAATCGAATTGCATAAAAACTCCGCCCCGAAGCGTGAGTGGAGTTTTTATGCAATTCGATTGGTTGGTTCCGCTCTTCTTTTCTCCGCTCCGTGCCAAGTGGTCAGGCAGCCTTATTCCCTTTGTCTAGACCGCGATATTTTGTTTGTCTAATTTGTTAATTAAATAACAGTGAATACCACAAAAAATTTAGGTACATGCCCGGCAAGGACCAATGCTTATTTCAAGTAAATGGTTATTATGAATTAGATTTAAAAAGAACCCGCAGGTGGCATACGACAATAAAGTTATTCTTTAAGAATATGTTCTTGTTTCATACTTTTCAGAGCGCGATTTTTTTATAGTCCTCTGATTACTATCACACTTCACACTAACATTATAAAGGCAAACGTTTGTGAGTGTGTGTATTTGATACTCAATCACGCCAGAACGACTGAACGGATCTGGATGAAATTTGGTACAAAGGTAGATTATAGTCATAACACATATGCTACTTTTCATCGCGGTGTAATGTTCCCTTGGGATAGATGAACACTTTTCACACGCCGGCGAAGCCGCTGGCAGAGGCTAGTTATAAATAAATCGTTGACGACAAAAGTTTAGACGACTCTAATATTATCTTTATTAGTTCACTAGTTCCACTACGCTTGCGAGTCAACAATATCAAAAACCAAATAATTTAACAAAATCCTCAAATTAATTCAACTCATTCGTCCCACTGTTTGTCTTTAGTCTTATCTGCACAAAACATGTGTTTACTAAATAAACTGAAAGTATTAAATTAAAGGTAATATAAACTTTGTGTTCTGTAATTAATTGCCAACCTTTCTCACGTATCTGCAACCCCACGCGACCTTTTCAGGATTCTCTCAAGCAATGTGAAAATAGCAAAAGAATTTATAGTAGGCATACAAACGAAAATAAATCTGAAACGTAATATAACACACGTGTAAAATATTATTCTCAAAAGGAATGTATAAGGTATTGAAATTGATATTGTATTTGAAAGGAGATTTGAGAGAACCAAGTATATAATGTCGTCACGGATATAATAAAACAGGTCATAACGAGATACAATTGTACACTGTATACTTATTTTCATTCATGTTTTTCCTGTCCTTAGCATGGGGTATACAATAAAGTTGAAAATGAGTAAATAAATTAACTTTAGCATGGTTGATCCTACCCAGAGTTTTCTTCGTGGTTTTTCACGGCTTGGGATTGCGAGAACATAAGATGCGTCTGCCAGTTGAGCAGTCTCCCGCAGTGTGGACCGCTCGGTACAGGTTGCCCCCGGCCCCAATAACCTTAACGCGTCTGTCCTTCTTGCCGGTGCTCTACCCAGAACAACACTCCGCGTTAAGAATAAGATGATTTCAGAACTTTTGACGGTCAAGTTTTTTTCGCACTTGTGTTGTTATGAACTTTTCATACAGCATCGTTGCTATCCGGAGTTGGTATAAAAACTAAAACTCATAGATACAGAAGTGTGATCATTAGAGACGGTTCTTTTAAAATTAATATGTTTCAAATATTCAATAACTTCGAGATATTCAAAGATTTTATTATGTAGCTCTACGTTTCGATACGTCCGACTGACTCTCTGTAAATTCAAAAGCGCGTTTAATTTAAATGCATTAACTAGGTAGCTACAATCCATATGAATTGATCTGCTAGCTGAAGTAGGGCTTAAGTAAGGCTTATGTAGGGTTAGAAGATCTTGTAACTGTAGTTTGGATTTAGCGAATACAGCTTAGCTGCATTCTAAGTTAAAATTAAAGCTGAATTTGTAAGTCTGCCGTGCTCCTTGTTCAGCAAAATAGTAACTAGATACTTGAAATGTAGGTAAGCTTTAACCTACGGGTAAAGCCGTAGTTCCATCTATTGTTTCTTAGGTTCGTATTCCGCAGCATAACTAACTCCAACTCGAATCTGAAATTAAAAGTTATAACAGTTTTTTTCAAAATTGATGTCAACGTGCTCACTCAAGTTACGACGCATATTGGAGCTGATCAGTCAAATCGTAATTCAAAAAAAAAACCAACGTGTAACCTGTCATGTGTGAAAACAATCTTTGAAGAAGTTGAAAAAAAACTGTAAATGAATTTTAAAGATTACAGCTATATCGACGTTGTGTACGGTGATACGCCGTATAATTTTGTGGCGCACATTTTATTTCATGACGCCACTTGCAGGATGATCAGAACCCGAGAGTTTTACGACAGTGAACGATTCCGCTCAAGATTTCGGTTCACGAAGGCCACTGATATAAACATTTTACTACCTTCAGTGTTTGAAAGTTCTGCCAGAAATCGTGAACTGCCACCTGTTTCATATAATCCTTACTTGTAATAAATAAATATGTGAGAGAAAAGGATCCAAAATCGTGGCTTAGGTTTCAAATAAACAGTCCAAGAAAATAAGAATGTATTTTAATTCTCTGTGACCGAGGAGTAAGCGTAGGTACCTCTTAACAGCATTTTTGGGCGCTTTAATGGGGTATGGAAGAGGAAGAAGGTTTGCATAATTAAGCAGAAAACTGCAGAACAATTTAACAAACACTTGCAATAGTTATTTATGCTACAAGTGCGGAAGGTAGGTGATTTCCGATGAGTGGCATTTTTATTCACGAGCGAGCGAAGCGAGTGAGTGGATAAATCGACACAAGTCGGAAATCATCTTACGTACGTGTATCATACAACATTTTACTATGCATTGTGCGAGGAAATAAATAAATTAATAAAATGAAATTAATAAAATGGCGGACTTATTCAAGCGCGTTCAGCATATCCACAGATTAACTAATAGTTCCTTGGGCATAATTATCTACTGCGCATGTGCGATTAGCTGTCACATCGTAACGCAATAAGGCACGAGCAAAATATACGTTCTGCCAAACATATTTTATGAATATTTAAAATTAATTTATTGATCAAAATCTAAATCTAAAGTAATTAAAATCGCCTAAAGTAAAGTATTAGTTTTATTTTACCTTTTATATGAATGATAATCTGTACATAACTAATTTTTAAAACATTTCTCAAATAATAAAAATTCTATGCGTCGGGCCGACGTTGGAGTTAAAAATTAAAAAAATACAGGAAAGTAAAAAGCACTAGTGAAAAAAAGTGACACTTTCCGCACAGTTTGGCTGCTTGGAAAACCGCTCTTTGCGAGGACATGCATTGTAAAATTATTATTGTATGTGCCGTCCTCTATAATATTTGTAATAGTACTAATATAGTATACTAGCTGACCCCCGCGGCTTCGCTCCCGTCAAAATTATAGCCTATGTTACTCGGGCATGTAGCTTGCCAAAGGTGAAAGAATTTTTAAAATCGGTCCAGTAGTTTCGGAGCCTATTCGGTACAAACAAAAAAATCTTTCCTTTTTATAATATTGGTATAGATTACTCCAGAGGCCAGCAAAGGAGGCATTGATGGGAACGGAAGACGTAAGTCCATCAAAGCCTAATTGTAGCCAAAGCTTGTATAGTAATTTTCTCAAATAATGCGCGGAAATTAAAACTAAGTAGTACCTAGGCAGAACTTTTTATTTGAAAATACAGATGTTGAATGTACAATTTTTGAAATCTAAAGTAGACTTGCCGGGGATTATGTTGGTTTGGGGTAATTCTATCAGAGGTCGAAGTAAGTTGTATAGAAGAATCTTTAGTGTGATTATCTTATCTTATGTAGCTTTCAGCTACCCGGTCAGATTTCCATCCGCCATGTCTTTTAAGTGTAATTAAATTCAAACCTGTGTCAGCAAGAAGAGTCGACGAAGATCGACGAAAGCAATTCCTAATATAATATTCTGGATTTGGCAACTTCAAATAGGTAGCAATTGCCTTTGGCATTGTGGCAATTTAGTGTCTTCTAATTACTTGTATTGTGCATTTGTTATTTATAAAATATCGGTCTGATTTTATATCTGTGGGACGTAGCGCTATGTACTTTTGTGCGATTTCAGCTGATTCATCTCTGATAACAAATGTGCGATCGATCTTGGTTTTAGTTTCACGTAGAGTTACAATTATCACACCGTCGTGATTTTCTACGTCTCTTATAGTAAGTAATATTTGTTATTTCGTTACATCAGCATGCACCAAATATGCCGAAAATAACAATATATAGCTTACGTTCCCACAGGTAATATTCCAAAAAAATAGGTTAATATTATTAAGAGTAAAACTTACTTTGAGGTCCAGATACGCACTGTCTGGTACTTCAAACAAAAACATTTTTACGTTTGATGCGGTGAAAACTTTTACTTTTTACATTTGTATCCATCCGACTGTCTTTTGAGCATTGAAGTCAGGTTTGGATACTTTTTTAAATTCACGTTATGTTTAATTAAAACTGTGCATTTTAGCATTGAATAGATGACCCATAACGTTGTCGCTTAACTTTCTTGGCGAGTTCGCCGAAATAAGCCAAAAAAAACGTTTTCGGATGAGGATTTCGATTTTCTTTCATTCTTCCATTGAAAAAAATTTCATAGGTTTTTAAATACTTTTTTTTCGATTTTGGCGGTAACAAGTTTTCTATTACATGAAAGATATAACGAGATTACTTGATCGACGCCAAAAACTATGGGATGAAAAAAAAATCGATATACTAATAACCGAAGCTATGAAAGCAGACCTCTCTCTCCGTAACTCCTATAGCAGAAAAAAATATAATGAAAATAATGACTATGTCACAAAAAAATTCACGCGTCTCACACAGCGAGGAATAACAAGCCCTTACAAAAGATACAAGCAAAATCTTTAAACCTAAAGACGAAATTGACGTAACGGGAAAGACTGTCATGGATGTATTGCATGAAAAGCATACCTCCGGATTGAATCCTGATTCAAGTCTATTTCCACTACCTGACAGCCTCCCCGAATTGACTATTACTACTACTATTACTAGAAGTAGACATAACAAGCGAACATGACGTGTAGTCAGTTGCGAGAAAATTACATGGCGGTGGAGGCCCAACAGGCACCACATCAGAAAATTGGAAAGATTACTTGTAACGATTTGGTGAAGCAAGCCTGCATTTGAGGATTGCAGTAGCAATAAACAATGCATTTAAATAACTTTTTTTGTATCATGGAGCCAAATTCAAGACCCTTATGTCAAGTCGACTAATGCCTAAGTGTGAGACCGATTAGCATTGGTGAATGCCTACGCTTCCTACGCAGGATCCTATCCAAATGCATGAATTTAGTCACCGGGTCTAAGGTCACCGAAGCCTGTGCTCAATCACAACTCTGCAGTGGACTAAGCTGCGATATTGAAGGTGCTGTACACGCTATGAACGACCTTTTCCAAAAAGAATGCCAACCAGGCTGATAGCACTGCCCTCACTAAAGCAGTTCAATTCCAATGGTAATTCCTTTTAAGAGTCTTAGATGACGTAAACCAAGTCTTCGATCCACTAACAAATACACTGCGTACGAATTTTTACGCACTCTACTAGGAGGTGATATCTCACCCTTGGAACCTGACTTATTCTCTCTAACCGTTCAAAAAGGTGGTCTAGCAAACTCCGCTCTATCAAAAATGACAATCATAAATTATGTATGTTCTAAAAACGGTTCTGCAGTCCTCTCAAATGCTTTGAAAGAAAAAACACATATGGACCTCTGTCAACATCATAAATACCTCAAAGCTGCAATACAGAAAGAATGCTGCAAAGAGAAAGGCTCTCTCAATGACGAACTCTTGGATACTGTCTTGGTCAAACTCTCTCCTATCAAAAGAAGAGCGATTAAATGATCAATTTCGACAAATAATGAAAACTTAATCCTCTAACTGGCTATCTATCATACCGACTAAGAAAGACCATTTCGATCTGTCCGCATTAAAGTCCAGAGACGCACTTGCATTACGTTCCACAGATTACCAGTCTCTATGCCAAAATCATGTGATGGCTGTGGCTGCTATGATTTCAATGTTGATCATGCTCTATGTTGTAAAAAGGTCTTTTAACACGTCGTCATAATGAAATTAGAGATTCGTTCTGTGACTTATGTCAACATGCATGGGGAAACGTCGTCACAGAACCCATCATCTCCGAAGGAGACTGCGGACTATGTGGAGATCTTTCTTGCCGTGGAGTTTAGGACAGTCAGAGGGAGGCGTTATTTGATATCCGTGTCGTAGACACTGACGTTCTTTCTTATATTTGACGCCCTGTCGCCTCTGTACTAAAATTCACCGAAGACGAAAAAATAAGAACGCTTTTGAATTGCTAGATGCAACATTCACCCCTCGTGTTACATACGTGATGGAGTATTCGCTTCACAAATGACTACCTCCGTAAAACATCTTGGAGCTGCAATCGCAGACCGCTGGAATAGGTCCTTTAGTGTAGTGGTGGGTAGGCTAAGATCAAGAATCATCATCTCAATAATCCGTGCAACTAGCATGTGCATTCGTGGCACAGGATATAAATTTAAACCAATAGCCATTGATATATAAAACACCCCAATAGCCAAGTTATTCGGCTTCGACGATGGACCGGCTCTCTACCTAGACATTGATGTGAATGTGGCCGACGAACCAAGAAGATGTCGATTGCAATATTTAGTGATGGATAAATGACCTTGTTTTATAAGATAATTATTCAATCATTTGACACTACTGTAGTTACAAATTATTTCGTATTGTAATTTCTTGGTATTTAAAAATAAAAGTTAATGTGCTTAAATAAAGGGTTTTAAAAGGTGATTTCAAAAATATATAACACTTATATTTTTAAATGTACCTAATACACTAAAATGTTAAAAAAAACAAAGTTAATTAAATAATCAAAACAACCCACTGCGTAAGAAACGGACTAAAAAGACGTAAACAAGAAGAACATTATGATGTGCAGTTGGATGATACATCTGGTTTGGGCGAGCCAGATCGCGAATATATATCCTCCGTTGCACACAGCATGATTTTCTTCTTCTTTACATCTTTTTAGGGTTCCGTAGCCAAATGGCAAAAAACGGAACCCTTATAGATTCGTCATGTCTGTCTGTCTGTCTGTCTGTCCGTCCGTATGTCACAGCCACTTTATTCCGAAACTATAAGAACTATGCTGTTGAAACTTGGTGAGTAGATGTATTCTGTGAACCGCATTAAGATTTTCACACAAAAATAAAAATAAAACAATAAATTTTGGGGGTTCCCATACTTGAAACTAAAACTAAAAATATTTTTTTTCGTCAGACCCATACGTGTGGGGTATCTATGGATAGGTCTTCAATAATGATATTGAGGTTTCTAATATCATTTTTTTCTAAACTGAATAGTTTGCGCGAGAGACTCTGCCAAAGTGGTAAAATGTGTGTCCCCCCCCTGTCACTTCTAAAATAAAAGAATGATAAAACTAAAAAAAATATATAATGTACATTACTATGTAAACTACCAGCGAAAATTGGTTTGAACGAGATCTAGTAAGATATTTTTTTTTAATACGTCATAAATCGTAAACCGCAATTTACCAAGTACGGAACCCTTCGTGCGCGAGTCCGACTCGCACTTGGCCGGTTTTTTTTTATTTCGTTTCTTAAGCAGTCCGGTGTTTTGATTTTTTTAATTAACATATTTTTAAATAAATTTATTGTCCGACGGATATATTAACAGTACATTGTCACATATAAAATAATACTAGCATACATATGCCTCATCCCATACTAAGAAACCATGCCGACGTAACTAGCGTTTTTCATCTGATTATACCGATTATTTTTTGTAAATCGATCGCGCTCGTTCCGTGGCGATAGATAGATCACCATCTATTTCCGTGGAACGGAACGGAACCGAACGCGATAGATGTACAAAAAAAAAAAACAGTATAATCAGTATAGAACGTCGGCACGGTTTCTTTTTATGGGATGAGACACTACTGACATTGTTAAAAAAATACAAGATTCAGGGCGAGGCTTGTGATTTTATCGGACGTTATTCCGAGCCCGATCCATGTATACATAAATGGTAAATTATTCTTATTTTGCAAATTGTTCACAGATAGCACTTTTTCACGTCAATCTTTTATGTCAATTAAATTAGCTGACTACTCTGAAAAGAAACGCCAAAACAAACTTAGAGGTCCTTAGAAGAGTCCATAAAATTGATGTAATGGTCAATGCCATGTGTGTGTGTATGTTAATTTTGCACTTTTAAGCTGAATTCGCGTTCCTATTAGAAAGTTACTATTCAATTCAAGTATTTATTCATCAGACCATGATACATACTGTAAGTACCTAATCATAATCAATTACATAATTTAAATAAATAATTAAATAAATAAATTTAAATAATAATAAAATTTAAAAAGTACGATATAAAAAAACCCGACTGGGGATACATATTCGCGGGCTGGCGGACCAAAATCTGGTGTATCCTCCGCCTGCACAGCATGATTTTTTCCTTGTTTACGACTTTTTAGTTCGCTTTTGAAGCAGTCGGGTTTTTTGATTTTATGAATTAAGTTTTTTTTATTTATAACTTTTTAGTTATCACCTCTTAAAACCCTTTATTTTGATACCCCACACGATGGGTTTGGAAGAAAAAAATAAGTTGGGCCACCACAATATGGCACCCAAAATCCGCCATTTTTCTATTATCCAATTTTAATGTTGCCTATGACACTCGCAGGGTTAAGACGCATCGATTGACGTATGAACCAACAAAATCTGCCAACGCGTTTGGTTTCTGGAACGCCACATAGGAACAAACATACATACATACATACTTACATACATACATACATACATAGACTGATAAACACATTACCCTCCTTCGGCAGTCGGGTAATAACGCACTTCTGCCGCGGCCCCGAGTAGGTACCATGTGCCATCTTTTTTATCTAATTTGACAAAAAATATTAGAAATGCTAAAGGTTGTCTGACATTGACTTGCAAGTTTGTGACAAAATATCATTTTTGGGGTCCGTGCCCAAAGGGTGAAAACTGGACCTTATTACTAAGACTACACTGACCGTCTGTCTGTCTGTCACCAGGCTGTATCAAATGAACCGTGATTGCTAGACAGTTGAAATTTTCACAGGTGATGTATTTTTGTTGCCGCTATAACAACAAATACTAAAAACAGAATAAAATAAATATTTAAGTTACTACTTTTGTTGGGAGCATCCCATAAAACATAAGATTTATTTTGCGATAATGGTACGGAACCCTTCGTGCGGGAGTCCGACTTGCACTTGGCCAGTTTTATTTATGCTTTCTTTCTATATGATGATCATCAATATAAAAATCAAAAGATTGAACGAATCATACGGACATGTCGGATTTCGGATTCTGTTCGTGAATTTTCACTACCGAGTAAAATTCAAGTAAGAAATTCAAAATTAATTAACAAACTTTAACAAAGCAGTTGCGGCGTAAGCTACGAGAGTTGGAAGTGTCAGAAACAATGTAGGTCATTCTTACTTCCATAAGATTTTGATACTATGTTGACGTCACTTTGGAACGCTTTCAATATCGAATTTCCACCTTTTTATAACAGAAAATTGAGACAAAAAACCCGCTGAAGTGAATTTTATCACCGTTAACCTCCTGTCATTGACGAGTGCTAAGCACGACACGGTTTTATATAACAAAATATGTTGGAACTTACACCAAAATTAATAACGTTAATTGTCTAAAAATACTAATACGGTAGATTACTGAAAATTATTTTTTTGTCCGTCAGGTAGATTAATAAAAAATATTGGACACGTATTTTCTTTTGACACGTAAACAAAGTGACGACGATATAATCTTAAATAATCGTGAAACGTCACGCCACTAGTACACTTTATACTGCCTTAGTGACGTCACAAGCCCCCACTCCAGAACTTTGATGCGCTTTAACTTTGTAAATTTTCATTGATTTGGTAAAGCAAAAATATGTGTCCAATATTATTTTTGATGATCTCACTGACGGTCTAATTAGAATTATCATTTTTTTACCCATGAAATATTAAACCCTATTAATTTTATTTTTATTTTTTGATGGATTAATTGTTCCTCGCAAAACATATGGTTATAAAGTGGTAGTTTCTTGTCCCATGATCGCTTTCAAAACTTGTAAGGTTTTTGGCAAACACGAGATTTCAAAACTCTGCATTAATTACTGTATACCCAACGCAGGGTAATTTTTTGTTAAAAAAAAACAAAACATTTAATATTCTGTGCCCGACTATCTAGTTCGTGCGCTACTGAACGAAAAAAACATACAAAAAGAATCTCTCCGGCGGGGAATCGAACCCCGGTCTCCCGCGTGACAGGCGGGGATACTTACCACTATACTACCGAAGACTCGATTATGTTGGCGAAATTAACGTTCACATAATAATATCTTAGATAACATAATCTGCCTACTGGCTATTATGCAGTGTGATTATTGAGGTAAAGTTTAAATTAAAGTCGATTTAAATTAGATATCTATCTTTTCACAAAGCACCCGGTTTTAGTTGATAACAGTTTTGTGTGAAAAGATAAAATCGACCATTGATGCGTCAACTAGAATAACAGGAACGGATCAGCATCAAACATAATATAGATATGTAGGTTACAAAGTATACACAAAGATAGCCTATGAACCTAACACTTTGATAAGCAGTTCATGAACTATGGATGATTTGTATTCTTTCCGCTGTCAAATCAACTTCATCTAAACATTTTCATGGTTCTAGTGTTTTGAGCTTCCAAACTTGCAGACGTGACCAGACATTGCAACAGAAAGTAGAGAGGTTAGGGAGAACAAAGGGTGTTTGTTAATGTACCCACGATTCAGGAAAAAGCGCTTAATATTCAATAAAATAAAAAAATGTTGAGTGAACGTAAATGAAACAAAAGGAGTATGAAAGCATCGTAGAAGGTGGCGTTATGTGGTTTCTGCTTACCCTCGATTGGAAAAAGGTATTATATGAGTGCGCAATAACATCGAAGACTTTTCTATTTTATTTTCAGCTCGACTCGCCGTTCACAACAGCGTGCTGGTGCCTATATTGAAAAAAAGACATGAAAGTAAGAAAGTAATGCAGTAGAAATGCGCTCCTTGCGGAGTACGTGTGGTGTAACTTTAAATGATAGATTGAGGAATGAGGTAATAAGACAACGTTGTGGTTTAAAATAAGATGTAGTGAATAAAATTGAAAAGAGTATGTTAAGAGGGGACTCTAGTGAGACTTTCTCCATACAAACACATTCTGCTGTTTTCTTCGAGGATAATGCCTCTAGAGCAATGATTTTTTTTCCATAAAATCTAGGTCTAATTAATACGTGCCTGTATCATTTTCTTTTTTCCAAAACATAATCACAAAAAGAAATATGACAATCCAAAAATCTGAAAAAAATGCCCGTTTTTACTGCCATGTTCAGAAGACTTTCAGACAAAATTTATAAGTTTTTAATAAAAAAGGAAATGATAGGAGCATAGATATACTTTTCCTCTAAATTTTGATATAAGAATTTTTTAGATCAGACCAGTTTTCATGAAGAAAACAGCAGAATGCGAAACGTCTTTTAGTCAAAGTTTTTGTAGGTAAAATCAGCCTGAGCTACAGTTGTCCCTTTCGCACTTTACGGGGTGAGTTTGGAGGTGACGCGACGGCAATAGTTTCTTCAAATACCTATTTTTCAAATTCCTGTTGACTAGAGTCCGCTCTTAAGATGGTTTGGCCATGTTGAGAGGATGAATGAAAGGCGATTAACGAAATGTATTTACAAGGCAGACGTGAATGGAAACGCCGGGAGGGGACGCCCTAGAAAGACATACAAATACCTTATAGTTGATGTTCTTCAGAAAGGCCAAGTGCGCAGTACCCATAACCGGCTTGTGTGTATTACTAGATGTATGAATGTGTGTGAAGCAAAAGAAGTATGTAAGGATCGTAGCAGGTGACGTTCTGTAGTTTCTGCCTACCACCATGGGAAAAAGGCGTGAGTTTATGTATGTTATGTTTCATCTCCAAGCTATGACGAGGTAAAAATACTTTCCCCACTTATTTTCCTTCACAAATTGTATGAAAGGCCTCATGATCAAAGAATAAGAATAGGGTATGGTATTTAATGAATGTGTGTGTATAGCAATTAGCTTTTCAAAGGACTGGCGCGACATAAGAAATTGTGCCCAGCCTCCCCGATGCAAGGTCAAGTCACAAAATACGTAACCTAAGCGGGCGTCGGCCGCGGCGCGGCGCGCCGTTCATGTGGTTTTGCTAGTTAGGTATTAGTAGTGGAGTGTTACCCACCACCACACTACTAGTACCTAAAAACAACTACTAATCACCTCCTGGTTATCCGCACATCTACTCCCACTCCGTCCGTTGTGCTTGGGGGTTTTGGTTAACATAGCCAGCCTAGCTCCGCCCAAAAACACAGTCGCTTCTTGGGAGCTTAACAGCCTACGCAAGCGTAATTATCCCTATGATTCATCATCATCATATCAGCCGAAAGACGTCCACTGCTTGACATAGGCCTCCCTCAAGCGTCGCCACATTGACCGGTCCCGTGCGTCCCGCATCCATCGGATCCCCGCAACCTTCACCAGGTCATCGGTCCACTTGGTGGAAGGCCTTCCAACGCAACGTCTTCCAGTTTGCGGTCGTCACTCCAGAACTTTTCTGCCTCATCAGCCATCCGTTCTGAGAGCAATGTGCCCTACCCTCCGCCACCGCCTTCTTCGGGCTATGAACCCTGGTTCTCTTGGGTTAGAAGCGTTATGATTACCTCTCGATAAGACTAAATATAAATAGCAGATATGACTAGTTCGCTATAGGACTGTTTGGACTAGATCGCAATAAGGCCAGATAGAGTAACGACTATTTTTCGTTTGTTTTTTGAAGTAAAGTTATCGAGATCAAGCATTAAGTTCTTTTCCTCGGTACCTAAATCATCAGATCTCTACATCTCTGATGATGTTTTTTTTTCCCTATGATTATTCTAAGGTTATTTATTATTTATTTATTATATGCTTTATTGTACACCTTAAAATACAATTATAAAAAGAAACTTAAAATTAATACAAATACAATGGGCGGCCTTATCGCATAGCGCGATCTCTTCCAGGCAACCTAGTATGGGCAGTAATTTTCTGGACTTGAAGTGTCAGTTAGTTAGTTTATATACTACTAGCTGTTCCCCGCGGCTTCGCTCCCGTGGGCCACCCCACAGGACCCGTTTTCGGGATTAAAAAATAGCCTATGTCACTCAGGAATAATGTAGCTTTCGTTTGGTGAAAAATTTTTAAAATCGGTCCAGTAGTTTCAGAGCCTATTCGGTACAAACAAACAAACAAAAAAATCTTTCCTCTTTATAATATTGGTATAGATAATTATAATAGAAACACAGATAAATACATATGCTAACATATACATATGTTACATACGTTATTTCTACTTAGGCTGAGAAGAATTTTAGTTAATCACGGGCATACATTCGGTAAAAGCATTTTTATTTGCCAACAGTCAGTTGCCCGTGACAATGGCAATGTGTTTTCCATTAAAACTTCATTTTGACATCTATAGTGACTTGGTTTGGTATGAACAGGAATATTTTTTGGCGACTATTTTTCAAAGTAAAACCCTGAAAGCTGTATGATCAAAGAGAAAGAAGATTACCGTGTAAAGCAATTAGGGTGTCAAAGGTTGAAACTGTACCCGACGAAGTCCATACAAAGTCATGCGACAATGTTACCAACGTCACAAAATAGGTACAGAAGGTTGACTATAGAGTCGCCCGCGGTGGGTTCTCGCATTGTTGAGGCGGGGGGCGGGCTCAGTAGCCATGGCTTGGTCACCCACCGTGAACCTTAGCCCTATGAAAACATTGATGTGCGCGTGACCCTGAAATAACTCGTTGTATAGCTAGAGTCACGGTAATATTACGATGCTAGTAGGTATATGAAAATTATTTTATAGGCTTACCTTTCGGACCTAATTTAAAAATAAATATCTCTGGCAACCAAAAACAGCACAATATCTCTATTATCTATACTATAATATTATAAAGAGGGATGATTTATATATTGAATTGTATTTTTGTATATAAAGAATAAAAATCAAAACTACCGGACTAATTTCAAAAACTATTTCACCATTGGGAAGCTACACTATCCCCGAGTGGCATATTCTACTTTTTATCCCTGTATTCCCATGGGAACAGGAACTTCGCGGGTGAAATCGTAGTAGTTTATAATTTCTCTTTGCCATATTAAGTAGGTACTTTATTTATTTGGGGCAAACAAACAGTGACACATTACATTTTGCAACTTAGGTACTATTACAAAAACGTTTTTATCATTTATAATAAAAATCAAATATGTTCTTATTTCAATCAAATATTCACAAATCGCACGCATAATGCTTACAAAACCATATGTTCGTCACTGCGGCGCGTTCAACTGTTTGTGTGACGAAGTGTTGGCTAAACTCGAGGCGCGTAGGTATTAATTGCGTTCCGACCGTTTGTATGAAGATAGAATACTGCTTTCATTACCGTGTTAGAGTCAACCTTCTGTACCTATCCATCTTGCAGTGCGGTACACAGGAAATGGAACGGAATGGAAGACTAATGGGACCTTGATGGGAGTTGGAGTGTTGTTAAGCTATACTTTGATGGGATACAAAAAGGTAATATACTCATAGCAATTAACATTCTATGTAAACAAGTCCTTAATTAGGGGTTTCGGAATAGGTTTAACGATATGGATAGAAAGAACTATTAGGTTTGACTTATAATTCAGAGTGTAAGTTGAATGTCGATAGTAGTTAAATTTAGCAGTCCAAACATACTTGTAGAAATGAATAAATGGATATTAACTCCCAATGCTGTGTAGTTTCTTTTCTTATTACGTAGCCGTTTATGTAAAATATATAAATAGCTTGTTAAAGCGGGTTTGCCTGCGTGAATGTTGGCAATTATCCTAGTATCAGTATCTAAACGGGATTAAAATCTATCACTACACTGAAGTTTATCGAAATTGTTTACGCGGTTTAGGTGTGACAACGTAACAAATAGACATATGTAGTCCCAGGAACTTGATATCATTTCATAATATCAAGTTCCTGGGACTACATGTAGACGAAAATATTAAATGGAGTAATCATATTAAAAATTTAATTAATAAAACTAAATCAGTTTCAGTACGCTCTACATAATCTCAGTAAAATAGCAAGCCACGAAACCGTACTAACTGCACATCATGCATATGTATCTTCTATATTACGTTATGGCATAATATTCTGGGGAAATTCATCAGATAGGGAGGTACTTTTAAGAACAGTGTGCCAAATAATAGCTACTGACAGTTGTAGACCACACTTTATTGAGCTAAAAATAATATATTTTCCTTCTCTATACGCATTTGAAGTAGCAATGTTCGTAAAAAAACACTTCAATTTATTTGAAACCCTGACTATATATACTTCATAAAAGATAGCTTGATCTCTGCGACAGCTGTCAGTATCAATACAGTAACAATAGCGCTTGACAGTCTTACAATAACGTATACGTCAGTTTGACATATGTAAACGTCACCGAGACAAAATTCACAATTCATTCATTATGCCTCATGAAACAGCATTATACGCAAAAAGCTTTCTGGGAATGGCTTCAGAAATTTATAATAATATACCCACGACTATAAGGCTTAGCACGCATTGCGATTTTTATTCGCGCGAATTTTTTCCGCCGCTGAGAATGATGATAACAAATTTTCAAAAAGCGTTCCCTTCCATTTGTGAATTCATTACAGACAATTTGAATATATAATAATTAAGTACGTTGTTGTGTAAAGATTTTATTTCTGTAAGTTGTAAAAACACTTATATGTCGATCATATTTTTTAAAACTAGATGACGTCGGCGTTTCCTATCTCGAAACAAAATCAGAGGTCAAAGTTTCTTTTAAAGTCCAGACATAATCTTGGTTAGATCATGTGATGACCATGTAGATTGGTGTCTTTTAAGGAAACAACCAGCCAGTTTGAGTCGACCTGTCCAGTCAGTGCACACATTTGTCAGTAACCGTGCAGCTCAACCAGAATTTAAGTAGTTCAACGATTCGACGAACAATACCAAAGAAAAGACACTCGGGTCGGCCACACTGCCAGACCATGATTAAAACTAACTAACAAATTAAAATAAATAACAAACAAAAAAGGTAAATTGAGGAAAAATTTAAAAAAAAAATTAATTGGAGCAGCTCAATCCCAAGCCTTTTTGACCTCAACGTAATCTTTAACGGTATAAAACGCTATCTGCACAACTTACGTTTAATGAATGATTTGAATTTATTAAGGTTTAGACTAGTTTAATTTATTAAGTTGGTTTAGCTTGTACGTGGCTTGGAAGCTTATTATAAAAGCGTATACATTGAGATCTGAACGAGGGACTTATTCCCCGCCCTGGCTTTGACTAAGTCATAATAATATATGGCCTAAAACCATCTGGTATAACGTGCCTTTCAAATGGTAAAAGATTTTTTCAAATAGGTGTAGTGGTTTCAGAGATTACCCTACATGTAGGACATGATTCGGGCTCTCTTTATAATATTAATTAAGATTTACAAATATTTGATTAAGCGTTTAATAAGTAAGGTTAAGAGGAAATACGGGTAGAGAGCTCGACTGATTTTCCTCAGTGAAATATCTTCCTCCTACAGTATTGGACAAAGGAGATGTTCCAGAAATGTATGGAGCCTGGGCCAGGTCTATGTACAGTTTATGTAAAAATCGTTATTTAATATAGTAACCGTTTTATAATGTTAATTTTCTTTGATTTCACTTCGTTTCAAAGTAAATTCAAATTAACTTTGTCAAGTAGAGCAACACACCATCTATATAAACATGGTGGATCAGATCAGTAGTCTGCGAATAATGTCATTTTGACAATGACATTTGATTGACGTGTCATTGTAAAATCTGCGTTATAAAAAAATAACACGAGTTCAATTGCAACAAAGAATCAATTAATCAATATCCGTAGTAGCAAACTGGGTTGCAAAACTAAAACTACCACTAAAAACGCCGAAACATATCCAATTCAAAGCCAAAGCAAAAAATGACTCAAAAACGTCACTTCTTAAAACTGTCAAAGTCGTCGAACGTCATGTCAAACACAACCGTCATGGCTGCCCTAAAAATAGGGTTATCTTAGTAAAAAATTGATCAAATGATATTTTTTTACGCCTGTACCCTTTTTCAAATTAATTTATTAGTATTTTTATGGTATTCCTCTATTTTTTTCCTATTTATCTATGTAGTGTACATATAGATGGCCCAAAATCGAACATCTCCTTTAAAAGATATTCTATAAATTGAATAAAAAGATATATGTTGTCCTTCTATGTTTTTCATTTTTCATTTGTAGTTGTCAAATTGTACACCAGGCCTCTGTTGACAGCGCAAGTTTGAGCATATTTTGAGGGTTCTAGTGCTTCTAAGGATAAATTGTCATCAAAGATGAAAACACAGGGCACAGTATATAAGTTTCTTTAGCAGTGTATGGAATATCTTTTAAATTGGTCCAATATTTTGGGAAGAAATAGGCGAGAGCCAAACCTTGAATTATGATTTTTTACTTAGGATATTCAGTCGGATGTCTGCGACCAAATTTCCTCTTATGGGGGGCTATTTTTATCACTAGTATGAGCAGATTCCATTGAATTTATAAGGTTTCGTAAAGGTTGGTATGTAATTAAACTTGTAATTTAGATTGTGGAACTTGACAATTGTGGCTTCTTCATCTATTATTACTTTGATGTCTATTACTGTAGGTTTCGTGTAGAAAAAGAACGAGAGTTTTCTGAAATAACGTCTCCCAATCGTCGCCCAGGAAAATCGTCGCTCCAGGGACATGGAAATGGTACAGTTATACCACACAATACAACATTCAAGATATTGAAGGAACTAAACACCAAAATACAATTTAGAATAAAAAAAAGATTATAAACAAAACAGTTTTAGCAAAAACTCACATGTCTGATTGTCTAATACAAAGTTCTTTGCGTATTTTTTTTTAATGTTGGTATATGATTTTATGAAAACAAAGTTCCCGTACTTGGATTCAATATAAGAGCCAGCCAGCCAGCGGTGGCAAACGACGTTTTATTAGTTTTTCTATAATATTTGTTTGTCCCCGCTTGCAGCACCTCATAATATTTAATATCTATTTTAATATATTTTATTATTTCATTGAATAAATATGTCACAAAACTATATAATTATTATGGTGCTTCTAGATTACTTCACAGAATCAAATCAATTATACCTAGTACTTGTTTTCTTTTTATAGTTCATAATTTTTTGCTGTCGGATTTTTTGTTTTTTCATAATAATTTGTTTTTAGTTTTATTAATGAACGAGTTCTCCAAATAAGTTAATTATGAATACTTAATAAGTAACTTAAACAGTAGTATGTATTACATTGTTTCATTTGATAGCTTCAATCTAGGGGTCTTTAAGTCAAGAGTGAATAGGTTATTTCTAGGCAAGTGTGTTTCACCGTCGACCACATCATCGCTTACCATCAGGTGAGATTGTGGTCAAGCGCGAGCCTATAGGTTATAAAAAAAAAAATTGTTATTGTAACGAAATAACATTGTATGACCCTCTTTTTGTGGGGAGGGGGGGGGGGGGGGGGCTATAGCCTATGTCACTTTCACAATTGAGACGAATCCAACGACACCTCATATATATATCATAATTCGTTGGGCTGTAGAGCGTGCCAAAGACAACAAATTTACATTCATACATGACATAATATATATTCATACTCTCGAAAAACATCCAACCCTCCTTCGGCAGTCAGGTATAAAACAAACCTTCGGCAAATGCCGCATTCCATGTTTCTTGGGAGGTTGCTAATTGTAAATAAATAGAAATACAATTGAAATATAATAATGTATTGGAGTCCCAAAAGTGTCGGAAACATGTAAATTTCATTGTTGCCCGGTGAACCATTAAAAGCCATCTGCGCCTCCCCGGAAGTGTATAGGAAATATGTTTTCCTGGTATCAGGAATTATAAAACGACTACTTTCTGCCCACGGCTTCACCATCATGAAAGTTGAATATTAACCTCTCCCGGGAACGTAACTACTTCCGGGATAAAAAGTATGGCATGTTCTGGCCAAGATCCATCCGTGTTCTAAATTAAACACAGCGGTATACCCTATCAAAATTAACATCCGGAAAACCCAAGAGATGCGTACAGGTGGGAGGAATTATTCACCGATATTAATCGGCAGAGAGGTTGTGGAACGCGTCCACTAATTCACGTACCTCGGGAGCGTCGTGTCAGAGACTGAAGGAACTGATGAGGATATCACTTAACGGATCGTCAAAGCGCGAGCTACCTTCGCGCAGCTGAGACCTGTGTGGCAATCACAGAAACTGACCCGAAGGGTTAAACTCAAAATCTTCGGGTCCTATGTCAAATCCGTGCTTCTCTACGGGTGCGAAACGTGGCAGGTAACAAAAAACATCGCACGCCAAATCCAGGTCTTCGTCAACCGATGTCTTCATTGCATCCTCATAATTTACTGGCACTTATCTTTAATGTTGGAGAGATGGCAGATCAAGCGGCGTAAATGGTGTTGGATTGGTCACACGCTCCGGAGGGATTCCGATCACATTCCTAAACAGGCCTTGGATTGGAATCCTCAAGGAAAAAGGAAGCGTGGCCGTCCCTGTCAAACCTGGCGACGCACCGTATGGGCTGAAGCGACGAGTATCGGAATGATGTGAGCGCGAGGTGAAGCGCGAAGCCCAAGACCGGTCCAAAGACGGAGGACTGCTGTGGAATCCCGCTGCCCCAGCTAGGGGCCATATGATCTTAAGTCAAGTATACCCCATTACACTGAAATATTAGTGTAGTTCAACTGTTGAGGCGTGATTGATTTAAAACAAACAAAACGCCAAACATCTAAAAATTAAATACATATTTACATTTTAACCTTGGGTGTGGCAAAAAATACAGGCAGTGGAATAAAAGCTGTATAAATGCGTTCCTTGCAAATTATGTAGCGTGTAACTTGCAATAATAGAAGAAGAGAGAGTGGCAAAAATTTAAGTATACATTTAGATTGTTTAGTCATATTGAGAGGATGAATGAAAGAATACTTACAAAAGGTATTTACTCGTACTTACAAGGCAGACATGATTTGAAACGCCAGGGGGATACGCAATAGAACGACATGAACGAATTAAATCTTAACTTTGCTGTTCTTCAGAAACGCCAGGTGCGTAGTACTCTCTACCGGCGTGCGTGTATATAAATGAACGTAATAGAAGCTAAAGGAGTCCTTAAGGTGGCGTTCTGTAGTGTCTGCTTTCCCCCATGCATAAAAGCATGAGTATATTTATGTGTGCAGGTATGTATGTAAACGTTCCAACTCATAGACAAGTTCGTTCATATTTATTAAATGAGTAGGAAGGAGGATATTGAACATCAATGTTATTGATACCAAGCTTGTAAATTTGGGGGAACAGTTAAAATCACACCGACCGTTGTAAAACATAACAATGCTAGAAAATGCTAACAAATAAAATAGTTAAAATCTTTAATAAGCCTATTATGAGCTATCCATTAACTAGCTTTTGCGCATTTTTTCAAACAAGAAGAAAATGGGGTACAGATTTATTTATTCAAATCTTTATGCTCAAAGGTACAATGGCGGACTTAATGCCTTAGGCAATCTCTACCAGTCAACCAAGATCATCAGTAAAATTATGCTGTGGGTTATGCGGCATGGTGATCGTTAAAAGAACGAGGTTTATTCCCACAAATATAAATTACAGAGACAGACAGACAGCCTTAAGACAGTCACCCGGATACATATAGAAATGATGTTGCTATTGATAATATAATTACAGTGTAAAGCCAAACCCGGCATTACATTAATGCATCCATTCTTTATTATTATACGAGTTAATGCGAAAGTGTGTCTCTCGGTTACGATTTCAAGTCCAAACCTCAGAAAGATGTTTTATGCAACTAACACGGATAGAGGTAGCATAGGTACTTGAAGTCCCGTTAGTAAGTTCCCCTGTATTCCATAATTTGGTATCATAAATAACACGGAGCAGGTGTGTGTCGTCTTCGCAATCGACCAGGCACTGACGCCATTCACTATCGCTTAGGGTTTCCTACGAATACTTCCCTAGGTGTGTCAGCTATACCCGTTCCGTTTGCTCAGAACAACTGCTTGCTAATATTACACAATACGATTACAATAATATTTGTGAACACCGTTATCCTCGATATCCGTCAGTACCCACTTCTAATACCGGCACGTACGCCAAAGTGTGCTTTGATCATTCTGTATTTGATGTTCGTACGATTCAAGGACTTGTTGTTAAAAATAGGTTTAGGTATGAATATTGGTGATTTGCTGCTGTCTAATAAAAAATAGAATAGAAAAAGCTAGCTTGCAAATTCAATTAGAGATGGCCTTGGAGACTGGATTCCTGATTGAGTTCAAAGGATTTTTTTTCTTATATTCTTCTGAGTGGTGGACATTATTTTACAAACATTGCTTGTCAGAATAGAATACAATAGAATACTCTTTATTATATACACCATATAAGTTACAGAAAGTAAAGACGAAGAAAACATTACACTGGGTGACACAATGTCAGATTAGTTGATATGAGCATTGGCTTCAGCAAAGGATACATTATTTGGAAAAAGCTTTTAGAAACGAAGGTATTAGTGAAAGACCGGTTCAACCTAGTTGAACAAATAAGCAACTGTGCACTTTAGATTTTTAAGATATTTCATAGTAATATATATTTTTAAAAAAACAGCATCATCCCGCGACTACACCTGTGGTCTGTCGCACATAAAAACTTTTTAACAAAAAATCCAACCGACTTCCAAAACAAAACACTACAAGGAAAAAATTAATTTCTTTTCGGTAGAAGAAGTCGGTTTGAAAGTTTTTTTAAATATCTCTTTTTAGTTTTGGTAGGTACCTTCAATTGCCATGAAAATTATTAATAACAGAAGTTCATATATAGATTCCAATAAGCCCAAACACGACTAGGATACATTGTTTTTATTTCGGTGTTCCAGTGCCTCCCTTCCGGTTTCATCAGACCAGTTCGATGGTATAATTTTCATGAGTTACATTTATTTATAAGTATTTGCTTTGTCATAGTCAGTTAACTATTCGAGATATCTTATACCCGTAACATACTTAGCATTAAGGAGTTCCAGTGGCCATCTGTGGTCTTCTTAATCAGTTCCACTTCACCAAATGATACTTTCTGAGTACAAATTATTATATTGTTGATGAAAATACCAAAATCGCTATATGTATGTCTATAATATTTGAGGAGTTCCCTCGATTTCTCCAGGATCCCATCATTATATCCTGACCTGATGACCATGGAACCACCTGGGAAGTATACCCTTTCAAACAAAAGAAGAACTTTTCATATTGGTCCAGGCGTCTTTGACTAATCGGGGAAATACGTTAAAATAAAAGATTCCGACGAATTGATGTCATCCTCCTTTTTTGGAAGTCGGTTAATAAGTAGCCGGCACTCAGCGATAGTGTAGTATTATTTTAAAATATATATTATAGATTAGCCAAACATTTTTCTTAATCTGATAGGTAAGTAGGTATAGTTCTCAACCAAACTTCTTCGCCGCCCTGAAGTTGGCTACAATGGCTGCGCAGTAGGCAATCTCCTACAAAACAGCAACAAGCCGTGCCTTGCGAATCGGAAAGCCAATTTTAGGGTGGCCAAGAACTATAGTTTGGCGAGAACTATACTTCCCGTGATTGCCTCATACGCAAAAACTACAATAAAACAGTTTTACTTCTCTATAATAAGTTATTCAGTTATATAGATTGTAAAAATTAAAAATTTGTATTACAGAAGTTGTAACATGACTTACGTTATTTTAATTGGAAATGTCTGCGGTCACCGTTACTCATCGTTTTAAATTAAAATACAAACCCCTGGAGGTAATGTTTTTATAACGAAGAAAAAAAACCGAATTCAATTTTCAATTACGTTCAAGTACTCTCTGTAAAATTCTCTCTGTAAAATAAATAATTACTTATTAGAAAATTGTTAAGTAGGTTTTATTTACAATATCTGTTTGTATAAAAACAGTTATAATTATCTTAATATTTAGCAAGGGTTTGGAAGAAGTGTACATATAGGTACACCTGTTTTATACATAGGTAATTCTGTGTAGATATGAAAATTAATATTTATTATTTTGACAATCTCGGGACCTATATCAGGCAATGTGACACCAACCGACGATTATCCCTGTATGTACTACGCAAGTGTACCCAGGGGCAAACCCCAGTTGGTGCAGGACTATTGCAAAATATGGAGAACAAATTTATAGGCCTAAGCTATAGCAGGACTCCTGCCTGACCACTGTTGAACTACACGGCTATAAAATGGCAGAGGGGGACTTGCACACTCAATTAATGGGCCCTCATAAAGGGTCGCTAGCACTTTAGTGACGTAGCGCCAAGGGGCAACATATGCGGAGGCTCTTGAGGAGTGGAGAGGTATACCACAGCTATCAGGACAATCCCGGATGTATGGTCATGATCCCTACCAGCATTTTACTGGGTTAAGTTCCTTCCGCCGAGTACGTATGCTTTTGCGAATCTTCTCTCAAGCCAGCCAATTAAGGAAAGATGAAGGTGGGAGCTCTGTTCCCCGCCAGTGTTCACTCCGACCGGCCTATAAAGGCAAGCCGCAGGTGAGGGACAATCCTGGAGATCAGGTCCGTGAGGTCGCCACAAAGCTGCCCTGCGGATATATACTATTAATTTATTTACGGCTTATGTTTAACAAACCACCAGATCTAGTAAAATGTACGGCAAAAATTACTTTATATTGCCAAAAATAGTAAATGATCATCAAAATTAAATACCCATTTTAGCGTGAAATTAGAACCAAAAAATTTACCACTTGTGATCCTACTTAAAGCAACCAACTCCAAAATATGATTGTTAAATCCAAAAATAGTTAATGACCACTAAAAAGTAAACAGTATTTTAATATGAAATGACATTTAAATATGTAACATCTTCATAACCTATAAAAGTAAATTATGCCAGATAAATCATTATATACCTAAAAATAGTAAATAAACCCCAAAAGTTTGACCCTATCATATTGTAAAATCATTACTAAGGTCTGAGCTGTTTATGACTAATTATTTTAACCTCTACTAACTAAATAGCTATTTTCTATGTATTTCGAGTTTATTCAATAAGGCTAAGACATAAACAACACGTATAATTTAAATAATCATTTTATTAAAATTTTAACAAACTTACAAAATCTGACTCTGTGTAATTAACATTTATGTTAATCATTTAAAAATCTTTTAAACTCGGACTCCTTCAGGAGGCTGAGCTCAACAGCGGAACACAAGAACTCGGACTCGCTAAGTTTTCGTTTCGTTCCATAATAAAATAAAAATAGACGAACAGAATAAGTATACAAAACCCACATGCATCGTATCCAAGTGATCCCGCGTATCATATTTGGTAGTATAGCAATATTTTATTGCATTCCAACGGTGTATTTAGGTAGAAATAGCGCAATATTTTGCTATTAAAATTTGGTGATTAATGTACTTAATTTGGTTTTATAGTACAATTTAAAGTGCAGTCATGACTAAAATAGCTAGAACCATTGTAATTTTTGGTTTAGGATATTTTTTTTGCTGATTGATATATATTTTAGGTAATACGGTTTATGTTCACAAAACTATATTTGGTGGTCATTACATTTATCCGCTTTATTTATTTCCAAAATACTTAATCTGTTTTACATTTTAGCCGCACAACAAAAACCTCACAGGGTTTAACTGTATGATGGCGAGCTGTTTATTTTAAACTAAATTACAAATTGCAATCCTGAGTTATTAAGAATTTGCTAAATTATGGCAGAACACTTCAGAGATTTTTATAAATAAAATTTTGCCACATTTTGCCTGTTATACGAGTATTTCAGTTTCAAAAAAAACGGGTGATTAAAATAAGTTCGTATAAAGAGTACACAAAAGCTTCTGCAATTACCTATCAAGCTGCTGAATCATCATTCAGATTCAGTAGGTAGTTGGGCCCTCTGCCTCAGACAAAGTGAAAACATATTAGCGAAAACGATTGCCAAGGTGGAAAATGCACAAAATGTGTTAATAGTAATTTTGCATTTCTAAATGTATTAATTCATAAATGTAAAAAGTAGAGCATTTCCAACTTGCACGGCCGACTACCATACCTACGTAAAATAAAAATGAAACAAGAGAATGGGGACAAAATGGAATAAATCATTATTACAGTGTTGTGATTCGTGGTTTAAAAGCCCATAAATGTAACATGTACATTAAATAAATAAACAAATGAATACTTTACCGCTCGTATATCTTCTGCGTTAATGGCGAATGTATTTATTTGTACATGCTTTTAAGTTACAATAGTTGACGAGTTTTTGCCAGCGTCTTCGCCCACGAGAAAGTCTATTTATTTATTTATTTATTATAAGGTACACCAACAGCATTACATACAAAACAGTTTGTAGTAAACAAGGAAAAAATAAAGGCTGGTATGTATGCCTATTACAGGTATACGCAGCTCACACCATATGGTCAGAAACACTAATTTATTAAAAAAAAAACAAAATATAAATATCAAATATTAATTTAAACTTAAAAAAACACATCTTAGAAATAAAAAGATGCAAAATGAAAAACAGACAGAATAAAAAAGAATAAAAAAAGTTAAATCAAAAAACCCGACTGCCTCAAAAGCGAACTAAAAAGTCGTAAACAAGGAAAAATCATGCTGTGCAGTCGGAGGATACATATTCGCGGGCTGGCTGACCAAAATCTGGTGTATCCTCCGCCTGCACAGCATGATTTTTTCCTTGTTTACGACTTTTTAGTTCGCTTTTGAAGCAGTCGGGTTTTTTGATTTTTTAATTTAACTTTTTTTATTTATAAGTTTTTAGTTAAGTTTTTTTCGAATTAGATACATTTAAACATATAAGTGTTATATATTTTTGAATATATCACCTCTTGATACCCTTTATTTTGATACCCTACACGCTGGGTTTAGAATAAAAAAAAAATGTGGGGCGCCACAATATGGCGCCCAAAATCCATTTTTCTATTTTCCAATTTTAATGTAGCCTATGACACTCGCAGGGTTAAGACGAATCGATTGACGTGATGAATCATCAAAATCGGCCAACGCGTTTGGTCTCTGGAACGCCATATAGGAACAAACATACATACATACATATATACATACATACATACATACATAGACTGATAAACACATTACCCTCCTTCGGCAGTCGGGTAAAAAGAAGGATAAATATGTTCGTAATTAGCTTAAGTTGAAGTATTTGCGCACTCCCGTACCTCCGAGACTGCTCGTCTAAACTTATTCAGTGAAATACCGTGTAAATCGGTATCTGGTGTTGTACAAAAACTATTATAGCTTCTACACATGCGGAGAAGTGGAGCGTTGAGGCCTAGGTTGGTTTTGCGGAATGGAATATGTAGTAATTTTGTGATGAGATGTCTGGGTAGTTTTGAAGGGACTGAATATTGGATACATTCTACTAAATCACTGCACTTAATAAACCCGTTTGCTACTTTGTAAAGGAAAATTAGATCACGCGTACGGCGACGGTCACGCAGTGTCTTTATTTTGAAAAAGTGTAGGCGCTGTACATACGGCCAGCGATGACTAATTCCCCTAGATATAAATGCAAGATGTTTAGTGAAAGCTCTTTGAATTTTTTCAAGTCTTTGCGAATGAACAGCGTAGAGTGGGTTCCAGGCGACACTGGCGTATTCCAACCGACTTCGCACTAGGGTGTTAAACAAAACTATTTTGGTCTTTGGTTGTTGGAAGCCTCTTATGTTGCGTTTAACAAAATCCAGCATCTGCGCTGACTTCTTTACGACATCGTTGATGTGTGGCACGAAGGTGAGCCCATCACCCACCAGAACCCCTAGATCCCGGATTTCTCCAACCTTTGCCAACGAGGTGTCGCATAGTGTGTAGGTAGTTGGGAATGATGACTTTTTTCTAGAGAAACGGATGTGAAAGCATTTTTGGGGGTTTAAGGTCATATTGTTGGTTTGCACCAATTTTCGACGTTTGTTAAATCGTTTTGAATAAGTCTGATGTCTTCAGGCCCAGTGATTTTTTTGTAAATCTTTAAGTCATCTGCAAACAACATTGTTTGACAGTGCCTGCTATGATTTGTTATTTCATCCACAAATAGTAGAAACAAAACTGGTCAAGGTGGGAACCTTGTGGAACACCGGAGCGTGCATGAAATTCGTAAGAAACATAGCCATTGACAGCAACGAACTGTGAACGATTTACAAGATAGGTTGCAAACCATCTCAACAAAGATCCGTGGACACCACTGACCTCAAGTTTTGCTATCATGAGTGGATGACTCACCTTATCGAACGCGCTGTGAAATCTGTATATATTGCGTCGACTTCGTGTCCGCAATCGAGCGCTTCAGATATGTCGGATAAATATCTGATTAAATTAGTCTCTGTGGAACGTCCAATTCGGAATCCATGTTGGCTATTGGAAAGCTTAGTGTCCAAGTAGTTGGTAATGATGGGACAAACGAGACACTCGAAAAGCTTTGAAAAACATGATAGGATGGAAATAGGCCTGTAGTTTTTAATATTGCTGGAGTCGCCTTTTTTGTGTACCGCCACGATCCGAGCCTTCTTCCATTTTTCTGGAAATACTCCCGACTCTAAAGATCGATTAAATATTAGACACAGTGGCTCGGCAAGTGCTCTCCCACATGATTTAACAAAAACTGGTGGCATACAATCGGGACCAGCACCCTTGGATGTATCAAGTTTCTTTATCTTCGCTAAAACTTCTTGTGGAGAAATTTTTATGTTACTAAGCACTCCGGATGATTCTTGGATGTTTGTTTTGGTACTGCCATTTGGGTCGGTGAAAATTGAAGAAAAATGAGAAGCAAAAAGATTTGCAATGTCATTACCAGTATTAGCTACTACATCGTCCATGTGCATTCTGGCTGGAATCACTGATTTACTGTTTCGTTTGTTTTTAATGTAACGCCAGAATAATTTGGTTTTTTTTTGTTATTTATTTCTCAATGTGTTGTTTATAGTCGCTATAGTTTTGATTGATCATTGTATGACAACAGCATCTTAGTAAATCGTAGGTTAACTTGTCTCGAGGATTATAGTATTTTCGAAATTTACTACGGTACTTTTCTTTTTCGGATAGTGCTTTTATGAGAGCTTTACTAAACCAGGAAGGATATTTTGAGTTTTACAATTGTGTTGAGGTATGTGCTTATCGATCAACACTTTTAGTTTTGTGTAGAATATAGAAACTAGATTATTAATATCATTAGAGAGCGAAAATTCTAGATCCCAGTCAATAGCTTGCAGGTCAGACATAATTTTTACATAGTCACATTTGTAGAAGTTTGGACGAATAGAATAGAATAGAATAGAATAGAATAGAATAGAATAGAATATACTTTGAATCACTCTCTCTTTCTTTTTACTTTTTGAATGTTGTTATTTGAACGCAAACATTTGATATTAACATGTGATATGGAAATTATTAGGGCAGGGTGTTTAGGACCAAGTCTAGTAAGAAGGTCGGAGGTATGGGTAACATAAAGATTGCGCATATTACTTATAACTAAATCAAGTGTTCTTTTATCAATGTTACAAACGCAGTTAAATTGAAAAAGACTGTTAATTGATAGAAAATCAATAAACGTATCTCCTAAAATATTATTACAGTTATTAGGACTAGTATATGTTTGTCCATCTAAAGGTGACCAATTAATGAATCCGAGATTAAAATCTCCGAGGATAAGAACTTCTTCAACATTGTTTACAGTGTTACTTACAGTATTAAGATAAATTGATAAAGACTCTATTTTTGCAGGAGGAGGTAAATATGTGACACAAATGGCTATATTTTTTACAATGTTATTAAATTTTAATTTAACAGTCACCCAGAGGTTTTCATTGTCACTTTCCCAATTGTGGACTCTGGCTGAAGGAACATCCCGAGAAATAGCTAGGAGAACACCGCCGCCATCTTTTTTAGCAGTATTATGGCATATTCTAAAGTCGGCAATTATCTTAAGGCAACGTACTTTTGGGATAAAAAGGATCCTATATTTTTACCAGAATTTATCCAAATTGGCTCAACAGTTTCGGCGTGAAAACGAAACAGACAAACAGAGAGAGTTACTTTCGCAATTATAACGGATGGACGAATGGTATGGATTTTATCAAAGTAATAGTATTACTATGGATTTTAAGTTTCCGTCCATGTCGCTTTACACACTGTGTCTATGTTTCTTATCCGTTGAAATAAAATAAAATTGTTTATTATCCTTTGTGCTCTTCTACCTTTATAGATTCTTGTATTGTTTTGTAAGTAATGTAAGAGCCGTCGGGGCTCCTACTTAATAATATAGGTATTTTCGAGTTAAATAGGATTTATGCCTAACAATTTACTATGAAATCATTAATAAAGAAATGACACGCGCCTATCGCGCCTGACAGTCTTCTAAATCATTCTAAATTGCGCAACATTTAGAAAATATGCTTTTCGTGTCATGGGTATTGAACCTTAAAATGGTACAGCCTCAAGTGTTAGTACACAATCAATATAATATAAATCAATTGCCGCCCATATAAAATCACCAATTGAGAACGGCTCGAGCGATTTGGCTGTATTTACTGTTGAGTTTGTAATTATCAGGACAAGATTAGAATGAAAGTTTTTTTGGAATACCCACCGGAAATTAATTTGACCCCTGCGAAGCCGAGGCAGGCGTATTCCCTAAAATATGTAGTATTTATTTCCTGAAAATAGCTAGTAGTGTATAGGTCTCCAATAAAGTCCCATAAAATGGGGCCATCAGCCGCACTTGTCCTAATTTCGGGCTACTAATAAGAAATTTCTAATCCAAAGTTGACCACGTTCTAAGAATCTGTAATTTTACTACAGTAGACTCTTGAGTAAAAGGTTGTTTTGGTGACGTCGACAATATTAAGTGTTATCTGTATCTATTTTTCTGTAAGTACATAGGTAAATTATTTTCTAAAGATATCAATCAGCAATTAACTAATATCTCAAGTATTACATCGCTTCACAAGATAAATGTTAGAAATTAAATGAATCCCTCCTTTTATTCAGATGTTAAACAAAGTTACCGATGCCCAAAAACAACAATAAATATTATCACAGCATTCATTTCAGCAAATAACCGTCGGTTATATATAAAATTACGAAATAAATAAAAAACATGATGTGATTTATTACTTTTTAGCTACCATTGTGACTTTGGGTTCCGTCTGACTGACAGTTATGGCTTTCACGATTGATTAGTGGCTATAGTTTTACTGATATTTTTCAGCAGCATCTTGATTGATTGGGAAAAATAATCTCAACATAATGCATCAATGTCCGGTATAAATCCCTTAGATGGAAGACAGATGCGTAATCTTATTGCATACCGAGGCTTCTTCGTACCTCGAAAAGCGCGTAAAGCTGTTAGTCCGGCTTTCATTTGTAAACATTTGAAAGTAGTTAAGGGCACATATTTTGATACAGTCGCTCCATTCTTCTTCTTCTTCGTGTGAGGATGTGGCCAACTCTGGTGTCAAAGTTAATAGCTCCATTTAAACTACGGGTATCTTTTTATCTTTAAATTACGGGTATATTCATTTGCATCCAGTTAGAGTGTTAGACTATAAGCCAACCCTAACGTATTTGGGAAAAAGTTAGGCAGCTTGATTGGTCCCATGTGATAAACAGGAATGCTGCCATTAAAGTTAATATTTTTATTCCATTTTTGTTCTAACCAGTCTTATTAGCTTACCGTGCATTGTCATCCAAACCAAACGTGTATGTAAAATGCCATTTAAATCGGTTAAGGATAACTGCTTTAAAATTCAGTTGCAAGATTTGACTCGAACATACATACATTGCAAGTCAATAAAATAATGAATTATAAAGTATTTTTTTTATAAATAGCTGTTTTTCGTAGGAAAAAGTTAGGCAGCTTGATCGGTCCCATGTGATAAACAGGAATGCTGCCATTAAAGTTAATATTTTTATTCCATTTTTGTTCTAACCAGTCTTATTAGCTTACCGTGCATTGTCATCCAAACCAAACGTGTATGTAAAATGCCATCTAAATCGGTTAAGGATAACTGCTTTAAAATTCAGATGCAAGATTTGACTCGAACATACATACATTGCAAGTCAATAAAATAATGAATTAAAAAGTATTTTTTATAAATAGCTGTTTTTCGTATTCTTCTCAGCAAACCCTTCATTTGATACACATATCATCTTGGGCCGTCCGCCATATTGAATTTAGAATGACGCCACTTAGCTGACCATGCATTGTCATTCAAACTAAACGTGTATGCAAAATTTCATCTTAATCGGTAGTGGATAACTGCTTTAAAATTTAGTTGCAAGATTCGACCCGAATACACTTACATACATTGCAAGTTAAAAATCTTGTAAAAATGGTTGGCCAGTCAGCAATTTCGGTTCGGTGGGTGCCCGAAAAATGCCGAACGTAGTTAAATATCATGGAGGGTTTTAAGGTATCCCCATTATCATTTACGGACTCCTTGAACGATAATATATGGCATCAGACCTGCCAAACTACCCGTAAAAACCGATTACCGTTTAGGGAAACATGTTCGGACGCCTTCAGGTCAGACCGATGCTCTCGCGAAATATTTGGAAGCAGCTGAACGTGACTAGTCGAGGATAGAATTCATGATGTGAAATTGGAGAAAGGTACCATTATTTTTCTGTCATAGGCTGATGACGATTGAGTGCTTTATTGTTATTGGTGTGTGCAGCCACTAATTAGGTTTTTATTTATAGCAGATTACTGTTGAAATTAGCATGAATTAATCCTTACTTCCACACTATTATTAAAAAGGTAACGAAACTCTTTCTTCACATCTTAACAGCTGAACAGATTCAAATGCACACGGATAAACTGAATTAAGACATGTGATTGATAGTTTTTATCCCGGAAGCATGTTTCCTTGTTCCTATTGGAAAAAGCTTGTTTATACCAATATTATAAAGAGGAAAGATTTTTTTGTTTGTTTGTGTGTACCGAAAAGGCTCTAAAACTACTCGACCGATTTTAAAAATTCGTTCACCTATGGAAAGCTACATGATACCCGAGTAACATAGGCTATAAGTTATAAAAAAAAAAACTATAATAATGTAACCCAAAGTAGCAAAATTTTGCCTGTAAAATTCATTATTTGGTGTGCAGTGAGAAAACTTTTGATGATACATATAAAATATATACTACAAGATTAAAGTACTCATTATTACCAAAAAAAGCCACAAGATAATATATCTCACTATCATAGTTAAGTCACAATAGCAGCTTTTGTGTTCTAATTTTTTTTTTTTCCTTTAGAAACAACAAAAGTTTACATTCGTATTGTATTATTAATTCTTATTCAAATAAATAATTTACCAAATTGGTAGGTAGGTAGGTAGGGTAGGGTATGTAGGATAGGGTAGGTAGGTATGTAAGGTAAGGTAGGGTAGGTAGGTTGATCGGTACGGCAGGTGAGTAGGTAAGGTAGGTGGGTAGGTAGGTGGGTAGGTTAGGTGGGTAGGTAGGTGTGTGGGTAGGTGGGTAGGTTAGGCGGGTAGGTCAGCTAGTAATATTATAAAAAGCAAAGTAACTGTGTTTGTATCTGTTATGTTTTCACGCCTAATCTGCTGCATAAAGTTAAATGAATTTTGAGATAGACATAGATAAATTTAACCTTGGATATTTGGATCCCGGAAGCAGGTTCCCTTCAGGTAGTTTCCTACTTTCACGCGAGTGAAGTCGCTGGCAGAAGCTAGTTAGAAATAAATCGCAGTTGCTACCGACGTTAATCACTGAGCAAATCAAATCAATCAACAAATATAGGTCCGATTTATTCTTATCACCACGTTTCATGATTATATCTATCAGGAAATATTTAAGTACCTAAGACATACCTATATTTATTGCGTAATCAGCAGATTAACCTTAAAATAATACGTCCGTTTATCTAGACATTTCACGGCTGATTGCAAGAAATATAATATCAGAAATTTGCCAAATGCTGAACTGTCATGGTCACTAACACTAACATTAACATTTGAAACGGGATATTTACTTAACTTTTTTAATTACTTCTACATTTTGCCACCGGCGGAGCTTGTCGCAAAAAAATAACAGCGGCACTGGTCGATCTTCAAGGTTAAGCAACCTTGCCGAGTTTGGTTCGTGGATGTTGGCATCAATTTCTTACAGAGACTGCTCTAAAGCTATTGTTGTTAAGCTGTTGGTCACGCCCGTCATGTTTAGGTAAATGTTTGTCAATCGTTCCGAGTCGATAGTCAGAACCGAAAAAAAAATGACACCAATTATGCCAAGATGTATCGTGTTAGGTACCTACCCTATAGTAGGCTGATGGCTTCAGTAGACCAGCACCAGTCGCTCCATGCAAAACACTGGTATACAGCTGCATTTGGTTAGGCTGGTAGCAGACAGAAAAGGAGATCGTGGATAAATAATAACAGCCGCAAGGGTCGATTTTCTAGGTTAAGCAACGCTTGCCGAGGTCGGTCCTTGTATGGGTTACCATCTTTACATACCGAGTTGCCTCCGTGCCTTGGAAAGCACGTTAAGCCGTTGGTCCCGGCTGTCATTTAAAGTTCTTTGGCGGTCGTTACGGGTAGTCAGAAGCCTGAGATCTGACACCAGTCTTGCCAAGGGGTATCGTGTTACCCAGTTACTGGGTTGTGGAGGTCAGACAGACAGTCACTCCATGTAAAACACTGGTAATCAGCTGAATCCGGTTAGACTGAAACCGACCCCAACTTAGTTAGGAAGAAGCTAGGCTGATTGGTAGCTGACAGACTAGACAGAAAAGCTAAGGAAGATTGAAATATGCCAAATGATCACCAATTTTATTTTCTTCTATAAATATGTATGTTCCCACCGTTCAATAGTTTCCGGGTACTGAACAACCCATCGCAATCCCAATTTTTGTCACGCTAACAAAGTTTCGAAAGTTCCGAAAATCACTTCGCACTGAAATTAACAGCTTTCCAAAAGTTTCGGTAAACACCGTTTAGCGGAATTGAATTGTGGAAAATTGCGGTGAAATCATAAAAAAGCAATTACCAAGGCCAGAGATTTTATACGCCGTATATACATTACGTACGTACCTAAAGGTTCCGTACGTGTACATTTATAATTTGTTTCGTTAAGTACGCTCACGTTTTCATTCATAATTTAAAAAAATATTTAAAATTTTGATGGTACGTACTCGGAACTGAGCAGTGAGACAGAAGAAATAGTATGTTTTATTCCAATGAAAATATTAACCTTATAATACAAATATTATAATTTATTAATATTTCCAATGAGTTTCAGAGAATATATTGTGTACCTATTTACATTACGAAAAATGTATCAAAGATCGCAGGCAGATTGAAAACTGGCGAGTTTTCTAAAAAGGGAACCCCAGAATAATAATGTTGCCTGAAATAAAATGTCAAAATTTTATGAATTTCTTTCTTCTCATTACATATTTGATCACCTTCATTGTTTATTTCTGAACATTATTCAAATTTCACCTTTTCCCAACGAAAGAAGTTTTTCAGTGGAGCGATATGCTTTTTTTCGTGTTAACCACCTTTTTAATTTACATTCTCAGAGCTAAAGAGGTTCTGCTGGTATTAAGTTGTTGTTAAAGTAGTATTCTTTTATTTATGTTTCTGCTAGGTATTTAACGGAGGGGCTCGTGGCTCAGTTATAACAGCCATGCGCCACTGCCACGAGCTCCTCTGTAAAACATCCTCAGGGTTGATCTTAAAGGTTATGTAAGGCCATCCTATACATATCGAGACTCCTCCTTGCATCGTAATGTAAGTTAAGCTAACGTTAGTTAGTACCGACTGTCATTTTTATATATTTGACAGTAGTTACTGTAGTCAGAAGCCAGATAATCTGACAAGTTCAGTCTTGTCAAGGGGCATCGTGTAACCCAGTTTCTGGTCTGTGGTGGTCAGATAAACTGTCGCTCTTAATAAAATACTAAGCTGGATGAACTGGAAGTAGACCCCAACATATTTGAGAAAAGGCTTGGGCGATTAATTGGGTGTTTAAACGTTGATCTTTCCCAATACGATTTATTTTCGATCCAATAACTGCCTTAGATAGGGCTGAACAAAGTTACTGTAAATGATTTAAAGGCTTCCAAATAGCTTAATGGGCTTTAAAAATACATTATCTTGTACTAACTTCCGGAACGTTAAGCTGACAGATTTCCTGCCTAACTCGACTTCAATGGCTTAACCCTTCGTATTTTATATAAGCCATTTCGAAGGGTGGAACATACCAACGAAACGGATATAGGTACTTTTTCCATCGACGAGGTAAGCAAATACTGGAATGGGATTCATGACATATTTCAAAAACAAATTATTATAAAAACGAAAAACATGACTGCTATAAAATAATTAACTGAAAAGAGATACTTTGTTTTTATAATAATTTGTTTTATTTCAGACTTTTAGTAAAAGATTATTTATTTTGGTATCAAAGTTACGCTTATCTTGTATTTGTGCCAAAAAAGTATTATGAAAGTGTTACGATATATATTATGATAAGGACCATGTGATTAATACGACATTACTCATAATGCCCGGGCAATTTGAAAAATTCGCACAATGAATAGGCAAAATGATAAAGCTATTAAAATAATTAAATGGACCGAGCTTTCTGAATAATGCCCATCATTTGTTGGGCCGGGTAATAGAAATATGTGAACCTTTTAAATTATTTTAATGTTAACATAACATTGGTCTTAATACTATTACTATTTAAGCAACAAAGTCTTATGACTAAATTTACTTAATTACTATTTAAGCAACAAAGTCTAATGACAACAGATTTTTCTGTCTGCAGGGTCTAAAGTAACCTATCCAAATGCCCAACCGTTACGTAGCAATATTCATTATGACCAGACTATGTGATACATATAGAAGTTTCAATCAGTATTCATTACATTGCCTGTTTTGACTTGACTAGATTCATAATGCCAGGGCATTATACACAGTGCCCTGATTAATCATATATATACACTATACATATTGATATGACAACGAAAAAAAAAAATGTAACATCCCCTTTTTGGGAGCGAGATAAAAATTATATAGCTATGCCACTCCCACAATCGAGGCAAATCCAACGCTACCTTACCTCAGCTGTTTGGGCTGTACAGCGTGCTATAACATAAATACGCTGGAAAAAAAAATACCCTCCCGCAGTTGGGTAAAATATTCAGGAAGATGAGACAAGACGGCACACCAGCAAGGCAAATCTCGTGCCGAGAAAACTTTCAAATTCAAGCCGCAATCTCATCTCGGCGACTAGCAATGGCAAAACTTATTTAAACGAATTGATGTTAGGGGTGTTTTTGACAGATTGAGATTAGAATGCGACTTAAAATACGGGAATTGTCACTCTGAAGGTAAGAATCCAAATTCTGCCGCGGATTTTATTGAAATATCAAAATTAAAATGATCGCCATTAATAGCGTGTTACGCAATATCGCCCGCGGCTTTTATCTTTAACAAATACTGTCAAATCGAACGTGCGTAGAATAGAAAGTATGTAGAACGCCTAAGATAAGTAAATTTTCCTACAACTATTTGTTAAAACTCAGCCCTAAACCTCCAAAATGTTTCGTTAGTGTTATTGTTAAGTTCGACCAAATTAATATTAATTTATTTAAACTATTAGGATTATGGCACAAATGATGCCTATTCCAACTTCTGTAGGTAACGAGAACTCAGACGTAGGTCTGGGTCTAATTTAAAGTTTCGCTAAACTAGAAATCTACTTTAGTTTTATTTGTGAAGGTTCCTTTTGCCACTAATCCATTTTGACAGAGATTATTTAATGAAAGGTTTAGTCAGTTGTGAGGTAGAACTTCTACAAACTAATTTTAACTCTAGTCACGAGAGCTCCTTATAGACTGTAGATACCTAAGTGTATCTTTGTTTTTTAATAAAGTATAACTGATAAGTTCTAAGTTTTAGCGAGAAATCTAAACTGAAAATGTTATTAATTTAATATTTCTTTAACGAATAAATATTTGAAGCCTTTTGGCGCTTTTGGTATATCGACAAGAATAATTAATGACCCACCATAACCATTTTTTTCTACAGATATTATTATTATTATTCCCTCCTTATTTTCTATACATATTCTATAATAAGATCGAATTTTACTTAAATGTTTATTTTCTTAGTAACAAACTGACTGTCGATTTAACTCTAGATAGATAACCATATTTCACTGCACACTAAAGATAACTATAAGTCGATCCGACGAGAGCATATTTGAGTGGGTATATTTTTGATTATGTATATATTAGATTTATGGAAGTGGTTTATATTTCTTTTTGTACGTGTTACTTACTCTACAAAACGTAAACATTTAGGAATCTCTATGTAATGTTTTCATAATCAACTTTTTATAATCTCTTTAATATAAGTTCATCATCATCCTAGTCTTTCCGCAACTATGTTGGGGTCGGCTTCCAGTCTTACCGGATTCAGCTGAATACCAGTTTTTTACATGGAGCGACTGCCTATCTGACGTCCACAACCCAGTAACTGGGTAACACGATACCCCTTGGCAAGACTGGTGTCAGATCTCAGGCTTCTGACTACCCGTAACGACTGTCAAAGATCTTTAAATGACAGCCGGGACCAACGGCTTAACGTGCTTTCCGAGGCAAGGAGGAAACTCGGTATGTTGAAATGGTTACCCATCCACGGACCAACCTCGTCAAGCGTTGCTTAATCTTGAAGATCGACTCTTGCGGCTGTTATTATTTAGCCACGAGCTCCTCCTTTAATATAAGATACGTAAGCAAATATCACTTTTTATTATTTTTGGCCTCAAAGGCCAAGGTGTTGGTTTTTTGCTCTCCACAAATAGGATTATTGCAGCTGTCGAACATTGTCTTTGTCATCCTTCTATTTTTTATGAACAAAATTAATAGTAGTAGTTATTATTCTTTCACGTTCTTCATCTTCTAGTAAATTGTCTTCAGTTTCACTGTCCAACTTCTCATCTTCATCGCTTGTTTCATGCAACAACCGACTGATTTCTGCATCGTTGGCACATATTTGTGACGTATTTAAGTTTTTTATCGCTGCCTATAACAAATAAAATAAACGAATTAAAATATGTACATTTATTCTCAAAAAAGTCACAAAATCACATTTGCCCAAAAGTCGAAAAACTGACATTAAAGATAACCTACGTCACTTCGGAGTACGGTAGTATTGACGAAAGTAACGCAATTACCGGAGCAATAGAGGGGTATCCCTCCAAGGCCCTAAGCCCAAAGTCCTAAAAATATTTATTTATTTATTTTAGTACATAGAGGGCTAATAAATACAGACAAAAAAGGAAACCATAGTCAACAGACAGAGTTTTTTAGAACCCGGTTGTATTTTTTGTAAAAAAGTATTTTAGATAACAGAAACTCACGTTTATGACTAACACGTAGTTAATAAACAGCATCAATTTTTAATTATTTCTCGGTTTTTGGCCATAACTCAAAATTCGTTTTTTTTTACATAGAACCACTAGCTTTAGGACGACAGACGAAGACTTAATTACATACGTAAAACATTTGAAACTTCTAATGCACACCATAATATAGCACTATTACACTATTGATTTTACCTACAGGTAAACCTGTAACAAAGCCCATCTTTAGAAAAGTCTATGACGTACAAGACAGACACTAACAACAAATGCTTATTTATATCAGCCCATAATCTTGCGCAACGCTCTTGCTTAACTTCAGAGAAATATCGTGGAAATCCTTGTTCTTATCAACATGTCACGCATGGCATATGACTGATACGTTATTATTGTTCCTTGGGTTTATCGCAAAATCAAAGACAGAAATAAACACGTTATCGCATTTTTTCTCCAACTTATCGGCACCGATAAAAGTGTTGTGTTTATTTGTAATAACTTGTTGTATTCAATTCAGTTTGTACTCAGTATTTTGTGGAACGGATAAATATATCTGATTTATTCATTAAGAATTTAAAGTTTTGACAAACACTACTTTAGCCTAAAAACCCCATAGTAATTAAATCGTGCAGGTAATAATTAAGCATGAATATTAATTATGAATGGCCCAGTTCATGAAATCACTAACTGAACGACGAGATATACGAGTAACAATATATAACATCAATTAATGGTTTTACCTAAAAGTTGACGGATCATGAACTTCAGCTTTAGTTGTTGTCACAGCATTATTTGTTCCAATTCCTTTGCAGTTACTATCACAAGAATAACTATACTAACATCTAACTATCTTGTTGCGTAATCACTTGACGATTGATTGATCTAGTCTGATACCTAAAAAGAGCGAAGCATTTAGTCCAGTATAATTTATGTAAGAAAGTAAATTATAAACAATCCAAGTTACTTACCTAGCACTTGTATTTCTATTTAGATCCTCATTTCACTTTTTAATATGTTTTTCTATTTCCTTGTTCTTCTTTTTGCGGTGTCCAATCGCTCGCTGAATTATCACCATTGTCAGGATCGAATATACTTTTTCATTAGTCCATAAAGGCAAAAAGTTATGAGAGCTCAAACATATTACAAACAAGACAATACTTCACTTGAAGACTATTATCAGTGATAAATAACTAGGTTATTCAATTACCTCAACAATTTATCCTCATTTACATTTATTTTATTAGCTTTTTTTAATTTTTTTCATGCAAGGTAAAACACTTTAAATAAAATCGTTAACCGTTTCTTTGGATTGTCACAATATTTCAGTGTTGCAAGGACTTATGAAAAAAGATATGGACTTATAGATTTCAAATTCAAATTCAAAATTCAAATTCAAATTAAATTTATTGCATCCATAATGTACACACTAAACTTATTATTAAATTAACGATAAAATCTAACTTAAACGCAGTTTCAGCCGCAGGAAAAGCATTTTATTATCCCTAAGGATAAACTACTTGGATTAAAAGTATCTGAATCTAATACAGATCATGGGTGTAGTGCCATGTTTCATGAAAATCGGTACAGCCGTTGAGGCGGCAATGTGACGTATTCCACATTGGGCACCCTTTTTATTGGCACCTGAGGTTTTCCACATAGAGAATACCTCAGGTGCCAATGTCACCTGTCGGTTTTTCGGAGGTGCTATAAGTGGAATAATTTATTATTGAAAATTTTATCCTACGTTTGACACCTACGGATCAGTAGGTACTAGTGTTGGGCCGTTGTTTTTTTTCGGTCGTCAAAATAAAAAAATCGATTACCAGGAGGCCAGCATTATGAAGAAGTCTTAGTATTTGCTACCCAAACTACCAGGAGATGATAATCATGAGGAAGTAACATCCAAACATACAGAACTCGTGCCCATAATTTTAAAAGGAAGGAGTATTTATTTAGTTCTGTATACGATACAAAGCTATTATTTAAATGTTGTTCCAATAAAAGCACACCCAGTACAGTTCATGTTGACTGTCAACACAGTTTGTTTAAATACAACGGACAATGTTTACCTATGCAAATAGTATTATGCAAACAGTAGCCCTTTATTTTTCTCTATATTCACACTTTTCGTATTTCAAAAATTAGGTGTGAAAGTTTTAAATTAAATTCTGGTGGGGCAGGTCAGGCAGGTCATATGAGTTAATTTCTGTAATTTGCTCACTATGTTAGGAATGCTTTTTAGAGTGGGTTCAAATTCATATTACGGTCTGTCGTTATGAAGTGGATGGATCCTTGGACGAATGTCTGTCGGGCACTCGGTCGTTGGTGACGGTCTGCTAGAACATAGGATAATTTTCATCCTGGTAGTAAATTCTCTTGGGACACAGTATAATATACAATATACACACAGTATGGAAACTTGAAAAAACTGGCAGCTTTCGCAGTCCTGTCAGTAGTGCGAGCCGCTTAGAGGTCTCGTCGATGCGCATGTTTGTACTGTGCTTGGGATGATAACATGACACTTCAAGTGGGTGGAGCCGCGGACAGAATTTAATAAAAATAAATGAAGCATCTAGCTAACGCACCATAAAAATAAATAAAAAATAATACTTCACGTTTATAATACACATGGCGTAGCGTTGACTGAAGGAATAAATCACGAAAGACTTTTATTTCACGCCTCCTCCAACTGGCTGGCAAACAGAAGTCAGGAATCTTTATAATTAAACAAATGCTGACATGATGACAGCAGTTACGTTCATAGAACTCACAAGGTCGTGATCATAGAGCACAAAGATGCCTCGGTGGCCATGGCTACAGAATCAAAATCAAAAGTGATTTATTGAAATTAGTATGAAAATCAATGTCTTCTGCGATCAATTCTTTAACTATGAGCAGAATTGTTGTTAGACATGGTGGTGCAGAGTAGTTTCTCTAGAGAGACTTCCCTCTTTATTTGTATAATATCAAGTCCTACTTTGCAATGTCCATTTTAGCCTACCATTTCAGCTGCCTTTTATCCTCCGGCTTTGTAAGAGCCTTCGTCAAGGGATTTGGATGATTCTCTAGGCTTTTAAGATATTCATGAATCGCGCAGTTTCTTATAAACCACGGTGCATTTGTGATGTTTTTATGGATAACATTTTGAAACCTTTGGAGCATGTTCATGTTGGAAACACAAGCAGTTCCTTATAGTTGGATACCGTAAGGCCAAATTCGGTTTTAAAGTAGTGTTCTACACCAATAATTTATAGTTCAACGAAATGATAGAATTTCTTCCAAGGACTATAGTTTCCTGCATTTGATGATGAGCTGGTTTCTCTTGGCTAGTACATAATAATAATAATAAGTTGCCGCCACGGAAGCCTGCGGTCTAGGTGCAAGCCCAAGTACTATATAGTGTCATTGTGTTTTATAGGTGGACATATATACCCCTGAAGTACTTACTACTACAGTTTTTTTTTTAAGTAAACCAAGTAAATACGCTCTGGAAATACTGGGCGTGCTCGCTATATTGCAAAACGAAATTTTTTGCAAAGAACTGTGTCTATAACTCATAAATGGTACACTAAGACTGTTGTTGTTAAGACATACACAGTTAAACATTAAATTTTTGCCACCATACTGGATTTAGAATAGCGTTACTTAGCTATCCAGGTATTGTCAGCCAATCAACGTGTATGCAAAATTCCTGCTCAATCGGCTAAAAAATTCGTTTCAAGAAAGTTAGTATGTACTCGTATACCCATACGAGTACATACTAACTACCAAACTCAAGCTTGTAATAAGACAGCACTGCAAAACTTGCCGCACAAATTAGGTGTATCAGTGAATGTCGTCTTTTACTCTTAAAATCTTCAACACAATTTTGACAATGGCTATGATAGCCGAAATTTGTGCCACGAATATTATATTATTAGTAATGGTGTCTCTAGTCCCTGCCGCCGAACCGATTCCGTACTCTTTGGCCGTGATCGACGACGAGTCACACACAAGACGGAGATTGTGGTTTGATTGTAAGGTGCAGAGAGAAATGTTAGGTATTAATAGAATGTCCTTGGTGGGCGATATGCTTCGATGTCTATCTTTTTGTTCACTAGAAAAAGATATATACCAAGACTATGCGGTTACTATGGTAATTAAGTTATTAATGGAACTTGCTAGAAAAAGATTATAATGTACCTAGTTCTGTTCGTGTTAAGCACATACAACTAGTACAATAGTATTGTGCTGAAAATTTTCGTAATGACCTTTATTTTATTAGAATAGACGACGGGTATGATAAAAAACAATTCCATATTCTTTGCTTTAATCTAATTAATAAAAAATACATAGATAAAGAGCAATAAAATTAGGGAGTGGGGACTCCCTATGTCTTATTTTTGTATAAAATGTATAAATCCAAGGCCAAAAAAATGTTTTGGTTCTCATCCCTATTGCTAAGTGTAAAAGACTGGCATGATGTGCCCTGATTTCTGAATAAAGAATTTGAAGAGTATTATCCAAATTCTTCTTTAACCCGAAAACCTGTCAAACTTTGTCATTAAATAGGGTTTTTTTCTCAACTCCATATTCTCAATTCAGTATTATTAAAACCATTTCTTATTCAAGGAGCGTATAATGTCACTTCATGAAAAATCGCCATATATTACTCCAATAATTATATTAAGAAGCCGTTATTATAATAATCGGCATGCCATCACATATTGGTATCGCTCAAACCTGACGGGATGCCATTTGTGGAAAGCATTGCGCTCTGCATAACTATTATTTCAATAGTGTGGTTTATGTGTGTGTGTGGTGTGCGACCATTCGTAAATAAATACTTATAAGTAATTGCATCTGATTCGGTTCCAGTTTCAAGAAATCCATTTTTGAGGCAATTTCTTAAGTCAACAGACAACTTACGACTTCAAATGCCAATGCATTTCACAAGTTTTCTGGATAAATCCTTTACTGTCCAGGCTACTCGTCTGTTGAGTTGTTGCCAGACCCAATCAAACGCGCCAATCGTTGTCAGTATTCAAAAGACTCGTGACGGAGCATAACCTGTCGCTGTGATTATGAATTGATTGTCATCATTTTAAATCTTATTTTAGTATGTAAGTATTTATGTATATATCATATAACATATTTAATGTATGTATCTGCATATCTTTTATAATACATAATTTTTTTAACACTGGTATTGTCACACCAATAACAGCCCCACTTCCTGTCCAGCAATTACTGTCCATACCTGGTTGCCTGGAAGAAGTTGCGAATTTCGATAAGGCCGCCCATTGTATGTGTTTTTAGTTTTCTTTATAAATGTAACTTATGGTGTGCAATAAATTATATAATACATAAATAAATAAGTTAGCAGGAGCCTAAGCTACATACCAATGTAACTTCGATGAAAATACAATAATATGGTAGGTACTGTAGAGTGTGCTTGAAAGGTTTAATAACATATTGGCAAATTATAAAAACACTCATAAGTATATTAAAAGAGACGGAATATAATGCCAAGGCGGCCTTAGTTGCGGTATAATAGTTCGACAAATCTTTCACGATTCAAGCAGCTCGGTTGTGGAATGTATTACCTATTGAAATGAGACGTGCTCAAACACTGCCAACGTTCAAGAAAAAGTTTAAGGAGCCATTACGACTAACATTACCTTTCACTATAATTTTTATTCTTCTCCTTTCTCTGTTATATATTTGATATGTATTAGTATATTATGTAATATTGTATGTATGTATTGTATGTTACTAAGTAAGTAATATTGTTTTTAATATTTTGCACACTGACAGCCCTAAATTCTTCTCCTATCATTCAGTCCATTCAAAGGTTGTCTGTAAGAGTTTGCGTGTGCGATAAGACCGCCCATTGTACACCTGTGTATGTGAACGTTTGTCCTGTATGTTTTTTGTGGTGTACAATAAAGTATATAATAAATAAATAAATAATAGTAGTGTATGAAACGGTTATATAAACATGAGTGTGAGTTTACCCGAGCAACAGGCGAGGCTTATAATATGATCACACCAATAGTAGTTACTTACATTTTAAATATTGCAATCATGGAAATGGATTTGAATTCCTGGGTCAGAACCGGAAGCTTTATTGTGCGAGATGCTTATTAATGAGGGTGGGATACTAATATTGGCTACATTTTTCTTATTATCTATGAGTATGGAATTAGAAACCATGATTGTATTTGTGACAGAATTATCTATGTATCCCTCTGCCACTGCCGTAGACTTCCAACTGCGGTGTCTTTCAATATGATGTCGCTACCAGCATCAACAAAAAAGAAGCGTAAATCCTGCGAAAAAAATGTCCTGTTTATAAATCTAGGTTGTCAAGATTCAGATTATTTAGATACAATTTGTCTATCCATTAGTGTCATCATAGGTAAAGACTGCTGAAAAAAATTAAAAGTATGGTTTGCGTGCCCATGTATTGGCAAGAAAATACAACATTTTACAAAGATTTTATTCTTGAGCGAGTGTATTCACTTTAGACATTTCCTATGAACATTTATCTCTGAGTAAAAAGATGAATCAACTTCGAGATTGATATAAAGGAAAGGATAAAAGGTTCACATTATATTCTCGGAAGCATTTTATTGGAAAAAGGGACTTTTGTTTCGCTTTGTATCATTTTCTTTTTCAGTAAGTTGATCTTTAGAAAATTGTTACTGCTTGAAGAATCTGGTCCCAATAACAGACCTAGGTTATTTAAGAGTTTACGATGTTGTTATAGTTTATTTATAAACGTGTACCTAGTTACTTCTATCAGATATCAGCATGGTATTTATTAGAATTTATGTTTTTTGTTATAATTATAATGTAGGTATATAGGGGTGCGTTTGACCGCTACTGCACCTGATGGTAAGGGATTATGTGGTCAACGATGGAGCGCGCTTGCCTTATAAAGTTTATTAACTTATTTACTCGCCATTAACGTTGTTACCTAGCCCCCTCCAATCCAGAACCTTGAAGACATCCTCCAACGCAGCAGTGAACAGTTTCGGAGAAATGACCTCTCCTTGTCTCACACCGCGCTTGAGAAGGATAGGTTTCGAGATCTGATCCTGAATACGGACTGACATGGTGGCGTTTTTGTTCAAATACTTCAACACCTCGTGTAATAAATGTATGTGCACATTAAGAACAGGAACTCGTTAAGAATGGTTTTAATAAAATTATATTACCAAAGTTTAGTGATTTATGCAATTAAGTAAAATATGAATTTGGTTTGTTTATAGCAAATTAAATTAAGTAGCTAGTTGTACTAACGCACAACCAGGCTCAAGATTGAGTAAGATTTTGCTTGTATGCAAATCAGCTGCGTATTCTTAGTAGTTCTGTTACAGCAAAACAAAACATACATATTTATTTAATTCACTGTCTTAGGTATACTAAATAATATGTGTGTTTTTGTAGTGATATAAATGGATTAAAAACTAAAAACTTTTTACATGATGGTTTATTTTGATGTGGCAGTACGTTGTAACTACAGGAAAACCTTTTTAGGCGACCGTCTTTAACTTTTTGAGTAATTGCTAACTGAAATTCACAGATTGTAAATAAAAATACAGTCAGCAAGAAATGTGTGATGCTAATCGATTCTGTTTATAATATGTAGCCTTCGGCGGTGACGGTGTTCGTATAATGTACCAACTAATGCAATCTTTGTGCATAATATGTTCTATAAAACTCGGTTATACCTGTCAGTTATGCTTGTAAGTTTAGAACCATCAGCAAAACCTAACTTGTATGTGTTCTATAAACCTCGGTTATGTCTGTTAGTTATATTTGTAAGGTCACAACCATCATGCAAAATCTAGCTTGTATGAGTTCTATAAATCTCGGTTGTCTTAGTTATTTTTGTAAAAACTGCCGTATATGAGTGATATGAAACCCGGTTATAACTGTCAGTTATGATTATAAGGTTACAAACATAACTTTACTGACAGTTACAATCATGCAAACCCTAGCGTTTATGTGCCTTTGGAATCTATTCTATAAAAACAAAAACTGTGCAAAAAAATAAAGACTGCAATGAGGATAAAATTAAAAATGCAAAATTCACTGAATATATCAGATGTCAACCATATTACTCTAATATCGCATAAAGCGAGATTGAGTCTCCTTATTTGAATATCTTTGATTTAAATTGAATTTCTGAAGAATCATTTTGGCTTAAAAGAAATAATTTATTTCAGAGCGCTCTTTTTCAGATTTCAGTTTAACAAAAGATACAAATTTCGAAAAGACTTCAAATTGAAATAGGTTGATTAAAGGATAATTAATAATGATTTAGTGAGTTTAAGGGATTAATAGACAAAGTCAAGCCTAATTAATTTCGATTGATAGTTCTTTCTTTGAACATTATTGCTGTAGGAGTCTCGGAAGAGTTTTTTTCTTCGAATGGGTCAATCTCAGAATACCAGATTCTCAATATACCAGATTCTCAAAACACCAGATTTTCTAAACACCAGATTCTCAATATATCAGATTTCGAACAGTTGAAATCAAAATATTTATTGAGACCAGACGGAATGGCCATAATGCCTTGGAAGGTGGGTAGGCCTTTGGTGTGGGATGCAACATGTGTCGACACCCTTGCGCCATCCCATCTTCTTAGCACGGCGGGCTGTGCTGGTGCGGCTGCTGCCGGTGCAGAAAACCTCAAACGTCGTAAATATAACAACCTTACTGAAAGTTATATGTTTGAGCCGTTTGGGGTTGACACCGGAACTTACAGCTTAGTACGCCTAAGACCCGACTAACTATAAACCTAGCCATATAGCAATTACCTAGCACCTTAGTTATCATAACGGCCTAACCTGTAATACATTCCACACCAAACGTAAGTTACGTTGGTTTTATGTACAGGAAGTCTGTTACAAGGAGACCTACGGTAACAGACGGAATTTGGGTAGGAATAGAGATTTGTGTACGTCGTGCAATGTACACTGTAAATGGTTTTCTCACTGCCGATCCAAGACTCACAAGATCGATGGTAGCTTAAGGTGTTTTGGCCGCAGTGAGAGGAGTTATGGAGAGATGAATCAAACTCGACTCCAGAGCTTGATGACTAATTTATTACAATAATTTATTTAATTATATACAATTTTTATGTGGTCAATACAAATTAATACCTTTTTACATGTGTGTATTGAGCCGATGAAGCGAAGATATTAATAGGTCATTTCTTAGCGCTGACGGTGTGCCGGTGATGCCGGCGCGTGAAACGAATGTTTGTCGCAGACGCTGTAATGCTGTTGTTGGCGCGTGTAACTATTGCCTGTGTTTTTTTAGACAGTCGCCATTGCTTATAGGATGACGCTATACCTAGACTTTAAAGCATTATTTGATTGATGATAGATCTTAATAATTTGTACGGAAAACCCGGGATGCGCCCTTTGTCGAAGCGACGACGCGTTCGGGTTTGTCAAACAAATGAACGCCAGGATCGCGTATTCGCACGATGATCGGTTTCTATTAAGGCACACTTCCGATCACAACAGATCCGGCGTTACTATTGCCACGACATTGGGAATTTGCGGCAAGAAGTCTTAAAGTCTTAGCACACATATCAACTAGTAAACGGTTGATTCGTTTACTAGTTGATATGTGTGCTAAGACCAACCACCACATCAACTCGAGCCGTTCGGTATTCTTTGTATAATTTTCCCTATTGCAACGCACACTAACCAGTATCGTAACGGTATCGCCTTGCCTCGGGATAAGCTCGCAAACCTCAAGCGGTGCGTGGTCAACTCGCAGTCTCCGCGCTTTTGGCCAGTCGTCACCGCGCTTTGGTCTATCCGTCTCCGAGCTTAAGGCTCTCCATCCTCACGCTTGCGTCTCTACCCGGCGCCCCAATAGCCCGTTGAAAATACTTGATCAAGTTGTCATCCAGGTGACGCCTAGCCGTAAGCGCAGTCACCTAACCGTAAGCGCGACGTCACCTTGCCTTAGCAGAATCGACGAGCTGGAGCGTGACGAGTTTATGTTAGGTTGTCAACTGGTTGACGGCGAGCTAAGAAGAGACGGTTTTTGATTTCATATGTGTGCGACAACCTTTAAGCGCCGTGTAATACGCGTCGCTTACGCGTTAAAATCAAACAGCGACGGCAATTGCTATCGAAGTGGTATGACTAGAACGTGCAATCGCCGCGTTCGAGCTGCTCTGCTCGGAAGTGATGCTTTATCTCGGAAGTGATGATCGGGACTACATTTATGAATATTTCATATCAATATTATGATAAATTATTCTGTTTAAACATACACAGCCATACAACACGGCTGCCTATTTCTCAGATGTTTTGGTTCACTCACTTTATCGTGTGTCACTCACTGGCAGTCGTAAGTTAGTAAATAGGTTGACTATATTATTTTTATTACGTATTAGAAGAGCTTGGGCATTTGGAGAAATCAATAGAAATATTCAGACCGACAATAATGTTGTTGGTATTTTGAAGCAATGTTCTTTATTTTTATTTGTTAATATAAAATATAGAGGTACTGAAATAATCTAACAAAAGCTATTATAATTCAATTACAAGATTGCTGATGTATCAGCCTATTTAAACATGAATACGTAGCTCGAATAGTAAACCATTAGTTTTTTGTTCAGAAATCACTGAATCCAAAAATAAAGTAAAGTTAAGAGTTGAGAAGGCCTATGAAATAGTCTCTCTTGGGGGATAAAAACTTTTAAAAAGCCTTTTTGGGAACAGTTTGTTGCTCCTACTTTGTTTTGTTATCCGTTCAAAGTTTTCCTCATGATCACTTCTTTTGTTTCAGATATGGTGCCACAGTTGTGAAAAATGTAGTGATGTTAGCAATCATGTGAAGTGACCGTTACATCGATAAATAAATTCCGCGTTCACAACTCGAACTATGCAACCGTTTATTTTTAATCAAGTAACGGCATTATAGTTCCAATTTTATTTGAAACAAATATGGATGTGTTTAGAGTTTGTCGTTAAAACCAAAATGCAGTGGTGTGTTTTATTGTTATTGCTAGGTTTAGTGAATGTAGGTGTATGCCAGAATTGTCGCGGTGAAAAGCCGAGGCTTCGCGATTGTGACAAAGTGTGTGATGATAGTGGTACGTGTAAGATACGGGCGGCGTTACTGCTGCCCAAGAATACGACTTATGATGCCTGTTTAGCAGCGGTAAGTATTATAATAGTAACTGGTATGATTTTATAACGCAGTAAAAGGTTATTTCTGAATCCTGTTACAAAGATTATTTATCTCGCGGGTAGAAACTTCTTTACAAGCACTACTATTTTGAAAATAAATGGGAAAACCAAACCGGAAAGTACCTCAAACGGGCGACGAACATGAAGGGTTACAAGTTTCACTACAAAACCTTTAACGTACCTACATTACCTTATCTTTAGTACTATATCTATTTATAGCTAATGGAAATAGGAGTACGCACTATACGTTTTTAGATAAGAACTGAGTAAATTCGATAAAATTGATAACAATATTAAACATTCTATTATTAGCTACACGTAAAACATGAAATCTTTTCATCAATTCGATTAGTTGAGTCGATAAAATGTTTATCGATAATGTCATGGCGCCTCACTATCTATTTAGGGCGATGTTGCAATGTTATAGTGTTACATAAAAAAGTATTACTTTCTTTAAATAAAATTGTGTTGGCCTGCAAAAATATATTGTTATATCGTGATCTATTTTTTTAATATTTTAATAACTCATTTCCCATTTTATCGTTGTTTGAAATTATGTATTAGACTATAATAAAAATTATTATTTGTACATATACATGTACTAGAATCTAAGAAGGGAAGACGGCATCAAAATCAAGTTTCCCGATGGAAAAAAATAACAAAAAATACGAATATGTCAATTCAGCAAAGCCGAGGGGATTTTGTTTGGATCGTCACGTACGGAACCCGTGTGACCCCGTCAAGTCGAGCATTCGCTAGCATTGTATTCCTTCTTCGACGATACGTGACAAGAAGCTAAGGAAACCTATAAGAGCTTAAATGTGACGAAAATGCCAAATATAAGCTGTGACCGGCGGTTTAAACGCATCCTAGGGAAACTGCTATATGTGGCTAGATAAAAAGTATCTATCCTATCTATTGTGGCAATTTAAAATATTGTAAAGGATATGTTTGTCTTTAGGAACATGTACCGGCATTTATTTACTAATTTCTGCCAGCGGCTTCGCCCACGTGATAGTCGAAAATAATCCCAAGACAACAGTCATACTCCCGGGATATAAAGTATCCTGTGTTATTCTAATGTATAAGCTACATTACTGGAAAGTTTCAACAAAATCAGTTCAGTAGTTTTTGCGTAAAAGAGTAACGAGCTTCCATCCATACTCAAAAATCTTCAGTATCGTTCGTTCGTTTCAGTAGTCGTGGTTGCCAGTGGATAAGTCCCCGCCTCTCGTGCTTGAGGATGTGCGTTCGAATCCGGGCAAGTACCAATGTGACTTTTTCAATTCATATGTGCTTTCTAAGTTTATCTTGTACATCATCATGAGAAAACCTGGACTTATAATGAATTTATTATAAGATTGTGCTCGATTGGTGTAATTGTTGCAATGCGTTCCAGTGCGAGAATCCATACTAATATTATAAATGCGAAAGTAACTCTGTCTGTCTGTTACCTTTTCACGCTTAAACCGCTCAACCGATTTAGATGAAATTTAATAAGAAGACATTTTTAGACCTTGGAACGGACATAGGCTACTTTTTTTTGCAAAAAACGCGAATGGAGCAATGGGAGGGGGATTAATTTTGAATGAAACTTCTTATTATGGCTTAAACCGCTGAACCGATTTAGATGAAATTTGGTGTGAAGATAGTTTGAGACCCTGGGCCAGGACTTAGGCTCCTTTTTTTGCATAAAACACAAAGAGGAAGAAATGGCGGGTGGGTTAGTTTTTTATGAAACTTCTTGTTATGGCTTAAACAACTAACCGATTTAGATAAAATTTGGTATTTATTTTATTTATTTATTTTAGTACATGGAGGACTTACAGCTAGAAAAAAGATTACCATAGTCAACAGAAAGCCAATTACAAATCCTCACGTATAGACTTAGAATAATAATTTATGATGTGAGCACAAAAACATAAAAAACGCACCGCTTTAATTAAAGTAACAAGCAAATACTTATTTTGCGATTATATGACTAAAACAAAAACAAACAATATAACCTATTGCTACTTGAAAAATTTGAGGCTCAAGCACCTTCTGGCCGAATTCACACTGATTGTGAATGGATCCAAATCATACTCCTTGCATATATCATTGAAATTTCTGCTTGCGCGCACAATATAACTGTTCTGCCTTTAATTCGAAGAAGTATAAGGTACACGTATGGGTGGATTAAACCGAAATGATTTACATGGCACATTGAAATGAAATTTTGACAATAACTCGGAGTTATCAATGTTGTTATTGAGAATTTTCAGCAAGAATAAACAGTCAGCGATCTTACATCGATCTACAAGTGGTAGCAGATGATACTTCTTACAGAGTCCAAGATAATTGGTTGACTGATATGGAATCTTTTGATGAAAGCAAATATATTTTATGAAACGTCTTTGGATGTTTTCAATGCGGTCAATATATTTATGATAACGTGGATTCCATATCTGAGACGCATACTCCACCTGACTTCTTACAAAAGTGCAATACAATATTTTAAGTGTTTTAGCATCTGTAAAGCACTTAGAGAGACGCATTATAAACCCAAGAAGTTTAGAAGCTTTCTTAACAATTGCATCAATGTGTGTGTCAAAAATCAACTTACTATCTTGATGGACGCCCAAGTCACGAATAGTATTGCACCTTGGCAAGATCTGCCCCGCCAAAGTATAAGTAGTGGCTAGGACTGCACGTTTTCTAGTGTAAGTGATCACCGAACACTTGGATGGGTAGAGATCAAGTTTATTAGCCCGACAGTACTCCTCAAGCCGATACAAATCGGCCTGAAGTGCTTGTCTATCTTCGGGCGTTGAAATAGTGGCAAAGATTTTCATGTCATCGGCAAAGCATAGTAGTTTGGATGAATGGATGCACTGATCGATGTCGTTCACACAGACTATAAACAATAATGGACCGAGCAACGAACCCTGAGGCACTCCGCTGGGCACGTTTACCCAACTAGAAAATACTACTGCTTGTGTTCTATTATCAACGTAAGAAGAGAACCACCTCAAGAGATCCCCACGGATGCCCATGTAGCTTAGCTTCTTTATCAGGGTATCGTGATCGATCCGATCAAATGCCTTGCTATAATCTGTGTAAACCACATCGACCTGCTTACCGTTATCCATAGCATCCGTAATGAAATCATTAAACAAAATCAAGTTAGAAGTGGTAGACCGTCCTTTTAAAATCCGTGCTGAAAGGAGTTGAACAAGCTAGCAAAGGCGGGATATAACTGGTTATAGACAATCCTCTCAAATATTTTAGCTATAATGCACAGCTTGGATATTGGCCTATAATTAGTAATCTCTGTTTTAGCCCCCTTTTTATGTATGGGCGTAATAAAAGCAGATTTCCATATTTTGGGGACAACACCCTGAGTCAAAGACTTGGAAAACAAAATTGAGATAGGTAGGGCAATGGAAGGGGCGCATTTAATTAGAAATATAGACGATATGTTATCAGGGCCTGCACCTTTAGTCGGATCCAAGTTACGAAGTAAACCGGTCACAGCATCAACATTTACTTCAATGTGAGAGATGTCAGGTGAAGTTCTGTTAGTATCAAAAGGGAAAGCAGGAGGTGGACTGGGAGTATTAGATGAAGTGGGGTTGAGGAAAGTCGACATAAAATAAGACGAAAATGCCTCACAAATAGAATCTCACAAATAGTATGCGGATAGTATGAAACCCTGGGACGGACATTGGCTATATTTTTTGTATAAAACATTTTATGGCGACCTTCTTATTCGGCGGTAGGAATGATATAATAATTTATGAAAGATTTTAGTGTCAATTTGAAAAAATCAAGTTCATGTCAGTGTCCGTGAAAGTGGTAAAGTGGTATAAGCAAAACTTTTAAATATTCTACTGCTTATTTTTATTAGGGGGCTATTTTTATACTGTGGTTATGCCTCGCAAAATTAAATCTCATCTGACCCGTAGCTCTAGCAGAGCTCAAACAGCATGAGTAGCTAGAAGCCAAGAAACAAAGGAGCAGACTCAATCGCGTCTAATGCTGCGACTTTCAATCAGACTCAGGCTCGCCAACTCGCAGATGCAGAGCTTCACGCAATTGAAAGAGCTGCTGAGACTTTCGACCAAACTCAGGCTCGCCAACTCGCAGATGCTGAGCGTCACGCAACTGAAAGAGCTGCTGAGACTTTCGACCAGACCCAGGCTCGCCAACTCGCAGATGCTAAGCGCCACGCAACTGAAAGAGCTGCTGAGACTTTCGACCAGACTCAGGCTCGCCAACTCGCAGATGCTGAGCGTCACGCAACTGAAAGAGCTGCTGAGACTTTCGACCAGACCCAGGCTCGCCAACTCGCAGATGCTGAGCATTACGCAACTCAAAGGGCTGGTAAGACCTTTGAGCAAACATAGGCCCGTCGGATTTTAGATGCCGAACGTCAGGCGTCATCGATAGCTGCTGAGACGCCTGAACAATCCCAAATACGGCGTATTTTACGAGCTCAACGGCAGTCTGAAAGTATAAATACGTTTGCAAGAAATACATCTAAGTCGTTCCACAACGCTGCGTTTGATTATGACCCATTGATTGATTACACTAACCATCGATTAGTTCTCATAGAGAGCACGGATAAAAAATGTAGATATTGTGAAGCACTCAAGTGGAATGATGAGACACCGGGTATGTGAGCCAGAAGAACCACTCAAGTCTTTGTTTTTCTATGATTGTGATGAATCGCGCCGTTTTTTAAGCAGAATAAGAAAATATAATACATGCTTCCAGATGACTTCATTCGGTGTTGATAAAGAAGTAGTTATGCCAGAGTTTTCACCTACTTTTACAAACCAAGGTCAAATTTATCATAGGTTTGGCTCTTTGCTTCCTGCTAACAATGAAAAACCAAATTTATGCGGATTTATTTCATGGGGGACGAAAACAACGAGGTTAACTGCAGATGTCAATACATTCAAGGAGTTGAACAGGACACTGTTTTAAAAATTCAGAGAATGTTACATGAACATAACCGCCTTTTAAATACATTCCAAACACCTTTAGAAAGAATGCTCGGCGAAGATTACAAGTTAGTGATGCACCCTGATCGTACACCACATGGGGAACATGAAACACGGTATAATGCACCGTTAATAAACGAAGTTGCAGCCATGGTTTGTGGCGAACAGTACGTTTCTCGCGATATCGTTTTACACGCCCGAAATAACTCTTTAACCAGGGTGCCTGGCACGCAAAAATTTTATGATGCATTACAATATCCAATAATATTTAGCAAGGGTCAAGAAGGGTATCACATTCAAATTTCGCAAGTCAATCCTGTAACTGGCCTTCCCTTGCCCAACAAAAAAGTATGATGCATGCATTTCTATGCCTACCATCTTATGATACGAGAAAATGATTTCAATATTATATCTCGATGCAGGCAACTAACCAATCAGTTTTATGTTGATATGTACGTGAAAATTAAAAGCGAAAGATACGATTAATTAACGATACATATCGTTGAATCAAACTAAATAAGGGGTGAAAATTATGTCCACCTTCAAGATGCTGTAGCAAATGATGCAAACTTGAATCCTAATGATGTTGGTAAAATGGTAATTTTACCTTCTTCTTTTCTGAACAATCCATGGTATTTACACGAATGTACTCAGGACGCGTTTGCGTATGTACGTACTTACGGTTGCCCTGATTTATTTGTTACGTTTACTTGCAACCCGGCCTGGCCGGAAATAGTCAATGAATTGACGCCAGGACAAAGCGCGAATGACAGGCACGATATACTTGCAAGTTAAAAAAACTAAATATTTGGAGAAGTAATTTGCTTTATGTATTCTATGGAGTGGCAGAAGCGCGGTCTTCCACATGTTCATATTGTGTAGTGGTTAAAAGAGAAGCTAAGACAAATTGATAACATTATTAGCGCTGAAATACCAGATCCAGAAAGTGACAAAACTCTTCATTATATTATTGTGAGAAATATGGTACATGGTCCATGTGGCCCCGTTAATCCCCAGAGCCCTTGCATGAAAGATAAGAAATGTACAAAAAAAAACCACGCAAGTCAATCAAAGAGACTGTACACAATGATGAAAACCTACCATAGGCTAGGCTACCCACTGTATCGTAGAAAATCGCCTGCAGGTGGACAAACAGCGTCTGTGAAACTCCGAAATGGGTGTTACGTTACTGTTGATAATAGTTGGGTGGTGCCTAAAGCCCCTATTTTATCTAAAATATTCAATGCTCACAAACATGTAGAGGCTTGCAGCTCAATGCGGGCTATCAAATATATATACAAACTAGCTGACCCGGCAAACTTTGTTTTGCCATAAAAAGACCAAACATTTATCTACCCTACCCTACCCTACGTACCCTACCCTACCCTACTAGATTTTGGGATGAACAGGCCACATAGAACCGGGTAAGTTCGCAGTGATTTAATTAGAGAACTGGATTACGATACCGATTCTTTACAACAACAAGTGACAGAATCTGTTCCACGTTTAAACCCAGAGCAAATATTAGTTTTTGACAATGTAACTCAAAAAATCGACGGTCGGGAAAGGTGGTTTGTTCTTTTTAGATGCACCAGGAGGAACTGGCAAAACGTATCTTTTGAATCTGCTTTTAGCCCAAGTTCGTAAAAATAAAGAAGTTGCTGTTGCTATAGCTTCGTCTGGAATAGCTGCAACGCTACTATTATGGTGGCCGAACGGCACATTCAGTTCTTAAACTGTCATTGAATTTAGCACAAGAGGAAACGGCAGTTTGCAACTTTTCAAAAAACAGCGAGCGTGGACGAATGTTGCAGCACTGTAAGCTGTTAGTGTGGGATGAATGCACCATATCCCATAAAAGAGCAACTGAAGCTCTCGACAGGAGTATGAAAGACATAAAAACATCCAAAATGTCATGGCAAGGAAAGTACTACTTTTGGCTTGAGTTTTCAGGCAGACCTTGCCGGTGATTACTAGAGGCACGCCAGCTGACGAAATACAAGCTTGTTTGAAGTCATCAACTTTATGGGTGCACGTAAAGAAATTTTCTTTTACCATCAATGTGCGCGTACAATTGCACAATGGTACACAATCGGGGCTGTATGCAGATGCACTTCTCAAAATCAGAGAAGATCGTACACCGAAAGATAGCGAAGGCCTGATTACATTAAGCCGTGAATTCTACCATATTGTAAATTACATAGAAGAACTGAAAAACAATGTCTATCCCGATATAATAACGAACATGAATAACAGGGATTGGCTGTGTGAAAAGGCTATTTTAGCACCGACAAATGAAATGGTGACGCATATCAACGAACAAATTCTGTCACATGTAGAAGGCGAGATTCTCGAGTATATGTCCGTAGATAGTGTCATGGACACATAGCAAGTGCATCATACCCTGTAGAGTTTCTTAACTCTTTAAAATTATCAGGGGTACCGTCCCATACGTTGAGGCTGAAAGTTGTGTCCCAGACCAATGTGAAATGTGTAAATTAATGAGAAATCTAGACGCACCAAAATTATGTAATGGAACACGACTTCAAATAACACAACTGGTATACTACAAATAATACACCTACAATATAGTAAGGGCAACAATTATGACGAGAATAGCAAAGGGAGAAGATGTAATGATTCCACGTATTCCGATAATCCCAACCGATTTGCCATTCCAATTTAAAAGATTGCAATTTCCCCTTAAAGAATCATTCGAGCAAACACTGAAAGTTGCAGGAGTGCATTTAGAAAAATCAAGTCCACATAATCTATATGTTTTAGCAAAAGATGGTAAAACTAAAAATATTGTTTACACGACTGTGTTAAACTAAGTTATTAAAAATTACCACTCTATACTCACAACCTATTTCCACACTTTTGGCGACATAAACAATATTTATAAGAATCAAAAACCAAATTAGTACCCACTGCATTTAATGTTACGCAAAATACACTATTTTTGTACTACTACTCTGTATTTCCTTTTCTACGTTTTACGCGAGCGAAGCCGCGGGTAGAAGCTAGTAAACTAATAAATAAATGATTAAAACTTCGTGCGTAGCGGTATAATGTTGAAAAATTCGAGTATATTGAAATTTTAATATCTTCTCTTTAAATATAAGGATATATAATGATAGTCATCAATTGCATCCTAGGGAAAATTCTACATTAAACACAAAGATAAACAATATCCTATATGTATTACAGTGATAGTCTCCATTACCCGTAATTCCGTAATCCGGCACACAGGCCGGTTCAAATACGATTACACTGTTAAAAAGTGAAGAAACAAACTTCGACATCCTATTTATATATATCTAATGTTTGTTAGTCAATTATGTCTCAACTGCTAAATGGATTTGAATAAAACTTGGCACAGGGATAGTCCACGTTAACCTATGTCCTAGTAGGACATCGAGTACTTTTCGAGTCAAGTAAGTACCCTTGGGATAATTTCCGATATCCACATGGGCGAAGCCGCTGAAGGAAACTAGTTTATAATATTAATAGGATTGCCTGTTCATAGTAATTTGAGTAAAGGAGAGAAGCTTAGTGAGTTAATAAAACATAAGAAATATTCCTTGTATTCGTATGTACAATATTAATGTGTGTGTGATTTAATTATGAATAGCTAAATAATAAAATTTAAATAAAAATGAACTTATTATCTGTTCGTTCAGCAGTACCTACTAAGTGCAGTGGGCGATCCCGTACGTCTACAACCAAAGTAGTAACCATAGTACTCGTAGTTGGAGGAGTTTATTCCATCCTATCCTGATTATTATGTGCATAAGATAATAGTACAAAACAAATGATTTTTATGCAATAAATTGTAGTACCAAGATGTAAAAAGGCTAATAGATGCTTGATTCGATAAAGATAAATCACTGCTTGAAGAAGCCATGTGAAACAAGCTAAACAAATAAATTGCATAGTCCGATCAACGAAAACGAGTAAATTCACAATAATTCACATAGAGCTGAAAATGAGTAGAGGTCTTAGGTACACTATTAAAATGAAATGGTCAAACGCCCAATCGATCCCACGTGTTCCAAAAAGGTCAAAACTCAAAAATATAGGTATTTTGCATTGTTCTTGCAAACGGTCATCGTAAAAATAAGGCACATATAAATTGTATATCATAGCGAACATTTAAGAATAAACCGACTCTTCTTAATTATTTAAAGTAGAAGGAAATCGCTGCTATATGGATGTTGATATCACCAATACCAGCCGTAAAAGTACAGTCAACACTGATAATCCTGATGACGCCCGACCAAAAACGACCAAGGGTTAAACTAAATTACATTGTGTCATGTGTCCTAGCTATGATAATCAAGCTAAATCTATGCGACCACTTCATGAATGTAATTGTTGGACATCAAGTAATGAGTGTTATTCAAAGGGGTCAGAAGCTCAAAATGGTGAATGCCTGTATGAATACTCATCGAAAACTCTCGCAATGTGCTTTAATAAAAACCATGGGAAGTTGCCATAACTTACTATATTCACCTGTTGTCGAGATAGTGATTATGCGCGACCCTATCAATAATAAAAATATAAAATTAAAAAAACCATCAAACAGGCAGAACAACAATCATTGGTTCGGCATATTGAACCCCTCTGTAATATACTCGTATTATCGGCATTTAAGAAGCGCTATGATGAGATTCGACTATAAGAGTGTCAACAATTCCAGTAGCGAAGAGGGGACACAAAAGACTACGTGGACATCGTGCAATACGGTTTAACACTTGCCCACCATTTATTGTTGGATGGCTCCACCTATAAGCCTGAGAGAAGATCTGCTATGGCTCAGACTCTTGGTCCCGTAACTGCTGTCCTGGCCGCCTATAAATCGCGAGACCCGTACCGTAACATATGGATTGAGCCTACAAAGCGAGATTTGGAACACAAAATGAGGATTTGGGAGTGCTATATTCAATACCGGATAACAAAAGCCCATGGAATCTTCGTTCCAAGTTAGCTGATAAGTTCAAAACTGAGAGAAAGTCGCTTAATAAAATAAAATTATCAAAGCAAAGGCTTTACTCCAAAATGGCGCAGGCAAACATGACTGGAATGTTGGCTGAGTCTACCTTCCAGATTAGATGCAAACAAGTATGTGCTGGAATAAGGCTGTCCACAACATAGGCGCGTTCTACAAGCATATGAGTGCTGAAACCCCCCTAAGTGGTCTAACTTTCCATACACTCGCTGCTTTTTATCGAAATTTAAAAGTCGAAAAAAAATAAAAAAAAGATACCTTCCAACTCATGGAATGAAGGAAAATTTAAGTGTTTACACCAGCAGAACACGGGCAGGAGCTTTCTTTTTATTTGTCTTTAGGTTTAAATAGTAAGCGATGATGTGGGTGACGGTGGAGCACGCTTGCCTAGAAGAAATTTATTCACTCTTGACTTAAAGACTAAAAGATTTGGCTATCGGGAATCACAGATTCCGGCAGGGAACTACTTAGCTGTACGCATAATAAAAGTGTTCCCAAAACGTTTAGTATTTATGGGTGGGATGTCCACCATGTACCGATGGCGCATCACCGTACGTCTGGTAGACCGATGATGAAACGGGCTAGGCGGAATTAGATCATGCAATATCATCGCACACTCCCCGTAATAAAATCGAAAAAAACCGACAGGCTGGCAACTCGGCGATGATGATCGAGGTTTCTGACATTTGAATTGACCAGTTCCTCATTGCCGATGAGCCTTTTGGCCCGCTTTTCGAACGACTCTAGTGCATCAAGCTAGTATTTGGAAGAACTGTCTCAGAGATGAGAACAGTACTCCATGCATTATCAAACTTGCTCTTGATACAAATTGAGCAGCGGTGAAGTGCTTCTGGCGTGAAGTACCTTCTCACCTTTGCAAGGATCCCCAAATTTTTGATAGTCAGCTGAGCCTTTGCCTCAATGTATGGCCCAAAATAAAGAGTTGATATCAACGTAACGCCAAGAAGCACAAGATGGTCAATTATTGGCATGGTCACATCTCGGAAAGTTGGAGCTGGAAATAAAAAAAAGACTGAAGTTCAAACGCTCCACCATGGCTTCATTGGCCACACCACGCATCTGAGGCCCGGTAGCCCGTGCGTAGGACAAGTATCTCTTAACCGAAACTATTCGTGAAAGTGGGCGTTATTTTTGCGGTATATCCTAATTGCAATTTCTTCTCTATTGTCCTCTATTCCTTAGCATGCTATTTTATTTGAATTGTTTTTAGTGTTTCTTTAATAACTGCTAAAGACGAAAAAGTAATATTAATTATATTTGAGGAAAATAGACTTCATAAACAATTAACATTGCACAGGTATTTGTAAAAAACAGCAATGAAATATTTTAGGGGCTACATCAAATATACCTTTCCTCCTCAAAGTACTTCCTCCTAAAAGTGAAATATTCTCCTCAGGTGGGTCCCGCACTCGACTTGGCCATGCAAGACCCGGTTATCCAGAACGCCTTCCCGCCTTGGCTGACGGTAGAATGGATGAAGTATGATGTCACAGACTGTGACGCTGCATATGCTGTCATATCAGCGATAGATGCCTACAATGACTGCGCTCATGTGTTCTTTGGACCGTCATGCGATTTTGCATTAGGTGAGTTTTGTATTAGTATTTTTTATTTGCTAGAACTTTATGTAAAGATACTAGGAATTGATCTGTGGATCCTGGACATCTGGATTCTGCCGTGCCTCGGTAAGGACGTTTATCTATCCTGCTGTCATTTACAGATCTATGACTCACTAATAGAAATCGGAGCGAAACTCTTCAGAGTAAGCTTAACCGGATCCTACAAATCTTAATCGGACGTAGGTATAAAATTTCGAAGATATCATCCGTAAATATTATAAAAAAGGGACACAACTTACACAAAAAACGTACACACGGAATTTCAGGCAAGCCGCTTTAACATGCAAATCGGGGCTTATGGCGGTATTTACTTATAGCTCCTTGTAAGTACTGAATGTTGTGAGTTTATGTAACCTACGTTTTATAAACACACTTTACAGTATTTTTCTCCTGCCTGCTTTTGATTAAAATACTTCAGGAGGCTTTCCACTCAAGCTAATGAAAGTTTTTATTTCATTTGATACTATCTTATTTTTGCTATCGCTCGGTTGGTCTTTTTTCTTTTTAAATGTAAAGAATATTAAAGTGTCTGACTGATATAGATAGTATGACAAATGGGCATATTTAAAAGTAAATAAGCGTAATCTAAAATTAAATCTGTGGTCTTCGTGTAAATGAATGGAACAGAACCAAAAATTATGTCGTATAAATATACTTTAAGCCAAAAGACCTTTTCAAAATGTTACTTGAGTTAAAATTTTAAAATTTAACCCCCGACACATTTATCTTGCGAAAACACCCAGATTCAAGCAGTAAAACGCCCATAACTTTTGAACGGCTGAACCGATTTTATTTAAACATAGCTAAGATCACCTTTGGCGATAAAATCACCTTTGAAACAAAAAAAAAACTAAATCAAAATTAGTTCATCCGTTTAGGCGCTATGATGCAACAGACAGACATACAGATATACAGAATCTGTATATCTGTGTGTCTGTCTGTTGCATCTGTGTATCTGTATTACAGATACACAGATACACAGACACACAGATACACAGCAACACACTTGAAACTTATAACACCCCTCTTTTTCCGGCGGGGGTTAAAAATATTCTGTATTCAGTTTTTTTTTTGGTGAACCGCAAAATAACTACTGTACTGCTTTAGTAAAATTATATAGATATCTGCGGGCCATACACCTAAACTAAACGCAATTTTTTTATTTATGATTCTTTAAAGATGTTATAATGGACTATTTAAAAGTAAGCCCAAAATATAATGAGTAATGCGAGTTAATATTTAAAATTCTTCAAACCCGTTTGTTTAGAAAATGAAGAGCTGAAAGATTTATGACGCTACCAGTATTAAGATTTTCATAATTTACAGGAGTCATTAATTTTCTCGTTCACAATTTATCTGAAGAAAATTAGATCGTAATGTTTAATTTGATTTACCGTGAATTTTAAACGAATAAAACTATGTGGTGGTTGGAAGTGACTGTATATATTTAAAGCCTAGTGCTGCGGCCCACCCCAACTATTCCCGTGTTACATATACATAATAAATAGTCTTTGTCCATTTAGAATAATGATTATATATTATTTATTTACACATACTTTATTGTAAACTAAGATAAAAAAAACATTACATACAGAAACCTTAAAATAGCAACAAACATACAACAGGCGGCCTTATCGCGTTCTGCGATGAGGCCGCCTTTTGTTAGTTTAGTATGATTCTTCCAGGCAACCGAGAATGGAGAGAGATAGCCTGGACACGACATGGGGTTGCACTTGGTGCAATTTTAAAATTAAATAATAAGTTACAAACATACGAAGCACTAAATATAAAATACCAAAATAGATACATACATACATGCATGCAAATATACAGGCAAGAAAACAATACAGCTCCAACAAGAATAAGATCACAGTGACAGATAATGCTCCTTTACCAGTCTTATAAAGATCGGTAGTGATTGCGCGCCTTTTATTGTCACAGGCAATTCAGTCCATAGACGAGCGGCCTGGACAGTAAAAGATTTGTCCAGGAAGACAGTGAAATGCATTGGCATTTTAAGTTTCACGTTTTCCGATGAATTAAGAACTTTCGTGTGCAAGTAACATAAAAACTGAAATTGGTTTTTGAGGTAAAGAGGGGTAGACGGGAAAAATAGTATATTATACAGGAGGGCAAGAATATGAGCATTCTGGCGAAGGTGAATTGGCAACCACTTGAGTTTTTCACGGCATTCAGAAACATGGTCATATTTGCGCAAACCGAATATTAATACAAAAAAAAGTCGATCAAGTTTATCAAGATGTTCTTCAGTGAGGTCAAGATAGCTGGCATCAGCATAATCAAGGATGGGTAGAAGAAGAGATTGTGCAAGCGCAATCTTGTTAGCCAGTCGGCAGAAAATTACGCAGTCTTCTCAGAGATCCAGCAGATGCGAATAGCTTGCGGCTAACTTTCTGTAACTGGGCAGTCCAAGAGAAGTTCTTGCCAATGAATATCCCCAAGTTCTTACCTTCTCGCTAAAGGGTAAAACAAAGTTGTCAAAATAAACTTGGGGAAGAGTCGTCCAGTTGATCCTTGAGACCAACCTTGAACTGCCCACCACTAAATTTTGCATTTTAATAGGGTTCACCGTAAGTACGTGCTTCTTGCTCTAGTCGCATATAAGGGCTCGATCACTGTTTATAGTCAAGATAGCCTCAGATAGATTACCAAGAAGAGATCGCGTGTAAATTTGAAGATCATCTGCATAAAGGTATAATTTCATCCATCCATTCCAAATTAATTCATTAAATTTATATGATAAATAAAAAACATTTTAAGGAATTATATTAACATTTGATGGGTTATTATTATTAATAACCCTTCCAAATGTTGAAATAATTATTAAATAGGAAAGTAATGTTTTACTCCCAATATGTACATAAAATTCGCTTTGCCTCTTTATAATGCCTTGAGCAAGCGTGGTGATTAATGCGTTCCCTGGGCTCTGTTGAGCATAACTGTACGGGTCCGTGGCTTACGCCCCCAGTGGTCGATGCACCTGTGGCCGACGCCCCCGATTCGATTATTTTATTTCAAAGCAGTTTTTGATCAAATGTACTGTCAGGCACAAAAATGTTGTACAATAGTAATAAATGTATATTGATTGTTAGTTTAAGTATAATATCAAATCATAATTATATTTATAACAAAGACATTTTGGTAGTATCTTTAAAAAAATTGAAAGTCTTAGTTATTTTTCATTATTTATTTATAACATAAGATAATAATAAGATATCTAGTAAAAAAATGTATATAAATCACAGTTTTCATCACCTATAATCAAAATAATCATTTAACTTAATTACAATAATCAGTCTCAAATGTAAACACACGCAAACATGCTTTTAATGGAGAAAAGGGTGTGTCAGGATAAGGTTAAGTGGCGATCTATTCTCTCTGCTTTTAGATAGATAACTGCTGTTTAGCAAGGGAACACACTTTATTACGGTGAAACACTTTTCTCATTTACTGTAATATGCGAAAAAGCACAAAAAAATAATAATATAAAATTAATCGAATCGGGGGCGTCGGCCACAGGTGCATCGACCACTGGGGGCGTAAGCCACGGACCCACTGTACGGGTCCGTGGCTTACGCCCCCAGTGGTCGATGCACCTGTGGCCGACGCCCCCGATTCGATTATTTTATTTCAAAGCAGTTTTTGATCAAATGTACTGTCAGGCACAAAAATGTTGTACAATAGTAATAAATGTATATTGATTGTTAGTTTAAGTATAATATCAAATCATAATTATATTTATAACAAAGACATTTTGGTAGTATCTTTAAAAAAATTGAAAGTCTTAGTTATTTTTCATTATTTATTTATAACATAAGATAATAATAAGATATCTAGTAAAAAAAATGTATATAAATCACAGTTTTCATCACCTATAATCAAAATAATCATTTAACTTAATTACAATAATCAGTCTCAAATGTAAACACACGCAAACATGCTTTTAATGGAGAAAAGGGTGTGTCAGGATAAGGTTAAGTGGCGATCTATTCTCTCTGCTTTTAGATAGATAACTGCTGTTTAGCAAGGGAACACACTTTATTACGGTGAAACACTTTTCTCATTTACTGTAATATGCGAAAAAGCACAAAAAAATAATAATATAAAATTAATCGAATCGGGGGCGTCGGCCACAGGTGCATCGACAACTGGGGGCGTAAGCCACGGACCCAACTGTACTTAATTACCATACGCACAAAAATACAAACATTAAACACAAAATAAATGTATTTCATATCTCGAAAACTAATGAACATTAGTGAATCTTATGTCGCACTTTTTTGTGCACAATTGAACCAGGAATAAACTTGCTCTGAACACAAATTGCAGGAAAAAAAAAAATAATTTTTGGTGTTCAGAGCAAGTTTAACCCTACTATTGTGTAGGTGCAGTAACCTAATGTACGTTTTTTTATAAATTATTCTTATTCTTATATTTGTTGCTGTTATAGGATATTTATAGACTTCCAGGCAACAGTGGGTACTACTACGATAATAAACATAATGCCGGTGAAATTACTTAACTAGGCTTTTTTATATAACTTAGGACCTATCCTCTGTCGGGACAACTCATAGAATATCTATGGGACAACTACTTATCGTGATTAGACATTGTCGGATATGCCTATTCTGGGCGCAGAATTGGGATACGAGCAAACTGAAGAAATAACCTTACGCTTTTACTTAAATGTTATAGTCAATTTCAAGAATATTGCTAGCACTACTAAACTAATTAACACTTTAAATTTAAAAATGAAACACAGGAGCAGTTTACACATTAAAATTTACAGTAAGAATTATACAATAATGCCACTAAATGTGCGACCAACCACATTTCCCACGGAATACAAAAAATAAATTACATGTGATTTAAACTTCAACCCCACAATAATCAAAATTATAAAAAAAGGAAAAATCATCAACAACGAATTAAAAAAAAGAAAAACATTAAAAATCAGATTAAAAACAATAAATAGAATATAAACCATACATAATTTAAAACATTAAATATCAGGTCAAGAAAACATTAAATACCAAATTTGTCCAATCACATTTAACATCACTACAAATCATTAAAAATAATAAAACATGTCAAGTTATATCATCTAAAAACATTTAAAAAAATAAACACGTGTCAAGTTAAATTAAAAATAATTGAATAGCTAAAATTAAAATGACTACTGAGTGTATATACTAAGTGTATTGAGTACATAATTTTTGAATTTACCAGCAGTAAGAGCAAACATATCAATATGATGGAAGTTCTCGTTAAAGTTATTGGTAAGTCGACGCAGAGGCGCCCGCACACCTGCGTTAGTGCGACAAGAGGTCACTGCAAACAGGGGCTGTGCACGCGCCCCGCGACGGACTGTCGCCCTAGGAACTATGTAACTTATCTTATTGCGGATATCAATACAGTCATATACATTGCTACACAAATCAAACAAAAATACCATGTCTAGGAGAGTGCGTCTTGATTTTAAACCAAGCAATTTAAACTTAATCAATAAATCATCATATGATAAAAATGTATAGAAGCAACGGAAATGCATGGCTTTCATAATTTTTTTTGAACCTTTTCAATTTGTTCCGAATACCTATTTTAGAAGGGATTCCACACCGGGACTGCATACTCTAGCTGTGATCTTATCAGCGACCTATAAGGATACAGATAGGTGGAGGGGCGGACAAACTCCTTCGCAGATCTCATCACGAAACCGTACATCCGATAGGCATTGTTCACAATTTTGTTGATGTGGGCATCAAGGTGAAGCTTCTCGTCGAGAGAGTAAAAATGCTTGAAAACTTTCCTATTCTTTGTGAAACTGACATAGCAGCATTTAGGCAGACTCAGTTGCAATTTATTAAGCCTGCAGTAATCACTAAAGCGATCCAGATCCTCTTGCAATAAAATGCTGTCTTGCAAGCTTTTGATGGGTCTATAAATTTTGAGATCGTCAGCATAGAGCAGAACTTTAGAATTTAGAAAACAAGCGTTAATGTCGTTAATAAACAAGATGAATAAAAGGGGTCCCAAAATCGACACACCGGAAGTCACAGTAATGGTCGCGGCAGATCTGAAATTGTTAATTACGACTCTCTGAGTTCTGTTCGTAATATAAGAAGAGAACCACCGCAGTAAATCGCCACGTATGCCATTAAATGAAATTTTCCTCAAAAGCAACTTATGATCAACCTTGTCGAATGCTTTTCGAAAGTCAATATAAACGGCGTCCAGCTGAACGCGAGAATCCATATTGTTGAACAAATAGTCCATAAACGTCACCAAATTTGTGGCAGTGGACCTTTTCTTTACGAATCCGTGTTGTTGCTGGATTATAGTATGATGAAGAACAGGATACACTACATTATGGATTAATCTCTCAAAAAGTTTCGGCAAGGCTGACATAATGGATATTGGACGATAGTTCTCAACATCCTGCTTAGAGCCTTATTTATAAACTGGAGTTATATTCGCGCCCTTCCATACTTCGAGGAAAATTCCCTGTGCCAGTCATTTATCAAAGAGAATATGTATAGGAGCGCAAATATTCTTTGCGGTAGCCTTGAGAAAAGCGACTGGGACACCGTCAGGACCTGGACCTTTTGTTGATTCTAAAGAATTGATTGCACTCAATATCTTGTCCATGCTGAGCTCTATCTTAGAAATGAGGGAGTCATGCTCAGAAGAAACCCCTCTCGACGGTGCACCCCCACCAGATGATTGTTCATAAACTGATTCAAAGAAGTCAGAAAAAAAGTTACAAATTTCTTCGGGGTCATTGGTGGCCCTATCCCTGTATTTCATATTAGAAGGTATGCCATTAGAAGATTTCCGATTAGCTATGTATGTCCAAAAGTATTTTACTTTACTGCGGATACCATCCTCAACAGATTCAATGTATTTTGTGTAGCAAGATTTGCATTCAGTATGAAATCTTGATCTGTATAGAGAGAATTGTTCGTAATCGGAGATATTGTGGTACATCTTCCATTTAACCCAGGCCTTTGCCTTGTTTTTATAAATATGTATCAGGGAAGGTGAAAACCATACTGGAAACCTCGGAGACTTAGAGTTAGTGAGTGGAACATGAGACTTAATTATGCAAAAAAAATTATCATAAAATTTACTCACAGCTATATCTACGGAATGCTTCATACCAATTAACTCATTCCAATTGATTTCGCACAATTCCTCATTAATCGTCTCGTAATTCGCCCTATAATAGTTGAACCTCTTCAATGACCCCCGAATCATATTTTTATGGGGGTGTTTATATGGTATCAATACACAGAATGGTGGGTGGTAGTTATAGTTACAGTTACTAGTTACAGTTACTAGTTGCAGTAAGTAGTCTGTGGGAGGGAAAACGGAGCATTCATTGTTATTGATAGCTAGGTCCAATATTTTTCCACTAGTGTTCTTGACATTTTTATACTGATATGCATTAAGGATCGACATAAATGCACTCAGTTGTCCGCAAATCAAAGAATTTCCACTAGAAACCTGGAACACTTATGGGCCACTGAAACCTTTATGGGCCAGTAGATATGTGTCACATCCACACCCGAACCATCACTGTTACTCCATGATTCCATATCGACACCAGATAGATGGACTCCCTTTTTCCGCACTGAGACTCCACTCAACGCTGGACTAAGCCTGTCTCACTTTTAAGCATACTCATCAAAACAAATCTGACATAAAATATAGTACATTTGCCCTCGGCTTCGCCCATGTGAAGTGTGGTATATTGTCCCAAGGTATAATTATATCGAGTTTATCGGGATATAAAGTATCCTATGTGCTATTCCAGACTATTATCTGTCTCAGTGTTAATTTTATCCAAATTACTGAGTAACAAACATGCAATCATCCAAACTTATTAGTTGGAGTTTTTATTTTGCCATGTTAAATTTAACAATATCTGCCAATCAAGGATATTTTTATCCTTCTCTTCATCGAATTTTAAATCAAATAGGTTTACTTCTGGCATTTTATTTATTTATTTATTTAAACTTCATGTACAATAGTGGTACATAGGCGGACTTAATGCCACAAGGCATTCTCTACCAGTCAACCTTTAATATGATATTTTTGTTCGAAATAATCAAGGGCTACATTCAAACTTAAATTTTATGGCAATAGTGAACATGAAATTCACGTCAGCAACTGGATGCCACCACGGCCTCGTCGCTAAGTCTATTATAGCGTGAATCAAGATACCACGAGCCGGGGCTACGTTAGAAAGACCTGCAATTTTCACCCGACCCGCAAAAATTACGTACAGAATGTAGGTCATATTTTATCCTTTCATCATTCAAAATTAACCTAGTTTCAGGGCTAATGATTTGTATATCAGATTAATAAATAAGAACAGTAGTAATATAATATATAATCGCTAATCCTTTTCTGTTAGACATACGACTTTTATCACATTTTTGGAAAGATTTAACATTTTTCTGAGATCCGTACGTAAAGATCGTTGCAGAACACGTTCTGCAGTTTCTGCCTACCCCTATGGTACAAAGGAGTGACTTTATGTACGTATGCAGAAAGAGTAGCAATACTGAAGTGAAATTCTGTGAAAAACCTGAATGCAGGTTATGGCTTAGATTTTTGGTAGTCTCTACTGCCAAAGCTAACGACTATCATCGCAAACTTATCTATTTATCGTTATGTTATCGAATTTCCTTACTAACATTTTTGACAGCCCGTTAAGTGTTCGTTACGATCGTTAGTATTGGTTTTTAGAGGTTACAAAAACAATAAATAAATAATAATTAGAGTATTATGGCTGTAAAGTACTTACCGTGGGATTTGGTCGTGCTCGACCACAAACGCGATATGTTATTAATTCGGCGGCAAATTGCACGAAACCGGCGGACCGGAAAGTGAAAATCCTTTGGATTTAGAGGATGGCCGATAATAATTTCTCTACATTTACGTATAAATAAGGATATGTTTCATGAGCTCGTTGGTGATCTTAACTAAACGGTCATAACGGTGGATAACCATTGTGTCTGTGATAAAAGTACTTATTAATCAACCGCGCACCGGAAAAGGCACTTAAAGTAATCACTAAGGCGGCTTAGCATCTGTGGATAGCAACAAACATTTAAATAAATCACAGCTCCTAAAGGAGAGTGGTATATTATTTAAGATTCTGAATAAACTGAGAGGTTTGCCAGAAATGGTAAAAAAGACGGCAATGGAAACCTACCTGGCCTTACGTGTTTTCAGCAGGCATCAAAAGCAAGCTACTTCTTCGTGATACATTCCTTTCCTGGTTAAGACTGCGGGAATCCGGAGGATGCGAGATGCACAGGACCGATCGGTGTGGTGACGCTTGGGGAAGGGCCTACGCCCAGCAGTGGGCGTCTTTTGGCTGAAATGATGGTGATGATGAAACATTCCTTTTGTGTTTTTGATGAAATTGATAGTTTTGTGGATTTCATATTTAAAGTGAGAAAAGTGAACCCGCATCTCATTTAGGCTCTATTACAAACATAAATTATTAATAAATTCGTCAGATTTGCATTGAAAAGTTTGAAAAATTAGTTGTAAACTAGGTCAGGATTCCATTTGTCTGATGGTACCTATATCCCTAACCATCTTCCATGCAAGCGGTGCCGTAGATATTTAGTAAGTACATAAGTTCTGCCGCTTTGTACGCAGTTATCCAGTCTCTAACAAATAATCAGTAAGTAGTAGCTTTAAATTAAGAGCATCACAATATAACAATACCGAAAAACAATCTCGAAAGTTTGTGATGAAATCATGGTGATTTAATTTTGGACTTTGGACGGGAAACTTGTTTTCGCTCACCATCACCAACTTCGTCGCTCACCGCAGCTCCGCCCCGCCGCCACCGGAACCAAACCCTATCGTGAGTGCTGTGACACTGGCCGTGGCACTTGCGAGCTCGAGCGACGAATACTTCTCACCGCCCATAACTCCCGCCGTCGGTAAGCAAAGGATCTAGAGGCCTGCCGGCCGGCCTCTGAAAGGGTTCTAGTTCCCGGTGAAAGTTTGCAGCACATGCGATGAAGTCAACCATCAATGTGAACGTCATGCACACACACTATGGAGTTACAAAAAAGTGAGTCAATTCGACCACGTACCGTGTCCGCATGCTATCTATATTTCAGAAACGAAATAATATCAGAATTGTCCTTTCCACGTGGGAACTATTCGGATTCCAGCCAATCCTTGGTAATACGAATGCGAGTTTTCGTAATCAATCATATTATCCTGTGAAAGCCTTCATTGCTATCTAGTTTTATTTGAGAAATCAGACAACTCAATTAATTATCGTGGGTAAAAAGGAAACCAATGTGAAGAAATGAAATGAAAGAATGTGTGTGTTTGGGGGGCCGAGTCACCCGCATCCGTAGGAAAATATCCGTTTTGAATCCCTACACGTGGCCCCCAGGTGGTGCTAATCAAGTGACACACTGGTGGTAGGTTCCGACCGAGGACTTGTGAACATTCACCAGGCAAGGACATACCACCAAGGGGCCTAACCGGATTCCGGTATGATTCCCGGTGCTGGCAGCTGGAGGAGGTGGGTCAAAATAGCTGTTCAACTGCAGGCAGACCAGCCTGATACGCGCTGTTATGAACGTATCGGGAGACTGGTCGCGGAGGTAGTTGGGGACCCAAGTAGTGTGCTAGCCACACACAAAAGGCTGCCCCGCTAACGTGCTGGTTGGCAACCAGACGAGAGTACCCGATAGACATTTTCGGGGGGCTCAGGCGTCCCCGCACTCTTCAGACCAGTCCAGTGGGTGGCACCCTGTCGGCGAGTGTCTGTAGGTTGCCAGCGTGGAACCTGATCTCACGCCGTCTTTCTCCTCTCCTCACTCCACTCACATAATGCAAAGAAACAATAAAAAAAAGCTGAACAGCGGCAGCATTCACTCTAACAAAAGGAGCACCTCAGCAACATTAGAGGTCTGCATCTGCACTCGTTCCTTAAAGCAGTCCATCACCACCTTCAGACAGAGATACCAGCACGTTTGTTCCTTACGAAGACAAAGATTGGATGTCCGTTAGACGTGGTGAATCTGTCTTACCCAGGGTTTACCCTGGAGCACAAGTTCAAACCACGCGCAGAAGTGTATGCATGCACGTACATCCGTAACGACATCTGTTCTCGGCGTCACCGTGACCTTGAAGCCTCAAATTACTCAGTGCTATAGGCCCCGGTGGACACAGGTCTTGATATAATTATCTATGCCTGTGTCAACCGATCGCATACCGGTGAACTGGAGACAACCAGTCTTACACAGTACCTGAGTGGGGCTGATGCTGATGTGGCTCAGTAAAGGTACCCACCCTTTCGCCCAATTAGTGTTACTGGGGGAATTTTATGGCCCTCACCAGGAGTGGCTTTTCCTATACCAGTGCATTGTCCATGCTGGACGAGAAAGGCGAAATCTTTCGATAGCGCTAAATCTTACCCAGTTGGTCCAAGAGTTTTGATTCACATACAGTCAATTGCTTGCACCTTCTGCTGACAACAGATCCAGACTGATACTCAGTGTCGATAACATCACCTTTGGGTAGTTCCGACCACTGTCTGGTGAAGCCTGTATCCGTCTACTCAAGGGGCACAAGGGGGTTTGGCGGTACAAGTCAGCAGATTGGGATGGGATGCGATCTTTCTTCACATGCTATCCTTGGTGGCCCACTTTCTTCTCTTCGGACGATCCATCGTCATACGCTAACGCCGTGATAGATGTGTTGTGCCAGGGCATGGAATACTACATTCCATTCTCTGACATAACGGTGTCCAGCGTTGGCCGACCATGGTTTGCTGCCAAGTGTGACCGCGCAAACTCGGTTAAACACAAGGCTATACTTACTGTGTGCTGTCAAATTGTACTTAAAATTGTGCGACCGAATTGTCTCCGATCTTGACACGCCTAGTTCGCCTTTCAAAAGTGACTGGAAAAGTGCCGAAGGAAGGAAGGAAGCAAGATAACGTTCAGCCCGTGCCCAAGAAGGGTAGCAGAGCTGCCTCTGCCAACTACATATCCATCTTAGTAACGTACATCCTCTGTAAGAGTATGGAACATGTACTGAACAAGAGCTCCTGGCATACCTAGAAGACCACGACATCCTCAGTGACCGCCAATACGGCTGCCGCCGAAATCGATCAACTGGAGATCTTCTAGCATATGCCAGCCATTCACATCTAGAGTGAGGCTATCAAGATGCACGGGGAAGGGCTTGCTGTCTTCCTTGACATTTCGAAGGCTTTAGACATAAGAACCTTATTGGTACCTTCCTTCCTTAGGTCTGCGAAGTGGTGTATATGGCTGGAATGCAGACTTCCTGAGGGATCGGTCCATCCGAGTGGTTATCGGTGGCTGCTCGTCTGGTCAATTAGGTATAACGTCGGAGTCCCTCAGGGGTCGGTGCTCTTGGAAAACATTGTTCTTGCTGCACATTTATGTCCTGCTGAAACCCGGAACCTTTTGGGTATGCAGACGACAGCACAGTTGCTGCCTTTTGAAGCTGTCTCCGAATGGAGCGATGCCGATCTAGTCAGTTTCAATGCTGCTAAGACCCAGGCGTGTCTTTTTATCTTTAAAAAAGAGCCAATTTCACCTGGCTCTTCTTCTTCTCAATCTTTCCGTGTTGTAACCGTGCCGATAACAGACCATCTCGACCTTCTTGGTGTTACGTTGTCATCGACTCTCAATTTTGGTCCTTTTAATGAGCCAAAGACTAAGTTGGCTGCAAAAAGTTGGGGATCCGTGCAAAGTTGAGACGGTACTTCACGCCTCAACAGCTGCGTAACTTGTACAAAGCTCAAGTTCGTTCATGGGTGGAGTACTGCTCTCACCTCTGTAACGGATCTGCCAAATACTAAATTGATGCACTTGAGTCGATTGACAAAAAGTTGATGGCAACGATGCACTGGTCGACTCACAGAGCCTTGAAGATCGATACCGAGATGCCACCCTGTCGGTTTTTTATCGGTTACATTTCGGAGAGAGTGCGATGGAACTGCACAATTTGATTCCGCCTAGTCCTTTATATCATCGGATTACAAGACGTACGGCATTGCGCCATCGGTACATGGTTGACATCCCACCCATACGCACAAAGCGTTTTGCGAATACTCATCGCTTAACATCAGGCGAGATAGTGGTCAAACGCGAGCCGACCAACATTTTATAACACGCATTCTGTTTGATAACACTTCTGTGGATACAAATAATAGATCTTAACATTATGCTACGGTTTTATTATATCGTGAAAATGACTTGTCTGTATTTGCACATAATTATACATGTGGCATGAGACAGTCTCGTTGGTGTAGTCTAGTGGCCGCAAGCGTTACTGCTGTGCATGAAATGCTGAGTTCGATTTCCCTCTCAAAATAATTTGTTTTTTGTTTTTCCATCTTCGTATAAGATCCCGTCATAAAACGACCTTCACCGAGATGCTTATTTAATGAAACGTATTTTATATTTAATTTAATATGTCAATAAATATAATCCATATGGGTTGCCTAGCAAATTTCAGTCCAGAGTATGTTTAATTAATAATTAAAAGAAAATATTTTTTTAAACATTTCACCGGTATGATTATTAGATAAATTCTATACCAATCGAAAGTATGAAGCCCATAGAATATGCAAACGTTAGGTTGCCTATTCTTTTCCGGTCACAACTATCGGGTTGCCAGGTATAAACAGGTAAATCTGTACTAGCATTTTGCAACGGTCTGTTTATTGAATGAAATTTTAATGATATTAAAGATTATTTTATTCTGAACACGGTGTTATAGGGTTGCCTGCGAAAAATCAGTCCAGAATTGCGGTTGTCGAATTTTAAAAAGTAAAATATTGCTCCGAGTGAATGTGTGCGACTGAGAGGTCCCAACCGACCATCCCATGCGATAGAAGAGGACACAGCATAGCAGCTGTTTAAAGTCCGCCTATTTAAAGAAAGAGAGTGCGCATGCTATTTGGGCTTGGAAAATAAAAGGATAGCGATAGACTCGTATATACGCATCATTTTGGAGTAGAGTTTCGCTATAAATACAATTGAAAAAACGTGCTACTATTTATTGTTGGAAAAAATGGCAAAAAAGTGTTTTTTGTGTGGATCGGATGATGAAATAATTGATTTTAATGATGAAACTTTTAAAACTGTAAATTAAAGTTAGCTTTTCGTAAAAAAAAACACTTTAAATACAATTTTGTTGAGCTACCCAGTGCGTCTCTTCAGTTTGTAGGTTATCATGCCACGTGCTACAAAAAAGTGACCGTTTTGAATAAAAAATATAAAGAAGAATTTCTTAATTTTAGTGCTGAACATACAGTAAGTACATAATAATTGAATATTTAAAATTATCTTAGCTAATACATCTTCTATATTTTTTTCATGTTTAAATAATTGTTAGTAAAATTCACCTACGGTTTTGTTAATTTTCGACACACATATTTTTTTTAGGGTTCCGTACCCAAAGGGTAAAAACGGGACCCTATTACTGAGACTCCGCGGTCCGTCTGTCTGTCTGTCTGTCTGTCTGTCTGTCTGTCTGTCTGTCTGTCTGTCTGTCACCAGGCTGTATCTCATGAACCGTGATAGCTAGACAGGTGATGTATATCTGTTGCCGCTACAACAACAAATACTAAAAACAAAATAAAATAAATATTTAAGGGGGGCTCCCATACAACAAACGTGATTTTTTTGCCGTTTTTTACGAAAATGGTACGGAACCCTTCGTGCGCGACTCGCACTGGGCCGGTTTTGTAATTTACTTAAAAACGGTAATTTATAAATTAAACAAGAAAATGATCTGATTTCCTTTTTTTTTTGTAACAATTAATGAGGATGTTTTCAATCAACTATTCTTATCAAGAGGCTTCGACTCCAACTCCATAACACCATGCTGGATATCATTAACTCAGAAAATTTTACGAACTATTTTCGTAAATTCCATGTGGCTTAATGCAACGGATCCAATATGCGTGAAACTTGAGCCTGAGAACTGCTGATGGTTCTTAGATGAATATTTAAAACCAGTAGGATTCATTGGGGATCATACACCTTTAAAGATAGAAGACATGATGACATGATAGATGAAAAAAGTGAAACAGAGAGTGATGACGAAGAAGATTCAGAAGTTGAAGATCGTAGTTTTATGTCCGATGACTCGGATTCTGTTTTTTTTTTTTTGTATTTTTAATATTTTACAATAAATAGAAGTAATTTTTTAATTGTTGTTTTTTTTTTTTGTCTTCTTACAATAAAAATAAAATTTGCAAGACTACCCTGATTAAAAAAATTCACTTTTATGGGTTTTGAATTTTTTCCAATAGTTTCAATTGATTTCAATTTCTCTGTTTACATTTATAGATTTATATTTATTTATTTTTATATATAAAAAAAAAACTATTTCTCTATTTAAATAATAAACTACTCCTAAATGATGCATAGTATATACGAGTCTATCGCTATCCTTTTCTTTTCCAAGCCCAAATAGCATGCGCACTCTCTTTCTTTAAGTGGGCGGACTTTAAACAGCTGCTATGCTGTGTCCTCTTCGTCGTCGTAGTCGCACACATTCACTCGGAGCAATATTTTACTTTTTTAAATTCGACAACCGCAATTCTGGACTGATTTTTCGCAGGCAACCCTATACCACCGTGTTCAGAATAAAATAATCTTTAATTTCATTAAAATTTCATTCAATAAACAGACCGTTGCAAAATGCTAGTACAGATTTACCTGTTTATACCTGGCAACCCGATAGTTGTGACCGGAAAAGAATAGGCAACCTAACGTTTGCATATTCTATGGGCTTCATACTTTCGATTGGTATAGAATTTATCTAATAATCATACCGGTGAAATGTTTAAAAAAAAAATATTTTTTAATTATTAATTAAACATACTCTGGACTGAAATTTGCTAGGCAACCCATATGGATTACATTTATTGACATATTAAATTAAATATAAAATACGTTTCATTAAATAAGCATCTCGGTGAAGGTCGTTTTATAACGGGATCTTAGACTATCTGGAAATACCTAGCAGCCCGGAGTCTGGACTGTGTCCAGTTGATAGCGATAGGCTCGCCTCTTATTACAGAGCTGGTGAAATATCTGTGTAATATAGGTATTACACTGACATTTTAGCGTTTCCTAACTCCAGTACTTTTAGCCCCATCAACCAATAGCGAGTATAATATTAAAGATACTCTTCCTTTTTATGAAATCTATCAACTTTTGAACTTATCTATACCAATGTTATAAAGAGGAAAGATTTTTTTGTTTGTTTGTACCGAATAGGCTCCGAAACTACTTAACCGATTTTAAAAATTCTTTCACCTATGGAAAGCTACATTATTCCCGAGTAACATAGGCTATCATTTTGACGGGAGCGAAGCCGGGGGGGTCAGCTAGTCATTTGTAATATTATTATAAATCCATCAACATTGCATAATTATGACGAATGATCTTATTATTCCTATATAGTAAATGTATAAACGTGTACGCGTACTAAGTAATGTCTTATTTGGGAACAAGCCATCGCTCTTGCATCGCAGAAGATTGATCACAATCGAAAACATGTCTCATTACGTTCCGGCAATATTATCTTAATAATCATACTTCTAACGCTTTTTGTTTCACATTTTTCATTAATGTGAAACCTAAGGCTTGTTTGAAGAATTAGTTGTTTATTTTTAACCAACGAGGAGACCCACATCTATCAAAAGAAAGAAAGAAAAATATTTATTTGTGACCCGCACAGTAGACACGAGAAATAAGCATACAATTAAACAATATTAAAATAAAAACCCCGTGCGCGACCAAAAAGGCTCCTACCATAGGTTACAATGGTTTTTTTTACCCGACTGTTTAAGGATGGTAATATGTTTATCAGTCTATGTTTGCTCTACAGACCAAACGCGTGGTCCGATTTTGATGATTCTTGCGTCAATCGATTCGACTTAATCTTGCGATTATCACTGGCTATATGAGTTTACGTAATCGCGAGCTGACTAACAAAAACCATATTATATCCTCTGACTGCACAACCTGATTTTCTTCCTGTTAAGTCTTTTTGATTTAGTTAACTCTTTTTTATTAACAATATTAATTATGTTTTTCATTCTACTTACAAAAAAAAAATCTGTAAGAAACAAAAATACAATGCTGTCTTACGACACCTATGTTTTCTGCCAGAAAACATTATCATAATAAATAATATAACATAACTTATTTATTGATATATATGTAAGTATATACATTTTCGTATACAAGTTGTTATTTTTACCCGACTGCCGAAGGAGGGTAATGTGTTTAACAGTCTATGTATGTATGTAAGTATATATGTATGTATGTATGTTTGTTCCTATATGGCGTTCCAGAGACCAAACGCGTTGGCCGATTTTGATGATTCATACGTCAATCGATTCGTCTTAATCCTGCAAGTGTCATAGGCTACATTAAAATTGGACAATAGAAAAATGGCGGCTTTTGGGTGCCAAATTTTGGAGGCCCAAATTTTTTTTCTTCCAAACCCATCGTGTGGGGTATCAAAATAAAGGGTTTTAAGAGGTGATTTGAAAATATAGATCACTTATATGTTTAAATGTATCTAATTCGAAAAAAAACTAACTAAAAAGTTATAAATAAAAAAAACTTAATTCAAAAAATCAAAAAACCCGACTGCTTCAAAAGCGAACTAAAAAGTCGTAAACAAGGCAAAAATCATGCTTTGCAGGCGGAGGATACACCAGATTTTGTTCAGCCAGCCCGCGAATATGTATCCTCCGACTGCACAGCATGATGTTTGCCTTGTTTACGACTTTTTAGTTCGCTTTTGAAGCAGTCGGGTTTTTTGATTTTTTGAATTAAGTTTTTTTGTAAATATTATTTTGTACCCGTTTACAACGTTGTCCTTTTTAAAGGTTGACTGGTAGAGAATGCCTTGTGGCATTAAGTCCGCCTATGTACCACTATTCTACATGAAGTTTAAATAAATAAATAAAAGAGATTTTTTGTGGAAAATCTTTTTGCCACGTTAAATAATGATGTCCTTTATAACGCAAATCTTGTTTGGCAGCTCGAGGCTGTTACGTGAACTATACCAGTTTCCAAAACGCTACTTGTCAAAATTTTACAAATACCCGCAAACTCTCTACGGAGTGTTAACACTCTAAAGAAAAGCCAACAGAGCAAGAAATCCTGGCGATAAAAAGAACTGTCGTATCATTTTAACGTCCATTCAGAGGTACGAGCGTATCACTCAACACTTCCCAAGGGATGCAAAACTCCAAGAAAGTCGGGCATGTAATAATTTATTTTCCCTAATACCTACAGTAAAATAATGTGGACTCAGATTCCTGTCAAAAAAGATATCCCAACGGCCTGAGTTAACCGTGACATGAAAGGGATGACAAGTACCTGACACACTGGTTTTGAAAATACCCATAGCCTGCAGTGAACCCGCTTTGTGGATTATAGGCTTACGCTACGTCACAAAGATAAGGCCTGTTACATTTTTAGTTGCCAACTCGACAACATGTAGGACGCCGTGATTTTTCTTTGACATTTGTAAAACGATAAGACTATATTGCAAGTTACAAGGTCATGCTTAATACCCAATTGCGTAAATGGAGCACAAAATAAGTGCAATGTTTTTTCACAGCTTGTATATCTATGGTAAAAAATTAAGCTCTTTTGTTGTGGTTTGTAGCTCAATGTGTAGAATCTTTGCAGAAAACATAAATCACAGTATCTGGTTTCTAGCCGTCCTCTGAGGTTTTCAGACAAAAATAAACGAAAATGGTTAAAAGTCGTAAACACGTAGAAACGGACCCACTTTCACGTGCAATAAAAACGTGCTTATTCTTGGGTGTGATTTCGTATTCCGTCTCTTTACTACCTTATATTTTTTATACTTCAGCATTATTCGCCCTGAAATGCTAAGGTTTCGGGTTTCCAGGTTAATCTCTTCTTCTGCGCTCTGTATTTCGACCCTTCGGGAATATGTCCGTTCCGATGTCGGCTATTCTGACATTGTTTTTTTAATATTTTCAGTAACATTGTCGCTTATGACAGAAATGCAATATAATGTGATCAGCTGAAATAATAAAATTGAGTTTAGGCTGTATTTATGAAATTATTGCAAGTCAACAATAATAGATCTTTGATAGTTGTAGCCAGAAAATCTGACACTAGTCTTGCAAAGAAGTATCGTGTTATCCAGTTACTGATTTGTGGTAGTTAAATAGGCAGTTGCCCCATTACTCAGCTACATCAGGTTAGACGGGCACCCGGTAACCATCATTGTTGGGGAAAAGGCTAGGCAGATTAAATGATTTTAAGTCAGAAAAACGTATCTAAATTAAACATGAGAATCGGCAATATTTATTTAGAATAAAATGTATGAATTTCGCAAAACTCTAGACTACTACTGTCCGGGACTGGGTTTATATAATACTAGTTGTGCCCGTGGCTTCGATCCCGTCAACTGCTTGCCTACCCTACCCTACTTACCTAGACCTACCTACCCACTTAGTACTTACCTACCTATCTATCCACCTTTCTTGCCTTGATACTTACCCTACTTACCTTGATACACCAATTTTTTTTTCTAACGTCATCCTTCGCGGAGAATCTTAACACCGTCATTCGGAAAATGAAGTCAAATGCACAACGCCATCTATCGAATATGGAGCGAGCCTCTATCGAATATTCAAGTGTCCGAGTAACGGAATTGGGTGTGTTGTGATATTTTACTTCCTGAACACTTTAAATTCATCTAACTTTTGATAGAGTGAACCGATTGCGATGACATAAAAACTATATATACTTCAAGTTACGCAATAAATTTATCTAAAAAAGTTATTTACATACATGGTTTCGTACATTTTACGTGATGCGTGCACAACTAAATAGAAACACAGACATACATTCTTGGTTATCCTTTAGCACCCTGACTAGTTTTTTTGGAAATATTTTCGATTTACAAAAACGACTTTTCTACAGATGTATGATAGAGATAGATATGTATTGATTGAGTATTATATTTGAAAAATACGCAACCGAGGGAGAGTTCTCGAGTTTCTGACAATGAGAAACACACAATAAACTGCTGAGGGCAGCCGCAGAATACAAATCAGAGCAGGTACAATAGGAATAATTTGACAATCAGTCTGTTTGTCCTTAACAAAAGACCCCCTTGCAACCCAAGGTTAATTGTTTCGTTTCCAAATGCGTAATACAATTAAATTGTCTTTCAACTGAAACTTAACTGAGAATGACAGATTTTAACACTTGAACCATTAGGTGTTACTAATTATATTAAGGCCTACTTGCACGAAAATCTTAACTCAGAGTCAGTTGCTAACACGAGGTTAAATTGACAGTTTGTCATACAAAATTGTCGATTTAACCTCGTGTTAAGAACTAACTCTCGAATTAAGTTGTTCGTGAAAGTGGGCCTCTTAAGGGCTTTTCTTTATTCAATGCATTCTTTATGCAATTAACGTGCACCATTGTGTAATGGGCAGTGTTGGCTGCACCGCTTCTATAGTGCGTCGGGGTTGTTCGCGGATGCGTATGTAGATATATTCTATTCTATTCTATTCTAACGGTACGTAAGATAAGTCGCTGACTTCTGTGACACAGGTTTTACCTAACCCAGAAGTCAGGGCTTCAATTACTATCATTGTGTATTTATACTTCTATAAACTATTTGATATGAAACTGCCTAAACCAGTACATTTGAAATTTAGTTCCTAATTCTGCCAACTGGGGCGCCTGCTGATTAGGTATCTACTGTAGGGGAATTGGGGAAGTTACTTTACATCCTACGTGCGCTGTAAAAACCATACACACAGTCAATTTACTCCACTTGAAAAGCTGCGAATTTACTAATGGTATATATTTCATGGGAGGAAAACTTTATGTGAACAAACTTTTCATAAATTTGTTGAGTTGAGTTTACGTTGACAGACTTTTGATTGATGTATTTACTTCGTGCCTTTAGAGAGTTAGAGACGTCATTACTGTTGGCTTAATACGGCTGTAGTTCTGTTCATATTTTAATGTTTCCATATCGTAACTCGTGAGCGTCCCAATCAAAAATGGTAAGCAAACAAGTCCAATATGCACAGCACTAATATTCACGAAGAAGCGAAAACGAAAGTCCGATAAACGATAGCGTGGGGTCAAGCTAAAATATCCAGAGAACCAGAATAACAAAAAAGAACACGTGATATGATCAACGCAAGACTGCACCACAGATTAGACTACACCAGACCTTTGCAGTGCGCGCGCGTAGAAACGTCAAAATGACTAGGACGTTCGGATTCACACTTCAATATATTGTCGATGCATTCAGCATTATGGTGACGCGCGGCAGCTTGAAAAATGGTGTCTGCGATATTCGTAAAACCTTACCTTTTATTTTAGAGGTATTTATCTTAGCAATCCGATTCATGCAGTTGTAGTTGTTTTATTTATTTATCTGACCTTCAGGCGTACTTCAGAAACAGTGTTTGTCTTATTCGTGTATCCAAACGCTAATGCATTGCATAGAAACCGCACAAAATCAATTAACATTTATATTTTTTGTCGCCTGTTCTAGAGAAATGTAATTGTTGCGATTAATTTTAATTTTATTTTACAAGTAATTTTCACATATTAATAATTGCTGTACATTTACGTATTCTGAATTGATTCGTAGGGCAGAATCTGGCCATATCCTTTCGTTCCGTCGCACTAGTCCCATTGACGCAGTCAAAGTTACTGTGGATTTCGAAGAGGCTGTGATTCAAGCCTTATTCAAGATATTTCTTAGTACAACAGTGAAAGGGAGTTTTTTTAAATTTTACTCGATGTTTGAGAAGGAAAGCAAGAGCGTTGATTTCGAAGAGGCTGTGATTCAAGCCTTATTCAAGATATTTCTTAGTACAACAGTGAAAGGGAGTTTTTTAAAATTTTACTCGATGTTTGAGAAGGAAAGCAAGAGCGTTGGGTTTGAAAAAAATCTAAGCTGACCAATCGAATTGTTGGCTTATGTTGTATATTGCCTCTCTTACCAAATTACATGATAAACGAAGTTGGACCTATATTATTGGTGAAATGCCTTCTAATGTTAAAAACATAATAGAATTTCAGAAATTTATGTCCAAACAATGTCTTGACAAGCAACGAATATTGTGTGTGTACGCAGAGAGACACCGTACGACAAATTCTATTGAAGGTTGACACCACAAAAAAATTAGATAGTTAAAAAGATAGAAGTTTTTTTATTTTAATTATTTCTATATTAGTAGACGATGCTTCAGTAAATACTGTACGAAATGATGAAGTAACTTCAGCGCATAAACGTAATAATATATGTCATTGATAACGATATTTTGATACAAAACATTCAGATGGACCTCATAACTGGCGTTAATTTTATCTAAAAAGACTTTCTTAACTAAAAATTTAAAACCACTTTTGTTTATTTTTGCCTGAAAAGTGTTTTTATTTTAATTTTAAACAGTTAAAGAATAATATGACATAAAAACACATTTAATGACATTTCCATATGCACCTGGTGGGTACACCAGGTAGGTATACCCTGCTAGCTGATTCACCGTTGCAATCATTTAATCAGTACTTGCTGTCTTATGGAACTAATGGGACATAGTGGGTCATAATTTAAAAAAAAATGTTAGTATCAGTTGTCCCATGGGAGTAGTGGGACATATCAATCCACTTGTCCCAACATGGGACGTGGATGGTCAATGAGACTAGTGGTAAGGACCGGAAAATTTAAGGTAGCCAGGTCTCTTTAGGAGGTCGCGGATAAATTTGAATGAGAGTTACCGCGTCCCTGGCACAAGTAACTGAAAGAACAGGGGTGGGTTTTAGTCAGTAAAAGTCGTCACGCAAATCGATGGAACGATTAGTGGTACAGGTATTAGTGGCCAACATTCTCGCGGCCGATCAACTACAAGATGGACAGACCTCAATAAATGATCTATGTGAGGGATCACTGAATGTCTCGCAAAAACCGCAACCAAACTATCAGATGAGTCATGACCACGCCACGACCACTCCACCAAGTAAAGACTGTACGACTAAGAAGAAGAAGAAATTATTTACCTGTTTATCTGAAAACGAAGTCAACAATGTTTTAGGTGCTCAATAGTAGAAAGACTTTGATTTTGACGTTGATTGTAATTTGATTAAAATTTCAAATAAGAATAGTTTTAAGAGACAATCCAGATAAATCATAGTTCTTAAAAAAAGACAATGACTTAACGTTTCCAAAAAAAATTTAGGTACGTAGGCAGAAAAAGATTTTCCATTTTGATTGGAACATGAATCGGGTGGAACATCAAAGCCGAAAGATGAATCGACGTTTCGCGAGGCCACGACATATTATCAAATGGGAGGAAAGGTTGGCAATGTCACCTAATGTTGAAAATAAATCTTCCTTAAAAGGTTGTTGAGTATGTAAGCAAGTTTTGTGAAAATGAATTGAGAAGCAGTAAAGCGAGTAAGCAGGATACGGTTAGCGCTTTTTAGAGATATATCTCCGGTGATTTAAAAGGTTCAGTTAAACTCCAGGAGTATGTTTTTTTTTTCTCTACAGAAACTAAAATCGTATAACAGTTGGCGTATACTGTACATTTTGGTTTGCAGTAGAATACCACTAATTCCTATTTAGAATTTGAAATGTTTAAAGTAGTAGTTGGAATGTTTAGTCTAGTATTAATTGAGCTCATGATGGTTTTGTGTTTCGAAATCGATTCGTTATCGTTGTGTTTATACGTTCTGCTGAGTCATCTTGTTTTAGAGGTCGCTCAGGTGATTTTAGATTTGTTTCGTTCACCATTTCAACAACGAAAGTTCCTTTGATCATTGAACGATTTAAAAAAAAGGTTAAGATGTGAAATTGCAAGAAGATTGATTCTTTCAAAAGTTTGGGGTCCTTATTTTTTGGTCAAAATATGAATTGCCAATGCTGAAACATCGAACTCTCAGCGTCGATTTTCTGTCTACTACTACGCGGGCCCAGTTGCGGGTAGGTAGATGTCACACGTTTTTGAATTTTAGTTCTAGAACATGCCGGTTGACTCACGACGTTTTCCTTCACCGTTTTGACAGAAGTAGTGATGAAATCTTACTAATATTATAAATGTGAAAGTGTGTATGGATGTATATTTGTTAACAGCTGAACGGATCTAGATGAAATTTGGCATAGGGATAGATTATAGTCTGGAATAGCATATGGGCTACTTTTCATACCGGTATAATGTTTCCTTGGGATGGTAAAACACTTTTCACGCGGGCGAAGCCGCTGGCAGAAGCTAGTAAATTACATAAAGTAATGCGCCTGCCTGGGTTCGGATCCACAACCAAGGACTTGATAAGTCATACTGGGCCAACACTGCGCCACATGCACTCATCTACTCCCAATTCGCAGAGAGCGCTACATATTAAACATTTATGCGTCAAACTTCGGAAGAAACGCCAAGAATTACGTATATATACATAGCTGAAAACAAATTCTCATCGGCACAAACTTTTGTTTCAACAAATCCCATGAGCACGAAAAGTGCGAACAAGACACAATATTGTATTTCTTTTATGAAAGCAATATAAAAACATAAGCATAAATAGTTTTACGTCCATGAGGTATCCCGTAGTTTAATAATGGCGTTTATTATGGGCATAACTGCGTAACTGGCATAAAAATTGCTCTTAGTGAACGCAATAAAAATGGAGGTTTCATGTTCCTGGCATTTCGGGTGTTGTTCCGCACAAATTTGCTAATGTGTAATGTTAGTTAAGGTCGAGTTTTTGCGGTCAGGGTTATTTTATACTTATTATTGGCATAATTACATCAAATTTAGTGGAAAAACATTTATTTCCAGTTCCGTAATAATTTGCTGGACCGGAATTAAAGCACAAGTTTTATTACCTTGTATTGCATAAACGACGATTTATACCTACTGCTCCGTCAATCAATCAATCTGCTAACCCCCCAACTACATTAGGGTTGGCTTCCAGTCTTACCGGATTCAACTGAGTACCAGTGTTTTACATGAAGCGACTGCCTATCTGACCTCCACAACCCAGTAACTGGGTAACACGGTACTCCTTGGCAAGACTGGTGTCAGATCTCAAGCTTGTGACCACTCGTAACGACTGTCAAAGATCTTCAAATGATAGCCGAGACCAACGGCTTAACGTGCTTTCCGAGGCACGGAGGAAACTCGGTATGTTGAAATGGTCACCCATCCACGGACCGACCTCGACAAGCGTTGCTTAACCTTGGAAGATCGACCCGTGCGGCTGTTATTATTTAGCCACGAGCTCCTCCGTCCTCCGACCATCTTCTTAATTTGCCACAAGGCACTAATCGAAGCCCGAAATATGTAGTAAGGTCAGTCAAATTACAATTTGTTCGACCATGTCTTTCGCTGTACGCCATTTCTGATACTATTTCATACTATCGTTGAAACAATAAGTAGTCTATGTTAAGACCGAAGCTATATTTACTTTGTCAGATATCTATTCTTACTCGATATTCGAATACCTATCGTACCGTCAAACGGTGTGAATAGGAACGCAGGGGTGCGAAGCAGGGGTGAATAGAAACAAAAATTTGAAGGGCATTTTCATGTTATTTAAAAATTGTTTGCAGAATTTTATTAGGAACTCCAATATATTATTCTTAATTCTTTAATGTACACCGAAAACAACATAGCATACAGTGTGATAATAAAGTACAAAGGCGAGCTTAACTCAATGTTGAGTTCTCTTACAGCAAACCCTAGGGTGACGAGATTACATAAATACATATTTTTATATAAATACTAATATTATGACATTGCGAAAGGAAATGATCCTTAATTTTCCTCTTGAAGACCTCAAGAGAAGGGCTGTCGCGTAGTGAGTTTGGGATAGAGTTCCAAATGGAACTGGAACTTTGTTTGGAACCAATAGAGTGGCATAACAGCTAAAATACTAATCAAAGTTATGTTCTCATTCACCCCTGCATTCCTATTCACCCCGTGTACATCGTACATAATATTGCATTCCTTAAACCTTGAATAAGCCAGTATTGTGATAGCCACTACATTTGTAAAGTGCCTCTGTTCAATAAAGCACAGTCATTGCTAAATCATTAAGCGTTCAATAAAAAAAAACTGCTATATAATATAAATTTGTTACACATTAATTTTCTAAAATTGGATTATACATTTGTCTTTTTTAGCTGACAAGAACTGATTTGTTCTTTGAATTGTTAGACTGTAAATCAAGGATCAAAAGACATTAATTTTGTTTGATCGAAGACAGTTGAAAAGAAATGAGATAGCTTTTGAATTCGGTGATTTACCTACATTGATTTCAATGATAATACATTGTTAAAGGTTTATTCAAACGTAAAATTAAAGTCATTTAAAATATTCTTTGAACATCTATACCAATATTATAAAGAGGAAAGATTTTTTTGTTTGTTTGTACCGAATAGGCTCCGAAACTACTGGACCGATTTTAAAAATTCTTTCGCCTATGGAAAGTTACATTATTTCCGAGTAACAGGCTATAATTTTGACGGGAGCGAAGCCGCGGGGGTCAGCTAGTGTTATTTTAAAAAGAACTTTAAAGAGGATATTATTTCAACCTTGTCACATAAACAAAATTATATTACAAAAAGGATTTTTATAATCCATCTCATTATGATACACGAAGGCGTTTTATTACATTACCCTCCTTTGGCAGTCGGGTAAAAAAACAAGGTAGTATTAAGCTGAATCCTACTACTCGCGAAATAATTTATTAGGTTTGCCTTGATGTTCCTGCTTTTCATGAAGATATATGGAACTACAAGGTCTAGAAAGTAGTCCTTGGTACAAACAAAATATTTTGATACCTGCCCTCATAAATTATTATTTGAAGAGTAATACCACATCAATCTGCCTGCCACATTCGCATACTTGCATAGGTTCTTCAAGTTTGAGTAGTCAACGCATGGGTACTTCGATTGCACTTTAATAGTTCTATGCCGGACTCCTGAACATTGAGCACGAGTTGTAAGTTACATATAACCTAATAGCCTATGCCTCATTGATTTAGTACTCGGTAAATAAAATATTTGCCGGTAATCGAGACCTATTAGATTATATAACATCATAATTGGACTCCAATTGTTACAAAATTCGTTACAGTTACCAAAATTTTTTGCATGCGCCTTGGACCATCGCGAACTTAGTCCAAATTTTCTCCTGTACTTTGTATTATTCTTCAAATCAAGAGCGTAAAGGCATCTTTTGAGCTCGTATGTTGCATGAAAAAATCATCCATAGCTTTCCATCAAGTGAGGTCAATGTTAAGTGCTTATCAAGAAATGAGAAACCAAATCAAAATTGTATATTGTATGACCGCCGAATCTATATCTATAAAAGCGAAAGGTGACTGACTGACTGATCAATCAACGCACAGCCAAAACTGCTAAGCCTAGAAGCATGAAATTTATCAGAAAGGTTCCTCAAGTGACGTAAGTGTGCACTAAGAAAGGATTTTTGGAAATTTCACCCCTAAGGGGGTAATAAGGGGGTTGAAAGTTTGTATGAAAAATGTAATTCCTTCTACCAAAATTCTTGAAACTTAGCACAAATAGTATTCTAATTAAATGATAAAGATTGACATTATTAGTTTTTAGAAACAACCCCCAAATAATGATTAAGGGGTTGTTGAAATTTGTATGGAAAATCTGATTTCTTGGGTCGATAAACTTGAAACTTGTCACAAATACTAACCTAAATGTATTAGAACCTAACGGCTTGGTACGTGACGATGGGAAGAGACCAGATGGCATGACATTTGTGCCATGGAAGGTGGGTAGGCCTCTGGTGTGGGACGCAACCTGTGTCGACACCCTTGCGCCATCTCATGTTCCTAGTTCGGCGGGCTGTGCTGGCGCTGCTGCTGCGGCTGCTGAGGCCCTCAAGCGGCGCAAATACTGTAACCTAACTGGTAATTACAGTTTTGAGCCGTTTGGGGTCGAAACGCTTGGGTCATGGGGCCCGAGTGCACGTCTTCTTTTTTAAGGAGATTTCTCGCCGACTAATCGACACTGTGCGTGACCAGAGGGCTGGCTCTTTATTTGCGCAAAGAATCAGCATTGCCATTCAAAGTGGCAATGCTGCCAGTCTTCTGGGCACGTTCCCGGATGACAGCGATGTGGAGGAGTACTTCGACGCCTAAGTATACCTGTCTTTTGTATATAGTGTAAGTAGTTAGGTTTAGTATAAGTTTGTATATTTTACTTTTGTTTAGTGTTTAAGTATGTACAAATTTTACACCTTTGTTTAAAATAAATAAGTCTCTTTCAATGAATAATAAAGGTTGCCACTATTATTTTTTGAAACTACCCCCAAAAGACGATTTAGGGGTGTTAAAGTTTTTTTGAAGAATCTTATTACTTCAGTTACGATTTAGGAGGTATTACAGTGATTTTGAAAATCTGATTTCTTGGGTCAACAAACTTGCCACTAATTACCTAAATAAATAAAAAAGGTTGCTCTTATTATTTTTTGAAACTACCCTCAAAAGAAGATTTAGGGGATGTTAGTTTTTTTGAAGAATCTTATTTCTTGGGTGAATAAACTTGAAACTTGGCATAAATACCATCCAAAATAAACAATAAAGGTTGTCATTATTAGTTTTTTGCAACTACCTCCAAAAGACGATTTAGGTGATGTTAGTTTTTTTGAAGAATCTGATTGCTTGGGTGAAAAAACTTGAAACTTGGCATAAATACCATCCTAAATAAACAATAAAGGTTGTCATTATTAGTTTTTTGCAACAACCCCCAAAAGACGATTTAGGAGGTATTACAGTGTTTTTGAAAAATCTGTTTTCATGGGTCAATAAACTTGCCACAAATACTAACCTAAATGAATAAAAAAGGTTGCTGTTATTATTTTTTGAAACTACCCCCAAAAGACGATTTGGGGTATGTTAATTTTTTTGAAGGGTCTGATTTCTTGGGTGAATAAACATGAAACTTGGCATAAATACCATCCTAAATAAACAATAAAGGTTGTCATTTAGTTTTTTGCAACAACCCCCAAAAGACGATTTAGGAGGTATTAGTGTTTTTGAAAAATCAGATTTCTTGGGTCAAAAAACTGGAAACTTGCCACAAATACTAACCTAAATGAATAATAAAGGTAGCTTTTATTATTTTTTGAAACTACCCCCAAAAGAAGATTCGTTAGTTTTTTGAAGAATCTGATATCTTGGGTGAATAAACTTGAAACTTGGCATAAATACCATCCTAAATGAATAATAAAGGTTGCTATTAATATTTTTTGAAACTACCCGCACGAGACGATTTAGGGGATGTTAATTTTTTTGAAGAATCTGATTTCTTGGGTCAATAAACATGAAACTTGACATAAATACCAACCTAAATAAACAATAAAGGTTTTCAATAATTAGTTTTTCGAAACTACCCTTAAAATACGACTTCGAGGTGGTAAAGATTTTTTATTACTTTTACTGCACATAGCTTCTTTTTATGACGTTGGGGAGCACTTAGGAGGGGTTTTTGGAAATTCAACTTTTTAAAGGGTTAAAAGGGAGACATTTATTTGTATAAAAATCTTATTCCTTTGCCAAAATAATAAAGGATGGCATCATTAGTTTTTCGGATTTACCCCCAGAAGACGATTTAGGGGTGTCAAAGTTTCTTTGAAGAATCAAATGGCACTAGGATGGGGACCTCTACATCGATCTGGAACTACCGAACTGGACCGTTTGTCTCAGGTTTAATTGCAGCTTATTTTTAGTTGCCATCACACGAAGTCGCGGGCGGAGTTAATATTATAAATGTGAAAGTGACTCTGTCTGTCTCTCTGTCCACCTTTTCACGCTTAAACCGTTGAACCGATTTAGATGCAATTAGGTTTGGAGATATTCTGAGACGTTGGGCAGGACATAGCATAGTTTTTATCCCGGAAATCTTACTTAAGGGGGTGGAAAGAGAGGTAGAAGTTTGTATGGAAAACTCACAATATTATGCTGCTAAATAAAAAATAAGCTATTCGAATTACTAATGCTTCGCAGACGAAGTCGCGGGCAACAGCTAGTCGTTGTATAACCGATATGTCTAATTGTAAGTCGATAGTTTTTAATTAATTAATTTGAAAAAAATAACCTTTGCCCAATTTCTTAGCAGAAAATAATTCTGCTGAGGAAATCTTGGTTTTGAAAAGCCGTTTTAAGACAACCCGAGAGTCAATAAACTCAAGCTTTTATTTCTAAAATAACTGTCAATAAGGCTTTCTATCCTTAAGATGAATGATTCAAGATTTAAGTTAACAAAGTTACTAAAATTATATAAATCTGACGTAGCTTTTCAAACAACCGGTATACGGTAACGGTTAATTATCGTGAAAGTTAACGAGTTATTTCCAGGGGACTTATATAATTACGTCAGATTGTTAGGGTATATTAACATAGAAAAATATTAATCAACATATTAATCAACACTAGATTTTTCTTTGGCAATAATTTATACTTTAATTAATAATTTATTTTTTCACACAAGAAATGAAGGAAAACCAATTTGCTGAAGTCGTTTTTAAAAGTTCGTAAGAAACTAAACGGAGGTAAGAGTTTTGGGTCAAATAGAAAATGGTCCGTAGATCGCCTGTGGAAAAAGACTTTAAATCATGACGGTAAAAAATTACATTAACAAGCATCGAAATCGTACAAAAATAATGAGCGTACAAAAAAAAAGTGAATATGTTACTGTAAAAGCCCGAACTACGGTAAAACCTAGGATTTACTGGTAAAACCTGAAATTTACCAAGCCTTACCGGTAAAAGTAAAACAAAACTGTGATAATCGCTTATTTCTAGCTTTTACCAGTATTTACACGGTAAATCTTAGAATCCACAGACACTTGTAAATGTTAAAAAGTTGGAAAGTTCATCATTCGCGAACATGATTTATAAAAATAACAACATGATTTTATAACATTTCGTGTTAAAGCATTCGAAAATGTGAATGAATAAGTGAAGCTAATTAATCAGTCCAGTAATTAAGTAGTCTGGAAGAGCTACTGTTCCATGAAGTCGCTGATGAAGGGTGACCTACCTTTATACCTGAAGCGCAAGCACATCGACATGTGCATCCTGTTCATCCTAATTTACGAAGCTCGATCTCTGACCGAGTCTCAAAAGACCAAACCAAAGGTTTGCCAATGGGCGATGGAGTGTAGCGTATTGGGTATTAAGTTCAGCGACCGGATTACGTAATAGGGTACCGCGAATACGCTCCAGAACAGGAATCGCCGATGTGGCCAACAAGTCTACTAGGCTGAAATGGGATTGGGCGAGTCATTATGTAGAATGCACTATGATATATGGGCCAGAGTCTTCAGGCAGTAGGAGCCGGAAGACGGGCGTCGTTGCCGTGGGAGGTTTATGAAACGCTGGCGTAATGACTTAAAAGCATTGGAGTGAGTTTGGCCAGAGAAGGGGGAGACCTTTGCCCAGCAGTGGGTCAATATAGGTTGATAAAATAAAAATAAATATTTATAATACGACCTACTTTGAGAGGAAGGAGAATTTACCTGACCCGACATCCCTCGACAGAACATCTTGGCGCCGTGAGATACGGAGAGCCGACCCTGACATAAAGTGGGCAAAGGCTAGGAAGAAGATGTAATATTTGAATTCAGTTTTATTTTAAAGAAGACTTTACTTGTTTTGTTTGGTGGAGGAGCTCGTGGCTAAATAATAACATCCGCACTGGTCGATCATCACGGTTAAGCTACGCTTGGCGAGGTCGCTCCGTGGATGGGTGACCGTTTCAACATACCGAGTTTTCTCCATGCCTCGGAAAGCACGTTAAGCCGTTGGTCTCGGCTGTCATTTGAAGATCTTTGACAGTCGTTACGGGTAGTCAGAAGCCTAAGATCTGACACCAGTCTAGCCAAGGGGTACCGTATGACCCAGTTACTGGGTTGCGGAGGTCAGATAGGCAGTCGCTCCATGTAAAACTCTGGTACTCAGCTGAGACCGGTAAGACTAGAAGCCGACCTCAATATAGTTGGGAAAAGGCTAGGCAGATTGATGGTTTGGTATACTACATGTTAGTATACCAAACAAAACAAGTATAATTTCTTTCCAATAAAAATAAAAATAATGACTCGTAAGTGGCTAATTAAAAACACAAAATAAGAACGAAAGGTTTCTTAGAAAAATATTCAGCCATAATTTTTTTCCTGAGTGTCGTGTTCTGTGTTTTATTACGTTAACTTCAAACCCCAATATAAATTTCCTGTTTCGGAATTTGATCTCAGAAGGGTTTTAAATTTAGAAAAAAATATAAGAAGACTTTTATTAATACCTATTGTTTTCTTCTCTATATAAACAAGTTATTATAAACAACCAGATGGTCATAATATTTTCAATTACATATTATTATGTTGCACTTACTGTAATATTCACATCCTAACAAGTATGATATATTTATGGAATGATTCAGGATAGAAATTTAACTTCAGGATAATTTCAGCCCATTCAGTTTATTTAGAACAGAACTCATTTCTTTTACAGTCAGAAGACTGTAATATATTCAATTTTGTTGAATATTGTTAAAAGTATTTGCTTCTAATTCGGGTCCGTCGGTCTTATGCAAAAGTATGTTGAAAGCATGCAAAAGGTGTAAAAGTCAAGTGTGAGTCGAACATTGCTGTAAGAAGAATACACTCTGAATAGAATTCTGTTCAAACCTTTTTGCGGGCCTGTGTAAATATTTGCTCATTTTTAGGCTTGAAACCTTTTACAGACAACCCTGCGGAAATAATTCGCTAGGGTTGCGCGAAAAGGTTTTATGTAGATTGAACTTGGGTAAAAAAGAAAATATCATTTGACTTTTAATTGGATTACCTTAGACAAGCATTAGTGACTGCTGAAGTTTTTTGCTGTAGTAATTTTTAGACCTAATTAACATTCATTAAAAAGTTTATATACATCTGCAAAAAATATGGCAAAATGATCACTTAACTTATCGGAATGACTTTCGTGTGCCTGAAATTCTAACATTCCAAAGCCAGGAAGAGTAAAAGACAGTCGAAGAATTCCCTGGTAGTATTTATAATAAGTACCTGGGCGACCGTGCTCTTTCACCATAGCGAAAAAGAAAATGTCGTTTTCTAAAAATTTAACCTAGCTAGATCGATTTATCGCCCCAGAAACCCCTTGCATACTAAATTTCATGAAAATCGTTGGAGCCGTTTCCGAGATTGAAATTAATACATATGTCCGCCTATGTGCCACTATTATACCAGGCCCCTCAGAAAGTATTGCGAAAAAAAGTTTTTATATATGGGAGACTGGCCAGTTATAATGTTTTTCGAAAATATGATTATTTATAAGTAAAAATAAGTAAGTTCCAATTTCAAAATTTCCCTCCACATTTTTTGCGAGTTAATTCAAAGTATTGTGTCTCACTGAAATATGGATCTGCGCCGGGAACATTTTAGAGCTATGATTTTATACGATTTCAAGTGTCGCCTGAAACCGGATGAATCGTACGATAGACTTCAAATGGCATTCATGGATGAAGGCCCTTCCAAGGCAACCGTGTATCGTTGGTATAACGAATTCAAGCGCGGTCGACCAACTTTGGGGGATGACGAAAGAAGCGGTCGCCCTTTGACGGCTGTTACCGAAGAAAACGTGCTAGCAGTGAAAAATTTAATCCAAGACAATAGGCGAATTACATATCAGGAGATTCAACACATATTGAAGATTGGATCGGGAAGCGTTCACGAGATTCTACACAGCCATCTTCGCGTGAGGAGGATAGTATCACGCTGGGTGCCGCACAACCTCACCGATGCTCAGAAGCAGGCCCGGGTGGAATGGTGCCGTGATATGCTTAACAAATTTGAAGCAGGCTCGTCTCGGCGTGTTTACGACATCGTTACAGGTGATGAGTCCTGGATTTATCAATACGACCCAGAAACCAAGCGCCAGTCGACTGTTTGGGTGTTTCAAAATGAGCCAACGCCTACCAAAGTGAAGCGATCTAGAAGCGGGGGTAAGATTTTGATCGCTAGCTTTTTTAATTTGACTGGCCACTTGGTATCAATTCCCTTACGGGATCAAAGAAGCATTAATGCCGAATGGTATACTACCAAATGTTTGCCAGAAGTTTTCTCTGTTATAAGCAACAAGCGACCAAACACAGGGCTCCGCGGGCTACTGCTCCACCACGACAATGCACCTGCGCACACCGCACTCAAAACGAGGGACTTCCTGGACAGCACGCCAGTCAAACTCCTGGGTCACCCTCCTTACAGCCCTGATCTAGCACCGTGTGACTTCTTTTTATTCCCAAAAATAAAAAATCAGCTCAAAGGGATACAATTTTCGTCGCCGGAAGATGCGCTGGCTGCGTTCGAGCAGGCTGTAAACGAGGTGTCTGCGGCGGACTGGAAAAAGTGTTTTGAAAACTGGTTTAGGCGCATGAATCTTTGTATAGAGGCTGGTGGAAAGTACTTTGAAAAGATTTAATAAAAATATATGTACGTATAGAACAATTTTTTTTAGTTTCGCAAAACTTTCTGAGTGTCCCACGTACATAAAGTTGAAATAGAAGTTATTAGATATTCCATCCAAATTGTCAGTAAACAAAAACTTTGAGACGAAAATTGGCTAGATTTTAAATGATATTTATTTATTTACTTATTTAGACTTCATGCACAAAAGGTACAAAGGCGGACTTAATGTTTTAGGCATTCTCTACCAGTCAACCAAGGGTGGTGAAGAGATAACATGTCTATAAATCATGTATATCATCATAAAAAAAAACTTAATTCAAAAAATAAAAAAAACTCGAGTACTTCAAAAGCGGCTGACCAAAATCAGGTGTATCCTCCGCCTGCACAGCATGATTTTTTCCGTGTTTAAGACTTTTTAGTTCGCTTTTGAAGCAGTCGGGTTTTTTTGAATTAAGTTTTTTTATTTATAACTTTTTAGTTAGTTTTTTTTCGAATTCGATACATTTAAACATATAAGTGTTTATATATATTTATATATATTTTTGAAATCACCTCTTAAAACCCTTTATTTTGATACCCCACACGATGGGTTTGGAAGAAAAAAATTTGTGCCCCCACATTTTGCCACCCAAAATCCGCCATTTTTCTATTGTCCAATTTTAATGTAGCCTATGACACTCGCAGGGTTACGAATCCATTGACGTAGGTATCATCAAAATCGGCCAACGCGTTTGGTCTCTGAAACGCCTAGGAACAAACATACATACATACATACTTACATATATACATACATACTTACATACATACATATATACATACATATATATTTATCTATATTTATCTTGTAGGCTTCACATGTCATCACTATATGATAGGAGTCCTCATTTTCATTACAAAACTGCAAAAATAGGTGGTGATGACTTGTTCATTACAAAACCAAATAACTAGACCGCAATCTTGGGCCATCCGCCATATTACATTTAAAATCACGTAACTTAGCATAGCATATGCATTGTCATCCAAACTAAACGTGTAGGCAAAATTTCATCCTAATCAGTGGAGGATAAGTGCTTTAAAAATCAGTTGCAAGATTTGACCCGAACACACATACGTGGGACACTCAGAAAGTTTTGCGAAACTAAAAAAAATTGTTCTATACGTACATATATTTTTATTAAATCTTTTCAAAGTACTTTCCACCAGCCTCTATACAAAGATTCATGCGCCTAAACCAGTTTTCAAAACACTTTTTCCAGTCCGCCGCAGACACCTCGTTTACAGCCTGCTCGAACGCAGCCAGCGCATCTTCCGGCGACGAAAATTGTATCCCTTTGAGCTGATTTTTTTATTTTTGGGAATAAAAAGAAGTCACACGGTGCTAGATCAGGGCTGTAAGGAGGGTGACCCAGGAGTTTGACTGGCTTGCTGTCCAGGAAGTCCCTCGTTTTGAGTGCGGTGTGCGCAGGTGCATTGTCGTGGTGGAGCAGTAGCCCGCGGAGCCCTGTGTTTGGTCGCTTGTTGCTTATAACAGAGAAAACTTCTGGCAAACATTTGGTAGTATACCATTCGGCATTAATGCTTCTTTGATCCCGTAAGGGAATTGATACCAAGTGGCCAGTCAAATTAAAAAAGCTAGCGATCAAAATCTTACCCCCGCTTCTAGATCGCTTCACTTTGGTAGGCGTTGGCTCATTTTGAAACACCCAAACAGTCGACTGGCGCTTGGTTTCTGGGTCGTATTGATAAATCCAGGACTCATCACCTGTAACGATGTCGTAAACACGCCGAGACGAGCCTGCTTCAAATTTGTTAAGCATATCACGGCACCATTCCACCCGGGCCTGCTTCTGAGCATCGGTGAGGTTGTGCGGCACCCAGCGTGATACTATCCTCCTCACGCGAAGATGGCTGTGTAGAATCTCGTGAACGCTTCCCGATCCAATCTTCAATATGTGTTGAATCTCCTGATATGTAATTCGCCTATTGTCTTGGATTAAATTTTTCACTGCTAGCACGTTTTCTTCGGTAACAGCCGTCAAAGGGCGACCGCTTCTTTCGTCATCCCCCAAAGTTGGTCGACCGCGCTTGAATTCGTTATACCAACGATACACGGTTGCCTTGGAAGGGCCTTCATCCATGAATGCCATTTGAAGTCTATCGTACGATTCATCCGGTTTCAGGCGACACTTGAAATCGTATAAAATCATAGCTCTAAAATGTTCCCGGCGCAGATCCATATTTCAGTGAGACACAATACTTTGAATTAACTCGCAAAAAATGTGGAGGGAAATTTTGAAATTGGAACTTACTTATTTTTACTTATAAATAATCATATTTTCGAAAAACATTATAACTGGCCAGTCTCCCATATATAAAAACTTTTTTTCGCAATACTTTCTGAGGGGCCTGGTACATACATACATACATTGCAAGTTAAATAAAAGCTTGAAAATTAGCGAAGCGTATGTTAAATAAAAATGTCGACTGACCCTAACTCATCTATACCAATCTATCTATACCAATATTAGGAAAGATTTTTTTGTTTGTTTGTTTGTACCGAATAGGCTTCGAAACTACTGGACCAATTTTAAAAATTCTTTCACCAATAGAAACCTACATTATTCCTGAGTGACATAGGCTATTTTTTAATCCCGAAAACGGGTCCTGTGGGGTGGCCCACGGGAGCGAAGCCGCGGGGAACAGCTTGTCTATAATAATTATAAGATTTATAGATTTTCATTAATTACTAATTCGTATCGGCATTTGTCTACGTAAATTAATAATATGAGAATGAATGACAGCTAACTAGTAAAGTGACGTCCGTTTTCTTCGTATAAAATGAAAGTAAAGGGAAATTGAAATAAATCACCTAAAATTTGTAAATACTATCATCATCAGCCTATTAATTTACCCACTGCTGGAAACACAGGCCTCCTCTTTGTGAGATGGGATGGGCCGTAATGCACCATGCGGGCCTAGTGCGGGTTGGTGGATGTCACATGGCTTCGAATTTGAAATAATTTACACAAAGTAAAGCGCCTCCTTGGGTTCGAACCCACGACCTACATACAACTTGTAAGTCGCAGCCAATACCACTGGGCCACCACTGCTCTCCAAATAAATACTATACCAACTAAAAAAGGCGTAATTGTTTACCCAAACTCAATAAATTCTTCCAATCTGTACGGAGGCGCATAAAATGCAAATTTATTTTGACTATGCCTCATCTGTTGGGGCGATCACACAATAAATCTAAGTGATAAATTATATTACCCGACATGTTCTCGCGTGGTGTTGCCATTTTTTTAGTTACGTGAGTTGCCTGTGCTAAAATGTATTTTTTTTTCATTTTTGGGCCGCATGATACGAATATTCGCATCTTAAAACCTTTGTTTCTTTTCAACACTTCTTGAAGAAAGATAGGGTATGAATGTGGGATTGCTATATGAGTAGGGCAAGACCAACGAAATTATGGATGGAATACCTCAGGGTAATATGTCTAGAAAGGGGGTACATTGAAATGACGACTAAAAAAGAAGTATGGAAGAAGTCTTGTTGTGCCAACCCCAAATAAATTGAAATACGGGTATTTTTTCAGCACTACATGAATGATGGACAAGAAATCATAACACAACATAATTTAAAAATTCAATTCCATGTCCATAACAATTACAACATGAATTTCATTAAAAAAACCACGTCTCGATAAGTAAAAACCGGCCAAGTGCGAGTCGGACTCGCGCACGAAGGGTTCCGTACTTGGTAAATTGCGGTTTACGATTTATGACGTATTAAAAAAAAACTACTTATAAGATCTCGTTCAAACCAATATTCGGTGGTAGTTTACATGGTAATGTACATCATATATTTTTTTTTAGTTTTATCATTCTCTTATTTTAGAAGTAACAGGGGAGGGGACACACATTTTACCACTTTGGAAGTGTCTCTCGCGCAAACTATTCAGTTTAGAAAAAAAAAATATTAGAAACCTTACTATAATTTTTGAAGGCCTATCCATAGATACCCTACAAGTATGGGTTTGATGGAAAAAAAAATTAGATTCAGTTTCAAGTATGGGGACCCCCAAAATTTATTGTTTTTTTTCTAATTTTGAGTGAAAATCTTAATGCGGTTCACAGAATACATCTACTCACCAAGTTTCAAGAGCATAGTTCTTATAGTTTTGGAAAAAAGTGGCTGTGACATACGGACGGACGGACAGACAGACAGACAGACAGTCATGACGAATCTATAACGGTTCCGTTTTTTGCCATTTGGCTACGGAACCCTAAAAAGAGAAACGGATATCATGCGTAACTACTAGGAAAAAGTGACACCATTTCATAGACAAATGTCAGCCAACAGCTACTTGCGCTATAGCGCTTATAGTTGATAACTAGCTGGTGCCTGCAACTTCGTCCACGTCAAACCTGTAAAACTAAAAAAATAAGCTTTTTATTTTTTTACACGTTAATATAAAAGTATATTTTTTAACATCAGCTACCTGCCAGTGAAAGTTCCATCCCCAGCCATTTTTAAGTAATCTCCTAAACGGCTGAGCATGGGACTGGACCGGGTAATCCAAAAATTTTGATTAAGACGGCCAAAAAATATTTTTTGTTGTCATTATCATCATCAGCCAGTTAATGTTCCCACTGCTGGGACACAGGCCTCCTCTCAGTGAGAGAGTTTTTGTTATAAATACTGTTAATACATTCATTTATTCAAAAGTTGTTGACATTACAAACAGACATAAGTCCAATAGAGACTTTGAAGTCAAAGCCACACTTGCCATAGAAAATGATATATTCCCAAGAGGGACAGATAAATATTTGTTTAAAATCATTATAATCTCACTGGTTTTTCGATACATTTTGTGAAAATGCAATAGTTTTGTCGGCAAACACCTGGATGACGCAAAGAATCAGGAAAAAAACCCAACTAAGGCCTGACTGTCAAGCTGACCGCATTTTCTTCTCCGAATTCTTTGAAATAAATTAATGAAACAATGTAATAAACACACGAAACCACCAAGGCAAAAATGTACGAGTAACGTAATATAAGACAAGAAAAGATATGAATTTTTGAGAACAAAATAAAATAGAAACGAAAAACAAAAAAAAATGCCGACTAGAAATCGGGCTTGTCAAAATATACACCCAATGTCTTATATACCATACCTGCTAAATCTTCTTCAATAGTTATTTATGCTACAAGTGCGGAAGGTAGGTGATTTCCGATGAGTGGCATTTTTATTCACGAGCGAGCGAAGCGAGTGAGTGGATAAATCGACACGAGTCGGAAATCATCTTACGTACGTGTATAATACAATATTTTACTATGCATTGTGCGAGGAAATAAACAAAATTAATAAAATAGCGGGCTTATTCAAGCGCGTTCAAGATATCCACAGATTAACTAATAGTTCCTCGGGCATATCTACTGCGCATGTGCGAATTGCTTTCACATCGTAACGCAATAAGGCACGAGCAAAATATACGTTCTGCCAAACATATTTAATGAATATTTAAAATTAATTTATTGATCAAAAACTAAATCTAGAGTAATTAGAAACGCCTAAAATAAAGTATTAGTTTTATTTTACCTTTTATATGAATGATAATCTGTACATAACTAATTTTTAAAACTTTTCTCAAATAATAAAAACTCTATGCGTCGGGCTGACGTTGGAGTTAAAAATTAAAAAAGTACAGGAAAGTAAAAAGCACTAGTGAAAAAAAGTGACACTTTCCGCACAGTTTGGCTGCTTGGAAAACCGCTCTTTTCGAGGACATGCATTGTAAAATTATTTTAATACTTAAAGGCCCGGTACACCATAAAGCCATACGGAAGTATATTTATTGCTGTATTCTGAATACTAAATATTAAACTTTTCTGGCTTCATTAACACTCTGGCTGTCATTAAGTAGAACAAATTGTTAAGTAGATGTCTATTTATCTGGAACGATTGGGGTGACTATGGGTTTCATCAGCGGGGCGATTCTGTATTTTTAAGGTGCTTTCGCATTTGCATCTAAGTCCCAAACAGTCAACTTTCCTTTCAAAAACACCTTCAACTATCCTAGTTTTTTTTTTTTTTTTTAATATTTGCTGTCGCTAAGACGATATTGTAACGATTATTAAGGACGACCTTCAGCTAAACTACTATAAAATTGGAATTGACTCAAGCTAGAACTACATTACATCCTGGGAAGGTTGAACAGGAAACACAAAAAGCCTTGATGATTTCTGAGTTCTCTCCACAAAACATACACCAACATAACCTAGAAAATGTAAGAACAAATTAACAGTACAATCAAAGTCGGCGCAAGCTTAATTCTGAGTCTCCCTACATTCCCAACGGTGTCACGTCTGTACATAAAAATTAAATGTAAATGAGCAATAAAGTCCGCCTGCCCTTGTTTCCGACGCGAAATTATTTACTGACGTTCCAGCAATCAGCGTGACGTATCACGCTTGGCAGCACCGACTTGATTACTTTCAAGATTATTCTTCTATTTCGCTTATTAAAATGTTAGATGTAAAAATACAGTAGGTGCTCCTCATACATCGTAGGTCATAAATAGGAGAAAATTAAGTTTAATTTCACTTTTATGTGTCTCACAAGACTGACAGTCAAACATTGGTTTTAATACAAAAGGAAACAAAGATATAATTAAATTTTCTTATCCCTATAGCATTGATGTATTAAAAGAGGAAGATGCGTTACGCACTAACATCGCGATCAGAAAACCTGGGCTCGGCGCACAACTACATGCACCGAAACTCACACATCTGTGTTCAGTGTCATTACCAGTCCCAACCCTACAGTTACGGATAGACAAGGACAGAGATAGGAGACGCCGCTGTAGTGCGAGCGATATCACGTTAGCCGCCGAATGTTGGCCGAATGTATTATGAATGAAATGACATTGCAATATGTGCGTATCGTATCTCTCACGCATGTTTGTAATATCTATCTCGCTCTCACAAATATGGCGAAGCAAACATTCAATATTATTGTAATTTTCAACAAATTAACCTTTTTAACTGTACTTACGAGTGGTAAGTGATCCCGTGTGACTTATTTTTCTTCCTGGTATTATTTAAACACTTTTTAGCTACACAAGATGTCATTTTGGTGCGTATTTATTGCAAAAGAACATAAAAACACTGAAATTAATGAGCTGTGTGATCAACAATGTGCCGTGTGCGCGACTGAGTACTCGCTACGGGCATGCACTTAGATTAGTAGGAACAAGCGCTGTGAGCAGTCCCGTATCTTCCTCTTTTTAATACATCAATGCCCTATAGTAATAAATTAAAATTCATACATAAGTCACTAGGAAAAATAAAAAAGAGATATTTCCAACTGCAGACATAAAAGTGACACGACGGTGCTTTAAATGGGAACGTTAGATGACGAAATATGGAAAATTGAAATTATGGTCCTTGGGGGAATGTTATTGTTGGACTGTACTATAAACTACGTTAATTGCAGATATTATCTATCTACAGATAATATCCACAATTAAGGAACTTTTTTGGATAAAATCAAAGCGCAATTTTAGTAAAAAGAATACAAAACGCATAGCCGAAAAAAACAAAAAAATAATGGTAATTATGTCCTAGCCTACAAGCGGGTATTCACCACTATATGTCCTGATGGTAACAGTCACTTCCAACCTCATCATCTACTGCTTTTTGCCCTTCTATGGGGTATTTGGCATATTCATCATCGACATTTCAGCCAAAAGATGTCCACTGCTGGATATAGACCTCCCCAAAGCGTAGCCAAAGCTAGCTATTAATTACGACGACCTTATTTATTCTCAAAGTAATTACTTTGAGAATAAATAAGGTCGATTGCCTCCTACAAACCCAAATATAACTTGACTTTACAATGCATATGTGCGAACCGAAGGATACAATAAAGCTTTAATCGCTGCCGAAAAAAATATTTATGTCCTTTAAATCAAAGACGGAAAGACAAAAGAATATTTCTTTGTTTTTCATGGACAGAAGTTGAACCATCTATACAATTATCTATACCTGTTGTTTTTATGGACAGTGATTGAACCATATATACAATTATACCTGTTTTCCTTTCTTCCTTTTACCTAAAAAACTCCATTATTTTATATTTACTGGCCATATCAAAGGCTCAATCTAAAGGCTCACCAGTATTGTAAAATACTGTTGTCCAATAATGTCCCCGAATCCAATGTACCGTCACGTTCCTATAAATAAGTCGTTCCCCAAGGTTCCAAGTTCTGTTTATTATAGCTTCTTTTGTATTAGAAGGGGAGATATTTTAAGAAAAATATAAATTAAATATTAAAAACACAATCATCATCATCATCATCATATCAGCCGAAAGACGTCCACTGCTGGACATAGGCCTCCCCCAAGCGTCGCCACATTGACCGGTCCCGTGCATCTCGTAACCAGCGGATCCCCGCAACCACAAAAACACAATATTTTGAAATATATTCAATGATGAATTACGGTCTTGGGATTATGTATCCATATGGGGCAGTTTTAAGCCGTTTGTGGCTTTTCTAAAACTCAAATCTTAGTTGTTCCAAAATGGTGGTATCATCCTAGAAACCGAGTCAACACATTTTTTATTATATAGATTACTCATTTTCTCGACTTTCTTTTCAATATTTGTGAATGTAGGGTTCAGAAAAAAAAAGTTAAGGAGAGGAGAGTCTACTAAAAACGTTTTTCTAAAGCTCAGCTTTAAGGTACCTGTCTTTACTGGCCTGTCTCAAAAATCGACCTGTAACATGGAAATCTTGACATATTTCTGGGTTGCGTTTATTTAAACACGACAGTAGAAAAGAAAGAAAGAAAGAAAACCAGTTTATTTGGCACACACAGATACACACAATGTACAAATATAAGGAAAAATAATTTAATAAAAACAATTACATACATAGTGTGCCCCGCGGCTGCGCCAAAAAGGAAGAAAGGAAGTAGCATGCCCCTTAGGTTCCTGTGGACATTGAGATTGATATCAACTATTCAAACTCTGTATTATCCACAAAGCTTTGAGATCACGTTTCCAGAAACTTCCAAGTGATTGGTATTGAAACTTCCAAGTATTGGCATCTAATTTGAGACGAATCCCTTGGGTGGTCGTTAATATGAAATTGTGAAGCGATTAGTATTTCATAGTTTAGCCGGATTTTTATTTAAATATGTCCATTTTTAATGGATAATGTTTGTGTGGTGCTTACCTTTTTACTAGTTTTATTCATCACATGAAAACATTTAGTTTTCGCATTGACCACCCACATGGTTTAGACTATTCGTAATTAGAAAAAAAAAACAAATATTTGTTTGAGCGCTCTTTTTTCAAGTTTGTTTCAACTTGCCTGAAAAAACTGAAAATAGCTGCACTGGTCTATTGCGAATCTGGTATGTTGAGAATCAGGTGTACTGAAATTAAAGACATCAGGGTGCTCTCACTAAATAAGACTCAGAACTCACCTGAACAAGCAAATTATATAATAAATTACCAGAAATAATGCAAGAAAATCAAAATTTAATTCATTCATTAATACATTAAAACAATTTCTACTAACTAAATGCTATTATAAAGTGAATCAATATTTAAATGACAAATTTAACTAATTACAGTCTAATAAATATATAAATTAAAATAATTTCCACTAAGTAAATGCTATTATAAAGTAAATGAATATTTAAATGACACATTTTAAATTAAACTAATTACTAAATACTTAGTTAAATAAAAACCCTCTCCCACTCTCCTACTTTTGCAGAGTACGAAAGGGTCCACTATGGTCTAAATTTGTAAACTACTATCTAAGTTCACATGTGGAAGCAATAAAAATATTGAGTATTGAACCTGTCTACGTCAACAATGCTTATGATCAGAGTGGATTGAATATTGTATGAAAAGAATCTCATCATCCTCACGGATATAAACACCACGATGATCAATTTGTGTGGATATTGTATGCTGAACGAGCAATATCGTCACAAAGGATTTATCGGAAAAGTTTCAAGTTTTCCAATATATGGAGATAACTGGCTGACGCGGATGCTTCAAACTTGAATAAATGATTGAATTGAGAACAAATTGACTAATAAAAATATTTTATTATTTTTCTAAGCTGCCTTCGGTATATACGGTGAGAATCTGGTTCTTAATGATATTCAAAAGACGTAAATCGCCTTAATGAAAAAGTAACAGAAAGTACAATTCACATAGGCACTTGAGACAGGGTCCAAATCAAAATGAATAACATCGCACTTTTGGTCAAATTTGACAGCGATGCGGACGATTTTTTTATTAAGCTCAATCAGTTCTTTCCTATTAGTTTGGTTTACGATTTAATTAATTAGTCTGTGTACCCTATAATATCGTAATTAAATAACTAAGAAATTATAACATCTCTAACTTTCACCTTGTGCGTAAAGCGCAAATTGCTCTTAGCTAATATAATACTATAAACGTAGTATTATATTAACTGATATCACTTCTAATTATCTAATACGACATAAATACTACTTATGTCAACTATAAACATTCCTGAAAGGTTGTTTTTTATGTGGGCAACATTAGTCTTGTCGGAACTATTTTGTAGTTTTGGCTTTAATGAGTAAGGGTCAGCTCACATCAAAACGCGACGCTTTTTTTAAGTTAGCGATGCTACATGGATTAAGGTACACATTTATTATGTATATTTGAATTAACCAAGTGCCAAAATTCCAAAAGGGACGACTGGTTTCAATTGTCGAGAGCCTGGAATCTAGTGGTTCAACTATGTAAAGGTCGTAAAACTACTGAACGAGTGTCAAAAGTGGATACAGTGAGCATCGTCTTTCGTAAACAATGTCGAGTAACTATTAGTGAGACAGGTTCTGGTATTAGCGGCATCGTGCGTGAAAAACGAGTGAGGAAGAGGGTAGACAGATATGTCAGTTCGTAAATAACACCCACCCGCAAAGACTAGCTCTTGTGATCATGGCGCTTGTAACGGTGCCGAAATATCGAGCTCTCAACCAAAATCAAAATATACATGGTAAATATCCAGAAACAAATATTAATTCTAATGATTGTGACCTTAGTTCTCGTGATCATGGCGCTTGTAACGGTGCCGAAATATCGAGCTCTCAACCAAAATCAAAATATACATGGTAAATATCCAGAAACAAATATTAATTCTAATGATTGTGACCTTAGTTCTCGTGATCATGGCGCTTGTAACGGTGCCGAAATATCGAGCTCTCAACCAAAATCAAAATATACATGGTAAATATCCCGAAACAAATATTAATTCTAATGATTGTGTGCACCTTAATAACTATAGTATTGCTCATAAAATCACATACATGAAGGGAAAATTTACTTAAAATTAAATTGACAAAGTCTGCAAGAAGCTTACTGCTGTATAGTAAATATACGAAACAAATTTTTGTTGTTTTTGTCGTTTAAAAATCTGAACGAAGTTGTTGTTCTGAAATCTTGGCATATTTTTCTTGAAATGTGATGATGGAAACAGCAACAAAAATATTTTAATATATTTTACACCAACGCAAAATTCGGTTAAATTTTAAATCAACACAACAGCAACCAGCAAGCAGCAGATTTTGATAATTTCAATCATACTAAAGAAAACGCTCGTTGAGTTGACTGATACGGGTTTATATAATTATAGATAAGAATCCAAATTTTAACAATCCTCATAACAAAACGCATCAGTGTGGTCCAACATGGATAAATATAATTTGACGGAATGAGGCACAAAGCGTCGGCAATCACAACAATTTTTATTTTGATTTTAATGCTGTTATCCAAAGAGTAATGAAGATCAACAGAAAAACCTGCTCTTATAAATTATGCTAATGACGCGAGTAGCACGTGCAATGGACTCAATCCATTAATAGAAACGGCACTTGCGTAAACCACGGTGCTACAATTGTAAGAGAGAAACTAATCCGAGTGCTCACCGATGCGTCAAATCTTTGAAACGTTAGCACCATTCAATAGCACACACAATTGCAACTCAATAAAAAAAAAAAAAACAGGAGTGTTCCGGGTGTGAAACATTGCTCTTGAAGATGTAATCCGTCACCTCTACATTTATTAAAAATAGCAATCGGTCGTCTAAAAACATTTTAGTCAATTCTAAGCAGTGGCCGTCATATATTCGTCGTGTATATATTTTGCCTAATGAAATTAAGGACATCCATTACTATATTTTACAAACAGATTTTTCTATTTCTCTGGTCACGTTGATCATGTTCCTTTATTTTTGTTCGGAATTCACTTTAAAAATGTTTGGTCATTCAAATGGGCAGAAGCAGTTTTTAAAATATGAGTACCTATTTCTGTGACACCCTGTATATTTTGTTGTTTACAGTACTCGCCAAACTTGGTCGCCCTGAAATTGAATTCCGATGCGCAAGCACGCGGTGCTGTTTTTGTATAAGATTTACTACTGCGCAGTCATTGTATCGTACTTCAGGACGGTCAAGATGTTTGGCGAAAACTGTACCTCATAATATACACAATCTCTATAACAATCGTCAATTCAAATTATTGTTACTCATAAAAAGTACAAGACATTTAAACACCTTTTTATTTACTTTACTACTATCAATACAATTATCCAATCAAAAATAAAATGAAAACCAGGCGAAAATAACAATACTTGAAGCCAAGATCGAATTCAAGAAACTCAATTCTCCGTTTCAACATCTAATATTTACAAACGCAATATAGAAGCAAATAACAATCCGCACACTACCAAAGGATTCTGTTTATTATTTGCAGAAGCCTGCCGATAGGCAGATCCGCTCCTACGAATATTAGCGTCCTCACTAATCCCTCAAGACGACCTGCCTAAAACGGTTGCGGTTGGGCCTTAAAAATTGTTAGGGAAAAACAACATATAGTTGCGTTTATGAACTTTGAATGATAGATTAGTAAGGTTATATAAGACAACGTTGTGATGTTGTTAGAAAACAACATTGTGTTACAAAAGAAAATGTAGTGACAACAATTAAAAGAATACTTAGATAGTTCGGTCATGTTGAAAGGATGAATATATACGTAAATCCATAAAGAGAAGAATAGAATAGAACAGAACATACATAAAATGGCGCAAAGCGTGCCCATACCACCAGGGTTAATAACTAAAAGACTTATAAAAATAAATGTTTTAACGACTCACCAAGAAGAAGCTAGCCCAAAAACATGGTAATTCTCATGTCTCTCTAACGCAACAATTTCTGATGACCAAATTACAACCTAGTGTACGCAACTATATCATTTTAAACCATACCGGGAACCCTGTAGGATTGGATCTAAGGAGCAACAAGAGACCCATGTTTTTTTTATTTCGTAATAAAATTAACAAATATACTAGAACAAAAAGCTCTGTCTCACCATAATTTCTAAGATAATAATAAAAAATCACCATAAGAAAAATCACTCTCGCGATCTCAGCAAGTCGAAACTTTTAAACGGACAAAAAAATTTTCGATAAATAGGGCCTGCAAGTTTTTAGTTCCATTTTTACAGTAACGATTTCCTGAGTCGCTAAATTTAGGGCCTCGTCTTATAACCAATCTTGATCCCGTAACAGCCTCAAAGGATTTGGTAGCATGTGCCGTTAAAAGTTTGTTTGGACGTGTTTCTAATTGTTTCCTTCGCTATCCTGTGCTATTTGTCTTTACCTAAGTATACACTCCGAAGTCGGACGGTGTTTCAAAGTTATAAACCAACGAAACCTTTCGCACACCTGACAGTTTGTGGATACGATTGATTTATTGGATTGGTATTTGAGATTAATTGAGAGAAAACGTTCGGCAATAATTTCATTATTTATAATTTTTTATTTATTATATTCTTTATTGCACACCATAAAAAAAATATTTATACAGGACAAATGATAAATGATAAATGATTTTATTTCTGTAAGTTGGTTTGTACAAACACTTTTACATGTCGATCATATTTTTTAAAACTAGATGAGGTCGGCGTTTCCTATCTGACTACTCTGAGAAGAAAGACCGAAACAAACTCAGAGGTCACAGTCTCTTTTAAAGTCTTGACAAAAACTTGGTTATATCATGTGAAGACCATGTAGACATATGTCTGAAATGGTCTTTTGAGGAAAGAACCAGCCAGATTGAGTGGACCTGTCCAGTCAGTGCACGCATTTGTCAATAACCGAGCAGCTCAACTCAGAATTTACGGAGCTCAACGATTCGACGAACACTACCAAAGAAAGGATATTCGGGTAGGCCGCATAAACTACTCAAACTGCCAGACCATGAGTAAAGACTAACTAAGTTATAATAAAAAACAAAAATCCACATAGTATTCACATTCACAATAATAAAAATAAAATAATATAATACTTTAAAAAGTAAATATTCTTGTCATTGCAAGAAAACAAAAAAAATATCAAAATTAAAAACAAAAAATATCAAAATTAAAAACAAAATTCACGGTGCAAAATATTAAAAAAAAAACAAAATTAATTGGAGCAGCTCAATCCCAAGCCTTTTTGTCCTCAACGTAATCTTTAATAGTATAAAACGCTTTCTGACACAACTTACGTTTAATGAATGATTTGAATTTATTAAGACTTAGATCTTGTACGTGGCTTGGAAGCTTATTATAAAAGCGTACACATTGACATCTAAACGAGCCACCTATCTTCTTGAGCCTTGTTGTAGGTACTACAAATTTGTGTTTGTTCCTAGTATTTATGTTATGGATATCACTGTATTTTTTAAACAATTTTATATTTTTATGAGCATATAAAAGATTTTCATAAATATACTGAGAGGGCACAGTCTTTACATTAATCTCCTTAAATTTCTCTCTGAGAGAGTGCCTCGGGCTTAATTTATATATTGATCGAACAGCTCTTTTCTGCAAAACAAAGATATTCTGGATGTCGGCGGCATTTCCCCACAACAGAATACCGTACGACATTACACTATGAAAATAGCTAAAGTATACTAAACGGGCTGTCTCTATGTCAGTTAAATTACGAATTTTCTAACAGCATATGCTGCGGAGCTTAGCTTCTTTGACAATTTATCTATATGTGGGCCCCACTGAAGCTTAGCATCCAAAGTTAAGCCTAAAAATACTGTGCTATTCTCAGGATTCAATTCTTCGCCCTTTATCAATACATCAGTTTTCACCTGCCTAACGTGAGGTAGGGTAAACTTAATGCATTTGGTTTTTTTTTCATTAAGGAGTAAATTGTTAACATTGAACCAGTGAACTACTTTTGAGATCGCGCTATTTACTTCGTCAGTAACCAGCTGCTGCCGTTTAAGTTTAAACAAAAGTGAAGTTTCATCTGCAAACAACACTATTATCCTTTATGAGGTAAGGCAAGTCATTAATATAAATAAGAAACAAGAAAGGACCAAGAATCGAGCCCTGCGGGACTCCCATTTTTACTGTAGATCCGGGTGATCTTTTTCCATTAACGTCAACAGTCTGAATCCTATTACTCAAGTAAGAAGTAAGAAGATCCAGAGCGCTGTTCCGGATCCCGTAGTGGCGAAGTTTCCTGATTAGCGTTTCATGAAGAACACAATCAAATGCCTTGGACAAATCACAAAAGATTCCCAGGGCATCGCACTTATCTTCCCATGCATTATAAATATGTCCTAAAAGCTCAACACCGGCATCAGTAGTTGAACGACCCCTTGTAAAACCGAACTGTTTGCTATGTAATAATTTATGCTTATTAAAAAATCTTTGCAATTGCTCTAAAATTAATTTCTCAAATATCTACATTCACAAACAAACTCAAATAACAAACAATCATAAAGCAAGTGTACAATGGTTCATTTGACTATAGGTATTGAAACCCATTTTGTAAGAGCATTTGAGTTTGATTTTGAGTAGATATTATGGTAGCTGCTAATTATTGTACATGTAGTCATTAGTTTTTAGGGTTCCGTTAATCAAAAAGAAAAAAAGGAACCCTATGTTCTATCCCTGTTCTATCCTGTTCTATCCCCTATCTAACTTTGTTATCTACCTGTCCGTGTGTCTAGACCTTTTTCTCTAGAATGCCTCTAGGTATAAAGAAAATATTTTAAAAACAATTTACACGCGAAAAGGAATATGAACCTACAGGGTACTTCCTGTTGACCTTTTTCAAAGAACAAATAAAAGAAAAAATCCAAAAACCATACATTTGTAGCTACATCAAACCAGCCAAGTGCGAGTCTGACTCGCATACAGAGGTTGCCGTGTAAATAGCTACATTCACCAAAATAAATAGTTAACATTACTAAGGAAGGCACAAAATTAAGGTTCGAAAACTGTTGTCTGCATACATTTTCTTCATCAACATCAATATTTTTTTTTTTACTTTTAAATTATTTGTACATTTTATAAGTTGGTCGAGTATTACTCGTAAACTTGTAAAGCCTACTTAGCTGTGATAGTTTTTCTTTTAATTTCGTTATATTATATACTACTGCCGCCAATTTGTTCACATATCCAAAAGCAACAATTTAGCTGGCAGGGGGGAGGACAAATGACTAACAAAAAATAGCAATTTAAAGCTTAATTTTACGCAAACTGATCCCTGAATCGAAAAATGTTTTCACAGACCCGTAATATTTGTGAATCAAAATTTGCATTCCTATTACTAAAAAATACATATTATCATTAAAGAAATATCGAAGTATTCTAAAACTTGGTAAAAAATTAATGTTCGGAACGTCCTTCTATGTAAATAATATTGAATTTTACTATCGAGTTGCCGTGATTTCGTACCCTGTCTGTTAGTTATTGAATCTTTATTCTATTTGATGACGTAGACGAAGTTATCAGGAATTCTTGGAATAAATTCCATCGCCAGTATTAAATTTTTAAGATACACATTTTGTGTATGATTTGTTGATAAGCCAGATGATAATCATTTTGTTTATCAGCATACACTACGACGTAGTCCTGAAAACCTTAGCGGACAGGTGAGACAGCCCCATACTGTGGATACGCTTATTATGCCAATGAGGCGTATAAACATATTATTAGTAATTTTTCTGGTATGGTCTGGTATGGAATAATATAAGTACTTACACCAGCTAGTTCCTAATTTGTGTAATGTAATGTCTGTATTGAATCTAATTTAATTGAATTTAGATATAATCGTCGATATTTTCGATGCACGGTTCCTATAAATTCAAAGTAATTTCGTGGAACACTTTATTACGCGACGTTGTTGGTGAAGCAAGTACTTACCTGCTAATAAATCACACTTAATATTATATACATGAAAGTTTGTGGCGTGTGTTGCCCATGGTCCACCCGCCTAGACCACCTAGGTGGACTGTAGGCAATTATTTTTGGCCATAGTTCACTTATAAAAAATATTTTCCGTGGACCACCCACGGAAAATATTTTTTCCCGTAGAACTCTGATTATTTATGCAACATTCAACTTTCATTAATTGTTTTTTTGGCTGAATTCCGGTCAAAACTATACAAGTTTGTATAGTGTGTACAAAACTTGTATAGTTGTAGAATCATCGATACGATGAAGAAAAAGAATATTCAAGAAAGAGCTACTAGATATAATCATCTCATCGTCATCTTATTATCTCTTTTATTATTACTTTGTTAAATTGTTTGTATTATTACTTTGATAGTTAGCCCCTTACGCATTAGCGGTTGGCCGCCTAGTCGGTTCATTTGAGCGACCAGTCACCTGACGCGGTTGGAAAAGCGGCTGACCGCCATTGCTGAAAACCGCGATGTAAACGCGTCAAACGGTTGGACCGCTCATGGACCTACGTGCGCAGAGCGGGACCCTCGACTCTAGGGCTAATGATATTTAATTAATGTATAATTGTGTTAAATATATTAGTAATAACTAATATAAGGCAGTTCATCAGTTCAGTTCTTTGTATAGTTCATAACAAAATCTTAAACAAAATAGACGGTATAAATGGCATTTTCCTCTTTGATGTTTCTAAAGTACATGGTCATTTATATCATTAGACATTAAATATTTAAAGTTGTCAATGTATTTTGTTTGTTTGTTGTGTTAATTGTTTGTATTATCAAAGTAATAATACAAAAAATTTAAATATAATTAATAAATAATTCATCTAAATCACACTGCAGCGATGTCTGCTGAGCAAGAACATAACTTTATTAGTAGAAAAGGAGGCACATCTATATATACATACATATCTATAATAAAATTGGAGTGTATGTTTGTAATATTGAAATAACCATTTTTTACTACATGTATATGAATATATATACGGTACATACACCAAAATATTTTTTTTTCAATTTTTGTCTGTCTGTCTGTCTGTTTGTTCCGGCTAATCTCTGAAATTGCTGGACCGATTTAAAAAATTCTTTCACCTATTGAAAGCTACATTATTCCCGGGTAACATAGGTTATAATTTTAGCCGCGGGGGTCAGCTAGTCACCAATATTATAAAAACAAACAATTTAAAAATTGCTCTGAAATGTGGAGATGCTCAACTTATAAAAAGTTAAAGGGTACAGGAAATATAATTTTCAGTGTAAAAGTAAGTAACATTTTTCTATATATTTCGGAGGACAGTAGTAGGCAGTTCACTGTAGACGATCACAAATTTGATTACTCACTGTCGCCCGTATCATCGAAGTGAAATATTTATATTATATTTGAATAATATAAATATATTTTCAGGTCAAATGCATACTTAAGACTAAAGATCATACGTGCTCGCCGGATTCATCCATAAACGAAGTCGCAAAAGAAAGTGCTCTTTTAAAAGATAAAGTGAAGGAATCTACCCGACCTGTACCCGAGTTATATGAGAGAACTATAAACAAAATCAAAAATAAAGGTCTAGATATTGTAACGTCAGTACCAACTATGTCAAGCATCAAATCCAACATTGTCTATACGATATTAGAAATAAGGCGTTGTGCGTTAACAAAACAACTTTTACAATTTTGGATGAAGTGGAAGTGCCTTCTGAGTTTAAAGAAGGTTCACGCATTATTGTATTTTGCAGTCCATACGCTAGTTTTTTTTTTTTTTAGGAATTCGTGAGTTTATAGGTGACGGAACCTTCAAATGCTGCCCAAAATCCTTCTATCAGCTGTATTCCATTCACGCAGATATTGGTAGATCTATTGAAACCACAAACGTTACGCCCTTAATATTTGCATTGTTACCTAACAAATCACAAGCCACGTATACACCATATTATTTAATCTGATTAAGTCTGCATTAAGAAATTTCAAACCTATAAAATACCATTCCGATTTCGAAAAAGGAGTCATAAATGCCATCCAAGAGGTTTACCCGGGAATAGATACGCGGTTGTTATTATTACTGGCATAAAGCTTTATGGCGTCAACGCAAATCTTTAAAACTAAAATCAAAAGGCCAAACGAGGATAATCGGTCTCACTGCAGCTCTTCCACTTTTACCAGCTGAAGCTATGTTGGATGGCTATGAGTATATAAAAAAGGAAGGCTGCAAATTGAATATGGAGACATTTTTCAAATACAACAGTTTCTAGAAAAAAATGTATTTTAGCAAAATTAAAATTCAGTTTTTGGGGAAAGGCATAGAACAAATAACGTATTGGAGGGGTTTCATTCAAAACTAAATAAAAAAATTAATAAAAACACTATTCTACTCAGGCTATTAAATGTCCTGTTCGAAATTTAAAATCTAAATTCAAAAGACGAAAAATAGATATCGAAAATGATACTGGTATTCAACTGCAACTAGTATCTGGGGCAATTACTGTAGGAGAGGCTTTGGAAAAACTCCGCTAATATGACACAACACATGCAAATTTTATTTTATTTCAATGTTGGTTTTTATTTTAATTGTTATAATACGTATTAAATAAATAAAAGGCAAGCCTATATAATTTAGTCATTTTTTTATGTCTAACATATAATGAGGTATAGCTATATAGATTGCAAAATTTTCACGCTGGCTTGAACATTTAATATCAATATTATTCTTTCGTAATTCTACGACAAAAACATATGGAATTTCTGGTGAACTATGGGCAAAAATAATTTCCTATAGTCCACCTAGGTGAACCAGGCAGGTGGACCATGGGCAACACACGGTTTGTGGGTGTGTGTTTGTATGTTTGTTACTTCTTGAAGCTAAAATGGTTGGACGGATCTGGATGAAATTTGGCACAGAGATAGATTATAGTCTGGAATAGCACATAGGCTACTTTTTATCCCGGTATAATGTTCCTTTGGGATGATAAAACACTTTTCACGCGGGCGAAGCCGCTGGCAGAAGCTAGTATGTTATAATTTCGTGGTAATCTCGATTATATATAAATAATATACAAACTTCGTTTTCGTTGCGGACCTCCGCTCCGTGGTGAGCTGTCACTATTGTGACATTTTGTAAAGACGGTTATACTGGACTAGCATTGAATATGAATAGTGGCGGTAAATTACAAAGTTTTGGCCTAAAGGAAAGCTATATTGCAAGAACTGACCCGTGGCGGCTATAAACTTTAAAAATAAAAATCTGATTGCCGTGGCTAACTTGTCGAAAAACTCAATATCTATATTATATTATAACACTTAGAATTTAAAGAGTAATGGTGGTCCAGTAGTAACGCTGACGTGTCGTAGATCGTGGGTAAAACCCAGGTAGGCGCTTTACTTTATATAAATTATTTCATCACCACTGCTTTAAGAACGGTGAAGTAAAAATTGGGAGGAAACCGGCATGTCCTAGAACCAAAAATTTGAAGTCATGTGTCATCCACCAACCCGCACTGGGCCCACTATGTGATTAAGGCCCATTCCCTCTCTTACAGAGAGAAGGCCTGCGACCCAGCAGTGGGAACATTAATAGGCTGATGATGATGATAGATTTTAGTATTCAGGTTTGGATGGCTCGCGGTCTATTTGCCATGCACCTGCACTTTAAAGGGCTAATTAACGCCACTGACGCTGCGATTGGCGTGGTTGGTTACTTGTCCCAAAATATCGAAGGAGTTTCCCATCGAAAAGTTTTATTTTAATTATTCAACTAAGTATCTGGTCTAAGTAATTTTTAAAGTATATTCAAATTGTTTAAATATCTATACTATAATATTAGGTCCTTATATATGAAATTGGCGTTTTGTAAGGGAGGATCATAAAGAAGTATGTACCGTATAAGACAACGTTGTGGTTTATAAGAAGATGTAGTGACTAAAATTGAAAAGAGTATGTTAAGATGGTTTGGCCATCTTGAGAGGATGAATGAAAGGCGACTAACGAAAGTTATTTACAAGGCAGACGTGAATGGAAAAGCCGGGAAGGGACGCCCTAGAAAGACATACATAGACCTTATAGGTGATGTTCTTCAGAAAGGTCAAGTGCGCAGTACCCATAACCGGCGTGTGTGTATGACTTGATGTATGAATGTGTGTGACGCAAAAGAAGTTTTTTTATTTTTTTATTTTTTATTTATTCAAAATTATGTAAGTAACACCTTAACAGCTATATCGCCAATGCGATGTTACTACCACAAATATATTAGAATTATAGAAATACAATAAAAAATACCATTAAATACAATTAAACATACAATTAAAAATTACAATTAAAAATCCATTATAATACAATCAATCATACAATTATTAATACAATCAAAATTTAATTATCATACAATTAAACACAATAAAATACAATTAAAATACCATTATAATCCAACTAAAAATTTTATTAAATCATTTTTCAAAATTTTCAATGCACTTCAGTGCTACTTTCGTGAACATCATCAGGCTACAGTGAAATATATCTAACTCTTTTGCTATAATATTTAAAAATCTTATGGCGCGTGACAAGGGGGCAAACTTGTTCAGGTTAGTCCTATAGGATTGCTCCAGTAGGGTTGGAGTGGGGCGGCGCGCGCCCCCGCAGCCGGGCGGCACACACAGCCCCAGCTCCGCTAACAAATCAGGGTGGTGAAGCAAGCCGCGCAGCACCCGAAACACGAAGCTACACAGAGCGATGTCCCTCCGCACCGCCAGCCTGCTGTACCCTACCATACCTATTACGAAGATGATACCACCATGATACTGTATTTAGCCTCATGGGGGTTCCAAACGATAGCACTCGTTTCAAGACGGCTCCGTACCAGCGCATTGTACATGATTCTAACCACTGCCGTATTCTGAAAGTCCTTGCACTGTCTGAGTATAAATCCTAGATTTCGGAAGGACTTGCCGCAGATATCTAGTATGTAAGGATCGTAGCAGGTGGCGTTCTGTAGTTTCTGTTTGTGGAAAAAGGTGTGAGTTTATGTAAGTATGTACCATTGCTATCTATGCACTTTTGCCATCTCATAGGTAGTTCATTGATCCTTTGATGATCATTGAGCATCGCGGACTTTGTACCTACATTTAATATGTTTTATTTATAGATTTGTATTAAGCTTACACATAATTATATATACTTTGACCCACCTTCTGTGTTTATTCTATTTTGTTTGTTATTTATAATTTTATTTTAATAATTAAGTATTTTGCGTTTCCGTATGTGTGTCCGTGGCATCAACAGTGGGTCCTATCAGAATATCAGCGCAGCGTTATTTTCATTTTTGGATATCGCTGCACATGCTGAGATAGGAGCCTTTTTGGTCTCGCACGGGTTTTTTTTTATTATTGTTTTATTTTATGCATATTTATCGTGTCTCCTGTGCGGGTCACAAATACACGGTACACGGTAACGAGCACGGTGGATGTCTCAGACATTCCAATTGAAGCTCCTCTAATTTGGTAGCCGTCTTTTGTGCAGTGTGTGGTCTAGCGTTGTCCTGAAGCAGCTGTGGCCAAGAGCGATTGACCAGCCTCGGCTGTTTAACAGCTTGCTTTTCCATCATGGTTTGCAGTTACTGACAATAATAGACATCCGCCGTTTTGGCTGGTTCAGCCATTGCGATGAGCGTTTTCGATTATTGTACAGGATCCACTTTTCATCACAAGTAATGATTCGATTTCAAAACCCTTCATTATTGCGCCGGTTGAGTAATGTAACGCGGCAGTCGACGCGCGTTTGTCTGTTTGCTGCACTCAATTCACGAGGTACCCACCTTTCAAGCTTTTCCACCTTCCCAATTTGCTTCAAGTGGATTAAAACAGTGTTATCACTAACACCGCAGCCTGCAGCTAACTCGGACGTGGTTTGCGATGGATCCGCTTCCACAATAGCCTTCAATCCTTCATTATCAACTTTGGTCTCCGGCCGTCCACGGGCTTGTTCTGCAGGTCTAAATTTCCAGAACGAAAACGGTCGAACGAAAAACGCACTGTGTTGTCTTTTGCGACACCGTCGCCATACACATCATTAATCCTTCGAACCGTTTCTGCAGCACTGGTGCCACGATGGAACTCGTTCTAGTAAATAACGCGATATTTCAAGTTTTCCATTTTGTAAACTGACTGGCGCAAATAAAAAACCAAAAGAGGAAAATAACAAATGAATTAGGGTTTTCCAAACACAAAAGCATAAGTAAAGAGCTGTATAAATTTAAAATTGGAATTCCAAACCAAAGAGAAGATATTTGAGATCAAAGTGGCCAGTATGACAAAACGACAATTTCATAGGTAAGGACCTAATATTATAAAGAGGAAAGATTTGTATTTTGTATGTAACGAATAAACTTAAAAACTACTGGACCGATTTCAAAATATTCTTTTACCGTTGGGAAGCTACACTTACACTTTCCCCGGGTGACATAGGCTACTTTTCGTACCTGTACTCCCACAGGAACGGAAACTACGTGAGTGAAACTGCGAGTTTTTGTTTTGAATTACTTGGCGTCTCACAGCTCGATCAAGTGATCGTCTGAATAGTAAGCACATATGAATGAATTTTTGTAAAAAAACAAATATGATATAGGCACTGTCAACGGATATGAAGCGAGAATAGACTTGTTAGTAGATAAATAGTGCAGTAAGAGAGAGACCTTACAGATGCATTTTAGAAGATAAAAAGGAGATAAAAGAGCAAATTGCAAAAATATTAGATAACAAATTTATAGTATAATAATACAGTCCATTTGCTGCACCGGTTACTTTAGCATTCAAAAAAGAAGAAAACAGAAAATCTAGACTATGTATAGATTTCAGAGATTTAAATAAAATAATAATACCTCAAGCTCAACCGTTTCCGTTGAAGACTGAATGATGAAGACCAGAAATTGTATTTTTTTTTTAACATTACACATCAACTCTGCATTTTGGTCGATACCTTTGCGAATTGAAGACAGGAATAAGACAGGATTTGTAACACAGGAGGGACATTTCCAGTGGACTTGCCTACCTTTTGGACTTAATACCGCACCAGCGATTTTCCAAAGGATTTTAAGTAATATACTCAGAAAGTATATATAAGCTTACTGGTTTCGCCGTAAACTATATTGATAACATTCTCATATTTTCAAAAACTTTTGCTGAGCATATGAATCATCTCACGCAATTACTTGAAGCCATCAAGACAGAAGGTTTTAGGTTAAAATTTACAAAATGTTTATTTGCCTCAGACTCAGTAAAATATCTAGGTCATATCATACAGAACAATTCAGTTAAACCAGTGAAGGACAATTTGATTACAATAAAGAGTTTTCCGGTTCCAAGAACTCAAAAGAATATAAGACAATTCTTAGGATTAAGAAAAAAATTTTATCATGATTATTTTTTATCATGATTATACCTAAGAGTGCAATAATACTAGACCCATTACATAACATAGTGCGAAAAAATAAATAAATCGTTTTGTCAGAAGAGTGCCAAAAAGCATTTGACACCATGAAGAACCTGCTATATTCTCAACCAGTACTGGAGATTTTCGACCAAGAATTGCCTATAAAAATTTACACTGATGCTTCTTTGGAAGGTGTCGGTGCTATCTTAAAACAAGTACAACCTGGTGGAAAGGAAAAACCAGTAGCATACTTTTCAAAAAAGCTTAATAAAGCACAGAAGAAGAAAAAACCAATATATTTAGAATGTCTAGCTATAAAAGAAGCAGTCAAGTACTGGTAATACTGGTTAATAGGAAAATCATTCACGGTTTATTCTGATCATAAACCGCCAGAGAACATGAATTTAAAATCAAGAACTGACGAAGAACTGGGTGACTTGACATACTATCTGTCACAATATGAATTTAAAATAAAATATACACCTGGAAGACAAAATTTAGAAGCAGGAATGCCGTATTGGAACCAAATGAAAACACAGATGAGCAACTCAAAGTTGTAAACTTTCTGAAACTGGACAATATTCTAACGGATCAATATAATAATGAAGAAATAAAAAAAATTAAAGCAAGTTAATTGAGAAAGACAAGATCTACTTCAAGATGGTTAAGAAAAAAGAGAAAATCATTATATCAGAAGAATTTAGAATACAACTTTTAAATACAATACATAAGGAATTATGTCATATCGGAATTGGACAGATGCAGAAGACAATGAGCCCGCTATTTACAACCAAAAACTTAGCAAAAAATATTAAAAATTATTTGTAGGACCAGTGAAATATGCATTAAAAAAATGAAGGGGACACGACAAATTTGGGTTTATGTCACATCTAGGTCCAGCCGCAAAGTCATTTGAAATAACGTCTATAGACACAATTGGAGGTTTCGGAGGTTCTAGATCAACGAAGAAATATCTGCATCTCTTAGTCGATTCCTCTTCACCGGTATGCATTCCTCTTAGTAGTAGTAGAGGACATTGGCATGGTTCTAACCGACCAATACCCAGAAATAAATTCGAAAGAATTTAAGACATTTTTAAAGGACATGCAGATACCTTTGGTATTTACAGCAGTGAATGCTCCATTCTCAAATGGCCTAAATGAGAGGTTAAACCAAACATCGGTAAATGAGATTAGATGCAGTATAAACGAAGAAGAAAATAAAAAGCCTGGACTATAGATCATGAATGCGTTAAAAAATATAATGAAACTTGTCACTCAGTCACCGGGTTTTCACCTACCAAAAATATAATGAAACTTGTCACTCAGTCACCGGGTTTTCACCTACCTACCTTTTACACGGTACAGATGTCTTAATTTTACCAACAGAATTAAAACAAAAAAGTCACATAATGATTAGATTACAGACAGGAAAATTGCCCTTGAAAATACCATGAAATCTCATGATTACAACCAAACAATGTATGATAAAAATTGGAAATACTATGAATTTAATGTAGGAGACATGGTATATGTGGAAAATGGCAATAAGTTAAACAGGAAGAAGTTGGACGAACTAAGAATTGGACCATATAAAATTGTAGGAAATGTTTCTAATTCAATATACAGGAAAATTGAATCAAATCTATTCCATATTACAAAATTAATACCAGTCTCTGCATTTGAATATCAAGAAGACGAAGGATAGAGTGATGTTCACGAAAATTTTGCTGAAAATTTACTTCTCTTGCGGGGGAGATGTAAAGAAATGATTATAAAATTTCTTTATTTGAATTCTGCCGCGACTCGTTCTATCAGTATAGCAGAGCTGTCAATGGTGAAGTTCTAAAGTTTATGAAATTATTGTGTATGAGACCAAATATTATTAATTTGTTTAGATGATTGTAAATAGATGTTTACGAGTAAAGGAATTAACACTGAATAATAAACGTTAAATGTCCTTTCTTTGGTAACAGGTAAGTTTCCTTAGTTTCAGTGTTATGATGTGTAGTATTGTCATAGAATATAACTCTCATTGAAATAAAACTTTGGTTACAGAGCAACACATTGTTTATTTCACCATCAATAATAAGTCTAACGTTATATACCTATTGTTAATTCACAAAGAAGTTAACAATAATATATTTTCAAGAAAAGTCGTGCAAAAAGGTCTCCTAATGTAAGTTACGAAATACGACCCAAACACTTCAGTAACTTTTAAGAGTTTCCTTTTGTTCATATTTTATTATAATATGTATGTACGAACCTGCCTGATCCTTTGAGAAGGAAATATCGAGACAAACTATTGAATTGTTCATAACTCTTTTTGATTCGTAAATTTTCTGGGTAGTTGTAAATTTTGCAGTGACTATTATATACTCAACAATAATGAACTTTCAGAACGTTTATTACTCGCTAACTTCCGCTTTGCCCGCGGGAAAGTCACAAATCATCCCAAGTGTAATTCCAGGATAAGAAGTATTCTATGTTCGGGCCAATATATCTCTATACCGAAAAACTTAAAAATAGGCTCAGCAGTTTATGCGTGAAAACACATAGACAGACATACAAAGGTACTTTCGCATATATTATTATTAGGAACCAGAAGCGAAACACGTAATAAAAATAAACAATCTTTTAGTCCTTGGAATTACAATTTGCAAAAATAGTAAAAGGACACGTAACATAAAATTAAATACATCAAGCACACCATAGCTGTCAAGGAGCACGTCCTTTTGGTCGACGTGCCAGCAGCAAAAGAGAGCAAGGACACGCTATGCACCTCCTTCTATAAACTTCCACCGTCCGCAATTCGCATGATTGGCATGGCATTCGCAGTTTCCATGGCACCAGCTCGCTTACCAGCTAACAATATTGTAATAAGAATAAGTATAAGACAAGCACTGATTTCAACAGGATATTTGGTCAGTGGCATGGAATTGAATACCAAGGGTAAAGATACATTTTAAAAGTTTTGAGCTTGTTGCTAGTTAATGTAACCCAGACTATATTCGCAAAAAACATTTATTTTCAGATTCATTCAGAAAACGCAAGCACAAAGTTAAATATAATAAAGCACATATAAATTATATTCAGTCTCATGAAGAACTTCAATATCGCCATTATTTTTGTGTAAAATAAGTTTTCTTTGTCCACAGCTTCCGTCGCCAGGATAGCCAAGTTTCTTGGAGGGACTGGTACCCCTCTTGTGACTACGGGTGGCTTCACCTTTGACTTCGTCAAGCCAAAGCAGACTTGCCAAGACGAGTTCTATATGTTGGTGCGGGCTGGACCTCTGGGCTTCGAAGACTTGGCATACTTTATTATAGATTTGATGAGACAGTGAGTACCAAATTTTTGTTTGATGTTTCTAAATATATAGTGCTCATTCCGAGACCTCTTTTTTAACTTTTTTTAGTTTGTTCCATTTAGTGATTTATGTCACCTATTTTTTGGTTTTCATGTTTTAAGTTTTATCGTTATGGAGTTTAAAAAAGTGGTCACGAATCATGTTAGTATATTAAAGTCCTTTGATGCAATATTTTATCACTGAAGAATTTTTAGGTGTTTATTTGAAAGGTAAAACAATTTTCTTATTTTCAAAACTCTTCAAAGCTCACATTGGAGCTTCATGTTTACTAATGTGTTCGTGTTAAAGGTAAGTAAGCACCTGATTGAGAGCTTTGGTGCGGGTGTATCACGGGTTGTATTTGTAAGGTTTACACTCTTTACCAGAACGAGTACCTATACAGAGTAACCTGGAAAAAATGGTAAATAGTTCCAATTATGAAGTTAAATACCTAATAAACTAAAAAATAAATGAATAACTTATTAACTTATAATTTTTCGCAGTAACAGATATATTCAATGAAAATGTGTCAGGACCTCATTGTAAATATCAACTTCTCGACTTTTACACCCTGTATATGAGAATTTTATTTTCAGGACCTACTTAGCCTGGTTTCACTGTAGATGAATTCCTGACAGGATATTATAGTCATCTCATATTCAGATTGAAATATTCTCAAACCTAACGATCCATGTTATTCATTTGACAAATCACTAATAATCAAATTGCATATAGTTCATGAAGCATATACACTCATCAAAAGTGTCTAAGCATCAAGTACATATCTATATAAATAAAAATGAATGTTGGTAAGCGCATAACTCAAGAATGGCTAGACCAATGTTCTTTAAAGTCTACAGAAGGTATTAATACTAAAAAACCGGCCAAGTGCGAGTCGGACTCGCGCACGAAGGGTTCCGTACCATTATCGCAGAAAACGGCACAAAAATCACGTTTGTTGTATGGGAGCCCCCCTTAAATATTAATGTTATTCTGTTTTTAGTATTTGTTGTTATAGCGGCAACAGAAATATATCATCTGTGAAAATTTCAACTGTCTAGCTATCACGGATCATGAGATACAGCCTGGAGACAGACAGACAGACGGACAGACAGACAGACTTAGTAATAGGGTCCCGTTTTTACCCTTTGGGTACGGAACCCTAAAAAAAGAAATGGTACCTTACCTCTACATAGGTAGGGTAGGTAAGGTAGGGTAGGTAGGGTGGGTAGGTAGCTACCTTACCCTACCCAACATTCATCTGAATGTTTGGTGTTTTTATGGCAAAACAAAGTTTGCGGGGTCAGCTAGTTTACCAATAAAAAAAAAAAAAAAAAAACCAAATCTACTCATCACCCATTCGGCGCCGCAAAGGGATGATCATGTCTGATACAATCCTCGCCGCATAAATCTGAGCATTGAGGTTGCCTCTGATTCAAAAGAGATCGGTTCTTCCACCGATCCAAATACCGGCCCAAATCATAATTGTTCCCACTCCATATGAAACTTCCTGATAAAATTTCATACGTTCTTGACATCCTGAGGTCCTCCAAACTCGAGTACGTCTTCTATCCAGCCTCATACCGAAACGAGATTCATCGGAAAAGCTAACACAACGCCAGTCTTCTTCCTCCCAATTTCTGTGTTCACGAGCCCATTGTAAACGGGCCCTACGATTGCGGGGTGCTATAAGTGGAACTCTCAGCGGCCTTCGAGAACCCAGACCCACTTCACGTAAATTATTTCGGATGGTTTGGTCGCTTATCAGCAAGCCTGAAGAGCTATGGAGCTTCGTAGCATCATGGCGGTCATGGTACGTTTCCGTCGAGCAGTATTTTGGATGTACCAGGTTCTGTCTGCGAGTGGTGATGCGAAATCATACTCAGTGTCACTTGGCTACGCTGCCTGTGATACGACAGCGTGGCCAAAGGCGGCTTATGACGCTCTGTGTAGTGCCAAGAGCGACAGCCACAGTACGTTGCCTGGAACCAGCTTGCAACATTCCGACGGCTCTCATCATCTCTTCTCGTGTCAAACGATGTCGTCGCTGCATATCGATGCAATTTTTTTCATTTCTGATGTAGAAATTGTAATGGTTTTGTAAAAACGCATACACTTTTATTGGAATCCTGATTGACAGTTTATTTTCTATTTTTAACCGACTTACCAAAAAGGAGGAGGTTCTATGTTCGACTTTGTTTGTTATTATTTTTTCATTAAAATTTAAAGATAATTCTTTATTCAAATAGTGAAATTCACTAAAAATAATTTGTAACGATCCAAAAAAGTTAAAATAATAATCCTTAATTGCGGCTATAATTTGAACTGTACTTGATTTAGACACTTTTAATTTGTGTACTTTACAAAAATATTACATACAGTTTATAAAATACTATAACTACGTACAGAAACACTTAAATCAAAAACTACTAACTAACTAAGCCTAAAAATAAACTAATCTAAAATATGGCGTCAAAAACTCCTCCACATCGTTGTCCATTGATATTGTGCTCATCGGCAGCATTGCTACGTTGTATGGCAAAGCTTATCTTCTGACCAAGTTAAAAGCCAGCCCTTGGGTCACGCGAAGTGTCAACTAGGCGTTTGGAAAGATCTGTAAAAAGCATAATGTAGTTATGTTCATAGAAGATAAACAGAGAAAATCAAAATCAAATATAAGTTCTTTATTTCAATTAGGCCATTAAGCGGCACTTTTGAACGTCAGGCATAATAATTAATAATAATTAATTCTACCGTCCATTCGGAAAAGTAGCTTGTTATGGAGAAGAAAAGACAAGAAACTCCACACTTACTCTTTAAATAAAAGTGTTTTACATCATTTACATACATACATTAATTCATATACACTAACAGGTAAATTTATTAATTTGATAAATAGGAACATGGTTCTCACATACTTACAAATCAGTCATGAGCAGACCATGATGTATGTATATCTGGCAACAAATACAAAACATGACTTGTGTATACAACTAAAGATGTTTTCATTAACTCAAGTATAAGTAGGAAAACCTTATTATGTCTAAAATAAATGAGAGTATTATAATTTATAAGAAAATTGTCTAGAGCAATCACAAACTGTCCCTCGGTCAGCATTCGCTATTATAACAGACACGCCTGGCCTGAAAAGCAAGTTAAATAATAAACGAGCGCAAAACTCTATCGTATCTAAATCTACGTTTGAGAAATGACAGGTTTCAGTTAACGTAATTAACCCCAAAGTGTGTCCTTCGAGTGAAACTCTGAACGCAAACTTAAGCTGTTTGAAATTAGAGAAATGGATGGTTCTTGTTTAATTTGGTTTCAGTGCGAAATTCTAACCATACTTACCGTTCTCTAGAATTGTGGTTCAGTATGAATTTCCATCATTGCCTTTTATCTCTTTGGATATTCTCTCTTCAAGTAAGCTATGGTATAACCTCCCTCTGCGGAGGTGGAGCGATGACCTGGTCAAGGCTGTGGGAATCCCGTGGATACGGAACGTACAGGACCGATCAGTGTGGTGGCGTTTGGTGGAGGTCTATGTCCAGCAACGGATGTCTTTCGGTTGAAATGATGTTAGCCTAAAATCAACTCAATGGCCTCTCACTTGGCCCGAGGACAAATAAAAACAAAAACCTTGGATTAAATACACAAATATAACCCAAGTATATTATTAAGTCGTAACTTGGGATTTTCTCGACTTTTTTATGATTTCCGTGGTACGACAAGACGTTGGGGGATAAGAGTAAAGTATTCTATCAGCTTATAAATATTTTGGGGCACATTGACTAACAATCTGTGTAGGATGAGTGTTCATTAGTGCAAATCTATGAGGAATGGAATGCAACGTGGTGAGAGAGAAGGAATGATAGTGCGAGAAAGAGGTGGAAGGTGATATGTCAGTGGGTGGAGTGATGGTTGGAGGTTGAGAGCGAAGACGAATATATCCTGTATTAAATTATTTTATGAAGATTTATATTGTGTTGAATAATAAACCAAACTGTTAAACTGTTCAGCATTTAACTTGCCCCGCAAATCCCACAATCTACATCTGTATTATTGTTACGGTTGTAGTTATAATCCATAAAATGTCAGATCTTACAGTTTTCAACAGACAGTAATAATAATATGTATTTATCCTATTATAGAAAGTCCAAACCCATTTTGCGCGCGAAGCTTTGCGTGGGTAAGCATGTGTGGGTGGTTGTTTGCTCGGATGACAATTGCCGCGTCACTGACACACAAATACGTAATGTATACAATCACAAAATAATGCGTAATGTGTATAAGCGCTTGAACAGAGCACAGACACATGTGCGCCGCGCGCACAGTTGAGTTAAACTAGGTATATATACTCAGTTACTGGGTTGTACATATCAGATAGGCAGACGCTCAATTTGAAATATTGGTACTCAGACACATTCGGTTAAACTGGAAGCTGATCCCAAAATATCTAGTTGGGAAATCCAGACAGAATGATTTTACTTTCTAAAAAATATACATGTCATAAATTAAGTGATCCGAAGTGATATCAAATGGCATCAAGCCACCACCACGAAATTGGTATATCTATATATCCTTTCAAAATTTGCTAAAATCAGCTACAAAAAAAAACATAACTGATATTTTTTACGATTGGATCCTTAAGGCGGTACCCCGAGCAAAACGCCGCGCAAGCCGTTTTTCGTGCTGTTTTTAGGAGCTATCTACTCGTTAATTAAAAATAAATATCAATTAATAAAAATACATTAAATTTCTACATAATATTGATTCTAAAATGGTAGATTTCGTTTTTTTTTATGTTTCATTTCACTAATCTCCTTCTAAAAAAAACATAAAAATGAGAAATAATTATTGATAGCATGCATCTCCTCGTAAAGTGTTCATTAATTATTTTTTGTTCTAAAAAAACGATTTCTTAGATCTTTTAAAACTCTTAGGCGATCTTTGAAAAAGGACCAGCATTAAGAGATTCCCAGAAGACATCAGTTTATGTGGGGCTAATCTTATCTTCAAATTTTATTCTTCGTAATATATAATAATTACTTGTAGAAAAATTACTTTATTTAGAATGCTATCGATACGCTAAGAAGTATTAATAAATTTTAATGGTGATAAATAAGTTTTTGAAACAAAATTACTCTTTTGTTCTTAAACGATAATGATCGAAAAAGTTCAAAACTCTTCACACTGCACTACTACACTGCTAGAGACGGCTTTTTCTAAACTTTCCATACAAAAAATGCGTCAGTGAGTGTCACCATTCAGTCATAGGATTTGACGGCTCGTGACAATTGATGATTATAAGTTGCTATATGCTGACAGCTAAAACTTATGCTCAGCGCACATTCCGCGGATACGAATACGTTAATAATGACGTCCCTAGTTCTCTCCGTAATCTGTGCTTTTCCACAATACTAAACCATTCGCTTGATGAGCTTATTGTTGAAAACTGAACACTTATTTTGAAAAATGCAGATGCATGCCTGAAATTACATATTTCCTATTCCCACCAGACAGCCGTGAATCCAGGAGAAACAAAGAAGTTGAAGAACAAAACCAATGGATTATTGTTTCTTGTCAGTTGCCACTAAACGCTTCTTAAGGCGTGCGTCGCCGCGACGCGTTTATGCGAACGCGTGTTTTCAAAGAAATCGTTCCAAAATTGCTATTACAGATAAGTTTGTTTTTTATGTTTATATTATTTTTCATACTTTTATTAGCTCTATTTTAGTAATTAGTACACTTTATAATTTTGACAATTCAGCGACGTGTTTTCGTAGATTTTGTTCTGAAAATGATGTCAAAATTGCTTTACAATAATTAAATTAAACCTCTAAAGACCAAAAAATCAGCCTCGTACTCGCGTCGGGGGACCGCCAACATTAACAGCTGTTAAGTATTTAACATTTTGGTTTTTATTTTACTTACTTAGCCGGGGCTAATAATATACTAATATAATACTAGAATACAGATGCCTCATCCCATACAAAGAAACCGTGCCGACGTAACTAGCGTTGTTCGTCTGATTAATCTGATATTTTTCTGTACATCAAACGCGTTCGGTTCTGTTTCATGGTGTTAGCAGCGACTTACAAGTAAAAGGGTTTACTAGGTTTGTGAATATTTTTTCTTTAAATACAATGAAGGTTTGTTTTATGCTACTTTTTTGCACGTTTTTACAGTTTTTTTGCACGAAATACAATGCAAATTTTAACAATCGAGTGGAATGCCTCAGATATTTAAAAATGCGCTATCTATTGGCATCAATTTTAAATGATCCGTTCAAATAATCTTTGAAATGTGAATTAAGAGCCCAATCTATACCAATATTATAAAGAGAAAAGTTATTTTTGTTTGTTTGTACTGAATAGGCTCAGAAACTACTGGACCGATTTTAAAAACTCTTTCACCAATAGAAAGCTACATTATTCCTTAGTGATATATGCTATTTTTTATCCTGATATCTGGCCTCAGGTCACGAAATGGATTACACTACTAAAATCGCTGTCGGCAAGTTAATTGTTAAAAAAACTGACAAACATGGAAATTTCGATAATGCTGGATTGAACGGAAAATGCGATGGCAGCTGTTGAAGGTAAATTTAAAAAACCAACAGTTAGTTGATCAATCGGAAAGTGACGTCGTTGTCGGGTCTAATATAAAGTTCGGTTTTAGCCAAGTATAAGAAGGCCGAAATGCCGAAGGCACTCTTCTGAGGCTGATGCGAACCATTAACATGTCGGAAACACACTTAAGAAAGTAATAATGAGATATAAGTCTGCACGTGAAATCTGGCAAGATTATTCGACGGCTGACTGAAGATAGAGCACATAACATCTGTCTAGAGTTCTTTGGACTAACTCACAACAAAGTGGATGCCATACCCACTCAAAAGGCTAAACTAAAGAATCTCTGGAATGAGTTGAAGGCGGAAGTCGCGCAGATTGACGCTACTGCTAAACTGCCCGAGATGTATATGCACACATATGCAAGGAGTTAAATACTTTGGACGAAAAGTACCTCAACTTCAAGTCAAGCTGGATCATGCTTAAGCAGACGGAGAAACCATAGATAGTCTGACAACTCACTTCTGTGCATTCGAAAGGTTCCATCTGTGCAGTCAAGAAATTCCCAAACAGGAAGCTCTAGTGGCTACACCCAATGAGCGTCCTAACAAGCACGACAAGGACAAAGAGCAACTGACCTGCACCTACTGTTCTATAAAAGGGAACAGAGCGCGCAATTTCCAGAAGTGGATTAGAGATGGAAGGTCACCTTAACCAACTCAAGACACATCAGAAACAGACCCATGACACCAGACACTTCCTATCGGCGTCTCCGTAACCTTGAGAACTCCATATTCTCAACGCTGTGGGCTCTCGTGGACACAGGTCTGGATAAAATTATCTACGCCTGTGTCTACCGTTCGCACAGGGGAGATCAGGGAACAAACAGGTTCACAGAGTACCTTACACTGTGCACTGACCATGCTGGACGGGAGATGCGTAAGCTTTCGCTTACACTAAACCTTTACCAGCTAGTCCATGGGCCAACAAGGGTGCCGGATGTTGATTCGCACACGGCCAATTGCTTAGACCTTTTGCTGACAACGATGATGACATTGACGAGATCCAGACCGATACTCTGTGTCGATAACTTCACCTTTGAGTAGTTCCGAACACTGTCTGGTGAAGTCTGTGTCCGTGTACTCGCCGCCCGATCCCAGCCCAAGAGGCACCCGGCGGGTTTGGCGTTACAGGTCAGCAGATTGGGATGGCACGATCTTTCTTCGCATGCTATCCTTGGCAGCCTACTTGCTTTTCTTCGGCTGATGGTTATTCGTGCGCGGACGCCGTGACGGATGTGCTGCGTCAGGGAATGGAGTACTACATTCCGTTCTCTGACGTAACAATGTCTAGCGCTGACGGGCCATGGTTTGGCGCCGATTTTCATCGCGCTGACGCGCTTAAACATGAGGCGTACCTGGCATGGATCGACGCACGATCGCGCAAAGCGAGTGACGTGCGTCAGAAGAAGATAGCCTTTAACAGGGCTGCCAAGTCCAGCAAGTTGTTGTTGCGAAGGGCTCGGTTCGACCACATTAGCCGAATAGGGACCAAACTTGCTTCTTACGCAGCAGGTAGTAAAGCGTTTTGGTCCCTGGCTAAGACGGTCGAATCGAACTTCTGCCGTCCCTGACTACCACCATTGCTGAAACCTGATGGGTCGCTGGCCCACTCCGCTGAGGAGAATACAATTTTTTTATTTGCCTCTCATTTTGCGGAATCTTTGCGTCTGAATCCTGGTGATTCGCGGCCCCCTCCTTCTCCTGCGAACGTCCGTCATACTCGTCTCGCATCCATTGCGAGACGAGTATGACGGACATTCGCATCCATCAAAAGGACGTCCGTACGGTGCTGAGAAACCTCGACGTGAACAAGGCTAGCGGCCCCGACGAAATGCCAGCAATAGTTCTTAGAACCTGTGCGCCTGAACTGTCTCCGATATTGACACGCCTATTCCACCTTTCATATGAGACTGGAAAAGTGCCGAATGCTTGAAAGCAAGCCAACGTACAGCCCGTGCCCAAGAAGGGCAGTCGAGCTGACCCGGCTAACTACAGGCCCATCTCTGTAACGTCCATACTCTTTAAGACTCTCTCTGTGTACTCTGTGTGTGTCTGTCTGTAGCGTGTACTAAACCCTAAGCTCCTGGCATACCTAGAAACTAACAATATCGACCTTAGCGACCGCTAATACGGCTTCCGCCGAAATCGGTCTTCTGGGGATCTTCTGGCCTTGGTGGAGCGTTTGAACTTGTCCTTGCAGGCAGTTTTCGAATGGGGAGATGAGCTTCTTGGCGTTACGTTGACATCGACTCTCAATTTTGAGGCAAAGGCTCAGCTGGCTGCCAAAAAGCTGGGGATCCTTGCGAAGGTGAGATAGTACTTCACGCCGGAACAGCTGCTCCACTTGTATCAAGCACAAGTTCGATTGTACATGGAGTATTGTTCTCATCTCTGGGGCGGATCTGCCAAATACCAGCTTGATGCACTAGAGTCGATCGAAAAGAAGGTCAAGAGACTCATCGGCAATGAGGCACTGGTCAAATCAAAGCTCCAGAGCCTTGAACATCGTCGCCGAACTCCCAGCTTGTCGGTTTTTTATCGGTTACATTTCGGGGAGTGTGCGATGGAACCGCATGATTTAATGCCGCCCAGCCCGTTCCATCATCGGACAACCAGACGCACGGCGATGCGTCATCGGTAAATGGTGGACATCCCACCCATACGGACAAAATGATTTGGGATAATTGTATTATGCGTACAGCTAAGGAGTGGAATTCCTTGCCGGAGTCTGTGTTGCCCGATAGCTACAATCTAGGGGTCTTTAAGTCAAGAGTGAATGGGTTTTTTTCTAGGCAAGCGTGCTTCACCGTCGACCACATCATCGCTTACCATCAGATGAGATAGTGGTCAAGCGCGAGCGTATAGAGCATAAAAAAAATGGTGGAACACATCTCGTTAATGGTAAACGCATGCACTTCAGAACAAGCTCAACTAACCAGTTGAGCTTGTCGACAACGGGACAACAACCCACATCGCAGTTTAACGCGGAGTGCCGTGAGAAAATCTCTAGGTTATTTAAACCACATATCGACTTCTGGGAGGAACTTTTATCCGAGTGGGATTATTCCATCAAGGGCCGACACCTCCACCAATTCTTTCCATCCGTTCGCGTGCGGCTGGCCAGGACGTGGCTGGATGTGGATCACTGTGTTGCCCAATTTCTCACAGGGCATGGTAACTTTAAAAGTAAATTATTTTCTTTCAAGCTCGTTGCCTCGCCTTTATGTCAGTGTTTTACACATCTGACTGCAAATATGTACAATCTGCACATCATATCTTATGAGAGTGTATACTTTGGCAGAATGAACGCAATACTATGTTTAATAATGGCTGCATCAGGAGTTGTTTACTATACGGACCTTGTGGAAAATATAACAAATTACCGTGCGTTCAAGCGTTTTTGCCATACCTATTATTGGAATCAAATATCACAGCTCACAATGTTTGTACCCATTAATATTAGTGCTAATTTTTATCCGTGGTGCTAGGCAACTGGGCTTATCCCAATTGTAAACGACCCTTTGTGCATATTGGCCTTGTATTCTATAATTTTGTACTTAGGAGAGTTAATTAAACAAGAACGTACAATTTTTATGTTTAGTTCCAGAAAATGTTAATTTTACACACATTCAATAACAGATAGGCGCATATCGCGCCATCTAGTAAGATTTATTTGAACTAAATTTTCTTTCGTAGCAATGAGACCCCGTGGCCGGGGGTTTTTTTTCACACAGAAATACACAGCAAAACATTTCAAACTTATATGACTCTTCTTTGTCTGTTCGTCCCATCGTTGTTGCATTGTCGTCGAGTCACCACTGTCAAAGGCATATTTACGCTGTTTGAATAATTGATTAAAAACCAATTATTATAATTGTTTTATAACAAACTTCAGTATTGTCAAAAATAAATAGGAAGAAAAGATTATTTATACCTACGTCTTTATTGTATTCGAATGTTAATTGTTAAATCAATTTCATATTATTATGAAAAGTATATTTAACTGATCTAGAGGGTGGATACCTGGTGACCTGAAACACAGGCTCTTAAAGTCTAGCTTAGGCACCAGTCAGTCGACCACAGTAAACTAAACTATATCATGTACCGTTAGTGTAACAATGTCTGTAATGTTTATTGCGGTGAAAATAAATAAATAAATTATTAGCATGCAAACAGATTTCGGATGAACACAAACATGCAGGTGCTGCACAGTACCTAGAATACCGACACTCACCACCAGTCTCCTCGCTGCTACTTTTATCGAGGGACATAGCCCTACCCAACGAGTCAAGTAAATGCTGACTGAAAGTTAAACCTTATCTATCTCGGTAGGTAAGTCGTTCTGTAAGCTAAGAAAATGGCAGGCCATTGTGTACATCCATTTCCACTGATAGTAGCGGCTAAGTATGGGCCATTTAGGAGTACAAATACCGTCCGTTTGGAGGGCAGTAAAATAAAGTGATGCACGAGTTGTTGTAATGGCTAGGGATAAAGAAGATTGGAGTGCTTCTTTTCATACAAAATAGGCCATTAATAGTGGATAACCCTTAACTTATAAGTTATCTTGGTATTGAATGGACCGACTGGTCGGTCAAGCCCACTTTCCGTCCTCATTTACAGTGGGCGACTAGTCGGCGTTTAAATGGCACAAAGGTGACGACTCATCGGCACAATTAGTCTTGTCAACTAAAAAAACTAAGTTATCTAAAACCAATTAAGCATTTTAAAACTAAAAAAAAAAAAAAAAATGGAAATGAACCAACTAGCTGCCGACTAATCGAACATTGATAGGCTAGTCGGCTAAATCCATCGACGGTATTTTTTTATTTTATTGTTGTTAAGCTTGCGCTTGACCACTATTTCACCTGATGGTAAGCAATGATGTGGTCTCCGATGAAGCAAGCTTGCCTAGACCTATTCACTCTTGACTTAAGAGGAAATACGGGCGGAGAGACTTTTGAAAAATAGGTATTTGAAAAAACTATCGCTGTCGCTCTGCGAACTGCGAGCGCGTGGCGCCCGGCCGACTTATCCATGTGTGAGTAAGTTGACAGTGTGTGCGTGCCTCCAAAACGCTCCCGGCCGCGGCTCGCGCATTTCTTGTAATCGCCCCAGTCACTCGTTACTTTTGTTGTTGTGGATTGTGGACAAGATATCCAACAATATATGTTATTCTTAACAGCAAACGCAGAAAATCTTTTTTTGGACGTGACTAATAATACTGTAGTGCAATTTAATAATGTAATTGCTAAATTTATTGGTGGAAAAGGAATTAACTTTGCAGGAAGTGGCTCATATCACATCAGACAAGATGTTATGGAGTAGCAACTTCATGGAATAGCGAAGGGCTATTCATGCACGCATTCAAAAAAAATACAGGACTGCAGTCCGGGCCAATATACAAAAAAAAATATAGAACAAAAGCAGCGTTCGAAAAAATTCACAGAGATTTACCAAAAAAGGAAACTGACGTATCCCAAAGACGGAATGAAAAAATAAAAAGAACTACATAACCTGTTAAAACTACGGTCGCTTAGAGTTGGAAGAAATATCTTCTTCCTGCCTTTGGATTTATATAAATTAAAAGAAAAATAAATTTCTTGAAAGATTGCTCTCAACTAAGTTCAAAGAAAAATAGTGGGGGCCAAAGCGATAATAGCTTATGGGAAATTGAAAGACTAAAGAGGCTTACGGCATCGAATTTTGGGCGAATATGTAAGATGCGACCGAAAACATCGATTCGCAAAATATGAGATACGTTATTATATAACAAATTTAAAGGAACCGTGGCTACCAATTATGGCAAGGAAAAGGAATCTGTAGCGATCGATTAATTTATCAAGCACACGGTGATACAGGTGTTAGAGTATAGAGTATTAGAGTGTGGAATGTTTATCGATGAAAACAAACCCTTTTTAGCGGCAAGCCCGGATGGTCTGGTAGGTGAAGACTCGATAATAGAGGTAAACTGTCCTTATGAAATTGCAAGTATGTTACCTGAAGACGGAATTCATCAAAAATAAATGGATTTAGAGCTGTTTTCAAGGGTTATCACTAATCGTCTCCGTAGACCACACACATACGCGGCAGGTTATACAGAAAACCGAAGAGTACAACCTGCCTCTCTGTTTAGCGTTTGTGGAATACGAGAAAGCCTTCGATTCGATCGACACTTGGGCTGTACTGCAGTCTCTCCAACGGTACCAAATTGACTACCGGTACATTGAAGTGTTGAAATGTTTGTATAAAAACGCTACCATGTCAGTTCGACTTCAGGATCAGACCTCGGAACCCGTCCTTATGCGGCGAGGTGTGAGACAGGGAGACGTAATATCTCCAAATCTGTTCACCGCTGCACTGGAGGATGTCTTCAGGGTTCTGGACCGGAAAGGGCTAGGCATAAATGTCAATGGCGAATACATCACTCACCTTCGGTTTGCCGACGATATAGTGGTCATGGCTGAGACTATGGAGGACCTGCGTACAATGCTCGATGACCTCAGTAGAGCTTCCTAAAGAATGGGTCTTAGGATGAATATGTACAAAACCAAGGTGATGTTGAATGTCCATGTTACACTCACTCCAATCAAGGTCGGATACTCTACAGTCGAAGTTGTGGGTGACTATGTCTACCTGGGACAAACGATCCAGTTGGGTAGGGCCAACTTTTGCGCGTATTATAAATAATATGCCATCGGAAGATGTGTTCCATAGCCTGCCGAAATTTGTGTCAGGAGCACAAAGGTGCATTGAAGGTGGCATACAAATTTGAAATGTTTCTTTTCTATATTAATTTTTATTGTTAAATTTATATATATATATATAGGACTATAGTGTATATAACATTATTTTTTCGGTATAACATCGTCTTGGAATACTGTAAGATGTTGTACTTATGTGTGTAAATAAATAAATAATAAATAAACTTCGAGAAAGAGTTCAACCGTCCAATCCGACTTGGCTGGGCAGTGTTCGGGGATTTGGCAAGCCCGAGAATTGCCACATTTAAGTGGGGAGGGCACATTGCTCGCAGAACGGATGGCCAATGGGGCAGAAAGGATCTGGAGTGGCGACCGCGAACCGGAAGACGTTGCATTGGAAGGCCTCCCACCAGGTGGACCGATGACTTGGTGAAGGTTCCGGGGATCCGCTGGATGCGAGACGCACGGGACCGATCAATGTGGTGACCCTTGGGGGAGGCCTATGTCCAGCAGTGGCTGATATGATGACGATGATGATGATAAAATAGATTTATGTATGTTTAAAGGCAAAATGTTATAATTAAAACAGAATCACAATTACTTCTACCAAGTACAAGGCCAACTACACAACTCGTCGAGATTTCTGTTATTTTATTTAGGTAGTCCCAAAAGCTTTTATTTTTTTCAGAATATTAAGAGGGACGATGCATTATGGCATAAAAATGGAACCATTATTAGAAAAGTTCGATAGATTTGATTTGTTTTGAAAAGTTCTACCACATTAGTGGCAAGCCTAAGGCATTAGCCTTTTACCAGAAATCATTGACGGTTGGATACCAAAGAATAAACCAGTGAGAGAAAGCACGTCGTCATAATCTGCCTAGCCTTTTCCCATCTACGTTAGAGTCGGATGCAGCTGAATACCAGTATTTTGATGGATCGACTGCCTATCTGATCTCCACAACCAGTTACTGGGTAATATGTAACCCCTTGGTAAAACGGGTCAACAACCGGGACCAACGGCTTAACGTGCTTGGCAAGACACGGACGGGTCTTGGTATGTAAAGATGGTCACCCATCCACGGACCAACCACGGCAAGCATAGCTTAACCTGATCGATTGAGCCGTGCGGCTGACGTTGAAATAAGTTTAATTTCGCTGATGTACGATTAGGCGATCTAGAGATTGCGCATACCTATCCGATATATAATTTACTGTTTTGTATTGAAAACTTTTTGTAATAAACATTTATAGACATGCACTTTATTTTATTTTGTATCCAATACTTTTTAATACTTCTATTTGTATTTCTCACAAACAGCACATGTAAACAATATAAATGTGTTTATCGATAACTGTTTTCAACACTAGTATATCGATATTATTTTCAACTACTACGCATCACCTTTCCGTCTGTGTACGTATTATGCAGACCCCTTGCGTCTCACCCCGCCCACAAATTCGTGCGATAAGGACAACTGCAGATTCGACAAATTTTCTTAAGTAAAAAGTCATAATTCGAGGTTTCGCTCTCGTCTGTTTTCTCCTCCAATATTGGACCGATTTAGAAGATATTTCATAAACTGAATAAAAAGGTTATTTACTATGTCCCTATGTTTTCCTTTTTTCATTAATAGTTGTCAAATTTGTACACTAGGGCTCTGAAGACAGCGACTCAATACAGACAATTTTGAGCATTTTGAGAGGGTTCTAGTTTTTATACGGATAATATATCACCAAAAAGGAAAACATAGGGACATAGAAGAAGTTGATATTTATTTTACTGTAAAAAATCATTGGTTTAAGTTCATAAACCAGAGAGAAAACAGACGAGAGCGTTTGTATGGAGAAAAGACCACCCCCGTTTCCTCTTAAAGACTCCCAGGTTACAGCTATCAGGAAATACGAGCTGGCCGAGGATTCTACTCCTTTGAAGTACTAGATATCCAAAGACATGCTTATTGGCTCACTCACCTAGAAGAATTAGATTTGCTATTTTTTGGTTTGTTATCCTCGATGAACAAATAAATTGAGACATTGAAAGAATTTGAGAATTATTGAGATTGAAACGTAAACTTTATTTATTCAACAAAGTTTCACATTGATGTTCATCAGCCCCAGTTAAACAAGTTCTTAAAATTCATCTTGTAATATTGACTTTAATTCTTGTTCATGGTACTTATCTACAGTATTAATTTAATTTTGCTAGTCATTTATTATGTTCGTGTTTTGAATAAGGAATAATACTTTAATGTTCAGTGAGTTAAAATAAGTTACTGCTTTCAATATGCTTTGAATAAATTAGTAGTATTTTTATGGAAACAAAGTGGCTTTTATTTCTTCTCTCTATTAACTGAAATATCGGGGGATTGAAATCACAACAGTTATAATCTCTCCTTAGGAAATCCTCCAATTGAATCGACTCAGTCGCAATGATATAAGACCGTAGGATTATAGTGTCAATATGTCAAACAATGTAATGAATTACCTTTTCTGTAGCTACTCCTTTTACTACATAACTAACAAAGTGTCTGTTTTGTATATAATTATTTTAACTGTGTCTTACAACTAAAGTGTAGAAACTTGTAAGTAGGTGTCATATAGGCAGGTATACCGACTGTTCCGCGTCTGTCCAAAATTATTCTGGAAATGAGATAAAACGGTTTCAAATTGAATAACTCGTATTTCTAAATAGCGAGTAATGATGAAATTCGGCGAAGAAAATCTAATGAGAAATTATTGTGGGGTAAAATGAAGGGAAGATATTATTTTTTAATGAGATTGTAATTTTAATATTCCAAACACGTGAATTTACTGGGAACTTTTGATTTAATCTCAAGACCAATTCGCGTACCTACTAAAACACATTCACAAACAAACATGCCAAAATGTAAATTATAGAAGATTGCGACTAAGATACAAATGCAACGTTCCTTAAAACTACAAGAATTAAAGAGAAGAAGACCTCCCTCTAGGTGAAGCGACGACCTGGTTAAGGTTGCGGGAGTCCGATGGATGTAAAACGCAAAGGACCGATCAGTGTCGCGACGCTTGGGGGAGGCCTATGTCCAGTAGTGGAGGTCTTTCGGCTGAAATAATGATGATTGACAATTAAATAAAACAGATTTGATTATTTTTAATATTTTTTGATAAAATAGCCAGTCTGCTGAAGAGGTTTATGTTTGATGTCAACTAGACATTGGTGAAAGGTTACTTTATTGAAAATTATGTGTCTTAATATGATAGAGGCAATAATTCTAAAACTGACGAAGGTGTAAACGATTTTACCGTGCATCAAAGTTTCGAATCCTGTTCATGTGACCTTCAGCCAAAATATGTGCTGTGTACCTCGCTGCTTTCATCTGCCTTGGCCAAAAATAATATCTACCAACTCTACTGTCATAATGTCATAAATAACAAATAATAGGTAAGCCCTCTCATGCCTTCCATAAATGCAGACAATTTATGCCTACCGCCTATCTTATGTTACTTCTTTTGACTTGGATATATCTATACCTACTATAATATTACAAAGCGAAGAATTTGTTTGTTTAAACGCGCTAACCACAGGAAAATTCGTTGTGTTGGATAGTACATTTATCGAGGACGGATATAGGCTATATAACATCACGCTACGACCAATAGGAGCGGAGCATAAATGAAAAATGTTGCCAAAACGGGAAAATAAATCTTCTTTGAGAGCAACATTCATGTTTGTAGGGTAGGGTAGGTATGTAGCCAGTTGACGGGAGTGAAGCTGCATGGGGCAGCAGTATATATATATATATATATATATACATATATAACTAACTTTAAGTATATATATATATACTTAAAGTTAGTTATAGTTATATTATAAATGCGAAAGTTTGAATGGATATAATATGTTTGTTACTTAATCATGCCAGAAAGGCTGAACGGATCTGGATGAAATTTGGCACAGAGATAATTATACTATAGTCTGTATTCTGGAATAGCACATAGGCTTTTTATCCCGGGAAGATGTTCTCTTGGGATGATATCCAACTTTCACGCGGGCGGAGCCGCTGGCAGAAGCTAGTTTCTATATAAAATCTCCTTATGTAATACACTACCAAAATACCTATTGTTAACAAAACAATGGCATTTGCCTTTCTATTAATAGAAAGGGTATTCACAAACTTATCTGTAAGTTGTCACTCAAATGTCCGAAAATAATAAACATTCGGGCTTTCAGCCTTATCAGATTTATCTGTATTTATTCAGCAAAGTACGTACTTACGTATGAAATGTATGCCACTTGACATTTGACATATTCAGTAAAATGAATGTGTGTTCCTGAATTTATTGATTGTTACTGAGGGAGCTTCTCGTTTGTTATTATGGGATATACAAAAATAGTTTATAATATACTATTCTATTTGCTACTTTAGAAACTGTCCTTCTCTGTTATTCAAAGTCATTTTGATGAACCTCCACTCGAATCAGTCGCAGAGACAACGAAATAAACTCTCGAAGGAGCAATTAAATATTCCACTATTTTAAACTTGGAATAAAAATATTTCTCATGCAATTACGAAAAATACTTTTCTTTGAAATTAGGGCGTTTACACATTGTGCAATTTTTATAAAACGTACATAATGTGGTCAACTCTATTCAATTTTTAGGATGGTAATCTTTCTTTCTTTTCTTTTCCCAATGTTAACCCAGTACTGGCCGTGCGCCCGCTCGATGCCAAAATATCAACCTATAGCAATCCATTGCTGGACATAGGCATTTAATAACGTAATGAAATAACGTAATGTTTATATACGCACACAAATTTAAATTTACTTTTTTTGTTTTCTTTTATATATTATTTAAAAATCCAGATATTATGAGTTTTGGGACAGTAACCGTTGTGTATTGTATCTGTGTTAATGGCTAGTTATAGATACTTTAAATAGTTACCTGTGGAGAACGTAGTGGGTAGCATAATTGTATTAATGTAATATTTAAGATTGTATGACTGTTTCTTATTGTGCGACTGTTTGTTTTCCCTTAAATAAATAAATAAAAATAAAATAAAATAGGCCTGTCGAATTGCACGCCATTTGCTTCGATTTCTTGCAACTCTCATCCAGCTACTACCAGCCAACCAGCGAAGATAGTCGCTCCACCTAGCCTGAGCGCGTCCTACCTTACGTTTACCAGTTCGCGGTCTCCACTCAGAACCCGTGTACCCCAACGGTCATCGGTTATACGGCTAACATGAACGGTCCATTGCCAATTCAGCTGGCTTATTCTCTGAGCAATGTCGACAACTATGGTTGTCTGCCGGATCACCTCGTTCCGGATTCGATCCCTCAGAGAGACTTCAAGCAGCTAGTTGAGCGAGCTTGAGCTGATGGACCAGCCGAACCGTAACCGTCTTACTTGTACTTTTCGATAAATAATGAACAAAACTAAAGTTGAAAATGTGTTTTTTATCTTTAAACTGTTGCATACTGTATAATCTCGACGCCTCGAAAATCCGCAAAAGCCCTTATTTCTGTTTGTCCAAATTAGAGAGGCTAGCCTACTGTATTTGGTTGATAATAAGTGTCCCTGATATTCGTCAAAAAGTTGTGAAAATTGTTGGCGAATATCAGGTACAAACACAAAAAAACCAGGAACATTGAAACAAACAGAAGCTTGTAAAAAATTTAGTTAATCATACTAACAAATATGTACATAAAAATATACTCTATTTTAAGCAGTCTAAAAGGTAATTTCCTTTTACTAAACCAGTCGATCACAGTCTCCTCCCTTGTGATATCATGATATAAGATTCGCCCTTAAGTAGGTGTAAGTATCTACCTACCTCTAACTAAGCTAAAAAGGTTTTCCCCTAAGTATGAAGCAATAGGCTTACCAAATTCCCAGCGGCTTGTGACGGCAGAGTTAGTCGCTTCATATCAGATGCTATTATTTCTGAACAAAACTATTACCCAAATTATAAAGATAGCTATTTTATTGTTATATTATATGTTATTACTATTTTTTTATTGAAATACTACTGGAATTTGCGATTCCACAACCGTTCTCTTAAAAAAATATCAACATCACACACGGAAGGCATTATTGAGAAAATCAAATCCTCGAAGCCAATGCTTACGCATAAGCGCAGGTAAATAGGTGTATTTTTTGGAATATCGCTTGTCTTAAAGATTGACGTTGAATTCTACATAGATGGAAAGGTTAAGGTTAAGGTTTATTGTCGTGTCGGTGAAGCTGTCATTCTGTAGCTGGAAAGGCCTGTCGTCGAAAATGACGAAGATGAAAGTTTCTGTCGGCGAAATGTCCGTACGTGAAAGACTGAGCTGGGGAAACGGAAATAAATGAATCGTCCCGTTGACAAACAATCCAATGGCGGATCGGTCATAGGAGATCGGTTGCGGAAACCGTACCTACGTAACCAACAAAATAATAATGTACTAAAAAAAATCTAATGAGACTTTTGTAAATTAAAATAAAAAATGTTTACAAAAAAATACTACCGACTTCCAAATAAGATAACTACAAAGTGAAAAATAACTTTATTTTTGGCAGTTGGTGTCTTTGGTAGGTACTATTTTTTGTATTATGGATGCTGACTTCCAAAAATTGTAAAACAAATTCCTTCTTTTTGGTAGGTCGGTTAAAAAGCGACAGCAGGAATGATATTTTGCAATGTAAGAATATTAAATTCACTTAAGTATTCAAGTAATTATTAACCCAATTTTTTATTGTTTATTGTAGTATATGTACTCTAGTTTTCAATAACTCTGTAGGTATATTTTACTTATTAGGAAGTATTTCAAAATTGGAACTATTTAACAGTTTTATAATTTAAAGTATTTATTGTAAGACTTTTGTACCGTTTATGAGCACATTTTCACAGTTTTGCTTTGCTAACACGTTTTTATTTCCACGCCCTCTAGCTTCGAATGGAAGCAACTGTTGCTCATCAACGAGCCCGAGTCACAGTTGCACGTCGCCGGGAAGTCGACGTGCCATCTTATGATGAAGTCTCTCGCCAACTTCCTGAAAAAAGAGGAGATCCTTTATACCCCCTGGGATACCACATCAGACGCTGGCCTGAATCATACAGAGAACTTGAAGTTTTACCTCGGCTACAAATACACAAGTAAGTTTAGAATTATAAAAATCCTCTGCCATCTATCGAGTTTACTGCTTGGTAAGTAAACCGCCTCGTCGCGTCGTTGCGTCAGGTTGAACTACGTCGTTCATTTAATGATACAGAGATGGCGCTGTTATCAACTTTACAAAAGCGAATATTTTTCGTTCCGCTACTCAACAATAGACGTCACTAGCATATTTTTAACTTATTTCGGTTACCCACAGATTCGACTGGGGTCGCGCAGCGTTAATTTACGATACTCCGGCTTACGAAGAATTCGTCGGCGCTTCTGGCGGATACTTGCTTGCACTCACTATCCATAACTTCATGATAGGCGAAGGCATAGAAGTATTCGGCTGGGAAATGATGGCCCAACAATCTTTCGAAGAAATGTTGGTTCAGATAGTAGGAAACACTTTCGCGAGTGAGTTGAGTTTTGGGTATTGGCTGAGGGTTTATTAACACCACTTTAGATTTAAGTGTTGTGTGGGAACCTAGGCTATGCACTGTAATATTAGACCTCATAATGTTGTAAAAATTGCCTTAATGCAAACTATCACGGTTTTGATTTGCCGCACGTTTGATGATTGAGTTTTTGCACAAAAATTATTTTAACACGGTTTTGGTTCACGGAATATGATTACATCTTTAAGGTGAACTTTTCAAATAATGTTTTTATGTGTTAAGTCGAGGCTTCAAGGAGAACCGAAGAATATATATTTTTTATTTTTGCATGAAAGTCGTAAGCATCTGAAACGAGAATCAATCATGGATATAAGTTTCGACGAGAGTCTATGGTTGGTTATAATAATAATAATTGACTGTATTATGTGATATTAAGGTGCCAGTGACCTTCCCAAAAAGCCGACAAAATGGTTTAGTGAAGAAAATCGTACATGAAAATTGGGAAAGATAAATCGGAAAACTAAACTAAGATGTGTTTATTGAAAAGTTTTTTTTTTAATTATTACGCATCCTAACAAGTTTGGTTTTAAAATAAAATTGGAATAAGTCAACTTTAAAATTGAAAATAATTCAACGTTATTTTCAATCTTAACATAGTTGCGTCGTTACTCAAAAAACATTTTGCGAACCGTATTTTTGTTTAATCTTTTCTAATAAAAATTAAGAACTTAAAAATAATCTAAGACTATAAAAAAATAGTAACGATCTACAATTCTACGAATTTTCATGTTATTAACTTATTTTACGTAGCTTCAAGCGATTACTTTACAGAAACGCACCTGTGCCTTTAATAACAATGGCAATAATCCGAAAACATCTCTGTCTACGATAAATTCTGTTTTTATTACATTTCTCAACTTGATATGCAAAATATATTATGAGTGGCTGTGCCTCGCGGTTTCATCCGGCCACGTCCTATTGTGTAGGTACTACGTTTTCACTTAGCATTCTTTTTTTTTCGGCATTCGACAATTATCCCTTATTACTAATTATTCATTATTCTGCAATCAATAAAAATATAAGCAAATAAAAATATTTAATAGAATAGTAATAGTGAGAACAAAATCAAAATTGATTTGAAAACGAACGATACATAACGAATTTAAAGAAATATATCTGTCTCTCTCTACGTAAACGCCATTTTCTGTGGCAGTTATATGTGTGGGCGTTGCCATCTGACGTCAGATGGCACGTCGCACTTCTCTCTTTAATTCTCAACTTTGACGCTTTGTAACTTCGTCTCTGATCAAGATATTTGAAAAATCTCATTTATATTTTGTTTTTGTTTATGTTTATTTTGTAATTAGACGTTAACAATAAAAATATATGCATATTCCCTATTAACCTATAAAATCGTTTGACAATTCAAAAGTACCTTTTAAATAATGGTTTAATAGAAATAAATAATTTTGAGCACGGTATTTTTTTTGCAAATCTGACTGGTAGTTTCAGAGATGAGCGCAATAAAACCAACAAACCCTAAAAAAATTGTTTTCAAATCTGACTGGTAGTTCCAAACAAACAAACTCTTCAACTTTATCATATATTAAGTATAAAGATATAGATTCGTTTTCTAGTAAAAGGGATGGCAGAAAAATATGCGAGGAGTTATTGCCTTATTTTCATTGCCTCAGAAAATGTTACTTGAATGTAATTATAGCGTTGAGGTTTTATTTTGGAGTTTGGACGGAACAAAATATGTTAGACTTGAAAAATCAAGCATGGTTTGTCATTGTTCAAGTCTTGTGGCGAACGTGTTATGATCTGACATCTTATGGGTTCGCTCATTCCTTCGTAGACCTTATCTTCCATCAGGCAAAATCTAGGTGAAGAGCTGGCTCATATATAATGAAAAATAAATAAAAAAAGAACTGACATTTACATGTATTTTATTATTTATTAACTTAGATACAATTGAATATTCTAAAATCAAAAACAAACACGAAAGGGAGATACATTTACATTGCTTATTCAATTTCTTTCCAATCACGGTTAGATTTGATTGGTAGCTGAATGTTTCCCTCAGGATTATAATTCGAAAATCGTTTGATCAAACACCAAGCTTCATGCTTGTTAAACGCCAGTTTGCAATAGCGGTATCTAAAAGGCTCAACAGATTTTGACAAGCATTATAATCATCTCGCAGTGGTAATTCAAATTCTGATGTTCTGAAATTTCATCTTCAATTTTAGATTCATAGTCAAAAAGGCCACAAGCGATTATTTATTTATGAATTCACAAACTGTAAGTCATTTATTTACAGTGAAGACTTTTTGGTTTTACAAAGGTAAGTAAAGTTAAAGGAATTAATTGTTTAACAATTTGTCTAGGTATAAACTTCAAGTTTCATACACAAAATCGAAGCGAAACGCTAAAAATAGTTGAAACAAACATATTGATCCGTATCTACATAACGGAATGAGCAAAATTCTATCCAGAATAAAAGTCGCCCGGATTCAAATCACAGCTGTCAATTTGTGACAGTTGTATTTTGAAGTTAATGAAAGTTATTGTAAGTAATTTCATAAATGATTAATTTCGCTGACTTTTTTTTTTTTTTTTTTTTGCAAGAATATTAACACGCAAATCTAGTCCATCTACACCGATACTAGTAAGACACTTTCAAAGATACAATAAAGTGCGATATAATAATATAATGAATGTTTATGGTTAGCACACACTTTTCATACAAAATATCGATTTCTTTCTCAAGCAAGATACTCGTATAAGCTGTTCCAGCCTGTTGTTGACTCGGTATATTTTTAATAACCAAACACGCTTTAGTGCGAGCTAAGTACGCTTAAGGCTATACGCTTATTTTCCCTTTAAAACATCAACAACGAAAGAACATCAAGACAAAATGTCTTGAGGTCACCGTTTCGTGATACATAAATCTTGTGCAGCTGTTACTAAAGCAACAAAAACTATGGAAGGCCTATATTATCAGAAGGGACCCTTTCTTGTTGACCCGCAAAGTATCAAGCGTCATATTGGTCCTAATTTCCATTTTCGGGTTACGGAAAAACGGGAATTGATAACTAATGATATGTTTAGGAGAAAACTTAAGATATATTTTAGATGTTTCAGTGTAACTATGTAGTTATTAATTGAGTTATATAGGTAGTATCGACGTTTGGAAAGTGGCAGTCACAGGATGGTATGAATAGAATAGAATATTATTTATTATTATACACCAAAAAAGTGCTAGAAACTAGACTTGCCCGTTATTAATTGTCGGATACTGTAAATATAGTCAATTATCAGAAAACGAGATTATCAAATTTATTTTAATTTCTTTCTCCTTTTCTGTTTTCTATTTACATAAATCTCATTAATGCCGAACTTCAGTGTGCGTATCATCTGTATGCAGATGTCCTGCAGTTGTACTATCAAAGAAGTGTCGACGAAATACCGACCTGATATTATCGGAAGATTAAACGGGGACTTATCGGCTATAATAACCTAGTCCGATAGATTTGGAGTTGCAGTAAAGCGCAATAAGTGTCAGGCGGTCATCGTTGGGAGTCATCGAAGAATTGCTAAAGCGTATTTTTTTTTTTTTTTTTTTTTGCCTTTTCTATGGTTCATCAATAGGATGGACCCTACTCTTATTACAATCTAGCCTTATAAATAGACTAATAAGTAATTTAATTATAACCTAAACTATTACATTGTCTTTACTAAGAATGTGTCCAATATCACTTTTCTTATTGTCTCTATTAAGGCGAATACACTTCGTTCTTGTGTTTATTTGGTAGCACTTTCGTACGTTACACTATTCACTAACACTAAACACTAACTCGAACGGTTTTGTTCTTTTTAGTCTTCTAACTATGTTTGTGTGGTCGAGAAGCTGGATTGCCTCGACGTTCACATGCTGATGAAGTCTCTTTTCGTGAGCTTCTGCAAATTTCTGGATCACTTTATCGATGAACTCAACTTTTAGGTCCCGATGGAGGTCATCATTTCGTATGTACCACGGCGCATTTACAATTGCCCTTAGCACTTTGTTCTGGAATCGTTGTATAATTAATATATTGCTCTGTTTGGTGCAGCCCCATAGCTGAATACCATAAGTCCAAACTGGCATCAGGACTTGTTTGTATAGCAGTAATTTGTTTTGCACAGACAGCATGGAGTTTCTTCCAAGCAGCCAATACATTCTTTTATATCGGAAGTCGAGTTCTTCTTTTTTCTTCTTGACGTGGGCTTTCCAGCGTAACTTTGCGTCAAGGGTCATACCGAGATATTTGGCTGTATTCTCGTATGGGACTTGTTTATTATTAATATAAACTGGAGAATACTGGTGTTTTTTGTTGGTAAAATCTATGTGAACAGATTTAGATTCATTTAGTTTAATCCTCCATTTTTTGGTCCAGTCATAAACTAGATTAACAGCCATTTGAACCTTTTCTACTGCTTCTACGTGGCTGTTTCCTACAGCCATTATGGCCGTATCATCAGCAAAGGTCCCAATCGTGTTTTGCTCTAATTTAGGAATATCACAAGTGTATAGTAGGTACAGGACCGGACCTAACACACTTCCTTGCGGTACACCAGCTTTTATTTGTTTCAGTTCAGAGTAGGCGTCTTCTTGTCTTATTCTAAAGACTCTGTTTAGAACATAGGACTCTAATATATCTGAAAATTGCTTCGGTAATAAGCTCTTCAATTTATGTAAAGCGTATGGTGCAAATTTTTGCACCTGTTTTGTTCGACAGTAAGATTGTTCCGTTCAGCACTGAATTAATCTGTACCGTTTGAAAAAAAAAAACAATCAACATGAAGACAATGCTTGTGCAGGCCTTAATTTGTTATATTATCGATTATGGTAACGTGTGCTACTATGACCTTCTCAACAAACTCGATTTGTTTTCAATTTGCGTAAATATGATTATATCTCATCGATCGCTTCTAAAGTGGTTACCCATACGCCAGTGCAGAGAGCAAAGGGTAAGTTAACTACCTTGTCTACATTTCTCTACTCTTCCAATTCCTCTAGTTATCTGGCCCCTAACTATACATTTGCGCCAACCACAATAAAAATCCACAATCATCGCATAACTGCCTTCTTCAATGTACCATTCACCCCGCACTGACTTCATTCACCGTTATTTCTTCGTTCAGTCTATTTATCTGTGGAATGCGCTTACCCAGGCAATCAGGATGGCAACTAAACGATTTACCTTCTATGTTAAAGTTCGTGATCTCATTCGCAAGAAGTTGGCAGTAGTTTCGTCACAATGTTAATGTTTTTTCATTATTTATGTATAACTGCTTTTTGTTAATGTTTAAGTATATTTATAATTTAGTTTATTCATTTGAGTAGGTTATCATTATATTGTATTTATAATATAAATGTATTTTTAAATAAACCTGATTCGTTTAGCTTTCAATATGCACCTACCATTATTTGTCTCTGCATCACCCATAGGTCAACTGGTAGAAAATGCCTAAGGCATTAAGTCCGCCTCTGTACGTTTATGTGCATGAAGTAGTTAATAAATAAATGAATGATGTCATACAAAACTAAATTCAAATTATATTGCAACTTTATATATATCCACTTGCACGTCCCCGATCTGTTGTATCTAGCTCGTCCCAAGTTCGCTAGCTAAGCGGGTGGCATAAATGACGGACGATTGCGCGTTATAGTTTCGCTTATATCTAGCTATCTATTACAGTAACATATTAAACACTTGTCTATTATTCTGATGCATTTAAATCTAACATTTTTCGATTCTTGAGCATGAACAATGTCATAGCGCGGATGTTTCCTTTGGGTCAAACGTCAGATAATGCTCCAAATCCTAAAACAATACGAGAAATAGTGGGGCAAACCGGCCAGTGTCACCATGGTTAAAAATGTTACCAAGTACAAATGGGCAAATCGATGAATGGTTAAAATAATCGCCTGAGGCAATTTGGACTTGCAAATGATGAGCTAATTTAATTCAAAATGGATTAAAAAAAACTAGATATTTGAGGAAAATCTCAAATAAAACTAAAAGTTAGTTACTATCAATTTAATCTTCTAAATGACCTACAGAGCGTTGATCTCGAGATTGACATCGGATAAAAAATAGGACATGAATATACTTCAAGCTCATGCCTTTTATGTCGGGAACATTTCAACCACAATTATAATTATGAAAGTGAATATGCTGCCACGTGAATTTACACGTAATAACCAGATGCGGTTGAATGCAGCTAAAAAACGCTAAACCTTCTGTTGTACATAATAACCACACCTCGAACATGCGCGAAAAACACTAACTCTCATTTGATGAACGAATGGGCTGTGGGGCCGAGTTTTTATTTTAATATGTTTGCCGGCTATTATATTATACAGAACATTATTATTAAACAATTAAAAAACTAAAAAAATATAATAAAAAAAGTTATAGCATGTGGTATAAAACTTCTGTCCTTGCGGCAAGCTGTCAGAAATTTAACAGCCTATCACGAGGACACTTCTCTTTCGGTTCTTGGATTTTGAAGATGATGTTAAAGAAATATCAAAACCCTTTTGCCCTCTACGAAACCTTTCCAATACACCTGACCTCTCACTCGGGCCACACACTGTTATTGTAACGTCGTAAGTTTATGTATAATACTTAACAGATTCTAAATTGGACTGTATTTTACACAAAACAACCAAATATTTGATCTATCTTGTGCAAAGGGCATTATTTAAAATTAGCATTGGTTCTATAGTCCTGTCTTATTACCAGGAGGCCAATTCTCGTACTTAAGAACGTCCAAATTTAAGTTGCAATATCATTCCTGCTAATAGGATGATCTGGGCTGACTATATTATTCAGGACCTTTACGCACAACAGGTGAAATGTGAGTCATGTGCGGACAATGGAGTCCATATACCACGGGCATTCCCACAGATACCCCTAATCTCTGCAACGTGCGGTCGGTAGAGACGTGATTGCATACCCTTGTCCTGACATAGGATTATCGACTTGACGATGTTAATTAATGTGCTCTCACGTCACATCTTGAAGCTCTGGGCACTGAATACACAAAAGGCCTCTCTCCCTTTCAGTAGGTGACGTCAAAGGCGATTTTGAATTATGACAGGAGGATAAGCACCCTTTGAGGTATCTAATACACTCAGACATAACATGACGGCTGTATGTCTCAAAAGTGTAGGTGTGGTACTACACTCACCTTTTAGTACTTACTAAAATTTCAGATAATTTGATATTTGAACTTTTATCATTAATCAGACACAAACTCAGACTTCGTACGACTATGAGAGTATCAATAAAAAAAAACCGGCCAAGTGCGAGTCGGACTCGCGCACGAAGGGTTCCGTACCATTTTCGTAAAAAAGTGCAAAAAAAACACGTTTGTTGTATGGCAGCCCCCCTTAAATATTTATTTTCTTTTGTTTTTAGTATTTGTTGTTGTAGCGGCAACAGATATACATCATCTGTGAAAATTTCAACTGTCTAGCTATCACGGTTCATGAGATACAGCCTGGTGACAGACAGACAGACAGACAGACAGACAGACAGACGGACCGCGGAGTCTCAGTAATAGGGTTCCGTTTTTACCCTTTGGGTACGGAACCCTAAAAACCGACTGCTTAATAAGCGAACTAAAAAGATGTAAACAAGACGAAAATCATGCTGTGAATTCGGAGGGTACATAATGGCGAGCTGATTGACCAAAACCGTAATTCGCTTCTTAAGCAGTCGGGTTTTTTGATTCATTGTATGTTTTTTTTTATATTTACAACAACAAGACTTGTTGTTGTTGTCAATAAAAAAATATCTTTACTTTTCGAATTTCTTTTAAATAAGTGATATATATTTTTGTAATAAAAACCCTTCATTTGATACCCCACACGATGGGTATGGAAGAAAAAAAATATTGAGCCCCCAAAATACGGCGCCCAAAAGCCGCCATTTTTATTTTATTAAATTTTAATGTAGCCAGTGACACTCGCAAAGTTAAGACAAATCGATTGATGTAAAAATCGGCCTTCGCGTTTGGTGTCTAGAACGTCACATAGAAACAAACATACAAACATAGACTGATAAACACATTTCCCTCCTTTGCGTCGCGCAGTTGGGTAAAAACTCAATAAAGCTGCGAGCGTCAGACCAATGAGTAGATTATCTTAATTACGAATTGGCAAAGACATTCAGTGTGATGGGTCAAAGCCACCTGCAATCTATGCAGAAAGCAGGTGGCTTTGACCCAGGTGGTAAGCAAAAGGCCTTTAATGGATGCTCATTAAATGCCTTTTTTTACCACCTTGCACTATACCTTTACACTTGATCTACGAATCTGCATAAATGCCTTAGTTTTCATCAGATAAGAAATTTATAACAAAGCTATTCGTTCAAAAGACAGGATTATTTTTGTTCTGGTTTGGATATCCACAGTATTGAATATCAAAGGTTAGTTACGGACTAGCCTAGCCCGGCTAGCCGGCTAGGTAATAGGTATTTAAAAAAAAATGTAAGGTCTATCGTAGACCGTGACCAGACGTATGAAAGTAAACGAAGCAAAATAATGTAATTATGTATGGATAGTAGCAGGTGACGTTCTTGTATTTTCTACCGCCGTCAGTTTATATATGTATGTAAAAATATGAGGTAAAAAGCCACGTAAGTTGCTAGGAGGGCTCAGCCCCGCTCCGGACGTCATTACGTCACTTAGCCGAGTGGCCAAACTAGCAAAATCCGACGTAGTTTGAAACTCACATTGAGCTATGTTTATTGTTTTGGGTCGATTCTTGTCTGGTCCCTAACTTAGATGGCCATTTAGATAAAATTTTAGTAGTATAACAATGCCCTTGCATGATACGGACTTATTATGTAGTTGACCCTACCGCAATATGATGGTAGAAATTTTGGTCTCTGTAAAACTTCTAATCATATGCCGAAGCTGGCCGAATACAACCCAAATTGGCCAGGATCCATTTCCAATTTGAACCCAACATTACGAGAACCTAAAACAAGAACGAAGAGTAGGTATGTCATTACAAAAGTTACGAGCAAACAGATTTTCAATATCTTAATACTTAATCGCCAGATGGAATAGCCAATAAATATTGTATGTTTGCCAAAAATTGCCTTTCTTTCAGAACCAAGATTGTTTGTCTTCATGTTTCGGTAATAGTCTCATTTCTTTGTCAAACCACTTCTTATTTATCTGCGTTTAACAGAAAATGTATTTCTATTATCTTTTGGGGATAAGAGAAAACGGATAGATATTAATTAGTGTTTGGCATGCGATTTTTTTACAAACGAATGAGGACTTTTAAAATGTATGTGTGAATTGAATAAAAGCATATTGGCTGTTGTTTCATTCAACTCTTCTTTTTTAGCCTCAAAAGTCATTTAACTTCTTTACCCAAAATCCATATTAATTACTAGTATAGCTTATATCACGTAATAAATGCGAAAGTAACTCGGTCCTTTTTTTACCTTTTGGTCTTTTTGTTGCCTTGTCACATCTATGTCGCTAAACCGGCAGATTTTGCCTAGGACCTGGAGAAGGACATGGGATGATCTTAATCAACATACCACGCGGGCGAAGTCACGGGCAGAAGCTAGCATGAAACTATGAAATAAAGCTTGTCTTGTTCAACTAAAATTATTTTTTGGGAGATTTATTAGAAGCTGGGAAAGGTCCCTATATCCGGAATGAGTAATGGGACCGCAAAATTTATAATTCCAAACGAGTGCCGAATTGAGTGCACTTAAAAACGTATTCTTTCACTTATTCCTTTTATGATCGTTCCTCCAACATCGAAAGGGAGGATTTTATTCGTTTTGTTTGTTTGTGATATTAATGGAAGTCTAATGGGCTTCAAGAGGAGGTAGGTAAGATTTTGGAATTACCAAAGCTTGCATTTTGAGCGTAGAAGGTGGGGTATGTGCTTTTGGAAAATTGCCGTTCTATGTGCAAAATAAATCTCACTGTTACTTAGAAGAAATGAGTTCGGAATGAGATGACAACCCATGAAATCATGATGGATATTGACAGCTCACTACACCTAAGTTTTCAAGGGCAGATTTTTATAGAATATACCGGCTAACTTAATATTCAATTTTATTATAAGTCGTAAAGGTCCTGGAAGGAACCTGGTTAAGTGGACAGACACCAACTATACCAGTTATCTCCATTATCACCGAAAAGAATTTTCGCCTAAAAATATTTTATATAAACTCTTCAATTCTTGGCTTAACCCCAAAATTCTATTGTCAGTCCATAGCTTCGTCATGCTCGTCATACAATTTCAGTTTTCTATTGTAACCCTAGATGGCCCGGCCGTTCCATGCTTCATTAAATCCTGTACATTGACCGTGGCCGCCTTTTGTGTACACATAATAAGTAAGATTGTATGTTTATAGAATACCGATAGATGGGATATTTTGGGTAAAGCGATTTATTTTCTACAATCTAGGAGTCTTTAAGTCAAGAGTGAATAGGTTACTTCTAGGCAAGCGTGCTTCACCGTCGACCACATCATCGCTTACCATCAGGTGAGATAGTGGTCAAGCGCGAGCCTATAATATATAAAAAAAAAAAAAAAAGTTGATGCTTTATATTGTTATTATAAACGACCAGCGCCCCTCCCTCGGTTTTCTCCAGGTTTTATATAAACAATATAAGAATAGAATATATAGTTTTTGTTTGTTCTGGATTATGTACCTTTGCAATTATGAACGAATTTCTCAAATCGATGCCGTGGTTTCGGCACACTCTCTCTTAATAATATTGTCATTATAATATTTGTAACAATTAGTAGGAGATCTAAACCTTCTTTTCCCTAATGGTTTTTAGGATGGAAATAAGAAAGAATTACCGGGAGAAAACCCGAACTTTTTTAAAACACAATAATTAAATAATGCTTTGTATAGATTTTATAGTATACTAGTCACTTACTATCTGGTGTGTCAGCGACACACCGGATAGTAACTAGTAGACTATAAAATCTATACAAAGCATTAATAAAATTTTACAATTTTTTTAATGCCTATGATCTTCGCGAAATTAATACGTTGACAAGGTTATAACACAATCTGATATTGCTGCCATACCGTACGGTATGGCAGCGCATAAAATACTAACAAACAAATTTTGACTATTATATATTAGAATATAGTTTCTGTCGATATGCATAGATTTGAATGCCGGTAAAAACGATATAATTCTTTGAGATTCTCGGGGCCCTAGGGACCTTTTCCCGGACCTTTGAAAGGCGTACCAGCGGCCGAAACCAACTCGCAAAATCTCAGGGGCCATGCTAGACATGTAGGATGAAATGTGACAGACAATAATAATATAAAATATAATATAATAAATTTAATATAGGATATTCGTAATGTTTACAGAATTCAAAACTGCTCTTACTCACGAAAGCAGTAAATTGCATATTTACAAGTTATAATTTTATACAACCACATCGAAACGTCCCTATAAGTATGAATATAGCAGTAGACGGCGACTACGGAATTCATGTGGAAAGTTGATGTGTGAAAGTTGCCCGTAGGATTACAAACATTTCTGCTGAAGATTCGTTACGTTTTAATAGAGAAGTTTAATTCCATTTTATAATTGATACACATAATTTTTTAGATAGTTTATTGTATATGTGGTTAATTTTGAAGCAACAAAAAAAGATTCAGACAATTTAGAAGCTCCTCTGTTCTTACAAACTAACAGTCACATTTATAAAAACTCGCTAACCATAATAATTTAACCCTTACTATCCTGATGACAAAATTAATCTATTATAAAAATGTTTTGGGTTAAGTGGCCTTGCAATGAACCTTTTTGGCAGATCTGTAAGGCACACACCTATATGTTGTGTCTTTGTTATTTTCATTCTTTTATTTTTGTGTATCATGTCTCAAATGCGTCAAATAAATGTTATTCTTTCTTTCTTCCAGTGGAACATAACAGTGTGAAAATAATGATAAAAGTAATAATAATTATGATAACTTGGTAAAGCCATGAAATATAAATATGTTTCCGTAATATAAAAAATGGTTTAGGTCAAACGCTCTATAGCTTAGTCATACTCATACTTAAATAGAATCCTTGGGGAACTATTCAAAACTCAGCTTCCCTTCATAACATACAGGTGTTTATTTAATACATATAAATGAAGATTGATATCCTTGTACATATATGTTTGTCTTTAATTACAACTTTGGCTCACCCGAATGTTTGCTAGAACCATTATTTGGCCACGATTTGATCAAATATTTGGAGCTGTTATTCCCTTAGTGACATTTGGTATTTATACTTGGCAAGGGACATAATATATGTAGCTCGTACTTTGACTTTGTGTTGCTTAAGTAGTGGCGTTATGTCGTAAGAAACACTGGCTCACACTCGGTCATACAGATATGATAAGAACACAATTTGCCTCAGAAAAGTTGATATTAGTATGAAACGCATCAAAGCAAGGTCAAAATAAGTATGTTTAGTGATTCTTGCCCTTAGATACGGCGCTTCTAATTCGTTTAGTTTCTCTGTTGAAAAAAAGAAAAACACAATTTCTTTAAATTCGGTTATATATACGGTTTGGAGCTGGTTTCTAAATTGTGATTTTTATTCCTATTTTAATGACAATTTTTGGCAGTCTTGAAATATTAAGGTTAGTATATTAAGGTTAGTGTACATAATTTCCTTGTTTAGACTTTTAGACACAAAGTTAGAAAGGCAAACGTAATAATACTTTTGGCACTCTCTACCGGTTACCATGAAAATGATTTATCTGAGTTAAGAATGTGTTTAATAAAGTAAAAGTCTATTGAAGATATGTTCACCAAAATTGTGATACCGTAAAGAGGTTTTATAGCATTTAAAATCTTCAACCTTCATTTTCTCTCTAAAATAACGGCGACATCCAAAACACAATCTAATTAGGCAGGTAGCCACCCACCTACTTCGAACGCCTCCGAGCTTACCAAAATAAACAAAAAAAAACCTTTTACCTACTCACCATATCATCGCAGCCTAATATCATTACTGAAGGGCATTGCCAAAGTAAAAAGGGATTCGTTGCCCTTGTCATTAATTAGAGGTTTTATTAGACCCCACTTTGTCCCTTCTGACGTCGCTAATTTTGGCTATCGTGTCAATTTTCGTAATGATATGAGGTGTCGAAACGTTTTGAGGGCCGAATTAATCACTTTTTTGATTTGATGGCTTATTTCCTGAGCGCTTCATTTAGAGGGTTGTGGAAATTGGCCATTGATAGGGTTTTCTCGTATAATGTCAGATAGATTCGGAAAATGTCTGAAATCGAAGTGTCAGTAAAGTGTACTATAGTTACATTATATTCTACGTATGAATGTCAGAGTTAATATATTAGTTTGACGTGGACAGATTGAGGATTTTTACTATAGTTTCTAGATTTTTTTGACAGTTATTTGGCTTATCTCGCCTTTGCTGTCCCACTACTGGGTGAAGTTATTATTGACAGTTATTCTTATTATAGTTCAATTACTGAAGGTTATTATTGAATGAGGTTATCATGTTTTTTTTAAACTACGTGCCTACGTCATTCATCTATCTATATCAAAATCAGGAAATCAAATTTAGTTAACATTTTAGGTTTATTTAGCCCAGTATTGCATATACCAACATAAAAATATTCTTTATCTTCGTTAATCGGTGTCGGCTAAATATTCTTTATATACTTTCTCATATTAATTTAAATAAGTAAAATTTGTCTCAATCATTGCTGCTCTAATTGGTGACAAAAATACCAGACATATAAACTCAGAACCGACGAACAGAACTGTAGAGCTTAACATGTCCAGCCTTCCCAGACATCTGTCAACCTCTAACGTAGATGAAGCACAACCAGTGTCTACCAGGACATATGTCAAGCTATATTTACTTACACTGGAAAAATTAGAGGAACAAAATAAAAATGAGATTTAGATTTATGAAAAAAAAAATACAACCGACTGCCAAAAAAACACTACAAAGTGTAAAATAACTTCAATTTCGGAAGTCGGTATCAAAAAACGAAGGAACAAAAACAGGAACACCATTTTTTGTAAAAAAGATTTAATTAATCACTTTTTAGTTGTGGTACATAATGAGCAAGTTCTATAGTAAGGTACCTATAATCTCAGATCAAATAAAAAGTCATGATGGAACGTTGCAAACAACAAAGTGAAGCCGGTTCAAACTATGCCTTGCCGTATAAATACACAATTACACGCGCACACGTACAACGAAACTACCCCTTAGCTTGTCAGTCGAGCTTTAATCATTGATCTGTAAGCTCGAATGACAAGCTAAGGCGTAATTTGTTTTAAAAGTTTACAACGTTCCATCTTGACTTTTTATTTGATCTGAGCCTATAATGCACAAAGTTATGCCAGAATAAATTACCCGAATAACATAAAACTTGAACATAACCGGTGAAATGAGAGTGTACCAGGATGAACTGTACTCATCTGAGTACAATAAAATAATATCACATTATAACGCGTGTCTCCACATGCTCTTAATAAAGTTTTCACCCGCCTAGACAATAATGTTACTCATTGTATCATTCCTTTACAACGGCGCTTCGCAATTCATCCACATTGTCAGGTGTAGTGAGTATAAACTTTGCTCTTCGTTTTAGCAGGACTCAGACTTATTCTATCGGATGCATGTCTGGTGATCCCGCCAGCGCCGCAAAAACATATTCACATTATTAAGATAGACTGAAGTTAAAAAAGTGGTATGGAGCCGAGCATTTGCCTGGATCCAATCAAGTGACCACTGATATAGGCAAACGATTCCTCGTTTTATTCATATTTATAACACTTCCATAGCGATGTACAATAAGATTCCCTCCATCGATCAATAATCCATCAAGTCCGTATGTGCTCCCAAACATATCGTAGGTACCTCAATCCAATATTGTTCCTCTACCATACGCCGCAGTAGTTTAAAAAATCCAGATTATAATGTTCTTGTTTATGTTTCTGCATTCATTGCCGTCCGTTAATTCGAACAAAATTAATTCTGCACTCATTACTGAACAGTATTTTGCTCCATTAGTCCGTGGACCAAAGTCGATATCCCCGAGCAAAAGTTATTCCGTTTCAAAGGTGGTGAACCTCAATTGTTGGACCTTCGGCGTTGACGAATGAACCAAAACCAGCTTCTTTCAACCTTTTAAAGCGGGTTTTTGCGAAACCGAAACTAAATAAAACGATTATTTCTGTTAGAAATACGTGTTTTTTTACCTTGTCCTGATTATCTTGACAAAAACATTAGTCTCTCTGAATCATTGGTAACTGCAATAAATGCTTGAAACAGGTAAACGATTAATTATGCACAGCACTCTGTAAGTTTGATCATTTCTTCTGATTTCAAGTGCACGACCCTCTAAGTTTGGTGTCCATATGGCAAAAAAATGGTTCCTACGAAAGACACCGACTTCCAAAAGTTAAGTTATTTTTCACTTTGTAGTTTTCATTTGGAAGTCGGTAGTATATTTTTGCAAAAAAGTTTTTTTTACTTTTATCGTTTCCATTTCTTTACCTGTACAGATATTTCGGTCTAGCCAAAATTAAGAGATATCGATATTAATACTCTAAACGCGAAAGTCTGTCACTTTTTCAGTTTTTCATCTTAGTATCTGAACAGATTAAGATGAGATAACCCGGTACACGTGAGTAGATTGTGTCCTAGATTAAGAAGACTTTTTATCCCTGGAGTATCTTCCATTGGGATAATTTTCGACATTGACATGAGCGAAACCGCTGGCAGAAGCTAGTTCTGAATAACGTAATATCATTAACCAGCTTCTTACGTCTAGTTAGTGAGATAATATTCTGACCACCCTTAAGTAATAGTAAGACGAAAGCTCATTATTTCTTAAGTGCGTGCGTAAATGTGACTCACACACGTCTAATGGAATTCTGTTAGCTCTTATACTACGTGAGAGGCTCTTTGGTTTCGTACTTACCTCACGATTAACTTCAGCCTATTTTTTTACTAACAGCATTCAGCACGCAATAGTTATAATGGTTTCGTAGAAAGGCTTTGTTAAAATTTTGGTGGACTATCTTTCCCACATCCCCAACCTTTCTGATTTTGGGTCTCTCACATCCAACCCTTGCCTGCTACTTTGAACAGGTCTTCGGTACATCTGGTACATGATCAGTTACAGATAACTCACAACCTAAACCGCTGTTCCTTGAAGCATTGAGTTTTGCTTAACGTTTCTTATAACAACGTCAAGCACTGATAAGGATTTTTAAAATTGTGATGCATTTTCAAAAATCCTACTAAAATAGGACATGAAAATTTTTTATGGATGTTCGTTACTTTTGCTAAATGCCATGACGCTAAATGCCGGACGCACAGTTTGTTCATATAACATTGAGTAACATACTCATAATTATGTTTCATTTGCACATTCATTTTAACCAAATCAATACAATTGATGTTTTTGAAGAATTAACTGTTGAAATGTGAGGCACTGTCATTACAATTAGGCTGCCGAGATAAGTGTTACTGGTCGTTTTTGGTTCAAGTTATCTCTAGGGCTACAAAATATTCAATCTTGCTTCAGACCCTTTGGGATTTGTTTTGTCACAACACTGTTTCGTATTGGTGAGCATTACGATTCTTTTTAGCGTTTATCATCTTAGCTTTCATCCATTATGTATAACTGCAGAAAACATTCCAGACTAAAAATAAACTCAAAGAACGAAAGGAATGAAAAGAATTTATGACTTAATACAGTCATCTTTGATGGCAACGATGTAATAAAAAGCAAAAAGGCTAGAATACAATACCAGGGAAATATGAACGGGGAAGAGCTATCGTAAACCGTTGGGCGTGCGTGAAATGCCTCGGATACGAGCAGCTGTAAAACTGAGCCATTCACTGTTACAACAACTTCATGTAGGTATACATTGAAATGGAGGCTGGCTTTTTCATGTGACTTTTCATTTTACGTTGCAATTGTTAACAAACAATGATGTTTTGAGGTTTCGTTTTTGACAGAACGGGTTCGTTAGAATTGCTTAAAACAATAGTGACGTAGCAAACTAGCTACAGACAAAATATATTGTATTTACAAAAGAAAACATTATTAATAAAACATGAATGAGGAAGCATGTTTGAGCAAATAAATATATCTTATCTTAAAGAACCAAATGAAATATCAACAAGAAAACATTTTCCTCAAACATAAAACCTCAAGTAACTCCAATCTGGTTGTTACAGCCAATTACTAATGTCGGTTGACATTTAAAAGACAGCCCCAAAAATTACCCAGCCTTCGCACGACACGTAAGATGTTAGAAAATGGTCTTGGAATCAAGACAAGAGAGTACCTAACGTCTAGACTTCAGACACAAAATCAATTTAGATACTCGACTACTACTACAACATGTTTCGTTAAAATTATAACATTACATGTACTCTAAAGGATCTATAATACATATAGAAAACCAAGCAGAAACCTTTTACGGCTATAATGTATCTGACTATTCGAAATATGCACTACCCTTTAAACACTAACCTTCCTTCCTTCCTTTTGAGAAGCATTTTCTACTCGTAAGTACATTGAAAAAGTTGGCCACCCATCTGACATTCGCTACATAAGAGTTCCTACCTCGTGGAGCTTGTCGCTAAGTTATAACATCCTCAAAGATCGATCTTCAAGGCTAAGCAAAGCTTGTCAAGATCTTTCCGCGAATGGGTGACCATGATCTATATATACTCCGGACCTCAGAAAGCAAGTTCAGCCGTTGGTTCTGGCTGTCATTTGTAGATATTTGACAGCGGTTACGGTAGCCAGAAGCCAGAAAAGAAATTGTCTTAACCAGTAACTGGGTTTCAGAGTTCAAGTAGCCAGTCGTTTCTTAAAAAGGTTATCAGCTGCATCCGGTAAAACTGGAAGCTGACCCCAACATTGTTTGGAAAAGTAACTGTTAAGGTTAAACTAGTCGAAAATTCTTCCATACAAACGTAGTCTAGCGATTTGGTACTCCACTGTTTGACGATGTACGTTCAAAACAAAAAAATTATATTATTTTATCTCATCATTATCTAGCCCTGTATGGAAACAAAAAAGTTAAAAAAGTATAATTGAAAGTTATGAGCGTCGAAATTTACATATTTCAACACTAATTTTAACGCATCTTTAGGCGGAAATAATATAGTATATAATAGTAATTCAACAATGCAAATAATTTTATTTTGAAAATATACATTTAGTAGTTTTTTCATGATATCTAGACTCCCAAAGGTCTGTTTATTAAATTTCGCGCGCTTCTTATCTTCCTAAATCATCATCCATTTCGATACAAATTTGCAAAAGTGCTAATTCGTACGCGAACTAGCTTCTTACTGCTCATCACAGCATTTATATCTTTCGCACGTGTTGTCGGATGAGATAGCATGCAATTCAATTTAACCTCGCGTAAAAATAGTTCGTGCCATCGACTAGGAGAACCTTAACGTACCGTAGCAATAGCGACTTGTATCAATATGTGTGGTGGAAGTCTACATAACCAATTTCTACTGTATAAATAAAAGGCATTAATTATGTACTGTAAAATCTACTGTTGTCAAGTGGTAAGTTGAAGGTGAAATGTTGCTTTCGCATTAGTCTGTAGGTCACAATACCTTCTTTTGCATTGGTATGATATATGTTATTATAATATACAATACAAAGGTAAAAATATATATTACGAGCATCATGGTCATCTTCCATACTTTTTTATTAATCGTCATCTCAGTATGCATTAGTCACTTCCTTTCTTGTCTCATTATCTTTCACGCAGTATATCCATCTAAAGTTTGATTTTCCCTCCACGTCTGGCCATCCACATTTACATTCAGAACTTTCTTCACGATGACAGCCAGTCTGTCAACACATTTAAGTATCACCAGCCAAGACGCTCGACACCCGGAAGACTTCTTTCGAAAGTAAAATATAAAAACCGGCCAAGTGCGAGTTGGACTCGGGCACGAATGGTTCCGTACCATTATCGCAAAAACGACAAAGAAATCACGTTTACAAACAGAAATACATCATCTGTGAAAATTTTAACTGCCTAGCTATAACGGTTCATAAGATACAGCCTGGTGACAGACAGACAGACAGACAGACGGACCGCGGAGTCTTAGTAATAGGGTCCCGTTTTTACCCTTTAGGTACGGAACCCAAAAATGTACTTGGCAATGGCGTTAATTTCCTTATGCTGATTTTTCTGTCTGAATATAACACAAATCTTTTACGTAGCAACTGAATGCTGAAATTCAACAGTGTAATTAAAATGTGCATGTTAAACGCTGGATATACATTATCTGACGCAATGTTCCTTATCTTACATGTAAGTACAGAGACACTGAAAAACGTAATTGTGGAACTAAGGACTTTTTCATGCTATGATAACGTCTGTTTTCAATAGAAATATATTTTTCATATTTATTCTTTTTTTAAATAATTATGTTATCCACAAATATCTACAGCATACTGGTGATTAATTCTAAAACGCCAACACCTAACGATTATTTAAAATTGTACTCTCATAAAAAAAACATTTAGAATGAAATGTATTTGTATTCAATCACATTGTAAAAACAATTTTATTTCACGGATTATTGATTATTTGTTTTTTTTACTTAAAGTTGCTTGGTCAAATTTTCTACGCGTATCACTTTTAAGAAAATAATTAATAAACAAAAGGGTCGTTTTCGTTTACTGATTTTAGATAGTGGGTGATTCTATTCAATTATTTAGCCGAAAGTGTTTGCTTAGACTTAGTGAATCACGCACAAGCAAAGATCATATTTTATTTGATTTGACTGGGTGGCATTCAGCCAAACAGGAAATCAATAACGAACTGTTTCATATGTAGAATAAGAGCATGGCTATCATTAATTAATTCTACAAGCATTCCAATATTAATTAAAAACAAATGAAATTAATTAGATTTTAATTAAAAACTAAAAAATATAAATCGTATTACATAGCCTGTGTGAATCTCAAATGTTCGTTGCTTTAATGACTATTTGACATTATCGAATTGACTTGATTTACGTATTGGTTTGAATACCATTGGTGTAACGACAGCTATGGCCATCTTTTAAGGATTTTGATTTTATCCTCCTTAAACTATACCAATTATTGAACACGACTTTGGATGGGACCTTCCTAAACGTTCGGGTGCGAAAAAAAAATTAAATCTGGCTTATACCTAGAGTATCTTAATAAAATGATTATAATTTTAATGGGGTTTTTACATTGTGATTTGGATTTTATCGACGGACATGGATGCAATGCAAAAAATGTTAACTTTTTGGATCACAGATAGCGTTATAGCATTAATAACTACCTCAACCACAATCTCAATCATAATTATTAAGTTATGATTCCCTTGCTTTTTTATTATTATACATTTGAGCACAGACATATCACATTTGAAAATAAATCATTGATGCAGCTCTGATCAAACAATGTTTCTTGTTAAAAGCGCACAGTGCTAACAATCGAAGGTCGCTTGGAAAAATCCAATTACTGAAGAAAAAAGCTCGGAGTACTACCTTTATTGCTAAATCTAGTCTCGGCTGGGACAAAAAGACATTAACTCACTATCTAGACGAAAATCAAATTAACTATGGAACAGTTAAGGTTAAGTGAAGTTTATAAAAGAAAATGTATTTTATTTCAGCAAATCTATTTCAGTTTTGAGATTGAGTTTCATTTTATTTTGAAACTTGAAATAGTTTAAATATTTAAAAATTTCATGCGCATTTTCTCATGCACATTACTGTTTTCATTCAAAACACATTACAAAACTGTTTTCAAAGGCATTAACCACACATTACGAGCATCGTGTGCTAGAAGAACCAAGTGCACAATAAATTTGATTGCATACCTACTTTAAAACTAAAAATATTTTAAGTGTTTGAGAAAATGTTTACAATCACAAACTCGCAAGTGCAAAGTTAACTAAAGGATTATGGAACACTTTATTTGCAAAAGTTTAGAGAAGCAGTTGCTTGTACAGGAGTTACTGCTCCATAACGCATGTAAACTTGCAGTATAAGGTTCCCACGATGACACTAATCCGACCCGAGGTTGGATCAATCATTTAACCTTTTCATTGCTGCAGACGTAAACAATTTAAAACTAAGTTTGCATCACATTTTACAAAATCAAATTGGCAATACACTGCGCTGAAAGAAAGCTTTCCTTATCTAGAAAGATAAAAGACCAACAATTTGATATTCACGTAAATTTTATTGAAAACCTTTAAAATTGCAGTAAAATTGATCTTCTCTTGATGTTACTGTTATTTATTGTTTGTTTTTAACGAGATGCATACAATAGACTTAGTTTAATTTATTTGAAGAATTTCCATAAAAAAGGACAGTTCTATTTGTAGAGTTGCTCCACTATTGTTTAAGTATTTTCCTCTCACTGAATGTAAACAATAGTGCATACAATTTTATAACTATTATAAAACAACAAACAAACCCAAACAGCAAATTATTATAATCATAATCTGCCTATAATTTTGCCACTGTTGCGAAAGGGGAGGTCTGTGTCTCAGCAGTAAGAAAATTATAGACTGATTACGATTGTTTGCTGTGAGGTTATAATCCATTAAACAGATCCAGGGTTAGTGGATGTCATAAGTCGTCGAATTTTTGGTTCTAGGACATGGCAATTTCCTCAAGATGTTTTCCTTCGCCGTTTTGAGAGCAGTGGTGATAAAATAATTTTACAGAAACCACTAAAGCGTACGTCGCGTCCGTTACTACTAGGCCATCACTGCTCTACAATTAAAATTTGTCAAAAACCAACGGTTTGAACACTTCAATGGTCTGGGTCTATAACAATATCTTGTGCTTGTGGTTAGGGTGCTCAAGGGTTAAGTACGGTCGCTTTTGAATCACAAAGGTAGAGGTCCTTAGACACAATATGTAGAGTCTATATATATACAAATAGGTCCTTGTAAGCCATACGGAGTGTAATTCTGTGCTCTGACATTATTTCCTAATGGCCACAATGTAGGTTTCGTTGGTAGGCGTGCATACATTATTTTTAATGATGCATTTTCTATCAATAAACATAATTGATGAAGTGGATTTCTGTTCAAAACAATAACATTTTCTGCCATATTTGGTATAATTTCATTAAGTAGAATTGGTGTCCTAGTATTACAGGCTGATACCTGATCTATGATGTATTATACGGGTTGGGCAAAAAATCGTGGATCAAACAAAATATAGCGACAGTTGGCGTTATTTGCTGTAGGTCTTAAAGTACCAAAAAAACCGAGTGCGAGTCGGAATCGCGCACGAAGGGTTCCGTACCATTATGGCAAAAACGTCAAGAAAATCACGTTTGTTGTATGGGAGCCCCACTTATTTTATTCTGTTTTTAGTATTTGTTGTTTAAGCGGCAACAGAAATACATAATCTGCGAAAATTTCAACTGTCTAGCTAGGGTCTGTCTAAGGTACGGAACTCTAAAAAATGGTTTTAATGTTATTTTATTTCTTTACTGCAAATCACGCCAATTATCTCCCTGTTTCGTTTGATCCAAGGTTTTTTTATCCATCCTGTATAACCATTTTCTTGCCTTTATCCCAATTTATGTATATTATATAATATCCTTCCATACTTGACTTTTAGTCGTGATTTCAGTAGTAAGCTATTATTTTTAAACACGTCATGTGTCACACTGTTCCTACAAATATCTTTTCTTTGATCTTCCCCTACTCAACCCATCCATATTCATACTCAAAACTTTCCTCATGAAATTTTCCTCACTCTCCGCATTACGTGACAATATGCAACTGATTTCAACAGAACTTTTTATTTTCCGGTGCCACTTTCAATTTCTTTTATGCTCATTTTTTAGGGTTCCGTTCCTTAAAAGGAAAACAAGGAACCCTTATAGGGTAATTTCATTGTTTGTCTGTGCAGATATAGCTGTTTATGGCACATATTTGAGGAATCATAAGGGAATCAAAACCTAAAGGGTACTTCCCGTTGACCTAGAATCTTGAAATTTGGCAAGAAGCAATGTGTCTTGCACAAGTAAAGGAAAAAAAAACTGAAATCTGTAAATTTTTACCTACATAAAAAAAGATTATTAACTTATTTTCAATTGGTAAACTGTCCGCGATCTATATTTATGTATGATGACATAGTTTACGAACGGCGAAGTTAATTTTGTTCCTTCATTAGAGCAATGTTCGGTTCTTTCATTGTTTATGAGCGTCAGTAAAGTTATTCATCAATGTTACCTAATTATTTTGGTGAATGTAGCTGTTTATACGGAACCTTCCGTACGTCTCTTGACTGGTTTTAAAGTTATTTGGAGATGGGGGTCTGAGGTATGAGTTCATTTTGGAAAAGGGAACTCTTGCCCAAAATAGTTTAGGAATCCCTGCTCTAGACAATAAGTGATATTCTATCTCTTATTGTCAAAAAAGTCCATATTGTATGTATAAAGTCAAAGTCAAAGTCAAAATATATTTATTCAATTAGGCCAATAAACGGCACTTTTGAACGTCACAAAAATTAAAATAAAAAGTAATAAAAAAAAATAAAAAAACTACCGTGCATTCGGAAAGTAGATTGTTATGGAGAAGAACGCACAAGAAACTCCATACTTACTCTTTTAAAAAAAAATAGGTGTTTTACAATATTTGCATACGTACATACATTAATATATGTGAGGACAATGCACCCAGAATAGCTCTACACACTATACTACGTACAGGTATAAAGTATTAAAAAGCATTAACAGGAAAATTAATTAATTTGATAAGTAGGAACATGGTTCTCACATACTTACAAATATTACAAAAATAGGTAAAATACCTAATTCAACAACAACGGAACAGTGTGTGAGTCAATTTCAAAAAAAAAACAATGAATACAATAACTATGAATAGGAATATAAATTAACAAATATATGAGATTAACAAGCGCTAGGTACCAAAATCTCACGTGATCATCAGTTGTCATACTCTTATATTTTTAATTAACCCCCGACGGAAATGAGGGGTGTTTAAAATTTGACGAGTGTGTCTTTGTGTATCTCTCTGTGGCACCACAGCTTCTAAAAGTAAGAACCAATATAGTAAACCAATATATTTTTTTACCAATATATTTTTTTTGTTTGAAAGGTAACTATATCGAAAGTGTTCTTAGCTATGGTTGATGAAAATCTGTTCAGCCGTTCAAAAGTTACGCGGATTTTACTCTTTGAATCGAGTTATTTTCGCAAGATCGTCATAATCATCTCAGCTTAAAGACGTCCACCGCTGGACTTAGGCCTTCGCCAAGCGTCACCACACTGATCGGTTCTATGCGTTTCTCATCCACCGGATCCCCACAGCCATAACCATCGTTCCACCTAGAGGGAGGCCTTCCAATGCTACGTCTGCCGGTACGCGGCCGCCACTCCAGCAGAGCAATGTGCCCTGCCCACTGCCACTTAAGTTTGGCAATTCTTCGGACTATGTTGGTAACCCTGGTTCTCTTGCGGTTGTCTTCATTTCTGAGCCGACACGATTCGAACACGATTTTTCGCAAGATATTGTTTTATAATTACCGGCTTCGATTGATTTTTATCGAAGCGAGTCTAATACTAGATAAATTATGTAGTTTAAAGAGGATTTTTTATCGGAGGTTTTTATAGATTTTGTTTGTGACTTTTCGACAATCGTTACCGCTGATAGAATGGGCATTTATCTAGAGCCTTTCATTTATATTTATATCAAACTGTATTGATAGTATTTCGATAATGTAGCGACATGGATTGCGTTATTGGAATCTGCGGTCAGTGCTAACTAGATTGCACTCCCCTTATTGTGATTGTAATAGTCTCCTCGTCTCCAATATTGTAGGTTTATCTTCGTGGTCTAGTTTGTCTTGAATCAAAGCGTGGGACGTTTCACAGACCACGCAAACAAAATGATCCAATAAATTTAAAAAGATAAAGTAAATAAATTTCTCAATTTTTGAATTGAAAGATTAAAAGTATTTGTCAAATTGGCTGAAACATAAAACTTGTTTAGACTGACGTCAAAAAGAAATTTAAAATTGTGAATTTAATACTCTTTATTATGATCAAACAACAATATACAATTTTATAAAAATAGAAATGTACATACATACACTATCATATGACATACTTCGGTCACACCACTCTAGGCGCTTTCTGCCTGATAACTTCAGGAAAAGCAATATTTGTAAGAAACAAAGTACCCTACATGATTTCTAACATGAGAGGCACTTCCGAAGTGTCAGATTCGAACTTATGTGAAACCATAAGCTACTGACTACCTAGTCAAATATATTTCTTTTATATCCGTTTCTTCACATCGTATACTTGGCTATGGCGTTCTTAACGCCATACTTTATGTGTCATAAGTATCTTTTCATGGATCATTCCGAAATGCTCTTTGATGTTCATGATTCTGTTTTCTGAAATAAAACGTGGCTGTTTCATAATCATAACTGATTCAATATCTTTTTTTACGTATACAATTTTTGTGTTTTTATCTGTAATTCCATTCATGATACTGTTCAACCAGCTATATAATTTATTTATAACAATATTACACAAGCAAATTATCATTGTCCCTTCTAAATAGCCCTACGTCATTGATAAAATCGTTGCTTTATATAAATCCTAAAATAACGGTAAAGCAATTTTATTTTGTGAAGATCTTTTTTGGCATAACGAGGGATTCTTTTTTTAGGCTTAAATGAGGGTTAGTGGAGAATCAAACATTTTCTTGACTTTTTATAGGTAAGGGTTCGGGTCCCTGTTAAATAAGATGAATAATAGGTCAAGGAGTGTATAAATCTTGCGGTTTCTATAGCTCCTATTAGCTTTGAAAAAGCGGGTAATTTATGGCAGTCTGACTTTGTAAAAAAAACCTTTTGTACCTTAATAGCCAGTCTAATAAAAAACTGGCCAAGTGCGAGTCGGACTCGCGCACTGAGGGTTCCGTACAAACAGCTACATTCTCCAAAATAATATTACTGAAGTTCATAATCTATGAGGGGTAATCCCCATACATCAACACAAGTTGCGGTCAGTTTACCAACTGCAAATAAGTTTTTTTGTTTTTTTTTAATGTAGGTCAAATTTACAATTCTTCGAATTCGTCAAATTTTCGATTTTTTCCTTTACTTGCAGTACAAGTAAAGGAAAAAATCCGAATTAGCATTATTATTAAAAGACATAGCTTCTAGCCAAATTTCATGATTCTAGGTCAACGGGAAGTACCCCTTATATATTGATTTCCTTGCAAGTGTAAAATTTGCGTCATTAACGGCTATATATTTTGATTGCGTTGATCTAGAAGTTTGATTTTTTCACAGCTGCAAGGGGTTGCAAACTTGAATATATGATCCACGCGATAATGGGACTTTACAGACAGATGGACAGACAGTCGGACAATAAAGTGAACCTATAAGGGTTCGGTTTTTTTTTTACTTTAGGGTTTCGGAATCCTAAAAACAGAAGAAAAAACACATTTAGAGATATTCTTGTAGTTATTCATAATTTTCTCGCTGTTATCCAATGATTCTTATATTAATTGCATTATTTTAAAAAGTAGAAGGTTTTAAATTAAAGCCCATAAATATTTAAATGAGATAAAGTTTTACAAGTGTTTCAAAAATTTAAATACACATGAAAGCAAAATTATCGCACAGTCACACTATTTGAAACTATCGCAGATATTGGAAAATAATGTCTATAAACAAATAAGGCTTCATGCGCTTTTAAAGAGCGGTAAGTTCTTGTTAAAACACATAAAAACTATTGCATAAAGTCGGTATATTCAATAGTTTCTGAAGTTTTAACCAAAACTACTCTCTTTAATTACTAGCAACAACTTGAGCAGCTTCCGCGGGTATAGTGTCCATTTTTCAGTATCTAATGATAAGAACCTTAACTTGTGATCGTTTTATATCACTATAATTCACAATCAGCAACGATCAACCCAATTATTATGCTAACATAATTTAAGAAAGTAATTTCGTTTAAGGGTCAGAAGCTCTCGAATAGGTATATCGACTTTATACACTCTTTTTTCTGTGTTTCGAAATAAAAGTTACCGTTCTTCAAAACGCATACAGTAATATTTGATTACAAACTTTATTTTCTAATAAAATCTGCTATTTATGTTGAAAGTAGGGTGCTTATGCGATATATTTTCTCTCAAGTGTATAAGAAAAATAAAAGTACCTGCCTATTTAATTTATTGCTTATACTAGTAATTCGGTTTTAGGTTACACGTGTAGAAAATGAAAAAAAAAAAACAATGTACGAAAAAACTCAAAAACTCCAGTTCACTAAGTGAATACAGAACTGTGTTTAATTTAAATGTGACCTTAATTAATAAATTATTCTACTTTGTTTTAGTTCCATAGATAAATACAAATTCAAAGCACGTATATATTTTTAGAATAATTTGCATTTGTGCTAAATTCTTTGATAACTTCAACGCACTTAGCGTAAACGCAACACAGCATTGTGTTTGGGACGGTATTCAAATAAGAAAAATAAGTTATCTGTTTGTTCGTTGTTTTGTTACCAGTCATCATGTCGATGTTACTGCCATTAAATAAGTTTAGCTCACTAGGCAAATTAAAACACGAAAACAAATACAGTCCTTTTTACCGCTGCTGGAAAATGTAAAACATCACGTTGACGACTCTGTTTTATTTTGTTAACCGACTTCAGTAAAAGGAGGATATTAATTCAGCCCGTATATATGGAACATCGTTAGAATTGTACTGTATATATTTATGTTAGTCTTTGTGGACTTCTAAACACGTCTTCTAAATTTCATAAACGTTTTGTATGTATGTTTGTCCACGTTTTCTTAGAAACTCGTAATCGAATTGCATAATTATTTGAATAATTCATTTTCAAAAAGTAGTGTTGTACGAGTAGTAGTAAGCAAAAAAACGCGGCGGAATCTCGTGAATTTTCACTCTATCTCGGCAAATCAAAATGTTTTTGTATTGCTAAGTCTATGCTTTTGGGCGCAAAAACGCGACTGCGACGTTGGTTTAGCACGACTAACAGCATTACGCTCGCAAAATTCCGTTGCGTTGTTCTATTCATATTTTATCCGTACAAGCCCTACAAAAATGTTATATCTTACGCTTTCGTTTTATATTTTGCTTCAATCCTTTCCTTCCTACTACAGCTATTATAGAAGCGAAAGTTTGTTAGGTTAGATGGATGTTTTATATTGAGATCTAACTACAAAAATCTGCAGGTATTTTGCTTATGATGAAACTTGATTTTTATGAATGATTAATTGAATTTTAATGATTTTTGACAGTAGAATTACTGCAGGGTTCCCTGGCCGCATCTTGCCGCAACCAGATTATGTTATTTTTTTCTGCCGCTACATTAGCAACTTCTCCTATATCGTAGGTAAGTAGCCACATTACCTAGCTGTTAGATTTAGTAAGCCGCCCTTTATGAGTTGTCAGGTTTTGTGCAGGTAAATTGGTAACAACATCTTGCGGCTAACTGAGAGCCAGCAAGCTCATTTTTTTTCTTATTTTCTGCACCAGTTTCTTCAAATTCGAATTATTTGTTTGTAAAAATATAGGTACAATATAAAAAGATCTAATTCTAATGTCAGGTTTGCTATGTTTAACCTAATAGGCATACAAATTTTAGATACATTTTCTGTCTCCTAAGATACAGGACAGTTTAGGAGACAGGGTTACCTGATCTTTGTAGATTTATGTAGATATCTTATGTTATTTTGTACATCTGCTCTTGTGTATCATGAATCCTGTATGTTTATATAATAAAGATTATTTAATTCTAATTTTAAAATAAATATTCTTCTTTTAAATGAATTTGAAAAGAATATTAAGAAAGTTGAATTCACTTGAAAAACTATTATATTTGGAGTTAATTTTCAAACATAAAGGTCATTGGACATAATATGACCCGTTTTGCGCAGAGTGGCGGACATTAAACCAAAATAGTTTCATAGAGAATAATGTGACCTTTCATTGCATAAATTTAGAGGACTTTATTTTTCGTCTGTACATTTTGTTACAAATTATGTATTTCTTACTTACCGGAATTTGGTCGTTATTAACGACACTATCAGATTGTGTAATAATCACGTGTTTTTTTTTTCAAAATCTGTAGGTTCGATTCCTGACTTAGAATATTGACTAGTTTCGGATTTGGCCTTGAGTTTTCAAAACAGTTTTAGTTTTCATCAAAACGGCCCCGTGGCTCCTTTCAGTGTTTTCCTTTTAGTTTCGAATTTGGTTCTCTTAAAAAACTCACCTGTATTCGATAATTTTATATTTTTTTCGACATTCCTGTGACTCCCATTAATGTGATTAATGCCATAGTAAATCAGAACCATGTATATACCAGTATTTTAATATATTTCGTTTGTGAACGCCATGTGTATGGTTTCCATACTAATAATTATGGCCAATGACCTTTCAATTTGTTTGCTTAATTAAGTTTATTGCAGTTAGATATTTCCAGGCAACCCTGCAGCAATCTATTCTAACAAGTTTTTATTAATGAAAATTAAGTTTAATCAAAAAACTTGATTCCTGCAGATTTCTACAGTCGGATCTTAGGCTATTTGTTAAACTTACAGTAATACTATATTTTACATCAGAATAACACAGGCTAGAATTTATATAGATATTGTGTAGAAGTACTTATTCCGCGCAGGAGAAGCTGCGGGCGGTAGCTAGTAATTTAAACTATACGTGCTCGAACTTTGGAAATCATCCATTGTTCATTAACCCAGCAGAAACTTACTAAGTGACAGAAAAGCATACATTACAATTGCCTCTTCATTGTTTCGACTAAATTACTAATTTATGTGTTTTGAGAACCTACTTAAAAAATTCTAAAGTAGCTTCTAACCTCGTTATATTTTTAGAAACTCTTGCCCCTTGTCTTTTCTTGCCAATGAAAAAAAAAATTATGTTCTATCATTTTTGATAGGCTCGCATTAGACGACTATCTCACCGAATGGTAATAGATGACGTGACCAACAATGCCTCTCTAAGTATTAATTCTTGATTTAAGAACCCTCGTTACAAATAATAAGTATTAAATAAAAATATAAATTTTTTAAACATACTTTTTGAACTGGATCATACCAAATTTAGTATCACTTGAAAACACAACCAAAGAGCCCAAACACGGTGGTGCCATATTATCTAGTTGAGGAGTAGCTTTGGCTACCTTCCGGCTTTATCATAAGATCAAATTAATATTACGATCTTATTTCAATTTTTATAAAGTTGCATGTACGCCTAGTTTCAGCCTTATCGGATGCCACAAATTGCTAGAAAATTGTATTGCCGGGTACACATACGAAAGCAAGGTATAATGCTTATAATAAAAAGATTTTAAGCGTAAAGAGACTCCTCCTCCCCTTAAGATGATCGATGTTGCCAATTTTCAATCAAAATACCCAGATTGTACGGCATGCATTTCCCTGGTTAGTTTTGGCAAATAAATTTCGCCCGTAGATACTTAATGCAGAGCGAAATAAAAAATTATACGAAATTGATGTTTTGGCAAGTTAAGTCGCTTTTTGGAATAGGTACCTCCGATCCATCAAAGGGGGCGTAGTCAGTATGCTTCGGCAATATGCTGCGTGGCCCGAATTCGCTTCGAAAGTTAATGAAATAACTGATGAAAGAATTTGCACTTAATAATAACATAACAAAGCTCTTCTCGAACGAATTCCTGTCAAAGTGGCTATAAAGTATCTCAAAGGAGAGTTTGCCTTATATAGAGATTTTATAATGTACATGCAAGAAGTCTGAGTAAACACAGTTCCCTGTTTCTTTATCGATCATGGGCAGCAAAACAAAAACTAATCCGAGGCACAGGGTTGTCTACACCACCAACTTCAAAACTTCGGGCCCGTTCGCTACTGAGAAATTGCTTCAGGAAAAACCCAATTACACTATGGCAAACCAACAACCAACCCAAAACAAAATTCCCAGCACTTCTTATGTGTAATTTGCACAGATTTGCGTTGGTGACGAATACTATAATGCCCTTTCTCGGATATTAAAGAAAGCCTAGTATACAGATTGGAAACGAAAACATACGCTTATTTTGGTTGTACGCGATTTTGTTTTTGACTCAAATAGTTTCGTTTGAGTTTACAGGCAAGTCAGATTTAAAAACGAAGAAAATGAAATGCACGTGCGTAGCTGCTATCTTTGTGTAAATGTACGCACCTTACTTAATTCAACACATGTCACTATTACCATTTTCCTTAACATTTTCAGGACATTCTCGTTATATTTTACTACGCACGTGTGCGAATCATTTTCATTTCTACGCATTCGGTGATTCTTTAACAGACGCCGTATTAAAGGAAAATTCGTCGCAATAAACGAATTTCTTTGAAAGTTTTCCGCATGTGTTTCATGCGCGTTTTGATTTTGATTTGAATACATTAACGATTGTTTCTTGTTTTCTGTGCGTACAGTTAGAATTTGCTAACACCTACATTTCATGGGGATATTTTTCGTTTTGTTGCGTGTTAACGCGCTTTCATTAATTACTTTAGCCTCAAAATTCTTAAATCAGGATGAAGGAGTAGTTATAATTATAATGAATAATGCCAACTAATACTTCAACGCCGCTTACAACTCCATTCTCCTGAAATGGGAATTCAATATAACTGTCAACTATCCTAACCGTAGTCAATTAAGTCGGTCCCTTCTCAACATAGATTTCTCTAGAATTGCTTGTGCTAGGGTGTTAGGTGCCATTACAGGAACAAACATTCAGACGTGTCTGCAAACATTTGTTCCAGAGCGGATATCCCTTCTAAGAGACAGCTCACAACACACAGGAGTCGCCAAACACTTTGCATCAAAAACAGATCAAGTCTATTTTATGGTAAATTTGCAAAATGCTGCTTTCTTTTTATCTTATCAGACCTTTAAAGATGCTCTTAATTATGTAAAATGTCATTCTTTGCCTTAAAGAACAGTCAACATAACTGTACAGATATTTTCTTCAGAATCTTAAAACGTTTAACACTTGTGAATGATTGTTGTACATATTAGATCACTTTTTCCTTCACTTCTCGGTTTATTTTGATACCTCAAACAAAATTTACCCAAAACAACGACATTTGGGAATAGAATTTGTGATTTCAAATTAATATTATTCTAACAAAAGGGCATAATCAGCCCATAATATTCCTATTCCTGAAACACAGGCTTTCTCTGTTTTAGAGAGAGTAGGCTAGGTCCGGTGTTGGCGTAGCAATAAAAAAAAAATACAAAAAAAGAACTGCGTATAGTTTTAATCATGATTGCAAACTTTTTTTGTTTTGCCTGGAATATAGGAACTAGTTCTAATAGAAGCAGACATTGTATTATGTCAAAATAGTTAAATATCCTTAGACTCTTCCAAAAAATACATTTCGTAAAATCTAAAGATTTTTATGCGAATCGCATTCTTTGTGAAGTTTTACACAATAAGCTATTACTTCCTATTATGTAACTGCTAAGCATTTCACAATAAGAATTTCCAAAAATAACTGCGAATCCTTTTAAAGTTCCAAACTCAGAACAAGTTATTTTTAAAAGTGCAGAAAGTGGTTTTTATTTTGCAATGTCAAAAGTACAAGTGATACCGGTTTTTTAATATTGGTCACATTTAAATTGACCTTTTGTGTGAAGTATAACTGTACTAACTTTGCATGAGTTCCGTACACTATTATAAAAATAGTGCTATGACTATTTCAATAATAATCTACAAACAACTTTGTATTTGTGAGTATTGGGGTTGTTTAATGTTAAAATAATTAACTGAGCAGCATTTAAGTATTGTTTGCTAGCTTTATTCAACTATCCAAGTAATTAGTGTCTAAACAAAAAACAAGATGGAAGTCCCGCCCACTATGAACGCGCATCGCGCGGACTGTGTGTGAAAAATAATAACTGATTAATAAATCTAATTGAATAGATGTTTGAAAACCTAATAAACATATAACGTTAATTGTCATAAAAGGATTGTGTAATCTATAAAAAACATTTAAAAGAGTATCCTGGAGTTTCTTGCTAGATCTTCTCCAGCGATCGACGAGGGCTTTGCGATCTAGCGAGCCACATTTGAAAACTCAAAGTGCCTGTAACTAAGTCAAATAAATACGCTTGAGTTTCAATCCAGTGTTGTGTGTTATTGAAGTTCACCCGTTCCTATCAAGAATAAAGGAATTGCCTCTAGGCAATGGGGTAATGATGGCGGTCCTATGATTCATAGGTACTTCGACGTGACATATATACACATGTTGTGTGACACATGTGACATACATATATTGTGATAAAATAATGTGAATATTACATATTTGCGACAAGTAGGTACCTACCTACTGTTTGCCAAAGCTATAAATACATAATTACTTAATTGTCAGCATGTCGGATTGTTGTTATATTATAATAAATAGGCCTCATACGTAGGTAACAAAAAATACCGGTTATTTTTTGTTGCTTACGTCTGGGGGCTTTTGTTAACTCCTAATGTTACGAAAAAAACGCAGGTCCTTTTTAGCTGATATTTTTGATAAGGCCAAAAAGTTATCTCTCTTTCTTTTGAATACGTGATATTGAATTTTGTAGACAACAATATAAATAAAAACTATTACCCGCCCTTACTCCCTAAAAGTCTATTACTCGCTTCACTAGCCATGGAAATAAGGTCTTATCCTGATTGACACAACAAACAGTAAGATTACTTTTGTATATTATGTATGTTTATCCCTGAAAAGAAAATAAACGTTTCAAGAGAGATTCGGATTAGAAGACTTGTAAAAAAAAAACATTAAATTGAAATAAATCAGTGCATTTCGTTACTTATTTATGAAATTGTCCACCGAAATTATTTAAACTATAAATGCTTTTTTTTAGGGTTCTGTACCCACGGGGTAAAAACGGGACCCTATTTCTGAGACTCCGCGGTCCGTCTGTCTGTCTGTCACCAGGCTGTATCTCATGAAAGCTAGGCAGTTAAAAAATTTCACAAATGATTCAAATTCAAATTCAAATCATTTAATTGCATAAAACATGGTATAAAATGGTGTTAAATATAATGGAAAAAGTACAAACATGTTCAGCTAAATTATGAGATAGCATGCAATTTTTGGGTAACACACAAACTAGTAACAAACAAAAAAAATAAAAATAGATTAAAATTAATAATTAAAATAATTAACAATACAAATTAATTTCAATAATCAAACAAGAACAATTTGATGTATTTGATGTATTTCTGTTGCCGCTACAATAACAAATACTAAAAACAGAATAAAATAAATATTTAAGTGGGGCTCCCATACAACAAACGTTTATTTTGGTGCCGTTTTCTTGCGATAATTGTACGGAACCCTTCGTGCGCGAGTCCGACTCGCACTTGGCCGGTTTTCATATTATGTTGACAGCAAATCTGTATACCTTAAATTTTGACAATTCGAATATCGCCTTCGCTGACATCGAAGCACCACCACTACCACTTGTCTAGAGCCTCTGTAGATAACTTCTATGAAAGACGAACTAAAATATACCTTATAAAAGTTCAATTTTCCTTTTTACACTTAAAATAGATACCACGGTGCCTGAAATACTCAATACTGGTCTACATAACCAGTCTTGAGAACGTGATTCGGAATATTGTAATCATTGTGGCAGCTTAACGAATAAATTAAAATCAACAAAATACGATACATTTTCCTAAAAACTATAACTGAGTCGGAATATAAACAACATTTTAAAAGCTGTTAGTATTTCTGAAACTAATTCCAAAGCTATAGTTGCCATAAATGTAAACATAACAACAAATTAATTTATTAAACCGCTTTATGAAAATTAAACAGGAAAAGTCAAATTTATAAAAATGCGGTACTCTAAACCACACTCACAAGCGCAGCGAAATAATACTTGTCCCAAATTATTATGGAAACTGCTCGTATTCTGTGTTATTTTTAGCAGTTATTATATTAACGGGCTTTGAAACCGGTCGCGTTAAGGTTACATTCGTAGCAAAAATTTATAACCCAACGACGTGATCTGATCATGTGAAGCGTCACCTTTACTTAGCCAGTCTGCTCTGCACCGCTGCGAGGGGCGTACACGTCGCCATCTTGTTTACGCGGGAAAATCGCTAACGTATTTCGCGCGCTCCAATTTGAAAAACGAAGCCAGTGATCGAAAATTTGTGGATTTCTACCATAGTGATAGTGAGTGAAGTTATCAGTGTAGTGAAAAAAATATTTTTACGAGATTGTGATCGACCTATTTGAACCGGTTTTAAAGTGATTAATCAAAAATATTATTATGTTCTAAAATTATTATATTGAATGCGATGATCGTTACCTATTTGCTGGTTTGTTGGATTCAGCTGTACAAACGTACATGGCTTGTTTTGACGCGGATTATGCAAATTCACATACAAAAGAATTTAAATTTACAATGTCTGAAAACGATAATACTTGCAAACTGACGCCGTTCCTATAAATACTGTTTAAAACGTGTTTTTCGTCTTCAAAAAAAGCAAATTGGTTTTACCTTCGCGGGTAAGGTCATTTCGTGCAACTTTTGAATTAGAATTCACATTCTTAAAATGAATGATATAATAGGTAAATGATAGTGTTACTTAGTGTTGGTAACTTTTTGAGATACAATTTTTGTTTTTTTTATTAAAACCATAAGAGTAAGAAATAAGTAAAAGGACTCACGGCAGCCAGGATTAACATTAAGTAAAAGAAATGGAAATATATTTTCCAGAAGTTTTGTATATTTTTTTCTTATGTTACTTGGCATATTGACACGTGCTGTTACATGCCTGAAGGATATTGTACTAAAAATATTTTATTTCGTAATAAGTACATAATTTTGCGCATCAAACTAAACTGCAGTTTCAGTAGTTGCTCAACTTGATTGAATGATTAATCGATTATTTTATTCGCATTTATTGTATTGGGTTCCCCGCTATCCTGTACAATAAATACTTACTCATATTATAATTATACAGTTTTAACCTTGCTTCTGCGGCAGACAGTTTACTATTAGGTACTTATAATAAAATCTAATTAGTCGTGTTATTCGATGTTAAAATGTTATTCGTAGACCGATTGCGGACCCCCAGGTTGGCCGCTGTAGAAACAACCTGGCCAAATGGAGTATCATAGACCCATCCGAAACACAGTGCCAGTGTGGAGCCCCTTTATGCCTGACCTGATCTACAGCACCTTTCAGGATTTCTACTTAGCGAATGACAGAGCTGTCCGAGTAGCTACATACTGGTCGGACAAAATCTGAATGGTTAAGACTATAGTTTAAGTTAATCGACACGAAAGGAGAAGATTGTTTTAGTGAATTATATTTCATTCAAATTTATATTTCGTAAAATCATCATTCTCTTACTAAATTTCTCTTCAATGTATTTTGGGTCGGCGCAACATGTATTTTTCTTCTTTACTTCTTTGTCAGTCGTCAAGTTTAACCCCCGACGGAAAAAGAGGGCTATTACAAGTTTGACGTGTGTACCTGTGTGTTTGTTTTAAAGGTGACATATCGAGGTTGTTCAAAATCAATTCAGACGTTCAAAAGTTATGGGCGTTTTCCTGTCTGAATCTGGCTGTTTTCGCAAGATATCGTTTCATAATTACGAGTTCAATAGATTGTCGATAGAAGTGTTTCTACTACTAGATAAATTATGTAGCATGAAATAAAAAATTGTCGGAGGGTTTTAAATTTTACTTGTAGTAATCATCTCCTTTCAAGTCATAACACAATCTTTTACACAATCCATCTATAGAAGGCGGGCTGTAAATCAGCGTTGACCAGTGTAATAGCCATGCTGCTCACTGCTCAAAATCTGCTGAGCCCGGTCCTTTTTTCATACTGAAAAAAGCATTATGCTTCAGAACTAATTTGTGTTTTGTTTACAATAAGTTACAGTAAATGTTTTCTTTCTTATTTATTTATTTAAACTTCATGCACAAAGGTACAGTGGCGGACTAAATGCCTTAGGCATTCTCTACCAGTCAACCAAGGGTGGTGAAGAGAAAACATCTTTCTACCGTTTCTTTGGTCTTTCTCTACTCCTAATGCCATTCACATTAAAAACTTTCATCAAGACATTTTCCTTTTTCCTCCGCATGTATAAATAACTGCCAAATCTTAAGTTGTTCTTAAAAAAAACTGATTTTCTTAAGCTTTGTCAAATCTGATACAACGTATTCATTGTCATATTTTTATCCTATGTAGAAGATTCGACATAGTATGTAATATGGATGTTTTGGACTGTATGAAGGTACTATATTACCAGCTGAAAACTATTATTTAGAATTTACTGGAACATTTAATTAATTGCATCCTAAGTCATTAATTTGAGCGGTACCTAATCTAAAACATATTTTATTGTCATTTTCAAATAATTGGCTGAAACAAACTATTTACATAAGTTTCATATACCTTTAGCGCTAACGATTTACTGATTTTTGGTACAAGCGGGGCTAAGACATTTGGCGTAGTTTTCCACGTATAAAGAAAATCCTTACATTATTATGGGTGATGAGAAGTATAAAAACTTATCCATCTATCATACTAAGATGATATTAAGAAGCTGGTTGTTATACCAAAGTTATGATTGCCTCTCAACATAATCGTTTTACCGATCGAAGCGATTTTTCTGATTAAAGTTATACGACAACTCAATGATCGATCAATGTACCTAAAAGCTCATAAGTTTTATTTGTCATGTAAAATGAAATAGTATGACGTAAAAACGTACTAGATGAAGACTAAATTTGAACATTAGTAGATATTAAATGATAACGACTGCTGAATGTTCATGAATTTTTATTCATCCCGTAAAAATTAAATAGTACTTAAAACGCAAAACCGTTCTAGGTAATGACTAGCTTTTTAACATTAGAGATCCTGAGTGATAGTGACGGCAGCGCCTACCACGATGTACGGGTAAAACAAAATGTCGGAAAGTATAAGAAAAATGTAATCAATAAACCTCAGTGTGGAGCATATTTGTCCTTGCATTATTGCAAGGACAAATATGGAAGATATATTGTTAATATTAGTACCTAAATGTATCCTCAGATGTGGTAGAGATGTCAGTGATGAATTATTTGACATTCAAAAGCTCATGCATGTGATGACTCCAGTGCATCTAAAGTATGCGTTGACTATAATTGTCTTTTCCAGGAATAATGTATATTTGAGCTTGCCGTCCCAAACCGATTATACACACCATCACCGGTTTCGGAGAGTAAGATTTAAAGCTATCTTTGCACTCAAATTTTCTCTCTTGTGATAAATTTTAGCGACTTTTGACGACATGACCTACTATAGAAACTAATCATTATCACCCTCTTGCTCTATCCCAATTTATTTGAGATCGGCACAGTATATCTTCTGCTTTCATACTTCTCTAATGCACTTCATAGAATAGCATATATTTTATTGTAGGTACTCCAAAATAGTTACACAACTCTTTCATCTGAATAGTCACCCCTTTTTTAGATCTAATCTTTCTTTCACACAAGTTCATCCATTGTTTCTTTGTTCTTATTTAAAGAAACTAATATTTAATTTGTTTTGTGTATAAAGTTATTTTAAGCTATTGCATAATACTGCATTGACCTTATCAAAGAAACTGCGTCTTTCAAAACAACATTCATCAGTATTCATGACAAACTGAATATTTAATTTGACGTGAACTGACAGCCGTTTGTCTAAATCATCCTTCATAAAAGTTAGATTATCTTAGTGTGATCTGATGATGGCGAAACTAACCGCATATATAGAAGTAAGCTAGTTTTTTGCACCACTGATAATATCTATGATTTCGAAGCGCTTTTTTATCTAGAATTTCTAGTTTTGGCACCTTGTTTTGCTCGCACCATAAAAACATAATCAATTCACGACATTATACTTAACCTCCGAAACGCTGCGCGCACACCATGTATGCTATTGTGTCTGCTAATTAACTTTCAATGGGTTGGGGATAAATGAAAAAAAAATAGGTAAAATGCCTGAGTAAGTATTGTAATTTTGTTCTTCATAAAGTCTTCATCCAACTTAAGGATTTTTCAGTACCTAATTTAAATTCGCCGTATTTATATCTATAGTCCGACCTACTATTTTACCTTCCTTCTAACATAATATGAGATTCAAATGGGTCTTTATCAGTAAACTACCTTATAAAGTATATTTGATGATGATTGGCTCGGTCAGAAACGAATAGCATTCTCCTTTTACGAGCTTAGATAAAGGAAAGAACTGATACCATTTTTTTAAATACTGTCACGAAAGTATTAGGATTTTATTTAAGGAGAATGGAATTAGAAATCGTGAAAGACATTATAAATAGCTGCTTTTATTATATCTTACATCTTATTATTATATCTTATCTTACAAAAAACAAACATTCGTTTTCCCCCCAACAAGTTAGTTTAGCATAATCTGCCTGTTAGATTTGCCGTGGTAAAATATATTAATAGGTTATATTTAAATATTTAACTACTCGTACAAGAAACCGTTTACGGCATTGAAAAACTGTAGACACTAAAAAACAGAATCAGGAAACGTTGATTTTGGGACTCAAATTATTATAACATGTTACCTTTATAAATTCATAATATTTTCATTCTGATCGTTTTTTTTTATAATAAACTAAACGATCTATTGTGATTTTTAAAGCAATAACGATCTGAAAGATTTTATAATAGTCTAGTGACCAAAGCAAGTACCTACTAAAGACAGTTTTAAACATAAGTCGCCTAGCAGCGTAGCAGCCATAGAGATTTACGTTTATTTGATTTGGTGGCGTATTAGTATTTTCTTTAATAAATCTAAGCCTAGATTTTTTTAAATCAGATTTGACTGATTCGGATTGTCCAGGCATACTATTACTATAATATTATAAAATGCGACAGTAAGTCTCACTGTCCGTATTTATTTATATCCTGCTAAATCGATAAACCGCTGAATTAAACCTTGGAATAAATTTTGATTTACATATTTTGATAAAGAAATATACTTATTTAGCTTGCTTTTATGATTTTTTGTCCTGAATATTTATTTTGTGGTGTACAGTAAAGAATATAATAAATAAATAAATATACTTTTCACACCACCTTCTCGACAAAGTCCAATTAAATATCATGCAATTTCAACGTAAAGTAAAGCATGACCTCTTGAAGGTATCATCCCGGCACGTAAATTGGCAAGAGTCGTTAGATGCGCAGTAGTTGGTTTTTAGGTCTCTCTGGCATTGAAGAGGGGCGCGAGGAACGTTCCGACCGCGCGATTGGTTGGTAATTTGACACAAGAATTGACTGACCAATCGCGTTGCGTCCACGTTCATTTCGCTCTTTATGGCGGAAAATAGCTTGATTTCAAATAATGTGAAACAAAAGACAGTGTTTGGTGCTTTTTGTTGTCTCGCAGAAGGTGTGAGAAGTAGAGTATGTTTCTCTGGGATAAAGCCTGTCTTCGTTTTGGGCAGCTCGAAACCTTCGCTTCACTCAGGACTATACATAACTCCCTCGCTTGAACATTCTCTTGGGATAATTGGTAATTTCCAAGCGAGCAAAACTATTAACTTCTCATATGTATATAATTCATTAATCCTGCTTAACTCCTGACATTTGTATAAGGAATAATATCATAAATATATATCATATATTTGTGTAAAAAAAAAAAATATACATACAACGGGACGATTCATTTATTTCCGTTTCCCCAGCTCAGTCTTTCACGTACGGACATTTCGCCGACTGATGACGCGTGTAAAAACGCTGGCGTGTAAATAGCCCACCATATGCAGAATAATTTTAAATGTTAATTATTTGTAATAGATAGTACGTACCTACATAAAAAATGTGGATGACCGCGGTTTTTACGACAAGAATCAAGAGAACACCAAAGTCAATTTGCAATGTTTATGAAAGCCCACTCACCTTCAGACCGCTTCGAATATCACTTCTGGAAATCCGAAGACGGGAACAGCAGCAGGAGTGGTCTGCCTGAGCATCCAGCAGATCGCCGGCCGGCGGAATTTATCGCAAGTAATCTCAGCGAATTTGGGGCACTCACAACATATCAGCATCACAATTTAATGTCTGAAGATTCCAGTTCATGGTTTAATGTTTATTTTGACACTTGGAGTCTCGGTTTTTAGTAAAAAAAATGTTTTTATTTAGCACATATTGAGAAGGAACGATGTCCACATCACACCGACAACGACCGAGCAAAAAAAAAACTCGACCATCATTCGCGCGTTCAGCGTTAGCCAATGAGAGCTCCTTGTTTCATTGCATTTTTGTTACAATGAAAGACAGCTTACGCCATCTAGCGAGAAATCCATCGATGATCTCTAACAGCCATCCAGCTAATGAGCTCAATACATTACAAATATATCTAGTGCTTCTAATGATTCCTGTCAATAAATGATGAATAGGTAACGATAGCAACTAGGCGAAATATTTAAATTTATAGACAATACGTGAATGGCGAATGTATTAAAAAAAAGGCATTGACGCTTCACCATGCACCCCGCCTTGGAAGGTCGCAAGTTCTTTCAAAAAAAAAATAAAGAAAATAAGCTGTTATATTCTATTTAGAAAGAACTGAGAAGATCAATGAATCCTATGTCTGATCAGAAAATAGAGACCGTAAGCAGCCATTAACAATAAAATTTAACTTAGATTATATTAAGTATGCGGATAAAAATTAAATTAAGGAAATAAGTAGTGATATTCACGAATTATTAATAAGTTATTGCGTGGGAATAGGGTACAGTTTGACGACAGGGCGTTTGAAGCTACCCGATTTGGTCTTCACCATGGCGACACGAACGATATCGTCGGTACCTTTAAAAACCTCGGTAATAACCCCCAAAGGCCACGACAAAGGAGCTGAATCGTCCTGCCCTACGAGTACGACAGTCCCTATTTCTACCGGTTTATCCGGAGTAGCCCACTTTTGCCTAACTTGCAACGTGTGCAAATACTCTAAACGCCATTTTTTCCAAAAGGATTGGACCATACTGTCTAGTAATTCTTTCCGCTGTGCAAGACAGATGCGCTGATCGGAAAGATCGGCAGCAGGTAGGTATTGCAACGGGGTTGACATCAAAAAATGAGCGGGAGTAATCACCTCAGGATGTGGATCGGAAGATACAACATTCAAAGGACGAGAGTTCAGAATGCATTCAATCTGCGTCAGGACAGTTTGCAGTTCTTCATAAGTAAGAAGCTGACTTCCAATCACCCTGTACATGTGCGTCTTCATACTCTTTATATTCGATTCCCACATTGATCCGAAATGGGGAGCACGTGGCGGAATCATTTTCCACTCAATTCGGCGGGTCGTCAACTCATCCGAGAGTGTAGACTTGAAGCTTGAGTTTTCCAAAAAACTATAAAGCTCATCCAATTGGGCTTTAGCACCAACAAACGTGGTCGAATTGTCCGAGTATAGACAGGATACAGGACCACGACGGGAGATAAAGCGCTTAAAGGCGTCTATAAAGGCGGAGGAAGTTAATGAAGAGACCAGTTCAATATGTAAACTGTGTGTAATTAAGCATACAAACAGGCAAATATACGCTTTCTGGGCGTGCTGACCTCTACGACGTGAAAGAGTTATGCGTATAGGTCCAGCATAATCGAGACCCGTGTGCACAAAGGCTTTCGCTTCTGACACACGATACGCAGGTAGATCTGCCATCATTGGAGTAGGATGCGTTGGATTTACCTTGAAACAAGTATTACACTTCCTGCACTGAGACCTGATGACAGTCCTGGCATCTAAAATCCAAAAACGCTGTCGTAGAATCGACATAAGCAATCCTGGACCAGTATGACAATTCATGACATGGTAATGTCGTATGATAAGATCAACTATATGATCGCGTTTTGGAAGAAGGACTGGGTGCTTGGCATCGAATGGAAGATCGGATTTAGAAAGTCTTCCGCCGACCCGTAAGATATCCTCGGCATCTAAGAAGACAGCCAAGCGTTGAAGTTTCATGGATGGTAACTTCTTATTTTTGATGCATTTGATGTCATCTGCAAAATGAACTGATTGGACAGTGCGGACCATATATCGTTCAGCGGCGGTCAAAGCTTGAACTGAAAGTGGTTTGATATTATCCTTTGGCCTTAGAAATTTCAGGATATATGAGATGATACGCAGCAATTTCTCCCAAGAAGAAATGCGTTGCGCCATCCCACATAATAGCGGTAGTTCTAATTGCGAAGTCACAGTTAACACATTTGTTTTGTGCTCTGGAAGTTCACTACAGTCAGTGGGCGAAAATGGCTTAATAGGCCATTCATCAGGAGCAGCGTGCATCCAGGAGGGGCCGTTCCACCAGAGTTTATTCGTGACAAGCTGCGACGGGAGTGTTCCCCGAGAAAGACAATCACTGGGATTTTCTACTCCAGCTATATGGTAGAAATGTTTCGCGGCCAAATTTTCCTGACACTGAGCGACGCGATTACTCACAAAAATCGACCAACGATGTGGAGAGGAATGTATCCACGATAAGGCTATCGTCGAATCTGAGAACGCGTATATTCCTGCGATGGGAACGCGTGCAGCATAAGTATCGTGGACAATTTTCACTAATTTTGACATAAGCACGGCAGCGCATAGCTCAAGACGTGCGAGAGTCGTGACTTTGGTTGGTGATACCTTTGACTTTGCGCAGAGTAAGCGGACCCTGACGCCAGAAGGGTAGGTACAGTGTAAAAAGATCACACAACCCATTCCATTCAAACTAGCATCACAAAAGCCGACAAGATTCACAATGCAGTCAATATTGACACCTACATGGCGTGGAATCCGTAAGGTATCCAGCAAGGGAAATTCTTGCACAAGGGCGGCGAAGCGGATTACGATATGTTCGGGAGCGGGATCGTCCCAGCCACTGTTGCACAACCATAACTCTTTAATGAGCAATTTGGCATAGAGGATGACTGGGGCGACTAAGCCGAGTACGTCGAACAAACGTGCAACTATTGAGAGTATGTTCCTCTTTGTACATTTGTCAGTTATATGAGCGGTGGTGAAGAAGAAATTATCCTCAGAAGGTTCCCAGGAAAGACCTAAGACCTTCGAGGACACATTGCCTTCGTCAAAATCGAGAGATTTGCGGTGCGAGTCAGGAAGACTGGCTAAAAGAGCTGGTGAATTACTGGACCATTTCACCAGATCTAAATCACCTGATCTGAACATATTTATTAGGTCTTGTGACAGCTGCATAGCGGTTTGTTCATTATGTGCAGAATATACCAGATCATCCATATAAAGACTGGTTTCTGCGATTTTCGCAGCATCAGGATAATGTGGGCTCATGTCGGCAGCCAGCTGTCGCACAGTGCGCATAGCTAGATAAGGGCTAGACTTGAGGCCAAATGGTAGGCGGTTGAAAATAAAAGTTCGCACTGATTCGTTCTCGTTGAAACGAAACAAGATGCGTAGGTATTTACGCTGGTCAACTGGTACACCAATGCGTAAGTACATTTGTTTAATGTCAGCGTTCATCGCGACGGGAAACAAACGGAATTGCAACAGCAATAAAAACAGATCAGCCTGCAAATTGGGACCTATGTGCAATACGTCGTTCAAGGACAAGCCCGTATGGGTTTTCGCACTAGCATCTAACACTATGCGCGGCATCGGCTTATCAGGACGCACAACGGCGTGGTGAGGTATATAATAACCTCCGTCAGAAATTTCAGATTCATCGATCGGGCTAAGGTATCCATTATCGATATATTCTCGAATAACCTGGTTGTAGTTGTCCCTCAAATCAGGTGATTGGCGAAATCTCCTTTCTAATGCCATAAAACGGCGGAAAGCAACAGCGTGGGAATTGCCAAGTTCAGACGGATCCTTGCTGAATGGCAGCGATACCGTATAACGACCGTCATCATCACGTGTCACTGACGTAGTGAAAATATTTTCGCATTCCGTCTCTTCGGGTGATAAAAAACGCTTTATAGGTATTTCTTCCAGTTCCCAAAACTTCTGAACTATGTCGTTCAGCGCGAGCGCGGTAAAAGAAGCGGTAGGTATAGCATCATCACGCGGATAATCTCCCATCAGAATGTAACCAAAGGTGGTTAGAAGTGCAGGTGGGATTCGCGGACCGAAATCAACCCTATTCCCCAGATAGATGTACGGGAAGAGTTGGGCACCTAGTACTGCCTGAATGTCACCTGGAACATTCCAACTAAAATCTGCGAGCGGAAGGTCATGGTAATCCATGTTCCGATTCCATTCGATAAATTGCGACGGCAATTGATCCGTGATACATTCCACGACTAAAGCGTGAATGTTGTATTTATGTTGCGGGTATATGCGGGATTCAATATCCAAATAAACATATCCAATGATTGGACGCGAAGTTGACCCAACACCTTTGACAAATGAATTACTCAAAGGAATTATCGGCAAATTCAAGACGCGGCAACATTCAGTCGTCACCAGATTGTTCATACTTCCGTTATCAATTAAACATCTGATAATAGCCTTCGGACCCGTACTACCTTTAGGACACGCGTAAACTTGAGCGGTTGACAACAATACCGTCGACTTAGGCTTTGATTCAGCCGAAAGAAGCACGGCGGCATTATGCGACGCGAGCGGTTGTGATAATATTTTCGCCGATGCGACTTTCACGCTATTATCGCTGTTATTACCAGAACCGCACGAACAAGATTGCTGCGCGCTCTCTGGAGCTGATGACGGCACGCGACTTGTCGGCGACGCGGGAAGTGTGACCGGTGTACGCGCGAGTTTCGGCGGTTTCATGGGAACATTCACGTAAGCGGTGTGTACATGCATGCTAGTATTTTCATTATTATTTAAAAAATGTAAAAGCGTATGATGTCGTTTTTTACATAACTCGCAAACAGATGACGAATTACAGGTCGATAAATTATGCGTCATACTCAAGCAGTTTACGCATCCACGTTTGGATTTAATAAAATCATAACGGGATTTAGGATCGCGTGTATTTTTAAATTTAGCGCAACTATATAGCTGTGTGTGAGCGGTGTCATTGCAGTATGCGCAATGCATTGAAGCGGGTGGACCTGACAAAGAAGCAGGGGTCCCGGGAGCAACCATTGGCACCTCGCCCGCGACAAAGGATTTGTAAGTATGCGTGCGTGTATTACGAGAAGTAGAAGCCGGCGGTTTATTTGTATTATTTGAATTTCGCGGGTTCGAGTTCAAGTAAACGGTCGGATCCGAACGTCCCAAAATCTTAGCTTGATCTTGTACGAAACCGATCAGCTGTTTGGATGTAGGTATTTCAACATCCCTAACGGAAAGTTCAAAAGATTGAGCGGTTTGCGTGTCTATTTTCCTAAGCGCGCAATGCAGTAGGATAAAATCCGTCAGATCAGGAATGCCGAGCTGTTTGAGAGCGGCTATTGACGCAGAAAAGTTCTCGATAAATGAATCGAGACTAGCAGCAGTATGAACACATGCTTTCATATCTAACACATTATTAAGATAGTGTACACCTAAAGCGCGTTTATCCTGGTACCTCTTGACCAAGCTATCCCAAATTATGTTGTAAGTCTCGCCAGTCGGAACAATACCCGCGGTGACGTTCAATGCGTTTTGAGTTAATTTACCTACTAAGTATTGTACGCGTTGTGAATTACTTAGTCGCGTATTATCATGAATATTCGTTTTAAACGACTCATAAAACGCTGGCCAATTTTGTATTTTACCATCGAATTCCTTAATATGAAGAGGCTCCAATTTGAATACAGTCGCACTATCACTTCGCGAAGGCAAAACTGTAGCGTGATTATTCATTTTATTTCTAACGCGTTTCACTCTCGTGTACAAATCATCAAAGGACTCTAAACAAGCATAATCTGGACTCGCGTCAGGGTCTGACGTTAAGTTAATTTGATTAATCTGATCGACAATAGATTCAAACTTATTGCGAAGCTCATCGATAGTTTCTGTCTCAGACATAAAGTTTTCATTTGTCCTTGAACTCTCAAAAGAAGTTATGTTTTTTGACAGGTTATACAAATGGGTTATCCGTTTGAATGACAACTCCTTCTTTTCTCCTAAAATGGCTAACATCGTATCTGTACTTGGTTTCGACATAATTGATAATTAATTATGATGCTAAAAATGTAAACACAAACACTAAACCAAGTTATAACTGTTTATTAATAAATAAGATACCGGTAAACTTGTAGGTAAGTAAGCGGGCGGAACACAATAGCGAAGCGATGGCAGCCGTAACTCAATAAATCAATGTTAAAAATAACTAGTTATATAGTTGTACCAATTATATTTACGTACAAAATATTGCCGAGGCAACACAAAACATTTAGGCTAAAACAATAATTCAGAATAACTATTACCAATAATTACGTAAATAATACTGAATACTTATGTTTTGATTTATTTGCACGATATTTGACCAAAAAATACGTAAAATACGATTTGTCAAATAATGCGGTTATATGAACAAGTTCTACCAAATATAATTACGCAGAAACTGTCAATGAACCTAAACGTTATGCATCTACCTACTTTTTTATGATAACAATTTTACCAAAAAAAAACTACGTAAAATCTATAAATTCACTGGACTATCCGACTCGAAAAGGACCATAATTATGATGACGCGTGTAAAAACGCTGGCGTGTAAATAGCCCACCATATGCAGAATAATTTTAAATGTTAATTATTTGTAATAGATAGTACGTACCTACATAAAAAATGTGGATGACCGCGGTTTTTACGACAAGAATCAAGAGAACACCAAAGTCAATTTGCAATGTTTATGAAAGCCCACTCACCTTCAGACCGCTTCGAATATCACTTCTGGAAATCCGAAGACGGGAACAGCAGCAGGAGTGGTCTGCCTGAGCATCCAGCAGATCGCCGGCCGGCGGAATTTATCGCAAGTAATCTCAGCGAATTTGGGGCACTCACAACATATCAGCATCACAATTTAATGTCTGAAGATTCCAGTTCATGGTTTAATGTTTATTTTGACACTTGGAGTCTCGGTTTTTAGTAAAAAAAATGTTTTTATTTAGCACATATTGAGAAGGAACGATGTCCACATCACACCGACAACGACCGAGCAAAAAAAAAACTCGACCATCATTCGCGCGTTCAGCGTTAGCCAATGAGAGCTCCTTGTTTCATTGCATTTTTGTTACAATGAAAGACAGCTTACGCCATCTAGCGAGAAATCCATCGATGATCTCTAACAGCCATCCAGCTAATGAGCTCAATACATTACAAATATATCTAGTGCTTCTAATGATTCCTGTCAATAAATGATGAATAGGTAACGATAGCAACTAGGCGAAATATTTAAATTTATAGACAATACGTGAATGGCGAATGTATTAAAAAAAAGGCATTGACGCTTCACCACCGACAGAAACTTTCATCTTCGTCATTTTCGACGACAGGCCTTTCCAGCTACAGAATGACAGCTTCACCGACACGACAATAAACCTTAACCTTAACCTTTCCATCTATGTAGAATTCAACGTCAATCTTTAAGACAAGCGATATTCCAAAAAATACACCTATTTACCTGCGCTTATGCGTAAGCATTGGCTTCGAGGATTTGATTTTCTCAATAATGCCTTCCGTGTGTGATGTTGATATTTTTTTAAGAGAACGGTTGTGAAATAGTATTTCAATAAAAAAATAATACATAAACTCATGCCTTTTTCCCATAGGGTAGGCAGAAACTACAGAACGCCACCTGCTACGATCCTTACATACTTCTTTTGCTTCACACACATTCATACATCTAGTCATACACACACGCCGGTTATGGGTACTGCGCACTTGGCCTTTCTGAAGAACATCACCTATAAGGTCTATGTATGTCTTTCTAGGGCGTCCCCTCCCGGCGTTTCCATTCACGTCTGCCTTGTAAATACCTTTCGTAAGTCGACTTTCATTCATCCTCTCAACATGGCCAAACCATCTTAACATACCCTTTTCAATTTTAGTCCCTACATCTTCTTTTAAACCACAACGTTGTCTTATTACCTCATTCCTCAATCTATCAGTTAAAGTTACACCACACATACTCCGCAAGGAGCGCATTTCTACTGCATTAATCCAATTATTAAAAAAAAAAAATATTTACATTTTATATTTATCTTCAACTCAACCGAACGTTATTAGCCAGCCAAGTGTCTCTGAAAATATTTGTCTTGCTATTGAATTCGAATACTAAGATAAACTAATATGGTAGTTGTAACATTTTCCTGCGAGGTGGTGTTACGATGTACACCGCTAACCAGGGTAATAAAGTTGACAGGTGACATTTTGATTATCTGTTAATTCGACGATTTTTAATGTTTCTTTTATACAAGTTCTGCTTTAGTAATCGGCAAATATTTGACAGATATTTTTTGTCAAATACGGTATATATATAATATATATATGTATATTACATAATATGTAATATAAACAAGGCCTGGCACTGTATTTTGACATCGCATTCCAAAATTTCCAAAACTCGAAATTATGTTCAAATAATACATACGAGACGCCTTCAGACATTCATCCGCCATCGCCCAATATTAATCCACTATAAAGTTATAAAATAATTTCTGCACAACAGATGGCTAGATCCAGCATTTTGAGGCACTTTCCGATTCTAATTTCTATCTCAATTTGTCAAAAACATCTTCAGTTGCCGCACATTTGAACAAATTTTAGTCATGTCGCCGAGGTGAGATACGACTTGAATTTGAACGTATTTTACAAGTACGAAAATAAATTTGCCTTCTGAAGCCTTCCTATGTAGAATTATGCTTTACTATTCACCAATCACAACCTTAATATTCGGTCAGCCACAAAACCACAGTTGGTTTTGTCACAATCCTTTTTTTTGGGGTGGGCAATTGTGCAATGACTTCGCAATATCCATTCGTTGCAAAGGATACAGTGCACGCGGAAATACAGCACAATGGAAATGGTTCACTCACAATGAAAGCTATTTTGATTAGTTACACAGTTATTCTGTGAGTGGGCAGTGAGTGCGTTACGAAATTTGAATAACACATAACAATAACAATTTCCCTTTGTACATGAAATAAACATTATCGCTCATTCTTTCCTTGTGTAATAGGCTATAAAAAGATCCTTTAGAACAATAGTAATGGTTAGTTGTACGAAGTTAATTTCAATTTTAAATTATACTAGCTGTTTCTCGCGGCTTCGCTCATGTGGGCTACCCCACAGGACCCGTTTTCGGGATAAAAAAATAGCCTATGTCACTCAGGAATAATGTAGCTTTCAAATAAAAAAGCTTAACAAACAAACAAAAAAAATCTTTTCTCTTTATAATATTGGTATAGATAATTATGGTTGTTTTGTACACCCACCACTGTGCATTCTTTGTAACCTACTTTGTTTGACTGGTATAGAATGCCTTAATTATGTCCTTCTATGTTCATAGCTCAGATAAATAAATAAATACTTTTGAAGGTTACGACATTAGCATTAAAAGTATTATTCAATAGTAAACTGACTTTGTTAATTTATGTTTAGTTATATTTAGCCAAAGCACCTAATTTGGATATAAATAACAAGATATTTCCTGTACGCTTTAGTCGTATTTATTTTATTAAACTGGATTCGTTGCGATACACAATTAACATTTTATAACAAGCTAGTCACCCTCTAGCCCTAATCCTAATGTATTTGTGTTCAGCACAGCATATTTTCTTTTTCCTTACATCTCATCTCTTTTAAAACTAGCTATTGTTTGATATTCAAAGATAATATTTGAAGAAGTTGTCCATAAAAAATAGACACACTAGACGCACCCCTTTCAATATTGCAATATTTGCCCGGTAACCTTACTTTGCCATACCGCCAGGCTCCGGCATGTAATAAAATTTAAGTATCCGAAGTACCGGAGGAAAGTTCGCTTCTTTAGTAGATATATTGTCATCTCTTGATGGTTTTGGGACTGTATGATAAGTAAAGTGGCAGAATATATAAATAGAAAAGCAAAATAGGTACCGTCGCGTCGTGTCCTACCAAATTCAGTGTTAGATACATACAAACGCATGTGACTAAATTAAATGGGTTAAGATTTATAAATGTGACTGACTAGCTTGTTATAAAATGTTAATTGTGTATCAGTCGCTCCATGTAAAACACTGGTACTCAGCTGAATCCGGTTAGACTGGAAGCTGACCCCAACAACAATTGGGAAAAGGCTAGGCAGATGATGAAGATTTATAAATGTGAATCGTGCTTCACCGTCGAATCGCTTACCATCAGGTCAAACGCGAGCCTATCTATTAATAAAAATAAAGATTCCTACGAATTTAGAACATCCTCCTTTTTTTGAAGTCGGTTAGAAAAACAGGAGAGAAGCCAAAACAAAATGAGAGTAAAGAGTCAGACAGCGTTTTGGTTGACAGGACGGAATGAAATAACAAAACATGTTTATCCACATTACCCCCAAGTAACATGGAACAAGGACAGGATAATGAAGAGTTTTTGATACCTACGGGAGACACAAGTATAGACCGGTTTCAGAGGTCTAAATAAAATCGGTCAATTTCAAGTTTCTGATGTGGCTGACTGGAGTTCGATCAAATTGATCGTGCGCCAGAGCTTTTATTCCCTTTAATTACTAGCTACTACCTTCTGCATCCTGATAGAGGGTAGTATTGGTGCATATGATTGGAAAATACTGCTGGTCTTCTTTCCACTTATTGTATCAATCAAGGGCATTTAGATTCATTACTTCTAATGAAGCAATCTACGATAAATTACTATCGAGATAGTTTAGTATTTGAAACAGAAAAGTATTCAAGTTGTAATGTGCCAATTATATACGTAGAAATTGTGACCCCTCTCGGCGTTGCCCAGGTTTATAATACCTATACGACCTACCTATTCCATGACCATCTAACCTTTCAAAGTGCAGTTTGTGATTTTGAGATAACCCTCCACATACACTCTTTTAGTATTGGTATTTATAGATAGAGATATTTGTTATTTTTGATATTTTTTACTGTTAGAAATATTTTTAATTGCAACTGATTTGTCATTTGCTAATTAGCAGGTACCTACATAAACAGTTTGATCCCTTATTTTGGCACGTTGCCAAGTTTGTACCGCACACAAAAAAGACTACATAATTCTCTAATGTATTGCGAGGTATAATTACCGCCTCATATTTATTTGTGAATAATTACGGGGAATTAGTCTTCTGGCAAAGAAGAGTCGTAAATCCTTCTATGAGGGATCAATAAATGCCTTTTTCGCGCTAATAGGATTTATAAAAAACCGTTTTTTGATAAAGCGTCTAAAGCCTGACCCTCTCTGCTTGTTAACGAGGTAAGTAGAAAAGATGTTTTTCTTACGCCCCCTCCATGATGTTCTTTTCTGATTAATTTCGTTGCGGGATCCAAGATAGTTAAATCGTTTCTCATCGAGCTTCATTGAATCGTCGCTTTTCTGGTACTCACTACTGTTGATTACGGCTTTCAGGAGTTGCAGTGATTGGGAATAGTGAGGCGACCTTGTCCCTAAAAAAATAGCTATTTATGCTACAAGTGCGGAAGGTAGGTCGGAAATCATCTTACGTACGTGTATCATACAACATTTTACTATGCATATCCACAGATTAACTAATAGTTGTTCCTCGGGCATATCTACTGCGCATGTGCAAATAGCTGTCACATCGCAACGCAATAAGGCACAAGCAAAATATACGTTCTGCCAAACATATTTAAAGAATATTTAAAATTAATTTATTAATCAAAATCTAAATCTAGAGTAATTAAAAACGCCTAAAATGAAGTATTAGTTTTATTTTACCTTTTATATGAATGATAATCTGTACATAACTAATTTTTAATTTTTTTCTCAAATAATAAAAACTCTATGTGTCAGGCTGACGTAGGAGTTAAAAATTAAAAAAATACAGGAAAGTAAAAAGCACTAGTGAAAAAAAGTGACACTTCCCGCACAGTTTGGCTGCTTGGAAAACCGCTCTTTTCGAGGACATGCATTGTAAAATACATTTTATACCTATTCTAATTTACAAAATTATATATATATTTATATATTGTAGATGCAATAAATAAATAATTCTTAGTGATGTGCCATTAAATTCAGAAATCTCCAGAAAGACTGAATGCTTTACAGTACCTACTGACGTAGTACGGTTTCAGTTTAAAAACGATTTTCTTCTTCAGTAAGTGCTCATTGTGCACCAAACGCACAATGCATACTGCTTTTCTCAGATATTCAGTCTACAAAAGACAGTCTGAAAATGGCACCGTTGACTGAAAAGTTGTCTGGAAACCGATTGTGTGTTTGTGATGTGTGTGATATGATGCGAAGCAATAAGGAAAATGTCGTGAGGCATGTTTTGAATATGGATGAAGAAATTTAGAAGACCAAATCAACTCAAGTTTCTGTGAAAAATTATTTAGAGCAATATGGGGTGACTTATGAGAAAACGACTAAAACATAAGTATAAAAGAAGAAAAATGGGTTCGCCAACCCCGAATAATTTGCGCAAGCGAAAGATGTGTACTTAATATGTGTGCTCCTGGCATACCTAGAAGCCAACAACATCCTTAATGACCGCCAATACCACTGGGCATCTTCTAGCGTATGCTATTCACATCTGGACTGAGGCCATCTGGAGACACGGGGAAGCGCTTGCCGTCTCCCTCGACATCTCGAAGGCTTTTGATAGGGTCTGGCACGAAAGCCTTAATCGTAAGCTTCCTTCATTCGGTCTGCAAGATGGTATGTGTGACTGGTTTGCAGACTTCCTGAGAGATCGGTCCATTCGAATGGTTATCGATGTTGCTCGTCGGACCAATTGGATGATAATGCTGGGGTCTCTTAGGGTTCGGTACCCTCAGCAACATTATTTTTGTTGCACATTAACGATCTGCTTAAACATTTGGGTATGTTGTAGATGACAGCACTGTTGCTTAGAGATATTTGTCCAACACTCGGATGATCCTGTCTCTTGCGGCGTTTGATCTTTGCAGGCAGTCTCCGAATTGGGTGATGGCAATCAGGTCAGGTTTAATGCTGCTAAAATCCAGCCTTTTTTTCCGCTAAAAGCAGCTAATTTTACCCGGCTCCATTTTTTCGAGACATGACCGTAACAATAACGGACTATCCTGAGCATCTTGGCGTTACGTTTATATCGAATCTCAATTTTGGCCCATACATTGAGGCAAAGACACAGATGGCTTGCCAAAAAGTTAGGGATCCTTAAAAAAGTTGAGAACGCAATTTACGCCGGAACAGCTGCTCAACTTGTATCTTGTATCTATCAAGTACTAGCTTGATGCACTAGAGCCGATCGAAAAATAGGCGAAGAGAATATACAAATTTTTATTGCTTAGAAAACACGCTCTTCCTAGTTTAAAAAACTAAGAAACTCGCTTTATTTATAAACCGAACTAAAAAAGTAACATTAATTTTTACTTATTAGTTCTAGCATGTTTTTGAAAGTTTATTTTATTATTTTAATACTTCTCTCTGTTTCTCGTTAATTAGTGTTTTCTCTGATCTGCAGACTCTACAATGTAAGTCCCAAAATGATATAACTTCTAATGTACATTTTTAATTAAAATCCTTTTAGTTTGCGGTGCACTGTACCAACATTATCGTATAAATTGTACCTGTATTTAAGACCGTCGTATAATTAAGCTGGTAACAAACCTACATTAGACGGAGTCAAAAAACCTGTTTTGCTTTGCATAGATAATTTTATTATTGCACATGCTTGTTTTGTTTTGACGAATACAAAACAAAAATTATAGGTGTTCTGTTAGATTTTTTGACTAGAATTTCTACTTTCACGGTTCGATATTATCTTGTTAGTTATATGTAGTTTTATCCTCATTTGAGTCATCTTGACTGACTGAAGAATCCATACTTAATAATATAAATGTGAAAGTAACGTCTGTCTGAATGTTACGATTTTACGCCTAAACGACTGAATCGATGTTGATGGATTTTGGAAAAGAGATAGATTGAATCTTAAAGAGGACTAAAGACACTTTACCCCCATGAGAGCAAGTTCCCTTGGAACAATCAGAGTATTAAATACTTTATTTTTGGGTCTTATTAGTCTTTTTTGGAAGGCATATTAATCTGTGCCGATAATTTCATCGGGTGCTGATCATTAAGGTCGTTTGCCTTCGACCTTACAGCAATAACCAACTCATTTCCTAGTCTAATATTTTATTATTTTTGGCCACCCGACGTGGCTACACCGTGGTATGGCTCAGTTACAGTACCAAAGTCATAACCTTTGCTTTGAAACGCAGGTTGTTAGTGTCATGACATGACTTTGAATTTGAAACCCACTGGCAGTATATGAAAACAAGTGTAAAATATTGAAACTGAAAAGCGGACCAATGGTGTTCTAGTTCAATTTTTTTTAAGCGTGTCCTTAAATACTTTAAAGGTACACTAATACCTAAAACTATTATTTTAAGTAGCTTTTGCAAGTAGCTTTGCCTGCGTGAATGTCTGAAATTATCCCAAGAGAACGCACTCCTAGGGTAAAGAGTATCCCGTGTCCTTCTCGAAAGGTTTACTTAATCTTTATACCAAACTACTCGATAATATTAATCTAATTTTAGTTCACGGTGTAGGCACGAAGACGTAACAAACAGGCAGATTAGAGACACTTAATAGTATAGATGGATGTCCAAATGTACATTAATACAGATACATGTATTACAGAGATAGCTTTGCTAACAAACTTTAATACTCGTCTCTAGTCATAAAATAGGGTTCGAGCGATTAAGTAGTTAAAATAATGTTACTTGAACCATGTTAACAAGCTAAGTTGATTAAACTTTTCGCATTATTAACATGACTTTATTTAGTTTTATCTTTAGTGATATCGTTTTGAAGTCATTTTATTACGTAGTTAACGTCAAAACTTGTTTCGTTGTATAAGTAATTATATTTATAAATAGTTTTGTTAATTTTATTCAAGTGGTGTGTTTGAGTTTTCAAGTGAGCCAAGGTTGCTAGTTGTTCCGGTAATCAAGAAATTTTAGCAAATGTTTTTGCTAGGTTAATATGGAGGAGAGAGTTGGCTGTCTAGCCTAAGTTATTTAGTGTCTACTATATTTAGATGGTCTGGCATTTAGTGATACATGTACAAACATTAAGTGGCAACATTTAAAGACATAAAGACATAAAGTTTAAATATATAAATTCGTGATACTTATTAGGTATTTGTCGGGCAAACCCAAAATGGCTCGAAATTCAAACAGTCTTGAATAAGTAAGATGTGGTCTACGTTACTAAAGTAAGGACAGGTTTGAGAAATAAATATTTCCTAAATTGAATAGGAAATATTTATTTCTCAAACCTCTATATTTATTAATCAACATTGCATAAAAATCAACTAAATCAAAATAATTCAAAATCTAAACGTTTTTAAACAAGTTATATTACCACCCACGATCTCTATCAAAAGTTACAAAGCGAATTCTATTAACTAAACAGCCGTTTTTGGAGCGGTGCAGCGGTTTTGGAGATTCAAGTTGACAATCATACAAACAGGTCAAACAAATTAGAAATTCTACCGTCTTCAGTGGCCGAATTGTTTTATTTGCATAAAGTTATTATTTATATAATTGGTATGATATATATAATCTAAGGCTTGGGTGACAGAATTATTATTTTATGTACGCATTTTTTATACAAATTAGAAATCGACGTCTTTATTTCCTAAAAAAGGTGTCTAAAACTAATAAATAAGATGTTTGATCTTAGATTCATAAATGTCTGTTATTATTCTGTATAAAAATGTGCTAAAATTTTTTTTGTATCGTTTGAAATATTTTTCCATTAAAATCCTTTTATTTCAACTAGAGACCCGCCCGGCTTCGCTCGCAACAAATTATACACAAAAACCTTCCTCGTTTCTCGCTCTTTCTATTGGTGAAAACCGCATGAAAATCTGTTCAGTAATTTTTGAGTTTTTCGCGTACAAACGCGGCGCGGGACTTTAGTTTATAATATGTAGTGATGGATTATGTACCGATTAAGTGAAAGACTCGGCGTCCTCCAAATTCTACATGGTCGTAAGGGGAACACTGGACAGAAACCGGTGGAGGCAGATCATCCGCTTCAGATGTTGACCACGATCCTCAGACATGAGGGACGGACTTAGAGAGAGATGTATTGATGATTAAATTTTTATGGCGCAAATAACTATGTATCCATTTAATCCACTTTCATCAACCACATTTTTGGCATCAATTGACGATATACCTTAAACTAAACAAATAAAACATTATTTACAATATTTACCGTTTTAAGTAATACTACCTGAATATCCTCTTAAACACGATCCTTCGAGCCGGATACCTAATGATACTAAAGAAGTATGAAGTTTTGTATGTTACACGTCCAAAAGAATGCAAATTACCTACACCATTTACATTATTATCATCATCAATTTTCGTTTTAGATGAACTCGTAACAATATTTTGACAAATTCAAGTTTATAAACGATAGATCATAGATTTGTTTGATTTAACTAAAGTAAATGTTAGCACACAAAATGGTTGACGGCCAACTATTTTTGGTTTGACTGATAAAATGTAAGCACAATGTAAGCAACAGAGATTTACATTGTCTATCCTTATCTCTGTGTAATCACATTTTAAGGTATATATAGATTCCTAAGCGATAATACTACTATACACTTGGCCGACTAGAGGACTAGTAGGCGCTATAATAGACGAGCTGCCGGGCGACTTGTCACCGACTCTAAATTTTGCCGGATAGTCGGCTTTACCGTCTAATCGGTTTATCTTTATCATTTACTTATGTTTCTACTTAAATACTTTTAAATTTATTTATTTTTACGACGATACGCTCGCGTTTGGTCACTTTCTCACTCTGTTAAGCGATGATGGTCGACGGTGAAGCACGCTTGCCTTGAAGTAACCTATTCATTCACTCTTGACTTTAGTTGAAAGTACATACAGTTTGATAGAACGCAATGTTTCTCTAAGACTGATTTAGTTATTGAAAATATTTTTCCTCTATTCCTTTAACTCATTAAGTGGAGACTTGTCCGCACCTTTTTCTGATATAACGCCAACTGTAAATGTGGCCGGATAGTTAGCTTTCCCAAACTATTCGGCCACCACATCAGTGCGTCATCCAGTTGGTCCATCTCTAATAGAATGTCCATTCATTCATGGTAACTTGTTGTTATTGCCAAATTAATTGGGGATCACGATTCAATGCATGCAATAAGCATGAGTGCTAGTGACGAACTTTGTTTGAACTCTGAACATTAGCCAGACTGTCTGGCATGACTGTGAGACTAAGATTGCCATAAGAATATTAATAAATAATACGTTTATGTTTATATTGTGTTTAAAGTAAACTGAATATTTACAAAGGATTTCAGTTCTCTATTTATTCGAAGTCAAAATTATGATAGTTATCTAACATAGCGTTTGAACTTTTTCTAAAGGTAGAAGTTGGCCTAGTCGTTTTGAATTTTCTACAAAGTCAAAGCGCTTGAAGAAATTGGTATATACGGTTGAAGGTCACTTAAACAAACAAATTGTCACGTACATGGCTGTATCATTGTGCGCTGCAACTTTCAAGAAAAATAAAATTGCGATAGGTTTTTGGGAAAAATTGTTTCAATGTCATGAATGGACGCCTGGATCACTTATAATCAAAATATGATTTTTCTTTCTTTCTAATTCAAATAAAGTTAAATTATATTGCAAATTACAGAGAAATTCCTCGGGGGAAACAATTTTTAGAACGTAACTAACTTTACAAATTACTTCGCGTGTACATATATTTATTCCATATTATTTTCTCGGGCATTTTTCGGTGCTTGGGGTCATGACTCAAGCAGGGGTTATCATACCCTTAAGTTACCACAAACGATTCGACGATTCGGCGTAAATAATATGAACGTAATATTTGCATGTAGGTACAGTCAAATAATTACGCATAACCCATATATTTTCGTGAAAAAACGGTAATTACGTTAATAAGAGAGTTATATATTAGTTTTCATCAATCACTTTAAGAAAAATCCCTTATACATTTTGTGTATTTTTCATACATTTTTATGCTTGTGGCTGTACTTGTTTCCACGAACATGGTAGATAACAATTTGACAGTAGCTGCATCTTTTTTAGTCAGTAGCAATAAGGGTGGTATTCGTAAATCAAGTTACTTACTTTCGAACGTTTGTCCATTATTTTAGAAATTAGCTATATCCGATTTCTTGCATGGAAGGAGATATTATTTCGGTTTTTAATTAGTAATTGGTTTGAACGTTAAATCGCAACGCTCTCAATTTGAGGCAGTTTTTGTTCGGTTTAACCCGGGATAATGGTACTGGGTTCGATGTTCATAGTATCGAACACAATATAATTACTATGTAAGGGTTCCTTATACCCGACTGAGGGTATGTAATAAGTAAAAGGACTTTCCTAATGTTGGAATGGAGCGCCTGTGTCATTTTATAGTGTGAAACTGTGTTGTAAGCAGTGTGCGTATTTTTAAATATAATGATCTGAAGTAACAATGCGATGTAAAGATATATCGTATCAATTAGCCATTTAGAAAAAATAAAATGTAAAAAGAAACAGGACAAAAAAAACATTTTTTTACAAAAAATGGATAAGGAAAAATTTCGGTTGTTTCATCTGTGCGCTTAAGATAATATTCTTCATATTATTGGTAGGTAAACTGTACCAACAACAACGAGAGATTTATTTATTATTCACTCTACTAATTTAGGTATTACAAAAAATATTGCTAAAACTTAAGACTCTTCACTAAAATTTTACTTTTACGATTATACTTAATACTAGGTTAAATACATTTACAAAAACTCAATCACAATCGAACCTACTTAACTTTTGAAAGGTACAGCGATTCTCAATGTAAAATTGAATTTATTGATCCGTGACGATCGTCTTTGATGTTAACAAATTATATTACAAAGTAAATTTTACACTGTGAGATTATATGCATGTAATTTTTGTAACAAGTAAGGGTAAACAAAAAAGTTGGTGAAACTAATCAAATAGAAAATATATTATATTTATGCAGTTTTTACCGACTTTAAAAAAAGGAGGTAACGATTCCAAACATAATATATACAATTAACCTATTATAATTTCAACTACTATAATATTATAATTTTCAATTACTATATTATAATTTCAATACAAATGTCCAAATGAAATAACTAAGTTCATACATACTAGCTTTAATAATGTATACGAAAAATGTAAATACACAATTAGTAAAAATAGCTTCAGTAAACGTAACACATGTCCTTGGGCCAATGAAAAACTTAAAAAGATGTGCAGGAGGCGTGACTCATTGTTTAATATATGGCTCAAAGATGAAAATAACCCACAAAAAAGATTATCTATACTATATATAATATTATAAAGCTGAAGAGTTTGTTTGTTTGTTTGTTTGTTTGAACGCGCGAATCTCAGGAACTACTGGTTGAAATTGAAAAATTCTTTTTGTGTTGGATAGTCCATTTATCGAGGAAGGTTATAGGCTATATAACATCACGCTACGACCAATAGGAGCGGATCATAAATGAAAAATGTTACAAAAACGTGAAAAAATATTCCTTTTTGAGAGCTTCCATTGCGTGCGCTGCGTAAATGGTTTAAGTTACGCAAATATCATGTATGATGGAATTGTTTCTCTTTAAAAGTTCTAAAAAAAAGTCCGTGACACCATATGTCTATCTTTAAAGGTTGACTCACAATAGCAAATTTTATGTTCTAAATTTTAATTAGATCAACGCTGCCGGTAGAAACAAAAGGTTGGTTGCATTCGTATAGTAGTATAATATTTCTTATTCAAATAAATAGTTCAACAAGTTGGTAGGTAGGGTAGGGTAGTGTAGGGTAGTGTAGGGTAGGGTAGTGTAGGGTAGTGTAGGGTAGTGTAGGGTAGTGTAGGGTAGGGTAGTGTAGGGTAGTGTAGGGTAGTGTAGGGTAGGGTAGTGTAGGGTAGTGTAGGGTCGGGTAGGGTAGGGTAGTGTAGTGTAGGGTAGGGTAGGGTAGGGTAGTGTAGGGTCGGGTAGGGTAGGGTAGTGTAGGGTAGGGTAGGGTAGGGTAGGGCAGGGTAGGGTAGGGTAGTGTAGGGTAGGGTAGGGTAGGGCAGTGTAGGGTAGGGTAGTGTAGGGTAGGGTAGTGTAGGGTAGGGTAGTGTAGGGTAGGGTAGTGTAGGGTAGGGTAGTGTAGGGTAGTGTAGGGTAGTGTAGGGTAGTGAAGGGTAGTGTAGGGTAGGGTAGTGTAGGGTAGTGTAGGGCCGGGTAGGGTAGTGTAGGGTAGGGTAGGGTAGGATAGGGTAGGGTAGTGTAGGGTCGGGTAGGGTAGGGTAGGGTAGGGTAGGGTTGGGTAGTGTAGTGTAGGGTAGGGTAGTGTAGGGTAGGGTAGGGTAGGGCAGTGTAGGGTCGGGTAGGGTAGGGTAGTGTAGGGTAGGGTAGTGTAGGGTGGTGTAGGGTCGGGTAGGGTAGGGTAGGGTAGGGTAGGGTAGGGTCGTGTAGGGTAGGGTAGGGTAGGTAGTGTAAGGTAGGGTAGGTAGGGTAGATAAATGTTTGGTCTTTTTATGGCAAAACAAAGTTTGCTGGGTCAGCTAGTTATACAATAAATATAGAAATAAAACAAATAAATACATACATTACATAAAAAATAAACATATAATGATGGAAGTTTCTCAAAATTTCAAAAACAGCAAAAAGATTTGGAGCATTGTGAATAGTTTAACCGGCAAAATTATGCAACGTATTGAACACGTTTTGCTTACAACTTTTCGAACGAATCCATTGAAATTGGCCAACACTTTTATGACTGAATTTAACTCGAATGTCAGTAACCTAGGCAACTCTTGCGATGTGCCTCTTTTAGACAAATCAACGTATGAGATAGTTCCTGATAGGTCGATAAGAGCGAAACCTGCACGAGAAGATACGGTGGAATTCATCATCAAACAAATGAATGATAGGATACGTTATTAGAAGTAGTTGATAAACACATGTATATCGGTCTAGTGGTTGATAGCCGATTCTGTTGGGGACCTCACAAAGACTGCGTATGCAACAAACTGAGGTCTATCCTAGGCAAACTTAGCATACTAAAATATAAACTGCCTTATAAAACGCTAAGAATGTTATACATGGCCCTAGCAGACTCGGTTATCAACTATGGACTCAGCAGCTATGGGAGAACTTATCATACATACTTGACAGATATCTATAAGCTACAACGAAGAATATTAAAAGTAATTACGCCTAAACATATAAACAAGAAGTTCGAAAATAGTGACGAAGATCTTTTTAAATACTGTAATGTTATGAATGTGTTCAATAAAGTCGAATTTTTCACTCTTACTGAAGTAAATAGACCGGAGCTGCTAACCGAAAAAACAAGATCTGACTTTCTTAGAAATATAAAACTTAAACATAAATACAGCTTACCAAAATACAATAATGTGTACGGGATGAGGGTTGCAGAATACTTGGTACCTCTTTTTCTTAATAAGCTTCCGGAAGACTTGCAAAATTTGAACAAAAAGGGTTCGAAAGGTTGTAAGTACAAATTAAAACGTTTCCTAACACAGTAAAATTCCCCAAACAATTTATCTTTTAACAAAATTTATCGATGTTTATTATGAAAGTATTTTATATGTAATTTATTTATTTTATTTTATTTTTTATTTTTATTTTATTTAGGTACTCCAACGACTTATTCACTAGTACATATTACATAAAAGAACTTATATATCTATAAGTATGGTGAATTTGTCACTTAAAGAAGTACACAGCTTACACACAACATAAGTAAAAAATACATACAAGAGAACTTTTCTTAGTGATTTAAAATAAACTAAACATAATTTTGGTTCTAATAACATATAAATAAGAGCTACTTAATCCTAGGATGACAATACTAAGAAAATACATCATCAGATTTACATAATCAATAAAGAAACAATTGATAAGCTCAGCTTAATTTTATTGCATTCAATAGGTATACGTAAAACGACTGCAATAAACGTGATCAAAATTTTATGATGAGTTAGTTAGAGAGATCATAAGATTTTTACGGAATTGGTTAAAAGTGTCAGCAAAGATGTCAATGTTGCTGCTATTGTGGATTTTATTATAATAATTTAATTTAATCATAAATATATAATATTGTATTTACGCAGCATTGCAATTTGTAATTTAATTTTAAAATAAGCGGCTCGCCATCACACAGTTAAGCCCTGTGAGGTTTTTGTTGTGTGGCTAAAACCAAATGTAAAATAGGTTAAGTATTTTGGAAATAAATGATGATAAATGATAACCGTATACGTTACTCTATATGGGCTTCTAAATACGTGTGCCAAACTTCATAATTGTATGTTTTGGTTTGTCCACGCATTCCGCCGAAACTACTTATCGGATCATGATCATTATTTTTGTGTTGGATTGAGTATCTCTCAGAACCAGAATCAGAATCAAAACTGTATTTGTAAAACATAGGTTACACAGCAGTGTACACCATTAAAGATACTCAACTCAACTTAGGGAATTAATAGTAAATAGTGCAAGTTTCATCAAAATCGGTCCAGCAGTTTTCAAGATATGTAGCATACAACCGAACTCCTTTGCGTCAAACAGCACGATTGTGTAAATTGAGTTATTATGGGGTCAATTCTTTAGGTACCTTATTTTAGAACTTGCTCGCTTGAAATATTAGTGATAGTGTTTACACACTATCACTAAAATTTACTAAACTAACTAAAAATAGAGAAATAAATATAACTTATAAAAAAATAAACCGACTTCAAAAGCAAATCACCCCTAAAAAGTGCAAAATAACTTTCGTTTAGAAAGTCGGTTTCCAAAAATGATAAAAAAAGAGGTACCAAAGACACCGACTTGCAAAACGAAAGTTATTTAGCACTTTTTTTGTTTTGCTTTTGAAGTTGGTATTCTTTTTTGTGAAAACGTTTTTATTAGTAATTGAATATTGGGTAAAAAGAGTGTCTGTGGAGTTTATTCTCCATAGAGATCTACGCTTTGGAACGTTCAATTATGTAGCCTCTTCATCTTTTTGACAGACTGAACTTGGCAATTCAAAAGTGCCCGCCCGTAAATGGTTTAATTGAAATAAATGGTTTGAGTTTTAGTTTCGCAAACATAGCAGTGAAGAATTTTAATAAATTAGACGCATTTCGCGAAGAATTTTAATTAGTGAAGTTTAATGAAGTAGTAAATATCTTAGGTGTTTCTACAAATTATGAATTAGTTTAATCCTACTGATACCTACCAACTATAATTATGAAAGTTTGTATGCCTGGAATGTTTAATTAACTGCGCTTCAACGGGTTTGACGGCACATAGATTAAGGACTTTTTGTCTTGGTACTAAGTGGGATCATTTCAAAAATAACATGCGGGTGAAGTCAGTGGCAATAAAAAGTGGTATGAAATAAAACACTTTAAAATATTACTTTCATAAAGTCACACTCTTTTGGCAGATACTGCTGAACGAAATAATATAATCTCATTTTCAATAGGATGGGTGTGTACTTATATACCATCACCATCCACCATCTCACCATCTCAGAAGATAGAAAGCGGATTAATAGGTGGAAAATATTGAACTATACTGTTTTTTTTTCGTAGACTAAACTGATAGCTGCTAATGACCTTATTTTTTTATTGTTGTAATCGCGGCGCATAGTGTTGTAGGTAAGGCTCAATCATAAGTGATTCATTCAATCGATATGACATGACTCCACAATTTAATTTTACTTATATGTGAAAATAAACGTTTTATGAATATAAACGTAATATATTTAAATACAACAGTATTCATACACATAGTACATAAACTTTTATTGCGTTAAATATGAAATAAATTATAAAATAAATGCGATCGATAAAATGAAGTCTGACATAAAAGAGGTGAAACTTAATAAGGGCCGCTAGTTTCTAAACAATTTTATTTTTCCGTGATATAGTTTCATTTTCGATCTATTTCGATTTTCGGTTAATTTACAATCACTCAGGATAGTCAGGATACGTCACTATTTTTATGAAACGATAATGTGACAATCCCCCAAATGTCAGTTTAGTCTACGAAATTAAAAATCACAGTATAGTAAGTAATAGGTATTATGAAAATAGTTTCTAAATCTAAGACCACACGACAATATCCAAAATAAACATAAACAAAAGTCTAGATGCAAATATAATAACGTACATAAGGTGAGAGCCAAAACTACTTAAGTACCTATATCTCTTTCATTTGTCATCGCAGTATGCATGTCCGCTGCCAAATTGCAGCAAACCTCTGTGAGACTCTTACGTACGTGCGGTTGATAAGTACAATAATTATAATGATTGGATGGGGAAAGGTCAGGTTGGTAACAGATGTAAGCTTTCTAAGAGGACGATCACGTCATTAGGATTCAAAAAAGTACGATTTAGGTTGTTTTGTTTTACTACAAGATGACTTTTAATTTATTGACAGTCTTACAGGGTGTGAAAGTAGGTGCTCATGAATATAAAAAAAAAACTGGCCAAGTGCGAGTCGAACTCGCGCATGAAGGTCTCCGTACCATTATCGCAAAAAATCTGCAATAAAATCTCGTTTGTTGTATGTTGTATTATTCTGTTTTTAGTATTTTTTGTTATAACGGCAACAGAAATACATCATCTGTGAAAATTTCAACTGTCTAGCTATCACGGTTCATGAGATACAGCCTGGTGACAGACGGAGAGACATACAAACAGACGAATCGTGGAGTCTTAGTAATAGGGTCCCGTTTTTTTCCTTTGGGTATGCAACTCTAAAAAACTACACTTGAGAGTATAACTCACAAGCAATTTATTGTTATTATACTTATATTTTAAACTTATTGTTATTATACTTATATTTTAAACTTATTGTTATTATACTTATATTAAAGTTTGTAATCAAATAATACTGTATGCGATGTTTAAGTAGGTACGGTAAGTTCTTGTTAGAAACACGTAAAAACTAGTGTAAAATTCGGTATATTCGGTATATTTGACAGTTTCTTTCGTTTTATCCAAAATTACTTTCTTAAATTGGTGCACGCAGCGTTTGAAAACTCTGCGAATCGTATGATATCACAACAGTGCACAATCAGCAACGATCAACCCAATTATGGTATTCCGACCGCTCGCTACATTAATGTGTTCACGACGATAAGAGATATCTACTATGTTAAACAAATATACTCCATCAATGAGCATACTGGTACTGGTCAAGTTACGAGTAGCGTACAACACCACAGGGTAATTAATTCAGCTGGTCGATTATAGTCAACTTCGCACGCTCTTAGTCTGTGACTAAAATAATATATGGAATGGACAATTTATGCATGGAAAGATGATAAATTATAGAGGAGGCACACACTTTTTCGAGTACCGTACCCAAAGGGTAAAAACGTGACCATATTACTAAGGCTCCACTGTCAGTCTGTCTGTCTATCTGTCACCAGGTTGTATTTCATGAACCGTGATAGCTAGTCAATTGAAATTTTCATTTAAGATGTATTTATGTTGCCGCTATAACAAAAAAACCGGCCAAGTGCGAGTCGGACTCGCGCACGTAGGGTTCCGTACCATAATTGCAAAAAACGGCAAAAAAATCACGTTTGTTGTACCGGAGCCCCACTTAAATATTTATTTTATTCTGTTTTTAGTATTTGTTGTTATAGCAGCAACAGAAATACATCTTATGTGAAAATTTCAACTCTCTAGCTGTCATGGTTCATGAGATACAGCCTGGTGACAGACAGACAGACAGACAGACGGACCGCGGAGTCTCAGTAATAGGGTCCCGTTTTTACCCTTTGGGTACGGAACCCTAAAAATACTAAAAACAGAATAAAATAAATATTTATAGCTACAACCTTGGGGTCTAGTGAATAGGTTTCTTCTAGGCAAGCGTGCTTCACCGTAGGCCATATCATCGCTTAACATCAGGCGAGGTAGAGGTCAAACGCGAGCATATCAATAAAAAAAAATTAAGTTGGGCGGCTCCCATACAACAAACGTGATTATTTTGCGATAATGATACGGAATCCGTATAAAGATGAATGATACGGAATAATCAGTGCGCGAGTGTGACTCGCATTTGGCCGGTTTTTATAATTTAATATTCCACTAGCTTCTGTGAACGGCTTCGCCCGCGTATAAAGTGTTTTTTTATCCCAACGGAACATTATACCGGGTTGAAATGGTAGCTTAAGTGCTATTCCAGACTATAATCTATCACTGTGTCAAATTTCATCCAGATCCAGATCCATTCGCCCGTTCTGTCGTAATTAAGTAACAAACGTACATACATCAATCCAAGCTTTCGGCTTTATAATATAAGTAAGACTTGCAGACGAAATTGGCACATTATTAATCTTGTGGCACAAAAGTGAGCTTTTGAATAATTTTAATAATGACATCGAGCGCCAGGCATTCATTCCATTCTTTTAGAATGATAAGACCCAAATAAAATCGTGTTACAATACCTATTGTTTAAGGTTTAAGCGAAAATTTAAAAACATCCAAGCGTTTTTTATGGAAGAGTAATTTTCTCGCTTAGCGGTTTTCCTCAAGCAAACTACCTCGCACACAAAACGAAAAGGTAACTTTAGCTTAGATATCACAACAGTCTATTGAAGTATACATTTATCCATCTCAGAGAACCGAAGCTTTATTGACTCAACAGAGAGCAGGCGTTTTAATATGAGACGACTTCAGAATTCAACCAAGATCAGCAATCTAAACGTGTCCGAGCTAGCAAGTAACTTTGTCGTTCAAACGCGCACAAACTACGTCACCCGCATAGCCGTCTACATGTATATATCTTATCGAAGTTGAAGCAATTCTCATACATTACATAACGGTTTTCAAACTACTATTGCTGAACATATAGCTCGCTTAGGAGAGTTCTGAGGAGTTTGTGCTGTATCTGAGCCCAAACTTGCTTTACTGGCGCTAGCTACTTGCAGTATTATGAAAGCGTTCGCTCTTCTGATCACAGTGATTTCCGATGTGATTCAGCCCCTGAGAGATTTATTGAATATCTATGAAGATTAAACTTGCTTTGCCTTAATAACGCTAATTTAAAATGCATTTTTGAAAGCTTCACCCAATAAATAAAATGACAATTTCTCAATCGTCATAATATAACTTTTATTTTGTTAATATTCATACATGGCAGTTTTATAATTTATTTTCTATGCAAAAGCTGTCAAACAGCAATTTTGATTCCTGTTTAAACTTAAAGATTGAAAGATCAAACAAACATAAAAGTGTAAACATATAAGTGTTAAATATTTTTGAAATCACCTCACAAAACCCTTTGTTTTGATACCCCACACGATGGGTACAGAAGAAAAAAAGTTTGGGCCCTCGCAATATGGCGCCCAAAACCCGCCATTTTTCTATTTTCCAATTGGATTGTAGCCAATGACACTCGCAGGGTGTCGATTCGAACAACGAATTCAGACAACGAATTGATTGACGTAAGAATCATCAAAATCTGCCAACGCGTTTCGTCCTAGAAAGCCATATAGGAACAAACATACATACATCCATAGACTGATAAACTCATTACCCTCCTTGGGCAGTCGGGTAAAATGGCGAGAGTTTATATTTGTATGTATATAGTACCTAATTTGAAATCGATTTGTGGGATATGAACGGTTTGTATCAATCCACGAACTTCTCCTCAATCACAGTGATTATCGTCATTCCGTTTGAACAGGAATTATTGGAAACCTCTGTGATTAGACTCGTCTTTAACGAGGTTTTGAATCATATTGAGGATATTGGGTCCGGATTTATTTCCATCGAGATTTGCTAATTGTTCCAAGATTTTGATTTTTCAGGGATTTTTTTTTAAATTAAGATTTCTTATTGAGGGAAAATTTTAATTACAATACTTTTTAATTTAACGCACTTTTGAGCTCCACTTAAGAATATGTGTGACATATACTTTTTAGATATATATCAAAATACTCTTTTTTACTTCAACAAAAAACAAAAAAAAAAAATATATATATATAAAAATAATGCAAAACTGCAGTCAAGAAATAAATTCGATTATATGGGCTGCCAAGTATTTCTTATAATTCCATTAAAAAACACGCTAAACAAATTGTAAGACGCCTCAATTTCTTTCCTGTGGCCGTAAAAATACCAGAGGCACTAAAATTCTGCATTTTTAAAACAGATACATTGAAGCTAAGTGAGTGCACTATTATCAAACACAGTTGCAACATTTTATGGGTACAAGAGTTTTCATCGCAGAATGAAGTGTCTCCAAGCATTTTTCTGTACGAATGGACGTGAAGGTCGTATATTTTACAAGTAAGTTCCGTCACATAAATAGTTTTACACCCGTCTTGGTTTCGTGAATATTTTTAGACCCACGATTTTATGACGTTTTTATTTCTTTATTTAAGCTTCATGTAAAAAAGGGTTTTCTCCAGTTTATAATTATTCAAAAGTTGAAAAGAGAGTTTATAAGTTGATAAATTCAACCAATTCCATTAAAGGTAATTTGATTATGACCAACTTTTATATTCGGACTTGAACCCTTATGTTTATCAATTGTAGCATTCGGTAATATCGAACTGTTTCTGAAGATTCTAAAGAGGATTAAGCAGACGGTTACCGCTTTCAAACCGTGAAAGGGTCTTTCATGTTTAGCGGTGAAAGACTACGCTTTGTTGTTGGCTAAGAAGCAGATGTTACAAAACAGAAATAATATCTTTGACACCAAAACCTTGAGGCTTTTACGAGATTTATTTTGTATTTTGTCCCAACTTGTTTACATCGGGAAAAATCAAAAATCTTGCTTAATATTCCCCATTATTCAAAAGCACTCGCATGAAAAAACGAGGAAATGTTTATTTTGAAATTTAGAACACAATGACACCGTGAATGATAAAACTATTTCCCTAATATTTATATTTACCAGTAAAAAATGTTTCACAAGTTTAATTTCTCCATAATTACTTTACCTGATCTAGTGGTAGGTGAGTATACTGTATATAAAAAGTGTGATAATCAAATCATACAGTCAGTGAGGCCTGAAATGTGTCCTAATTTTAGACGAACCAACTAAAGAGACGAGTCGTGCGAAAAATGAGTGCTTACTGAATAATTAAATTGGGTCAATTTTGAGACTGAATGAACGAAACTTGGTCAGAGTGGCAATGCCCGTATTTTTATGGAGCTTTTACACATTTTTTTTATTGACTTCAATTAAGTTATTTAAAAAAACATACATACATACATAAACTAAACAAAATAAAAAAATGCTTTCTAATATTACCTATGCACCGTATAAGATGGTTACACCCTAACTACAACGGACTAAAATGCTACGACTTATTTGGATGAACATTACCGAAAAAAATCGTACGAAGATAACACTGCAAAATGACAAAACATCATGTTTTTTTTTTTAATTCATTATTTTTTCGTATTCTTTTCAGTAAACCCTTTCATTTGATACCCATATTATGGCAGTGCAAAAAAAATCACTAGTCCACCATCTTAGGCCGTCCGCCATATTAGATTTAGAATGACGTCACTTAGCTAACCATGCATTGTCATCCAAACTAAACGTGTATGCAAAATTTCACCTTAATCGGTGGAGGATAACTGCTTTGTGTTCGTGTCAATTCAGTTGCCAGATTTGACACGAACACACTTACATACATACAAGTTAATTAAAAGCTTGTGAAACTTTCGAATTAACATTATTAGGTTCTTTTTTCTAGAAAATTGTTTCATACTGAAACTATTTCGGGCATAAGCGGCTTTTAGGAAGAAAATACAGTAATTGCGATTTTAATTAGGGTATTTAAACTTGTTATTACTGGGAATGTTTTTCTTTATGAGTCATAAAACTAATATAGTGTACTACTTTTACCATAATCTGGACTCGGATAAAATTTATTGCTCTAAACGAGAAGAAAACTTGAAAGAATTTCTTATACTGAAAATTGTTGTAGTTCTCATGATGCTGAAATAGATTCTAGAATGTACGTCAGTAACAGCTAAAAACCAGAGGTTGTCTAGCATTCAAACTTTTAATATTTAAAGTCAAATGCCTTTAATTTTTTTTTTATTTGGTATCTTCACAAGTTTTGTTGTGCGCCAACTTTGTCAAATAAAGACTGGTTTTTTTTAGTTTTTTTTTAACTATTATTTATTTTTACTTTTTAGTTCAATTAAAGCTTGTTTACACACAACAATATATATATATGCACCTACCTCTCTGTGATGCGAGTAGGTAATTAGCGTAGCGCATATATAAAAAACACAAATCCTTATGATCCTGGTAAGGATAATGGAAAATATATTATTGGATTGGAATATATATTATTGTAATATATAAAATTATTGCATTTTCATCTGTCCTTGATAATTGTGCAAAGTTTCAAATTAATCCAACGTTTAGAAAGGGGTGAAAATCACGTTCAAAGATTCCGTTATCTATATACACAGATACATACATACGATCAAGCTAATAAAAGCGTCTTAAGAATAGAATCATATGTATATGTGTAAACCTATTTTTGACATAAAGCAACGCGTACAACCGTACATCCCGTGTACCGATCCTGAAAAGTATTCGTAAATCGCTCGCTACGTGGTACGTACTACCAAAATACTCGTAAAACCTTTTAAGTGAAGACCAAAATCCTTATCTACCCATAACTACCGTTCGGGAAATCTCCAACAGTTGTGTTTACTTGGTTCGACTTCGTCGTCGTTTCGTTCGGTATCAAAAGAACATTACGGAAGATCGTTTTTTTTTAATATGTGCATTTATTGCTTTTCGCAACTGGGTTATACTGTTAGGGCAAGATTTTCGGGGTCGAGTTTTATTGTCTAATGGAAAGACCAGTTTTATGATAACTACGGATATGTTATGAAGATGTTTCTGGTAGGTATGTGAGTATGTCATCGTTTTTCAAACATTTTCTTGAGCGTCACACAGGTTTAATTTATTTTAGTGCACTTTGATGAATAACGGCGCTTCAAATAATGGCGCATTTGTAATAGCTTGTTTTAAAGGACTTAAAAGCAAACATATATGAAAAAAAAACTGCAGACAAACTAAAGCGTAATCAAAAAATCGGAAAATTTTGGATAAAAAAGCCAACACTGGGGTGGTCGAAAACATGTGAAACTGATTTCATGGTCACAAATTGTATGTCGATGTTCATTACAGCCTATATTAAACAATTTGTTCAAGTTGCTACAGCTTGCAGTCTATGACTATGTACATGTCTATGTGAACTATGTGAATCTTAGATGCAGGTTCGTCATTGCGGTTCCATCTATTACCAGTTAATGGTCCCGGAAATTGAACGGTCGTGGTATGTCTTCCATATTCTAGGATTTGTGCCAGAACTAGGTTTTAGAGTTAGATTAAGACGTTCAGATACGAAATTTTAACCTTTGATTGATGAATAGGGGTGTTATAATGACGCAATGTAGGTTCCTACATTATACAGGCATCAATGATATTCTAGTAAACAGATACGTTATACACTCACAAAACAACCGAAAAAAGTGATCCGCACAGCAGCGGCAGCACACATACATACTTTTCATTCATCTGACATTTCACTATAAGTCGAAAGGGATGGCTTGATAAAACCAACAAGAAAAAAAGAGACAGCTATTGTTTGTCACTTGCGTGTGAATGTAAACAAACATTATTCTGACCACCAATGTTTTTTACTTAAAAAAAATAGTAAATTGAGGTGTATTGCGTACTTACATATGGTATGAGATCCCTTCTATTTTATGTACTTAGGTATCATAATTGGTAAACTTTCTAAATACACGCGATGGCATTTTTATAATTTTTATTTTTGTTTCAACAAAGCGTATCGCTCTTCGCCATGCGTGACATAGACTAAAGACTATACGTCCCAATTAGGACGTATTCGAGTCTTCACAATGCGCGCGCTCATAACATATCCGTTTACCAGAATATCATTGATTGGAATTATTATAGGACTAGCGACACACAGCTTGGCACGGGTGCAATTTAATTTCCGGTGAATCAAAAATAAAATACATTAAGTCAGGAATGGATATTGTTTTCGAAGTTGTTTTCCAGTATATTCTTTATTGCTGTGATAATAAAACTTGTTTGTGATCCTGAGTAATTTGATTTCACTGTACAGTTCTGTTTACCAAAACATCGGGAATTCTTAATTGCGTTTCTGATGTTTAACTGTATCGCGTAATTTAATCCAGAGCTCGAGTCTAATTCGGTATAATTTCAAGGGGTAAAGATCACCGGAAAACAACCCTTAGCTTGCCGCGAGTTTGAGTGAATTTAATTATATTTATACTGGGAAATGAACCGAATTAAAGCAGATAATATCAAGAAGGTTGGAGAATAAACCCGACCGCCTTGTGTAAATATGTTTGCGTATTTTAATATAAACCCCTTAAGTAATATTCATACGTTAATATTGCGACTCTGTGCTATGAAATTAAACCAAGATTTATAATCCTTTTGTTGGAAATTGTCCCAAAGTAACTTACTACCGGGATAAAAAGTATCCTATATCCTAATCCAGGTTGATTCTAATCGTGATTGATTAACTAAGATGTGGAGATTCACATTGTACTAGTTGGAGGTAGAATGGGTTTGCGTTGCCTGCTTATCACCTTTTATTAGAAATTGTCCCAAAGGAACTTACTACCGGGCTATAAAGTATCCTATAACCTAATCCAGGTTGGTTCTTATCGTGATTGATTAACTAAGAAGTGGAGATTCACATTGTATTAGTTGGAGGTAGAATGGTTTTGCGTTGCCTGCTAATCACCTTTTGTTGTAAATTGTCCAAAAGGTACTTACTACCGGGATAAAAAGTATCCTATATCCTAATCCAGGTTGATTCTAATCGTGATTGATTAACTAAGATGTGGAGATTCACATTGTACTAGTTGGAGGTAGAATGGGTTTGCGTTGCCAGCTTATCACCTTTTGTTGGAAATTGTCCCAAAGGAACTTACTACCGGGATAAAAAGTAGCATAATCCAGGTTGGTTCTTATCGTGATTGATTAACTAAGAAGTGGAGATTCACATTGTATTAGTTGGAGGTAGAAAGGGTTTGCGTTGCCTGCTAATCACCTTTTGTTGTAAATTGTCCAAAAGGAACTTACTAGCGGAATAAAAAGTATCCTATATCCTAATCCAGGTTGATTCTAATCGTGATTGATTAACTAAGAAGTGGAGATTCACATTGTATTAGTTGGAGGTAGAATGGGTTTGCGTTGCCTGCTTATCACCTTTTGTTGGAAATTGTCCCAAAGGAACTTACTACCGGGATAAAAAGTATCCTATATCCTAATCCAGGTTGATTCTAATCGTGATTGATTAACTAAGATGTGGAGATTCACATTGTATTAGTTGGAGGTAGAATGGGTTTGCGTTGCCTGCTTATCACCTTTTGTTGGAAATTGTCCCAAAGGAAGTTACTACCGGGATAAAAAGTATCCTATATCCTAATCCAGGTTGATTCTAGTCGTGATTGATTAACTAAGATGTGGAGATTCACATTGTATTAGTTGGAGGTAGAATGGGTTTGTGTCGCCAGCTTATCACGTAAGTACATTTAGTTATTCATCTTCTCATTCAAGTTCATTATCTCATTGGCCACACAAAGTACTGTAGGTATTAACGTATTAAACATGATATTATACTCGTAATATTGTATACTAGCTATCCCCCGCGGCTTCGCACCTGTCAACTGACTATCCTACCTACCCCTACCTTACCTACCTACCTACCCACTTGCCCTAACTATCAACCTAACTACCCTACCCTACTTACCTACCTACCCTACCCTACTTACCTACCTACCCATCTACCCACCTAGCCTAGCTACCTACCTACCCACCTACCCTACCTACCTACCCACCTACCCTACCATACCTACTTACCTACCAATTTGTTAAACTATTTCATTGAATAAGAATTTATACTACGATACGAATGTAACCAACTTTAGGCTGTACCGGCGATCTAATTAAATTTTAATTTTGCCATTGTGAATTAACTATGATAGTAAGATGTATTCCCTCGCGGGTTTTTTTAGGTTATAATGAGTACTTTAATCATGTAGTACATAATTTTTAAGTATCATCAATAGTTTTCTCAGCGCACACCAAATAGGTCATTAATTTTATAGGCAATATTTTGCTAGTTTGGGTTACATTATTGCAATTTTCTTAAGGATCTCTAAACTTAAACTTTTTAGAAAATAAATTATAGCCTGATAATGTATTAGTAGATTTTAACTATAATAGTTAAAATCGGTCCAGTAGTTTCGGAGCCTATTCGGTACAAACAAACATCTTGCCTCTTTATAATATTATTATTAAGTAAAGATTTGGAAATTCCATTTCATGAAATAATACCAATATGTAAGATAGAAGCCTAAACAACGAACTTGATACCTACTCGCAGTAGAATGGATCAGTTGTTCTATGAATCGCTGTCAATATCCTGTTCAACTGTTTTCGAAGTAAGATACGAGTAATATACGCTATGGAAAAGCTGTATTATTCTCTATCACACATAAAATAAATTATAATTCAACGGTATATTTGCTAGATATCATTTACAAAACGAACTTTGCTCAAAATTAAGTGTGCCACCAGCGATACAAATATCAGGTGCATTTGGTTAACCTGAAAACATATTTGATAATTATTCATCTACGTTACATATCAACATAAGTTGATAAACGTAAGAAAACAAACAAAAATGTATTATGGAGCTAAATAAAAAGTTAAGATTGAACTCTCTGAAAAGGGTATTCAACGCTCCTGTGGTACTCCTGGTATTACAGAAGTCCATAAACGGCGGTGACCACTTAATATTAGGTAGGCCGCCTGCTTGTTTGCAATTCTATGGCATAAATTGATTCAATATTGATGTCACGTCAAGTAATATTTTGGACATGCTATAAAGCAGCGCTTTTTAGGCCTCATGCTTAAAATCAATCGTTTAAGGGGTGGCCACACTCATTGTTCATCATCCTCTTTAAAATAAACCGAGGATTTGTATGACTACCAAGTAATATTTTAGACATGCTATAAAGCAGCGCTTTTTAGGCCTCAAGCTTAAAATCAAACGTTTTAGGGGTGGCCACACTCATTGTTCATCATCCTATTTACAATAAACCGATGATTTATATGACTAATACGTTATATTACTTGGTACTAAATATCATCAACAAATGATGACTTATAACTTACTAGCTTCTGTCCGCGGCTTCACCCGCGTGAAAAGCGTTTTATTACTCTATGCCATAGAGTAATAAAACGCTTTTTACGAAGAAGTATGTTCCAATAGACTTTATGGGAACATACTTCAGGTCATGGTCCAGCCACGAGCCAGGTTTTATACGGATTCGAAAGTATATAGAGTTACTCTCGCATTTATAATACAACTAGCTTCTGCCCGTGGCTTCGCCCGCAACTATAGTATTTTATCATACCAAGGGATATTCCCGGGATTAAAAGTATCATTATGTCCTTATCTAGGTTATGGTCCACCCGTGCCAAGGTTTATACGATTTTTTTCTCCCGATAAGGCATGAAAAGGTATCACACATACAGACAGACAGAGTAACTATTGCATTTATAATACAATATTAGTATGGATTATTCATGGTTACAAATAGAGTCCGTAACATATCATCTTTGTCACGAGACTCTTATACATCATCAAATGACTGTACTGAACAATGATTGTATAGTTCTAAAATAGTTTTATTACTACTAAATACAATGTAAAATATGTAATTAATTCTTTGCCTTCTATACTTATATTTGCCGGAAAAATGTGAATTTATTTAGTAGAACGTTCGTTAGTATCAGGTAGTATGGATAAGGTTTCCAATAAGTAATTATACATTCTCTCTTCTTTGTGATTAATAACATTATACCGAGGGCTTTTAAAGGTAATTTGAAGATCTGTTGTTGTATACCTAAACCTAAATATAATCAGCTTGTAATGTTTCCCCTCGGGGAAGTAGGCCTCTGTGAGAGGACGTGGGCGGGTAATCTCCCAATACAAGGCCCCAGTGTGAGTTGTTGTAGTGTAGTACATATACGAGTATATATACATATATTACGTACTAGCCTTTTTACCAAGGCTTTGCTCCCGTGGCTAATCCCACAGATACTGTGCATTTTTCCAGCATAAAAAGTAGCCTATGGCACTTGGCGAACAAACATTTTTGTCTCTTAACCTCTTCCCTGTCCAATGAGTCATATATGACTCAGGTTGTTTAACTATTGTGTCTGCTATTTGGACAGTGAACCCAACTAAGTTGGGGTCGGCTTCCAGTATAACCCAGCTGAGTACCCGTGTTTTACATGGAGCGACTGCCTATCTGACCTTCACAACCCAGTGACTGGTAAAACGATACCCCTTAACAATACTGGTGTCAGATCTCAGGTTTCTGACTACCCGTAACAACTGTCTAAGATCTTCAAATGACAGCCGGGACCATTGGCTTGGCGGGCTTTACGAGACACGGAGGAATCTTGGTATGTTGAAATAGTTACCCATCCACGGACCGACCTTGTCAAGCGTTGCTTAACCTTGAAGATCGACCCGTGTGGCTGTTATTATTTAGCCAGGAGTCTCTTAGTATTTAAATGTTTTTCATCTTACTATCTAACTTCTTATTATCACACTTATTTTATAAAGGGGAAAATTGTGAGTATGTGGTGTGTTTGTATGTTAGTTACTTATTTACGTTCAAACGGCTGAACGGATCTAGATGAAATTTGGCACAGAGACAGATTATAGTCTGGAATAGCACATAGGCTTTTATCCCGGGTGTATGCTCCCTTGGGATAACTTTCGAGTTTAGCGCGGTTTTTCGCGCTTCTGACAGCGGCACGAAGCCGCTGTCAGAAGCTTTATTAATATTATTATTTAAAACATTTTCTCGTGCCGCATCACTTCGACTTTTCTTTTGAAAATAGATATTATTATGTAGCCTCTATACCCAGCAAACGATCTAAAAATGTTAACCTCAATGTGGCAAATAATTAACCAAGCCACTTTCGCAAGTTGGCGTGGCTGCTTATTGTACAGCAATCAAATCTGAAAAGCCTTTTCCCCAACTACATTTATGGTGGAGTCGGCTTTCAGTAGGTATTACCGGATGCAGTCGAGTACCAGTATTTAACAAGAAACTGGGTCACTTGATACTTCTTCGTGAGACTGGTGTCAGATGTATTTTTGTTGGGGACACTGTTGATTCTGGCTTTCAGAAGTTGCAGTGGTTTGGGAATAGTGCGGTGGGATTGTTTGGTGTCAGTTATTATCATCTGAGTACTGAAAAGACAAAGATCGTCAAATGGCATTCGATACCAACGACTTAAGGTTGCACTAGTCGATCATTCTTCCATACAAACGTAGTCTGGCGACTAGTGGAGTAATCGCCACTAATCGCCAGACATCGTCACACATACGCATGTTTGACGATGTACGTTCAAAACAAAAAATGATATAATGTGTCTCATCATTATCTAGCCTTGTATAGAAACAAAAAAGTAAAAAAAAATATATTTGAATGTTATGAGCGTCGAAAGTTTCATATTTTAACGCATCATTGGGCGGAAATAAATACCATAAGAAGAAGGAAAATTGTAAAACAGCCACCATACAGGGAAAGATTAGTAGTTCACCAATCACAATGCAAATATTTTTATTTGAAAATATACATTTAGTCGTTTTTTCATGATATTCATACTCCCAAAGGTCTGTTTATAAAAATTCGCGCGCTCGATTCGGTCCTAAATCATCATCCATTTCGCTTCAAATTTGTTAAAGTGCTAATTTGTACGCGAACTAGCTTCTTACTGTTCATCACAGCATCTATCTCTTTCGCACGTGTTGTCAGATGAAATAACATTAACCCCACCGCCTAAAATAGTTCGTGCCGTCGACAAGGAGAACCTCAACGTGCTTTCCGTAAGCATTATCTCCTAATATGTTTTGCAATCACAATATTAATTATATTCTTATGAACCGCTCATATATTAGTGTATTTCACTTCCTTATTGCCCTTGCGGTTAAGAAGGAGTTTCTTGTTTAATTTTCTAGCTATAATTAGCAGAATGATAAACAAGATGTAACAAAAATAGATGGATGATGATGTCATTATGTCGTTGTATGGTACCAAAATAGATATTTGATTGAGCATCGTCAATGCGAGTATCGATAAATCATGTGTTTTTTTGCATAGAGTCTTTTGGCAATTACATTTGAAATTGTTTTTAAATACTAAGGAATTCATGATTGCTAGACTGTGACTAAAATTATCTAGATTTTAATTCAATTCCTGTTTTGTTCTACGTGCATATGTATTTTTCGGTAGATAGTTTAAAGTAATTATTTTGGAGTTTATAAATTTTAAATCATATACACGCGATACCATCTACTTATGGCAAAAAATACCATATTTCAAACGAGTTAAATATTAAAGTTTTAACAAAAACTTAAGAACAGACACAATCAGTGCCTAGGTATTAAATAAAATGCAGACATTTTTAAGTCGTTTGCAGATAATAAACACCACATTTATGTTTCAGTCTATTATTTATTTAGGTCTGTCAAGGAAGTCTGCATTTCAGTTTTTGTTTCACCATGTACTATTTTTGGATTCCAACTTACACGATTATTAACCATGGTTTTCAAATTAAGAATCTGAAATAAGAACTTTTCAAAGTCTACTTATAATTACAGTTACTTATAATTCTCAAGTTTTGGTAGGTATGCCAAGTTATAACCAATTAATAGGCAATATTATTCTTACTTAATTTTATAAACTTAAGCCATAGTTAATGAGCAAAGACTTATACAACAACACACCTAAGGAATGCGAATTCGTAACTAACCCACATTATTAACTAGCTAATATTTGACTTGTACAAATATTTTTAAAGGAGGTCTAAGTAGCGAAGATTGTCCATAATGCAGAATTGCAGATTCGTATCTGTGTTCAACAATTCCTGGTCACTGAGTGGCACGATCCATCTTGGCAAGACTGGAATCAAAATTTCCTGATAAATAAAATAAAAAATGTTAAAAAAATATTATTATTACACATGCATACATACATACACACACACATACACACACACAGACACACATACATTATTATTATACATTTTATTTTTGTCGTTTCAGATACACACATGTCTGACAACACCATCGGTTTCATGATAAAAGAAAAACCGCTAGTGTCAATTTTCTTGTTAATTTTAATTCATGTCATATGATCTATTGTTTATAGGTAAGTGATTTGTTATTTAGGTACAAAAAATCGAACAGAACGGAATGGAACGGAAGTCAGTAGAAAATAATTATATTTTACATAGTGTTAATATTTTTATTTTTGCTAACAAACATGATATTGATCTAATATTATGTAGGTAGGTCCAATATCTAAAATTCTGATAGGCGAATAGTTATTGGAAAGTTTATAAAAGGATCTGACATCGACAACCAATACCAATAGTTGCCAGATTTGCCTTAAAAAGATTTTAATACTGGTAATTTTTAATTTAATGTTCACCAAGGAACATTTAACGTTTATTAATAAAAAGCTAGATATATATATATATATAGTCTTAAAAACTTTCTCACCGCTGGGAAAGTTCTCCGATCTATGAATTGAGTGGGCTGTAATCCATCAGCCGGGCTGAGTGCGGGTTGGTAGATCAAATAAACTATTTATGATTAATATGTATGTATGTGTAGCTATTTGCTATACATGCCGCGCTAGGAGGAAGACAGCCTAGGACATACACATATCTTAATGTTCTTCAGAAAGACAGGTGCTTAGTACCAGATTTAAAGATCGTAGCGAAAATGGCGTCAGTTTTTGTCAGTGTTATACCAATTTAAAACTCTTAAATGGGAGAAGAAAACGGGTTGTACTTTAAATACTCGTATTTAATACTTAACGCTGCTATTCTCGGTAAAAATACCCACAGTATAGATCACATGAGAATTCAAAACAGTTGAACTAATTGTCCAATTATTCCACACAAAACATACTTGTTTCGTACATTCATACGGATATTGTTCGTTTAGCTATATTAGGAAAGAAAGAATTGTCGCCACATCTGGTGTAATAATATGGTTATTTTTAGCTCTGAAGGTTAGTCGTCTTATGTATGGATATTAGCATTTATAATGTTCTGTTTTTGTAACCTGACTGAGATTTCGTACTGCTTAAGTGTCTGTGTCACCATTATAGAATCTATGATTCTATTGGGGAATTAATTTTGAGTAATAAGTATAAATACAATGTATTAAGTACAAAACATTCCACATCATTGCTTAACGTCAGACAAAAATCCGATTAAAAGCTATGAATAAATAAACAAATTGTAAAAAGATCTGTACCAAGTCACATTAAGCAAAATATTTGCTGGAAGGTGACTTTTATTTTTGTTATCATAAATCGTTGTGTTTGATAGAGCGCAAACGAACAGTCAAATTATTCCCCTTAATCTCAGGATACCTGATTCTCGGTACAGAGGGTATTAAAAGTTAAGTTGAAATGATGATAATCTCCATAAGTAGGTTTCCCAGGTATGATCCAATACAAGAAGTATATCTCACAGAAAAAAAGAACAAACGCTTTCGGCTTTTTAATCACCTTTGTACGCCCGTTATAGAAAACAAAAATCACAGGTAGCCCCGCCGAACCAAACTTCAAACAAACACTTGAATAATACGTAAATAAATATAGATCCAATGTAAAATTGTACGAGTTATTTCTGTACTGTGACTGGTTTTAAGTAAGGGTCAACATAAGGTCGAATAATACGGCAAGTCGACGATGGCCGCCTTATAAATGTATTGAATGAAAAATACATGAGCGCTCTTGTTCCTTCTAAGATACGATATTTAACTTAATCCTCTCAGCAAATGGGGTATCGTGTTAACACGATACTGGGGGTTGTGGACGTCAGATAAGCAGTTGCTCCATGTAAAAGTATTCTAGTACATCCAGTTAGACTGGCAGCTGACCCCAACATAGTTGGAAAAAGGCTGGGCAGATTGATTGCTGATCAGCAAATGGAATAGCTAAACTTAAGCTGCTTTTATAATAAAATGACGCATTTTTTTTTAATCATCATCATCTGCCTAGACTTTTTCCCAATTATGTTGGGGTTGGCTTCCAGTTGCTTAACCTTAAAGATTGACCCGTGCGGCTGTTATTATTTAGCCACGAGCAACAAATTGAATTGCATTGACGTTTTTAGGGATCCGCACCAGAAGGATAAAAACGGGACCCTATTACTAAGACTCCACTGTCCGTCTTTCTGTCTGTCACCAGAGCCTGCAGTCTCGACATAGCTAACGATCGTTACGCTAGCTAACATTCGTTAACTCTTACCACAAAATAGTAAGTATACAGAAGGGCCACTCCCGCCGTTTGGAAAATTGACAGCTAAACTTGACAGATTCACTAGGGTTGTAGTGTTCGTGATATTAAATGGATATTTGATGCCCTGTCTACCCTCTAAGGCATGTAAGCATGATATGATGTATGTTTAGACGAATCTATGTATTTATGTTTGTAACTTGGGCAACCTACCCTTTTTTTTTTAATTCGGAATCAATATAGTAGCAACCCTAGTGAATCTGTCAAGTTTAGCTGTCAATTTTCCAAACGGCGGAAGTGGCCCTTCTGTATACTTACTATTTTGTGGTAAGAGTTAACGAATGTTAGCTAGCGTAACGATCGTTAGCTATGTCGAGACTGCAGGCCCTGCCCTCCTAGCCAAGTTACGAACGTTTCGTATCGAATCTCTTTCTACAATCGTTAACGCCTTCTATTTGTATGGACTGACCACGTGACTTAACGTTCAGATGTGTCATTCCCATACATTGATTTGTTTTCTACTAGCGTTATCGATTGTAGATTGTCAACTTGGCTACAGGTGCTGGCTGTATCCACAAAATAGTAAGTATACAGAAGGGCCACTCCACCGTTTAGAAAATTGACAGCTAAACTTGACAGATTCACTAGGGTTGCTACTATATTGATTCCGAATTAAAAAAAAGAGTAGGTTGCCCAAGTTACAAACATAAATACATAGATTCGTCTAAACATACATCATATCATGCTTACATGCCTTAGAGGGTAGACAGGGCATCAAATATCCATTTAATATCACGAAACATTTCATATTTCGCCACATACGATGAATATTGGAGAGTAAAAAGACGTAGTAATAGTGTAATAATGATCCCACTTAAAAAAATAAATTGTAAAAAGCTCCAAGCTTGACAAAAATATAAATGTGAAAAACAGGTACCTAATAAAATCAAAAAACCAAAGATGATCTTAAACAAGAAGAAAATTATGCTGTGCAGTCGGAGGAAACATATTTGTAAGCTGTATGACTTGAACCTTATTATTATGACAAGTTCCCAATTTCATCTATGGGCTTAAAATAATTTATTATAATCCTAGATAATGAATTTCTAATTTGTCATCTTGAAAGATTAATGACCTTTATAACTTAAAATAATTGAAAGAAAGAATTAAAACAAAAAAGTAAATTCGGTCTGTAACAAATAATAAAGGTACCCCATCCAATGCAACCAACCTCGTTACAGTACTTAATGTATGAATGACGTGACAAACGCCTGCACAAAGCAATCATGACAGCCGCGACTGAGCTCGGTCCAATATTGCCCAATATTCCCTGTAAAACCGAAATGTCAAAGTGAGAGTGGCCCTTCTGTCTGAGGCGCGCCGCCGCTTACGTACTTTGTGCTGTATCTCATTAACCGTGATAGCTAGACAGTTGAAATTTTCACAGATGATGTATTTTTGTTGCCGCTATAACAATACATACTAAAGACAGAATAAAATAAATATTTAAGTGGGGCTCCCATACAACAAACGTGATTTTGTGCCGTTTTTTGCGATAATGGTTCGGAACCCTTCATGCGCGAGTCCGACTCGCACTTGGCTGTTTTTCTATTATACTCTTTAGTGTCACACTTGCGAAAAAGTAGCTGTGTGGTTTTTGAGAGTCGTCAAATACACCGATGCATAACGTATAGCGAAACTTGTAAATTCTTAAATAATAATTATTAAAAAAAACGGAAGGTTTTATTCATAGAATCAGGACTGATAGGACATACCTCAACCCAATAAGACTTTCCTCGCAAACTAACACAATATTTCATGCAAAGCCTCGTATTTAAATGAGTTACTACATAAATAAACAAATTGTCCAGAAAATTGCCAATACCGCTCTTTGCAAAGTAATGGGGCATCTCATTCCGAAATTAGCAATTGTAATATAAGAAAGCAGCGGCCGAAAGATCAGTCGTTATTTCTGACTTGTAAATATCTGTTATTTCAAGTGGAAAGAAAAACGATTGTTACTGGGGAAAAGGAAAAGATATTTTGTTAAAAGATGATATGGCTTGCTTTGTCTTTTCATGTAATGGGGCGGATAAATGGCACGGGGTTCCATATCACGTGTAGACACGAGTCTTTGTGTTAATATATAAAGATAATAGTAGTTTATGAAACTGTTGCGTAATAAGGGGTATTAAAACATGAGTGTGTAAAAAGTATCACACTAATGTTTTAATACTTAGTTATGAGCAGTTTCAAATACTACTTTATCTACACTCATACATTGAGATTGAACCTACTAAATAAAATAAAAAAACCAAAGGAGTAAGAAAATTTACATTACAGAAAACGTATGAATGGCGCCAAAACCCAGCACATCACCGCATTAACCGCGCATGCGCTAAAGCGGGCGTTGCCACAGACAAGTAAAAATTGGAATCATAACTTTTTATAATAGGTACTATTAAAAACATTTCCGTCCCGCAGTCGGGTAAAAATGGCGCGCTCCGCATAAGTTTTCCATTATAAAGAAATAATTGATGGAAACTCCTTGGTGATATTAACTTCTTGGATTTGCCCTGTATCGTAATAGATTTTTTTTTATTTTGTTAAAGAAAAAGTACCTATAACACTTTTAAAAATAAGATTATATTTTAAATTTCGGTATTGTGCTTATAAAGTATGTCAATATAAACTCGCTTTGAAGTTTATAATTCGAATATTACGATATGAGAGTAGATAAAATAAATTATTACCGAACGATTCAACTAATAACAATAATATTCCTCCTCCTAACCGAGTTTTAGTTAATCTCAGCGAAGATTAGCCACAGACAGTGGAGACATCATTTGCCTGACCTGGAAATCAAATACCCGCTATGCAAGCGTGACCAACGGGGCCGGTACCATATATTTCGAAGCACAATACAAGAAAGCAGCTTAGTGGTAGACTAAGTTTGATGGTGTCATAGTTTTCCGACGAGTACTTTCAGAAAGTCCGCTTTTACCACTCAAACAGATCTGCTCCTTAATTTGACCGCAACATTCTATTTTATGCCAGACTTCCATTCAAGGTAGTACGTGTCTAATTCCAAAAGGTTTTATGATTATTGGAAGCCCTTTCAAGTTATGACTATTGCGTACTAACAAAAGGAAGCTCTTAGTAGGGGTATGGTATTGTTGTAATCGTGATAATACATTTATTTTCAATGGATTTTGTGGAAGGGGCTTAACTTTAACTATCTGCCCCTGCCCCATTTCTATGGGCGTTTGTAGAGAAATTTCTGTTTTTTCTGCGATCATGGACGACAGAGTGTCAATGAGCATCGAGTCCACTACGGACCACTACGATAGCTGAAAATTCTCCATTCATTATATTATTTATTTTGTCCTTAATTTAACAATTTTCTTATTAATTACATTTTTAAATATTTTTATAAAACACATACAAAAAAGAAAAAACATTTAAAAATATAAAAAAATAGTAGCCCACCGGTATCGGGAACAGAGTCCAAGCTACGGGTGGTCAGGGCTCCTGAAAGAGGAACCTCCTAACGATATGCGCCGTGTCCAGGAGTACTACTGTCTGGATCAAGCCCTTGATCCAGCTGCCTAACGATAGCCTCCTTAGATATTTGTCGAGGCTGTTGGCTATTATGCCATTGGCCGTACCGACTATCGCGGCACAATGATCGCTGTATTCACATCCCACATGTCGACAACCTCGTGAGCCAGACAAGATACTTACTTTTCTTATCTCTCTCAGCCTTCACGAGGTTCTCGTCATGGGGGATTCATTATATATTATATTTATTTATTATTTATTTCACATTACTACTACGATATTACTTAAGAAAACAAAGTACCTGAGAAAAGGTATTGTGTATCAACTGCCATCTCACATAATATAAGAGTTAAGGCAGTATGGATCTGACATTTCCATTGTACAAAAGCTTAGAACAAAGTCAAAGGAAATAAACTCTAGAGAAAAATGTATTTCATACGGAGCTTAGTATTTTGACGCTTTTTAAGAAATGTTAAACACAGCTCAACTTGTTTTGTTACTAAAAATAATTTAATAAGCTCAAAAAAGAATGCTTTCCAAATAACTTGTATGATGAGGGTAAAACACTTTTTATTAGTCTTTTGTAACTTAATAGAACGTCATTGACATTTGCGCTACATTTTTGAAAGGGCCATAAATTCCCATCAACAAAGTTAAAATTTATTATAGTGAGGGATTTTTCGGGTATTTGGTTTCCTCATCACACATGATAGGGTGAAAACGTATTACGTATGTTTCTCTCGAAGCAAAGGATTTTCCGTGGTGGCTTTCACCCATTTCTCGCAGATTTTTTATTTTTTTTCATAAAATAATCTATTACAGAACTAGCTTCTGCCAGCAGCTTCGCTCGCGTCAAAAGTGTTTTCGTATCCCAAGGGAAAATTAATAAAATTAAACATAAAACAGTGCCGCACACTGGGCATTTCCTCCTGTATCGTGGGTGCGTTTACAAATATTTAATCTCACCTCAATTTTGATTATACCGAGATGAAAATTGGCCTATGTGCCTATAGACTGTAATCTATCGCTGTGCCAAATTTCATCCACATCCGTTCAGCCGTTCTAGCGTGATTGAGTAACAAACATACATTTACACATCCACAGACACACAATCATCCAAACTTTCACATTTATAATATAACTAACTTCTGCCAGCGGCTTCGCCCGAGTGAAAAGTGTTTTATTATCCCAAGGGAACATTATACCGGGATGTAAAGTAGAAACATCAAAAATAAATTTCATCCAGATCCCTTCAGCCGTTCTGGCGGGATTGAGTAACAAACATACATCGACATATCCACACATCATCATTTCAGCCGAAAGACGTCCACTGCTGGACGTAGTCCTCCCCCAGGAATCGCTACATTGGCCGATCCCGTGCATCTCGCATACAGCGGATTACCGCAACTTTAACCAGGTAATCAGTCTACCTAGTGGGAGACCTTCCAACGCATCGTCTTCCGGCCCTATCGGCCATCCGTTCTGCGAGCAATGTGCCCTGCCTACTGCCACTTAAGTTTCGCAATTCTTCGGGCTATGTCGGTAACTTTGGTTCTCCTGTGGATATCCTCCTTTCTGATGCGATCAAACAAGGTTTTTTTTTTATCTATACTTGCGTTTGACCACTATCTCGCCTGATGTTAAGCTATGATGATCTACGTTGAAGCACGCTTGCCTAGAAAGAAACCTATTCACTCTTGATTTAAAGACCCCAAGGTTGTAGCTATCAGGGAACAGACTCGGAAGGGAGTTCCACTCCATAACTGTGGGCACTATGAAAGTATTAGCAAAACAATAATATATTGTATTTAAATCAAAATGCCGAGCATAGTCCTCTCCATTGCCCTTCCACACATACATCCATCCGAACTTTCACATTCACAATATTAGTAAGATAGCTCAAGTACGCGGGCAGGCGGTCTATTCCGTAAAACTTTCTACGTGAAAACTCTGATTGACAGCGCAATTTAAAAACAGTCACCTAAATTTTCATGGTGAGAATTTTACTGATCTTAAAAAGATTTTTTTTTTTACTTTTTTCTGTTCCCACTAGAGTAACAACACACATTTTTTAATGTAATACTATATAATGTAAGGGATGTGATAAATCGGTTTCAGATTCGATTACGGATAAGTCATCAAATGTAATGGGCGGGTCTCTCGATTTTATGTTCGGATATTATCCGCAATATCCACATGGTGTATGTGAACTTGTAAATCTACTGATAAGCCATCAGAATTTAATTTGCCAATTGAGTGCGGTTATTACAATGGTAATAATAACTTTTACATGATTTCAATGACAGATGTAATTTATTTAATGTGGTGATTAATCTGGTGTGTTCTTAAAATTGTGTTTTATATACATAAAAGTCATCAAGATTTATATCTTGATGACCGTACTTACTATACTATCTACCTCGTATTATTATTATGAGGTAGATAGTATAGTATGAACGGGCTTATCTATACCAATATTATAAAGAGGAAATATTTTTTTCTTTGTTTGTTTGTTTGTACCGAATAGGCTCCGAAACTACTGGACCGATTTTAAAAATTCTTTCACTAAAAAAAGCTACATTATTCCTGAGTGACATAGGCTATTTTTTTAATCCCGAAAACGGGTCCTGTGGGGTGGCCCACGAGAGCGAAGCCGCGGGGAACAGCTAGTTTAATATAACCGACAGGCGGCAATCGGACCATTTTGTATTTTTCTTTCATATTTTCTGAATCATAAAACAGCACCTGTCACGAAATATCACACTTAAGTAATTATTTGACATATGTCACAAAGTTGTCCAGGGCCCAAGATTAAATTGCAAACATTTGAAATGATTCTACTTACCAATGTTCTACCGATTCGATTTTCAAATAAACATTTTCTCGCCTTGGATATCAAGGTTTAATGTTGCCTCATTGTTTTGCTTATATTTTCCTTGGAATATTTTCTTACTCCACAGATCAATCAATCAGGGAACTACTATAATCTTTTCTTTGGGAACTTTCTCCTGGGATTGATGAGGTTCTTATCGTTATTTTTACCTCGACTTTGAATTTTTACGTGTACTCAGTGATTCATAGAAGTAGTGCATACTGTATATTTTACGAAGATTTCGTAAAATAGGTTATTAAAAATATCAAGTACATATAAAATATTATTTTATTAAACCCAAAAGGCCGATAACGCACTGACAGGTAATTGTGTAGCGCCTAGACCCTAGCGAGTTACGTGGCATGGGAAATATTTTATTCTCGGCTCTGATTGGAGCATCCGCCATAGAACAGTAATGAAAGTACGGATTCACTTATCGAATATGGAAAAGAAACAGATAAAGCCTATAAAGGTGACTTTCCATCTTCCCCGCATATAATCCCAGTACGATATTTATGTCTTTTATGATTTTTGTCGTCAGTCGAGTCAAGGAATTGAATATCTTACCCTTGTCTGGAGTAATTTGGATGTTTTCCTTGTATGTTTCAGTCGGAATTATATTAGATAGGTAATACTGCAGGAATTTGCGTGCGTGAATACTTCACTTATTCTTATCTGTAAGTAGGTGGTATAAATACTAACCCGGGAACGTAGGTGCTACCGTGACAAAAGAAAATGCTACTCTAATCTGTAAGTTTTTTTTCATTTAGTTAATAAGGTATTTATTTGGAGGAAAATTTTATAATGATTTTAACTCCACTCGAATCATCAAAATTACAGTTTAAGCTTGTTATTTCTTGACATCAATCGAGTATTCTTTTCAGTTTTCATGGCGACTGAGTGGAAACAGTTTCGTTCATAAGGACCTTAACCAAGATGTTTATTAGATTCGATATCTTACGATAAATCAAGTTACGGAATGTTTGTTATTTTCCGATACATTTCGTTTCTTCAAATAAAAAGTAATCAGAGACAAATCGCTTCGTATACCCCACAAAAGAATTATCCGAGTCGACATTCGCATGGATTTGATCAAGTCGACGTAACAACATAAAAATATAACTTTTTCATATATCTACGTGTCGTAGTCACATATATGAGAAGCCTCGGCAAATTGTGAGTAGCAAGAGCCTACCTTTTGCTAATAATATTTTCTTTTATCTCACGTATTGAATATTGGGATTATTTCCATTGTGAAATTTGAGATTATGTACTTTTGTTTGTTTGTAGAGGATCCGAGTAAAGAGCGACTATGAGATAGTTTTATTTGATTATGATTATGTAAATAATAACATGATTCACGACCTAAATAAATTCGACAACATTATTTTTTCATTTATCTTTTCTCATGGCATAGAAAAGGAATGGACGAGTGTTAAGAGGACTTCTCAAAACATTTATACCCAGAAATATCGTAATTATAATAACTGAGCTATTGTAGCATTGATTACTTAATAAATACCTTATTAACTAAATGAAAAAAAACTTACAGATTAGAGTAGCATTTTCTTTTGTCACGGTAGCACCTACTGTTCCCGGCGCGACTCAATAGGGTGCCAATCATGCCTCTGAGTTCTCAGTTCTCGTCATATCTACGTCACTTTTGAGTAGACAAAGGATTTGATTGGATATCGTGTTTCACACCTCCGCCTACCTGATTACAAATGTCATTAATGCTAAGAGCGTTTACACGGCTCGGTATTTATACAAACTTGCGACCACTTTTTCGAAAAAATGTTTTTAATCAGTAGTTAAACCCAATTGTATTTATTCACTTTCTTTCTGTCTCAACTCTTTTTCGAAAAACTTATCAACTTACTTTTTATATCTAGGGAATCTTGCGTAACAGATTTTGCACTTGCAAAATTCCCCACAAAATGGCGCCCAAAATCTGCCATATTTTAATTTCGATTTTCTCCGAGTGACACTCGCAGGGTTAAGACGAATCGATTGACGTAAGAATCATCAAATTCAACCAACGCGTTTGGTCTCTAGAACGCCATATAGGAACAAACATACATACATACATGCATAGACTGACACACACATTACCCTCCTGCGGCAGTCGGGTAAAAAAGAAGAAGACGAAATTTAAAAATGAAAATGCAGATTGCATTTGTAAAACACACAGTATTACCGTTCTCTGGTACTCTGGCAACTTTTACTTTCATATAGCTCTGAAAATATTAAAATGAGACGTCAGAATGAAATTAATTTCACTTTGTCGCGTCGCCACGTTTTGTAAGTGAATAAAATTTTCCGTAACTTGACTAACGATGTTGCGGATAAGAGGGATGCGATTAATGTCCTGGCCGTGACGCGCTTATTTAATTTGACACCCTGTATACAGAGGGTTAATTAGTACTGACATAACTGTGTATGTGTTCTTAAAAAAAAAATATCTATCCGCCCAGTGAGTTTTTGCTCTCTCCTTTTTATACGCGCTTGCAAATAATTATTATTTTCAGTTTGTAATAATACTTGTAGTATATAGTTGATTAGTCTAAGTAGCCTACCAAAATTTTTGGCAAAATGTGATATAAAAATAAAAATAGAGTAATATTTACATCTATTACTTTTAGTGTTAAAAGTGGGCCTTTAATGGGCAAAAATTAGCTAGATATAATATAGATGTTTTATTTATACTAACAGCTAGTAGTTGCCTGCGACTTCGTCCGCGTGAAACTCATAAAACTAAAAAGGAACATGGGTTTTAATATTATTGCGCAGAACCCTAAATCTTTTTCAAAAATAAATGTGTAGCCGTTTCGGAGATAAGCCTGAACAAACAGACTAACAGACAACATTTTAAAAACTGTTTTTTATTATAAGTATACTTTCATATTACATTTATTTTGATATTACTCGTAAACAGACACTTCAATTTTATTTACTTGTATATATAGTAATACTAGCCCGTACACCATACATTACCCACCTTTTCATTTTAATACAGTATATTCTATTTATTCTCTTAACTAAATATGAAACTATCTACCGTGTATGTTTTTAACTGGGCGATACATTAATTGATAATTAGTGATGTATTTCTTACTCATTAAGATCAGAGATAGATCAGAGATCACATATAAATCTGTAATTATAACTAATTAAAGTTATTATTAATGGCTTTTTTGACTTAACCTAGAAAGATAAATTTTAAAATAGAACTTCATTTCAGTAACATAGTTCTGTGTCTTCTTAATTTAATTTGTTTGTTTCTTAGACCGTTTTAGAAGTATTTTCTGACTATTTGACCAGTAATGTTCCACTGCAAGGGAAATGCTTGCCCATTCGCTTATCACCAAGCACAAAATGTGACATACTTATCAAAAAATTACATAGTCAAAATGTCAAAACTGTCACCTGTTGGTTATATTAAATACGCTCCAGAAATAATAAGTACCATCGGTATATTTACCAATTCAATGCCATACGAGTTTAACATAGGTACAAATTTTCCTGATATATTTGGTACGTCATTCTAAAATTCGTATGCGCATATTTATTACGTCTGCGTTGTAAAAAGCAAAAGTGTTGCCTCCTTATACATTCGAGGCGCGATTGTAACTGTTACTTTGGGTTATTTTTAGCCGCTTTTGTGGGTATAAAATGACAACGAATGCATAATTTGCCTACGTGACAACAGCGGTTTTTGGAAACGGATTTTGACACCAAGTGACATCGTTAAACTGGTTTAAAAAAATCAAATATGTTATACCTACTTACCTCCTGTGTACAGTCTGTATCTACTGTACTGTATTTATTTATAGAAATAGCTACTATAGTTTCCTACAGATATTTAAATAAGAATGGTAATGGCAGATTTTGGTTAATATCACGTGTAGTGTGACAGGCAGGTACGTCACGGGTTGGTCGTATCTGTCTATGTTTTTTCAACTCCCAAGGGTTTTTATTACCTATAAATCATCATCATCATCATCATTTCAGACAAAAGAGATCCACTGCTAGACCTATGTCTATGTCTGCGGCTTAGGGGAGGCCTATGCCTCCCCTAAGCCGCGCCACACTGATCAGTCCTGTGCGTCTCACATCCACTGGACTACTGCAGCCATGACCAGGTGACGCCGCTCCACTTAGTGGGAGGCCTTCCTACGCAATGACTCCCGGTTCACGGTCGCTACAGTAAAACTTTTCCGCTCCAACGGTCATCGTTTCCGCGAGCAATGTGCCCTGCCCACTGCCACTTAAGTTTGGCAATTCTCCAAGCATAGCTCCCTCCATTGCCCTTTGGGTGACTAAGCCTTCTGATGAGAGAATGAGGATTTTTTTTCTGAATTTGAGGTCCCATTGTGAGCGACCACGTTTTGGTTCCATACATAATCACTGGTAACACTCACTGGTCATAGACTTTCGCCTTGAGACACTGTGGTAAGTTGGACGAGAAGGTACCGCGCCACTTCACGAGCGCTGCCCAGCCGAGTCAGATTCGACGGTTGAGCTCGTTCTAGAAGTTGAACCTACCTAACTGCATTGTTTGTCCCAGGTAGACATAATCGTCCACAACTTCGAATGTAGAGTCTCCGACCTTGACAGAAGTGGGTGCAACATGGGCATTCAACCTTTAGGTACCATAGTATTTATAAGGTACCATAGTACTAAATGAACTTGCAAGCTGGGAAGAGTCAGCTGTTCCATACATTTTGTCGATGAAGTATTTGAATAGACTATTTTTCACGATGTTTGATGTTTGTTTGGATACTTGCTATCGATGTAAGTTTTAATATTGTAGGTATAAGTTATAAGATGCGAGATTCTTATTATCTGCCATGATAATTAATAATCAAGAGCATTTTAACTGTAGCTGTCTCTCTTCTCTGTCGTTTCGCTCTTGGCAGAGCGTCCGTGGTCACGTCTAGGCGTCCACGTCTAGGGAATACAATTTTTCGGGTGAGCCTGATTTTGGTGGCTTTGGTAATGTTGCAATTCAGCCACGCTTTCCCTAGCTTCTCCATCGCAGTTCTGGTCATGGTCATACGTCGTTTCACTTCATCTTATCCTATTCTTCGTTCTTTGAGATCAAAGCCCCAAGGTAGACATAGGTCTGAACCAGGTCGCAGTTCGCGATACGTGTCACTTCGGGCGAGTTGCTCGAGTTGGCGAGTTGTTCTTCGGGTGTGTTGACGCGGTCCAGAATCATAATTTTGGTCTTAGATCGGTTTATTCTCAAACCAAACGTGAGGCTTATGCGCTCCATCCTGAGAAGTAATTACTCCATAAAGTCAGCTTCACTCACAAATAAGGTGGTGACATCTGCGTACCGCAAGTTTAAGATTTTACATCCACCAATCACAACACCATCGATCCAATCTTCGAGGGTGATTCGCTGTACTACAAAGTGCTAATTCTTTATCGGTAGAAAAAAAAGTTAATCAAAGCAATTAAATTGAAATAATTATATGAAATAATTATAATTTATTTTAATGAATGCATAAGAGTATGAAATGGGATGCATATATTATTATTTCTCAGTTAAAATAAAACTAAAATGCAAATTCGTCAGACAGTCAAGGACCTTATGGAAGTGACCTAGACTGTTTGGAGCGTTTATATGATACGTACCTTTTAATGGCACTTAATCAGAATATAGTTCATAAAAATCTTATTTTAACGTAGTATTTTTTTAGTAACATGAGTTATAAAAAGATTGTTCATTAGAGTTTCCAAATATAACATTAGGAATAGACACCGTGTTACTATTCACTTTGGAGAATGGAATTTTAAGTGACGGCTTGGCAATTTATTTTTTTTTTTTTTTTTTTTTTTTTTTTTTTCAGAATCTTTTATTGCATGAGCGTGTATATAATCACAAATGCGGATACAGCACGTGCACCTTGATGTATGAACGTTATTATTTAATACTTGTGTCGTCATGTATTCGTATACCTCTACTAATAATACTTACTACAGTTAAAATAGTTAATATATTATTGCTTCTTTTCGTGTTTATGTACGAGAATTGACTGCGTTAAATAAACATACTGATTCAAACATAATTTTTGAAAGAGTCTATTTTTATTTTTGGCAGAAATTTTGCATGAAATTGTTTATTGTGTACAGGTACAGTCACACCGGTAATACGTGTAGTTTTGTAACATTAAATAATTTTAGCGCACGACCTTGACAACGCTCATTTACTCATACCTAATTCATCATTCTATTTTTGTGATGTTATGAATTTTCGTAAATAATGTAGGATGATCTCAAACACCACATGATTATCCTTTAGTTCGTAAAAATTTGGAAGGGAGCTAATTTGCGTCTTTGATTAATAAATCCTTAAAGGCACATTGATTGCCGCATGAATCTCGATTCTTAAATGTCTTGTGTAGTAAGTATGGTTGATTGTTCTTGATCAAATAAAAATACTGAAAACACAATAACAGCAAACAGAAAAATAGTCGCAAAATTAATGTGACTAATTAACAAACGGCGTAAGCTGCTGTGATTGGTTGAATGAATATGACTCAGCCAACCGCATCACTTGAGTTGCGTTTAATTTGTGACGCGCCGGTCATTTTTTTACGAAACGGGAGGCTTATAAAGTAATGATATAATGAAAAATAATTATTTCCGAGCCATGTTCTTTTTCGGTGCTAATAAACAAATAAAGCGTTTTTTGTTGGGTATATATTAACGAGTTTCCTGTTTAACGAGGTGGGCAGACATCCAAACTATTTGCAGTATCAACATAAAACCAGGTGTGTAAGTGTTGTGTTAATTAGATAATGCAAGGTCATTTACTTGTCTCTTATTCGGCGTTAGAGGACAAGGTAAACTTAAAATAGTGTATATTGCCTTGTTCACGAAGTAAATTACGTAAAATCTTCATTATTACACCTAAGTAAGAACATTATAATCCCAGACCAACTTGATACAAAAGCAAACTGCAAAGTGTTTATTGTATTGATAATAATAATCTGAAATTGTTGTGTCCGGTTGATGAAAATTCGCACGCTTCTATTAAGGCGAATATATTCCCCAATGTTAACACAGTACTGGCCGCGTGCCCGCTCGGAGCCGAAATATCAATGTTGAACCTCCTTTTGGTCAGTTTAGTTTGCAAAATATGCTTTGATTCACATATGCTATTTCAATTATGATGAAATTCTAGCCATATTTTTTCAAAATATTTTTAAAAATTCAAGTCGTTTCGGAGGAGTAGTGAAAAAATATCGTGTCGTTAATTATTTTTTTAAAGCAAACTGTTAGTAACACGAAAAAAACATGTTTCACGAATAATGAACATGAATCAGTAATAAATATATATTTATTTCAAACCTTTTACAGCACTAAAGCAGTGGAAGGCCCTTAAATAAAATATAGACACAACTGTGAAATGTGGGTGTGCAAAACATTTTGCCCAACCCTTCGGGGAAAAAGGGCGTGCTGTTGTTTAATGAAAGGAAAAAACCAGCATAGCTAAATGCAATTATGACAGATTACCTAGGTGGCTCGCTATGACATTTGGGATCTTGGAGTTTAATTTTTAATCAGATAATGTATTGGGTATAAATTTTTCAGTTTAATTTTTATTAAGTTTCCCATCGAAAATATTGGTAACATCCCGAAATATAGATTTGTGTTCGGTTAATTATTGTCCTATTAGGTACATCAATCGGTGTTAATTTACATCTGTACGCAGATCAGCTTTAGTCTTTGGGGAATACTGGAATTAGTAATTGGTTAACTAATACCTAAAAGAGTACCTAATTACAGTCTACCCGTTAGGTACTACAACAAGTAGTACCTAATATTACTGTGTAGTTAAGACAAACTGGGCTTGTTTATTAAAACACGACAGGTGACAGGTGACATCTGACATTTACTTTTTAATTAAATAGCACCTGTCGCGAAAAAAAAAGACAATTATTTTTGCTTGTAATTTTCTTTTTATTTTTAATAAGGAGTTCATTATTATCCAAAGTTAAAGCAATTATCCTTTAATTGCCCGTGGCTTTCCTCCATAAGGTTAAAGTCCTTGGGCACATCAATTTAAGATCATGTTGAACAAAGAGGAAAAATGACAGAGTCATATTAAATTAAATAGCGAAACTCCGCAGATTTGAAGTGACGATAAAAGTAAAAGTGAATACATAAAATCGGTCAAATGCGAGTCGGACTCGCGCATGAAGGGTTCCGTACCATTATCCCAAAAAAGGCAAAAAAAACACGTTTGTTGTATGGGAGCCACATTTAAATATTTATTTTATTTGGTTTTTAGTATTTGTTGTTATAGCGGCAACAGAAATACATAATCTGTGAAAAATTCAACTGTCTAGCTATCACGGTTCATGAGATACGGCCTGGTGACAGACAGACAGACAGACAGACAGACAGACGGACCGCATAATCTCAGTAATAGGGTCCCGTTTTTACCCTTTGGGTACGCAACCCTAAAAATACAATCATTATGTATTAATCCAATACACTATTTATGTATCCATAAAACAACTCTATTAAAAGAAAAAAAGAAAATTCCTTGATTTATGAAAGCAAAAATGTATAGAACAATATTAATCATTTTTTCGTTAGGAGTCAAATTTTTCATAAATTGTGTCGTAATATGTGGAAAATTTTGGATAGCGATAAAAAATACGTAGTATACTAGTGCTTATTACTTTTTTTGTCACTAGGATATTAGCGAAGTTTTCTTACGTTTCCTTATGATGTCATTATGCGTCGTTCACATCCATTCCATATGGTTCCACAGAGCTCCATATTATAGTTGTTAGGTACTATCAGCTCAAGGCTGCGAATATCAAAGGGGGCAAAGCTAGTAGAGAATTGTAACGTTGATACTACGTAGTAAGTTTGTCTTAAAACGTAGAAAAAAATGTTGCAGACTGTATTCTATAGCAATAATATTGATCTACGGAGCGATTTATAAAAACTGAATTTGTATTAGAAAATTGACAGTTATTGTTCATCATGGTATTGTTATTACCAATTTATCAATTGGAATCAGTTTCCACTCTTATAGGCGGTACCCGAGTACCAGTATTTTAATGCAGTAACTGCCTATCTGAATGCCAGGTTCCTTAACACGATACCCGTTTGAAGTGAAATTTTCGGGCTGCTGACGAACTGCATGACTTGCTTACCAACACACGGCCAGTGGTGTCTTATTCCATACAAAGAAACCGTGCCGACGTACTGTACTGATTTTGGTGATCTATCTATCGCCGTGGATCGGAATCGAACGCGATCAATTTAGAAAATATAATCGATATAATCAGATGAAAAACGGTAGTTACGTCGACACGGTTTCTTTGTATGGGATGAGGCTTCTGTATCTGTATGCTAGTATTATATTATCTGTGACACGGTGGAGTCTAGTGGTAATGGATGATCGTTACCCACAGAATGACCTCGGTAAGCTTTGCTTGACCTTGAAGATCAACCCATGAGGTTATTATTTAGCCACGAGCTCCTTTATGTTACAATAACAATGAATAATTGTTACCTATCAATAGTTGTTGTTACCTATCATAACTACCCACTGTTTTTGTACAATTACAAATTCAATCAGGGTATGAAATGAGAAATTTCAGAAGAGACAAGAAAAACAAAGCTGAATTGAGTCGTACAAATAATTAAAGTACCACTTGTACCGAAAATAATACCAAATCTCGATAAATAATTTCAGTCTCTGAAATAAGAGGATATAATACTCTTGTCGTTCAATATTTGTCTTCAATTTCTGTTAGGGTAGGCACACTCTTGCGGTTTTTGGCAGATGAACTCTAAAGGTCACCACCGCAGAGCCACACGAAGTGTCAATGCGACAAAGATGAGATTTGTTTCTTTATCACCTAATGCCTGTCTGGGGTGGCGGTGGCAGTGGAAAATGTTAATGATGTTAACTATTTTACAATATTTTCAGTAGTCTTAATTCAAGATCGCAGGTGCTTTTTTTAAGAAGTCTCAAGATATAATTTAAATTTATTGTCTTTCTTTAACTTGAAACTACTCTACTCTATTGAAATCTGAACATGCCTATTTAGTTTAAGGCTGGTATTAAAAGTAAATGTCATTTCATCAAAAAGCACTTTTAAAATGGTACAATAACAAACGAACCGCCTCTATATTTTTGACTAGCTTCTGCCAGCGGCTTCGCCCGCGTAAAAGTGTTTTATCATCCCAAAGGAACATTATACCGGGATAAAAAGTAACCTATGTGCTAGTTTTGTTATCTATATCTGTGCCAAATTTCATCACGATCCGTTGAGTCGTTCTGGCGTGATTGAGTACAAACATACATCCACACACACCAATCCATCTAAACTTTTACATTTATAATATTAGCTATGAAAGATAGTACATATTATGCCTATTCAATTGGATTTAATTTCCAATTGACTAACCGATGCGTAATTCACTAGGACCATCAATTATTTACACAATAAATTAATTATGCATCATTAAACAATCATCATTTTTTTTATTAAGTATTTTTTTTTACACTACAAAACCTTAAAAGTCTAACGACTGCAATTATTGCCCGGAAGAGATATTGATTTATTGATATTGTGTAAGTCATTTTACTAATATCAATAAAAACCGGCCAAGTGTGAGTCGGACTCGCGCAGGAAGGGTTCCGTACTATTATCGCAAAAAACGACACGTTTGTTTTATGAGAGCCCAACTTAAATATGTATTTTATTCTGTTTTTAGAATTGTTATAGTGGCAACAGAAATACATCATCTGTGAAATTTTCAACTTTCTAGCTATCATGATATTAGAGCCTGGTGACAGACAAACAGACAGACAGACGGACCGCGGAGTCTTAGCGGTCCAGTTTTTTCTCTTTGGGTACGGAACCCTAAAACGGTAATTACGAAAATATTATTTTAGGTAAATGAACATAATATTTTATCATTTAATTTTTCTACAACGTTATGATAAGTATCTACGTCTTCTACGTATAAAATCCCTCAGTAATGCGCACATGTAACTACTTTGATATGACCTAGACACTGCGATGAATCACATCAGATTATAATCGTACTCAAGACCAACACGTCATAAGATCATCTACATATTCTGGTCAAAGTACCCATCGCGAGCGTGCGGCCTTCCTAAAGCAATATTCCAAGAGGAAACGGCCCCGAATTTTTCCTTTGCACTAATTATAGCTGTCCATCAAAACAAGAATATAAAAGCTGCAAACGCTTCTGTTGATCGGCGTGGAATAATAACTTGCCGAAGAGTTGCCGCAATTGTTTGTTTATGAAAATTGTTAAGGGAACTGCCGACGTGCCATTTAGTTTTGATCTATAATATACCACTGTTATTTATGAGCAAACACATTTTATTTTATCGTCATAACATGATATTTTTAAATCCCGAGACATAACGCTGTATTGTTCTTTCATCTATCACAATTGACTGACTGTATTTTTTTTAAGATTTAAGGAAGTGATTTTTTTTACTGAACCCACAGTTGCAACCACCTTCAAGTATTAATGTGTTAGCTTAAATAATTCAGCAACAAGCCTTTTACTGTGGTACCCCTCCCGTGGCATTTTATAAATTCTATATCCTATAGATAAAATCTACATGTGTATGACTCTCAGGGATACTGCTGTTATCAGTGCAAGAAGCAGAAGAAGACCAAGAGTTTTCACAATCGGATCAGCTTTTCCAAAGATTTCCTTTTACAAACATTTACCAAACAATAAAAAATCAGTTTATCTCTGTATCATACCTACTAGTTAATATAATAAAAAGTGTTCGATGTGAACATTATTTTGAATTTACACGCTGAAATGATTTTAATATGTCCTTCAATTTTGGTGAACTGGTGCTCGTTTCCAATGGTACTCTGTCACTTTTCGCAATTAGTGATAAACGGGAACTCGCGTGACAGCTGTCAACAAGAGAGCTAACATTGGGATAAACGAAAAATAATTAAGTTCATTTTCAACTGCGTAAAGAATACAATACTGATCTTTTAGGAAACAATTACTTTGGACGATAGTTCTGAAAGACATGATGAAACAAAGTAATTGTAAACCTTAAATGTATTCAACGACAGACAACGCACCGTTGAGTCTAGAAGCATCAAGTTTTGCAGAAAAGACCATAATATAAATAAGGTGAGTTTTAAGGAAGGATTTAAAAAAAAAAACATCCTTTTATAGGGTATAACATGGGATGAAAGTTCGTAGGGAAGTTCGAATTTTGGCAATTTGGCAAAAAACCACTTCGATTACACTGCTTCTTTTATTTTAACATAATTGTTCATAACTGATACAGACACTTTTTCTGCACATCATATCTTATGGGAGTGTATTCTTTGGCAGAATGAACGTAATATTATGTTGAATAATGTACAGGCTGCATCAGGAGTTCAAGCGTTTTTGCCATACCTATTATTGGAACCAAATATAACAGCTCACAATGTTAGGACCCATTAATATGTATTAATGCTAATTTTTTATCCGTGGTGCTAGGCAACTGGGCTTATCCCAGTTGTATATGACCCTTTGTGCCTATTGACCTTGTTTGTTCTGTCTCCTGCTTGATATGGAGGTAAGTGGTAATTTACATTTTTCCTACTCCTCCGTTATTCTTTTCTGATTAATTTCGTTGCGGGATCCAAGACAGGTAAATTCATTCGCCAGGACTTCGTCGAGCTTCATTGCCTCGGCGCTTTTCTGGTGGTCGCCACTGTTGATTCTGGCTTTCAGGAGTTGCAGTGGTTTGGGAATAGTGCGGTGGGATTGTCCCAAAAAATAATAAAATAAAAAGACACTTTTTGTCAAATTCTCTAACATAATTTACTTCCCCAAGGAAAATGAGGAGAAAACAACATCTAACTCTAAATACCTACTGTATATTTTGTACACAATGTAATACAATCAAGTTTTCCGTATAAAAGGACCAAATTCGTAAACGGAAGGAGCAAGCCCTCCTTTGTTATGATACAAGTAGGTAATTTTGTTTGTGCGTCGGTATTACCTTGATGGTAACTTTATCATAGGTAGCTGTTTGTTTTGACATACTTTGTACCTCGTATCAAAGGAAAAAAGAGGACTATGAAGATTCTTCTACTTAAAAGACAATTTTGATTAGGTAAGAGTTAAAATTGCTTGATAAGAAGTTTGGCAGGAATGCGATTTTTGATTATTTTGATTTCGAAAGTTTTCAGATTAACTACATATTAACAAATCAATCACAACACTACAAGCATACCAAAAACTACTATATACCACAGACCTTTGCGTTACCCTTCGGGGAATACAGGCATGTTATGAATCAATCATGGAGTTTCGCACTTACAGACGCGACCATCAAATTGATGGATCCTCTCTATAGGCTCGGAGTTTTCAGCTTGGCATAAAAATTACATACGATTTCCCCTTTGCAACACTGTTATGGGAAATTGAAAATCAGCAAAGCCATTTGTCCTTGTATCCATCTTTTTAGGGCCTAAACTAAGCCTAAAAGCAAGCATTTGTCCTTATATCAAACATTTTGGAGCCTAAACTTAGCCTAACACAAATGTCCGGCAGCAAACGTTGTATATGTCACCGTTTCCCTGTCCCTAATTTTGCTGAGCTTTGAGAACAGATTTCAATACAAATTCGAACATCAAAACGGTTCATGACTGACAGTTCTGAATGCTGACAACTTGATAGGAATGATATATTTTGCTACATTACTTGATTAATGTTGATTAAAGTCGTGATATAGACTAATGAAAGACTGCTCGCGTTCAAAGGCCAGAATTTTAGCAGTGTCACTGAATGGTTTACCTATTCATAAATAACTAGCTTTTGCTCATTGATTTGGTAATGTAAAAAGTGTATTATTATCCCAAAGAAAGTGACTACTAAGTTTCATAAAAGCCGCTCAGCTGTTTAAGACGTGAAAACTTAATAGACAGTCGGACACACTGTCGCATTTATAATATTAATACTGATTACCTTCATATGAAATAGGTACTAACGCTGCACGTTAGCAGTTTAACAATGCATCGGTAAATAACATAAATTACTTATTTGTTATAGCTCCATTAATGAATAAACATTATCCATTAAAATTGAAAGATTCAATTGATCGGTTTGACATATGCATATACATATAATGTATTACTATTTGCATATATTGAAAATAGTTTCAAGAAATTGTTATATGAATAGCATTACTACAAGTTAGGTACTTATTTATGCAAATTATACACAATAACACCATTTGATGAAGGCATTGTATACGCAAAGTAAGGTTATGGAATACTAATAGTATATATCTGGCACCAGTCCATTCATAACGTCTCTATTTACACGCCTAATTGGTACCTCTCATTTAGCTACTAACAGCCACCCTGCGAAGATCATCGCTCCAACTAGCCTGAGAGTGTCCCAACTTATGATTACCAATTTGCAGTCTCCATTTAAGAATATGACTCGGCTATCGTTTCTAAGGCTAATATTATGGCCGGCAAATACCCTATTATAGAGATGAAATACGTGTAATATACCAAAGTAAATATAATTATCTACTTGGTAAGTCGTCAACCAGAAACTAACTCGGTGGCTCATCTAAAGAGTAATTAAACTCAATAACTAAGTACTGGGATTTACCTTAATATATTCGCTTTGTTTTAAATTAAACCTTATTATTACAAACCCCAAGACCTTTGGCGTTAAGCTAGCTTTGCTTACTTAATTATGGAGGTACGGTACGGTCTCCGAATGGGGTGATGCCAATCTGGTCAGTTTCAATGCTACTAAGACCCAGGCGTGTCTTTTTTCCGCTAAGAAGAGCCAATTCCACCCGGCTCCATCTTTCCGTGGTGTAACCGTGCCGTTAACGGACCATCTCGAACTTCTTGGTATTACGTTGACATCAACCCTTAATTTTGGCCCATTCATAGAGGCGAAAGCTCAGTTGGCTGCAAAAAAGTTGGGGATTCTTGCAAAGGTGAGACGGTTCTTCACACCTGAACAGCTGCTTAACTTGTATAAAGCGCAAGTTCGATCGTGCATGGAGTACTGCTCTCACCTCTGGGATGGATCTGCCAAATACCAGCTTGATGCACTTGAGTCGATTGACAGACGGGCCAAGAGGCTTATTGGCAATGATGCACTGGTCGCGTCAAAGCTCCAGAGCCTCGAACATCGACGCCGAGTTAAAGCCTGTCGGTTTTTTATCGGTTACATTTCGGGGAGTGTGCGACGGAACTGCACAATTTGATTCCGCGTAGCCCTTTCCATCATCGGACTACAAGACGTACGGCCATGCGCCATCGGTACATGGTGGACATCCCACCCATACGCACAAAGCGTTTTGCTAATACTTTCATTGTGCGCACAGCTAAGGAGTGGAATTCCCTTCCGGAGTCTTTGTTTCCTGATAGCTACAACCTTGGAGTCTTTAAGTCAAGAGTGAATAGGTTTCTTCTAGGCAAGCGTGCTTCACCGTAGGCCACATCATCGCTTACCATCAGGCGAGGTAGTGGTCAAACGCGAGCCTATCGATAATAATAATAAAAAAAAAAAGGTAGAGTTGCCATTTGTGTATTGACTTATCAAGGAACTGAAAAGGGTTGCAGATAAAACGGTTGCTGCAAATTTTGTAAGCAAAAGCATAGTGTAGTTTTTTGCGCAGGAGGAGAACAAGAACAAACAAAACACAAACAACAACATACAAAACAACAACACTTTACAAAATTGTTCTTTTTTTGCCTGTAAGTAGGTACCTACTATTCCGATGCCAAAACTATTATTTTAATTTAGGAAACTACACTATCGCTGAGTGCCATGGGTAGCGGGTAACTTAGTAATCAATATTGTCAATATTAACAGAAAACTGCAAACTGTCAACCGACTATAACAATCCCTATCCTGAAAGTAACGTTTACTGCTTCGTTTTTATTTTCCTATAAAAGCTTCGCCTATCCTAATTTTATATAAATCATATATAAAATCTCTTAAAATATCTTATTTCAAAATAGTTGTTCTAGCGTCCTTTTCACGGTCGGCTATTGAACAATGCCTCTTGAATCTATTCGGTGCCGAGCAGCCGAGGGCTCTTGAAATAGACCCGTCTGTAGTGTCATCAACGATTGCTTTGTAGTAGCCACATTTGATTTGTGGCCTTGATGGACGTTATGCACGTATCGATTTCAGATATAGGCCTCATTTGTATCAAGTAGATACTAGATAATAAAATATACATTAATGTTACATATCTCAAACAACAACTAAAACTTTTTTCAGTTTTCTGATTACGTAAAACAAATTTCAAATATTTAAATATGACAGGTGCGATCAACAGCTTAACGTGCTTTCTGAGGCACGGAAATTTCTAAGTAGGTAATGAATTATCACCTGTCCACTGACTGACCTCGGCAAGTGTTGATTACCCTTAAAGATGAAGTAGAAACTAGATATATCTATCACTTTAATTAATCTTGATTTTCAGTCAGTTATTGGGAATTGTCACCGGACGTGGTATTGTGGCATCAAATCGTTATTAAATATAGAATATTTACACGTATTACCTTATTTATTACAAAGGCTACCTACCAAATATCGCTAGGCAATATATTGATCAGAAGACCCTTGTCTACGGTGACATTAGTACCAAACAATAACGTGTAAGGCAGCCAGTTAGAACAGCTGCCGTTGTGCGCAGCCATGTTTGATTGAGACATAATGTCAGATTGAACATTTCAATATCAAATACAACCTTACACTTTATGTGGAGCAAGCCTTGTAGTTGACTATCGGTTTGGCATACAAGATATGCTAAGATTTTGAGATATTATGATAACTCTAGCCTAACTAACGTTAACCAACATCGTAAGGCCAAGTTACAAATGCCAAAAGAACGAAGTGTGTCGTATGCATCAAAATCCTACCAATCGATGCTGAGAACGAAAAAATCTTATACAAATCGGACGGCAATAATATAGTATATAAAATATACGTCCATATTGTCCGTATAATTCTTCTGTGCTCAGATCGTGCAAATAGCTGCCATTTAATATAATTAATTGTAAAGCTATACAATACATTTATATTAATTGGAAATAAGATCAACATATTCTCGATTTTTTTAATTAATTGTAATCATTTTAATCTTTTACAAAGCTACGCGGTAAATGTTGATTTAGAAATAAATATACTGTATAAAATATATACGTATTCTGTTATAAAATATAAATATATTTAAATTGGTGTTGTATCCCCACATATTTGAGCAAAGAAATACCGGGCTTTTAATGGAATGTATTTTTTTGTAGCTAGCTGCCTTACGGAAAGTTTCGCCTGCAGACTTAATATCCTCACTGGCAAACAGTAATAGTACACCTCTAAACATACACAAATACAGTCGAATAGAGTTGTTCTATGTGTGCAAAAGCTTGCTGACAGAGTAAGTAATTTTAGCACATTATTTATGATGGATTGTCCTGTCACTATTTCCGAAGGAGTGATTTATAAATCCACATTATGTATAGTGATGATGTTGTATATTATATATGGCTTCTAGAAATATTGAATGGATTCGCTGTAGCAAAAAAATGCTAACCTAACCTAACTGACAACCTCATTCATATATTTTGTTAAAATATCTACTTGAATTAAATCAATATCAAACGGCTTTATTTAATGAGATAAGAACCGAGGCAAGGTAGACAGTCAATGGTCTGAAATAAAATAGCTTGTATAAAATCTGCATTTCTATTTACAATGTTGACTGCACCATTTTATCTTCCAGATGCAATTGGGTTAGTCCGGTATTGAGATACACGGAAGCTACCTTGGCCAACGTCGTCGTAGGTATTATATTGTAAGCTTCAGCAGGTTCAGGTATATATGTTATGGAGCAAGTGATTAATACGGCATTATTCATAATGCCAGAAAATTCGAAAAATGCAACATGGGTAGACAATTTACAAAAACTATTGAATTAATGAAATTTATCTGCTCAAAACGGTGAAGGAAAACATCGTGAAGAAACCGGCATGTCCTAGAACCAAAAATTCCAAGACATGTGACAGCTACCAATCCGCACTGGGCCAACGTGGTGGATTATAGCCCACCCCCTCTATGAGAGGAGGCCTGAGTCCCAGCAGTGGGAACATTAAAAAAAAAGGCTGATGATGTGATGGATGATGATCTGGCTTTTTGAGTAATGCCCATCAATTATTGGGTAGGGTAATAAAAATAAATGTTTCATTAAATTATTTTAATGTTGACTTTGATTGATTTCATAGCTATTTCTGTCTGCAAGGTCTAAACTTTAGACCAGGTCAGTTTAATTTAGACTCTAAAGTAACCTAACATGAAGGTGACGGGAGCTGAGTTCGCGCTCTTCGCTCACTTCAGCTTCCGTTATCCCCTTCGAACCTAACCTATCCGTGTCGGGGTGCCCTAAGCGCCCGAACTTGCTTCGCTCGCTCTTGGATTAATTTTGTTGAAAGTAGCGTCAGCGGTTACAAATATTATTTTATGCTAACCGATTCTATAATAAATTATATATATTATATTATAAAAAAATATATATATTATATTATAAAAAAAAATATATATTATATTATAAAAAAATATATATATTATATTATAAAAAAAATATATATTATAATAAATTATATATATTATATTCTATTCATGCTGACCGAATATTTTAAATAAAAACCAAACCTACTAATGTACCATAATTATCGAATTGCTCAACAGTAACGAAGCAATATCCATAATGACCAGACAATGTGATGAATAATTAAGTTTAAATCAGTATTCATAACATTGCCCGATTTGACTTTACTTGATTCATATTGGCCGGGCATTATAAATGTATAATGCCCGGCCAATATGAATCAAGTTGATTAATCACTTGGTCAATGACATATACCTTTACCTAGGAGTGCGGTCTGTTCGTTTTATGTGCTTTGTTGTATTTCATGTCTTAAAATCATAGGAATGAATGTTTCAAAGTTTACAAAGGGGTCAGGGAGCCGAAATTAAGGTTTATGTTGCTTACACCTGAAAAAGATAAACCAACAAGGTACTAAAGGACGGGATTACCAACAAATCTAGCAAATGTCTCTAGCTATGCCTGCTTTTTCTAACCCGCCAGAAAATGGAAAGAGCCTAGTGTTACAAACTTGAATATGTAAACGGAAATTCATGACAAGGTCAATAATTCAATTTATATATGCAGTTCTAAGACACACACTTCTCAAACTATCACCAAAATATCAGCCAAAGATTGGTGATATTTTGATGATGACACTTTAAAAGTAAATGCGAAATCCAAAGCCAATGTGTAAATCTCTGGTGAGAAAGGAACGATTTATCACTTAGCTACTGCAAATGTCGTAGAAGTAGAAACGTGTAACAGATTACATCAGGTGAAGTTCCACAACATCGAATAGATCAATCGCGTCTTTCTTTAAATAACTGCTTATCTGGGTGCCGATTCTGACAGAATGTATATTTCAAAAAGTATATTTTTTCGTATTTGAAAATTTAGGAATTGTTCTATTTTATTTATTATAAATCCAAGCTCATGTCTTTATCTAATCATAGAGGAACATTATTTTATTCAAATAGATAATAATAAAATTTATAAAAACTCTTAGTGAAATCAAAAGTGCCTTGAAACAAAGCTGACATGTATACAAAACTGCCCACAGATGAATAAATGTATGTTTAAGAAAACCACCGGTTGCCAACCAGATCTTTAATTCTTACATCCATAGGATTACGAAGAGAGGTCTGTAATCAGCTTAGAGTGCTTGGTTTAATTTTGTGTCCTGTATTTACTGCAGCGGTTTAATCTTAAGACACTGTCGAAGAAAATTTATCACGATTGAAGGCGTATAGAATATAAGTTCAGACCTATAGAATACAAGATTTCTTAAACCTATTTTTTAGGTACTGTTTTGCAAAAAAAGTATCACCGAACACATGTGAAATGAGCGGTATTTTTTTTAAATGATTGGTGGACTCACATTTAACATCACGCTCGCTTCACCTTCGTTTTCAGGGGGACCTTATTATTTATTTTCAAGAATAACTTTGGCAAATTTCAATATGATAAACAAATCTATTCCCAAAACAATAACCGTTGTGTTTATTTTTCCATTCGTTTTTAGTAAAATTATATCATCGTTATCATATCAACTGAAAGACGGAGGGAGGCCTCTGGGCATAAGTCTCTCCCAATTACCGTGACATCGATCGGTCCTAAACAATATAACCATCACAAGATCTTAATCTGAAAAGAAACAAAGAATATAAAACTCCGTACAATAAAACAACGCGTCAAATGCCAGCACCTAACAAAAATCTCTAGTCACTTCCCCCAAGTTGTCCGACCGTTGTAGCGTTTTTTAAACGCTACAACGGTCTGCGGCGCCACCTCACGACTTAACCCTGAGGCTACAGAATAAACCCTTTTAACGCCGAGATTTATTAGTTTACGTGGCTGCAACTTGACGACAAGATATATAGGTAACTACTGTACAAAGCTGGTTTAGTAAAGTATTAATAGTATAACACTCAAATATTATTGGTCTATAGGTGTAATTACGGATTTTAATGTTGAACAATTTGGCGATGGTTTGTTTCTTTTTCTAAGAAAAGCCATTATAGCCACTATATATTATATAGTGCTGCGGTGCTTCTGCTCAGACTATGTCCCATTTGCTGGCGTGCCCTAAAAGTCCGTTTACCCTTTATCACCGACACTGCAATAAACTTGGCCACCTACCGGACCCAAACAGTATAATTTATTGTAAAAAGTACCGGCAGAAGAAGACATTATAGAATTCTTAAAACATCAACACAAACAACATTCAGTCAACAACATTACTAGAGTTTATCTCTTAATGAAGACAAGCAGCCTTGCTTATAGCAACTTCTATTCTACCTTCAAGTGTTATAATACCTTTATGCATTTTGCAGTAGGTGCCATAGCTACTCTTAAAAATCCTACATTAACATTAAATCTAATTGCATAATTTGCACACTGCAGCAAAGCGCACTGGTTTAACAGTATTAAAAGGGACGTGAACCGTGAGTTTCTACAAATAAATGTAATTTGGATACAAGCATTCTCAAAAGGCAAATGGCGCCGTGAATTTTGTTCCGATATTTTGTTCATCGCATCAAAAACACAAGTTTACTCGGATGGTTTTAAAACAAATTGAATCGACTGGTTTTTTCCTTTGCATCCCAAATATAGCATGTAATCCAAACAGCCAAGTGTGACTTGTATTTGACCGCAGAGGTTTCGTACCTTTAATATAAAAGAGAAACTGCAAATCTGCAAACTCAGCTTCAGAAAACTTTTTTTTTTGATTATCCTTTATTTCTTTTTCATTATTCAAATGTAACACATGTGGTAAGATATGTGTACATGGATGATCATTTATACTGGTAGCTGAAAAAAATATATCTCTTTTAATTTAAAATTGGTCACCATTTGGTATCTTTCCACCATTCACATTTTTGTTTCCGACCACACACCATATTTTATATTGCCCCTAGATTCTAGAAAATATGCGGCAGTTTTATAGCATCTCATGCATACAATTAAAAAAATTGATATTAATATTTATGATAGATCTTCACAATCAGTAATTAAGTAGGTATAGAAAATTCTGTTGGCATTTGTTACTGGACTCTAAAAAAAACGAAAAAACATGTTTGATCAGAGCTAATTCGATTTAAAATAAAATGCGGTTCCTCGATGCGTAGCAAATATGCAGGTTATAAAATCTCTCTTGCATAAAAATGTTACGTTATGTCTTTTATTTGCATGGTTATTATATCTGGTAGGAAAAATACCGTATGTCTTCCTTGTAAACGGTAAATTGTTGCTTAAAATACCTGCAGGATATTTGTAAATGCTGGAATGTTTGAATACAGTAATGTAATAAGCATGTTCGTGTAAACCGTACTACAGCACTTACATTCACAATCAGCCTGTACCTCTTCACTCAATGGCAGCTAAGAGCTTTATTTAACTTATAACTGAAAACGTGAAATATATGTCAAAAAATAATATACTTAATTGTCACATATTTGCTACGGCTGCTGTTTACTGAGGCAGACAATATATAAAAGAAATTTGCAAATTGGTGTTATTTCTTTTTTTTTTCAAAATTGTCTGATTGTCACATAATATGTACCTGACATGCATCGGGTTTAATAAAAAGATCCCTAGATCTGTCCACGCACTGATGGAGCAATCCGTAAGGCCAATCTTAGTGCGAGTTGCTGGATTTCACCTTAATTCTTTTGATTACGGTTTTCACGATATTATCCTTCACCGTTTTGAATATCTTGTAACGCATGACCGCACCAAATAAAGCTCCCGCAGATAGGTGCGACGTGACGATGCGACAAGCCTTTGTTATAGAATTACTAGCTGCTGCCCACGTCGCGTCCCCCGCCCGCGTGAAATTAGCACTTCCACCAATATCTTTATAAATTATAGCTCGTGTTATTTTTATGCATAAGCTGTAATATTGTAAAGTTAATGTTTACTGTTTTTGCATGTAAGATTAACAAAGATCTATCCTCACAAACTTTCACTTATGTAATATTAGTAGGAAGTAGGATGTTTTACGACAAATTTAATCGTCGTCGTATTGTCGTATTTGCGCGAGTATTTAGCTAGACTATCCAGTGTCATTAGTATGGAAATATCGCACGTCTAATAATCGTAATATCATGTAGCTTGACTTGCGTCCCTGTCGACTAATAATATCACATTATCATCACTAGTTTCTGCCAGCGGCTACACCCAAACTAATGTTGGAAATCATACCAAGATTACGTGATAAAAATATCACCATCATAATAAAGCATCATGAGGCACCCATACCAAAATTCATCAAAATTTGTTCAATGATTAAGCGTAAGCGAGTAACAAACAAACTGTCACGATTTAACTGACTGTAACTATGTTTTTTCTAATACATTTTATCTGAAAATTTCCTTTCTAAGTAAGGACCAAAAGTCATCATAAAAACACAAACATATTTTTCAGAGAGATCTAGATAAATCTTTTTACTTTCATCATGTAGAAAACAAATGTTTAATATTTAATCATTCTTATCATCAATTCTCTGACTCAAATAGTACCCAAATAATCGACATGATCCCCAAAAGTCTGTTATACTAAAAACAAAGAAAACGTTGAAATACTGAAATATTAAAACATACTCAGGACGGACCTTTCTGTATTACTGAGAAAACTCTAAAAGCACTTAAAAAATCTTTATCAACATCTAAGTCAGCTCACATCGAGACGAGATGCGAAGCGACGCGATGGTGCACGCAGTTTTAACCGACTTTTCAAAAAGGAGATGATTGATTGTATTTTTTTTTGTGTGTTTTCACCGATTTCTCCGTCAATTGTGGACTGTTTTAAAAATTATTTGTTTAAAGAATACTTTGACGCGGTGGTTCCGTATAAATTTGGTAAAGCTCTGATGCAGAACTTCGGAGATACACAACAGAACGCGTCTCAGTGTGCGTAAACCTAAGCACTATTCTCACTAACATAGAAAAATAACAAACGCATTTTAAATGTAATTCATAAATATAATATTTGAAGACTAAAAATGTAATGACAAAGAAAACTGTTTTTTAATAAAAGAGACCATTATATTTTTGTTTATCACAATATTAGATATAAGTACACAATAACAATACATTTATACAACTTAAATATGGCTTCGCAAAATTATCCCACATTATAAAACCTTTAGAACGCATAAAAATCAAACGATATCTCAGTCATAAAAGTTAGGGCAACCCCTCCAATGTATCCCACAAGACTGTTAAACGCAGGCGTGCCCCACTTCGTTAGAAGACATTTTCTTATTTCATTTCATTTTTCTTCGCCATAAAAGATCGCTAGAATTCAGTGGTTGAGAAGTATCCTCACAGGCATCTACTACGCTTAGTTAATTTTAACAGATTTTCTCTTTAAAACTGTTTCTTATTGTACTTGTAAAAAAGTGCTGTAGCCAGCCCTCATCTATATCTACAATTTATTATATTAATTTAAAATCGAACGCGAGCGTACGAAAAACATGTTTGTTTAATTATAACACGTCGTGATACACGTGTACCATATATAATCCAACCGTTGTATCCAAAAACAACAATTTACGCTTTCGTATGTAGCTTCAAGAACAGTAAATCAGTGCTAATAATCTGTCATACACTTCTGTGTATCGTAAAAGCGATTTTATTAACCCTCTAACGCGACCGGATATAAAACCTCGCGTTTCTTCGCATTCGGTCATTTATTAGTAATTTCGCAAAGAAATTTCAATGTGGTATAGTTATGTTATGTGCCAGTAATGCTGAAAAGTAGTTTGTGTTCATAAAACATATTATGAAGATGCTAATTTATTTCATCGTAATCCATGGTAAGCCAATATTTGTTTCTATTTCGAAGCATCAATAATACATAAAAAAATGCACAATTTCAGTTGCAAACGGTTAGCTGGATTAGTATTCTTCCCTAGCAACGTTATTGTATATCATATTGAAATTAGATTGATATAGTACGGTCCCGCTAGACGTGAGATGCTTTGCCAATGTGTGACTACTAACTGCATGTTGGATATGAGCGGTTTGAAATATTGTTTATCCATAACTCAATTTCACAGTTTAGGGTGTTACTACACGACAGCTTCTGTCAGCGGTTTCACCCGCGTGAACGTTTGTAATCCCAAGGGTTAGCGTTAAAAACAATCAGAATGAATTACTATCACATTTACAATATTATTGTTATGGATAAGTAGGTATCAGATTTTTCAGAATTGCAATTAACATTCAACATTGGTTATACAACTAATTTCAATATCTTTGTAATATGAAAGGATCCTTGTTGTGAACAAATACGATTGATGTCGGTATAAACAATGGTTGTAAATACATGTTTGCCAACAAAATACCATTGTTTCGTCACCATTTCTGATATTTTTCCATCCATTAAAGAACTCTGCTTGGCAACCCGCCAGTGGTCGGTGAACCCGAGCCGAAAATAAATGAAACGACAATTAGTGGTAAAAGTAAAGCAGCAGTATAGTAATGTGTATTTGTTTGTCCATATGTAAGATGGAAAAAATATATTTTGTTGAATAATTTTGGGGATGAGGAAAATTTGAGGCAAGATTGGGGGATTGGGGGCTGAGTCACCCATGTCCGTAGGAGTATACCCATTTAATTCCCTACACGTGGTCCCCAGGTGGTGCAAATCAGGTGACACTAACTGGTGGTAGGCTTCGGCCGAAGGCTTGCGACCACTCACCGGGCAAAGACGCACCGCCAAGCGGCCTAGCCGTGTTCTGGTACGATGCTCGATGTAGCCAATCAGAGGAGTTGGGTCGAGATAGCTGTTCCACTGCAAACAGACCAGCTTGACGCATGCTGATATGGATATATCGGGAGACTAGTCACGGAGGGGAGTGGGGTCCAAGGCACGGTGTGCCACTGGTCAACTGCAGGTAATTCGGGGCCCAGGTAGTGTGCTAGCCACACACGAAAGGCTGCCCGCCGAAAAAGCTCGGTATGCGTCGTGCTGGTTGGTGAACAGAAGACAGTGCCCGATGCATATGCCCAGGGGGGCTCTGGTGTCCCCGCTGTCTCCAGACCAGTCCCCAATGATGGCATCCTGTCGGCGCGTGTCTGTGGGTTGCCAGCGTGGAACCTCATCTCACTTCTAACTCTTCTCCTACCTTCACTCTCGTTTTGGGAATACTTTCATCATACGTACAGCTAAGGAGTGCAATTACATGCCGAGTCTGAGTCTGTTTTTCCCGATAACTACAACCTCGGTGTCTTTAAGTCAAGAGTGAATAGGTTACTTCTAGGCAAGCGTGCTACACCGTCGAAAACATAGTCGCTTACCATCGGGTGAAATAGTGATCAAGCGCGAGCCTATACTTTTTTTTTAAATTATGAATGTGAATTGCTATAAAAGTAGGGGAAGACAGAAGGAGCGATGGATATTTCTGTGCGATGTTTAACACAGACTGTGTTAAACAAACAAACAAATATCTTTATATTATATGTCTGGAAAGGGGTTGATTATAGAGATGACGGTTAACAAAGAAGTATGGAATAAGACATGTTGCGTCGACCCCGAATAAATTGGCACTATACGAGTGTCTTGACCGAAGATGATTACAGTTTACGAGCAGCAGCAGCGAAGATAATATTTACAAATAATAATCTACCCTTAGATATATTTTCTGCAGAACCTTATATTAGCGCACGCTACTAGGTTATCTTATAGTATAAAGTTTACATTACCATGTCATGTCTATAAAAAAAAATATAGTTCAAGTATTTTGAGCAAATAAAGTTATCTGAATCTGAATCTGAATTTACCCGGTAAGCTTCAATATATTCTACAATCATCCTGAAACCATAACGATTCACTAGACACAAAATTATTCTATAACCGAAACATTATTATATTACAATATAAGCTCAAAACTTTGGGTTCGTCAGCTGGTGTACCGTCTGGCACAAGTATTAGGTAAAGGCATGTTGCCCAATTGATTATATTAGCCCTTAGAGTGGAACTACCCATCAATCTTAAGTTCTGTTTAATTTGTTAAATAAAATATTTTTACTTTGTTAGCTTAGGTAATAGGTAGTTTTATGAACAATACAGTTAAGGATCGCATATGTCTAGTTTGAATTAGTTTAAAACTGAGATAGTGCGTATTAAATAAGAAACCAAAACCTGTTACGATAATTAATATTAGCGGTCTTGTTAGTGGATAAAAAACACCAAAACAATATTGTAATAAGATTTTTTCCGCGTCTTAGCTCCGAATCCCTTTTCCTAAGAAAGCGAAACAGTGAAATAGTTTTTGTAATCAGTTCAGTAGATACTTTCAAAGATATTTACAAGCATACAAACTTTATAATTTTACCTCTTAACAAAAAGTAGATATTCGTATTTTAATTAACACACCTATGGAAATGTGGTTCATAACTTATACAGTAGAGGCTCGGGAATAGGCTTAACTACATACGACCACAAGCTAAGCTTTTGTTAAAGTCCTTTGAAGAAAGCATGCAGCGAGTAAAGCTTTTGTAACAACGTACTTACAGCGGCATAGACTTTATATTCTCTATGTATCTACCTTTCAGCTTATGTAGCCTATGTTTTATTTAGGTACTTATATAAGGAAGTGTTCAATCTAGAATCTTAAGAGGAAATGTGGGCAGAGAGCTCCGACTGAATATCCTAAGTAAAAAGTCGTAATTCGAGGTTTGGCTCTCACCTATTTCCTCCTACAATATTGGAATAATTTAAAAGATATTGCATAAAGTGAATAAGTAAGTTTTACAGTATGACCCTATGTTTTCCATTTTGATGATATATTACCGTGAGAAGCACTAGAACCCTCAAAAAATGCTAAAATTGCGCTGTCACACAGACGCCTAGTGAACAAATTTGGCAACCATAAATGAGAAACATAGGGGCACATAGTATATATCTTTCTTTTCCAGTTTATGGAATATCTTTTACATTTGTCCAATATTGGAGGAGGAAATAGGCGATAGCCAAACCTCGAATTATGACTTTTTACTAAGAAAATTCATACTTAAAAGCTATTTATATCATGCAAAACCACCAGGGTCTTATTATCTTACTACTATTATAAATGTGTTTTTTTTTGACGATGAATGGATGTTTGTTACTCTTTACGCAAAAACTACTGAACGGATTTTGATGAAACTTTACAGAAATATAGCTTTTACATCAGAATAACACATAGGCTTATTGGGCGAAGTACTAATATAACGCCGGCGGAGCCGCGGGTGGCATCTAGTATTATATATATGATCATGTTTTTGAGTGAAATAACAAAAACCAAACTAACACTTAACTAATGATTGAAAAATTTTATGATTTAAAAATTCAGTATTCGGGCAAGCGTTAGGTTACTACTTCTCTTACCTGTTGTGAAAAAATCGACAAGCATGTTTGTTTTTCAAAAATTTGCTGCCTTAAATAGGATCCAGACTATTATTATTATAAGATTTTAATAGAAAATTATTCTTAAGTGCAAACTGCTCAGTTTCTTAACCTACTCAGTTTCTTTAACTTGCCCAGACATCTTGAAAACGTTATCTTGTAGATTTGAAAATAGAAATCTCAGGGTCCCTTCATCCACATAAAATCTTGCTTGTGTCAGTGACGTTACAGAGAAATTCTTTGATATTTTCATCGGTGAATTTTAATCTTAGAATATATATTTCAATGAAATACCGTTTTCAGATTAATATCTGCTAGTAGCTTAGGTATTTGATTGGGAGAATTTCCTTTTATATATGGTTGTGACATTTAAAGACTTTAGCCCACCACTAGGTGATTCGGGGTCCATATTGGCTCACCTAAAGTTCTTTACCCGAAATTGTTCTTCCTAACGATTTGTAATCCGAATGATCACTCTTCCTAAAAATTTTCATCCTAAAGTTTTCAATCATACTATTTGTAGTGCTACCGGCGATGTTCATAACACTCGTGTTTCCGAAAGTTGTAATTAATAATATCATTAATGTAAATATATTTAAACTCCTACTGTTTTTTATCATAACGCTTTTATCCCTAAACATAATTACCATAATATTTTCACTCATACTCAGAAAGAAACATTTACCAAGTGTAATAAAAAATATATTTGGGTAGAAGATGATATTTATAGTTTTAATTTGAGGGATGATTATTATTTGGGGTATGCTTTACATAACGTACTGAGTTGTGTCTATTGTTAAGTTCATGTCGGTGTATTATCATTACGTGCATGTTTGTGTTAATGCTTTATTAATATAGAGAAAAATGAATTAAAATTATTTAAAACCAGTCGCGGAGGATTAAAATTAGACGTACATGGATTTACATATGGAAAACCGAATAACAGTGGATAAACAATATTGGGCGTGTGAATTAAGAAGCAACAAAAAGTATGAGTGTAAGGTTAAAATTTCGATTATATGCCGTTGATTTTTGGCGCGGATAGGGTAGAGGGGGGATAGGGGGAGGTTTGGCTACCCCTCAGTACCACACCAACCACTCGGAGGCCTATAGTTATGGAGATATCCATGGTTAAAGTTTTCAGGTTAGAATAAAAAATTCCATAAATTTCAATCGATTTAAGGGGCGCGAAAGGGGGAAAGGGAAAGGAGGGTAGAGGGGCTACCTCACTGTACCATCCAAATCCCACGGAACCCCATGGTTATGGAATATATCCATGGTTAAAGTTTAAGATTTAAGCAACTAAGTCGACGGAGCCCCGCTGCGCGGCGCTCCTATTTCTGTCTGCAGGGTCTAAAGTAACCTAACATGAAGGAGATGACGGTAGCTGCGTTCGCTCGCTTTGCTCGCTCACTTCAGCTTCCGTCATCTCCTTCGAACCTAACCTATCCGTGTCGGGGTGCCCAAAGTTCCCGAGCTCGCTTCGCTCGCTCTTGGACTAATTCTAATTTTTTTACCTCACGAAAAACATACAAAAAAACATAACATTGCCGAGTCTTGAAAATTTTTATAAAGCTTTCTATTTATGAGTACTACCTACAAAAATAAAATTAACTTCCAAATCAACGGCAAATATGATAGAATTAAATATATATTGAATTTTAAAGCAAAATACAGCAATAAAAGTGATTATTTGAAAGCTATAGCCGCTAATATTAAACTAATTTAATTGAAATGTGTATATGAAAACATGTATTTATTTGACTACTTGTACCATGGTACTGTTATTCTTATATGTTATACATGTTATGTGAAAAAAAAGTTACGCAAAATTAATGTATATAATACTGATTATTATGAATAAAAAGAAATCTAAACAAAAAAGATATGACTTTGAATAATAGTGTAAAAGATGGTTATGTTGAGAAAATATAGGAAAACAAATAAAAGTATAATAAATGTTTATTGCTACTGACATTATGAAGTTGAATGCTTCGGAATATGAACATTAGAGACAGAGTAGTTAGGAATTGTGATTGTTAGGATGAAAAATGTTAGGAAGAACATTTTCGGATTTCCAATTATCGGAGTAAAAATTTTAGGTGAACTTTGGCGCACCCGGTGATTCGTGCTGAATTAACTGACTGAACGACGGTTCAATCTATATCTAGAGGTGTCCGTAATAATGATATTGACATTATTCAAAGGCATTAATAATATTAACAATGAATCTCTGTGATCGTTTTATTCTATTATTTAAAGATAGCTAACTTCATATCATCAGAAATAAAAGACAAGTGGTTTTAGATAGATTGACATTTTACGAGTGTAAACGATAACAATAGTCAAAAATGCCAAAATATATGGGTTTGACACACATGGTTTTCATAACAACAAATTCTAATGTTTTTAGGATTGACTCAGAATATAAAAGTAATGGAGACATTACCGTGAAACAGAAACTACTTTTAAATAGGGCAGTTGCTGAATACATCCAAACAAGATACCCCAATTAGTTAGGGAACAACTAATTAATTGATAACCCCTGTTTAGCCACAGTTTCATTCGAGAGAGTGCTGAATGACTTTTCTGTTTGTTTGGCTATCGAGAAGAAGGTCTATTTCATTTATGAGTGTTGTTTTAATGAGACTAATGTTGATGAGTTTTAAATGATATTAACCGATTTAAAATAAAAAGTTTGTGTTTTTTTCTCCGTGTGTACTTGGCCGATTGTCATCAGTTTTTTCTCCATTATTATGTGATTATTTTTCAATTTGAAAGTGTAGTTTATTTGAAAAGTGCATTAACATAACTGAACAGTTTTACTGTCACTTGCAATGTTAGTAGAGATATCGTTACATTTTTAGAAAAGGCTAAGTATTTTGTATGAACTTTCTGTCAGTAAGGAAATGACCACTGAAATTATGGTTAGCACAGTTATAATCAACCCATAATATTCCCATTGCCGGACACAGACCTCTTTTCTGTAATTGGGAGTGGGTTCACATGCCTTCACGTGGGCCTACTTGGGATTTGTTGAAGTCACAATATGTCTTCGAAATTTTGTTTCTATTTGAAAATATAATTTTATCACTCTAATATATTTGTATTTATAACCGTATTTTATCTGGAAAGAAGAGAACAAAATCCAGCAAAGAAAATCATAATTTATTCAATTCGCGTTGGCTGCCACCTTTCATTTTTTCCATGAAAGCTTTATTAAAGTAAATACAAAATTACAAAAGGTTCCAAAGCCTCTTTATTTAAATATAAGTTTTTCGTAACAAGCTGTTATTGAGAACTTCCTGTTGCTACTTTCAAACAATAACATGAGATCAGATTACTCGACAGAATAACCTATATGCGGGGTGACCATTTAGAAAACTGAAAAAAATCCCGACTTAAAAAGAGTCCGGACATTTTACTACTACACCCATGATATGAAACCCGTATAAAAGGTTCTGAAACCATTAGTTAATCTATAAGTTTTTTCTTTTAATTACGGCGCTGTGGTAGTGTAAAGGGCATGCATGACAATGTTCTTTTTTTGAAATTCATATAGATGCCACGGATTGAGTCGTTAGAATGAGGCTGTTTGATGAATAAGGAACGGATCGAAAAAGCAAAGGAGTTGCATTTAATTAAAACACTCGCTTGGATGGCATTATGGTTACTATGACACTGGTTGTTTTAATGTTGGCAATAAGCTAACTGTTTCATAAGCTTTTATAGTGGATTTATAGCATGGGTGTAGATAACTGTTTTAAAAGGTAATTAATCTGTAGAAGATCTAATCCGATTACGAAAATTGCTTCATTGATTTATCCCCTAAAAATGCACGGTGACTGCGAGTTGGTGAAAAATAGTGTGCCATTGTGCTTTCATTTTACGGTTGTCTAAAGATTTTCTTTAACAAGCCCTAAATTGAATAGATTTCCCAATATTTCAGATCTTTAACAAACCTACAAACTTAACATAACTCTGTATATACCACATAGTTCACGGGGTCAGGGTTTGTAGGGCAATGGGACTTCCGGGGTCACGTCGAAGGACATTACGAAAAACTGCATGCTTAGGCGCCTCGGAGCCCGAACATGACATATTTACGAGCCATCTTTTTGTCAGCCATAACGAAACCGTAGTCTTCTTGGCCCTATGGTGTCAACTGACATTATATCAGTGAACGTCAAAAATTTCAAAATATATGCGCTTTCGAAATGCTAGGTGGTTAATCCTTTATATTTTGACTATATTAATAATAAATAAGGTGTAATTTTGTCTAGAGACTAGAGCCTCTTGATATTTTCGCTAGACCTAAACTCACTTCTCTCAAATGAGGTAGGCAGGCACTAAAGAATGCTAACTGCTTGACTAATTAGTATACAAGGTACGGTATGGGTTAAATGAGAATATTAAACGACCTATTAAGTGTTCTGGCTATGGACATGGAATATTTATCATAGTTACATTTACATCAGGTGCGTACAAGCATCTGCTGGTATGAACTGATGCATGAATATGGAGGAAGCAAAAGGTATGTAAGAAACTAAGGATACTGTTACACAATACGCTATGGGTTTAATGTAAATATTTCACATTAAACCCATAGCGTACATTGTTTACTATGTTTCTTGTTTGTGTAATAGATCCTTAGTTGAGGTCGATTCTATAGATGGTTACTGTTGAATATTTTGAATTGCTAAGATGACTTTGTTTTGCCCACTTTTTGCAATGTGTAATGACGAACTAGGTATTTGCCTTGCAAATACGGAAATTTCCTGTGAATCTTGAATTAATGTGAATGTGCCTTAAAAGATGAATCTAGAAATGATTTATAATAAGATAACCAATCTACCAAGGAATACGTAAAAACAAAGCATTTTGAACTGTTTAGTTAACTTTTAGGTTTACGAACCTAATCTCGGAACCAGACCACGGTCTCCACTACTAGTAGAAGTAGAAGTTCTGGCAATGTTTTTATTACCCATTTATGCTGAAACTACCCACATACCATTAAGTAGGGTCGTTAACAGTCGCATCAATAGATAGGGATGCTGGAGCTATTTCGCTCTAAGTCCACCGGACTTTGTACGTTATTGGCGCCTTGACCCAGTTGATGTAAGCTGTATTCGTATTCTACTAGCTATAAAGAGTTATAGCTAGTAGAATACGAATACAGCATATATATAATATAGAGATATTACATAATATTGATGTTGTGAAAATAATGTTTTAAATCAGAAACTACATTTTCTTCCTGTTCTATCGCCGACCACATCATCAGATGGCGGTAAAAGCAAGCCTATACACAAAACAAAACTTACTGGAAAACTGGCTCGTCTCTTTTACACTGCGCTTCGTTTTGACGACGTTTAATATGCCTGAATATTTTTCACTTCCTTACACTCTCGGCTCCAAAACGCTTATCCCACCTTGACTGCAATGACATTTTACCACAAATGTACTAGTTTCTTACAATATTTTATGTCGTGGTTTCAATAGTCCACTCTAAAATTCTATTGGGACCAGTTACAATTTTTTATAATAAGCATTTTTACAAACCACCAAAAGGCCAGATAAACTAAAAATGTAAACAGTATAAAGTAATTTAACTTTGTCATTAAGGTTACCAACAGCCAAAAAATCTTTGTGAAGTACAACTTTTAGGCAGAAAGTAATTAAAATGAAGATACGAAGGGATCAGACAAACCTGTTATTAAATTTCTTGAATAAGCTTCTTTGATTTTGCATATTTCTGGTTCATGTATCAAAAAAAGAGTTAATGAGAGGCAGTCTGAAATTGGCACCTGTGGCTAAAATGTTTTGTGGAAATTGGTTGTCATAGTATGAACATGAATAAATGAAACGAAATTTAAAATATATCATCAGTAGAGTTTTGAGTATGAATGTGGATGGCTAAAACAGTAAGAAATGACCAAAGAAATAATGGATGAAATTTGTGAAAAAAGATAGAAAATTATGTAAATAAAACGTAGGAGAAAAATACATGCTACACTAACCCAAATTAATTGGAATAAGTGCAAAAGAATTATGTTGGGACATGCCAGAAAATATATTACGTATTGTTGTATTCTATCTTAGACCTAGGACTAAATCAAAAATGTACACATATGCTCAGTAAAAAGTGACAGTGATTACCCAAATTTAATAAAAATACATAAATATCATAGAAAGATGAAACTTCGAACTGATAATTTTTCCATTAATGGTGAGAAAGTGTAGAAAGGTATATTTAATGGTGTAGATGTGTAGGTCAATGAAAACGAAAATAGTTAAGAGGACAGACATCAAACAAAATAAAACTTTTCATAGACACTTAATGTCGAATCACGGTAATCGATTAACAGTAGGCCTTATTAAGGCATGACAAAGCGGTTATTGACTTAGTTATTTCTCGACCTTAAAATGACATAACAATATGTCTATTCAAAAGTCTTCAAGAAGGGTAATAAGTCGAACATCTCTTATTACCAACCTATATCCAAGATATGTTTGTTCTCAAAAATCATAAAACGCATAGTATACGATGCTATGAAATGCAATTTTGGTGATCAACAGCATGGGTTTCTTAAAAAGCGTTCCACTACATCTAATCATGTTCCTTGAATTAATATCTAAAGTATGGAACAGCGTGCACAGGTTGACGTTATCTATACTGATTACAGAAAATGCTTCGATCGTATTGACCATAGGCTGCTCTTAGAGAAGCTATTAAAATTCAGGCTGTGGTACTGCATGGGTACACATATGGATAGAGTTATGTCCCTTCTGGAGTACCTCAGGGTTCGATTTTAGGATCCCTTTTATTTACTCTATTGCTGACGTGAAACACTATTTTGAGGCTACCAAAATAAGCCTAGCAAAAAAAAACCTGAGTTAGGCGCTAGGCGAATCGCCTAGCGTGCGTCACTGCTGATCATCCGCGGATCCGCGCGTGTAGCATTGCGTAAACTGCACGATTGCATTTTTACTGATTTAGCAATAAGTTTAGTTTATAGAATACGACAATTGTAATCTTAATTTTATTCTTGTAGTTCTAAACCTAAAGTAAACATTGTTGTTTTTTTTTAATAATTCACTTGTTCGTGAAACTTAATTCCTGGCATTGATCTTTTCTGCAAGCACAGTAAGAAAACTTTTAGCAAAGCCATTTTTGTACAAGAAGCACCTTCATGCACTTAAACCGTTTACTGTTCAAATTGGCGTAAAATTAATAACAATAAAATGAGCCAACTTTGAGGAAGTACTCGTAGCTTAGACTATAGGGAAGTAATAATGTTTCTTTTTATTTATCTGTGGAAGTTTGTTATTAGAAATTTAGTAAAATATCATTGTTATTATAATGTCATTAGTCTGTAAGCTTTCCTAAAAAGTAAAAAATAAAATAAATAACAAAATAAAATTGAGAAATTCTAGTAAAAGATAATAACTGGCCACACGATCGCTTTATATTGAATTGTCAGGGAATGCTTAATCCAGTTCTATATTTCTAAACTTTAACCTCATAACTTAAGAATATATATTCCATTAACAATAGAATACTTGCATAAAAACCGCAATGCTGACTCATTGTGATATCCATTAACAGCAGTCCTTATTACGGCTAAATGACAAAGCAGTTATTTAGTAGTTATTTCTTGACTTTAAAATGACATAACATGTCTATTCGAAATTAATTCTATTACAGTTTTTATTACACGCTAGGCGGATTGCTAATGTTTGATATTAATATATTAGAGCCAGATAAAAACTAGCTGCAGGTAAATCTTTATGAGAAATAAAGCTCGTGTTTGATTTCCGCGGACACTTATATATTTTAAGTACATTAGGAGGATGTTCTTGGACTGTAACAATTCAGTAGCTATCAATTATAGTCACGACTCTCGTTGACTTATTTTTATCTAGCACAAGACAAACTATTTGAAAGGGAAATATCTACGCGTTTCAAATAAAAAGCAAGTCAAGTGAAGCGAAAGGCTGCTGAAAATTCATTGAACCAATCACAGCAGAGACCATCCCGCACGTTGCGTTTAAAAATATGTCACATTAACTTTACGATCATTTTCGTTTCAGAAACTAAGCAGAATATTTTAAATGTAACCAGATTATTGGTGTACATATTGGGATGCAGTAGTATATTAAAACAATAATCGCATGGACCGCCAAGCAAAAGAATCCTCGCGAACACAATTTGAGTGTTCGGATACGAACACGCGCAAAAATGCATAAATGGACTCTGGTCTTAACTTAAATGTAAATTGTTGAACAAAAAGTTGTTACGAAAATATCCAAGATTCAAAGTCGTCAGTTATTTTTAGATTTGGAGGTGCGTGGAGTCATGGTCGCACTTGAGTCATTTGGCGGTCGATTGTGGACATTTAAGACATTTTTTTACGTTCACCGTTTGTTTATTACTTTGTTATTTAAGCTATAAAAAGACGTGGTTTATCTTTAAAAGTTTGCACGAAACCGCATTTTTTATGGAAAATGTTATGATGGTTTTTTGGTGTGTTTTCTTTCGAAAACACTGTTCGTGTTCAGATATTAGGGTTTATAAATAAAAAGTAAAAGTTATTTTGCGTAAACAAAAGTGCTAACCATAATTTTTGTTGCTGTGTTCGTTTCAGACCCAATACAATTAATAAAAAAAACACCACGACATAAAAATCTAAATGATAAAAAGTTCAAAACCAATTCAATTTCCTTTTGACACGGACCTAGGGCAGAAGAACCGATCTTGCACTATTACGGACAAATTTGTATTCATCTTACATTCGCTAGAGCTAAGGAAAAATGCCATTGATAGACGCAGTCTTATAGTATGAATGAGACAAAGTAAAGTGATGCTTTTAGCAGTAAAAAAGCACTTATTTTTAGAGCGCTAACTCATATGTTTCCCGGACAGAAATCTTTTCTGGCAAAATAAAACAAATAGCAAACAAAATAAAATTCAGACACTTGTTTATCAAATTGCATTTATGTGTGTGTGTGTGTGTGTGTGTGTGTTTGTGTGTGTACCTTGAGTGCGTAAACTGAGTACTCAATAAATTATGTTCTGATTTATTAGGCAATAATTGATAGTAAAATCACTTAAATTCTTAATAAGAAAAGAAATTATTATAAATTCTGTTGACTACCCGCAATCTTAATTGATAACCAACTCCGACATGTACGTAAGTGATCTTTTACAATACTACAAGAGTTTTCAAATACTGTAAGAGTTGGCCACCGCGATTTAAACGTGTACAAGTCGAAGCAACAGGAAAGATGGCGAAAGGTCATTTGTTTTTATGTTATGGGATACTTCTGAATAGTGCGCTCTATAAATTGTTTCAAACTTTAGGTTGTCGGCCTTTTCCGAGTTCTCTCACCCCATTTGTCTTACATTGTCTTTAGAATTGTTTCCGAGAGCGAGCGAACTAGCAAACTACCTCCGGTTTCGTCTATAAAAGATGGACCGTGGATTTCCTTTTTTTATTTTTGTTGAGGAACAATGTATGTAGAACTTTTATTGTAGTATGTATTTGTGCAGGTCCAAGAGTTTTATATTTATTGAGGTTCGGTTCATCCGGTATGTTTTGTAAACATAATTTTTCTGAAATATCTTTTTGAAATGTATATATTGAAGTATATACTATCTGTTGCTGTAACTTGAAACGAGTCTATATCTAACTGTCTATATTAGTTTTGCATGCTGGATTTGAATACAATAATTTTGGAAGGATAAAAATCACCAATCCAAGATTTTATAAATTATAAATTATCCTTATCTTAAGCTCCGATCATTTATAAACTATAAATACAAATTTTATTAATAATCAGAGAAATAGGCAATCATATCTGTGTGTTGTATGGGGTTTCTCCATTTTTGTTTCCTTAACTTTTTGTCTTGTAACTTTATAATATTTCCTCAACAAATTTGACCGTCTTATTACTGCATTCGATTCGTTTTAAATTTACGTAAATATGATCATGACTCTGCGCATCGATCGCTTCTAAAGTGGTTGCCCATACGCCAGTGCAGAGAGCTAAGGGCACTAAGTACCTTGTTCTCATTTCTCGCCTCTGCCGATTCCCCAAGTCATCTGGCCCCTCAATTTCAATACATTTGCACCAACCACAATAAAATCTACGGTCATCACAGAACCGGCTCCTTCAATGTCTCACTCTCCGCACTCTGACTTTATTCACTGTTCTTTCTTCGTTCAGTCTATTTTTCTGTGGAATGCGCTCCCCCAGGAAATCAGGATGACAACCAACAGATTACTATTATTTTTAAATTCAGATTTCAGATTAAAGTTAAAGTTCGCGAGCATATTCGTAAGAAGTTGGCAATAGTATCGTCGCAGCGTTAATGTTTTTCCATAATTATAAATAACTAATAATTGATTAATTATATTTGTGTATTTAGTTTATTGTTTGAGTATATATTGTGTTTATAGTTTAGGTATACCTACGTATTTAAATAAACGCGACTTGCTTAACTCAAAATATTGCTACTACCACTATTTGTCTCTGCATCACCCAAAGGTCGACTAGTAGAAAATGCGCAAGGCATTAAGTCCGCCTCTGTACGTTTGTGTGCATAAAGTATTAAATAAATAAATTAGAAGTATTTTCAAAAAGTCATTATTTTGCCTACTAGGTAGGTACTCATATTTTGGCAATTTCAAGGTAAATATATTATTTTGAATGGAAAACCGTCAATATTAATAATGCCCTATGATTCAAAGAACCGCTCTATTGTTTTTGTATCAAAACCTCTCCTTTCTCTAAAATAATTTTGTACGAGATCCCACCGCTAAAAATCTGTGTTTTTGATCAAACTTAATAAACACACGAATAAACGGATTGTAGCGGTGAGATGTTAGAATGTAAAAACAAGTAAAATATGAAATAATAAGTTGAATAACTTACTCGTCGGGGCCACTTAAAGAGTCCTTTTTTAACACTGCTGTAAGTTGGTAGTCTTTGTATTTTATTTAATGTACACATTTGTTAAATAAGGTATTTTGTTAAGTTTGCCGTATGAGATTACTTCCCAGAATTTGATATTGATTAGCGACACTATCGGATGGTGTATACAGTGTGTGTATTTTTCGCAAAATCAACGGGTTCGATTCCAGCCAGGTTGCGCGAATATTGATTTTCAAAAATCCAATGATGCAGTTTTGGTTTTTACCAAAATCGGCCCAGTGACTGACTACTTTCAGTAATTTTCTCTTATTTTCATAGTTTTGGATTTAGCCGTCCACGCCCACAAATGTCGACGTCGAGGGAAAGAAACGCGCACTCGTTACACACACACCCGTGCGATCCAAAATTCAGTAGTTTTTTGTACTTTACATATTATTATTCTATGAATTAAAAAAAAGCCTGAGATCAAAATGAAGACAGTTAAATTGTCTTTGAGATGGTGACAATTTCATTAAAAAAACATTACAAAAAATTACGACTACTCGTTTAGACGTGATTTTCAGTTTAAAATCAGCCACTCAGGGATACATGCGCATTATAAAAAAAATCTTTCTGTTGATGTCGTCACTAAACAGCATTTTTATTTGAAACGAAAATGGTTGGTCTTGATCTTCATTGCTGTGTGAAATCATAGCTAATACTTTAACTAAGCTTTCGACGCTAGAATGTATGGAATCAATAATATATAACTCTATGCCTTCTACAGTATCACCTTACATACATAGGAAGTAATCAAGGACAGGTTCAGACAGATCTATTTTTAGCTACGTCTAAGCTACAATTTATTAACTCGCTCAGACAAGGTAAAGTTTAGATCGACTTATAAGATATTAATCTAAATATATCTTATGAATTACTTCCGATCTCCGGGTTGGGTACTAAAGTTTACTGCACGTGGTCTATGACGAAACTGTTCTTGTTCTGTATTTGAGTCAAAATAATGAATGATTTTTTTACTAAAACTGACCTTATACCTAATTTCATTTGTTGACATTTTGGTATTTTTATTTTATTCAGTAATTATCTGAGGTTGGTTAGGTAGGTTCAGAATTGGGTAAATCATCGTGGTAGCAGGAATTAGTAGTCGCAAATCGCAAGAAATGAGAAATGTCCGTCGTAGTCAATTTGACAAAAGTTTTGCGCACGCGAGGTGCTTATTCTTAGGGCCGATTTCACCCATGAAACTAATCGTGATTGATGAAATCAAAATTAGTGAAGAAGTATGAATAAAAAGTTGTTTTGCCCGAGAAGTCTCAAACGGTTGAATGCCATAATTACCGAAACAATTAAAACTCCTTTGTGCCTCGCGTGGATCCACGTTTCGGGCATTCAAGGGGTAAGAAGAAGTTTTAAGGAACTAATCAAATACGTCTTAGTTTAAATAGAAAATACATTTACGTAACGGAGTGTAAAACTAAATGTAGTGCGTGGCACGTAAGTTGAACACAAATGTACTAAAGTTTTATTGAAATTAAATGATTTAATACAAAATGAATCCCTTATAAATGAACTAACCATTGACAATATACAAATTGTCAACGGTTAGGACGCATAAAAAGAAGATTTACTTATCTTCTTCTTTTCTAACGTTTAATTTCAATAAAACGTTAGTACATTTTTGTTCAACTAACGTGCCGCGCACTATACACTTGTCATGTATTTTCGACTAAATAAGTTATGAGCAACTGCCCTGTTGGTCTCGTGGTCACAAAAATAACTTTTGGCCTATAAGTGAATCATATCTTGGCAATGAGGCAAAAAAGTAGTAACATTGAATAACAAAACCAGCAGCCTAATTGTGTAAGTGAATTCGGCAAAGGAAACAATCTGTTTCCTTTGCCGAATTCACTTATCCAATGGGGAATTTTTAACTGCACCTCTATTTAGAAATTTAAGCAAACAAAATATCTCCACTAATAACCTACTGCAAAACAATATTACTCACCGTAAAACAAAAATACTGATTTGCACACAAATTATTCAATTAAATATAAAATAAATGTGAATTAGTCCAAGAGCGAGCGAAGCGAGCTCGGGAGCTTAGGGCACCCCGACACGGATAGGTTAGGTTCGAAGGAGATGACGGGAGCTGAAGTGAGCGAGCAAAGCGAGCGAACTCAGCTCCCGTCATCTCCTTCATGTTAGGTTACTTTAGACCCTGCAGACAGAAATAGGAGCCCTGCGCAGCGGGGCTCCGTCGACTTTGTTTCGTTTCCCCCCCTCCCTTAAAACTTAAATATTTTGTTGCACTCGAAGAATTATTAGATTTACTTTTAGTTAACAGATAGTTATTCAGTAAAACAGTTAAGCTTTAAAGATCTAGCAGTATAGTATAATTCATTTATTTGATGAGCAAATTTAGTGTGCAATTCAGTATTTTTGGTAGTAATTTCGAATATTTTGATTGAAAAAAGGGGAATTACAGTTAAAGTATTAAATACCACCCTTATACAATTAGGCTGCAGCAGAACTGCTTCACTTTCTTAAGGTTTTAAATAAAAAGTGGGGTTGCCAATTAAAGGAAAATATGTCGAGTTATTTAAACATATAGAGATACCAGTCACATTTAATCCATTAATCCAATAATACTTACTGTGACCTCTCTTTCATGGAAGGTTCCATTGAGCTTGTCGTACTTCCATAACGGGTAAATACGCAAAATTAACCATGTTTTACTCTAATTTGTAGAGCAGCTCAGTATTACGAGTATTAGATAAACAACAACAACCACCAACATATTATTTGTAGGCATATACTTCATACATAAATTATTCATTAGAACTACACAGCCTTTTGCCACTGATGAAGGCAATTAAAGATAAACAATGCCGATAGTTTCGGTAAAGATGTTTTGCTAAGGCTTTTGAAGTCAGAAAACCGTTTTGAGTTTAAATGTGGTACAGAACCAAAAGTCGTTGCAAAATAAGGTTACTTTAATATTTCTTCTAATCTTTTAAAATCTTATAGTTATACTCAAAACTTACCTCACGATATTATCCTGATTCTTCCGGATCATTGCATCACATGACCATAGACTACTGATTACCCAAACTTCATGTGTTAAGTTGTCAGTTGCCAGTAACCAAGATTTGGCTTGTCATAAGAGACTCGCGTAAGAAGACTTGTTGGAAAGCGGGTTGTTTGCATCATTACGACCTATCAAATCACGTAATAATCTCGAAATCCGGTAAAGAATAAAAACTAAGGCACTGCGCACCAAGATCTTGTGAAAATAAGTAGCTAGTAATCCAATATTTCAAAGAAACCCATTGAGTGAAGCTTCCAGATAGAAAACTAGACCTCAAATAAAATCAGCGTTTTATAACTTTTATCTAACTTTTTCTGATACAAATGGGGTCAGAAAACGTTACGTAGGCATCAGAAGTGGGATAGAAAATATATAAAACTTTGGTAGTAAAGACTTTATGCCAATGTATTTCTCAGACCAAGGAGCAATTTGCATACAAAATATATTTTACTTCGAAATCAGCTTTTTGGCAAGGATATGAAATTGTTTTTACCAAGATTACTTAATTAACCGTTGAGTTTGGGTATAACATCATATATTATGATAGCTCCATCTGATATACATCCATAGATGAGGTCTTTAATAACATAATCTAAAATTTTCCCAGCTTAATTTACCTGCTGAGAAAATCGATTTAATATATTTTTATTACGAACTCTTTATTGCTTGAATCGTCAATGTTTTTTTAGTTCCATTCTGTGATCAATCATGTTTTGAGTTTTAATACAAGTAAATTTAACCTATGACTTAACTCGTCTTATATTTTTGATATAACATACAATAAATCACCATTGTAGATTATTCCAGTTAATCTAACTGACGGACAAAATAGAAATTTTCAGGCAAATACACTATTTCTAGTGTACCTAACTGTCAACACTTACAGTGGAAAGCTGCGAGCGTGTATTTCACAATTACAAGAAAAACCTTAGAATTACACTGTTGGGTAGGTTTGTTCCTCTGCAAATAAAATAATAGAAATGCGAAAATTAGTGGTTTATAGGTAACCCGACCAATTTCTTCTTTACTCTTCAGCCTTTTTACTCCAAAACTAAAAACGAACTAACCCTGATATGACAAATAAAAATAATTTTCTGACTATTTCATAAAAGTTTGACGCAGAAACTGCGTTAAGTAGACTGACTAAGATCCAAGTGTTAATAAAAAGTTAAAAAACCGCTTGTTGTCTCACTTGATGAAACTGTAGGGGATATAACATTAATTTGTTATGAAGGTTATTTTAACAAATTAGTGTTATGTCCCTACCTCATTTCTACCCAACTAATGCGAAGCCAAAATGAAGGGTGACGATTTTAACAGTCTATGTATGTCTTTAAGTACCTATGTTCCTTCTTAGCGCCTAAACTACGGAACCAATTTTTATGAATGAGATGTCGTGATTCGTTATTATGATCCAGATAACATAAGGCTAATAAAAATACAACTTTGCGGATGTTATAATTATACAAAAAAGTCAAAGATCAAATGTAAGAAGCAAAAATTTTAAGTTAAAGAATATAAATTAGTACAGTAAAAAATACTTAGCTTTAGACATTAATTTTACTATATTTAAGTGATAATAAATGTAGTATTTAGGTGTGAGTATATCTGGCACGCCCCAACGAGATTTATCAACAGGTGATAGCTTTTCATAAGGGCATTATTTTGTACCTAAAGAAAATATATAAGATCTATTTTGTACCTCGACAGTTTTTGATTGAATGACGTTTTTATGAAGTGGCTAGCTAGCGGGCCCCTTATGATATTTTTTATTGTTATTATACTTTCAGATCACCCAATGGTGTTAGGAGCTTGATACTATTATGTACCTCACAAATCCAAAATTTCTACTTTCTGTGAGCTTTGCTTCAGAAGATATTCGTTATTTAAACAAACGTCCAGCCAGCGGGCCCCTTTTTTAAATACTTCTCTTTTATATCAAACAATGGTGCTAAGAGCTTGATACTATTATGTACCTTACAAATCCAAAATTTCGAATTTCTGTGAGCTTTACTTCAGAAGATATTCGTTATTTAAACAAACGTCCAGCCAGCGGGCCCTTTTTAAAATACTACTCATTTATACAATACAGTAGTGTTAGGAGCTTGATACTATTATGTACCTTATAAATCCAAAATTTTGACTTTCTGTGAGCTTTACTTCAGAAGATATTAGTTATTTAAACAAACGTCCAGCCAGCGGGCCCTTTTTAAAATACTACTCATTTATACAATACAGTAGTGTTAGGAGCTTGATACTATTATGTACCTTATAAATCCAAAATTTCGACTTTCTGTGAGCTTTACATCAGAAGATATTAGTTATTTAAACAAACGTCCAGCCAGCGGGCCCCTTTTTTAAATACTTCTCTTTTATATCATACAATGGTGTTAGGAGCTTGATACTATTATGTACCTTACAAATCCAAAATTGCGACTTTCTGTGAGCTTTACTTCAGAATATATTCGTTATTTAAACAAACGTCCAGCCAGCGGGCCCCTTTTTAAAATACTACTCTTTTATATCATACAATAGTGTTAAGAACTTATTACCATTATGTACCTTACAAATCCAAAATGTTGACTTTCTGTGAGCTATACTTCAGGAGATATTCGTTAGTTAAAAACATATTCAACCAACGGACCTGGTTACCCAAGAAGGGTATTCACAAGTACCCTTGTATTATTTTTATAAGTTGCCTACAAATTAACACAAACTAGACACATCTATGTTACTATACTTACTATTAAGTATTTATTATTGTAAGTACATTACAGCGAATAAATATTTATTTTTTCTTTTCCTGTAAAACAATCCGCAAAGATACAAATTATTTAGTAATGCAAATGCGCATAGCAAGCAAAGACGTAATTGTATTGTGCAAACGCAAATTTAACTAGGTACGTTGATAAATACTTATTTAATTAACCAATATCTCCTAAAGTATAGCTCACAGAAAGGCGAAAATTTTGGATTTGTAAGGTACATAATAATATCAAGCTCCTAACACTATTGTATGATTTAAAAGAGTAGTATTTAAAAAAGGGGCCCGCTGGGTGGACGTTTGTTTAAATAACGAATATATTCTGAAGTAAAGCTCACAGAAAGTCGCAATTTTGGATTTGTAAGGTACATAATAGTATCAAGCTCCTAACACCATTGGGTGATCTGAAAGTATAATAAAAATAAAAATAATCATAAGGGGCCCGCTAGCTAGACACTTCATAAAAATGTCATTCAATCAAAAACTTTCGAGGTACAAAATAGATCGTATTTATTTTCTTCAGGTACAAAATAATGCCTTTATGAAAAGCTATCACCTGTTGATAAATCTCGTTGGGGCCTGCCAGATAGACTCACACAGTATTTAGCGCTATTTATTGTCACTCAAATAAATTTTTGTTGCGTTTTTTCTGTTCTTCCAAGTAATTATGTCCAAGTCTGAAGTATACATGCAGTTGTGTTAACACAACATAATATTGGCGTGACTTTGATTGCTTAAAAAATTACGTTAGATGTTCTTTTCACAAATGTTTGCTCAGACTTATGGTTATAATTAAAAATTATAGTTCTCTTACTAAAAAAATACGAACCGTAGTGTGTTGTATTATGTATTAGACAAGAGCTCGTTTTTATACTATTGTGTAAGAAAGCGAACGAACAATATCTTTTTTTCCAATCATATTAATCCAGCGTTTTAGTCAGACTGGACCTATTAATAAAATAGATATCTATCCAACTAAAAACATATACATATTTTTATCTATATTATTAAAATATGTTTAATTTTTTGTACTACAAAACTTATTGATAGTATAAATCATAATAATGCCTCAGTTTCTTAAAATAAAACTATTGTATTCCTGGTATGTTAAATCGTCCATCGCGGATTAAGCAGATTGTAACGACATTATATTACCTACCGAGACTTTTATCTTAATTTGATAAACGAGAAACTAAACGAGAAGAGTCAAATCGGTCGGACTCGCAAGAGCGTGAAATTGTGTATGTTGTACCTCAGGGAAGTGTTTTAGACCTCCCCTATTTATATTCTATATTAATGACCTGCCGAAGTCCACTATAGTCCAATATAGTCGATGAGCCTTGGATGATGGTGTATTGACAATTGAGTGTTATAATAGAATGACATATAAATATGACGTTAATAATTTACTGACTGCAATTATAGAATCTTCTTCTTCTTAGCCGGGCACTCTTGGCAGTGGTCGTGGAAATGGGTGGGTCCTGATGCATGATGGCTCTTGTTATGCGTCTCCACTTGGTTCTATTGAACGCACTGCGGGCACGACGCACAGTGAGTCATCGTAGCTTTGGTGATGTTTTTAATAAGATCTGCCCACCTGCCTAGCGAGCATGGGCGTACCCAAGACATTTGTGACATGACATGATAAATTATGTCATATCTTACAATTTGTCTTAAATGCTAGCACGGGTCAAACATGTGACATATTTAAAGGCGCAACATGCCTTTCTTGTTGCTGCCCGGCGAGCACGGCCTACTGTGACATGGCTTGAGTCACACATTTCATCGCAGTTTGGGCGATAACGCCATTTTGTCCTAAATAATAGCACCGGCGGCGTGAGAAAATTTCCTGACGTTTGTTTGGGACTCATCGGGTCTTAATTGCTAATACGGGCGCACCCATTTTGTCACAAATGTCACATTTTGACAGATGATTTAGAAAAATGTATCACTTTCGTTCGGAGGTGGTGATAAAATTTTATAGTTGAAAAAAACATATTTGCCTTCTAATTACGGCACCAAATGGCAATAAATTCATTTTGTGTGTGTGGTGAATTGGTGATCAATGCTTATTAATTAATTGAAATGTTACAAGATTATTAATTAATTTTATATTATTACTTTTTCATAATTGTATTTTTTTTTATTGTTGTTCTTATTTTAATTATGATTATTTTTTTTATAATTATTTTGTTTTATACCATATTCTTCTTGCTTTCTACATTTTTAAATGTTTCTTAAATAAAATCCCCTAAAAACATTTAAAATATAAAAAATAGGGGCCCACCGGTATTGGTCCAAGCTATTATATTTTTTAGTAATTATTAAAAAATTCACAATAAATATATCTTTCTAACAAACGCTTAATATGTAATCAAACAAACAAAGAAAAATAAAGTGTGCATAAGTCTATGGTCGTGGGTCAAATATTAATGTATTCCCAACAAAATTAAAAAGTTGTTTTGCTGTATGAACGGCATACTTTTTTACGTATTATTTTATTTGGTCGTCTAACAAGAAAAGCAAGTCGCGCCTGTAAATTATGTCACATGGTTGTCCCGTGCTAGCATTTAAGACAAATTGTAAGACATGACATATTTTATCATAACTTGTCATGACCGAGTCCAACCAAGCAATGCAAAAAAAAAAAAAAAATGTAATTCATGTTGGGATGCTGCTAACATGGGGGTAGCAAAGGGGGGGGCTAAATTTTGGTTATTTTTGGCCTAGGACATACCGTTTTCGAGATATCATTTTGGAAATATGCAAAATAAAATAAGATACGGAGGCCCATAATTCGGCAACAGTGCGTCGTAGGGCTATGCTTCTCAGAACATAAATGGTTTTTATGGCCAAGGTTAAACCGAAACTACAATAAAATTGGAAAATTTCCGAAAAAGAAAAAAATAAACGTCAAGAAGTTATGCCACAAGTCAAGAAAATATCTCACGCCGCCGTGCTAGCATTTAAGACAAAATGAGTTTATCGCCCAAACTGTGATTAAAAGTGTGACTTAAGCGATGTCACAGTAGGCCATGCTCGCCGGGCTGGTCGGAGAGCGTCCTCGGGTTCTTTTGCCCTCCATTTTGCCTTGGATTACAAGACGGTGCATTGAGTCTTCATTGCAAGTTATATGCCCAAAGAACTTTAGTATTCAACAAAACAACAAAACAAAAGAGGATTATATTTGTAAAAAGTTTATAAAATTCTAGCAGACAAATCCTACTATAACCTGAATAAGTTTTTAAATTAAAAATTTCTTAGAAGATATTTTCTTATAATATTATTTTATTACTCTTGACATTTTTAATAATTTACTGCTAGATTGATAATTTTGATTTTATTTGTTATTTTATTATGTTGATATTTTTAATATTTTTCTTCTGACGACGTTCTAGAACGATATTTTTTTTATAATTAATATTATTTTATTATCATTTGTAAGAGGAGCTCGTGGCTAAATACTAAAAGCCGCACGGTTCGGTCTTTAAGGTTAAGCAACGTTTGCCGAGGTAGGTCCGTGGACGGGTGACCATCGTTACATAGCGAGTTGCCTTCGTGCCTCGGCAAGCACGTTAAGCATTTGGTCCCGGTTGTCATTTGAAGATCTTTGACAGTCGTTACGGGTAATCAGAAGCCTGAAATCTGACACCAGTCTTGCCAAAGGGTATCGTATTACAGAGTTTCTGGTTTGTGGAGGTTAGTTAGGCATGCTCGAATGGTAACGCTCCATGTAAAACACTGGTACTAAGCTGAATCTAGTGAGACTGAAAGCCGAACCCAACAAAGTTGGGCAAAGGCTAGGCAGATTGATTGATATGACGACATTTCAAAATAGTTTTGACATTAAATTTAATATTCTGACATTTTTAATAATTTTTCTGACGTTCTACTCGTAGAATGTTAATTTTAACATTTCCACATTGTTTTAATAACTTGACTAAATATGACAAGACATTCTGGCATTATTATTTTCATTAGAATTTTATTATTTTGATTTGTTCTTTATTCTATTATTAATATTTGCATGCTATTGTTTAAGGCAAACATGACGCTTTGTATTTTTTAACATCGATACCAATATTATAAAGAGGAAAGATTTTTTTGTTTGTTTGTACCGAATAGGTTCCGAAACTACTGGACCGATTTAAAAAATTCTTTCACCTATGGAAAGCTACATTATTCCTGAGTAACATAGGCTATAATTTATTCCCAAAAAAATTAGAAACCCATATGAAAATTGCAATAATGCAACCCAAAGTAGCAATATTTTTGCCTATAAAATTCATTATTCGGGGTGCGATGAGAAAACTATTGATAATACATAAAAAGTATCACTACATGATTAAAGTACTCATTATCACAAATACTAACCTAAATGAATATTGAAGGTTGTTATTATAATTTTTTGAAGCTACCCCCAAAAGATGATTTAGGCGATGTTAAAGTGTTTTTGAAGAAACCTATTTCTTGGGTTAATAAACTTGAAGCTTGACTTAAATACCAACCTAATAAATAATAAAGGTTGTCATTAATAGTTTTTTGAAACGACCCCCAAAAGACAATATAGAGGATGTTGAAGTTTGTACGGAAGTATCTGATTTCTTGGATTAATAAATATGAAACTTGACATAAATACCAACCTCGATAAACAATTAAGGTTATCATTAATAGTTTTTTGAAACTACCCCCAAAAGACGATTTAGGTGGATCTACTGAACCAATTTTGACGTAATTAGGCAAGGACATAGTTTGTGATCCTGAAAAAGTCATAGGATAGTTTGTATTCCCTTGGGATGATAAAACACTTTTTACGCGGGCGAAGCCGCGGGCAGAAGCTAGTCTATAACATATTAGCAATTTGTTGTGTATACTGTACTCATATTTGAGCAAATAAATATTGAATTTGAATTTAATCGAAACACTTGTAGATATATTTCCTGTTATAAAGGCAGCGACAATCATTTAAAATAAAATTTTTCGAGCGTAAAATAAATTGGTCATCATCATTTCTACTAATCAACAAAAAACTAAAAACTTTTTTACAACAAGATAAACCGACTTCAAAAGCAAAAATACTAGGCTTATCTTTTTGTGAAAAAGATTTTATTTCTTTCATTTTTGTTTTAGAACACTAACACTAGAAAGGATTGACAAAATACCCATATTAACTCAAATTACACATTCGTTCTGTTTGTCACTAAGGAGTTCAGTGGTATGTTCCATATCTTGAAAACTGCTGATCCGATTTTAATGAAACTTGCACTAAGGTTAAGCAACGCTTGCCGAGGTAAGCCGAGGTGCCGTAAGTTGTGAGATACCTAATTCAATAATAAAAATAATAGTCACGATCCGATAAGTAGTTTTGGAGAAATGCGTGGACAAACATAAATACAAACATACACTTATGAAATTTGGCACACGTGTTAAGAAGCCCACATGGAGTAAATTTTGTGCAATTACAACAATATTACATACATACGTGTCGAATTGATTACCTCCGTTTTATTGAAGTCGGTAAAAAAGGCAAAAACAAAATAACAGCAAACAACAAAACTTTGAAAATTATTTTGCACCATTATTGCACAATATTTTTAAATAATATTATTTATTCCGAGCAACATGTAATTCAAGGAGTTAATATTACATTTCGAAGTGAAGACCAATCTCGCAAAGTAGTTTAATATTTCTTCTGACATGCTCCCTTAATATTCTAAGCATGGCTGCAAACTTTAGCGTAATTTGTCTGAAGGTTTGCCTTCAGAATGTAAATTAAGAGTAGATATTGTTTAACACTGGTGATAATTTATAGCACTTAGAAAGACCTTTACGATTTCTTAATAGCACCATGAATAAATCGGCACATCCTTAAACCCCAAAATTCGAAGACATGTTGTGACATCTACTAATCGGAACTGGACCTGGTCACAACAAATAAAACATACACACAACACAGCACACAAACAGCATGCTACCCACTGGCCAGTGTGTTCTATCGATGGGAACGTTATAAATAGTTTGTATTTTTTTTTTTACTCCTCCATTATTCTTTTGTGATTAATTTCGTCGAGCTTCATTGCCTCGGCGCTTTTCTGGTGGTCGCCACTGTTGATTCTGGCTTTCAGCAGTTGCAGTGGTTTGGGAATAGTGCGGTGGGATTGTCCCATTAACCTGATTAAGTTACTTAAGATACTAATTAAGTTATACTAATAACTCAAGTCGATCCTTTTAATATTTTGAGTCGGATTTTAAAATCGTAGGTCACCCCTTTTCACAAGAAAATTAGTCGTTGAGACCTGTAAGTTTAAACTCGAAACTATTCGTACAAATCTAAATAAATAAAAAAGGTTCGCAATCATAACAAACAAAAACTGGATAGGTATATAAAAAGCTTAATAAACATGCAAGTGCAAAAAAATATACCTCAACTCAAAAATCGGAGACTTCTCATATTTTGGATTAAAAACTATTTACTCAAGACCAAGACTGATTTTATCTATGAAATGCTGATTAAGAGGCTAGACAGTTAAAAAAATACTAAATTAATAAATTATAAGCATAACTATATTTTCCCATTCTTATTTATTCTTCAATGTAACTGGTTCCACAAGACTGAGACTGATTTTATTTATGAAATGCTGATTAAGAGGCTAGACAGTTAAAAAAAAAACATTATTCAATTGTAAGCATAACTATATTATCCCATTCTTATTTATTCTTCAATGTAACTCGTACTTTCGAAACTAAGTTGGTATGGGCACGGGAACCCGACGCTCAGAAATACATTTTGGTTCAAATAAATTGTACTAGATGGCGTGATAAGCATCGATTTGTTATTGAGTTTTGTGTAAAATTTTGATTTTCTAGAATTGATTATAAAAAAAAATATGTTAATATGTTATGTTATGTGTTTATTTAATTCTCCTAAGCACAAAATTATGGCATACTGGGTTCTTAATTCACATTTCGAAGATTATTTGAACGGATTATTTAAAAGCCATTCTAAGAGATGGCACTGTATTAAACTTTTAGGTATTTGCACTCGATTTTTTAAATTGAATTATTATAACACATTTTGGTACAGTGGAACTGTAAAAACATGCAAAACTACTATAAATAAAACCGTCACTGTATTTAAAGAAACAAATATTCACGAACCGAGTAAAAATATTTTTATTTTTTCCTTTTGAGTTGTACCTACTTAAAATATATTTCAAACAAAAAAAGAATTTTCAAAATCAGTCCACAATAGGTGATATAGGTGAACAAACATTTAAAAAAAAACATTAAGTTGAACATAGAACCTCCTCCTATTTGGTAAGTCGGTTTATTAACCGACTTACCAAAAAGGAGGAGGTTCGCAAATTAGTTTTATTGTTTATTGAAATTCATTGTTGTTCAGTTTGTATCGAATCAATTACTTGTTATTTGGTAGCTTATTGAATCTACTTGTCATAATTAACGAGAAGCCCGAATTCTCGGTGTTGTATTTATTGCTAACTGAATATAATTTACGACGTCTGGCGTTAAATGAATATTGTATGATAAATCATTGTCCCCACGAAAAACACCCACGTACGAAGTCAAGGATCTTAGATTAAATTACTACCTAAAAAGTCGTTGAACATCTATGCAGACGATAAATATTTATTTATTGTTTAAAATAAAGGAATTGTTATTATGTAATCCAAACGATCATCGCATTCAAAATAAATGAATATTAATCATTCGACAGCCAAAACGGCACCACGATGCGGTGCATAAAATAATCTAGAAAAATGATAAAACTTTAAAATAAAATGTTAGAGGAGATCGTTCACACGATACTCCCGAGAACACGGACATTAAGAAGTAAAAATAAACCTTTTGCCAACCGAGCAAATAACAGGAAGAGACGAAACAATAGAGCAGATGGAGGTACAGACGAAACTCTTGGAGAACTCAATATATCTTTGGACAATGCTGAAACATACGCGTTTAAAATACCGAGATTTAAATTGCCCATGTTGATGTCATTCCTCATTTTCTATTTATGTGTTATAAATGTGATAATCTCGTGTGATGTTAGTATTAGTGATGTAAATAATAAAGCACGAAAAAGAGGTCTGTATGAACGTGAAACAATAAGAGAGATGCCAAAATACTGGTATGGGCATAAGCATGATGGCTACGATAGTTACGGAAAGAATCTGCGGAAAGGCCGGGCGTCAGCTAAACGACAGACTGACGATGCTAAACCAGATAAGTACGGCCCAGAAGCTCAAGATTTTATTAAGTATTATGATTACTTTAAGGACAAAGATGATGTACCTAATGCAACTGACTTTCCAAATTATTTTCAAATGGGTCATTTTATTCAAGATGACTCCCGAGCTGTGGGTCATCCACACAATCTCGCTTCCCACCCTTATTTTGTCAAAAATATTCAATTTAATTTGAGGCCAGAAAGACACTTGTTCAAGGAAAAAATTGTAAAACTTGGTGTTTTGTTACCTGCTGATGCGAATCAAATATTCTCGCTCGGAAAAGTTTTACCCATTGTTGAGATGGCAATCCCAGCTGTTACTGGTCCTGATGGGCCCTTACCAGGCTGGACTATACTGGTGGACTACAGAGACACAAGGTGTTCTTCCGTAGAAGGACCTTTAGCTGCTTTTGAATTCTACGTTCACGAAGCTGCTGGTAAGCATTTATATATTGTTAAGTTTTTTTTCTAAAAGTGACCTTATTTGGTTAATATGTGTATTCATATTATTGAACAATTTTAAACATTGTAAGTATTAACGTCGGTCCAAGATTGTCAAGTATAATATGCATTTCAGATGCGTTTATCGGGCCTGGTTGTGAGTACGTGATTGCTCCAGTGGCGAGGTATGCAGGACCTTGGGGCATACCAGTCCTGACTGCTGGGGCTCAGGCAGAGGCTTTTGGGTACAAGCAACCAAGTTACAGCACTTTAACCAGAATGATGGGAAGTTACACGCAAGCTGGAGTCGCGATCCGCAAAGTTTTTGAGGTAAATCCATGGGAATTATGTATCAATGTTGTAAATGTGTAAATTAATTACGTTCTGTTTGAAATTGTAATGTTTTATTTTTCATTTGCGTTATTTTATTTCGCTTTATCGAGTTTTACGTTTTGTCTATGATTGTGCTTTGCTTTTGTTTTAAGTTTCGGGCTAAATTGGTCCTTAATAATTTTGGACTTTAAGACAATAAGGCACTACTTTTCCGGTTAATTGTAATTCAAAATATGTAACTAAATAATTATTGAAACTCCTTCTGCAGAAGAAAACCAAATATAGAAAAGAGTTTACAAGTTAGGTTTAAAGAAGTAATTGAGGATAGAAAAAGCAAAACAAACTTATCATTCAAACGTCGTCGTTAATCGTTTTTTCAAACTTCATTAATTATTTACAACAGAAAAAATACTTTAGTCATTAATCTTTTTTGAGAACAGAATAAACAAAATAGGTAATTGAGAACTCTTAAAGAGAAGGATAAAATATAATTTGAAATACGTTTTGAATCGTAAGTTAGGAAAATAAATAAACATCATAATAATTCAAGTACCTACTGTACTAAATTAGTTCAACTCTATAACGTGCTATAGAAGGATTTTATTTTAACTATCCTATATAGAAATACTTTTCAGACTGTACCGCAATGGGGACCTCTACAGGCTAAATAATGTTAGGTAAGACCAAATTACAAGCTGTACAGTTTACTGTACAGCTTAGAATTTGGTCTACGTGCTATAGAAGGATTTTATTTTAACTATCCTATATAGAAATACTTTTCAGACTGTACCGCAATGGGGACCTCTACAGGCTAAATAATGTTAGGTAAGACCAAATTACAAGCTGTACAGTTTACTGTACAGCTTAGAATTTGGTTGACTTATAGTCATAACGGATTTTACATACATACATACATAAACTCACGCCTTTTTCCCATGGGGGTAACCAGAAACTACAGAACGCCACCTGCTACGATCCTTACATACTTCTTTTGCTTCACACACATTCATACATCTAGTCATACACACACGCCGGTTATGGGTACTGCGCACTTGGCCTTTCTGAAGAACATCACCTATAAGGTCTATGTATGTCTTTCTAGGGCGTCCCCTCCCGGCGTTTCCATTCACGTCTGCCTTGTAAATGAAAAAATGAATTGATATGCCATGTATTCTTAGAGGTAATTTGTTGTGTAGTTGGTGCATTAAAAAGATAGGCGCTGTAAGAACTTAATTCAACTCAAGAGTTAGTTGCTTACACGGGGATAAATAACAAATATGTATTGTTAGCTATTAACTCGGATAATTAACGTCAAGTTAAATGAGTCGGTAAAATTGTTGACAAAAACGTACCTGGTGTTGTACCTGCACAATCTGTGTGTGTGTCAGTTAGAATGCTAAAATGTACAAGTAAAATGATTCGCAGTTTAATATTCACAAAAGAGCCACGGGCCGTTCGCTGTCGTTCTTTATAAATTGTGTTGTCACTGTCACTTCCGCTGTATGAGGGCGGCAAGCAAAGCGACCAGACACGAATAATATAAGTTTTCATGTCCAGAAATTGCTAGCAAATAAGATGCAACTGGGTATCACGACATTCAATGGTAGAATGATTGTTATCAAATTTTCGAGCTTAAGATTGCCTGTTGATAATCACTATCAAAGATCTAAAAATTAATAACAGGCGGGACCAACAGCTCAACGTATTTTCCGAAGCATGGTGGGGTCCTGGTCTGTAGATAATGGACGTTAATCAATCCACGTACCGAATTAGTTATTATTTAGCCTTGTGGCCCTCTAATATAAACAGATATAGAGACAAAATGAACCATCTACCAATCAAAATGCCGGAATCTTTACTTTGTACTTGTTGACAAGAACACTGCTCCTGGTTCTATTTATGTAAACTTTAGACCCGACACATTACTATGCTTTTTGTGTAAACCTCGAGGCACTTAATGTTTAAATCAGTTGGAAATCTGCCCACTCTTAATGGAAAGAGACTGCACAGATAGTAAGCTTATTCAGAGATGATAGTCACGCAAACACGAAATTGATAAACTTGTATTTGTCGGCAGGGGCTTCAAGTAGAGCGATATTTTATAATTTTCATTTGAACTTGGTGAAATTACCTATGTTAAATCCAAATTAAAATCGGTGAATTTTACACATTTCAGAAATTTATTTAGCTTTATTGTGTTTTCAAGTTTTACTCATTTATAGTACCTAAAAAAGAAAGTAAGAAGTAAAGGTAGAGGACAAATGGAGACACGATATGGGCGTTTCTAACATGACGCTTGATTTATATTCGTACTTTATTTTGCCAACATTTGACATACAAATAAGGACGTTAGTAGAAAACATATTTCACCACATCAATAAGAGGACATGAACCGAAATAATTTGACTATCCTATCAAGCAAGGCTAGATCCAATATTTTTTCTCCTTCAAAGCGTAGCATCCTTAACAAAGGTTTTTAAGTGATTTGATTCCTACTTTTATAGCTATCCCTGACCTAATATTGAACAACTTTGTAGACCGTAAAATTAAGACCGATCTTCAGTAATTTTTATAGAGTATTAAGTTTAGTTTTTAACAGGAGTAAAAGTGAATCTCTAAAATTAATATTTTGTCAGAATTTCTTATATGAAAGATCATCTTGAGAACGGCTTGAGAATGTTTTTTGTTGTGTTCATTTATAAGTCAGGAAAAGGTTTTGTATATAAGATCTTTTTTGGAAATTACACCCGTACAAACCTGGGACGGGTCGCTATTTAGATATTAACATTTTGAATCACTCGTGACATAATAAAGAAATGATGAATAATATAATATTATGTAACTCGAGACTTCATAAAGAAATGTTGAAGGAACTGCGTTCCTGCACGTACCTACAACATTCAATATAGAAAATTCGTCCAAGAGTAAATCGGGCTAGTACGATAAAAGGTAAGGACCTTTTATCGTACTAGCCCGATTTACTCTTGGACGAAATAAAAAATTACCTATGTTAAATCCAAATTAAAATCGGTGAATTTTACACATTTCAGAAATTTATTTAGCTTTATTGTGTTTTCAAGTTTTACTCATTTATAGTACCTAAAAAAGAAAGTAAGAAGTAAAGGTAGAGGACAAATGGAGACACGATATGGGCGTTTCTAACATGACGCTTGATTTATATTCGTACTTTATTTTGCCAACATTTGACATACAAATAAGGACGTTAGTAGAAAACATATTTCACCACATCAATAAGAGGACATGAACCGAAATAATTTGACTATCCTATCAAGCAAGGCTAGATCCAATATTTTTTCTCCTTCAAAGCGTAGCATCCTTAACAAAGGTTTTTAAGTGATTTGATTCCTACTTTTATAGCTATCCCTGACCTAATATTGAACAACTTTGTAGACCGTAAAATTAAGACCGATCTTCAGTAATTTTTATAGAGTATTAAGTTTAGTTTTTAACAGGAGTAAAAGTGAATCTCTAAAATTAATATTTTGTCAGAATTTCTTATATGAAAGATCATCTTGAGAACGGCTTGAGAATGTTTTTTGTTGTGTTCATTTATAAGTCAGGAAAAGGTTTTGTATATAAGATCTTTTTTGGAAATTACACCCGTACAAACCTGGGACGGGTCGCTATTTAGATATTAACATTTTGAATCACTCGTGACATAATAAAGAAATGATGAATAATATAATATTATGTAACTCGAGACTTCATAAAGAAATGTTGAAGGAACTGCGTTCCTGCACGTACCTACAACATTCAATATAGAAAATTCGTCCAAGAGTAAATCGGGCTAGTACGATAAAAGGTCCTTACCATACTGTTCTGAGTAGGGTATAAAACAGTCGGTCACCGTAATCACCATATTTCGCGTATTTTAATCAATACTTTCTGTAACTTATGACTGTACATAATAAAGAGTATACTATTATATTCTATTCTAATACGATAAAATTTATTAAGATCCTTTTTTTATAAGATCAAACTAACGCCACTGTTTAAAAATATCGGCGATCTGAAACATAAGTTCATTAAAGTTTCATAACAAGAAATAAAGTGTAATCATAAAATACTTTTGTTACATAAAAAAGAAACATTCTTCATTTTCACAGCAAACAGTTGTTACGTTCAAACTTAATAATGAGTAAAGTTTATACATAAATAAACTCGTGCTATTTAAAGTATTACATGACAATAAGGGGACCACCGTCATACAAATTTGTAACTTAGGGATTGCTAATTCTGTGTATAAATGGAAACCATACCTAAAAAGGTCTTATTTAATAAAGATTAAAAATATCCAAAATAATCTCGTCATATTTTTATTTGTTTAACTATTATTAAACAAATAAATTGGCTTATGCTAATATTGAATACAGGCGATCCTAATATTTTGAGTTATAGTTATGTAAGCAATAGGTTTTATAATAACGTTTAGGTATCTACAAAAGTACAACAAAGTCATAAGAAAGACCATCCAATTTATTTCAAGCTTATCATATACTCTGAAGAATAATATATTTTAACTTCATTTATCATAAATGTTTACCATATTAAACATGGGGTTATTTATTCAAGTGTTAAAAACTTCTGCAAATTATGATAAAATTGTCATTGTGGTTCAGTTTTATTTTTAGACTTGATTATCTTCATTTATTCAAGGTGAATAACAATGTGTGTGTGTGGGCGCACGGTTGGCGCAGTGGTTGAGCGATTGACTGCTGTGATGCGTGTCGCGGGTTCAATTCCCGCACGGAACAAATATTTGTATGATCTACGGATAGTTGTTCCGGCTCTGGGTGTTGTGTATGTGAGTGATGTTTGTAAACGAACCCACGAAACACGAAGAAATTCCTAGTGTGGGTAACTTTTTTTTAAGGAAAGAAAGAAGAAATAATATCACATGTAAACGCGACTATAATACGTTAGCAAGGTAATGATGCAACGAACGGTATAGTTGCCACAAAGCAGTTCGTCTCTTAGGAACTACATACTAAACTGCGCCATACGTATATACCAGATGCACAACACGGTTTTGACAACTTGGCAACACTTTCCCTACAAATCAAGAGAGTCAGTGTACACGTAGTAACTAAAGGCCCGTGACAATATTCTTATTTTACCTGTGACAGTTGCAAGCTACGGCGCAACAAAACTTGTGCGGACACGAATATCATAAGTAATGGCGTCTCCACTAGTTGCCGAATTTACGATTTGAACTAAATATTGCAAAATATACAACATGCTATGTTGTATATGTCATCCTGTCCTGTCCTGTCATCATCCTGGTATGACAGTTGATCCATTGACATTATATGTCTCACGGAAACCTTTCTTAAAAGTGGTTCTGAATCTAACCTTAGGATTACCAACTACAAAATGGTATCATTCTTCTCTCGACCAAACCAGCGCCGGGGTGGCTCATGTATCCTTTTAAAAAATAACATACAATACAAAGAAATCGCCAACCTTACCCCCCCTATTCCCCTCCAATTCGAATACTGTGCCATTGAAATTCTTAAACATAACCTAATAGTAGTATGCATTTATAGAACACCTACACATGATGCTACGACATTTCTGAATAGTTTGGAAAGCCTTACAAATAAACTATGTAAAATGGTTAAGAAAAAAGTCATCATATGCGGTGACTGGAATATAGACATCCTAAAAACAAATAAAATGTCCAATGATTTAAATGCCATACTTAGTAATAACAACCTGAAAAACCATATTACCCTACCGACGAGGAAAACCTCGTGTTTAGATTTAATTGTAAGCAATATACACGACGGTAAGTCAGCACTGCACTATTTGGCACTATCAGACCACGAAACAGCACAATCACTAGCAGTTAGCTTAGAATCTGATGAGAAATTTAAGGACATTCACCGTCTCTGGTTTAAAACTATAAGGGATCTCAGTGACGAAAACATAACCAAATTCAGAGACTGTTTATCAAGCTTGTCTTTCTCTGAGGTATATGAATGCCACTCAACAGACAACGCCTTCAATTGCCTTCACGATACAATTGTTCTTTTTTACAATTTATGCTTCCCCATTATTAAAGTCAAGAATGGCAACAAGCAAGTGAAAAACCGATGTCTAACAAAAAATATAAAACGATGTTGTATTAAAAAACGAACCTTATATCTAAAATATAACCTTTGTAGAGATAACAAAAAGCAAAACAAAAAAAAATATGTCGACTATACTCGAATATTAAAAAAATGTATACAAAATGCGCAACAAATTAATAGTTTACAGTACATCAACAAAGCAAAAAATGCAAGTAAAGCAGCATGGAATTTAATTAAAGCAGATGTTAATAATACGAAAAGTTACTCTGACATAGACACAATACAAAACAATAATAAAATGTATGACAACCCTAACCATATTTGTGACCTCTTCAATAACTACTACATATCCCTAACAAATACGACCCAAAATCAACGAGAAAATAATCGGAATATTAATTTTACAATGCCTCAGAATCCTAAAAGTATTTTCCTGACACCAGTAGATGAAACAGATGTGTATAAATTAATTCATAATCTGAAAAATACGAACTCAACTGGTTATGATGACTTAAATACTAAAGTATTAAAAATATGTGCATCCAGTTTAGTCTCGCCTTTAAGCTACATCATAAATTTATCCTTAGGGGAAGGAGCCTTCCCGAAACGACTGAAAATGTCTATTGTCAAACCTTTATACAAGAAAGGCTTAAGATCTGATATGAGTAACTATCGTCCAATCACTTTAATCCCTATATTATCGAAAATATTCGAGAAGGTTATGTGTAATAAAATAGAGAACTTTTTGACATCATGTGACATCCTTAAAAAAGAACAGTTCGGTTTTAGGAAAGGGAGTTCTACCGCTTTAGCATGTTTCTCCTTAATTAAACAAATAACCGAAAGTCTCAACCAAAAATCCAAAATAGGCTGTGTCTTTCTAGACATGACAAAAGCCTTTGACTTTGTCTGTCATGAAACTTTACTGTCAAAACTTTCTCACTATGGAATCCGCGGGAAGGCCAACGAGTGGATCAAAAGCTTTCTTACCGACCGTCTGCAATGCGTAGAAATAACAAGAAATTGTCAAAATGAACAAATAATATATAGATCAAAATACAGAAAAAACAACGTCGGTACACCTCAAGGAGGAATTTTATCCCCTCTTTTCTTTCTAGTATACATCAACGACCTACCAGAGGCGATTAATGAAGAGTGCATACTATTTGCTGATGACACAACGTTGATTATTAAAAGCGACGATAACAAAGACTTGGAAAAACGAATTGTTAACGCATTAGACAAGGCAATAAAATGGCTAGAAAATAATAATTTAAAGATAAATATGTCAAAAACAAATATAATCAAATTTCGAGCACTCAACACAAACACAGATAGCCTAGACATTCAGTATAATAATGTCCCCTTAAACCCTGTTAACGAATGTGTATTCTTAGGTATAACTGTGGACAAGAATTGTAGCTGGAAACCACAAATAGATAAAATAGTCAAAAAAATAGATCGCTTTGTTTATGTCCTGAAAAGAATAAGGCAAACAGTTAATCAAAATACCGCAATGGTTGCTTACCATGCTTATGTAGCATCTGTACTCAGATATGGTCTTATAATTTGGGGGAACTCAGTAGACGTGCAAAGAGTTTTTAAAGGACAAAAAAAATGCATCCGGGCAATATGTGGAGCCCACGTTTTGGATAGCTGCAAACCATTATTTCAAAAACTGAAAATACTATCGTTACCATGTCTTTATATTTTTGAAACATGCATTTTTGTAAAAACAAAATATAACCTTTTCGAAAAAAACAGTTACAAAATAAATAGTAGAACACGACACAAAGACAAATTGAAATTACCCCAAATAAAATTAACGCTATTTAAAAGAAATACTTACTGCATGGCAATTATTATATATAATCATTTACCAAATAATACTCAAGATTTGCCATTGCCGTTGTTCAAAAGGGTATTGTTCAGACTGTTATTGGCGAAAAATTATTACAGTGTTCAAGAATATTTAGAAGATAAGTCGTTACTAATTTAATACAATTTTTTATTTTTTCTTTATTATTATTACTGCAATACATTTTTAATCTTTATTAATGAACTATAACAGATTCAGATTATATACTATAATTCATAATTATTAATAAATATTTGTACGCCATATTATGGCAGGATATGCTGGAACCAATATTGTAACATCTTTTTTACCATATTCGAACAAATAAACATATTTGATTTGATTTGATTTGTTAACTGATGTAATTAAATTTAACTTACTTTTCTCTGAAAAAAATACTTTTGAATAGGTACTATACCCACAAAGTTTTTTATTTTCAAAACTGGCTATATCATTCGGTTGTTCAGTTCCTTCACAATGAGAATAATTCTAAAGTTTTTCATTCTTATCATATTTTTATTATCCGATTCGAACTACATTATAATTATTTAAACGAATTTACCTTTAAAAGTATACCAGTTTACTGCCGATATGTTTTGTGTTATGTGGGTTTATTTGTGTCTTCTGTTTAATATGTGTTCCGATACAGCTGTATTTTGTGTCTATTCTTGTATTGTTTTCTTTTTATTTAAATTATTATAGTATTTTTTATCTCCTAATGTGAAAAATAAAAATGCTTTTTCGTGATGTGTTTTTTGTTTTTTATTTCTTTTTAGTTTTAGTAAAAATCTTGACACTATTTTTTTATTGCTTCGTTGCACTTTATAATCTGTTTTTTTTTTAAATATAAATACCCTTAAAGTTGTGTTACAATAATTTTATTTGGAAACACCAGATTATTGGAAAGTCCATAATATTTATTTTTCTAAACACAAAAAAACATACTTTGTCACTGAAAAGGACATACATTCTTTTTATATTGTTTCAGGAATTTAAATGGCGGCGCATAGGAATGCTGTACCACAACTACGAGCCCGCCACGGGGAAAGGCAACAGTCCCTGTTTTCTGACATTAAGCGCCGTTTTCACAGTCCTAAATAAGAAAAGCAAGGAAAATAACACCCTAGCGGCCGCGCTACCCTTTGACGAGACCAACACCACCACAACAAAAATAAAAGAATTGCTACAAAAGTTGTCGTCAAACAGCCGAAGTAAGTACTGAAGAGCTTTTGAGACTAATCCTGCTTTGAATTTTGTCAAATAGAGAAATAAAATTTTTGACCAACAGATTTTGTATTGTATTTTTTAAATAACATCTAGTTTTTGCTTTTTCGGTGGTGGTAATGGTGTGGACGTTATTTTTTATAAAGTTATGTCACATGTGTACAAACTGAGTAGGGTTAACTGGTAAACCTACCACTAAATAAGGCGAACCGAGCGACAATTTTAGCATTGATGGGATAAACATTCTTAATTTGCATTAACGTACTCAACGTGGTTAACTAACTTGAATATAAGACTTGCTTCTTTAAACCGCACCAACATTCTGAGAAACCTAAAAAAATACTGAAGGAAAACACATAGTGTGTTAACATGCAATTTCGGTATATGATTTGACTTTAATAAACGCTTACGCGTTTATTAAATTCATTCAATCAATATATTAAGGCATATTTTGCCATGCAAAATTAGATTAAAAACAGTTTAATAGGTATAGGTAATATGCGACCTCATTTAAATTCTAATACTTAATAATTTCCAAAAATAATCCTCAAATACAGAGACTCCATTTTCCAGGAATAATTTGCATACGGTGGTTCCTATATTGTAATCCTCTTACCTTCTGGGTTTCATTACTAGTCGCCCACAGCTTTATGATATAACAGAACAATTTCGTTAGGTTTCATATTATAAAGCTGCAATAATCCTTCACTGTGGTAATTGGAATGGTGTTCAGGAATATCGGTTGCTGTGGATAACAAAGTTACACGTAGCGACCAGCACTCCAATTGCGCAACACACTTTCTGTCAAAATACGAAGGACTGCCATTGCTTGTGCAGTTTCCAATGCTCCACAGTTAAATTAGTTTTGCGGTTACGGGACCCATACAATCAAACAAGTATTAAAATATATAAAATTACACACAAGATGAGGACCTCGTTGCTAAATCAAATCAGCCGCACGAGTCGATCTTCAAGGTTAAGCAAACGCTTGCCGAGGTTACTCCATAGATGGATGACCAGCTGTCATTTATAGATCACTGTTAGGTAAAATGCTTGAACCGCGTCTGGTTTCACTGCAAGCTGATTCGAATATAATTGAGAAAAGGCTTGCCCGAATAAAAACAGTTGCACGCTCCATGCAACCCGATTGTTTTCCGAAAATAAAAAGAATAACTTGTTTCCTGTAACCCGCTATGAGTTGAGAACTGCATCGTCAGTTCGGAAAATAAGGGCGCACCGCCACAATCATAGACTATACACTTATATACAGAGATAGATGCGCATCTCTAGGTACGAAAAAAGGTGTGTTGTTTGATGCCCCTAACCATCAGGGGGCGATTTTAGTTCCAAAATAATACATCAGAGGACGCTTTTAGTTCCAAAAAATTCCTGCAGGCCGCGCTAGTGTTCTTTTCTCCATTATGTACTTTATGAAAATAGTTAAATTAGGAATTTGATAAATAAAAGAAATATTTATATTAAAACATTTATTGTATCGAATACATACAATTCTATATATAGTTTTATGTACACGATTAGATAAAAAGAAATAAATCACACCATCGGAATTCAAAAATATTAAATCTACATAAATGTATTAAGTCTTGAAAAAAGTACACAATATGTATATTTTTATAATTGACCCTTTCTTACTCATAATTCGGGCTCACGGCACAAGGTAGTGGAGTAGGTTTTTTAAGGTCAGTTTATAGCAAAATCAGAAATAAAATAAGAATAATCATTCTAAGGAATTTTGATAATTTATTCTTTTTTTTCTTCTTTTTAAATATAATTCTAAAGCCTGTTGTTTGACCTGGTCATTCTTATCAAATTTTAATAGCTTTCCGTTTAATATTCTATTGACCCCTTTACACCAACTGTGAATAATTAAATTAACAGCGAGATTATTAATTAAATCAATCAAATCATCTTTATGTTTTTTACATGTAATAATTTGATAATCACAAGCACAATTTAGTATCAGCATTATTTTTTTCTTAATAAAAATTTGATTTAGGGCAATCACGTAATCATGCAACAGTTACATAAAAAATATCTGTCATTAAATTAATGAATCTTGCACTTGGGTGAAATAGAGATCTTTTAGTATAATCAATTTCGTAATTAAAAGATTGCAAATCAACTTCAGATCTACATAAATCACGCGTGCAAATTTTACAATTCCTAAAAATCTTTGTTTTGCATTTCTTAATCACATACCCAATAACATACTTTTTTTTTGCCCTGTCACATCCCGGGCACGGCCCTGATATGTGTGGATAGTAAAACACAGTGACTTTTGTAAACAATTTGGTGAATGAAAAATATTGAAATAATGTTTACCTAACTTTAAAGTTGGAACAGCATTTTTTGTCAATCTATGACTTGGTAAACAGTACCCTTCCAGAAAATGGTTGTTACATAATCTAACATTGTTAAAAATATAATTATTTCCTTTCTCCTGTATTGATGCAGGTAGTACACTTTTCCAAACATTGAATTTTTCCAAGACCTCCCATAAGCCAGTGTTGGGATTTGGAAATAAGTGCAGTGGTCCTGAAAATACAAGAAGCATGAATTGTAAATGATAATAATTTAATTCAATTTGACTAGAATTTGCGTATTATTTGATTGAGTTTTCATTTCAACTTTTAATAAATATTATAAGGATTAAAAAATACCTACAAACAAACCTTTTCGAAAAGGTTTTGCCACTGTAAAGTCCGAGATATATTTGAACTTACCATCATTTTTGCACCCAAAAAAGCAACGTAAACGCGATTTCTTAGGCATTTTGGGTTTCGAATCCTTCTTTTATCCGAATCGGAAAGCAAAACTCAGTAGTCCAGGTGTATTGCCAAGTAGATCAGAAAAGCAGTAATCGGTGTCCAAATTCAAAGCCAAGGTGGTTTCAGATAATACACAGGGTTCGTAATTCCGTATGTCGAGCGCAAAATCGTAGAAAAATATCAAAAAACACGGAAAATCGCAAACAACTGATAGACACCAACGAAACTCAAACTTTTCAAAATTTCAAACTTCATCAAGTTCACAAATTCGTTGCCGCACTTAAAAAACATTTTGCAAGGGTTGCTATTAAAAAAGTGCTATTTTCTGTGCTATTTAAGCGAAATATTATACTTAAAATAAATTTACATTATCATTAAAACATTTCTGCTATTTTTAGAATTTTAAATTTGATCAATTTACTAAAAAATATACATAGTCTGCGGTTTTACTGCCATCTAGGTAAATTTACATAAAACAAGCTTTAAAATTAGAAGGACCTGCACCGTCAGATGGCGCTAGCTTTAGTTGTTCAATTTTGAATCATAGATTTGTTCGGCAGTTTCATGCCCCTGGCCACAATTGCATACGGGCTCAGTCCATCAGAGAGAACTCAACTTTATTTGTTTGGTGGAATTCCGGCAAAGTACGAAAGCAAACATCTTCACTTCTTCGAATATTGCCCGGATTTGTGGAATCTGTACTTAATGGGAAGCAAACAATGCATTAATACTTCGAGTTACCGCGGCTAGGTTTAAATCAGAAATGATGAAAAGCCTACATTTAGAACCTATTTAAAAATAACAGTCTTACCATTACATATGTTTTATGTGCATGTTAACTTCCAATTGTGACCACAGGTAACCCAGAAGAGCATCACAACCAGCAATTGGGAAGCAAATGGAATATTAGTGTACATAGCTTAGTAGCACCTAGCAAGCATTTAATTAGCATATTTGGTATAAAATAACGAGCTTTACAAAAAAAATACTTTTAAATGAATAAATAACGAATTAGTCTCAGTCCGTCTTGGTTAATCCCAGAAAAACTAGTTTCAAGATAACGCGGATGCACAATGCAATGCAACAACACTATTCCTTAATCTAGCCGATCTTCATTTGTTCTTACCACCTGTGTCCATAATAAGTGCTCGTTCACACAGAAGTCCGTTTTACAATTCCGCTTTGTCGCATACGTTTTTATTCAGCACTGACGTATGTAGATGAATGAGCGAGTTCACACACACAAACAGTATTAAAAAACTGATCCGTTTTATCGGACGTCCATCCTTGTAGTAATTTGGTTGGTGTGAACATTAACCCTACTAACGACGGATTAAATGCGGTGTGAACATCATCTCCAGTTGCGACGGATCCGTTAAAATCGTTCCTGGAAATACGGATGTTCTGTGTGAATATCTCCTTATTTGCATCAACACCGGAGCTCAATACTACTATTTGAATTTTAAATTTTGTTTCTGGCACATGTGTGTGGTACGACAAATCTTTGCTATGCAATATCGACAGAGTTCGATATTTTATGTGTCTCTTTTAAAATTCGCGGTTTTCTTTCAAACACGACGACAATTTTAATAGCCTATGCCTAGCCACGCCTAGCTTTGTGTAGTAACATTTCTAAGTGCGGTTTGTAGTTCAAAACTCGTTTACGAGTATTAAATTTAGTTCAAAATTAGATATATGAGTAATAACACGCGTTAAGTAACATTGATTTTCAGGATAATTTATATTATTTAATATTTTTTACACTGAGTTAAATATTTTTGGCAAGGTATAAGTGACGGCTATTTGTACGTATAAACCCAAAGTTCCCAAAGTTCTGTGAAACTAATTCGCAAAGAAGAAGATGAAAATTAATTTTCAAAATGTGTATATTAGTATGTTTAACCCCCGACGAAAAAAGAGATGATGATGATGACGAAGAAAATTTTCTATGGCGTCTTTATTTTGTGACTTTATCACATAGAAGTGAAATATTACCAGATGTGAAATTAATGAAGACGCGATTTCTTTCCTATTTTAATATTATTTTAAATTGTGGTGGCTAAGTCTCAGCACGCACTGCGGTTTTTAATCACGCGATTTTGTCACCTATTTTGTGACATATGGAATTGTATGAAACGGCACGCTCTTGCTGTAAAAAACCGCGCGGAAAAATTCGCACGAATAAAAATCGCAGTGCGGCTGCCAAATGGTGGTGGTGAACGAAAGATGCAAACACAATACGATTAAAATGAAATGTCATGTTAAAAATTCAAAGACAAGAAAGTATTACGTATCATAATGTAGTGTAAAAGCGACACGCATACAAGTTCCGTTCACAGCTCATTCATTTATTTTTAGTCGGATTACATTTCAGGGAACAGACATTGGCAAATGTCAGATTAAATACCGGGTTAGTAAACCCAGCATTTATTTTTAATGGTGCAACGCGTATCGCGAGATAATATATTTACGACTTATTGCCGAGTTTACAAAGTCTACATTTATTTATTTAACCTGACTAAACGTGCATGTGGGCCTTAACAGCAATGTCGATAATTCTGCCAATGTTAAAAGACTGTGTAATGGGAATTCGTGTGAAATATTAAAAAAAAACTCCGTTTATATCTGTATTATTGACAATTCACAATGTCTTATATATTTTTAGGATGTTAGAAATGCCGTCGCATACGCAAAAGTCTCTCGCGTTGAGGCGCAAAGTCTGTATGGAACATTAATGGTCTAAAATGAATTTGTGTGAAACAGAGTTACTGGTAATCCGCGACGTATTCCCGGCAGGACGTTACAGTGTTTTTGAAATAAGCCCAAAATTTTGAGAAAATTAAAAAATCTTACAAAACTTAATTGTTGCAAATGGGTCTCACTTCCTCGGAAGCTTAATTGTTGCAAATGGGTGAAACCATGACGTCCTGCCGGGAATACGTCGAGTCACTAGTACTCCTGTGTATCCGTCTCTTTGATGGTGCTTAACTGATAAAATTCTCTTTTGGTTTAATGACCGGCTGGTTTATTTTTCCCTTACTAGGTTTTCATTATTTTTAATTTATTTGCATGGTTGTTTTATACCGCCATACCAGGCGTGTTTTTAGGGTAGTATAAGAGGTATTCACAAGTTTTCTAGAGGTAAATCAGGGTGAACACTTGGTAACAATGATTGATGAAATGAAGATATGAAAGTTACAAACGTAGAGAAGACGTAGGAAGTTACAAATTGTAGAACTATGAAGCATATTAATCAATCGAGGTAAGGTTATCCGACAATTTTTCTACCCGCGCTGAAATATGTCTGGACTTTAATAAGCTAGCAATGCCAAAAGCATGCCAATAAAATTATTATTGCGTCTATGAGTTATGCATTGGCATCCGTACTAAAAAGACTTGGGTGAACGATCGACTAAGCAAAACATTTTGGTGATATAACTGTTTGAACATCAAAAATTACGTTTTCATCACACCTATTCGAAAAACGACAGTTGTCTATAGAGGATAGTGGGAGCCAAATCCAATTTTGCGCCCGTAGGAGTTTGAGCTTTCTCTCTTCTGATTGGTCCACTTCGTGCTTCTGATAGATTTGCGTAGTTGGGTTGTAAGCGCTCGCGTGAAGGTTTAATTAAAAAAAAAAATATCACTAACTAACATGCAATTCTCTATGGTGATAAACTATTTTTTGTGATTGGTAAGTAAGGAGTTAGTACATAGTAGTGTATTATACTTACTCTTTGTTGATAAGTATGTGAAGTTAACCAAATAGGTCTAACGCATATGTTTGAATAAGTTATTCGCTGGTTCTAAGTTATGGCGGCATGTGCTTTAAAAAAACTGTAGTTCTTTCTTTAAATTAATTTTTCTCGGCAATTTTTCACACTAGACTTCGCCATAGAGGAAAGTATTTTAAATATCGGCTTCGCAAAATTTTTGCAAATAATAATAAAACAGATGAGTTCGAGTAGTGAAAGTGATATATTAACTCCTGAAAACATACTAAATGATGCAGCTAATGTGGTGCAACAATTATTACCACAAAAATCGCGTGTAAAATATTTAAATGAATACAAAAAATTCGTAGAATGGAAAAACGGTGCTAAGTCTTTTTCTGAAGCTGTGTTATTAGCATACTTTAATCAAGGACTACGTTGAACATAAAAAAAATTGGCATCAGCTCCTTCTGCGCATGCGGATTCCCTGGTACTCGTAACTCATAAACGGCAAAAATATGTGGATGTCTCTAACAATTCTCAATCTCATTCATTATTTTTTGTTTTTTTTTTCTTCTTTTAATTAGTCTTTTTACAATGTTTTTTAATCATCTTCATAGCCCTTTGCTAAGAATAGTTACAGAACTGATAACAACATTTGTGCCACATGTTAAATTTAGTCTTTTTTTATTTTACCTTTGTATAGATTCTTTTACCGATTGTTTCTTTTCGTTTACTTTGATGAAGTTATGGAATAAAAAATAAAAGTATAAATACCTCAAACGTACAAAAAAAGCATACTCAGCCTGAGGATGTAGTAAAGTCTATGATACTTGTAGTGATTTTTAACAAAAAACGTCGAATATGTGCCAATAGTCATGAGTTGTTAAATAACATGTGATTATTTGTGTGAATGCAATAATTAAAGTTTAACGATTTGTGAACGTTTGTGAGCCAATACTTTATATTTGGTTTCTTTTGAAGTCTTCAAATATTTAAAGTTGTAAAAAATATATTTTGGTTAGAGATGAAAGATTGTGTGCTGATGCGTGAGTGCAAAGCTGAATTTATGTGTAGGTAATAACTGTAAACTATTACAAATTATTGCATCCCATATGCTGATGTTTCCGGGGCAGCTGAGCAAATTAAGTATTTCGGGCTGATTACAAGAGTTCTGCAAATAATTTTAAATTTTCATTTAAAATTTACTTTTCCTTTAGCGAAATATCACATTACAACATTTTTACCAAAGGAATAAATATATTGGTTTGTTCGTATATTTTGTGTGTACTCTCGTCTGGAGTTCGGAAAGGTTACGTTGAAGTTGTTTTTATTAAATATCTAAAAATCCATCTTAATTTAAAATCTCTGTTTCAACAAAAGACTTTTCAATTGAGGTTAATATGCTTACTTTATGTTAAGTCTTACATCATTTAGAAAACACAAGACAAAAATATTAACTTTATTTAATGTATAACTTTTCTGCAGAGTTTTAAAAGTTTGCTGTCAAATAACTTGACATTAGATAAAAAGTCCAAAAATAACAAGTTTTACATAGGTATAATTATTTCAAGCTAGCTTTTATACTAAACGTTGCATTGTTACGCGGAACCAACGTGTTTGTATATTTTTAAATCAATCAAACACCGCGAAGTGGATCAAATTTAACTTGCAAGCTGTAGTTTCATACAGACACCGGAATAGGTGAAAATAAAAATAATAATTGTAAGAACAGTCATATCCTAAACTATATTGTTTTTTCCAGTTGTCGTAGTGTGCGCCAACCCGAGTACTGTGAGAGAAATAATGCTGGCAGCTGACGATCTCAATATGGTGTCGTCTGGCGAATACGTGTTCTTCAATATCGAGCTGTTTTCCAAGTAAGTATTACATTGCTGTTGTTGGATATTGAAAAAAGAACTTTTGTATAGGAAGTTATCAATTAGAAACTTAAAAAGCCTTACGCCAGCCAGGCCTGATGAAAGAGTCTGGTAATTATTATTTAGTTAGTTCAGAAGAAATGCGGATAAAGTAAACATGTTTTCCTACCAAAAGCACAGTTTCTGAATGGAGCTATATATTTTATCTAATAACAAAATCTAACCAGATTCTTTTCACGAGCATCTAACAAGAATTATTTTGTCTAACACTTAACAGTAACCTTGGTCATTCAACTTCAGCTATTGATCACGTACAAAACACAGTAAATCAAGATTTTATCTAGTGCCTCAACTTGTGCCTTTAACTTTAGTGAGCATTGAGAGCAAACTAACAAACTAAAAGTTCTTCTCACCACAGACTTATTTACTGCTCTGAATCGGAAATATACGGTCTTTTATGTGACACTTAAGTTGTAACTTAAGACCCTTCTCACATGTTGGTACTGAAAAGAAACTTAAGGCTGTAAGGAACTACAGAATGTAATAAAAGCAGCATGTATGAGAAATCATCACTTGAGAACGTCTCCACCGATCTGGCTGTTTTATTTTTGTGCTCATAATTGTTCTTCTTCTTATTCGACGTCTTCACTACTGAAGGTCGTTTCCGTCTTGGAAAGATTTGACGGAGTCATTGACCAGCTGCTTTCAAGCCACTCTGGCTCTTCTTAGGGAAATGGACACCGTGAGTCCCGTAAATGTCCTGATCTGATGTGACCATCGAGTGGGGGAGTGTCCGCGTGGCCTTTTCCCATCCACTTGGCCCACAACAACCAGTTTCTGCAGGTTATCTGGCTGTCTCTGGGCGGTGTGACCAAAGTAATTCAGGACTCTTTGGTAGCAGACCGTGGAGAGTCTGGTTTTGATGTTCAACTGGACGAGAATGGACTTATTTACGGTCAAAAATTTTTGGAGCCTTAAAAGAAAGATTTTTTTCGATAATCGGCAGAAAATTGAATTGTCGGGTATATTTGATAACAAAACTTCACAAACAGTGACTAGTTTTAAATCAAGATTAAACTCGAAGTAATTCTAGAAAAAAAAACACTGTCTTCGTTCTCGTGGTCTATTCCACCAGAACCGTGTTTTTTTTTCGGAATAAAAGCACTCAGAGTTAAAGTGCCTTTCAATCTGTGAAAAAAAAAACATATTACAATCGGATTAGGCCTTTCAGAAATTGCTTTTACAAACACATACTTAATTTTACTTAGGTACGCTGAACTTGGCCAGAGGAATGCCTTTCACAACTTTTATACTTTGGCTAGCTTGCTATCGTGTCTAATTTATTACTCATAAAATTATTCCTAATTATATGTTATTTTACACACAGCCTCGCCTCAGCATCATCAAAGGAACCTTGGAAGGTTGAAGGCGATACCGATGAACGGAATGAAAAAGCCAAGAGAGCGTACAGCGCTGTGCTCACAGTCACCAGCCCAGCTCCTGAAAAGAAGGAATACCTTGAGTTTTCTGATCAGGTAAGTTTTATACAAAATATTAGCATCTAAACTGTCAACCGCCTGCGCTGTTCGCTTGCTTTCGGTGGGCAGTAAACAACAGCATAAAAACTGCATGAACTGCATTTTGTTAGCTGGCTAGCAGTTCAAATGCAGTTCGTCTGTTTGCATAAGTGAAACTATTTTAAAATGTATTAAGACCGTTTTTTTACGCAAATTAGATGTTTCATTAAAATTGATAATAATCCCAAAGTATTATTACTAACGCAGAGTAGTTTTTCAACTAAATTGATTACTAAAAAGACTAGCCAAGTGCGAGTAGGACTCGCGCGCTGAGAGTTCCGTAAAAACAGTTACACTCACCAAAATAATTAAATTAGATTACTGAAGTTCATAAACTGTGAGGGCACCGAACATTGCTCTAACGATAAGAAATAAACAGAATTGAGGGACAAAATTAAATTTACCGTTGGAAAACTTTAGTCCCCATACTATCGACATAAGTCGCGGTAAGTTTACCAACTGCAAATAAGTAAATAATCATTTTGTTTCTGATGTAGGTACAAATTTACGGTATTCAGATTGTTTCTTTTACTTGTGCTTTAAGACATTGATTCTTGCCAAATTTCATGATTCTAGATCAACGGGAAGTACCCTGTAGATTTTGATTCCCTTTTGCGAGTGTAAAATATGCGTCATTAACGTCTGTATATCTTGATTGCGTTGATCTAGAAGAATGATTTTTTCAACTCGATACCGCCACGCGTTCCCTAGATAAAGGGTCTTGACAGATAGACGGACAAAAAAGGCTCCTATGAGGGTACCGTTTTTCCCTTTTGAGGTATGGCACCCTAAAAACTAACATTTTTCACCAATTTCCTTACGTGTCGTCTAAATAAATAACCCACTCAAATTGCAGTCCCTGCAAATATAGACTTTATAAGAAGTCGTAAATTGCCTCTAAACTTATCTGCTAGCGTTGAAGTTTTTCATTTAGCTGGTTCCTTTTAGTTTTAAACAACTGTTTACGACGTCTACAGGTAAAAGTATTAGCTGCTACGAAATACAACTACACGTTTGGCAAAGGCGAGGTGGTGTCGACGTTCGTAGCAGCCTTCTACGACGCGGTGCTCCTTTACGCTCTGGCGCTCAATGACACGCTACGAGACGCTGAAAACCCCAGGGGACCTTTGGACGGAGCGGCGGTCATCAGAAAAATGTGGAACCGGACATTTCAAGGTTAGAGTTTTGATATTTTTGAGGGCTTGGTAATATTTTGAAAGAAAACAAGTTTTTTTGGTACATGCTTTCACGCAATGTAAGATGCAAAAGAAAATAAAACTTAGTTATAAATCGTTTCGCCAGGACTTATATTACCTCCTCTTCGACTATAAATTTATTACCTCCTTCCTTGCCCATTGTATGTATTTTAGTTTCATTTTGTTTGTTTAATCAGGTGTACAATAAAGTTTATATAAATATAAATTAAAAAATACCTCGGCGCTTTCCTGGTGGTCAGCACTGTTAATTCTGGCTGCAATTCTGATAGTCACTAAAAAAAATTGTATTAAAAATTAAGGTCAAATTATTTCTTAATCTACACGTCTATACAGAGAAAAGAGGAAAGGTTTGATTTTTTGGTAAGTTGGCTTGTAATGGATAAACTCAAAAACTACAAAACCGATTTTGAAAATTATGTCACCTAAGGAAAGCTACATTATCCCGGAAGTAACATGAGCTACTTTTTATCCCGGATAAAGTAACGAATCCCGGGGTCCACGGGAGCGAGCCGCGGGAAAAAGCTAGTTGATTTAATAAATTAATGATGACCTTTGTTAATGTTGTTCTTTTAAAACTCCCAAGTACAATCTACACCTTGTTGGGTGGCGTGCCGCATCGCAGTGCATTCTACAATATGTCAAAGGAAATTTAAGCGACCATGAAGAAGTTGAATGTCATATCTGCATCGTAGCTGACCTTGGCGTGCGTGCAGGTCCTGACGGGTTCATTTGTTATTTATAGTCTTTGCAAATATAACACTTTACCACTGCACAATCGCTTCAATTTCCCTCAACACATTGAAAAATGCTCTCCGATGCACCCCAGTGGGGGCCGTCGGTGGAAATTGTACATAACTTTCTTTAAACATAATCAACAAAAATAGTATTTTTGATAAGAATTATTAAATATCTAATGTACACCAAAAACAACATTTGAAATACAATAAAAATAAAATGCATGTACCTACAAAGGCAAGCTTAACATGAAGTTGACTTGCCCTAATCCCAATTTATTTGGGAATTAGAGATGACTATCTTAGACAGATCTAAGATAAGTCTCGATGTGAAACTGTTCTACCTATAAAGATAAAGGCGTTACCTTGCAAGCTACAGAAAATTACAAGCGTAACGATATTGTCTTCCTGTAGCAAAGTTTTGTGGAGTAACTTCTGAACTACCGTACAAAGTTAAGCAATGAATGGAATGGCAGTTTGTTAGGCGGTAAAACTTAACTATGTTGCAATTACTTAAGATGTTTCTTACTTGAGAAATTTAATGTTATAAAGTGACTTTAAATACTTTAAAAATGTATTAATACTAATGTAATGTTTAAATACTTATATTATTTACTTGAAGTTTGTGACCAATTAACTTGGGAAAAGTCGGTTATATCAAACTACTTTCTATATAAGAGTCAGATATAAAATAAATGAAAAACGAATGAAAATGTCGAAAATTCATCTTGGCTGTCCTTAAATACTCGTAAAAGAACAAGTTGCACATCTGATGTTGGTCTTTTAATTTTTTCTAGCAACTTTAAATTTTATTGCATCATCATTATCAGCCTATTAATGTTCCCAGAGAGGGAATGGGCCTTAATCCATCACTCGGGTCCAGTGGACATCGGTCTCACAATGTTTGCCTTCACCGATTTAGAGCATTGGAGATGAAATAATTTATACAAAGTAAAGCGTCTGCCTGGGCTCGAACCCACAACCGTCGACAGTAATTCGGGGCCGTTACCACTGATCCACCATTGCTCTTAAATCTCAAATTTTATTTATTATTAACCGACTTCAAAAAGGAGGACATTCCAATTCGACTGTATTTTTTTTCATTAGAAACCTTAATCGAACTGTTATAAACATTTGTGTAAGTGATGCCCTTGCTAATGAACAACATTTAGTTGTAATTTATATTTTTGCAGATTACATTATATTTGTTATTAAAGTTGTCTTTGTTATTCTAACAGGAATAACTGGAGAAGTGATCATCGACTCTAATGGCGATCGTGTGGCCTCCTACTCTCTTTTGGACATGAACCCAAAGACCAGCAAGTTTCAGGTCAGGATCAATTTAAACTAGCGATTTTAATTATTTTTTGTAGTTGTAATGCATTACATATTTCTTATGTTTCTGTATATAGGTCTGTAAAGCAGCCTGTTTCAGTTCCTACGATTTTAGCTCTTTCTAGGACTACTTACGCACGGACGCAAGTTGTCAAGTGTGTATCAATCAGTGCAGCTGGCTACGAATATTTTAGAACGTGTGTTTCATTTCGTTACTCGCTCGCTAGGTTCTAGAAGCTGGGTAGGCCTATAGGTGCGTACGTAGTCTGAGTCTTCTAAAAAGTCTAAAATTATGATTTTAATTGAAAAACAAATCTCACAGTTACAGAATTACTGATCTCGCGCTAAAGCAATATTTTGATACGGCTAATTTCTTCTTACAGAAGTATGGTATCTTGCTTTTGTGCAGGAAAAACTTATGATTATTTGACCTCTTGATACCTTGGGGAAATTAAATATTGCAGTGTGAATACGTTGCAAAACTTCCATGTTTGCGGTAATGTCTGACATTTCCTAAGAAATAAAACTTTTAATATTTGCTCTTTCATTTAAATTATTCACTGTTTTACATTGTTATATTAAAAAAGACAATCTGTGACAATAAATATACGATTACGAAAAAATAGTCACTAATTTAAAAGCTACATTATGGTTTTGTGCCATATTATGCTGCTTTCTTTACATTCCGAAAATATGCTCGGTTTTTGTAGGATGTGTCACGTTCAAGCAGAGAAGTCGCAGGAAAAAGGAAGCATTTTTTATTTATTTTTTTCTTAAACTTTTCCGCACACAAATTTTCGCATTTAATGATATGATAATAAGGAAAGGTTTTAACTATGCCACATTCGTTTTTCTTAAAATTTGCAAATAATAAAAGTTATTACCACAAATTCATTTACCCCTACAACGAAACAAGGAAAGTTAAGCTGGTGCCATCAGCTGGTCAACACCCTAAAATTTAGATACGGCCGTTTCATATCTAGACCGTTTCGTCACAAGTTAATACGAGTATGTGACTTGAATGACAAATACCGGAGGAGGTCAACAGAAGTTTAGCTCCGGGATGCGCTTCGTTTGCTAATGACTTTCATAGTTTTTATGCATTAAAATTTGGCGGCCAGATAAGTTCGTTTCATAAGGGTTCTATTATATTTGCTTTTAAATTGCCTTTTCTCGCCAGTCTCGATTTGTTTGATAAGATTTTTAGTTTTAGTGCAGAAATTATTACAGTTTTTTATTACACGATTCGGGGACCCTTTTCAGGCTGATACGGTATAATTATTTTCAATAGGCATTATTAGAATTTTCAAATTATGTATAACATTACGAAGCTTATTTTTACATATTTAGCATAAAACATGATTTTCTTGTTCAATAATAGGGATAAAATAGAAATAAAAATTAAATATAAATTCAAACAAAACGTGGCTAATAGTTATTTATGATACAAGTGCGGAAGGTAGGTGATTTCCGATGAATGGCATTTTCCGACACGAGTCGGAAATCATCTTACGTACGTGTATCATACAATGTTTTACTATGCATTGTGCGAGAAATAAATAAATTAATAAAATGAAAATAATAAAATGTCGGGCTTAGCCGCTCAAGCGCGTTCAGCATCCACAGATTAACTAATAATTCCTCGGGCTTATCTACTGCGCATGTGCAAATAGCTGTCACATCGTAACGCAATAAATCCCGAGCAAAATATACGTTCTGCCAAACATATTTAATGAATATTTAAAATTAATTTATTGATCAAAATCTAAATCTAGATTATTAAAAACGCCTAAAATGAAGTATTTGTTTTATTTTACGTTTTATATGAATGATAATCTATCTGTACATAACTAATTTGTAAAACTTTTCTCAAATAATAAAAACTCTATGCGTCTTGGAGTTAAAAATTAAAAAAATACAGGAAAGTAAAAAGCACTAGTGAAAAAAAGTGACACTTTCCGCACAGTTTGGCTGCTTGGAAAACGCTCTTTTCGAGGTCATGCATTGTAAATACTCTTTTCCACTTCATCAAATCCTCTCTAAAAAATTACCTACTTCAAAAAACAACAATCAAAAGAAAATCCCGGTATCTTTAAATTTTCGGTTTTTCGCAAACCCATACTCAAAATCAGTTTCGCTAAAAATAACTTTCCACTTCAAAGTCCTCTTAAAGATAGATAAATAAAGCTTCAGGGCTGACCCTTTCGTGGGTCGTTTTCAGTGTTCAGGTTTAATTTTAAACAGTTTTGTTAGGGCTATTAAAACCCTGTGTAGTTACATAAAGGGTTTTCATTTACGTAAACATAAATCACCCTTGTGTTGTGGTTACATAGAGAGGAACTCTGCTACCTATTATTATACTGAGTAAAAAATACACTATATTGCTATTCAGAATTCGAGTTAATTTAACATTTTTGGAAAAACAAAGTCTATGTATTCTCTATATGTGAAAAAGTTTAAATTCCTTTGCAACCCATACTTTTTCGAGGTCTTTTTAATACAAAATGGTCACTTGTAATAGTCGTTAAAGTCGATAATTGAGTTAGTAACGATGGATTCAAATTATCTCAAATTACAAGATCAAATATATATTTAGTAGTACTGTTAGGTGAATTAAACAAGCTAAAAGCCGTAGTTTTTAAGCCGTACTAATCATTTTATATGGAATTATGTTCTGAAATAAATTATTATTATTAAATGACCATTTACCGAGAGTCGGGCAGTTGGATCCTATGTCTGGTGGAGTTGTGTAGAGTGAGGCTTACACGCATTGCGGTCTTTAGCCGCGCGATTTTTTATGGTTTTACCGATCGCTATGATGGAATCACGGGCCCAGCTCGGACAAAAAAGCATTGGATAGGGATCGTTATCATTATTTATTTTCCGTTAGTAAAGTCTCATAAAGACAAGCTTGCAAAAGAGATTAAATCCAGCTGAAGGTAAATCAAATTCCGAAGAGCAAGACTGTCTTCATATTTCTTTTTCTATTGTAATGTAGGAGTAGAAATTCTTTGAATGTAACAACTCGTAGCACGCACGCACCTTGTTAAATTGTCATCCCCTCGTCAGCAGTATCTTTCAAAGAAAACTAAGGCAAGACGGGTCTTTTGTGTTACCTTAGATTCTTCCCGAGGCTTCGCTCACGTGGCCTATCCCGGAACCGTGGATTTTTCCCGGGATAGTACATATAAATATATATAAAGCACTTTACAACAGTGTAGTTTTTATTTTCATTGAAAAAAAAAACAAATAAACGGCGTGTGTAAAAAGCAACTCTTGAAAAAGAACAAAAAATCAGCGGTCCTTACATTTTGTATAGTTATGCAAGTAAAATGTACCGATCAGCAAATTTCATTGTTTCAGTTTTTAAATTAAAAATATCACTATCAGGCTGAAAAGGTTTGTTTTGACATTATTTAATACTTTTACAATTTTGGACATGTAAAAACGCATCCATAGTTCCATCCACGTAATCAGATTCTAAAGCACACTGTGTAGAAATTGCCATACTTTTTAAAGATTGCTGCTGAAATGCAGGTAGGAATGAACGCGTTATGTTAAAAATCTGCAACGAATATACCAAATCACTTTTACGTACAAAATATCCGGAGTAAAGATTTACAGGCATCCGAGCGTGACGTTTCCTTGAGCGTGTTGGATCCGTTGTACGATGAAACCGATACGAAGGCTTTATTTAGTCTACTAAACAAATATATTTACTGCCTAAATAAAACCTGCTTGTTTGTTTGTCAACTGTTTTCGTGGTAATGGAATTTTAACCATGACGGAGATATTCAGGTATTATCCAAACTTACTACTGCTCAAAAGTATAAGACTAAATAAAATAAGTAGGTTACTTTTTCTATAATTCTAAATATTAGTTTTAAATGGTATTTGACTCTGGTTAGTAAGGACATGAGCATTGTTTACTGTTAAATGCATTTTTTTTAATGATTTTTAGTTTATTGATGTATTTGCTTTCAAGCCAAATGTTGTCCATGAAATATATTGTTCTAAGTTTATCAAATACAAAATCTTAGGGGTAAAGCACATTTCTTCAGAAAAGAGCCTAAGCAACGCTTCAAAGTTCTGTAGGATTTGTGCGCATTCGCGTGTCTTCGCGCGCATTCGCTCGTCTTCACGCGTATTGAAGAAGAAGTGAGGGGCTTGCAGTTTACAGTTGACTTTTTGTTGCTTTGATTCGTGTAATCTCATGATTTCGCGCAAACGTGCGAGCACCAATCGGAGCTGTCTGTTCGTAGACGCACGCATTCGACATGATGTTAAAAACGCGTCTTATTTTGATAGCAATGTGGGCATTACGATGTGGGGATAGGAGTCAATATGCTATGTTAGTTTTAAGACTGATGCGTTCTTTCTTTCTTTTTCATTTTTAAATATAAAGTTGCCCCACACTAGAAATGTCTTCACTTCACTTCGACACTGTGCTTTAACCCTAAGTTATCAAAGAAGTAGGGGAAGACAGGTAAAGCAATGGGAAGACGATCTCAGGCAAGTAGCAGGTCCAGAATGCTTATATAGTATAAGTAGGTTATAATAATCTCTCCAAAAATTATGTATAGTATGTCTATTGTAAAATTGGTTAAGTAATCAGCAATAAAAGCTTATTTTTATAATAAAGCTTTAAAAAGTGTATAGATTTTCCAAGACGGTTTTTGAATCGATTCTGAACAGCTCGTTTGGTCAACTAATGCAAATCGAGTTTCTAGTTGGAAAATTCTTTAGTGGCCAAGCTGCGAACCAGCTTTACTAATTGAATCAAAGCTGTGCGATCGGGCAGATTTGCAATCTTGAATATTCATCTATATCTATCTGTATCTCATTGGCCCGGTCATTTGTGTGAACGTGAGGTAAAGTACACGTATTATGGTTTTAACTTATCATATACCCAAAACAATCCTGTGCGTAGTCAATATGTTACGACATAAAGAGTGTCATCCAGATTCCATTAAACAATACAAATTTTAACCAGTTAGCTGTACTTATAAACTACGAAAATTGGGACTACATTTAAGGGCTACCGCTATTTCTAAAGTCAACACAAACTTGTATTTTGTGGTAATTACGGCCCTTGCCTGATCGCGCAACACGATCGATTTATATAACATCGATAAGCGACTTTTACTAAGCGAATTGCAAGTACATCTCACATAGGCGCAATGTGATGTAATTCGACTGATTTGAGTTTGAAATTTTCATAGAATATACGTGCGCGATATCGCCTGTCGACGCAACTTAAATTGCGTCGTAGCGTGAGTATATATATACAAAGGGCCTAAGTATATATATACAAAGCTACTAAGTTTGCTTTTAACGCAAGCTCCTATTCCAACAAAATTAGTACTCTGCAACGTTTCAAACAATTCGCCTAGCTCAACTTCCATTTTAATCGTATGCAGCTCAGTTTGTATGGGTATTAACATGGATCTGACCTCCACAACCGCAGTAACTGGAGTTCTGTGATATAAGTGTATAAGATTTTGTGTATTTTTAAATAATTTAATTGGCGTATAGCCATTTTTATTAAAGTAAAATGAATAAACTGGGTACCACCCTTTGGTTTCTGACGACCATAACGACGTATACTCTAAAATGTTTATCTATTACGATTATATCTTGGTGTACAAAAGTTTAGCTGTAAGAAATTCCTGAATAATTGATGCTATAAATCAGTGTTTTTCAACCTTTTTCATGATGCGACCCCCCTGGTATGAAAAAATATTTCGCGACCCCCCTGGTATGAAAAAATATTTCGGGACCCCGCGACCCTTCGCTTTTTTATCATGTATGTATGTAACGGTATTACAAATATTCATTCCATACGACGTTTTTATGCGTCTCCATAATTAGGATACCATTCAACGCAGGATAAGCGATATGGCCACTGACGTTCGGGATCAAGTCATAGAAAAATAAAGGGTAGTAGTTTTGTATCTTTGCACGACTTTCGCATTAATATGAGTCTTAGGATTTTATTTTTTGTTAATTTGTTTGTCAAAAAAAAACAAAACACAAAAACACAAATGTGACAAATGTTTATGAGTATATCCTTTTGTTAAAATTCTCACACTTAATTAATCTATCTTTTTAATCTTTATTGTTTTTTACTGAAGTTGTTCTCTCGACTTCTGGCGACCCCCCTACAGAAGCTTCGCGACCCCCCAGGGGGTCGCGACCCACAGGTTGAAAAACACTGCTATAAATAATAACATGTAAAACCAAGGCGGAATTAAACGAACAACTCCAAATCGTTGAATTTAATCCGCGTTCAATCCCATATTATTTCGAAGGAGCAGTAAAGAAAGACAGATGTGCTTAATTTTGAAAGTTACGAGTGAAATCATGAGACTCTGAAATGAGATAGAAAAGTAAATTTGTGAGGAAACAAAGTAACGTATGGCTTATACTTTGCGAAATAATAATGACGGATCACCTTGTCGTAAGTCAAAGTTAGCTAACCCACAATAGAATTTTGTGATATTAATGACTAAGGGTGCTTTATCACCAGAGATATGCGTGGCAATCTCTCTTACTCGGTGTGCGACGAAATATCCACTAATGGGATCACTGCATAAATTAATTAGGATAAGGCCAAGAGGATGGTGATGATGACCAGGGAGTTAAAATACCACCATTGATAGAAAAGTTTTTAGAGATACACATTTATATAAACCAAATAAAAAATCATTAATTGATACAATTTTCATGGTTGTAGATGTCAATATATTACGAGTATTACGGTTATATTCTCTAACGATCAATTATTACATACACAAAGGATTACTAGGAAACTAGTTTTAATCGCGCTTGAAGCTAATTTGTGTGCCATAATTCGGTGACATAGTAGTGCTAAGTATCAAAATGTAATGTGAAAATTAATTTAATTCTGTTTAATGGATCATAAATTAAGAGAACGACGCAAAAAAAACTCACCAGCTCACGAAAAATTCTAAAATTATGAATTTATTAGCCACATTGCTTTAGTGTAGCAAACTCAGTATGGCCTGGTTCTAGTTTTCCACAGCCAACACAGACTTTATTTTATTATTCTCTCTGTTATTCTTATAAATTAACCGACATTCTCGGTTATTGGTGGTAGGCTCGACCTCCATTACAGGGGATGAACACTGGCTTTATATTTGGCCGAAAGACAGCGTTTAGTTAGACAGATGTTCGGTCGTAAATTAATAGGGTAACGTAAAATATAGACACCTCACAACTTTAAGAAAGAAAAAACAGTCTATTAACGCTAGGTAGGAGGCATGAAAAGGTAAAAACCAAACAACAAGAAGAGCTATAAACATCTCAATTATGATAATGTATATTTATGACGAATTCTGTTATTTTCGATCGAGCCCATGGCAAAAAGATGGGCGTTCCAACAATACCTAGGGGTAAGCAAAACCAATGAAATGCCACCTGCTACGATGCCTATTTTACTACATTAATAATATTGAGTTGCTGTTTCATATGCACGGTGGGTAGACATTATTATTAAAATAAATGTTTTTTTTCGATTAGTTTCCATTTTAAGTACTTTCTACCCTGATTTTGAAAGAGTTTGCCCCGAAGTAGCATACAATCAAAAACGTCCAACAAAATTCGTTCGTTTAATCTTGAGACATGTTTAAGCCGAATACTGCTTTTGACAAGCGTTCAAGTTAAAGTTAAGAGTAAATAACAGGTTCAAAAGTAAAGATAAATGACATAGCCGTGAAAGTGACGAAAATTGGTTCAATCTCAATATAAATATTCAATGTTCAATTTATATAATTTGTGCACGACCCCCTAAGATCACAGGAGGCAACCTGACATCGCATCAATATCAATCATAGAATTTGAGTAAATGTGTAAAGATTAACTTCTTTAATTTATATTGCCTTTGTTTACATACTGAGTCATTAATTCACTATAATAAGATGCATTCCGGTCTAGATTTTCAGATTATAATATTTTTATTGTGAGATCTTACCTCTACGACGCGACGCATACAATAGAATAACGGATTTCCATTTTTTTTAATTGTCGTCTCGTAGTTCAATCAAAGTAATTGGCTACTACTTAACCGGGCTACCCTGTGGAGACTAAATTAAGCCTCCAGCTAGGGCACGGTTTTCCAAAGTTGCCATTTGTTATATACTTCGGGAGCGGGGTCATATAAATATGCCCGTCACATTCACCGCCCGTCTTGTCCGTTCTTCTCCAAGTAGGTAATTTCTGAACGGATGGTAGAATCACTTAATCACGATCACTATTTTCCTCGCTGCCGTTATCCTCCTAAATCAATTTTCTTCGTGTTTTATTTACGGTGTTAAGGCGATCTTTAACATAATTAAAGCACAAATGTGAAGAATGTGAGAAAGTGGATAAACATAACCTTTTATGAAAACTATCGGAAAATATTAGCATCTCTCTCAGAAAATTCGTCTTCTCGTGAGGTTCTTAACACACCCAAATCTCAAGTAGAGCAAAACTAATTAGGACCCATTTACGTTGAACATACCATGCTTGGAATTGTAAATAGTGAGACATCAGACAGCCAATAAACAGACAGCAAACCGAATTCGTTTTTCTACTACCTACTATCGTACATGCGACTCTTAAGACATAAAACATATCAGTCAGTACGTAGCCCTAATTGAATTACAAGACAATATTATTACCGCCAAAAAATCTAAGAATTTGGGCATCATATAAGTAAATCAATCTGCAAAAATCAATCTTGAATAAGTCGCCTAGGGCAAAAGCCAACGAATTATAAGAAAAGGAAAAATTAAAAGTGCCTTTATCGAAACAAAACGAGTTCTCTGCCTGACGACGACGGAGCAAATAAGAAACCAAGTTAGGATCGTAGAAAAAAGGTTGCTATACAAAATTAAGGACGATAATGTACGTTACATTCAGATAAAATGATAAAAAGTTGAAATCATGCGTGCAGCATCTATTAATGAAACTGTGATAAATTAAACCTATTAAAATAAATTCGCCGTCGCGTCGGTCCTAACTAGCAAATATGCGTACGTTCAAAGTGCATACTAATACTACTCAATCCCAGAAATGTTGTGTAGAAAGAACTCTGTAAAGTCTGGGGCGTCTGGGATCTTGCTCTTTACTAAAAATATCAATATGATGAGAATTACACAAAAAAAATGAGACTCACTGTTTTTTTCCTATCGTACCTACCAGGATATTAAATAAAGAGGAAAATAAATGGTTTCGGAAATATATATAATATATTATAGTCAGAAAAACTAGAATAATTTATTCAGCGTTTATTATTTACTACTAGCGCAATGCATTGGTAGTTCTGAATATCAATAGTGCTTTTTCCGAAGTCGGGTTCCAGTTTTTGAATTTTATAATTTTTGCTTGTTACCAATCCTTAATGAAGCTCTGGCTGAACTTATCAGTCCCAAAATCGATCAAAAATCGATCGCCTACGAATAATAGTGTGGTTAAGTAAAAAACGACGGCGCTGCGGTAGATAACGTTAATGAGGAATAGGTGAAACTTAACCGCCATATCTTTCAAGCTCAGAGTTATCTTGTGTTTGAGGGTGCATTTTCTGCAGGATATACTTTCTTGATTAGATTCTCGACACCGGATAATGAGTCATAACTCATTAGAAGTTTCTGTCAGTCTTAAAACTTTAGGATTTTACAATTTTTATGAGAGTTTTAGAGTTTTTATGACGTTGACAGTTATTTTGATGACGGTTTTACGACGGACGAATGCTTTAAGCTTGACTATGTTTAATACGTCTTTATTCTTATACCTAACAAAAATCTTAATTTCAATAATTCATCCACTGACAAACAAAGTAGTTAACCGTATGAAATGCGAACAAAGTTTTTTAACATATCAAAGTAAGTAAGAAGGTAGATTTATTCTTGAAATCCCCTTAGTGCGTCACTTTCACCATCCCACACGACTTGTAAAACAATAAATTACCTAATAATGTATGTTCTCATATATTTTTAAATTCCCGAGTCGTGTGAACTATAGATGCGTGTTACAACTCTATAAACTTGGGTTTGCCAATAAAACTCCATAATTTATGTCTATTGCCAACATGTAGGTACGTCAGCATTTTGGTTGGAACAAAAGAATTTTCAGTTCCTAAGCGTCTTTGTAGAGGTTTTTGAGAGAGGTTAAAATATGGCTGTGAAATGGCATTCATTGTGTTCTATAAAGAAAAGGTTTTGTAGGTAATAATAGCAGATCAAAAAGATTGACGAAATTGAAATGTTGTGAATATTTTGGCTACGTTGCTGTCGTTATTTATTATAACAGGAGGTATTTATTTTGTTTTGTAACACAAAACATTTAGGTAAACATAATAAAATTATCGGCAATCATAACTCCCAAAGAAGAAAGTTTACCAAAATTGGGATAACAGCGCTAATGAGTAGAAAACCAGTTTTAAGTAGGAGCTATTACAAATAAAACTTTTAGAGATAAATAACTTAGCGACGGCTCACAGTTTCAATAACATTTTTTACGCATATACGTATACGCATTTTTTGTAGTTTAACGTCATACAGGCAACTATGGTATATGGTATAACTATATTATGACGTTAAACTGCAAAAAATGTGTAAACAATGTTATTGAAACTGTCACCCGCACTATGCTACTGCGCAAAGAGAATAATAAATAAAACTTCTACTCAACGTACATCTAAAAACTTAGCCCTCCGAAACGCTACGATGTTCTTACAAAGATTAATACAAAGTTTGCGTGAAAACGTTCCAAGCGCACCCACATTTGTACCTATATATTTTATACCCACAGAGCACCGAGTCGCCTCGACGGCCACTGCTAGTGACGGGCAATGTCTAAATTTTTCATACCAAGCGTGACAAGCTGTGACACGCTGAGTGGGTCTTCCAAACCGATTCTTAACTATGTTGGGGGTCGGTTTGAAGTCTAACCAGATGCATTTGAGTATCTTTCACGTAGATTGACCTCCAAAACCCAAGGATAACACTATAATATGTACTCTTTTGCAAGACTAGTTTCAAATTTTCTGACTTCTGACTAACGTTACGACTGTCAAAGATCTACAAATGTCTGACCAACGATTTGACGTGAGAGAGTCTCAGTAATGGATAATCTTGATCATCAAGGGACGGATCTCGGCAAGCGTTGCTTAATCTTAAAGATCGACCCATGTGGTTATTATTTCTTAGGCAAGAGCTTCCCAGAGTGTGTTACCGTTTCCTTATAGAAATTGATGGCCTTAGCAAAATTCTGATTACGGCTATGACAGCCGAAACTACAGTCCAGTTCAAATTGCGTGGACGGAATATATCATAAGTAATAGCGCCTCTAGTCCCTTCAGTGTTCTGTATTTATGCCAGTCTGTCTTTGTCAAGAGAGCACATTATTTTCAACGACCCTTTCAAAAGCCTGAAGGTCTTTTTTTAGAGTTTTCGGATATAGGAGACAGTAAAAGATATTGCAGTTTTTGTCGTAGATTAATCCATCTTTACTGTGCCAATATAGGACTGGCTTGACATTTTATCGGGCTGTTCGACAGTCTACGAATATAACTGAAAATACTTTTAGTCACCAAAACACGGGACAAACCAAGTTTTCTTTCTACCCCAGACTTGTTCTAGAGAGGAGACCGCAACCTAGTAAACGCAAGGTAGGACGCCCTCAGACTAGGTGGAGCGACGATGGCAGGGTGGCTTGTAGCAGCTGGATGAAAGTAGCCGAAGATCGAAACAAAACTCGTGCAATTGGAGAGGCTTATGTCTAGCAGTGGACTTCTAAAGGCTGATGATGATGATGACGCATCGCCGTTTGGGAAGTGCCCAAAGGTCTGATAAGACTGCCACATTAAATAGCAATGCTGAGTATTTGTCCGCAAAAAAGGCCAACCTTCTGCTAACTACCTTATTAATTTGCTTGATATCGGAAGTAAAGGGTGTCCCCCAATAAGAGTGCAATCAAAATTTTGTGTAAATTTTTTTTTTTCGTTTTTCTGGCATCTCTGAAATTTAACCTATGATTGTTCCGATTAATTAAAATAGAGCCTTACACAAAATAATAATGTGTTATCATTGTGAAAACTGAGGCCAGAGTTGCAATGACTGAACGGCATTCGTTACAGGAATATGATAACGCAGTTCTTGTGGCCTCAACCGGATGGTATGGATCTGGACGACATGTTGTTTCACCACCTGCCACACCATACTTGAAACAATCGATATATTGCAGCAACGATTTCCAGACCAAGTCATCTTACGAAATTCAGATATCAATTGTGGGCTTATGCCGAGTTTTTAACGCACTCGATCGTGATAACGTAAACGATCTCCCATGTCAATTTCTATCCAAAAAAATTGGTTTTTCCTTACTGTCGCCAGACGGCGCTTAACCAGTTTCAATACAAGTAAAATTGACGTTTAGGTTAACACAATCCAGCGTGAGACAAACTCGCATTAAGCCCTTTGGCCACCAAGATCATGCGATTTAACGCCTTGCGATTTCTTTCTTTGGGGTTATGTGAAATTGGGTTGATGGGAATAAACCAGAAACAAAGCCTGAGCTCAAGGCCGAGATCCAACGCGTTATCAGTGAAATATAGCCACATCTTTGTCAAAAAGTCAACGAAAACGTCATGAAAAGAGTAAAGGCCTGTCATCAGAGCCGTGGTGCTGGGCCATTTGCCGGATATTTTATTCCATACATAAACGGAACGGAACGGATTACGAACCGTAAAAAAATCTGATATTAACCACACTACTATTAATGACCATATCAGATAAATTTAAATAAAATGCCCTTGTTATATCGCGTGAAAATTTCGTACTTTTTTGTTTGTTTTATTTTGTGATCTTGTTAATTGTTTGGCTCGGAAAACACGGAGTTCGATTGTATGCAATATTGATCTACTTACCTTCTGTACTTCGTGGGTGTGTAAAATGTAATGTAAATATTGCGTCAGGGTCGGCTAGTGGTTCCATTTTATTAGAAAATGAGACGATTTTCACTATATAAACATCGGGCTCTTCCCTTTCGGTAAGTAAAATCAAATCAAATAAAAACTTTTGCCTTAAGTCAGTAGCAGAATCATAATGTTGTTTGCATCAATCGACAATATCGGATAAAAATTTATTAAATATAACTCGAATGAGATTCGTCCCTTATTCCAATTGGGTTTTAATAGGATTTTAATGATACATGAAGCATGTTGAGATGTACCTACTTCATATAATAGCACGGGGAACAGTTTCTTTTCCCTTCAAAGACGTCCCTGAAGTTGTTATTGACTGCTTGTAAGACATTAATATATGCTGTTATTTACTCAGGTTAGGTTTGTTTGCAATATTTTTCCCAAGACATACAAAAATACATTTGTCAAGTAAATAGTTTTCGTGACCTTTTGGGAATAGGTTCAAGGCAACGACAACACTTTTTTCTAACCATCAGAATGTTTTTATGTTTTTCTGGAATTACATGTAGTAAAACATGATGGTACCAAAAGTTGATGTTCGTTAATTTTGTCATAAAAATTGGTTTAATATCTTTATTTTTTACAACTTTTATTTGTGGTACGTTTTTGTCCTGTTTTCACGAGGGTGTCAACTCCAATATAATAATTAATTTGTCATCTTGTATTCGTCGCTCTGCTATCAACATTTCCATACTACTTACGATCCCATACTTATATTCATCCTGCCTAGCCTTTTCCCAATTATTGTTGGGGTCGGCTTCCAGTCTTACCGGATTCAGCTGATCCATACTAATATTATAAATGTAAAAAAACTTTGTCTGTCTGGTTCTTTTTACGTTGTGGCGATATATAAAAAGGAAAAATAAAAATTTTACGGCACGTTAATACGTATAATTTTGTTACACACCAACATTACATACAAGAGGACAAAAGGTAAAAAAAAACACTATTATTTAAATAAATAAAAACGCCAACATCGATTTAGAAATAAGTTAGCAACAAAACTAAGAAATGGAAATGAAATTTTATCAAAGTTTGAAAGTATTACTCTGAACACACGTGCCTATCCTCAACGCAGCAATTAAGGCTAAAACAATTCAGTGGAAACGTATCCATAACGACATAAAGCTAGGTTTTAAAGCATAGCAATTAATAAGATAAAACTGTTCTAATAACCAAACAAAACAAAAACAGTGTACTAGGTTAATTCTAACACACAATTATATGTAACTAAAAAAATATACGTCAGCCATTCGTCGGAGCTCCACGTCTAAAGAAACGATCCGCTGTCAGTAGCATCGCTTCGATGCTAGATTACGGGTAGAAACGGTTGTTCAGAAAATCTCGAAACAGAACCCAGACTGTAGGAACGTTCGAAACCTTCGGACACGGTAGATACGGAAAGGCTCACGCCCTTATCCCGCATGATGTATGTAAGGAATCAAGAAGTCCGTTGGCTCACATGGACTCTAGCGCCCTGCCCGTATGTTGGAGTCGGAGTCAGCTTCTATTAACTGCTATCTATAGTAAAATTTCAGAATGAAACTTTTCAGATGGAATTGCGCAATCGCTTTTCTGTACTTGATACTGCTACGGACTCATTAGACGAGGAGTGGAACCGCATCAAAGTGGCCTATACAGAGACCAGCTCCGTCGTTCTAGGGCATAAATCGACTCATTCTCGGGAGGACTGGATGTCACAACGCACGTGGAACCTGATCGAAGATAGAAGGAATCTTCATCTGAGACTGCTTGAGACCCATAACGACGCCATACGAGCAGACCTTAACACGCAATACCGTCAGAAACGCAAGGAAATCTATCGCAGTACCCGCAAAGATAGGAGACGGTGGGCTGATGGTATTACTGATCGTGCTCAACAAGCTGCAAACCCCGGCAACTTGAAAGAGTTGTACAGTGCTACCAAAACCTTGGCAGGTAACAGCAAGTCGAGGAAGAAGCCGCTGAAGTCCAAAGATGGTCTGCTCATTGTGACGTCAGAAGGGCAGCTACTTCGCTGGCGTGAACACTTTGAAGAGGTCTTCCGTCTGTCAGCTACATCGGCACCTGACGCGCTGCAAGTCAGTACTCCACCCACCCAGCTTCTCAACATTAACACGGAACCACCGTCAGCCTCTGAAGTTGCGGAGGCAATCCGCTCTTTGAAGACAGGCAAAGCACCAGGACTCGACCTGATAACTGCGGAAATGCTTCAAGCCGACTTACCCACCGCAGTCGACGTCCTGACGCCGCTCATTGAAAAGATCTGGATCGCCGAAAAACTACCAGACGAATGGAACAAAGGTCTCCTTATAACTGTTCCTAAGAAAGGTGATCTTAGCCAGTGCGATAACTGGAGAGGTATAACGTTGCTCTCGATTCCCTCTAAGGTTTTTTGCAAGATCATCCTGGACAGATTGTCGAAGGCCGTGGATCCTCTTCTACGCAAGGAGCAGGCTGGTTTCCGCTCGAACCGCTCCTGTACGGACCAGATCAACACTCTCCGTATCTTACTGGAACAGGCATCAGAATGGCAGAGGGAGATTTATCTAACCTTCGTAGACTTCGAAAAGGCCTTTGATACGCTGAAGTGGTATAGTATCTGGTCCCGCCTACTGGAAATTGGAGTGCCGCCGAAAATAGTCCGTCTGTTGCAGAGTATTTATAAGAAATATTCCTGTAAGGTTACTCATAACGGCCTCATATCGGATGTCGTAACAGTGCACGCGGGTGTCCGCCAAGGCTGTCTCCTGTCACCGCTCCTCTTCCTGGTCGTTCTTGATGGAATTATGCTTCGCATCTACGATAACAGGCGCCGCGGCATAGAGTGGGGATTATCCAACGTCTTGGAAGACTTGGATTACGCCGATGACCTTTGCCTGCTGAGTCATACCCACGCCGATATGCAAGCAAAGCTAAAAGATCTAAGCCAGGAAGCGGCAAAAACGGGGCTCAAAATAAACATCCGGAAGACCCAGGAAATGAGAACTGGTGTGAAGAACCACTCACCGTTTCTGATTGGCACAGAGGCAGTGGAACGCGTCCACAAATTTACATACCTCGGGAGTGTCGTGTCAGAGACTGGGGGAAGTGAAGAGGACATCGTTTCACGGATCGCCAAAGCCCGAGAAACCTTCGCGCAGATGAGACCTGTTTGGCAATCGCGGAAACTGACCCGAAGGATTAAACTCAAAATCTTCGGGTCCAATGTCAAATCCGTGCTGCTCTACGGGTGCGAAACGTGGAAGGTCACAAAGGACATCTCACGCCAAATACAAGTCTTCGTCAACCGCTGTCTTCGTCGTACTCAGAGTTTACTGGCCCGAGACCATCTCCAATGTAGAGCTGTTGGAGAAATGCCACGAGAGCCCGATCGACCGCCAGATCAAGCGTCGCAATTGGAGATGGATTGGCCACACGCTTCGAAGGGGTCCCGATCACATACCCAAACAAGCTTTGGACTGGAATCCCCAGGGGAAACGAAAGCGTGGCCGTCTCCGTCAAACCTGGCGTCGCACAGTGTTGGCAGAAGCGACGAGCATCGGAATGACATGGAGCGAGGTGAAGCGTGAAGCTCAAGACCGATCGCGATGGAGGACATATTCTGTGGACGCCCTCTGCCCCATCTAGGGGTTAAAGGACATTAAGTCAAGTATAGTAAAATAAATAACTAATCTAAATTGTAAAGTTATTTTTGATTGTTATGCTTTAGAAGTCGGTTTATTTTTTGTGAAAACGTCTCACTTTTTAGTTGCCTATCACCAACAATTAAGCAAGTTCTATATAGTAAGATGCCTAAACTATTGACAAAATACCCATAATGACATAATTAACACATTCGTGCTGTTTGTCGCAAAAGAGTTCGGTTGTATGTTCATATCTAAAAAACTGCTGAACTAATTTTGATGAAATTGCAATGTTCCCTAAGTTGAGAAGTACTTGATATAATAAAAAAGAATTCAATGATCACGATCCGATAAGTTGTTTCGGAGAAATGGGTGGACAAACATACATACAAACAATACATACTTAATAACAATAACAACAAACAAACAATACAACAAACATTATTTGTCTTTGCCCTTCTATTTTGTCTTTAATCCATTTTTGTTGCTGTTGTGTTGTGCCTGTGACGAATAAATATATTTCTATTCTATTCTATACTAACATACATACATACACTTATGAAAGGAGAATGCCCATGGACAGTACTTAAAAAAAAACTGTGTCAAAATCATTTCTAAATAGTAAATAAAACAAAAATATTTCAAGTATTTTAACTTCAAAGTCAAAGTCAAAGTCAAAATATATTTATTCAATTAGGCCAATAAACGGCACTTTTGAACGTCACAAAAATTAAAAATAAAATTTACAAGTAATAAAAAAATAAAAAATGATTCTACCGTGCATTCGGAAAGTAGATTGTTATGGAGAAGAACGCACAAGAAACTCCATACTTACTCTTTTTTTTAAAAAATAGGTGTGTTACAATATTTGCATACGTACATCTATCTTCTATCTATCTATCTATATCTATAAAAGCGAAAGGTGACTGACTGACTGACTCACTGACTGACTGACTGATCAATCAACGCACAGCCAAAACTGCTAAGCCTAGAAGCATGAAATTTGGCAGAAAGGTTCTTCAAGTGACGTAAGTGTGCACTAAGAAAGGATTTTTGGAAGTTCTACCCCTAAAGGAGTAAAAAGGGGGTTGAAAGTTTGTATGAAAAATCTAATTCTTTCGACCAAAATTCTTGAAACTTAGCACAAATATTATTATAAGTAAATGATAAAGATTGACATTATTAGTTTTTCGAAACTACCCCCAAATGATGATTTAGAGGTTGTTGAAGATTGTATGGAAAAATCAGATTTCTTTGATCAATAAACTTGAAACTTGCCACAAATACTTATCTAAATGAATAATAAAGGTTGCTACTATTATTTTTTTAAATTACCCCCAAAAGACGATTTAGGGGTGTTAAAGTTTTTTTGAAGAATCTTATTACTTCAGTTAATAAACTTGAAACTTTACATAAAAATACTAATCTAAATAAACAATAAAGACTGTCTGACTTTCATTGTTAGTTTTTCGAAACTACCCCCAAAAGATGATTTAGGCGATGTTATTTTTTTTGAAGAATCTGATTTCTTGGGTGAATAAACATGAAACTTGACATAAATACCATCCTAAATAAACAATAAAGTTTGTGATTATTAGTTTTTTGCAACTACCCCCAAAAGACAATTCAGGAGGTATTACAGTGTTTTTGAAAAATCTGATTTCTTGGGTCAGTAAACTTGAAACTTGCCACAAATACGAGTACTAACCTAATTGAATAATAAAGGTCGCAATTATTATTTTTTGAAACTACCCCCAAAAGAAGATTTAGGGGATGTTAGTTTTGTGAAGAATCTGATTTCTTGGGTGAATAAACTTGAAACTTGGCATACATACCATCCTAAATAAACAATAAAGGTTGTCATTATTAGTTTTTTGCAACTACACAAAAGACGATTTAGGAGACCGTATTACAGTGTTTTTGAAAAATCTGGTTTCTCGGGTGAATAAACTTGCCACAAATACTAACCTAAATGAATAATAAAGATTGCTGTTATTATTTTTTTAAACTACCCCCAAAACACGATTAAGGGTATGTTATTTTTTTTGAAGAATCTGATTTCTTGGGTGAATAAACATGAAACTTGACATAAATACCATCCTAAATAAACAATAAAGGTTGTCGTTTTTAGTTTTTGCAACTACCCCCAAAAGCCGATTTAGGGGATGTTAATTTTTTTGAAGAATGTGTTTTCTTGGGTTGCCTTGACTTGCCACTAATATACTAACCTAAATGAATAATAAAGGTTGCTATTATTATTTTTTGAAACTACCCCCAACAGACGATTTAGAGGTATTAAAGTTTTTTTGAAGAATCTTATTACTTCAGTTAATAAACTTGAAACTTGACATAAATACCAATCTAAATAATCAATAAAGGCTTTCATTGTTAGTGTTTTGAAACTACCCCCAAAAGACGATTTAGGGATGTTATTTTTTTTGAAGAATCTGATTTCTTGGGTCAATAAACATGAAACTTGACATAAATACCAACCTAAATAAACAATAATGTTTTCAATATTTAGTTTTTCGAAACTACCCTTGGAATACGACTTCGGGGTGGTAAAGATTTTTGATTACTTTTACTGCACATAGCTTCTTTTTATGATGTAGGGGAGCACTTAGGAGGTATTTTTGGTAATTCAACTTTTTGAAGGGTTAAAAGGGAGACATTTATTTGTATAAAAATCTTATTCCTGTGGCAAAATAATAAAGGTTGGCATCATTAGTTTTTCGGATTAACCCCCAGAAGACGATTTAGGGGTGTCAAAGTTTCTTTGAAGAATCAAATGGCACTAGGATGGGGACCTCTAGATCGATTTGGAACTACCGAATTGGACCGTTTGTCTCAGGTTTAATTATTAATTTATATTATACATGTGAAAGTAACTCTGTCTGTCTTATATATACCTTTTCACGCTTAAACCGTTGATCCGATTTAGATGCAATTTGGTTCGGCGATATTTTGAGACGCTGGGCAGGACATAGCATAGTTTTTATCCTGGAAATCTCACTTAAGGGGGTGGCAAGAGGGGTAGAAGTTTGTATGGAAAACCCACAATAATAAGCTGTGATAGAAAAATAAGCTATTCGAATTACTAATGCTTCGCAGACGAAGTCGCGGGCAACAGCTAGTACATTAATATATGTGAGGACGATGCACCCAGAATAGCTCTACAAACTATACTACGTACAGGTATAAAGTATGAAAAAGCATTAACTGGAAAATTAAATAATTTGATATGTAGGAACACGGTTCTCACATACTCACAAATATTACAACCATAGGTAAAATACCTAATTCAAAAACAACGGAACAGTGTGTAAGACAATTTCTAAAAAAAAACAATGAATACATTAAACAAAAAAAAAAAATGATTTTGTCTACACCAAAGATTGCCCTATGGAGCAGGACCAGCATGTTTCCAAGCATTCTTATCTTGAATATAATCATCTAATTTGTAATATGCTTGTTTACAAAGAGTGCTTTTAACTAAAGTTTTAAATTTACTTTCATTTAGTTTTAATATATCACAAGGTATTTTGTTATAGAATTTAACACAGTACCCCATGAAAGATGATTGTACTTTAGCTAGTCTGTAAGACGGATGATCTAACTTATCTTTATTTCTGGTATTACAATTGTGTCTATCACTGACTTTACTATAGAGATGTATATTTTTCCTTACATGCATAATATTTTCATAAATGAATTGGCAAGAAACTGTCAAAATATTAATATTTTTAAACAGTTCCCTAAGAGATTCACGGTAACTTAACTTCATATATAAGTTAAGTTACCGTGAATCTCTTAGGGAACTGTTTCGAGCTCTGACAGCTCTCTTTTGCAATATAAATATGGATTCAATGTCAGCCGCTCGACTCCACAGTAAAATACCGTATGACATTAAGCTGTGAAAGTAACTAAAATAGACCAAACGCACGGTTTCTACATCCGTTAACCGTCTTATCTTTCTAACAGCATAAGCGGCTGAGCTTAGCCGACCCGCAAGAGATGTTATGTGAGGCATTGCAATTTGTTGTCTAGAGTGATTCCCAGGAAAACTGTTTGATTTACAAAGTCCAGCTTTTCGCCATTCAATATGATATCGCATTCGGTACTTCTAACATTTAGCAATGTGAATCTAATACATTTGTTTTTTTTTTTCATTTAGTACTAAATTGTTTGCCGTGAACCAATTTTGGACCTGATAAATGGAGTTATTCACGTCATCAAGATTTAGTGACCGCCGATCTATTTTAAATATCAAAGATGTGACATCTTTTCTAAAAGATTCCTAGTGGGGTTAATTTTCTTGAATTAATAAGTATTTTACTTCCGTTTCACAGCTCAAACATATTCCGCCATTTATGTTAGGGTTGAGGCATGTTGACATGGTCTGATATCGATTAATCGAAGAATCGTCTTTTTTATAGTCTATCTGAACCACTGAATCGTTCCATGGATCTCCTGTATTGAACCGATTGACCTCTTTCATGTTAAGAACTAATTGATTTTGAAATTGGTATGGCTTACTTGTTTAATGCAAACCAAGATCAAAATTAATCAGTTTTTTAGAAACCCATTATATTACCGATTTGGTACATGCCTATAACTGTCAGTCATTTCATTTGACAGTGACGGTATTCGTCTTTTAATTTTTTTGTTTATATGTATTTTTTGTTACGTCAAGTTGAGTTTTTCGCTCCCTCGGTAATAATACTTATCCTTTACAACACCGCCGTGTGTTTGTGAAGATAGTGCTTAATAAGACAGGATTTTATATTTGTGATTTCCGATATGGCTAAGTCTTGAAGTTGGTATCTCAATTGTTCTTTGATGTTGGCGCCATATATGCGCAGACATAATATTTTGCCGAAGATTCCTGATAATATATTGACCATATTACGGGCTTGGATCTACACCGGAAAGTAAGAATAACATTATATATCTTACCCGCACTTTATCAAATGTCTAACGAATGCAAATCTTACATGTGTTAGGGTAAAATATGCACATTTATCAAAATTAATAGTTGACTCGCCAACGCACTACCGGACAGGCCGACAGTTTGATAACAACTGATCGCCCCACTTTTTTTTTATGTGGCGTCTCGCAGCTCAGTCAAAGTGACCGACTGCTGCTTAACCGGGCTTCCCTGCGGAGACTAATCTCTTAGCCTCCAGCCAGGCTTCAAAAAACTAAACCTAAGCGACAACGCTGAGGGCTACCCCAGTTGGGGTCGAACCTCGGCTCAGGGCGTCGCTGGGGGGACAAATAAGGCTGGATCTAATAGAGAGTGATTCTACCATCCGTTCGGAAAAGCCTACGTGGAGAAGAACGGACAAGAAACTCTAATAATATCTAGATTCTAACTAATGCGCAGCATCGCGGGCTGGCTTGTAGCGTTTTAGACAAGGACTTCGCGGCGGGCCTCAGCGGCGAGGGCGGAACGAATACGGTCGTTTTTGTATGCTACGTGTAGAGGGCCAGAGTGATCGCACTATTTGCTTACCCATTGGCCGTCCTTATATATAAGGCTATCTAGCTCTTTCGTGATGCACTCGTACCTCGAGAAGAGGGCACTGCATGAAGCGGGGTCGATAGAGCCCGCGTTCCGGATTTCAGCATTCAGAGCACGGGCCTGTGGGGACATAAAGATAGAGTACGCGCTGATTATGTTCTCAGCGACGCTCAGATATGACATGCGCCCAGAGGGGGCAGCAGGGGGTGGGCACTTGGCGGCAGACGTGGTGGAGGCCACCTTCTGGCTTTGTGCGGGCATGGGGGCAGTTGGGGCCAGAATTGGCGCTGAGATGGGAGTGGCCATCAGCGCTGGGATGGGCTGGGAGAAGGTCTGAGGGGCCACACCTTGGTGGTTCAGCTTTCCCCATGGAGAAGTCCTCTGAGGGGCTAGACGTGGGGGGGGGGGGGGTTGGGTAGCGGGAGCCTCGCGTGCTTGGCGCGCTACATGTCGCTTGGCCATTTTTGGCACTAATTTGGGGGCTTTAGGGCAGCCGCGGTAATTGGCAGGATGACCGACCTGACCACAGAGCACGCAGCTGGGAGGCTCCGTGCATTCTGCGCGGTCTTTGGGGCGCGGGCATTCTTTCGTGCTATGTTCACCCAGGCACTTGACGCACCTGGGGGTAGCATAGCAGTTATTTTGGGAGTGACCATACAGTTGGCAGTTGTGAGCCGACCAACGACGTGGGGAGGGTAAGGCCTTTCAATAGTTATGCCCGACAGGGAGCATACGGTCTTGACGCCGAAAATGGGGTGGTATCCCTCAGTGTGGTGGCAGACCACCAACACCATGTCGTATTGTTGCCCAACTCTTGCTTTATGCAGGCGGTGGACCTCAATGACTGGGATATTTTGGGCTAACAGATCTTCACGGATTTCCTCCGTGGAGATATCTTTGGGAATTCGGCGAATCACCGCTCGGGTGGGCCTTTCTTCTGGGAGGGTGTAGGTATGGAACGAAGCGTTTAAACCTATCAGGAAGCGAGTTAAAGCTCGGTAATCTCGGGACGTGGGGACCTGAATTTTGATGCCCTGTTGGCATGCAGTAGCTTTAGTATAATTGATGTTGCGTTCTTTAAAACGGCAAGAAATGTCGTTCCATTTCCCTTTATCTTGAAGATAAATGGGTGGAGGGAGGGGAAGCTTCCTAGTAGTAGTAGTGTCTACTACTACCATGGGGCTGGGCGAGCGGTTTACCCGCTGTGAAGCGTTAGCGGGGGCGGGGGTGGAGGAGGGTTGCCTGTTGGGCGAGGCCGGCGGCGGAACTGACGGGGGTGAGGTTTTAGCTACAGCGTTTTTGGCCTTGGTAGCGTGAGAGGGGCCCGTCCTCTTTTTCCTCTTGCCCTTCGAATTTTTGGTGGACTCATTATCGAAGGAGTAGGACACGGTGTCATAGTCCTCAAAATTATCGGGGATTTCGGCTAACTGCTGAAGCTAGTGACACTCGTGACTGCCTTATCGTCATTACTTCAAGTGATACGACCAACACACATCACTTCACATAGAGTCTACTACTTCTAGGTTATTACAAAACCAATACAACGATAGTCTCCTATGAGACCCGTGTCCCCCTACACCACCAGCTGCCCATAGCCCCCTGAACAACTCACAAGTGAATTGCAGGTACGAATACAGACAAGTGCCTAAATTGCGACCTAATAGCCACGGTATTTGCTCTCCTGCTCGGTGGAGGAACTCCCCTCATTGTTTTCTACGTTTAACTCGTAAGGAGCACTACTTAGAGACATCCTTTGTATGCGATCGTGAAGGTACTTATTCGTTCTATTACTATTTAAGGATTTCAAAAGATTGCGATCGCGGTATGTACTACTATCATAATGTTACTTTGAAAGTAAACAAGTGAATTAAGATCTGAAGATGAAAATCGATCAATCGAGATCGTTGTAAATCGTCTGCGACATAAGATCTGTTCTGTATACATGTTATTGACCAATGGTCAGTATTGGTTAAAGCAGCTACAATACTAACTCGCTCTGACACTTAAAATGATAGTTGTGCAGTCCTTCACAAGGGTTATCTCATCCTTACTGAACAAAATGTTGAAACTATTACCGTCAGTAAGAAATTTATTACGTACTGGCTTTGTACTAGGCATGTCTTAGTGCTGGGTATAATAATAATAATAATAATAATAATAATAATAATAATAATAATCTGTGGCTCGACTTGACAGACGCCAAAAATTTTTCTCTCCGATTTTTTTTACAATATATTTAATTTTAACCATATAAATCGACACAGCCAAAATGAAACCAAGAAAAAAAAAACATGGAACAATATTATAAGTAACGTTATACCAAATTACAACATACATAAATAAATGAGAAAAATGAAGAAGACGTCATGTTGACGAGAGCTGCAGCCAGACGCAAAGCACGCCCACCACCTCTGGCCTCGTCGCCCAGCTCCGCCTCGCCGCCGCCGGAACCCAGCTCCACCGTGAGTGCTGTGACACCGGCCGCGGCAGTTGCGTCGAGCTCGAGCGACGAGTACTTCTCGCCGCCGACGACACCACCACCTGCGCGTCGACGGGGAGGACGCCGGCCGCCGGACCGCTTAGTACCTCGAGGCCTACCGGTCTCTGATAGGGTCCCAGCACCCGGCGGAAGTGTGCAGCGCATGAGATGGACACAATCCATCAATGAAAATGTCATGCGCGCATACTTTGGGGCTACAGAGGGAGGAAACAACCTGACCGCGTACCGTGTCCGGATGCTCTCTTTGTTTCAGGTGCTTGAACCAGCCGTCAACGTTTCGGCCCAACGACTGTCGGATCAGGTACGGGTCATCCAGCGTAATCGTATGTTGGATGATAATGTACTTGATCGCCTCCGAACTGAAATGGGTAACCGTGTCACTGCACCATCGTCGCAGGCTGTGGTGCCACCACAGTCTAACCACACTCCCAGCCACGCTGACGAGGAGAGTAGTGACAGGATTACACACGTAAGTACCCAGTGCAGTGAGGAATTAAGGAGTGCTTTGGAGTGTGCTATTCGGGAATATCGCTACATGCCACCCGAACTTAGGCCACGATTACCTCGTTTGCCCATGCATAACAAAAATAGGGCGCTGGTGGCTGCTCTGGATTCGCAGTTGTCAAACTACTTTGATGACTGCGAAGACCTCACTGATACACATTCGATCATGTACTGCGCGGCTGTAGCGGCATGTCGTGTAGCCCACGTCAAATTTGCAGATGACAATGCTACACGACCGACGCCAGCCGTACCAGCTTGGCAGTGCAGGATCGAACGTCGTATTGGTGGGGCCAGAGCACTCATTGGCAAACTAATTTGTTTCAGGGAGGGCAATACTCGGCCAAGAGTGATGCGCTTTGTGAGACGGGCGTTTTCAGGGACTGATGTCAGCCCCCGAGACTACATATCCCATGTCACGGAGCGCATCGACTTCCTGAAACAGAAAGTGTATGCGTGGGCAAACCGTATTCGTAGGTATAGGCGGCGAGTGGAGCGATACACCCAGAATCGCACATTCCAAAGAAATGAAAGGTGGGTTTACCGAGCTTGGGAGCGACCCAACCAACGTGTGACTGATACGCGCCTGCCGGATGATGACGCCATGTTCAACTTCTGGCGCAGTATCTGGTCGGTGCCTGTCAGTCACACCGAAGGTGAATGGACTCGGGAGGTTGAGCGAGCTTGCGATCCCATACAAGAAATGGGAGCAATCATGATCAGCGCCCAAGATGTAGCCCGTGCAGTCCGCCCGTTGCCGAACTGGAAATCTCCAGGGCCGGACGGACTGCACAACTTCTGGATAAAATGGCTACAAAGGTCGCACGCTCGTTTGGCATCTCAGTTCCAGGCAGCCTTAGAGTCTGGTTCGCTACCCCGGTTCTTAACAACAGGAATTACCCACCTGCTCCACAAGTCTGGTAGCACCGCGGAACCCAAAAATTATAGACCTATTACATGTTTACCGACGGTCTATAAGGTTCTTACATCCATTTTGAGAGTTAAAATTAATAAACACGTCGACGATAACTCGATCATGTCGGCCTCTCAGAATGGATGTAGGAACGGGTCTCGCGGTACTAAGGAGCTACTCCTTATAGATATGGCCATTAGCCAACAGGTTCGGCGTTCCCGAAAGGATCTGTCGACATGTTGGATAGATTATAAGAAGGCCTATGACTCGGTGCCTCATACATGGCTCATGAGGGTGCTAGAATTGTATAAAATAGATACAACTCTACGCACCTTCCTGATGTCGTGTATGAGGCAATGGAGCACAGTCCTTTGCTATCCAGGATGTCGAAATATCCAGAGGAATAGCGAACCTGTAAGGATCGAGCGAGGTATATTCCAGGGCGATAGTTTGAGTCCACTTTGGTTTTGCCTGGCCCTGAATCCTCTAAGCATGCTGCTGGAGAATTCAGGACTAGGCTATCGGTTGAAGAGAGGTGGTCAGGTTATATCTCACCTCCTTTACATGGATGATCTGAAGCTCTTTGCCCCCAGCAATCTTCAGCTGATGGAGCTACTGAAGGTAACTGAAACTTTTAGTAGCGCCATCAGGATGGAGTTTGGCGTGGACAAATGTGCGGTCATGCATGTAAAGCGAGGCGAGATTGTGGAATCCGTGGGAATTCAACTCGCGGATTCCATAAACCTGAGATCCCTCTCTCCAAACGAAACCTATAAGTATTTGGGTATGTCGGAAGCGTTAGGTATCAGCACTACTGACATGAAGCAATCGTTGAAGGAACGCTTCTTTGGCCGCCTGAAAAAGGTTTTTAATAGCCTTCTTTCGGGTGGAAACAAGGTGCGCGCCTTCAACGGTTGGGTCATGCCGGTATTGATGTACTCTTTCGGCATACTCAAATGGACTCAAACGGAACTCGACGCCCTGGATAGGCGGGTCCGTACACTGCTGACTGCATATCGAATGCATCACCCACGATCGTCGGTCATGAGATTGTATATCCCGCGGAAGTGTGGAGGCCGAGGCTTTTTAAATGCCAAGAACCTCCACAACCGCGAGATATGCAATCTCAGGGAATATTTTCTACACGCCGACGTGGGAATGCATCGAGATGTAGTAGCAGTGGACAAGGGACTCACCCCGCTCTCCTTGGCGAATGAGAACTGGCGCAAGCCTGTAGTGCTTGACACTAACGACCGCAGGGAGGTATGGCAGAGTAAGGAGCTTCACGGACGCTTTTTCCGGGCCCTACATGGGTCCGATGTAGATCAGTCAGCGTCCGTAGCCTGGCTGCGTTTCGGTGACCTCTTTGGGGAAACCGAAGGTTTTGTCTGTGCAATTATGGACGAAGTTATCATGACGAATAACTACCGGAGATTTATTGTGAAGGATGGCACGGTTGACATCTGTCGGGCATGTCACCATCCGGGTGAATCGATCCGCCACATTATCTCTGGTTGTTCTCGTCTAGCTAACGAAGAGTACTTGCATAGGCACAACCTTGTAGCCAGGATTATCCACCAGCAACTTGCTCTGAAATACACTCTTGTGGCATCGGAGGTGCCGTACTACAGGTATGTGCCCGACCCAGTTCTCGAGAATGGCAATATCACATTGTACTGGGATCGGTCCATCATCACTGACAGGACCATTATTGCTAATAAGCCTGATATAGTGGTGGTGGACCGAATCGAGAGGCGTGCAATGATTGTTGACATTACCGTCCCGCATGACGGGAACCTCGTGAAAGCCGAGAAAGATAAGCAAATCAAGTATCTTGACTTGGCTCGCGAGGTTGTCGACATGTGGGATGTGGACACAGCGATCATTGTACCGATAGTCGTGTCAGCCAATGGCTTAATAGCCACGAGCCTCGACCAACACCTTAGGAGGCTCTCGTTAGGCGGCTGGGTCAAGGGCCTGATCCAGAAAGCAGTATTGCTGGACACGGCTCGTATTGTTAGGAGGTTCCTCTCTCTGGAGCCCTGACCGCCGGTAGCTTGGACCCTGTTCCCGATACCGGTGGGTCTCTATTTTTTATATTTTTAAATGTTTTTTTTTTTTGTATGTTTTATAAAAATATTTAAAAATGTAGACAATAAGAAAGAATATGAATAAAGGAGATAATAATAATAAAGCCTTTTTATTTCCTATAAACCTTACATATGTAGTTACAATGTTTTTTATATTATCTTAAATCTATGTTAGTAGCTCTATGTTTAGTTAATTCTAATGTTAGTTTTTATTAATTTTATTATAGGAACCCCTTGGTAGGGTATAGGCCTCCTCCAACTTCTTCCATTTTGCTCTGTTCTGTGCTATTTTTGTCCAGTTTTTTCCTGCCACCGATACTATGTCGTCCGCCCATCGTTTTTGTGGTCTGCCCACGTTTCTTTTTCCTTGTGGGCCAGTCCATTTCGTGCTCTTGAGAGTCCATCGCTGGTCTGTGCATCTCGCTACATGGCCGGCCCAGCTCCATTTTAGTTTTAGTGCTTGGTGTAACGCGTCTGTCAGTTTCGTCTTTTTTCTTATTTCTTGACTTCTTGTTTTTTGATTTTTTCTTAGGCGTAGCATGCTTCTCTCCATTGCCCGCTGACAAGTTCTTATTTTGTTGGCTATATTGTTTGTAAACGTCCACGTCTGGGAGCCATAGGTCAAGCAGGGCAGAATACAAGTGTCCATGATGGTCTTTTTCATATTTAGGTCGTAGTTACCTTTTAGTATTTCCCTGTGGGCCCAGTATTTGTTCCAGCTACACGTGACTCTTCTATTGACCTCGTCTTCATTATTTCTTTTAGAAAACGATACTTGTTTTCCTAAGTATACATACTGCTCCACATATTCAAGTTCAACACCGTCTAGCAATATTTTTCCTTTTTTGCCTTTTGCCATTATTTTTGTTTTGCTGAGGTTCATATGCAAGCCTACATGTTTGCTCTCTTTATTAAGTTGGGATATCATATTTTCTAGCTTCTTGTGAGTTTCAGCAAAGATTGCGATATCGTCAGCAAACCTTAGGTGGGTGAGACGTTCGTTGTTAATTGGGATGCCTTCAGAGATCCAGTTCAATTTGGAAAATATGCACTGCAAGACAGCTATAAACAATTTTGGAGATAGTGGGTCTCCCTGCCTGACGCCTCGGGCTATTTTGATCTCGTCGCCTCGAGACTCTAGCTTTACTCTGCTCACACTATTGTGATATATGTTTTTTAGAGTTCTAATGATTATTGGATCTATATTGCAGCTGTGCAAAGCTTGCCAGATAGAGCTATGATAGAGACTGTCAAATGCTTTTGTGTAGTCAATGAAACCTATATACAAGTCTTTGTTAAATTCGGAGTATTTTTCTATGACTTGTTCTAGCGTGTGGATGTGGTCCATTGTCGAAAATCCCGGACGGAAGCCTGCTTGCTCTTCCGGTTGCTCACTGTCTATTGCTGAGCTAATTTTGTTATGTAGCGTGGAACTAAATAACTTATACACGCTTGATAGTAGGCTAATCGGGCGGTAGTTAGCGATGTCCAGTGGGTCTCCTTTTTTATATAGCAGTATTATGTCTGAATTTTGCCACTGCTCGGGTATTATGCCTGTTCTTAGAACCAAATTAAATATGCGTGTCAGTGGTCCAGTGAGCAGCTTTGCTCCTTCTATCAATGCCTCGTTCTTTAAGCCATCGGGCCCTGGGCTTTTCTCTCGCTTCAACTTTTTAATATTTTCCAAGACGTCACGTACTTTTATAATAGTTGTATCACTGATGTTTATCTCTGATCTATTTGTTTCTATGAACGGAGTCGTGTCTTGTAGCTCAGTAGCATATAGGTCTTTGTAGAAGTTCGTAGCACATGATATTAAGTCTTTTCTTGACTTTGTTTCTTTTTGTCCGTTCTTTAAGCTCTTAATCCAGTCTGTATGATTGATTAATTGCTTATAAGCTCTTTTGGCGCTTCTATAGTGCGTTATACTATTTTCAATTATTTTTTGCCTGTGCCGCTTGTAATCGTTTCTTATTGCCTTGCTAGTTCGTTTGAATAGGACTGATAACTCTTTTTTCATTTCTTGTGATTTGTTTTTGATTTTTATGAGTTCGGTGCGCCGTTGGATCAGAAGTTTCGTTGTTTCTTTGAAGAAATAGCAAGTATGTTCGTTGTTATTGTTTGCAGTCTCAGATTTTAGGCTATTTTTTAGGTGGAGTTCGAATTTGTTATAGGTTTCTTGTATGTTATTTTCATCAAATAAGGTTGGGTCCGTAATGTTTGTTTTCAGTTTGCAAAGGTATGTCTTTATTTCTTCGTCTGTTTTCAGCGATGACACCGAGTTTTGAAAGTGTCTTCTACACTTTTTAGGGGTTTTTAAGGTTAGTGTTGCTCTTACTATTCGATGGTCTGACGGGAAATCTACGTTGCTTAGAACCTCTATGTTTGAGATATATTTGGGATTATTAGACATGATAAAATCGATTTCGTTTTTTGATTTTTCATCTGGCGAAATCCAGGTCCATCTTCGGCTGTTTTTCTTTTTGAAGTATGTATTCATGACGGATAGTTTATATTCAAGGGCATATTGTACCAACCTTTCTCCTCTTGTATTTCTTTTTCCGTACCCGTAATTTCCCATAATAAGGTTTTCGTTGCTTTTTGGTTTTCCTATCTTGGCGTTGAAATCTCCTATTACCATGATGTTTTTGCAATTTTTTAATAAGTTGTGGGCTTCTTGTAGTGTTTGATAGAATTTTTCTATGTCCTCTTCTTCTGAGTCTGACGTCGGTGCGTATACTTGAATAATTGACAAGTCAACATCACCGAACTCTAGCTGAATCATTGCAACTCTTTCCGATAGTCCGTAAAAATTTGTAATATTTTTCTTATATTCCTTCTTAATGAGAAATCCCACACCGTACTGACCGGGTGTTTCGCCAACGTAGCATAGTATGTGGTCGTTATATTCTTCTATTTTACTTCCCATTCTTCTTATTTCCGATAGGCCAAGTATATCTATGTTTCTGTTCCGAATAGCGTACATTAGTTCAAAGTATTTTTCAGTTGTCGAGAGTGTTCTGACGTTATATGTTGCAATTTTTAAATTATTATTTTTATTTCTAGTTTTTTGAATATTTGGAGGGTTTTGGTCATGATCTTCCACGGTGACCAGCCGGGTTGGAAGATGATTGTTGTTAGTTGTTTGTTTTGCAATATTTTTATAATCTGTGCGGGAGGAGGAGGGCCTTGGTTGTTATAATTTTTGCTCTCTGTTTTCTATGTCCTGCTCTGGTTTTGTGTTGCTGGCCTTTTTGTTGGTTAAAAAGTTTAACATACTTGGTTTCAAGACTCCTTCTGAGACGCTATTTGATCTACGTGCTGAAGAGTGGGTTTTTAACATTTTGTTCTTTTTGTTGACATGTCTGCTGGCGTCGCTTTGTACTTGGGAGTCATTTGTCGGTGAAGTGTGGAGTTGCCTTTTATGATTAGGTTTTAATACGATTAATTTATCGTATTTTATTTTCACCATATTACCCTTCTCTTTTTCCAGTTTTGCTTGCTCTTGCAGTTCTCTCCTCTTTTCTAGCACTTGTTTTGGGTAATCTTCCTTGAAGTAATAGGGTGTATCTTTTAGCGCTTCTTTTTGTTTTAATATTTTTATTTTTGTGCCTAATGTAGAAAATGTTACCACTATTGGGCGTGGTCTATCCGATTTCTTCCCGATTCTTTTGGCTTCTTGTATATCGCTATGAGCCAACTTGTTAGAGAAGTATTGCTCCATCCAGTTAATTATGTTTTTTTCCAGACTAGCGTATGATGTTTCAGTCAGTCAGTGCTGGGTATAACCACTACCAATTCAATGATCAACACACTTAACTCAAAACTTATCATTTCATTTGGAATTATCATTTTTTCTTGAATGAAGTACGGCATTGTTACTGTATTAATCAAAAATTATCAGCTAAGGCTAGCTAATAGCCACCAGTGATACACACACACTAAAACTTGACCAGTAATTAAGCCAAAATTAATTATGACATGACATGGCTCATACTGTATACAAAACCAGAACTTTGAATAATAAACACTTGTCCTAAGCCATAAAAAAATGAAATCGACTCACCAGATTGGCATAACATCCCACATTGTTTCCTTCATGTAGACGCGAAGCTGAAGGGCTTACTTCTACTGCATTCAGTTTTGAAGGGACCAAAACAATCCGACGCCGACGGTGAAGTGTGCCACCGTTCGCGCATCGAACTCGGGTTTTACGAGGTTGAATTCCACAGCACTACTCAGCAAGTGCACTACTAATACATTTGATGCACTTCAAAAACTAACGCCACTGATTTTAACTGTCACTGTCATCACATTTTTTTTTTTTTTTTTTTCTAAAGTCAGTCTTTTGTTTCAAAGTCTTTATGTTCCTTTTAGATAGGTTTTTGTTTTATAAGGAAATCAACTTTATTTCACTCTATGGTTTTCTCCTCGTCGCCAATGTAAAATATGCACATTTATCAATATTTATAGTTGACTCGCCAACGCACTAACGCACAGGCGGACAGTCTGATAACAACTGATCGCCCCACCACTCGGACCGGTATTTATAACCGAGCGGCATATGCGCACGAGGCAACGCTACAATATTGTTATCGGCTTGTAGCGCGATCTGTTGATATCTACATACACTACAGCTTGCATAGAGTCCATATTGCAGTTAATCTAAAAATTAAAATATTTTGTTCAGTATCTCTTAACTCCCGCAATGAAAATTGACTAAAGGTGGTACGTGTAATTAATTAAGGTAACATAATCAAATAAAGGTGTTTTTATCAGAAAACGATAATGTTTCGGTCAGTACATTTATCCATACAAAATGGGCATTCTCCTTTGGCACACGTGTTAGAAAGCCCATGCAGAGTTACATATGTGAATATTGTGCAATTCCAACAATATTACTGATAACCATTGGCTGTCACCAGCCTTCTTTAAACGAGAGGCCGAACCCAGCCTAGAGAAACCGGTGTCATGTCCAAAACCTGTCCGACCATCCCGCTGCCATCTCCAATAACATTCGACGCTTTTGACAGTTGCTATATTTGCAGGACGATACGATCGCAAACAAGAAAACAATACACGTAACATATAAAAAAAAACTTAAAGATCTCCTAAGAAAAATTTATTGACAATTTCACAACGATTCCACTTGTAAAATTACGTTTTGTCAATCAGAAATTTAACTTTTCTCATCAGTCGAAACTTAAAAAATCGAAAAAATATAACCAGCCTGCAGTTTGTGAAATCAAAAAAGGCCTAATTGCAGAACGTCTTGTAGTGGATACGCTACAACGTCTTAACGACTGAAGTGATTTGGATGAAACTTGGCACACGGGTAGAAACTTTCTTGTTTTTTTTTTATACCGGGCATATGTGTTCCCTATGGATAATTTTAACATGAACGAATTCGCTGATAGAAGCTAGTACTTTATAAACATCGTGTTTCTGTCTGAAATAGCCAATTTAGAGCCCTGTTGGGTACCCAGAGGCGGCTTAATTAACTCTGACACCAGAGGTGGCCACATCCTCAAACGAAAAGGAAGAAGATGTTTCTCTACCTACCAAACATTCTTTAAAAGGAGGTCAAAACTGAGAGTTCACCATTTCTAAAGTGAGAAAATTCATATTCAGGTTGCTTAACTCGCACACCGCCTTAGAACTTACCAAAAAGTGCTGTCAATTTCACAGGCTTCAAGTTTCTCGTGCTAAATTACCTTGAATTAAAAGCGGCTTTGAAAGTTAAAATTCGCTGTAATTTTATGAAATGCAAAGGGTTTTGAATAACAATGTTCAGAGTGCTACTCTGCAAGTGCTATCTTACTTCGCGCAAGGTTTCTGCAAACTGCGATATATTACTTAGGTATTATTTGGCATTGCACATAGTATTTATTTTAATAATTCATTACATCAAAACAAATTCAACATGTTTTTCATAGGAAAAACATGATTATGTGAAATGTAGATGAACTTTAGAGACTCCTCTGGTTACCAAAGACCGTTTTACATAAAATAATTGTTATATAATGTTATATTACCAACAGCATTATTTATATCCCAACAATAAACAAAATAATCGTATCAAAACCAATTATGAATGTGTTTTAACTGCCACAAACAAAGAAATACGACGTCAAACCCAAACGTAGGAGTATGGAAACGGCTATAAAAACTGCTGACATAGCAGGGACTGGCTGCCCTAACCATAGTCGCGCGCACTCCTAGAAAGGTATTTGACAATAAACAGGAAATAAAATACATTACTTAATAAATATTATATATAGATACTGAATGTGGCAGGCCGCGACGAAATTATAGTTAAATTCATTGACATATTGGTAATAATATCATCATCATCATATCAGCCGAAAGACGTCCACTGCTGGAAATAGGCCTCCCCTTGGCGTCAACACATTGATCAGTCCCGTGCTTTTCGTATCCCGCGGATCTCTTTACCAAATCATCGGTCCACCTAGTGGGAGGCCTTCCAACGCAACGTTTTCCGGTTTGCGGTCGCCACTCCAAAACCTTACTGCCTTTATGTAATAATAATAATATAATAATTTATGAATAAAAAAATTATTGTCGTTGGGACTTCCTGCCAGAAAATCTGTCAAACTTTGTCTCTTCTAATCTACTTGGGATAATCTTATAAAAATTATCTACTTGGGAATAAAATGGACGCTTTAGGAATAATTTTTTATTTGATACTAATAGTTTTTCCGTTGAGAAATAAGCATTAATTCAAGATTAAGATATCTGAAATTGGAAAAAACAGCTCCATGATTCTTATCGACACTTATTAACATATTCGATTTGATTTAACTTTATTCTCGTACACTACATAAGCCAAACTTGTAGCAAACTTGTTGCGTCGCAATACCCAAAAAAGTACTCATATATTACTGTAACCAATAAGTTAGTAATCTTATATATTGTTTTTTGGATCATCCAAGTTATTTCATGCGTACATATAAGGATATTGGATTCGAACATAAAATTCAATTTACTTTTATGGGGAAAACTTTAGGTTCGTGCTTTTGTTTTATTTAATCTTTCTAGGCTATCTTTACAACACTGTTTGAGATGCCAGAGCCTAAAAAAATATAAAACTGGCAACCCGCTACGGCTTAGCACATGAGCAATTTAATTTCCGTTGGATTTTCTAAAAAGTTCTCGTCGTTCTCATCAAGTGATGATCTTTCATACGCATTTCATATCCGACAATATATTTCTATTTATATAGAGATGTTCATATATTTTTATAAAGTTATTTTCACCTACTAAAAATTTTAAGTGTAAAATCTAATTCTAAAATTTTATTGTACAGGTAGTAGCAACATACGTCCCGGCGAATTCCTCTCTGCAGTTCATCGAAGATCGCCCTATCCACTGGGCTGGAGGCAGGACCAGTCCTCCTCCTGACACTCCAGTGTGTGGTTTTGATGGATCACTCTGTCCAGATAATTGTGAGTATTTACAAATTAGCTCGTAGCAACTAATTTTCTTTAATATACCTATACTTTTTACTACTAAAACACACACCTTTTTTCTTGGATATAGGCAGAAACTACAGAACCCTATAGTTCTCGCCAAACTTATGGCCGTCTGAAGTTGGCTACAATGGCTGTGCAATACTACATCGCATACAAAAACAGCACCGTTTCGTGCCTTGCGCATCGGAAAGCCAACTTCAGGGCGGCTCAGAAGTTAGGCGAGAATCATATCTGTTACGATCTAGTGCATGCATGCAAGCGGGTTAAAAACTTGCGAAGCAACTGACCTTTTTGTAAGTAGGTCACCAATTCGTGCCTGTCCGTCTTTTTCCGATATCAATACTGTGTTTACTGCATATGTGAGTAAGCGGTGTAGATAAATTTGAATATAATAACACACAGATACTAGTTTTTTTATAGATTCAGTAAAATTTGACACCGTCAACAGCCGTTTAGATATTCTACATAATAATAGCTTTGTTTTGAGCTTCGTCATCCAACGATGATAACAATGGTTATTTAAAGGAAACATCAGGCTTTTAATAATGCATGTTAAAGTTGGGCGAATCTTAAGTACCAACAAAGTGTTACAAAGTATCCACTGCAAATTATATTTAAAATATATGGAAATCGCATCTTTATGTCAATGATTCAATGTATTTTGTTCAGGTCAATATTATTCACTATGTTACCAAAAATAATCTTCGTTGACCAGGTTATGACAACTTGTAAGATAAATACGAAATGAAATGATTCTTAAGTGTCCGATTGTTATTTATAATTAATAATAGGTAATTATTCGGCTGTGGTCATATATGTTTTATTATTTAGTTTTCTGTGTCTATCGAGGATAGCCTCAATTTTAATCAACGATTGTAATGAATTGTCCAAATAAAGAATAAGTATTTCTTCTCACAAATGGAAGGGCAGGAATATTAAGAATATTTAGATTTAAAGAAAAGTGACATTATAGCAGCGATAACGACTATCAAAGAGTCGATATTTTAGGGATTGACGACGTGATATTTTGCTAGCATCCAATCATCCATTTCAGAGTCTGGCTGGGGCGTCTTTCGGCTGAAATGATGATGATGATAGGAATAGGGTCATTCTTGTTATTTATACGAACACAACATCCCTACAATCAGAAAAATCTTCCAAACAGTTTTAGCCCCCGTAAAAAGAGGGCGTTATAACACCATACATTTTGATCTGTTTATTTATTTTTGTATCTGTCTGTGGCATCCCTCCTAAACCAATGTAATGATTTTGATTTAGGTGACATTATCGAGAGTGTTCTTAGCTATGTTTTTTGAAAATCGGTTCAACCGTTCAAAAGCTATGGCCGTTCAACTGTTTGAATCGGGGTATTTTCCCTAGATATAGTGTCATAATTACGTGTTCGATAGATTGTCGACCAAAGCGTGTATACTACCCGATACATTAAAAAAAATATGACAACGGTTTAAAAAAAAAATACTTGTCTCATAATAAATGGGAGAGTCTTGCGTAGGTATTAAAGTCTACATTTTTTACTTAACTTCGCTCTTATCTTATTTCTCTCTTAATTACAAAAGAGGCACTCTTAAATAAGGTGTTCTTTGCCCTCCGACTAAAGCCACTAAGGTTCTTATCTAACACTTCAATGTACTTTCTCGCTTCTCGAAAAACCTACATTTAATTAAACTCCAGGAGAAAATAAGATTTTATTTCCCATCTTTGCGTAACATTAATTTAACTTAGCTACTATTTTTATTATTTAGTAGAGTTAATTTAAAAATACTTGGAATTGGCATTATGTTTACGCAAAATGTTTGAAAAAGTTTCATTTATTTTGAAATTAAAATAGCTATCCTACTTCTACCACCATCTCGTCTGCAATTTTGAAAATCAATCACTCCTGAAAGGATTTCAATGCAACTTTGAAAATGGTTAGACCAAGTCCGGGATTAGGACGTAGGCTACTTTTATCTCAATAGTACGTCTCTGTGGGATAATAAATGATTTCATATCTGTAAGTTGTTTTGTACAAACACTTTTACATGTCGATCATATTTTTTTAAATTAGAAGAGGTCGCCGTCTCCTATCTGACTACTCTGAGAAGAAAGGCCGAAACAAACTCAGAGGTCACAGCCTCTTTTAAAGTTCAGACAAAGTCTTGGTTAGATCATGTGACGACCATGTACATTTCTAGTCAGTGCACGCATTTGTCAATAACCGTGCAGCTCAACTTATAATTTAAGGAGCTCAACGATTCTACCAAAGAAAGGGCACTCGGGTAGGCTGCATAAATTACTAATATTCGACTTTTACGAAGTTGAACCCGTTGGCATGTGCTGGCATTTAATATTTTGAAAGCTTACTCTCTGCCTAAATTACTCACGTTTGCTCAAACTAATATTTTTTTTCAGACTCAAATCATTTTCTTGTCAACATTTTGCTACTGAGAATCAAGAGCATTCTCAGTAGCAAAATGTTGCGAGGCTCGTTTTTACAAAATCGTTTTGCACCCACAACCGATGGTAACGGACCTTATCTTATCCATGTTTGCCCAATCTGGGGCCGCAATGGCAGCCGATTTTTTTTCTTAATAATATTATCGGAACTTTCAGTAAATCGAATGCAATTTTCTTCGCTACTAGGTTTTTTAAGTCGTTGTGTTGAAGCCAACGAAATGATACAACAACTAAAATTATCGATTCAAGCTGAGTAGTACCTTTGTATATGTATGACTCGCGAAAGCTTGCGATAAATATTTGTTCTTCTTGGTTCTTCGAACACTTTTAAACCCAAATAATATATTATACACTTTTATACAAAAAAAATATTGTGGCCATTATCCGGAAAGCGCTTGCATAAGAAAAAATACTGCTATAACTATTGGCAACACCTGTTGTTTTCAATTATGTGTTTTGATATCCTTTTTATCCGTTAATAGCCCCAGAAAAAAAACTTAATGTTTCGAGAACGTTTAATGGGCAGGTAACAACCTACCGACTAAACTGGGGTAAAAAGCAACGCAGGTTAAAATCGATACAAAACTTTGATTAGAAATATTTTTGAATATCTATTCCATTAAAATTTAGAGGCCTTAAAAGCTACAAATAATGTTTATACCATTCCACTTATTTTATTCACTGAAAACAGTAAATATAAAGCAATTTTTATCACTATTTTGGTGTATGAATTTGTTATATCGAGGGCCATGAATCACTCGCGTCGTTCAGGATTCTAATAATTGAATTATTCGCTATGCTCGTGGTTCATCTGTGGCCCTCGATTTAAATCCGTCCTGTATTCACTAATTGCATAATATACTATTAATTAAAAGTGAAAACAATTCACCCCCTGTATTTTATTCACCCTGTTTTACAGTAGGTGTAAAAAAAACCTAATTATATGGTGGTGATTATTATGGTGTAGGTGTGAGAAATATAATAACCACAAGCAAGTGTGATGTTTAATTACCGTGTGTAAGGTGTTCATAACACCACATTTCATGCCAATATTATCTTTCTGCATGCCTGCATCGACTACCCAAGCGGAATCGCAATTAGCAATGCCGTCACCAACTGGTGATCCGTCTGAGAAATGTATAATAATAAACGTTGGACTCTCCTGCAGTTGGGCTGTCCAATTATAAAACGAATTAAGAGAAGTGTTCACTGTGTACTGATCTATTTAAATAAATTATATTGAAGTTTCTATATGTAATTTCAAATTAACAACGTTTTATTGAATTAATGTAAAAGTATTTACGGTACTAATAACAAATACGCAATGTTTATGATTTTTCTGTCTGTTTGTTCAGGTTAATCTCCGAATCGGTTGGACCGATTTTGATAGGTCTTTTAGATAGCTGATCTTTTAGGGAGTAACATAAACTACTTTTTATCATCAGTGATCACAGTTCCTGTGGGTAAATAAAAAAATAAAATACGAGTTTGACGCGGACGAAATCACGATTTTTAAAAAACTATTTGCCACACAATAGTTATTTCTTCCTATATCGGGGGTGTAAACATTGTAAACATTTAAACTCACATACACAAGACACCCAGATCCTTAACAACTATCTGTAGGCTGTACAAATATTTGTTCCGTGCGGGAATCGAACCCGCGACACGCAGCGCAGCAGGCGATCGCTCAACCACTACGCCAACCGTGTCGTTCGTGTTAAGTAATAAGGCTGCTTGTGAAGTAGTGACCAAGTGACATTCTATAAGCAATAACATTTGTCAAAAATTTCATGTGTGGGTTAGATGCACTACCGAATATCACGTGGTTACACTTTCTTTCTTTCTTTATGTTAGTCTGTATTGTCCCACTCCCGGGAAAAGACCTCCAGTACTTCTATTTCTCTCGGTGTTGAGCTTCATCTCGTGAGTTATAGCGGAAGTCATCCCAGGGGTCGCGCCATTTTTTCCTCTGTCTGCCGCGACCCCGTCTATCTGTATCAGGGCTCCAGTTTTCCGATATAATTATACGGGCCCACAGGTGCAAGAGCAGTGGTGGCCCAGTGGTAACGGCCCCGACTTACGAGTGGTCTTGCGTGGGCAGGCAATTCGCGTTTTGGCTGGTTATACTTATTTAATTATTATAATCGGTATCGCTGATGCGAAACGCACAGGACCGATCAGTGTGGCGACACTTGGTGGAGGCCTATTTCCAGCAGTGGACGTCTTTCGGCTGAAATGATGGTATCTCTGATAGAATATAACTTTGTCTAGAGCCTGAGAACTGTCGTGACATGCTAGTTATGCCTAAGTTTATTTTCATCTATACTCATAGGCTCTTGTAATTCCATTAATTAGAAGAAATATTTGTAAATACTTGCTTCGGGACTCCTTTCCATAAGGTCTATAAATCCGTACGCAACTGCTGTTGGTTTACGTAGCGTAGACGCTGTGGTTACGTTATTTAGGCATGACTGCCTCGAAAATACTTTATTTGGAAGGTCCATCGCATTCCATCGAAGAGTTGTCTACTTTGTCCTCCATGATAAGGCGCACGATGAAGTCGATCTTTTGTTTAATCCTTTATAGGCTTGCGAGCCTGGACATGTGTCTAAAGAATTTTAGTATGCGACACTGTACTCCTGCCGGAAGACGTTGTTTAATGATGACCCCTACGCTAGTTGTAAAATCGGAGTCCTTTAAAAATCGACAGCTATTATAAGTTAAGTACTGTCAATGTGGGCCGAATGTTGGTGGCCACGAGTCAATTGATTATTCGCAAATCGAAAATACAACAAACTGTGTTAGAACTTCTGTTCTGGCAGAGTTATAGGTTATCTTGACTACATTATAAGTAATACAGCAATAAATTGATTCTCAGAACATCAATAAATAACTAAACAGATCGTTATACATTTAGTCACGTTTATTACATCAGATTATCATCCACTGCATGAGTTGTGTGTAAACAATCTCTCTTTGATGTTGTTGGCGAAATGCCAATATTTGTGGAGGCTATTGGTCGGGACGGGATTCTGTGGACATATTAAATATCTATTAGTTTATCTTAGTCACTGGTTTTTGTATGATCAGTTGCCCTAGACAAAGTTGTGGGTCCGCTAGTAGTTTTATCTTTTAAAAGTGCAGATAGATTTGAGTATACTGAGTATACACGTGTAACAGAACATCGAGCATTCGCCGTTTTCAAATTTGTGGAACTGAACAAAGAACAGAGCAAGACATAAAGTCAAACATCGCTACGAACATTTTCACGATCACTCAAGCGAACGCTCTAGTAAATGCTCGTCAAAAATTTATTCTTCAAGACGATGCTGACGGTTGCGTATGCTACTTTTATAATTATGGGCTATCCTAAAGAAAAAAGACTTGAAGTTTCGCTAGCTAGTACCGGTAGCGATACAGGCATGCGGGAGGTGTGGGCGGAGAGGGACGGCGGCGGAACAATGACAAAATTACTCGGCTCGGCAAAATGCTCGAAGCAAATTTACTGTCGTTTCGCTAGAATACTTGCTAGGACGCTCGCTAGAATGCTCGCTAAAAAGCTCCTTTTTATTTACAAGTGAATGCTGAAGTCTATCAGCGGCTTTAGAAAAGGAGACCATTTTTTACACTATACAACAGTGAGTTGCTTCCTCGTTCGGTAAGTAAAAACCATCGACCACATAGCCACTAGACGCCTAAAGCTTGATCTAATAACATAAAATGTTTTGATAAAAAAAAAGTATCAGAATTCTAAAGGTAACATCCTTTTTTCGGTTGTTGGTTCTTAAATATAGTAATATTAAATATTAGTAAAAAACGTAATCAAAATATCGTTTCACAATTAATAAACTATTAAATTTAATGTATTTGTTTGTAAGGTGTTTAGTTCTATCGATAACAGATTTGGTCATAAGATATGGTGCATCACTGGTTTTGTTTACGAAATTATAGATTAGAAGAGATAGCGAAAAAAATTCTTTAAAAAGAAAGAGACGCAAACATGCGGTGGGCGTTTTCACCTACAAACTTGACCAGTATAATATGAACTCCTATAAATAATATCAGAAAATAAATCTAATTATCTTTATTTAACTATAAACTTATCAATGAAATGTTATACCATTTTTCCGGAAACTCGAATTCTGGCTGTTGTTACCATACCAACGTATTGTACAAGAGGCCATTATAATATTTATATCATATATTTTTTTTATTGACTGACGCGGAAGTGTTTACGGATCACAGAAGTGGTCGCTACTAATTCGAAATGTCGAGTGGCGACCTGTATTACCTGTATATGATCTTTTAGTCATATGTGTTGACAGACATCGCTCGCCTGTTATTGGCGTCTAGGGGTTGTGTGGTCGCTGGTAAAAACAAATCAATAAAAAAAAACCGGCCGAGTGCGAGTCGGACTCTCACACAAAGGGTTCCGTACCATTATCGCAAAAAACAACACAAAAATCACGTTTGTTTTATGGGAGCCCCACTTAAATATTTATTTTATTCTGTTTTTAGTATTTGATGTTATAGCGGCAACAGAAATACATAATATGTGAAAATTTCAACTGTCTAGCTATCACGGTTCATGATATACAGCCTGGTGACAGACAGACAGACAGACAGATAGACAGACCGCGAAGTCTTAGTAATAGGGTCCCGTTTTTACCCTTTGGGTACGAAACCCTAAAAGCTAGTCAGGCTTTAGTAGAAAAATGTTCGTCCAAAAAGTGTCCGTGAATTCAATTGGGTTATAATTAGGATAATACTGATTTATAAAACGTATTGAGATAATTATATAAATCATATCATAATATTATATCACACATGTATTCCCTGATGGGTTAAGTACAGGTGCAGTCTTCTTTGCAGAATTTTAAAGAAATTATAAACTAAGAACTTATCAGAACATGAAACTTACCCTAGTATTTAATCTGTATAGCTAGAATGATGTGTCTAAACTTGAAAGTCGCATTTACAATAAGTGTTCTGATGTAGTAAATCATACTTATACTTTCATACGGTAAATTAAAACTGTTACCTTAGTTGTTAGTTGAGGAAACATTTTCTTTAGACCACGGTTAACGTAGGTTTTACGTAACACTGATGAACTTTGTACTATAAAGAGCCAATTTGCCCAATGAAACTCTGAACGTGACCAGCACAACTAAACTGCGGCAAGAGCTGTAAGTGTCAATATTCCACAACATTGATAACACTGACAACTCCATAATGCGATTTATATTTTGTGATATTTACTTGTTTTGGTGAAGTCACCTATCCGATTAAAGAAACTCAACTCGACTCAATTGACATGAAAAAAATCGATTAATGCCAATACATAACTGTAAAATTGATTGATTCGAGTGGTTGAAATGACTAAGTATATGGGCGGTTGTTCTGACCAAAATCAAATAGGCTATGTTCCACAATGGCTTTTCTGTAGACAAAAGCCGTCAAGCGTAATACAAAAGAAAATAGATCTCGCAGACACATTAAATTATCGGATCTAGCACAGTCGTGTTTATTTTGGCGTGAAATTAACTTTTATCAGATTTATTACAATAATTCACTTTAGGGAGAAACGATATAATAAATTCTTAAAAGAATTTCTTTAGTGACAGCCTAGCTTTAGGGTTTTATGATATACAGGGTTGTATTTTACAAAATAGTTATATTGAACTTAATTGCTTATTCTTGGATGTTGAACTGAACTTTGCGGCTAGTAATTCCTAAGGGATTTGGCTGAAATAAGACAACCGCAATCTTTCAATGTTAATATATCCAGTAATCTGTATTAAGCCCGCAAAGTGGATTACAGCCCATCCCGTAGCAGAGGGCACAATATAGGCTGTATATGCTTTGTACTATACTATCGTCCGAAGAATAATCAACTGCTCTTATGGAAGAAGTTGAGTTCTTTGAAATCAGCAAAACAAGGCGAATTTAGTTATGGTTTCAATAAGCTTCCATGCTCAAATTACGGTAGTTGCCCCGAACAGACATTCAAAATTTCAGTTTTATTTTCGTCATTTTGTTTTTTTTTATAAATGTCAGTAAAAGGCAACTTTCACAATGGGAAATAATAAATAGGATTTTAATGGCCGCAATACTAATTAAATCTGATTGTTTCAGCGTTACCCGTGTATGCGATACTGAGTATAATCCTGAGCTCAGTAGTCGTCGTGTTGGCAGTTCTCTCCGTGTTCATATACAGGTATTTATCAAAAGATTTTCTGCGTTCTTATTTTACTAATAAATTGCTTAGTACAACAAAATAGGCCATCCAGTAATTGATGAATAATTTTAAATTCATTTACCCATTAAAATAATATAAATAGAACACCGCACGCAAATAGTTATTTGTGTTACAAGGGGACCAAGTAATATGTTGTTCATCACTACCTAAGAGAAAAATACTCCTCTATGGCGAAACCTAGTGTGAATTTTTTTCGAGAAAAATAAATTTAAAGAAAGAACTACAGTTTTTTAAAGCACATAGCCGCCATAACTTAAAAGCAGCCAGTAACTAATTCAAACATATGCGTTCGACCTATTTGGTTAACTAACTCCTTACTATCCAATCACAAAAATGAGTTTATCACCATAGAGAATTAAATATTAGTTAGTGATAATTTTTTTTTTAAATTAAATCTTCGCGCGAGCGCCTCCAACCCAACTACGCAAATAGATCAGAAGCACGAAGCGGACCAATCAGAAGAGAGAAAGCTCAAACTCCTACGGGCGCAAAAATGAATTTGGCTCCCGCTATCCTCTATAGACAATTGTCGTTTTTAGAATAGGTGTGATGAAAAATACTATTTTATTTATCATTTTAATATAGGTAAATCTGATTTGGGATTTACAATTGAAGCATGAACCATTGTTGAGAAAAATCCTAATTGCTTCTAAAGATCGAAAACTCAAGCTCAAAGCTATTGCCATCTCAAGTAAAAAAAATGAAGTCGTTTTCGTTACCACTTTTTTTACTTTTCCTCATTAAATTGATTCCACGATTCTTTTTCCTCTAAGCGACAGTTTTCTTATGCAGTGATATTTTATTTATTTCCTATAAGATATGGTCGATAAGACCGCCATTGTACCCATAGAATTTAGTTTTTTTGTAAATGATATGTGTAAATATGTTGATGTACTAACTATATTCTATTCTTTTCAATGTTTTTCTAAGGAAATATCAGAAACGTTAAACACTTGACATACGTTTTAGTAATTTGAGTTTTAATGATGTATTACGTTTTATCTAAATTCCATGTTGTTTTGACATAATTTGTATGCCTTCTGATAGAACAAAGAGACTAAATCCAATGGAACATTGTAACACATCTAATTGTAAAGATACCTAAATTCACAACTAATTATAATTTGACTTCAAATGTTAACATTAGAAGACTATGCAATTGATTAAACAAAAACAACAAAATGTTTTCTGTTCAATTTTAAACTTTTCGACGATGAAATTCTTGCGTAACAAACCACAAGCCACGGATATGAAGTTATCTCTGATATCTGAGTTTCCTTATTACCGAAAATGGTGGTTCCAAGCTTAAGTGTATCATTCTCAGAGTTCTTGTATTCAGGCTTTGCGTAAACAAAGTTATTGTGAACAAGTCGAATGTCTTGTTTTCGTTTTAGATTTATTTTATTCACCAAATATTCTTTTTCAGTCAAAATTGACAATACTTTAAATAATGGAAATAATCCTGAATTGACCAGAAAATCAGTGCTCAAGCGTGGGCTCGGCCGCACTTTAGTAATTACAGATTAAATCACTGCTTCAGTTTAAAAGAAACTATATAGCTTTAGGCTCAGCTGAACTATGTTAAATTGGAAAATTGAAGATTGGTCGATGCTAGAGTTTTTTGTTTGTTTGATGAGTTGCATAGAGATTTTTTTTAATATTTGAATTTTGCTGGCTGATGGTGATTGCCTTTTTGTTATACCAGGCACTACAAGTTAGAAGCAGAGATAGCCATGATGACATGGCGAGTCAGCTGGAGTGACGTGCTGCAGCCGGGAGGCCGATTGCGCGGCAGTTTGCACTCTCTGGCGCGAAGATACAGTACTGGGGTAAGTTTCGACGAAAGTATAGTTTTTAAGGCCTTTATTGTTTTTAAGGAACCTTTCTCCATTCCAGTCGACTCAGCTTACGAACGCTACGAATATAATAATACCAGCCTGTAACTGTCCCACTTCAGGACAAAGGCCTCTCTCATACGAGAAGTAATGAACATTTATCACCACGCTTGCTTAATGCGGGTTAACTTCGAGTAGTTCAGTCACTATAGCAACGTTAAAAACATCATTTATGACAATAAATAACAAGTGTCAATCTCAATCTAGTAGGGAAAATGAGTTAGAATACATTGCAATGCTATGCACTGCTTCAATTCTAATACAGCTGTTTCTGACTGATTCTTGCTTAACATTAGCACTAACTAACTTTTTTTTTTAATGACCTACCAATATTATATCACATTCTATCCGAACAAGCCTAGATATAGAGCGGTCATAAAACATGTAGAAAACAAAATAATAAAAGAGACGCAAATAAAGCCCCTTCACAAATCCGCTAGGGCAAAATAACATTCTAGAAAGGGTCTAAATATACAAGGCATTGGAAACGACTTATTTATCCACCTCCCCCGAGATCTTTCTGGTTGGAAGAAAGATACTGATCGACAAGTCTTCAAACTACGTACGACGCGTCTTGATACTTCTTACCAAAACATAATTTGTATGCAATTTTTTTTTGTTTTTGCTTATCTCTGCGTATATTTTTGAATCGTAAATTTTATATCAGGTACCTATATTATTGTGATAAGATCATAATATTTTTACATGTAAAAGATAATGGGGTAAGCAGGAAAAAGATATTGAAAATTTCAAAGTTGAGCATCTAGTAAAATTTGTTTTGGCCACAATACCTTACCACAGTTTTTATTTGGTTAATCAAAAACGAAAAATGACATCTTAAAAGCTTTATCGGCATCAAACATTTGTTGTTATGATACGATTATTTATCAGAAATGAAATGGACACGATATCTGCTGAATTCCAACAAAACGGCGTGATAATAGTAAAATTATGGACTTTCTTTTATATTGCCCGGGTCCAATATAATAGAAACTCCGTCAATTTGCTTGACCGTACCTTTTCTGGTTAAAATATCAACTATAAGTCTTTATTTCCAGTTCGCTTCATCTATTCTTTGGAAACCATAAATCGATGTATTAATTCTTGATTTTAGAGATTCAATTTTTGTAAGAATTATGATTATTATGAATTTATAAAACCCCGACGGATAAAGAAGGGTGTTATAAGTTTGACGTATGTATCTGTCTGTGGCATCATAGCTCCTTTGATCTCGTTGTTTGAAGGGTGAATTTATCGAGAGTGGTATTAGCTATGTTTGAATAAAATCGGTTCAGCCGTTCAAACGTTATGGGCGTTTTACCGTTTGAACCGGGGTATTTTCGCAAGAAATCGTGTCATAATTACATGTTCAATAGATTGTCACTCAGGTTGGCCGCAGCAAAGACAACCTCCACAGGTAGGGGTTCTCTGATGGCATATCTCCGCAGACCATGGCCCACCTTAAGGAGTGCGTAGCATGCCCTGTCACCTGTACTTGCGAAGACCTTATGACTGCGTCACCGAATGGTGTTGCCGTGGCTGAATTCTGGGCCAATCACAATATTAAAATTTTTATATTTGCCATCGACACGCGAAGAAGAAGAAGAATAGATTGTCGATGGAAAAAAGTCTTCTACTAGATGAAATACGTAGTTTTGAAAGCATTAAATAAAAATGTGTCAGGAGTTTTTTTAATTCTACTTTTTTAAGTAGGTATATTGTTAGGTTTCTAGGATAATTATTAAATCTCTGTTGTATTTATATTAATTATGGAAGCAATCTAATTTGTTTATGTTAGGTATATTCCCTAAAAAAACTGTTTCTTCGCTTATATGCTGGTTTTATTTATTAGCAATATATACACATTACATAAAAAACTGGCGAATAACCTTCTCCTTTTTTGAAGTTGGTAATAAATTAAAAGGTTTTTTGAAACAGTCAAATCTTTTGTCTTCTCTACCCGAGCATCTAGGTAAGTATGATAAAATAGGGCTAGAAGGTAAAGGAAATAAACACACTCAAATAATGATTGGTCACTTCAAAACCACAATCTATTTTAGAACTTATTTCAATTCTGAATAGTAAAGTCTTGAAATTGATTCATGATATACTTTTAGTTTGTAGCGACCAAAGTTGTCAAAGTTATAAATTTCAAGTACATATTTAGAAATTGGTTCGAACTGCATCCTTATTTAAGAACGTTACTATTCGATGAACTCTTAGTGGATGCTAAAAGATCTTATGAGTAGTTTCAGAAGCTGGAAGTTTGAGAAGTTGTCGTTAATCCTAAAACGTTTTGAGAACAGATTCAACTATGCGGCTTTTAATAAGCAGCTTTAAAACAGAATTTAACTTCCGATGAAATTCTTAATAATATTAAATAATTTTTGGTGGAAGAACTGGGCAAAAATCATGGATTGAATACAAGTTTTCTTTACGTTAAACAATTTTTTTTTAGTGTAACTTACATAAATAGATGAATTTGGCTCAAGTCAGTCGATTCGAGATAAATAAACCGATCCGGTATATTCACAATTTTTCTTTGTTTCAGACTACATTTTCGGACGAAGCCATATCTTTAGCTGGTGACAGACAAGTATACGCACCATGTGGGTTCTATAAAGGCTGTCGAGTTGCCATCAAGAAAGTGGACAAACAACGGATAGACCTGACCAGACCTCTCCTTCTTGAATTAAAGAAGATGAAAGATTTGGAGCATGATCATTTAGCCAGGTTCTACGGAGCCTGTGTAGATCCTCCACATTGCTGTATCGTGACGGAGTACTGTCCCAAAGGGTCCTTGCAAGATATATTAGAGAATGAGTCCATTAAACTAGATTGGATGTTCAAAGTCAGTTTGATGCATGATATTGTAAAGGTGAGTGTGATTTTTACTAAGTAATAAAGATGCTTTGTTTTATTAACAGCCGCACGGGTCGATCTGCAAAGTTTGGTAACGTCTGCCGAGATTAGTCCGTGGATGGGTGACTAGCTATTACATACCTCGGTATGTTGCTTTCCGAAGAACAGAGGTATCTCGATAACTCTGTTCTTCGGAAAGCACGTTATGGCGTTGGTCCCGGCTTTCATCAGTCTTGCTAAGGCTAAGGCAGATGTGAAGTCGCTCCAAGTAAAATACGAGGAGGGATCAAAAATGTGTAGTGAGAATGAGATAGAATATAATGACTTTTGATAACTTAATAATTTGTTTTTCTACATAGTTTCCGAGTACCTCTACACACCGAGTCCAGCGCTTTTCTAAGGCTTCAACCCTTTTCAGAAAAAAGTTTTGTCTTGGTCCTGCAAAAAGCTCTCCACGGCATCCATCACGTCGTCGTCGTCTTCGTACCTGATTCCACTTAAGTATTTTTTCAATTTGGGGAACAGATAAAAATCGCTAGCCGCCAGATCTGGTGAATAAGTGGGGTGGTCAACCAATTCGAATCCAGCATGCTGAATGGCAGCCATTGCAACTGCCGACCTGTGCGCGGGTGCGTTGTCATGATGAAACAGCACGCCCCTTCGGAGTTTCCCTCTCCTTTTTTCTTTGATGGCATGCCTCAACTTGGGAATTAAAGCTGCATAATATTGGCCTCTAATAGTGGTTCCACGCTCCAGGTAATCAATCAACAATATCCCTTCTGAGTCCCAAAATATTGAGGCCATAACCTTGCCAGCCGTTGCCACGACACGAAGCTTCTTTGGGTTCGGTGATGATGGCTGTTTCCATTGCGAAGATTGCTGTTTTGTCTCGGGATAGAAATGATGAACCCATGTTTCGTCCATTGTTACGAAACGTGACAAAAAGTTTTCAGAATCTTTTTGAAACTTTGTCAATAATATCTTTGAAATGTCAAATCAATTTTGTTTCTGACTGTCGGTTAACATTCTCGGCACCCATCTTACCCACTTTTCTCATATTCAAAGATTGTTTCAATATGGATTGAATACTTCCATATGAAATGCCCGTTTATTGAATTAAGTATCGAACGATAACTCTTTGATCGCTCAATACAATTTTCTCGACTTTTGCAACATTTTCTTGGGTGACTGACGTCGATGGACGGCCCGCTGCGATGTTCGTCTTCCGTGCTCGTTCTCCCTACTCGAAATTCAGAAGCACATCTTGCGACAGTGGAATATGGCGGAGCAGACTCTCCTAATGTTGCCTCCAAATCGCAATGAATCTCTTGCGTCGTTACTTTTTTAAACAGAGGTATTTAATAACGGCTCGCACTTTGTTTTTCTCCATTTTAGAGAACACGTTCCGACACGAAGCAAACAAATGACTACATTCAGAAAAAAACAAAAGAGAGTCTTTTTTCTTTATTAATATTACAAATATGAATCTGAGCTATGCCTGCCAGTATTTTTTTTCTTACCAAGGAGTATGTCGTTCTCACTACTATTTGATCCCTCCTAGTACTGCCATTCAGCCGACAACAACATTTTTAGGAAATGACTAGGTAGAATGATTGGTTTTTAAACATTTGTACATGACGCTAGATCAATTTCGCTTTTATAGCAACTTTCTTTGTTTAATCCCGTAACGATAGCTCTAAATGAGCTAATCTTAAGTTACTTTTAAAATTAAATAAAAATATAAAGGTTTCAAATTCAGACTTTGCACGACGCGGGATGCTCGGTGTAGGTGGGGTCAGTACATGCAAATGGACAGGCAGGCAGAGATGGACAGGTAGGAGGAGCCGGGCTGTGGCGTCACATGCCGAACAGCGAGCCCTTAAATGCGACGCAATGACCAACCATGATATAATTACAGAGAAAGTTCACATAAAGAGTCCAACCACTATTTATTATTTGTAATCACTATCACGCGACGATAAAGTTTAACGAATCCAAATGTAATTACAAATTCACCAATAACAAAAGTAACAGTATATTCACATCACATCATATAGAGTAAATAGTATCACTTCAGAGGTTTATAACACTCATTCACAAATTTAATTCATTACAGGTTTATTAGTACTTTGTGGATAGGAATATGCTTTGTAATTCAAGGGTAAAATATGTATCCATCAAATTCCGCAACCATAACCAAACTGAAAAACTTGAAGGCCCCTTTTCCTCGTTCTATCTTATGAATGTTAAACATTTCAATATATCAAGTAATGATGGTCAGAACGAATAAAAACGGTTTTCAGTGGAGGAAGTCTACAGGCAATTGCGAAGGCAACAGTATTTACACAAGCTTTATAAAAGATCTTGAAAAATATAAAGTGTACTTGTCCATGATGTGTTATGTCTATGGTTTAGAAAAATAAATTGGACAGAGAATAATAAAAACTGTCAGAATATAAAATATTCTAAGACTTTTGTTTTTTTTAGTATATAATAAGTTTTGGATGCTTAAACAATCGGAGATAACTAAAGTATGCTTTTCAGACAGTAAAAGTGTTAAAGAATATACAAAAAATGAGGTACATGAGTTGATACGATTTCAATAGTAAAATAGGCCATAAGGTTTGTATATTATTATAAAACGTAAATAGACTAAATTTTAGTCTATTTACGTTTTATAATAATAGTCACTAAAAGATGTGGTTCTGTAAGCACAATACCACAACCCTCGGCATACAAGGTGAAAAACTCCTCACACATACAACGTGGGATTAAATTACCCCACAAGGCATTGTCTCTACTTAAAATACAATAATGTATCAAATTAAAAATAAAGAAATACTCGTAACTACGGGAAGTCTACAAATTACCATTTGGTAACAATTACACACACATACATACAATTATTTTACGTTTTAATTTAAATTTGAATATATTAAGCTTTATAAAAAAATACAATGACTTTTCATGGCTATTTGAGCGATCTAGTGTGTCAAATTCGCATTTTCCATACATATCACGGCATTACATTTGAAACAACCATTCAAAGTCTTCCTATCTTTGTGTCTTGGACAAAATAAACAACTCTGAAACCTTCTTGGTTGCTTTTGCGGTGGTCCTAGAACTTTTTCGTGCAACATTTCACAAGCTTTTTATGACGTTTTATACAACGTGGGGTTAAACACCCACCCATAATTACTTTACACGCGTGTACGCGGATCCGCTGTGATTCGACTCGGTAATTTTAAAACTACAGCTACTGAGAAAATCAACTTATTTGTTTGCTTTTTAATATACAATAGGTAACCCATTTTAAAAGTGTTTGGGTTAAAATAACCCCCCCCCCCCACTTTGAATGCCGAAAGTTGAATCCCTTTTCGAAAGCATGAAAAACAAAGTTTCAACGTACCGGAAACAGGTGTCCGATTCACATTCGTAATCAATTACTATCGGGCCGATATTCACATTGGAAAAGGATAAATAAAGGTTCAGGTGCTGAAACGGTTAAAGTAAACACTTTTTCTCTTTCACAAAAAGAACACGGACCCCTCGTATATAAAGCATATTTTGTACAACCTATCCCCCGATATCAGAATAAAAAAAAACCGGCCAAGTGCGAGTCGGACTCGCGCACGAAGGGTTCCGTACCATTATCGCAAAAAACGGCAACAAATCACGTTTGTTGTATGGGTGCCCCACTTGAAAATTTATTTCATTATGTTTTTAGTATTTGTTGTTATAGCGGCATCAGAAATACATCATCTGGGAAAATTTCAACTCTCTAGCTTTTACGGTTCATGAGATACAGCCTGGTGACAGACAGACAGACAGACAGACAGACAGACGGACCGCGGAGTCTTAGTAATAGGGTCCCGTTTTTACCCTTTGGGTACGGAACCCTAAAAATATAGAAGTTGAGTATTTGTGTAACTTTAGCCTGTCAAACTTTTAGTTTGACACCTTTTTAACACCAAATACTGAATTCAAAAACCGAGCCATTGTATTGTAGAGTTCATTTTAAGCGCTCAACAAAACACCAAAAATGTTGACTGCAAAAATGAAATGAATCGTTTTTCCAAAGGATAACCCCGATGGGACAGGTCAACCGAGGCAGAATTGCTCAGTTGTTCACCCACTTGCTAGCCGATAACAGTATTAAATCCCAAAGGACCGTGTCGCTACTCAACGACAAAGACTTTTTCGGAAAAATTACTGCTGTTGTTCTACGACCTGCAATTTAATTTGAAGTCTCAAAAGCTTTACTATAATCGTAGCATCACTATTAATTTATATCAGGTAAGATCAACGATAATTTAAATCTATGGCGCTTGGCACCTGGGCTTAGGCCAGTTGCAAATGTCCCTTTTGTACATATTGGCCTAGTTCTGTTCTAATCTCTGCTTGATATGGTCATTCAAATTCAAATTCAAATTCCAAATTAATTCAAATTCACCAATAACAAAGGTCGGAAATAGAAATTATGAATTTTCTTTCTCCTCCGCTGTTCTTAGACTAATTTCGGTCCAGGATCCAAGACTAATGAATCGTTTCTTTGGTACTCGTCCAGCTTGACATCTCTCGTTTTTGCCTCGGCGCTGTTATGGTAGTCGCCACTGTGAATTCTGACTTTCATGAGTTTTTGTGGTAAGAAGTAGTGTGGCGGGCTTATCAGGCTACACTTAGTATAACCACACGAACACTGCCGTACCCCCAACACGTCCAGCAAACAAAGGCACAGCCGAAGCATACTTTTATCGAAACTATTCAGGTAATTTTCGACGTTTTGTTGTTGTGGATAAAGCCTGAATTTTCAGTGATTAAGAGAACATAATAATAGGTATAGATTGTTTCATTTGAAGAATGTTCAATGTTATTCTAATGTAACTATTAGCTTTAGCTTGCTTCAGCAATTAACTTGTTAAAATTAACAGGCCTAATTGAATTCCCGTTAATTTCTTTTTTCTATTTTTTTTTTAATTTTTTATTATTATAAAAATAAACTTTACAATGCAATGTCCTCGAAAAGAGCGTTTTCCAAGCAGCTAAACTGTGCGGAAAGTGTCACTTTTTTTCACTAGTGCTTTTTACTTTCCTGTATTTTTTTAATTTTTAACTCCAACGTCAGCCCGACGCATAGAGTTTTTATTATTTGAGAAAAGTTTTACAAATTAGTTATGTACAGATTATCATTCATATAAACGTAAAATAAAACTAATACTTCATTTTAGGCGTTTTTAGTTACTCTAGATTTAGATTTTGATCAATAAATTAATTTTAAATATTCAGTAAATATGTTTGGCAGAACGTATATTTTGCTCGTGCCTTATTGCGTTACGATGTGACAGCTATTTGCACATGCGCAGTAGATATGCCCGAGGAACTATTAGTTAATCTGTGGATATGCTGAACGCGCTTGAATAAGCCCGCCATTTTATTAATTTATTTATTTCCTCGCACAATGCATAGTAAAATGTTGTATGATACACGTACGTAAGATGATTTCCGACTTGTGTCGATTTATCCACTCACTCGCTTCGCTCGCTCGTGAATAAAAATGCCACTCATCGGAAATCACCTACCTTCCGCACTTGTAGCATAAATAACTATTTTAACACCACGTTTATTACGTATCCAACTTTTCGCGGTGAAAGAACTGCCTTGCGAAACTTCTATTTTTTACATGTTATGTTTTTGATGGAATTACTACTATTTACAAATCTACCAATTTGGTACACCGAATTGAATACAAAGTTCAGTATCGGATTCGAGAATCAGTGGTGGCTGAAATATGTGTATTCACATTACAATTCATAACTTAAAGCTCAGCCAGCTCTTTCCTCATAATCAAATTCCTCACATTGTTCAGAATTGTTACACTTGCTTTTCTGTACCATTAATAACGTGTTTCATCAACTCGGTAAACTTATCCTGGCATTTCAATATATTATGAATTCCTCTGATGAATACTGTGTGCCTATAGATAGCTGGTAACTGGTAACGGTAACTGTGCATTCCTTTGAACCGTAAATTCACATTGGACATTGTCGAAAGGAACCAAAAACGAAATGGTTGACGGAGGCTTCATTACAATTTGTAAATTCCGTACATAAAATACCTATTTTCATGGTATAAAATACCTATTTTCATGGTATAAAATACCTATTCCTAATTGTGTTATCAATGATCTAGGGTATGCACTACCTTCACGGCTCGGATATCAGATCGCACGGTGCTCTAAAGTCCAGCAACTGTGTGGTGGATTCACGGTTCGTGTTGAAGATTACGGACTTTGGACTGCACGCACTGAGGACTTCGGAGAAGGATTCTAGGGCGCACAGCTATTGGACTCGTAAGTCATATTTAAATGTTTTACAACTGTATTTGTTTTAGCACCTATTTATGTTAAAATTCTTTTGACCAATTATAAATTTAACAAAAATAAAACCCTGGAAATCCGATCCCTTGATGTAACAAAGAAATATGCCCATATTAAGTCCAAAGAACCTCTACTTGCCTCAGTCAGCTTGACAACAGTAACACTCTTGATTAATATCAATAAACTCAAACTATTATTAATTTAATTATTTGAGGTGGAGTCGAGTTGGGAGTCATGACTTGGAATAAAAGGGATAGATCTGTTAAGTGACCGATGAGGTTAAAGTATCCAAGAGTCGCATTATTATCATATTTAATAAAAAGTATGAAGCCACAGCCAATTAAGTGCATCCAGTTTAGACTCAATCGTATGTGACACATGTGATATTGCTCTATAACTCAATACAAATCAATTAGTCGGCAGTCAGACAGTTTGACTTTGAGTAAAATTATATTAACAGCCTCACTAAGTAAGTCAACTTTGGAAAGTTTTAATTTCGTTTTCACTTTGTAATTGACTTCGTCTTTACTTTCTCTTTGAGAAGAAAAACAACATTCAATACCATTTACACCCACGTTGACTTCAAATTCTGGTTACAAAAACCATTTTTCTAGGTTTATTTTATTATTTATTTATTATTGGTGGTGTATATTATAGTCTTTATTCGAAAAAAACTTTTGCTAACTTGCTCATAGAAAATAGTAGGCATTTCATAGTGATGCATCTTTATATTTCATTAGCCAAAATACCTTATGCTATAGACATTATGGTGATATTCTATCATCGAAATCTTATGTCATGCCTTTATATTGATACAAATTTTCTTTTGTCTTAGGACTTCTTTGGACGGCACCAGAGTTGCTTCGTACTGCAGAACCTCCGCCAGAAGGGACGCAAAAAGGCGACGTCTACTCTTTCGGAATCGTCATGCACGAGATTGTCAACAGACAAGGAGCATTTTGGCTTGGTCCTGGAATTGAAATGGCTCCGAAAGGTGAGTTTTTCTTTAAATAATAGAAATAAACCCGGATTCGATGACATTAACCATCAAATGATCTAAGCCCACAATGAAACATCGATGTGAATATGTTCTGATTCCTGTTCTCTTCGCAAGACTTGGTAAGAAAACAGTGCAATCAGAGACAATCTGATATCGCAAGATAGATTCATACATTTGCAAGACAAAGGCATCTGCTCATTTCAGGTTCATGGAATTCATATTCCTCTAATATTTATTTTCAGGGAAAAAAATTAAGTTGGTGCTATTCGCCTGAAAACTTTGTAGTCCACTTTTATTACAGTCATAGAAAGTGGAACAAAAGCTTTTTGTTCCAGACACCCAGCGTAAAGAAATATTTGGCATTTTTTCGGCACAAAGCATTTCTTTTATTTCCATTCCTGACAAAGCAGACATGAAGACCGTAATAAAATAATTAATTTCCGTGATTTATACCAGGTTGGGTCATATTTTATTTAAGCTAATGGGATTTCGAATTAAACACACAGTAAATCAAATCGCTACAATGTTTATCCATCAAATGTTTTGAAAGTTTTTATTTTCTTCATTTCACGCTAAAGGAAGAAATGGAAGAGGTTCATTATTATGGGGTACCTTTTAAGAGATAGGATGATTTCTTGGGAACACCATGTGGTAAATCGCAAATCGTTTAGGTAATTTCTTGGAGTTTTGTCAGTGCGGCAGAGTATTATTATTATTTTATTACAGAAAATATTGGGCATTGTCATAAACTTTACGTTATTGACTAGAATCTCCAATTTTCTCACAGATATACCACAGTTAAAATGATAATAACACTGTAGTATTCTGTATAAAACCCTAATATTTTATAGTGTTTAATACCCTCTACTTCATATTTTCAGTAGTGGGAATAAAATAAATAAAAGCCTCAAAAAATGTTACGTTTTAACAGGTCACATAAAAAATATATTTGGGTAAAAGAAAATATATATATGGCAAAGCATAGAGAACTTACAAAATTGTAACATCTCACATACCTGTGTATCTGTAACCTATGTTTACCAAATAAATAATCTGAATCTGAATCTGCATCGAATATGAAATTGAATGTCTTATTAGAGTTTCTGAAATACGCCACAGATGTGTATATGACATATTTAATTTGAGAATAGGTAACAAAAATAGCTTCAATTTTTTTTATTACGCGTAACGAAATTGAAAGAGCGAGATATTTCCATCAATATACTGTGAAAAGCTTCCAACATTCATTTATTTCATCATCCACACCCCACGCAACACACCCAACGTATCCACGGTGTGATTCGAGATTTTTATTTTAATGTTGACTGTAATATGCATATATAACCTATCTGTATCTTGTGTTAAGCGATTCTGTCACTTTTTTGGCATCACTACTACTCGTAGCAATAGTAAGCAAAGTTTGTTTGCATCAAGTTTGTTCTTAAAATTATGACTTCTTTTCCTAGAAATAATCGAGACGGTGATATCAAGTGGTCTCCGCCCGAATACTTCTCACCACCGGTCGTGCGAGGTTGATGATGCCACCGAGCTGATGCGGAGGTGTTGGGCCGAAGATCCTCTAGAAAGACCTGTCTTCGGTCATTTGAAGGGAGCAATCCGGCGCCTCAACAAGTAATATATTATGTACATATGTCTTCATCTTCTGGTGTAGATGTACTGTTACTTTTTCTTTTACTTTGTTGTGCATGCAATTTGATTTCCTTTAAGAATTGTTAAAATTTTAGTGTTGGTTGATTTAATTAAAATTACGTTTCAACACCTACTAGAAGGTTATTCATATTATATAACTTCATTTATCAGGTATGAACAAAACTAAATTACTATGTCTTGGGATGTGTTTTTTTTTTAAAGAATAAACGATGTCAAATACAATTTTGGATACCGAATGAATTATCATGATTCACATTCGATACTTTAAACAACATGTATGTTGTTAAAAATGTAACATCGTTAGCTTCACCGCATATATTTTTACACAGAGAGAACTTTGTGCATAACTATAAAACTAATATAACTTTTGTGGCTTTACCCAGAAGTTAGATTACATTTGCAAAATTTTTGCTGTTGTGATTTTAAATCTGCTGCCATTTTATTATTTCATTTCAAACATTTGCTTTTGGAACCAAGATCGATTCGCAACGAAATTGTTTTTATATTGTTTTTTTTTTATACAGAACTCAAGAAAGTAGCAATATATTAGATAATTTGCTTTCCCGTATGGAGCAGTATGCGAATAATTTGGAATCATTAGTTAGTGAGAGAACTCAAGATTATTTAGAAGAAAAGAAGAAATGTGAGGAGCTACTGTATCAGCTTTTGCCAAAGTAAGTATTATAATTAAAATAAATTTCTTCCAGCTTATGGCAGTTAGTAGGTACGCAGATCATTTTCGGATGAAAATTGTACCGGCCAATTATAATTAGACGGTGAAATTTTCAGTAACAAAAGACTGACTTAATTTTCTCTTATAACTCGCTAATCATTTGGCCTTCTTATTAATTAAAAAGAACACAAAGTTATGATTGCTTTGAACATTTCTTTGTGAAAAGTCCCGCAATTTGTCCTAAAAATCTGTTTTTAAAGCCTTGGAAAAGCATAAGTAATCAAGTTGAAAAAAAAATGTTACAGGAAACTGAAATTTATTTTTTCAAGACTTTCTCCAGTTTCCAAAAATTTGTCGTATTTCTTGTTGAGTAGTTACAGCAATGGTTGCTTATGACATATTTATTTTATGGTATTGCTCGTTCAAAATATCGTTATAACAATATCTAGCCACATTTTTGTACGAGTACATATTCTAACAAAGATAAAAATATTTGTAAGTTTCGTTAGTTAAGTTATTTCAAGGTTTGCTTCAGATTTTGTGTACATTACAATAAAGAGGATTCTATCTACAAATTCTTATTTACGTCATAAATTCACCAAACCAGGTGAATGGCATTGACAAACCAATGTTATCAAAAGGAAAAATATAGAATCGATTTTTATTTTGTAAACTAGCTAAATACGGGCAGGTCGCTAGTTTTCAACGACATGCTAAAATATCAAGCATTTAACCTTCCGGATGAAATTATCTATCTGCTAGTGAAAATCCTATCATAATCGAATGAGTGATTTAGAAGTAGCGCCAATACAGACAGACAAAAATAGCGACTTCATTTTAAAGAAATTATACTGAATGGTTTTTATCACTATCTAAAAAAATCCAAGCGTTAGCTGCAGCATCAAAAACGCAATTTTATGCAAAATACTTCTCTTAAAAAGAAAAAACGGTTCCGTACATTTCTGTTTGCATAACTCAACAGAAACTTTTGGAGACATTTTGAATTAAATATTGTATGAATTGCGCATTAGAATTGTAATTTTTATTTTTCGCTAATCTCGCGATTGCCAACTATCTCGCCTGATGGCAAGCGATGATGTAGTCAAAGGTGAAGCACGCTTGCCTAGAAGTAACCTATTCACTCTTGGTTGAAAAATATTCTGTGGAAAGCGTCGTTAGTTGTACATTTGTCACGCTCTTTTGTTTAAATTTTATTTTATACTGTAATGTGTAACCGTTCGTTTCCCAATTAAATAAAATTACAAATTAATTAATTAGAATATCTTTTTCTTGTGAAGGGTTGATTTTTTAATTATTCAAAGAAAAATATTGGGAGGTGATGAAAAATCAGGCTGTATAATATTAGTTAAACAAGCATGTTTTTTTGTAAACTAGGTCCGTAGCCTCCCAGCTGATCAATGGCCAGTCAGTGGTCGCCGAGATCTTCGAGCAGGTGACGATATACTTCTCAGACATCGTTGGGTTCACCGCATTATCAGCATCTTCTACGCCGATGCAAGTTGTCGACTTGCTAAATGACCTGTACACCTGCTTCGATTCTATAGTCGAGAATTACGACGTCTATAAGGTGAGTTGTTATGTATTTATTGTATAATTGTCGGGGCACTTAACAAACAAGATTATTTGTAATATTGTCATACATTATAAACGTCCAATACGAAAAATTTGACCAATAAGAAAAAAGTCCAAAAATAAAAAAATGGATCGCACGATACATAGAATACGAAAAATTTGGCCAATACGAAAAAAGACCAAAAATAAAAAAAGGATCGCACGATACATAGAATAATGTGTAATAAGTAGATACACCGTAAACAAATTGCGGCATTGCCTATCTTACAACTTTTATATCTATTATGCATCCTTAGCAACATGGCCGCCCACTATTTCACCCTGTGAAATGATTTCTACATTAATAGTATTTTATAATAATCTGTCTAATTTAGCTTTTTAACTTTTTTACAAAAAATGCAGTATTCTCTCTTTCTATCTATATATCTTGATAGATACGAAGCTCGCGTTGCGTAAAGTAAGTGTGACTCGACATCAATATTTAGTACATTTTCTATGGTCTGATCAACTTTTTGCGTTTCGATTCTAACCGGTTGATTCTATCAAAAGTCAGGCCTCTAGCTATGAAGGAAGTTTAATGAAAATTATTTAAATTGTATATTATTCCTATTACTTTTTGGACAGGTGGAAACCATAGGCGACGCATACATGGTGGTATCAGGTCTCCCAGAGCGCAATGGCACGAGGCATGCTTGTGAAGTGGCTCGGATGTCACTTGCTCTAAGGGACGCGGTAAGCAGATTCCGCATCAGACATCGGCCGCAAGACCAGTTGAAGCTCAGGATTGGGCTGCATTCTGGTGAGTTTTTTTTTCAATTACACAAAATTTTCATTCGTTTCGCAGGCTAAATTTGAAGTTAGTTTTATTCTTGAACAATCATTTACAAACATTTTTTTTTCAATATTTAGATATAAATATTTTATTTCAATTAAACCATTGAAAGTTAATTTTGAATTGTCAGACAAAACAGATGCAGCTAGTTAGTTGCACATTTGACAGTATGTGTCTATGGGAAAGAACGTGCAAGAAACGCCACGGACACTATTTTCCTCAATATTATTCAATTCAAGTTCAATATTATTGTTTTCAAACTACTAATATACAAGAACCTTAACAGAATACCTTCCGCCTACAGTAAAGAGTTTTTGACACGACTACCATGAAAGATTATTCATGTCAGGTTTATTTTTTGCACCTTCTTATATTTACATCATCTGTAGTCGTAAACCAGTCAAAAATAAAAAATATCAACAATATTTGTACCAGGAGCTAAAAGTGGGTAAATTTTTAGTTCTTCTTCTTCATTAAAATAATTTTTCACAAGTTTGAAAGTAGATTTAGGATTTGAGTCATAACGCTGTCAAAACATTTTAGACGAAACATTTTCAAAGCTTATCCGCATTAATCTTTCTTGATTTCGTAGATGATCTGCGTATTATAATACAATAGTAGAATTCTAGAAAATAGCAGATATTCCTTGAAACTGGTTTAAGGTGCCTACATCTATGTAGAGTTTAAGATATTATAGTCTATTTTAAGTTTCCTTATTTCTTTCTACACACTGTGTCTTCGTCTATCATCCAACTTGCCTGTCGCAGGTCTGCTGGAAGAATTTATACTGAAATAGGCAGTACTTTCGTGCTCTATTATCTGTTTTCTTTATTTTCTCGGTTGCATGTTGCATAAATAAATAAATAAATATGCTACTTAAATATGACTGTCTAAAGACATACGTAAATTCATGCCTTTTGTCCACTGATTTCTACGAATGATAAAAAAAAATATTACTTTGATTTTCTTGAATAAAATAGAATAGAATATACTTTATAATACACCAAAAAAAAAGTTCCTCATCTTTTAAACAAAATTGTAATTTAAACAATAAATAAAGAATAAAAACAGAAAATCTTAAATGAAAGGGAAAAAAAAGAAAGGAATCATTCAGTTCTTTTTATTTATTTGTTAATTAGAATCAAAATTATATTTTGACATACCGAGACATTTCCGTCTGTTTTCTGGCTGTCATTTGTAGAACTTTGACAGAGTCGTTACGGGTTGTCAGCAGCCTGAAATCAGACACGTAGTCTTGCCAAGGGGTATCGTGTTACCCAGTTCCTGGTTGTCGAGGTCAGATAGGTTGTCTCTCCTGTAAAATACTAGTATCAAGCTGAATCCACTTATATTGGAGGCCGAGCCCAATATAGTTGGGAAAAGGCTTGGCAGATTGATTGATTATATTGAGTTACCATATTAATTTTTTGTACTAAAACAAAATGAAAAATACGAGTATTATGAAGAAGCCACATAATATAATAAATACGTGTAGCAATAAAAGATAAGATGTAAAAAACTTACAAAACCTTGAGTCTGACCTCAAAACAATTGGAACTATTGCCAAGTCTACACAAATAAATTATTATACAGTACTCAAACTTGAGTCTTGAATTTGTGATGAGGATTCCTAGCCAGTTCTCTCGGTTCTTTATTAATTGTTATTACCAGCGATCAATTCACAAGCTATTAGGAACTAAACATAACATTTATGATTTACAGTTATTAGTTTTTATAGATTAGGACCATTCAGGATATTTCAAGTCTTTGGCCTTCTGCCCTTTCTACATCCGTCAATATTTAAATTCTAACATAATATTCTGAAACAGCCTGTGCCCAAATAACAAGCGACTCAAATAAAAATGGAAAGCTCGTCAATTTAATCATTACCAAAATTGTCGGCCCAAAAAATTACCCACCGACCCAAAGTCACGCTAACATAAAGCAAACAATCACTCGTGTCGAAACTCAAAAGGTTAAAATAAATCCAAGCCACGACTCTCTGAATATTGTTAACGAAAACACAGTGCCAAGTTCATTCCCTTTCAAAGTAATGAGCTGTGGCGAAACGTACTTGAAATGTAAATAAAATATGAGCTAGCTCTTTTGTGGGTACGGAAAATGTAATTTTTAGGCATCCCAATTACTTTGCCATCATGCAAATGCGAAAGGAGCTTGTTATTTATATATTAAAATTAAGGGTGCTCTTTTTACTTGCCTTACGTTTCTAATTAAACGGTACATCACTTATAATTGTTCTGTATTAAAGGATATTATAAATAAAACACTGCAAATCACATACGACTCGTGTAATGGCTAACAACCAACTGCCTTCACAAGCCTACCCACATATATGTATTTATCAAATATACCACATTCCTCCACCACTATTTTAAAGATACTTATTATTAAAACTTATAATTTAACTGGTTCCTAGTATTCCTTATCGGATACCGGCGGACAACTTGAGGTTCCTGAAATGTTTTATTGTTTGAAGGAGACTGACTTGAGTCAGGCAAGCCTGCGTCCACAAACTCATCATCCGAGACCGTTTCCATTTCCTCTTCCCTATCCTCTCGCGCAGGAGACGTGGGAGAGGCAGAAACCTGTTCCGGTGATGTCAGAACCGGTTCAGATACTAAATCAGCGTCATGCTCGTTTGATTGACCGGTCATCTTAGGGGAGCAATCTCCAAACACACTGACATCTTCATCCGGTTCAAATGATGAGTTTCCTTTGTACGCCAGTAACTGATCAACATGTTTCTTTACATTTACATTTTCATGAGGAATATAAACTGAAAACATTCGCGATCCTAAACATTCATTCACTATGCCCTGTTTCCAAATATGTTTAGTACCATTATTAAAATATTGTTTCAGTAAAACTTTGTCGCCTACAGAGAAAGACACACTTCTTTTCCCACCAAACTGTTTACATTGGTTCATTTGTGCTTTCATGACATTCGCTTTGGCCACGGACGACGAGGATGTTGTTATTCCTTGTGAAGGAAGTCTTAATAAATCGAGTCTGCACCGCAACGGACGTCCAAACATCAATTGCGCTGGAGAAAATCCTGTTGTCAAATGTATTGAATTTCTATAATCGAACATAAATTTATTTAAAGCTTTCACAAATACTATTTGTGTTAGGTTATTGTTTAAAATGGCTTTCAAACCATTTTTTACGGTTTTGACACTGTTCTCTGCCTGCCCATTCGACATAGCATGATACGGCGCACCCGTCAAGTGTTGCATTCCGTTTAGTCTACAAAACGTCTCAAATTCATTTGAGCAAAAATTGGTAGCATTGTCAGTAACCAAAGTTCGCACTAAACCAAATCTGCTGAACATCTCGCAAAGTTTACTAATAATAGATTCACTATCCGTTTTTTGCATTATAAAACATTCCACCCATTTAGAATGAGCGTCTACCGCGATTAAAAACTGTTTACCCAATAACATAAACATATCTAAGTGAACGCGTTCCCAAACGCGCTCTGGGTATGGCCACGGAGCTAACGGCACTTTAGGTGGGTTATTCCGGAGCGTGTTACAAACACTACATGAACCTATTTTTTCTTCTATATGTTTGTCGATGCCGGGCCACCACATACGCATTCTAGCTTCCGTTTTGGTTTTGACTACTCCAAAATGAGAATTGTGCAACTCATTTAGAAGTCTTTCACGATAACTTGACGGAATCACGATTTTATGACCCCGTAATATACATTCATTCTCCACTGCCAAATCTAACCGACATAAGTAAAACGGACGTAAATTCTTGTTCGTCACTTTAGAAGGCCAACCATTCTTTATATATCCTATCACCTTTTGCAGAACCTCATCGCGGTTGGTTTCATTTCTGATGTCGTTCAAAGTCAAGGGTAGTAAATCTGTTTCACTAACAAAATTAATATACCGTGACTGATCTATTTTCTTACCCCCTTCGTGCTCATTTGATTGTGTAGGCACAGACCGCGATAAAAAATCAGCCACGTTTTCCTCACTCTTTACGTATTCGATTATGAAATTATATGCAGATAAGAATAAAGCATAACGTTGTAATCTGTTCGCTGCTAAAACGGGCACACCTTTTTCCTTTCCAAAAATCGACAACAGCGGTTTATGATCCGTCCGCAATACAAATGGCACCGTACGACCATATAAATAGTGATTGAATTTCTTAATCCCGAATACAATTGAAGTGGCTTCCTTCTGAATTTGCGCATAGTTCAGTTCGGATTTCAACAACGTACGCGAGGCATAGGCTACCACGCGCTCTGTGCCGTCGGGCTGCTTCTGCGCTAGGACCGCACCCAGGCCGGCCGGGCCGGCGTCGCAAGTAACGACCGTCGGGTACTCCGGGTGGTAGTGGGCCAGCACGCGATCAGAGGATAGCTCTTTCTTAATTTTATCAAACGCTTCAGATTGATTTTTACCCCACTCCCATTCCATGCCTTTTTTCAAAAGCTTGTTTAGCGGACTAAGTACCGATGAGGTATTCGGTACAAAACAGCGATAATAATTCACCATTCCTAAAAATGACTTTAATTCATTAACGTTTTTAGGTGGCTCGCATTTAATGATAGCTTCGATTTTACTGTTTGATTTATGCAGTCCGTTCCTATCTATAACGTACCCAAGATACTCCACTGAGCTTTTGAACAATTCGCATTTATCGTGTTTTAATCTTAACCCTGCGTCTTGCAATCTTTTCATCACGCGCTCCAATCTTTCTAAATGTACGAACCTATTAGGAGCAGTGATTAGTATGTCATCTAAATATATACATACACCGTCAATGTCGCCCAATAACTGTTCCATTGTACGTTGAAATATAAAGGGAGCGTTTGCTAATCCAAATACGAGCCGCGTGTACCTATATAAACCTCTATGCGTGTTTATACAACACCATTTCTTTGAGTCATCGAGTTCCAGTTGTAGATAAGCCAATTTCAAATCTAGCTTGCTGAATTCTACTCCACCATGAAGCTTAGCAAACAAATCTTCGATTCGAGGAAGGGTATAATTATCTAGATATAATGCTTTATTTAAAGTTACTGAAAAGTCGCCGCAAATTCGGACGTTTCCGTCGGGACGCAATACTGGTACGATTGGCGTAGCGACGTCAGAATGGTCTACTTTTTCTATAATACCTGCTGCCAATAATTTATCTAATTCCTGCTCAATTTTCGGTTTTAAAGCTAGCGGTACAGCGCGTGGCCTAAAAAACTTCAACTGTGCATCCGGTTTTATTTTCAAGCTTACTTTATACTTGTTAAATCTGCCCAATTCATCAGAAAATAATGTTGAATATTTTCTAATTAACATTTCTCCTGTGTTATCGCGTACTACATTGTTACAGTTTAAACTACACAAATGTATACCAAACAACCTCATAAAGTCACGGCCTAAAAGAGGCAAACGTTTTTCATTTGTTTTGATAACGTAAAACATTATTGGTTTAGTGCGGCCTTCGTAGGCTATAGACAACGACAAACAACCTAATGGTGCAATTTTTACTCCCGTATAAAAGTTAAAAATCTCGTCACACGACTGTAAACGATATTTACTATTGTTATCGCTTCCGAACAGCTGTTTATATAAACTAGCCGGTAAAACGGAGACAGCACTGCCACAATCAATTTCACATAAGATTTCCCTGTCATCTAACTGGACTTTACGTGAGATGGGCTGATCCCCAATAGTGTTTTTTATATTAAATAAATTATAAATACCTCTGTCAACAACATCATCGTCACCCGTTCCCAAGAAATTGCTATCACTTATCTTAGCTTTGCACACTCTTTTCAGATGACCTTTTTTGTTACACTTTTGACAGGTATAATTAACAAAACGGCACTTTTCTTTCGAGTGATTTTTGTACCCGCACACTTCACAACTCTTAGACACTCGCGAATTATACGAAGAACCGCTTGGCCGCTGCAGCATGAACACAGGCTGCGCCTGCGCCACATCTGCGGAGCTTGCGCCAGCCGTGCCGGCCGCCACGTTGCCAGCTCGCGCGGTTTGCAACGCGGCGCGGGCACACCGCATGCTCTGCGCCATCTCCAATGCCTTATTGAATGTGAGGGTTTCAATGCTTTCTGCGAACAATTTCTCTTTTTCCTTGGCATTTTCTAACCCTAAAACGAACTTGTCGCGTAAGGCAGTATCTAACTCGGTCTTAAATCCACAGTACTGTGCCAAATTGCGCACACGCGCCGCCCATTCGGCTAGGTCTTCCCCAGGACGTTGTTCCGCCTTATAAAAACTGTACCTCTCAGCGAACGTACTCTTTTTTGCTTGGAAATGGACGTTCAATTTTTCTAACAGGTTTTTATATTCTACGTTGTCCAAGTTGTCCGGAAAAACCAAATCTCTTGCGACGCGGTATGTATCTTCCACCAGCGCAGTGAGCAGAAGGGCTCGTCTTCTCATTCCAGACTTATCGGTGTCGTCTCCAATGTCGTTCGCCGTGCAGTACTGGATAAAACGACTTCTAAAAATGCTCCACTCTTGCGCGCGGTGATCAAATGAGAGGTTGCCGCCAAACGCCATATTATATGTTTTTGCGTGCTCCGTGCTCATTGAAAACACAATTACTAGTGACACTGACAATAATAACACACGTGAATATCGACTCGTCGCCAATTGTTCTGTATTAAAGGATATTATAAATAAAACACTGCAAATCACATACGACTCGTGTAATGGCTAACAACCAACTGCCTTCACAAGCCTACCCACATATATGTATTTATCAAATATACCACAATTTTTTTTTGTAATAATTGCCAAGAACGGCCCACTTGTTACGGAAACACGCAAACAAAAATATTTATTATAGTCCAGTACTCTAGTTGGTAATAGATCATCTTATCGAGGGCTGATGCGGTATTCTTTGAATCTGATATTAAAGTGTGTGGTATATAGTAGCATTTTTCTGATAAAACTTCCGTGGCATCTAATGGCAAAGTGTAATGTTTCTTTTTTTTGCATTTTCCATCAGGTCCCTGCGTAGCTGGCGTAGTAGGTCTTAAAATGCCTCGCTACTGCCTCTTCGGTGATACAGTCAATACTGCGTCTAGAATGGAGTCCAATGGAGAAGCTCTCAAGATACATGTGTCACCAGATACGAAGGCACTGCTAGACCTCTATGGGACCTTCAATTTGCAGTGCAGAGGAGAAGTTGCTATGAAGGTGAAGCTATGGATGATTTAGAATAATTTTATGACCATAACAGCTATTTACGAGTAGAATCGCACATCAGCAGTAACAATTCTATTACGAAAATCGCCTTTATTGTTACGACGTAAAATTACTGTCAATCATCATAATCATCCTGCCCTTGTCCAATGTTAATTTGTTGGGGTCGGTACAATTAATAAGTTTTCTTTTTTTATTCTGTCCATTCAACCATCACGCTTTCATTGATTCCCGTTTCTTTCATGTAATTAATATAGGCGTTGTAACTGATATACCGCTGTCTCTAACATTTTAAATGTATCTTCGTATTACTCTTTTATTATTTTGCCAATTCTTCACTTGTTTTATTTAACGAGGACCACAAATCTTTTAGGATAGAATTTGATATAACGTGGTATGTTTTTATTGCTTTATTATTCTTGTGTCTGAAACCGATGTGGTTTAAATATTGAATTAGATAGTGTGTTTTCATTTAAATGATTGGAATTATTAAGCTCCTCTATAATAATATAGAGGTATTATAATAAGTGCGCATCCCAGTTACTGTTAGTTCAATATGAATTTAATAAAACCTTTTGGAAATTTCAATAGCTCTTCTATTACAAAAACATAATCAAGATTATTTTATCTAGAGTTGTTTGAAAGTGCAGGCTATCAATAACCTGTTATTATAATTATATGAACTATCTCATGATAAGAATATTATTAATAATTTATTTTAAACGATGAAGGTAATTGCTCTATTATCAAATATTCAGTAATAAATAGAGATAGAATTAGAATTGAGTCGGAATACATTTTTAGTTTCCAATTATATTATTTAAAGCTGTCTACGAACATTTTAGAAATTGTTTATAATATTTATTAAGTCTGAACAGAGGATAGAAATATAAGTTCGTTAAGTGTGGCAGTCAATTTAAGAGTTCTGTTTTTACAATAAGGTGAATGATCTAAATCTGTTTAAACCGGACGCCAGAGCAGAAAAAGTAAATTCATTTTTATTATTTTGTTGCAGGGCAAAGGAACTCTAGTCACATATTGGTTGTTAAGCGAAATAATAGATCCTAACGCGCCGAAAGAGAAGCCGTTATTAGTGAAAACTCAGACACTGTCGACAGAAAGTGGGTCACTGTCACACTTGACTCCGTTTAGACAACGATTAGATCAAAGTTCTAGATCTTCAAGCAGGAGAGGATCAGGAATATTCCTGCAAAAAACAGATATGAACAAATTAGAGAAAGAAGCTCAACCTTTACTACAAAACCTCAGTATTCAGAGACAGCAATCTGACCCTACAGAACCAGTAACAAATGGTGTAACTGATAACGGAGACGATATAGACAAGCAAAGCGTTTCAAACTCCATATCACTGAATGTAAATTCGTTGAACCACAACTCAATTCATTGTAGTCAACCGAGAGTCAAGTTGAAAGACTGTCAGACTACAAACTCAATCGCCAACTACAAGTCGAACAAAATAGGTAATAATAATTGGATATCCAAGTTACCGACAGCGAGCTCATTTGACAACGGTACCAAGAAAGGCGCCGAACGGTTAAAGGATTACAGTAGTGTACCATTACTGTCTAAAGCTGACACACCAAACGATTCAATTGTGTAGATTTTTTGTGAAGTTAGAATTACGGACGTAAGAAACTTTACATGTCTTAAAGTTGTGCGGCAAATTATTGCTTTCGTGTTATTTCGGTCATTAAAGTGGGTGTTGTATTTTTGCTCTTACTTGATCGTTCAAGTATTGTTGTGCATACTTAACTTTTAGCACATATTGTACGGACGCGTTAATGAATGAGTCCCTAATGGTTTGTATTCCCAGAGCCATTCGTCTTAATTTATTACATAGGTTGTTACAAGAGGTGATCGTTTAGACTCACATTAACCTTTTCTACTATTGAAATACCTCTTATTCATCTTTTGAGCAAGAAACAAATCGTATTTACTGCATGTACAGTTTTTATTGTGTTCATACGTAAAATATTCTTATTTGTAGGAAACAATAAAAAAAAAATATTTTTAATAAATAATGTACCCAATATAAAATTGTACCAGTTCTAAATCATTAAATCAAAAGTTTAATTGCGTATCATTTACTAGTTAAATTACATTTGCAGATTTTATATAGTGAAATTAAACATTTCATTAGAGCCTTTTCAATTTTTTTTTACATAATCCAATTCTTGTTCAATTTAATTTTGTGTATTCACTTATTATCTGAAAGAATCCTGAAAAACAAATGTGGTAAACTTTAAATATATAAATGTTTAATGTCAATAATAGGTTACTCGGTGTTTTAATAGTTAAGGCAGCAGTAACATTCGGTTTCGAACACTATGTGTAAATAATTTCGGTGATCAATATGCAAGGGCTAAGTATACCTATACAGTTCGGGTCAAGTGTTGATTTCAAGTTAAAGGAAGTTATATATTACTTTGCCGCTCAGAAACCAGGCTTTCCGATGCGCAAGCATGGCGCGGTACAATTTTAGTTTGGGATTGATGGAGGTCACCCATGATAGCTTTTTGCAGCAATTCAGTAGCGATACAATCGTGATACAATCGCGATGTTGGAGCTGGTCTCATACCTTCGCCCTTTTAACCTCAATTTTACAGCGCTACTATCGCCATACAGCACGGATATAAACGCGATACATCGTCGATACAGTTATGCGATGTAGTAACTGCCTGTGTAGCCTGTTGACGATGTTCTTGGCATCAATACAGTCGCGCGTTTGCATCGATGTAGTTGCACGTTGCATTTTAAGCAACATGAGTCGAAGACCTAATAGTTTCATCCACGAACACTTGCAGCCCAACTCCAAGACCTATAAATCAAATGAGATAGGATATTTGAGAAAATTTGAGGAAGAAACTACTAAAAACATAACAGGTGTTAGCTTTCTTTATATATATACAGGAACCCCACCATACGGTTATGGAACCCAGGCACCCAAAGTTGCTGAAACAGACATCAGAACACAGGAATATAATAGAAAGAAAGGATTAAGAAGAATTACCATAGGTGGAGTTGACATTAGTAGATTTATGTGGTATTTTAAGAAAGATGGAGCTTTTCCCCATAAATAAGTGCATTCAAATTATGTAACCAGGAAATGTGCACTGAATTCTTGAGAGCACATGGGCCACAGATAAATGCTACTTTGAATTCCATTATGTCAAACATTAAATAAAGTAGTGGAGATATATTGACCCAAGGAAGGCAAACTTTTGTCCCCTTTGGAGGCAAAGTGTTACAGTTTCCCAAGCCTACGAAAAGGCATTGAACTTCCTGGAAACCAATACAGACACTCCCATTTGCAGTTTGTTAGACTTGATTACTGCAACCTTCGCCATTACCTCCATTCTGTGCAAAGTTATGGAAAGGGTACTGAACAGTAAGTTGCTGATCTACCTTGAAGACAATAATGTCCTCAGTGACCGTCAATATGGCTTTCGCCGGGGACGGTCAACTGGCGATCTTCTGGTGTATGTCACGCACTGCTGGGGTGAAGCCATCGAGAGACACGGCGAAGCACTTGCTGTTTCGCTTGATATCTCGAAGGCCTTTGACAGGGTCTGACACGCAAGTCTACTCAGTAAGCTTCCTGCATATGGCATCCCCGCTGGTTTTTGTAGCTGGATATCAGACTTCCTTAATGAACGATCGATCCGAGTAGTCATTGACGGCTGCTCCTCTGACCTTATGGCTATTAATGCCGGCGTTCCTCAGGGGTCTGTTCTCTCTGCAACTCTTTTCCTGCTGCACATCAATGCCCTACTTCAGCCTGGTATTGTTGGGTACGCAGATGACAGTACTGTTTCAGAGAGATACTTGTCCAGCGCAAAAACCAGCGTGGATAAAATTCGTTCCTTGAGAGAGGATATGGTGAAGCGGACAGATTCGACCTTAAGCCTTGTCTCCCAGTGGGGTGATGAAAATCTGGTCTCCTTTAACGCCACCAAAACACAAGCGTGCCTTTTTACCGCTAAAAGGAGGCTTTTCGATCTAACTCCTAATTGCCGGAGTTCGTCTGTTCCTGTGACTGATCGGCTCGAGCTCCTAGGCATGGAGTTGACATCCAGTCTCAACTTCGGCGCGTCTATTGAGTACAAAGCCCAAATTGCGGCCAAAAAACTGGGCATCCTAAACAAAGTGAAGCGATACTTCACGCCTGGACAGCTTTTAACCCTATACAAAGCGCAAGTCCGATCCTGTATGGAGTATTGCAGCCACCTTTGGGATGGCTCAGCAAAGTATCAGCTTGCCGCGCTTGACTCGGTGGATTGCAGAGCCAAGAGGCTCATCGGCGACGTTGAACTGGTGGGTGCCAAGCTTAATAGCTTGTCTCATCGCCGCAAGGTTGCCTGCTTGTCGGTCTTCTACAGACTGTACTTCGGTGAGTGTGCTCAAGAGCTCCACGACCTCATCCCACCCCTTCTACCATCGGACATATAGACGCACTGCAAGTTACCATCCTTACCTTGTTGCCATTCCACCAATTTGCACTAAGCGCTTCCAAACATCCTTCATAATGCGCACAGCGAATGAATGGAACTCACTACCTTCGTCTGTGTTTCCGAACGCATTCAACCCGAATCTCTTCAAAGTTAGAATGAACAGGCTTCTTCTGGGTAAGCTCACTCCATCGTAGACTGTCTCTGTCACCTCTGACCTAGACTAGAGTCAAGAGCAAACCCATCACATATAAAAAAAAAAAAAACCTTGCAATTTTTTTAGAAAAAGAATTGAAAGTTATAGGAGTAATCGAAATGGTGAATGACAAAATAGTTTATGACCCTGAAACATATCAAAAGATGATGACTAAGATTAAAGTAAAGAAGATGAGTATAGAAACAATAAAGGAAAAGCAAGAAGTGATGATAAAGATGAGGGATGTGGTGTGCCAATTCGCCTCTTATATCAAACACAAGGAAAGGGGCAAGAAGGATAGAAGGTCAATAGCTTCAGCTACCATGCTACTTAGGCCTTTCTTGTACATAGTAGAGTTGTTCCACCTTGAACTAGCAAAGAGGATACCAGGATCAACTATATCGATTGGAGGAGAGGAAAACAAGGTGAAAATCACAAACAATATGGAAAGCACTCGCATGGGTGCAGGTGTTGCGGCAGTGATATGTCAAGGGACGGAGGATGCAACGAAGTGGAACGACTGCCTAGGCCCGCAACAGTTCGCCTTGATGCACCACAATCTATTTGATGAGATGCATAGATTACAGCTAGTGGGAACAAAGACTTCTAAGAACACTAAGGTATTTTTTTATCTATAGCTTGGAAATGCCACATGTTTCAATCCTGGAAACTAGTACAAATAGGACCAGGGGTTCCGATAGTTACTGACAAATTCTTCTCTAGGCTGAGTTGGGCATAAGGGGATAAGAATCAGATAAATGATTTTACGAATGAATGGTATAGAAAGATCGAACATAATCTTAGTGGTGATGGGGAGTTCATACACTAAAGTGGTGGCATGCTGATGGGGATGCTTTACGCTGCCTCCACAACATATGGACTGATAGCCTCAAATTATAGGATATAAAGATTAGAAATAAGAGTCCTCACTCTGACATCTACTGATGATTCAACTACGAAATATATCTCAGCCACTAGATGAGTTAAATTCAATATGTGTAGACAAGAACAAAATAAATCTTTCTCTCATAGGCATAAACCTGAGCTTAGACAAAACTTTTTACTTTGAGAACCTGGCGGAATATACATCCTGGTATATAGATGGGAGATTTGTGAGCCAATTCGGGACCGAAGTCCCCTCACTCAGAACCTAAGGGAATAACCTCGCAGATGATCTTTATGCTATCGCAAAGAACACCACAACTCTCAAGTTTGTAGCCTATTTCTTAGTGGCAAAGTTGTTTGACACGAACTGTAAATTGCTCTTGTGCATATGATGTTATTATAAATGTATCTTGGCTTTAAAGTGTTTATATTTTACTTACATTCCCGATGAAAAGCTTCAATATATATCCTAATACTACTAAGAAACCTCCAAGAACAATCTTATTTGTCTTCAAAAATGCTAACGTGCAGCGAACGTTTGTAACTTGGCTAGGGGTGCTGGTTGAGGAACGCCCGGTATGAGATTGAGAAACGTGAATCGTTCCGTTTCAGATGTTTGTATTGTCAGTTTTCGAGCATGCCTGAATGTTTTTCATCTTACGCTGATGGGGATGATACACATTGAGCAATAAGGAATATACGTGTTATTTTGGTGTCGGCTTTCTTTTGTAGATTTTTGACAGTCGTTACCGAGAGAAGAAAGAAAAACTGTCAGTAAACTTACCCAGTGGTATCGTGTAACCCAGTTACTGGGTTTTCGAGGTCAGGTAGGCCTTCGCTCTATGTAAAATACTGGTACTGCATCCGATTTCACTGGACCGTCCCAACATATTTAGGAAAATGTTAGGCAGATTTATTGATTCTCGATACTAAAAATGCATATTTCCTATTTTTGATTTTACTTCTCGTAAGGTCTTTACTCGTATGACTTCTGGTTGGTGTATTCAACTTTACAAATTAATTAAATCTTAAAATGGATCCTTAACACCTGTCTGAAACTCTTCTAACCCCTAAAGCTGCAGCAAAAACAAATTAATTATGGATGAAATTAAAATTTTCCTGTTATAACTAATTTAATTTAATTAGACATTCTATATTGAAATTAATTCCTAATTTAATTATTTCCGCCTGTCGGGCGTTTTACCTCGCAGCATTTGATAACATATTCCAGTTTGATATAACATAACCTGAATTTACTTTCGGCGTAAATTAGAGTAAGCAGATAATTGGCTCTTTTGTTTAAGTAGGTCATGCATTGAGATGAAAATTAGGAGTACATTATAAATAATTTGGTTTAAAGTATTAATTAGTAAATTGTTAATACAAGAAAATAAAACAGTTGTTTAGTACATTTTGAATGTGACAAAAAATAGGAAATAGCTGATTTAAAAAAAGCCGTTTCAAGAGTTGATTTTTACATAAATCGTATCTTTGAATATCTGGAAAAACTTGGATGGCGGTAAAACATGAGACAATATACCTCAGATATTCATAATTACAGCTATATATACGTTATTTTTGGATTAACTTTGGTTGGATGAACAGAGCTACGCATTTATAAATAAAATTACCTATTTGATTAATTAAAATTCAGTAAAAGTGCAAGTAAAACAGTAATTTGAAAATATTAATATTTACTTCCCAACATAAAGTTTGATTAGGGGTGACTACTGAATTAAATATTACGTTTATGATTTTAATAGCTCTTTAGTGAACTTCTATTATCATTTTAGTAGAATAGCTACTGAAGTAGTAAATCCCGCAAAACCTTAGGTACATATCAATGCCAGTAGAACAATAATTATTTCACAGAATGCTCAAACACAATAAGGGTTTCACAGAAGGGTGCGACGCAACAATTTGATAATACTTTTCAATAGAAATTGTTTATAATATTGACGAACAGACAGAAAAAATTCTAGAAAACGCGTTGATGCAATGTCGCTTTGCATTTGTTCATATAAATTGTTTATAATTGGTCTACAGATAGATATACAAAAGTGCTCAATGTGTACTCCTTTCACAGTCCAATAACACTATTTAGGGCATTCTATTAATTACAAGTGATGAGACTAGTTTGTAAATATATTATGTACTTAATTGTTTATTTATTGTAAATAAAGTCTTACTTATAACTATGTTGTGATCTTCGAAAGGTATATTTAAAATTGTAGACGGTTAAATGAGAACATAAATGTTTCATAAACGTTGTAGCAAATATAATGAGTGAGAATTAGTTCCGTTGTTTTATTGAAGCCAGTACCTATAATAATATCACTTACCACCTTATTTATTAACAGAATAAGGTTACAAAATATTATACAACAAAATAACATAAGACGAGACCTTTGACCAGCAGTGGGAATTACCAATTACCACCAATTAATTGTTAGATATACAAACTTATTTGTTTTGTATATAAGTAAGTTTGAATTTAAAAAGGTAGTTTGTTTGAAATACGTTTTTATTTTTGACTTTTTGCACACTGTGACACTTGTTTTTGATACCGTGAAATAGCGACAATATACCGTGTATTTTCGCCATCTAAATCTGGTTTATCTTCTCCTTCCATAACTCTCCTACATTGGATATGGGCCCAGAGTAATCGTATGTATAGAGGGTAATAAAAAATCCAGATTGTAAAGTCGATAAGAGACGGAGTAGCTGATCGAATAACGAGGTGCGATGGCGAGCAACATGATGCGAATCGAGCCTTTGGGCAAAGACAATTACGACAGTTGGAGAATCCAGGTATAGGCTATTTTAATAAAAAGTGATGGAAGTACGTGAATGGAAAGGTACTGAAACCAGCCGAGCCACTACACGCTGAAAAATAGGAAGTGGAGGACGAAAGGCGAAGTGAAGTGAGTGAGAGCGAGCTAAGACATATTGGGAGCTGTATCACATCTAGAGAAGTTTGGCTGAAGCTGGAGTCTATTTATGCTTCTAAAGGGCCTGCTAAGAAGGCGACACTTCTGAAACGGTTAATTTTGCACAAGATGGCAGAAACTGGAAATGTTCACGAACATTGGAATACCTTTTTCGATGCTGTTGTTAAGCTAGGAGATATGGGTATACAGATTAACGATGATTTACTGTCTATAATGTTGCTGTACTGTTTACCCGACAATTTCGAAAGCTTTAGATGTGCGATTGAATCGAGAGAGGCTAATAAAATTCAGAATGAAGGTGTTATGCATACAAATGTAAAGAAAAACTTCAACAAAGGAAGGAAAGGCACTATTAAGAGTACTAAGCCTGGAAACAAAACTGATAATACAAAAGGACCGGAAAAAAAAACAAGGTTTTTGTTATAAATGCAAGTAAGTTCTGGGGCACTTTGGCAATGACTAGCAGAGAACTAACTTTAGCTACACATGTAAGTACTGTTATAAAAGGTAAGGGTACTGTAAGGTTATCGGCATGTACGAGTAACGATCACTCGGAGAACTTATTTGAATTACGAGATACGCTGTATGTCCCGCATTTAAGGACGAATTTGATTTCAGTAGCCAAGTTAACCAATGATGGTTATGATGTTACATTTAAAAACGATGTAGCTCAGGTAATTGGGAAGAAAGGTGAAATCGAATTAATGGCATATCGTAGGGGTAATTTGTATAGTGTAAATAGGTCTAAGTATTGTAGTTTAAGTGATTCATATGCTGATGTACGTTGTCGGCACGAGACATTAGGGCAATTGAACGGTAGAGATGTTGCTAAGCTTTTAGGTGAATAAGGCGCAAAATTTGACGTAGCCGAGGTACGAAACTTACGTGATTGCGATATTTGTGCTAGAGGTAAGATGACCGCGTTCCCTTTTTCTAAGTCCGATGAGCCTTGTGCTGAGAAGTTGTATATTGTTCATACTGCATTATGATATGTGGAAAATATTCAATAATTAATTTTAATATATCAATGGAAGGTGCAAAATATTCTATAACTTTTATTGATGATAGTACTCGTTGTTGTACGGTATATTGTCTAAGGTCGAAAGATAAATAAAGCCTTAGATGCCTTTAAGGCGAATAAAAATCACGTTGAAAACCTGACGGGACTGAAAATTAAATTCCTTCAAAGCGATAATGGTGGTAAATATTGTAACGCTGAATTTGATATGTTTTAAAGGAAGCAGGCATTACGCGAAGACTAATAGTTGCTCGAACACCACAGCAGAATGGGATAGCTGAACGCATGAACCGAACCTTAGTGGAAATGGCGAGGTGTATGCTGTTGAGTTCAGATCTTTCCTCAGGTTTTCGGGCAGAGGCGGTACATACAGCATGTTATGTTAGGAATCGTTGTCTAACAAGAAGTCTACATGGTGATATGCCTTATGAGAGGTGGCGTAACAAGCCGATGAAGATTGAATACCTTTGAAGATTTGGGTCCAAAGTACATATTTTGGATAAAGATCCGAAAAGGGATAAGTTTGCTGCAAGAGGGATTGCAGGTACTTTTGTAAGTTACTTAGGTAATGCAAAACAATACAAAATATGGTTTCCAGAGCAAAGAAAATTTATGATTGCGGGAGATGTGAAATTTTACGAAAGTGAAAATTCGAGGCAAGAGACGAGACCGGTGAACTTCACGGAAGACAAACATAAGGATTTTATCGAAATTTCATTCTCGAGGAAAAATATTTCAGAAGCTAATAAACATAGGAGCGAGAATGAGACAGAGCAGGTAGAGACTACTGAAGAATAATGTAGTGGATGTCAAGAATATCCAGTGACCTCGAATCTCGCGACCGTAAATACGGAATTCATCAAGGTACATAGTATTTTTTTATAAAGTAAAGTTTTAGTAAATAAGCGCCTGATTAGTAAGCAGATTATCCGAACACTGCTAATCACCATACTCGTAGTCAACGGGCTTAACCGCGCTTTCTCGTTCAACACTTCACAAGGAGCAAAACTAAGTATTTTTTCTGATTCCGATATTGGATCACTCAGTATTGGAATTGAAATATCGGTAATTTCTTTCCGGGATTCCGATACAACGAGATTCCGATATTCATGCCCTTGTTTGAAACAAACTGGTCCTCAATGGAATCTCAAACTCAACAAGAAGTTGACTGATTTGGGGTTGAAGCAGAGTCTGAAAGAACCGTGTCTGCATTTTAAACAAAATGGGAATATTTATTTATTCGTATTGGTGAACGTCGACGATATTTTGGTCGCAAGTCAAGAAAGAGGTTTAATTTTTGTTTTCTTTTTTTTATAACCTATAGGCTTTCGCTTGACCACAATCTCACCTGATGGTAAGCGATGATGTGGTCGACGGTGAAACACGCTAATAATCAAGGCATTTAAAAATAATTTGTCCAAAGAGTTTGATTTGAAAGACTATGGTCAAGCAAAATATATGTTAGGCATAGATATTCAAAGATATGACAATATCATTATTTTGTCACGTGAAATTTATGTCGAAAATTTGTTGAAACGTTGTTGCATGGAAGATTGCAATAAATGTGCGACTCCTATGGAGATAAATTACAAAGAAGAGAAATGCGGCGATGAGAGCAGCGAGGCATGGCCTTACCGAGAGCTGATAGGTTGTTTGAATTACCTAGCGAATGCAACCAGACCCGATATTGCTAATGCGGTAAGTAAACTAAGCCAGAAGCTGACAAAGCCTGAAAAATCCGATTGGAAATCAGCCAAACATGTGTTGCGTTATCTGAAGGGAACGATCCAATACAGTCTCGTATATAGGAGAACTGGTAAATGTGTGCAGGGTTATTCAGATGCTGATTGGGGGAATTGTTTATTAGACAGACATCTTATTCTGGTTATGAATTTATTTTAGGTTGTTGCTGTAAATCGTGGCAGTCTTGTAAGCAGCGTAGCGTAGCTACTTCAAAATGAGAGGCAGAGTATGTCAGCCTGTCGGAGAGTATGAAGGAGGCTGTGTATCTCAATAGCTTATAGAAGGAACTAGGAACCATGAGGTACACTCGAGTGATTGTTCATGTCGATAACCAAGGGGCTATATACTTAGCTCAGGACCCTGTGTTTCATGCACGTAGCAAACACATTGATATTAGGTATCATTATGTGAGGGAATACAAGCTTTTTAGGGTTCCGTACCCAAAGGGTAAAAACGGGACCCTATTACTAAGACTCTACGGTCAGTCCGAATGTTTGTCTGTCTGTCAACAGGCTCTATCTCATGAACCGTGATAGCTAGATATTTGAAATTTTCACAAATGATGTATTTCTGTTGCCGCTATAACAACAAATACTAAAAACAGAACAAAATAAATATTTAAGTGGGGGTCCCATACAACAAACGTCATTATTTGCCGTTTTTTGCAATGGTACGGAACCCTTCGTGCGCGAGTCTGACGTACACTTGGCCGGTTTTTTGTATTCTTCTCATCAAACTCTTTCATTTGATACCCATATCATGGCAGTAGTAAAAAAAATAACTAGTTCACCATCTTGGGCCGTCCGCCATATTGGATTTTGAATGGCGTCATTTAACTAACCATGCATTGTCATCCAAACTAAGCGTATATGCAAAATTTCATTTTAATCATGTTTTAGGTAACCCTGGTTCTCTTGCGAATCTATACATTTCTGATTCGATCACGCTAGGAAACTCCGAGCATAGCCCTCTCCATTGCCCTTTGGGTGCCTGTAAGTTTTCTGATGAGGCCCATTCTAAGCGACCAAGTCTCAGAGACATAAGAATTGCCAAACTTAGTGGCAGTGGGCAGGGCACATTACTCGCAGAACGGATGGCCGATGGGGCAGAAAGGTTCTGGAGTGTCGACCGCGAACCTGAAGACGTTGCATTGGAAGGCCTCCCACCAGGTGGACCGATGACCTAGTGAAGGTTGCGGGGATCCGCTGGATGCGAGACGCACAGGATCGATTAATGTCGCGACGCAGGGGGAGGCTTATGTCCAGCAGTGGACGTCTTGCGGCGGATATGATGATGATATGATACAATCGTTTTTTTTATAACATTACTATATTCCTAATATCTGGGTCAAAACAATGTACAAGTAGACAAAGACGGGATACGAATCTGGTTTGGATTGCTTTAATTTGTCTAACTAATGTCTGTCTTGGTCCTAAATATCTCAAGAAGGTTAGGTATTAAATCATTAATATACTAAACGCTCCTTGTATTTTTAGGACTAAGGATAACTAAGGATACATATTCGCGGGCTGGTTGACCAAAATCTGGTGTATCCTCCGCCTGCACAGCATGATTTTTTCCTTGTTTACGACTTTTTAGTTCGCTTTTGAAGCAGTCGGGTTTTTTGATTACTTTTTTTATTTATGACTTTTTAGTTAAGTTTTTTCTAATTAGATAAATTTAAACATATAAGTGTTATATATTTTTGAAATCTCCTCTTAAACCCTTTATTTTGATACCCCACACGAGGGGTTTGGAAGCAAAAAAAAATTTGGGCCCCCACAATTGGCGCCCAAAATCCGCAATTTTTCTATTGACCAATTTTAATGAACTGAATCCTATGACACTCGCAGGATTAAGACGAATCGATGGACGTATGAATCATCAAAATCGGCCAACGCGTTTGGTCTCTGGAACGCCATATAGGAACAAACATACATACATACGTACATACATAGACTGATAAACACATTACCCTCCTTCGGCAGTCGGGTAAAAATAATATATGATGTACATTACCATGTAAACTTCCACCGAAAATTGGTTTGAACGAGATCTAGTAAGTAGTTTTTTTTTAATACGTCATAAATCATAAACCGCAATTTACCAAGTACGGAACCCTTCGTGCGCGAGACCGTCTCGCACTTGGCCGGTTTTTTGTCATATAAGTGTATCTTTGCTGAATTATTTTTTATATTAAGTAAGACAAAACTGTTGGTGGGATATGTTATCTAAATAATAAATCTATATGATAATAAATAATTTCTACCTTTTGTATAAAAATTATTTTGTTATGATACTTGTTGGTTTAGAAATATTACTTGTAAATATTAATAGGTTAATTTTAGTATTAGGTCGAATTGAAAAGGTTAATAGAATGTCGTGGGTGATAATGTTTGCGTAAGAGAATATTGTAGTTTAAAATGTATGTATATTCATACGGAGTTGTTGAAAATTTTTGAGCAAATATTGAAGCTTTTATTCTTCGTTTGTCTGACGTAGGCTGAGATAGGCACACATTCCATGAATATTTAATACAGACAGCGGCCTCGATGGATTAAAAAACAACTATATATGCAGTATACTGCAAAATTAAAAGGTTTACACCAAACGTTCAAATTTATTATATATCCTTAATAAATGCTGGAACGCTGCGGGCTCTGTATCGTTTGAAAAAATTAAATCAACACGAAGGCAGTGCTTGTGCAGACCTTAATTTTTCCTATCATCAATTTTGGTTACATGTGATAGCATGACCTAAATGCAGATCTTCTAATGCAAATGGCAAGGCAAATGGGCTTCAGGTAAATCCGTCGAAGACCCAGGTCATAGTTGTTGGCAGCTCTAGGATGATTCCAAAAGTAAATTGGACACAACTTCCTCTTCTCCTTCCTCGTACAATTTAACGGAACTACTATTCCAATATGTGAGAAGGTTAAGAAGCTTGGGGTTTGGATCGACAGATATCTGTCTTGGGGTCCGCAGCTTCAGTACGTGGGACACTCAGAAAGTTTTGCGAAACTAAAAAAAATTGTTCTATACGTACATATATTTTTATTAAATCTTTTCAAAGTACTTTCCACCAGCCTCTATACAAAGATTCATGCGCCTAAACCAGTTTTCAAAATACTTTTTCCAGTCCGCCGCAGACACCTCGTTTACAGCCTGCTCGAACGCAGCCAGCGCATCTTCCGGCGACGAAAATTGTATCCCTTTGAGCTGATTTTTTATTTTTGGGAATAAAAAGAAGTCACACGGTGCTAGATCAGGGCTGTAAGGAGGGTGACCCAGGAGTTTGACTGGCGTGCTGTCCAGGAAGTCCCTCGTTTTGAGTGCGGTGTGCGCAGGTGCATTGTCGTGGTGGAGCAGTAGCCCGCGGAGCCCTGTGTTTGGTCGCTTGTTGCTTATAACAGAGAAAACTTCTGGCAAACATTTGGTAGTATACCATTCGGCATTAATGCTTCTTTGATCCCGTAAGGGAATTGATACCAAGTGGCCAGTCAAATTAAAAAAGCTAGCGATCAAAATCTTACCCCCGCTTCTAGATCGCTTCACTTTGGTAGGCGTTGGCTCATTTTGAAACACCCAAACAGTCGACTGGCGCTTGGTTTCTGGGTCGTATTGATAAATCCAGGACTCATCACCTGTAACGATGTCGTAAACACGCCGAGACGAGCCTGCTTCAAATTTGTTAAGCATATCACGGCACCATTCCACCCGGGCCTGCTTCTGAGCATCGGTGAGGTTGTGCGGCACCCAGCGTGATACTATCCTCCTCACGCGAAGATGGCTGTGTAGAATCTCGTGAACGCTTCCCGATCCAATCTTCAATATGTGTTGAATCTCCTGATATGTAATTCGCCTATTGTCTTGGATTAAATTTTTCACTGCTAGCACGTTTTCTTCGGTAACAGCCGTCAAAGGGCGACCGCTTCTTTCGTCATCCCCCAAAGTTGGTCGACCGCGCTTGAATTCGTTATACCAACGATACACGGTTGCCTTGGAAGGGCCTTCATCCATGAATGCCATTTGAAGTCTATCGTACGATTCATCCGGTTTCAGGCGACACTTGAAATCGTATAAAATCATAGCTCTAAAATGTTCCCGGCGCAGATCCATATTTCAGTGAGACACAATACTTTGAATTAACTCGCAAAAAATGTGGAGGGAAATTTTGAAATTGGAACTTACTTATTTTTACTTATAAATAATCATATTTTCGAAAAACATTATAACTGGCCAGTCTCCCATATTTAAAAACTTTTTTTCGCAATACTTTCTGAGGGGCCTGGTACGTAAGCTGCAATTTTTTTGCATCTGCCAGGTCCCTTAGACGACAACGTCAACATCCCTTTGTAGGAGTTCGCAATCCTTGAGTGTTCTAATTTGCGCAACTAGTTTTAGGTCGCCGGCATAAAGTAGGCACTTTGCAAACCTAATCTTAGATATAAGATCATTGATCATAATCAGGAACAGAGGCGGCCCCAATATGGATCCCTGACTTACGCCCGAGCGAGTATAATTAAGGTTTGGACTCAAAGCAGCCATGTCGGACAAACTGTTTGCGTTCCCTTAGGTAGTCAGCAAAGAAGTTAAGAAAGCCAGACGAGAAACCGACGGCCCCCTTGCTTGTCAAGAGCACGTCATTGTCAACTTTGTCGAACGCTTTCCAGAAATCGAAATACAGGGCGTCAACCTGCCCACCAGCGTCCAAGCTACTAGATATGAAGTCGAAATGAATAAGCAAATTCTAGTTTACGGAGCGACCAGGCCGAAAACCGTGTTGGGCATCAGAGAGCGACATATTTATGCGTTTGTGTATAGTAGCATGGAGAATATGCTCAACGACCTTTGCAATGGTTGGCAGGATAGCGATGGGTCTGTGTTCATCAACAGATGTTCTGTCGCTAGTTTTAGGGATAGGAGTGACTCGCAAAGTTTTCCACGGCTCAGGGTACACGCCGGATTGAAGAACTAAGTTGAAAACATGACATAGAGGTGATGCCAATATATCATTACATCCCTTGAGGATAAAGGCTGGAATGTTGTCAGGGCCGATCGAGCTACAGGGTTTGAGTTTCGCGATCCCCTTGACCACATCGGGCGGTGTTAAGAAGGGGAGGTGAATATTATCAGCCTTTCACCTATTCACCTTTATGGATTTTGGGTCCAATCTGGGTGTGTCGGGCAGAAACACGCTGGCAAAATACCGAGCAAATGCCTCGGCCGCTTTGACACCCGAATTGGTCTCACCATCAAGAACCACATTTGGCTCGAACCCGCCCTTTGATCGCAGGTCGGAAATGTGCTGCCAGAACTGTCTAGGATATTTGCCTAAGTTATTTTCAACAGAAGCACAATACAATCTATAGGCCTCCTGGGTTCTCACCTTCAAATCTGATCTTAAGGCGGCAAACTCAGCATACGCCAGATCACACCGCGAATGTTTCCATTTATGATGGAGCCTGGTTTTACGTTGAGTGTCGTTGACGATATCTCTAGTAAACCAGACTGGGTACCGCCTATTACCAGAGGTCCTTCGCTTCTTTTTTGGTACAGAAGAATCAAATATACCATAGATTATTCTGTAAAACTTAGAAGTAGCGGTGGTGACGGCTCCTTCTCTGTTACTGCAATGCGTCTCTGGAACTCTCTTCCACATTCACTACGCGATAGTCCTTCTCTGAATGTCTTCAAGAGGAAAATCAAGGATCATTTTCTTTCGGAATGGCATAATATTAGTATAGGTATATATATATTTTGTACTTATGTATGTATGTATATTTATGATTTAATTTATATTATTCTAAAATTGTACACTGGACTACTTCTCTTCTTCCTTTTGTAAATTCTCTCTATCACTCTAAGGTTTGCTGGTAGAAAACTCTTCTTAGAGTTAAGTTCGCCTTTGTACATCAACATTATAATCGCTCATGTTGTATATGATATTTTGTTTTGTGTACAATAAAGAATTAAGAAATATAATTATATGTATTTATTTTATATATAAATAGTACACCAAAGACTACCCTACAGTAATGTTATTTCTTTCACTTTTAAAATCCTTCCGTCGTCTTCTAAATCACTGCTTTCGATTTGTTTTAAATTTGCGTAAATATGATCATGTCTCTGCACATTGATCACTGCTAAAGTGGTTGCCCATACGCCAGCGCAGAGAGCAAAGAGCACCAACTACCTTGTTCTCATTTCTCGACTCTTCCAAATTTCCTAGTTATCTGGCCCATCACTTTCAATACATTTGCGCCAACGACAATAAAAATCTACGGTCATAACATAACCGCCTTCTTCAATGCCATCATGCCATTTCCACTCACCGCACTGACTTCTTCTTCGTTCTTTCTTCGTTCAGTCTATTTCTCTGCGGAATGCGCTCCTTCATAAAATCAGGATGGCAACCACCGGTTAACCTTCAAACTTAAAGTTCGTGAGCTCATTGACGATGGTCGAAATGCCAAAATTATCACGATCACGTAGCATTTTGATAGCGTTTGACATTTCCAATTAATTTCGCATTTTTAGAATCGCTATAGCATTAATAGAATGTCACTGTCTGAGGCCTCATGTTGTAAGTCAGGCCAATGTGGCGAAATCATCAACCTATCGCTTTTTTTTGTAGGGTTCCGTACCCAAAGGATAAAAATGGGACCCTATTTATTACTAAGACTCCACGAATCCGTCTGTATGTCTGTCCATCTGTCACCAGGCTGTTTCTCATGAACTGTGACAGCTAGACAGTTGAAATTTTCAAAGATGATGTATTTCTGTTGCCGCTATAACAAAAAATACTAAAAACTAAATTACTAAGAATAAAATATATTTTTTTGTGGGGCTCTCATACAACAAACATGATGTATTTTTTTAATTATTACAACATTTATTTCAGATATTAAACGCACGGTCAATACAAAAAATAAAATATAACATTGCGTAATAGGAATCATATATTAAATCATATAATTATAAATTAGATTATTTTATCACCAGCGATCGTGGATAGTGATTTTGATGTTCAACTGGACGAGAATTAACTTATTTACGGACGAATTTTTTTAACGAATATGTCCAAAAACGCCTTGCCCTAACAACGAATTCTCATAATTCGTTGTTAGGGCAAGGCTTAAAAGAAAGTGTTTTTCGATAATCGGCCGGAAAGTAAATTGCACCCGCGCGAAGCCGGGGTGGTCGGGTATTTTTGATAACAAAACTTCGCAAACAATGATTAGTTTTGAATCAAGGAAAAACTTGAAGTGATTCTCGATACAAAAAACTGTCTTCGTTCTCGTGGTCTATTCCACAAGAACCCTGCTTTTTTTGGGAAAAAAGGCACTCAGAGTTAAAGTGCCTTTCAATCTGTGAAAAAAAAACAATCGGATTAGGACTTTCAGAGATTGCTTTTACACATACTTAATTTTACTTAGGTACGTTTAACTTGGCCAGAAGAATGCCTATTTTAACTTTTACTTCGGCTGGCTTGCTATCGTGACTAATTCTCTCTCACTCATCAAACTATTCCTAATTATATGTTATTTTAAACACAGCCTCGCCTCAGCATCATCAAAGGAACCTTGGAAGGTGGAAGGCGATACCGATGAGTGGAATGAAAAAGCCAAGAGAGCATACAGCGCTGTGCTTACAGTCACTAGCCCGGCTCCTGAAAAGAAGGAGTACCTTGAGTTTTCTGATCAGGTAAGGTTCTTACAAAATATTAGCATCGAAACTGTTTACCGCCTGCGCGGCAGTAAACAACAGCATAAAAACTGCATCAACTGCAATTTTGTAGCAGGTATGCAATTCAAATGCAGTTCGTCTGTTTGTATTAATGGAACTATTTCATAATTTATTATGGCAGAAAAAGATGACAATTTAAATTAAATATCGCTACAATCGCTAAACTGATAATATTATTTACGCAAATTTAATGTTCCATTAAGATTGAAAATAAACCCAAAGTATTATTCAAAGTCAAATTTCTTTATGCACTTTCGAACGTCAAGAAAATAAAATTTATGAGTAATAATAATTGATTCTACCGCCGTACCTACCTAAAAGTAGCTTGTTATAGAGAATGGACAAGAAACTCCACTTATTATTAACTCAAAGCAGTTTTTTTCATTTAGTTTGATTACTTAAAAGAACTGGCACATTACTCACCAAAATAATTAACTGTCTTAACATTACTGAACTTCATAAACTGTGAGGGCACCGAACTTGCTATAACGATAAGATAAAAAGATTTGAAGAAGAAAATTTACTTTATCGTTGGAAAACTGTAGTCCCCATACATCGATATAAGTCGCTGTCAGTTTACAAACTGCAAATAAGTTACTAATCTTTTTTTTTCTGTAGGTACAAATTTATGTTTTTCGGATTATTTAATTTACTTGTGCTTTCAGACATTTTGCTTGTTGCCAAGTTTCGTGATTCTAGATAAACGGGAAGTACCCTGTAGACTTTGATTCCCTTGCGAGTGTAAAATATGCGTTTTATTTTTCTGTGTGGCGTCTCGCAAACAGTCAAAATGACCGACATATGCTTAACCGGACTTCCCTGTGGAGACTAAGCTTTATAGCCTCCAGCCAGGCACAAATTTCTAAACCTACAACGCTGAGGGCTAACCCAGGTGGGGTCGAACCTCGGCTCAGGGCGTCGCTGGGGGGACAACTACCCAACTACAAGCCTACGTGGAGAAGAACGGACAAGAAACTCCAATAATCTAACTTGCTTTTGACTATGGCACAGCATCGCGGGCTGGCTTATAAAATTTGACAGGGACTTCGCGGTGGGCCTCGGCGGCGAGGGTAGAACGAATACAAAATATGCGTCATTAACGGCTGTATATCTTGATTGCAAACTTCTGGATCACCAGAAGTTTGATTTTTTCAACTCGATACCGCCACGCGTTCCCGAGATAAAGGGTCTTGACAGACAGACGGACAGCAAAGAATCCTATATGGTTTCCGTTCTTTTCTTTTTGTGGTAAGGCACCCTGAAATTGCTAGTTTTTACTAACAATTTCCACCAATTTACTGACGCCTAAATAAATAACCCTCTTAAAATGCCATCCCTGCAAATGAAGACTTTACAAGAAGTCGTAATTTGCCTCTAAACTTATCTGCTAACGTTGAAGTTCTTCATTTAGCTGGTTCCTTTTAGTTCTAAACCACTGTTTACGACGTCTACGGGTAAAAGTATTAGCTGCTACGAAATAGAACTACACGTTTGGCAAAGGCGAGGTGGTGTCTACGTTTGTAGCAGCCTTCTATGACGCGGTGCTCCTTTACGCTCTGGCACTCAATGACACGCTACGAGACGCTGAAAACCCCAGGAGACCTTTGGACAGCACTGCGGTCATCAGAAAAATGTGGAACAGAACATTTCAAGGTAAGAGTTTTAATATTTTTGAGTGAATGGATAGTATTTTGTTAGAAAGTTTTTTTGGCACGTGGGTTCACGCAATGTAAAGATGCCAAAAAAAGAAAACTTAGTTGTAAATCGTTTCGCCAGAAAATCGTCAAAATGTATTACCTCCTCCCTGGCTCATTGTATGTATTTTAGTTGCCCTTTGTTTGTTAAATGTGGTGTACAATAAAGTTTATATAAATATTAATAAATAAATACCTCGGCGCTTTCCTGATGGTAGGCACTGTTAATTCTGGGTGCTTTTCTGATATTCACTATATTTTTTATTAAAAAAATTAAGGTCAAATTATTTCATAATCAACACTTCTGTAATTACTATATACAAATATTATAAAGAGGTAAGGTTTGATTGTTTGTAAGTTTGTTTGTAGTAGATAAACTACTTAACTGATTTTAAAAATTATTTCACCTTTGGACCCTGCGGGGTTCGCCACGGGAGCGAGCCGCGGGAAAAAATACCTAGTTGATTTAATCAATTTATGATGACCTTTGTTAATGTTGTTCTTTAAGAACTCGCCAAGTACAATTTACACCTCGTTGGATGACGTGCCGCATCAGAGCGCATTCTACAATGTGTCAAACGAAATTTAAGCGACCATGAAGCAGTTGAATGTCATATCTGCATCGTAGCTGACCACCTCGGCGTGCGTGCAGGTCTTGACGGGTTCATTTGTTATTTATAGTCCTTGCAAATATAATAACCACTGCACAATCGCTTCAATTTCTTGAGGGAAATTGAAGCGATTGTGCAGTGGTTAAGTGTAACATTGTGCACATTGTAAAATGCTTTCCGATGCACCCCAGTGGGGCCCGGTCGGTGGAAATCATACATAAGAATTATTAAATATCTGATTAACATCAAAAACAAGATTTGAAATACAATGAAAATAAAATGCATGTACAAAGGCGAGCTTAACTTAAATTTGACTTGCCCTAATCCTAATTTATTTGGGAATTAGAGATGACTATCTTAGATCTGAAGTCCAAAATAAGTCTCTATGTGAAACTATTCTACCTATAAAGATAAAGGCGTTACCTTGCAAGCTACGGAAAATTACAAGCGTAACGATATTGTCTTCCTGTAGCAAAGTTTTGTGCAGTAACTTCTGAACTACCGTACAAAGTTAAGCAATGAATGGAATGGCAGTTTGTTAGGAGGTAAAACTTAACTATGTTGCAATTACTTAAGACGTTTCTTACTTGAGCAATTTAAAGTTATAAACTGACTTCAAATACCTATAAGTATTTAAACATAAATTTAAATAGCTAATTTAAATTTATGTTTAAATACTTATATTAGTTAATTGAAGTTTGTGAAAAATTATCTTGGGAAAAGTCGGTTATATGTGTGAGTCTATCTGGCAGGCCCCAACGAGATTTATCAACAGGTGATAGCTTTTCATAAAGGCATTATTTTGTACCTAAAGAAAATAAATAAGAAATATTTTGTACCTCGACAGTTTTTGATTGAATGACGTTTTTATGAAGGGTCTAGCTAGCGGGCCCCTTATGATTATTTTTATGTACCTTACAAATCCGAAATTTCAACTTTCTGTGAGCTTTGCTTCAGAAGATATTCGTTATTTAAACAGACGTCCAGCCAGCGGGCCCCTTTTTTAAATACTACTCTTTTATATCATACAATGGTGTTAGGAGCTTGATACTATTATGTACCTTACAAATCCAAAATTTCGACTTTCTGTGAGCTATACTTCAGGAGATATTCGTTATTCGTTATCACATGTCTTCGAATTTTTGGTTTTTGGTCATACCGATTTCGTCACGATGTTTTTCTTCACCGTCTTAGAGCAGTGATGATGAAATAATTTACACAAAGTAAGGCGCCTGTGTTAGAACTCTATATAAATGTATTGATATCTACCAAGATAGCAAGCTTTGAATGTCAAGATGGTTGTTGGTTATTTACTGTGTACCAGAGTTCCAACGTATGTGGCGTGTCAGGAGAGGGTTTTATGAATAAAAGCACAGAAAGACAAGACTAGGTATTTATTTAAGTAAGGCTTGTCAATTTATTCATATTGAGAAGGCTCGAAAGCTTACCACCCGTTCGCTAGACTAGTTCTCGTGGGGAAGAAGGGCAAGGAACCCCACGGAAGCACTTTCATAGTATTTATCGATATCTTTTACAACTACTAAATATTTAAAATATTATAGAATCAAAATAACAAGGATAAGGCAAAGGACATAGACTTAGCCCTTAAATCAATATAACATATTAGGAATAAAGGCCATAATATAATATAGCACAGTTTTAACACAACCATTAGCAAAAATAAAGATATAATATCAAATAACTTACGTTAGCCTTGCCTAGTCGATCTTACACCAAGTATTTTAAGTAGTATACTTCTGAATAACAATATCTGGCCTGTACTGGCTTGTAGTTCACAAAAAAGTAAGTCGGCTTATCAATTACACAATATTTTATAACATCTGGTCTATTAGTGTCTCAATACGTCCAATATGAGAAAATGGCGCGGTATCCCGCCATTTTCCATATTGCTTTTAATAATCTCTCAATAAGGTGAACAATAATCAATTCTTATGAATCGAAAATGTTTTAAAACGTATCAAGACAATTAAGTAATTTAATATCGCCTATTTAGTCATTCTTAATCAATATTCGAAAGAACACTGATACTAACATACAATTTTATACTAATTGTTTCAAAGGACTTATAATACTAATATAGCAATATAAAATCCAGGAGACAACACAATGATCATTACAAATTACGTAATGATTTATAGGAATATCATCAATGTGACATAATATAAGATTAGAGTAATTTCCTGTACAATGACAGTAAAAATACACAATAATAATTTAGGTTGGTACTTAGACATTTGTCGGTAGGTGCTTAATAAATATGACAGGTATGTATTATATTGCAAACCATTTTGACTTCAAAAATTAAAACTAACGATTTAATGATGTCACAAATACTTCAAAATCTAACACCTGCATGGGTTCGAAACCACAACCTACGACACGTAAGTCGGGGTCGTTACCACTGATCCACCACTGCTTTCAAATCTCACTTATAAAATAAATTTTTCATTAAAAACTTTATCTAACTGTTATAATCATTTGTGTAAGTGATGCGCTTGATTGACAAACAACATTTACTTGTAATTTAAATTTTTGCAGATCACAATATTTTCTTTATTAACGTTGTCTTTGATATTTTAACAGGCATAACTGGAGAAGTGATCATCGACTCCAATGGCGATCGTGTGGCCTCCTACTCTCTTTTGGACATGAACCCAAAGACCAGCAAGTTTCAGGTCAGTATCGATATAAACCAGCGATTTTATTTATTTTTTTGTAGTTGTAATAATGCATTACATATTTCTTGTGTTTCTGTTTATAGGTCTGTTAAGTAGCCTGTTTGAGTTGTTACGATTTTAGCTCTTGCTAGGACTACGTACGTACGGACGCGAGTCGTCAAGTGTGTATCAATCAGTGCAGCTGGCTACGAATACTCGACAAAATCACCTTTCAAACAAAAAAAAACTAAATCAAAATCGGTTCATCCGTTTAGGCGCTGTGATGCCACAGACATACAGATACACAGCCACACAGATACACAGCAACACACGTGAAACTTATAACACCCCTCTTTTTTTCGGCGGTGGTTAAAAATAGGTATTTGAAGAAACTATTGCCGTCGCGTCACCTCCAACCTCACCCCGTAAAGTGCGAAAGGGACAACTGCAGCTCAGGCTGATTTTACCTACAAAAACTTTGACTAAAAGTCATTTCGTATTCTGCTGTTTTCTTCATGAAAACTGGTCTGATCTAAAAAATTCTTATATCAAAATTTAGAGGAAAAGCATATCTATGCTCCTATCATTTCCTTTTTTGTTAAAAACTTATAAATTTTGTCTGAAAGTCTTCTAAACATGGCGGTAAAAACGGGCATTATTTTCGGATTTTTGGATTGTCATATTTCTGTTTGTGATTATGTTTTGGAAAAAAGGAAATGATACAGGCACGTATTAATTAGACCTAGATTTTATGGAAAAAAATCATTGCTCTTGAGGCATTATCCACGAAGAAAACAGCATAATGTGTTTGTATGGAGAAAGTCTCACTAGAGTCCCCTCTTAATATTGAAGTTGCCCTCTCTGTATTTCTAGTCGCTTACTTAAAAATTTACAACCCACTTTTTGTAAATTTGTTCTGGGTTTTATTAATAATCAATATTTGTCGTTAGTTTAGTCATTTTTTCTCTAGAATATCATTAAATTTAAAAAAAAAATCCTTAGGAAAATTGCAATAATGTAACGCAAAATAGCAAAATGTTGCCTATAAAATTCATTATATGGCGCGCGCTGAGAAAACTATTGATGATACATAAAAATTATGTACTACATGATTAAAGTAATCACTATTACCTACATAAAAATCTGTGAGAGAATATATATCTTACAGTTAAATCACAATAGCAGCTTTTGTGTTATAAAATTTAATTAGATCGCCGGTACAAACAAAAGCTGGTTACATTCGTATTGTATACGGTATTAATACTTATTCAAATAAATAGTTTAACAAATTTGTAAGTAGGTAGGTAGAATAGAGTAGATAGGTAGGTGGTAGGTAGGTAGATAGCTAGTTGACGGGAGCGAAGCCGCGAGGGTCAGCTAGTACGTTAATAAAGAAAGGATTTGCTATGCTACAGTCGTTTTCCTTCAATTTAGCAAATTAGAAAAGATATCACTACAATTTACCCCTATAAGGAAACAAGGAAAGTTAAGCTGGTGCCATCAGCCGGTCAATACCTCAAAGTTGAGATACGGCCGTTTCATATCTAGACCGTTTCGTCACAAGTTATAATACGAGTATGTGACTTGTATGACATATACCGGAGGAGGTCAACAGAAGTTTAGCTATGGGATGCGCTTTGTTTGCTCATAACTTTCATAGTTTTTTATGCATTTAAATTTTGCGGCTAGATAAGTTCGTTTCATAAGGGTCCTTATTAAATTTGCATTTAAATTGCCTTTTCTCGCTTGTCTCGACTTGTTTAATATGATTTTTAGTGGTACGTGGTAAAATTTGCTGAAATAATTACAGTTTTTTATTACACGATTCAGGGACCCTTTTCAGGCTGAGACGGTTTTATTACATTCAATAGGTATTATTAGAACTGTCAAATTATGTATAATATTGTGAAGCTTATTTTTACACATTTAGCATAAAACATGAATTTCTTGTTCAATAATAGGGATAAAATAGACATCAAAATGAAATATATTTTTTTTACCAATCCTCTCGAAAAATTACCTACTTCAAAAAACAACAATGAAAAGATAAAAAAACTTAATTCAAAAAATAAAAAAATTCGACTGCTTCAAAAGCGAACTAAAAAGTCGTAAACAAGGGAAAAATCATGCTGTGCAGGTGGAGGATACACCAGATTTTGATCAGCCAGCCCGCGAATATGTATCCTCCGACTGCACAGCATGATTTTTTCCTTGTTTACGACTTTTTAGTTCGCTTTTGAAGCAGTCGGGTTTTTTAATTTTTTGAATTAAGTTTTTTTATTTATAACTTTTTAGTTAGTTTTTTTTCGAATTAAGATACATTTAAACCGTCGGTGCTCCGTAGACCAATTCAAATTTGACCAATTGGTCTATGGGGAAAATGACATGTTTCCATCGTCCAATTACCAACTGGGCTATGGAGAACACTGGACGTAAACCAAAACTAAGTTCCATTATAACATTATAACCCCGAGTTCACACCATTTTCCTATATTTTGGTTTCAAAGAAGCCTTTGCTATATTTTTTGGGTCACATCAAACTGAATTCAAAAATATTATAAATAAATAAATAAAAAAACAAAGATCAAAATTTCTTTATCTTTTTTTTTCACAATTAGGTCATTAAGCGACACTTTCGAACGTCAAAAAAATTTATTAAAAGTATTAATAGTTGATTCGACCGTCGTAAATAAATACAATATAATGTTCGTTAATTATAGTTAATTTAAATAGAATCTTCAATAAAAAGATAGAAAAGCATGTCATCATCATCATACAGCCGGAAGACGTTCACTGCTGGACATAGGCCTCACTCAAGCGTCGCCATTTGATCGGTCCCGTGGGTCTCACATCCAGCGGATCCCCGCAACCTTCACCAGGTCCACCTGGTACTCGTAGGAGGCCATCCAATGCAACGTCTTCCGGTTCGCGGTCGGCCATCCGTTCTGCGAGCAATCTGCTCTGCCTACTGCTACTTAAGTTTGGCAATTCTTTGGGCTATGTCGGTAGCCCTGGTTCTCTTAAAAAGTATGTAAACTGTTTGAAATGGCCACTTCACCGAAAATTTTGTCATTATGTATGGTGTCAATTGGATGCCAAATGACAGTATGTCTTCGGGATGAGGGTATTGCGAAGACTGTTGTCGCCAATTCTGGGATCCCAACGGACTCAATGAGATAGATGTTCACATTGATTTGTATTGTAATCTTTGTACAAATGAATTGTTATGTCGTGATTATTCAGTAAATGATTATTGTTTCAAAAATTGATCTTGATATTTTTTTTTAATGCTTGTGGACAAGGCTTTACTATACTATTAAACTGGGCAGCGGGACATTTCTCAATTCTTCATAGCCCAGTTGATAATTGGACGATGGAAACATGTACTTTTCCCCATAGACCAATTGGTCAAATTTCAATTGGTCCTTGGAGCACCAACGATTTAAACATATAAGTGTTGTATATTTTTGAAATCACCTCTTAAAACCCTTTATTTTGATACCCCACACGATGGGCTTGGAAGAAAAAAATTATTTGGGCCCCCAAAATTTGGCACCCAAAATTCGCCATTTTTCTATTGTCCAATTTTAATGTAGCCTACGACACTCGCAGGATTAAAACGAATCGATTGACGTATGAATCATCAAAATCGGCCAACCCGTTTGGTCTCTGGAACGCCATATAGGAACAAACATACTTACATACATACTTACATACATACATACATAGACTGTTAAACACATTACCCTCCTTCGGCAGTCGGGTAAAAAACCCGGAACCTTCCAATTTGCGAAACCCATATTCAAAATCAGTTTCGCTACAAATAACTTTCTACTTCAAAGTCCTCTTAAAGATAGATAAATAAAGCTTCAGGGGCTGACCCTTTCGTGGGTAATTTTCAGTGTTCAGGTTTAATTTTAAACAGTTTTGTTAGGGCTATTGAAACCCTGTGTAGTTACATAAAGGGTTTTCGTTTATGTGAGCTTAAATCGCCCTTGTGTTGTGATTACCGGGCAAAGAGAGGAACTCTACTACCTAATATTATACTGAGTTAAAAAAAAATACACTATATTTCGATACAGAATTCGAGATAATTTTCAATTTTTGGAACAACAAACAATGTATTATCTATATGTGAAAAAATTTAAATTCAAACCCATTATTATTATTTTTACTTTTTTGAGGCCTTTTTAATACAAAATGGTCACTTGAAATAGTCGTTAAAGTCGATAATTGAGTTAGTAGCGATGGATTGAAATTATCTCAAATTACAAGATCAAGTATATATTTAGTAGTACTGTTAGGTGAATTAAACAAGGTGAATTATATTTTATTATTATAAAGCATTTGACCGGTAAACGACCATTTACCGGGAGTCGGTTAGTTGGATCCTATGTCTGGTGGAGTTGTGTAGAGTGAGGCTTAGCACGCATTGCGGTTTTTAGCCGCTTGATTTTTATCGTTTTACCGATCGCGATGATGGTATCATGGGTCCAGCTCGGACAAAAAAGCATTGGTAAGGCACCGGCTTATTTCTTTTTCGTTAAAAAAAGTCTCATAAAGACAAGCTTGCAAAAGAGATTAAATCCAACTGAAGGTAAATCAAATTCCGAAGAGCAAGACTGTCTTCAAATTTCTTTTTCTATTTTAATGTAGGAGTAGAAATTCTTTGAATGTAACAACTCGTAGCACGCACGCACCTTGTTAAATTGTCATCCCATCGTCAGCAGTATCTTTCAAAGAAAACTAAGACAAGACGGATCTTTTGTGTTACCTTAGATTCTTCCCGAGGCTTCGCTCACGTGGCCTATCCCGGAACCGTGGATTTTGCCCGGTATAATACGAGGAGGGATCAAAAAGTAGTGAGAATTAGATAGAATTATAATGACTATTGATAACTTAATAATTTATTTTTATACATAGTTACCGAGTTTCTCTACATACCGAGTCCAGCGCTTTTCCAAGTCTTCAATCCCTTTCACAAAAAAAGTTTTGTCGTGGTCCTGCAAAAAGCTCTCCACGGCATCCATCATCTCGTTATCGTCTTCATACCTGTTTCCCCTTAAGTATTTTTTCAATTTGGGAACAGATAAAAATGGCTAGCCGCCAGATCTGGTGAATAAGGGGGGTGGTCAACCAATTCGAAGCCAGCTTGCTGAATGGCAGCCATCGCAACTGCCGACCTGTGCGCGGGTGCGTTGTCGTGATGAAACAGCACGCCCCTTCGAAGTTTCCGTCTCCTTTTCTCTTTGATGGCATTCCTCAACTTGGGAATTAAAGATGCATAATATTGGCCTGTAATAGTGGTTCCACGCTCCAGGTAATCAATCAACAATATCCCTTCTGAGTCCCAAAATATTGAGGCCATAACCTTTCCAGCCGATGCCACGACACGAAACTTCTTCGGGGTCGGTGATGATGGCCGTTTCCATTGCGAAGATTGCTGTTTTGTCTCGGGATCAAAATGATGGACCCATTTTTCGTCCATTGTTACGAAACGAGACAAAAAGTTTTCAGAATCAGCATGAAACTTGTCCAACAATATCTTCGAAATGTCAAGTCGATTTTGTTTCTGACTGTCGGTTAATATTCTCGGCACCCGTCTTGCGGAGACTTTTCTCATATTCAAGGATTGTTTCAATATGGATTGAAAACTTCCATATGAAATGCCTGTTCCTTGAATTAAGTATCGGACGATAACTCTTCGATCGCTCAATACAATTTACTCGAATTTCGCAACATTTTCTTGGGTGACTTACGTCGATGGACGGCCGCAACGATGTTCGTCTTCCGTGCTCGTTCTCCCTACTCGAAATTGAGAAGCCCACCTTGCGACAGTCGAATACGGCGGAGCAGACTCTCCTAATGTTGCCTCCAAATCGCAATGAATCTCTTGCGTCGTTAACTTTTTTAAACAGAGGTATTTAATAACGGCTCGCACTTCGTTTTTCTCCATTTTCGAGAACACGTTCCGACACGAAGCAAACAAATGACTACATTCAGAAAAAACAAAAGAGAACCGAAGATTTTTTTCTTTATTAATATGACAAATATGTATCTGAGCTATGCTTGCCTGTATTTTTTTTTACCAAGTAGTATGTTGTTCTCACTACTTTTTGATCCCTCCTTGTATATATATATATATATATAAAGCACTTTACAACAGTGTAGTTTTTATTTTCATTGAAAAAAAAACAAATAAAAGGCGTTTGTAAACAGCAACTCTTGAAAAAGAACAAAAAATCAGCAGTCCTTACATTTTGTATAGTTATGCAAGTAAAATGTACTTATCAGCAAATTTCATTGCTTCAGTTTTTTAAATTAGAAATATCAATATCAGGCTGAAAAGGTTGGTTTTGACATTATTTAATACTTTTACAGTTTTTGTTCTGTAAAAACGCAACCCATAGTTCCATCCACGTGATCTGATTCTAAAGCACACTGTGCAAAAATTGCCATACTTTTGAAAGATTGCTGCTGAAATGCAAGTAGGAATGAACGCGTTATGTTAAAAAGCTGCAACGGATACACGAAATCACTTTTGCGTACAAAATATCCGGAGTAAAGATATACAGGCATCCGATCGTGACGTTTCCTTAAGCGTGTTGGATCCGTTGTACGATGAAACCGATACGAAGGCGTTATTTAGTCTAATAAACAAATATATTCATTACCTAATTAAAAACTGCTTGTTTGTTTGTCTACTGTATTCGTGGTAATGGAATTTTAAACACTACGGAGTTATCCAGGTATTATCCAAACTTACTACTGCTCAAAAGTATAAGACTAAATAAAATAAGTAAATAGGTACTTTTTCTTTATTTATGTATATTATTCATAAATGGTATTTGACACTGGTTAGTAAGGACATGAGCATTGTTTACATGCAAATACAGTTACAGTTTATAAGCAATGTACTAACACCTTTGACGTTATTTAGACGTTATTTTAATAATTTTAATGTTTGTTTGATTGAATATAATTTAATTTAATTTTTACCCGACTGCCGAAGGAGGGTAATGTGTTTATCAGTCTATGTATGTATGTATGTATGTATGTATGTATGTATGTATGTATGTATGTATGTATATATGTATGTATGTATGTATGTTTGTTCCTATGTGGCGTTCCAGAGACCAAACGCGTTGGCCGATTTTGATGATTCATACGTCAATCGATTCGTCTTAATCCTGCGAGTGCCATAGGCTACATTCAAATTGGTTAATAGAAAAATGGCGGATTTTGGGCGCCATATTGTAGGGGCCCAAATGTTTTATTTGTGATTCTATGTTTTAATTTGTGTTTTAATTATTTAATGTTTTATTTTGTGTATGGAATGGATGTTCCAAGAAATATATTGTTCTACGTTTATTAAAATACGAAAACAGTCGAAACATCGCTTCAAAGTATGTAGGATTTGTGCGCGTGTCGCGGGTTCGATTCCCGCACGGAACAAATATTTGTATGACCTACAGATAGTTGTTCCGGCTCTGGGTGTTGTGTATGTGAGTTTATATGTTTGTAAACGCACCCACGATACAGGAAGAAATTCCAAGTGTGGCCAACGTTAAAAAAAAAAACTAAAAATTTAGTACAGTATGTATATTGTAAATAGGTTAAGTAATCAGCAATAAAAGCTTATATAATCAGAAAATATGTTTGCTGGAAAAGAGAGCTTATCTCAAATAAAGCTTTAAGGTGTTTAGATTTTCCAAGACGGTTTTTGAATCGATTCTGAACAGTTTGTTTGGTCAACTAATGCAAATCGAGTTTCTAGTTAGAAAATTCTTTAGTAGCCAAGCTGCTAACCAGCTTTACCAAGTGAATCAATGCTGTGCGATCGGGAAGATTTGCAATCTTAAATATTCAAGTATCTCATTTTCCCAGTAATTTGTGTGGACGCAAGGTAACGTACCTATGGCTTTAACTTATAACATCGTATACACAAAATAATCCTGTGCGGAGTCAATATAGTACGACATAAAGAGTGTCATCTAGATTCCACTAAAAATACCACCTTTGTTAGCTGTACTTATAAACTAGGAAAATTGGGACTACATTTAAGGGCTACCGCTATTTCTCTTGCCAACACAAACTTGTTTTTTGTGGTCATTACGGCCCTTTCCTGATCGCACAACGTGATTCGATTTATATCACATCGATAAGCGACTTTTACTAAGCGAATTGCAAGTACATCACATAGGCGCAATGTGATGTAATTCGAATGATTTGAGTTTGAAATTTTCGTTTACGTGCGCGATATCGCCTGTCGACGCAACTTAAATTGCGTCGCACCGTGAGTAAAGGTTGTCTGTAAGAGATTGCCCTGTGCGATAAGACCGCTCATTGTACACTTTTTTTATGTTTTTTTGTCCTGTATATATATTTTTTGGTGTACAATAAAGAATATAATAATAATAATAATAATAAAGGGCCTAAGTAGATTATATCCAAAGCTACTACGTTTGCTTTTAACGCAAGCTCCTATTCCATCAAAATAAGTACTCTGCAACGTTTCAATCAATTTGCCTAGCTCAGGTTCCATTTTAATCGTATGCAGCTCAGTTTGTATGTGTATTAACATGGATCTGACCTCTACAACCGCAGTAACTGGAGTTCTGTAAGATAAGTGTATAAGATTTTGTGTATTTTTAAATAATGTAATTAGCGTATAGCCATTTTTGTTAAAGTAAAATGAATAAACTCGGTAGCACCATACCCTTTGGCTTCTGACGACCATAACGTATACTCTAAAATGTTTATCTATTACGATTATATCTTGTACAAAAGCTAAGCTGTAAGAAATTCCTGAATAATTGATGCTATAAATAAAATGAAAAACCAAGGCGGAATTAAACGAACAACTCGGAAACGTTGAATTTAATCCGCCGTTCAATCCCACATTATTTCGAAGGAGCAGTAAAGAAAGACAGATGTGCTTAATTTTGAAAGTTACGAGCGAAATCATGAGACTCTGAAATGAGATGTAAAACAAAAAGTAAGTACAATTGTGAATAAACAAAGTAACGTATGGCTTATACTTTGTGGAATAATAATGACGGATCATCTAGTTGTAAGTCAAAGTTAGCTGAGCCACAATATATATTAGTGTTTTTTTTTTATTATAGTTAGGTTCGCGCTTGACCACTAAGACTAATGATTAAGGATGCTTTATCAACAGATATGCGAGAGCTTACTGGGTGCGTGAGGAAATATCCACCAATGGGATCATTTCATAAATTAATTAGGATAAGGACAAAAAGATGGTGATGATGGCCAGAGAGTTAAAATATCACTATTGATAGAAAAGTTATTAGAGGTAAACATTTATATAACCCAAATAAGAAATCATTGATTGAGACAATTTTCGTTATTGTAGATGTCAATATGGAGTATTACGGTTATATTCTCTAACGATCAATCATTACATACACAGAGGATTACTAGGAAACTAGTGTTAATCGCGCTTGAAGCTAATTTGTGTGCTATAATTCGGTGACGTAGTAGTGCTAAGTATCAAAATGTAATGGGAAAATTAATTGAATTCTGTTTGATGGGTCATAAATTATTCCAACCTTACATTCGACGCAAAAAGAACTCACCAGTTTACGAAAAATTATGAATTTATTTGCCACATTACTTTAGTGTGGAAAAGTCAGTTTGGCCTGGTTCTAGTTTTTCACAGCCCACAATTTTATTATTATCATTATTTTTCTCTTAAATATACCGAGATTCTCAGTAATTGGTAGTAGGGCGAAAGACACCGTTTAGTTAGACAGATGTTCGGTCGTAAATTAATAGGGTAAAGCAAAATATTGACACCACACAACTATAAGAAAGAATAAAAAAGCATACTAACGCTAGGTATGAGGCATGAAAAGGTAAAAAACAAACAACAAGAAGAGCTATAAACATCAGTTATGATGATGGATATTTGTGATGAATTCTGCTGGGTTCGATCGGGCCCCTGGCAAAAAGACGTAGAGCTCCAACATTCCCTGGGGGTAAGCAAAAACAATAAACCGCCACCTGCTACAATGACTATGTTACTATATTAATATGGAGTTGCTGTATCATATTATTATGTATGGTGGGTAGAGACATCATTATTAAAATAAAAAAAGTTTTTTGGATCAGTTTCCATTTTAAGTACCTACTTTCTACCCTGATTTTGAAAGAGTTTTCCCCGAAGTAGCTTAAAATCGAAAACGTCCAACAAAATTCGTTCATTTAAACTTGAGACATGTTTGAGCTGAATACTGCTTTTGACAAGCGTTCATGTTAAAGTTAATAACAAGTTCAAAAGTAAAGATTAATGACATAGCTTTGAAAGTGACGAAATTTGGTTCAATCTCAAAATAAATAATCAATGTTCAATTTATATAATTTGTGCACGACGCCCTAAGATCACTGGTTGCAAGGAGTCAGTGGGTAAGGCAACCTGACATCGCATCAATCGTAGAATTTGAGTAAATGTATGGAGATTAAGTTCTTTAATTTATATTGCCTTTGTTTCCACACTGAGTCATTAATTCACTATTATAAGATGCATTCCGGTGTAGATTTTCAGATTATAATATTTTTATTATGAGATCTTACCTCTACGACGCGACACATACAATAAGAATAAAGGATTTCCATTTTTTTAATTGTCGTCTCGCAGTTCAATCAGGGTAATTGGCTACTGCTTAACCGGGCTACCCTGTTGACACTAAATTAAGCCTCATACTGCCGGGGCATGGTCATATAAATATGCCCGTCACCTTCGCTGCCCGTGTTTTCCGTTCTTCTCCACGAAGGTAATTTCTGAACGGATGGTAGAATCACTTAATCACGATAACTAGTTTTCTCGACACCGTTTGCCTGCTAAATCAATTTTCTTCGTGTTTTATTTACGGTGTTAAGGCGATCTTTAACATAATTAAAGCACAAATAAAAGAAAGTGACAATACTATGAACGTGGATAACATAACCTTTTATAAAAACTATAGGAAAATATTAATATCTCTCTTATAAATTCGTCTTCTCGTTAGGTTCTTAACACGTCCAAATCTCACGTAGAGCAACGAGGACCCATATAAGTTGTACTTACATACATACATGCCTGGAATTGTAAATAGTGAGACACGAACGAATTCGTTTTTCTACTACGGTATCGTACTTGCGACTCTTAAGGCATAAATCATATCAGTCAGTAAGTAGCCCTAATTGGATTATAAGACAATATTATAACCTCCAAAAAATCTTTGAATTTTGGCATCATATAACTAAATCAATCTTGAATCAGTCGCCTAAGGCAAAAGCCAACGAATTGTAAGAAAAGGAAAACTAAAAAGTGCCTTTATCGAGACATAACGAGTTCTCTGCCTGACGACGACGGAGCAAATAAGAAACCAAGTTAAGATCGTTGAAAAAAGGGTGATATGCTATACAAAATTAAGGGCGTTAATATACGTTACATTTAGACAAAATAATAAAAAGTAGACCTAGTCTAAACTTGAAGAGCTACAAGTTATAGCTATCAGGAAACGCACAGTGAAACTATAAGAAAACCGTTTTAGGTATAGGTGCGATGTCCAACATTTACTACAGCTGAAAAATAATCCAACTCTAATAAATGCCTAAGAATCTGATAAGAAACAGGCAGATAACTGATGTTTTTTGAAAATCCCCTACCAATACTTTTTTATTTTGTTTCTATGATCGAAGGGCAGACATATCTGATTAAGGGAGATCTAGATTCTTTGGAGGAGTATTTACGTCGTTTCGGGTGTGTTGAATGCTAAGTATTGGTTGGCATCACTAACAATCATGGCTAAAATCACTCCAGTTTAATTTTAGACACAATTGGAAACGTTGAGTTTATGATTTAGAGATTTTCTGTAGCTGAGGTTCGAGATGTTCGCCGATGCAATTATTGACGGCTTCGCTGAAATCATGCGTGCAGCATCTATTATTGAAACTGTAATAAATTAAACCTATTAAAATAAATTCGCCGTCGCGTCGGTCCTAACTAGCAAATATGCGTACGTTCAAAGTACATACTAATACTACTCAATCCCAGAAATGTTGTGTAGAAAGAACTCGGTAAAGTCTGGGGCGTCTGGGATCTTGCTCTATACTAAAAATATCAATATGATGAAAATTAAACAAAAAAAATTAGACCCACCGGTTTTTTCCTATTGTACCTACCAGGATATTAAATAAAGAGGAAAATAAATGGTTTCAAAAATATAAATGAGTAAAATATTAGAATATAGCAAGAGTCAGAAAAACTAGAATAACTTATTCAGCGTTTATTATTTACTACTAGCGCAATGCATCGGTAGTTCTGAATATCAATCGTGCTTTTTCCGAAGTTATTTATTATATAGTATTTGTATATAGTATATAGTATTTATTCAAGATCTACTTACGTTTCATAACACTCCACAAACCATCTTCATATCTTTTGATATTGTATAAATTTTAGTAACTCTTTTATAAGTATTCTTTGATATTCTTATTACCTGTTAAGCATATTTTTAGTTATTTCTGATTGATTTGTATTCTTTAACTTAATTTATATTACTTATTTACAAAATTTTGGAATTTTTTATACTCTGACATTTTCATCTGACATGACATCTGTCTGTCTATTTTATTTTCTTAAAGCCATAGACATACCATAGGTACCATGGACCACCTAGACCTTTCATTAAGCTAGTTGTACATTATTGTAAGGTCAGTGCAGACTGACCCGCCTTTGTAACCAGTCGAACGTGACACCAACAGATTCAGATATCTTCACAGACGTCAAAATTTGACGTATTTTTTGTTTTTAAAACTATGCCTATCTCAGTCGTACATGTACCAACATGTAGTGTAATAGACGAGGATAACAAATAACCACTCAGACAGCCGCCAACCCCAGCGCTCGCTACTTTAGGCACCTAATTTTCATATCGGTGGCGGGATCAACGACATGAGGCGTAATTTTGAAAGATTGTGTTATTAAAAAAATGTATGGGGAGGTGTGATCTAATGATTGATTTATGTAAAATAGGGTGTAATAATATATAAAAAATAATAAAAAATCATAATAATGGTTTACTTTCTTTTTTCTATCTACTTTTGTAAAATAAACCTGGGAAAATTTCGCTTCTGCTGACTTTACAATTTATTTACCAATATTTAACAAGTCCAAACTGAAATAAACCGTTTGAAATATAGCTTATTTCATTACGATTTTAACAACATAAGTTTCATGAAGGGTTCCCATAACTTTCAAGAAAACGGCGTTTTAGACGCGCGCGGGCATTTCCGTCAAAATGACAAAAATGGCCGCCACGGTTGAGTGAGCCACAGTCTCTTCAATGTCATCTGATTCTAGTTAACTTATAATAAGTAGCTATTTCATAAAAATAAATAAAAAAAAAAAGTTATCTGTACTAATTCTACTTATCTAAATATTAATAGGAACATTGTGGTATTTATTCTACATCTACTTACGATTTTATAACACTATACAAACCATCTTCACATCTTTTGATATTGTATTAATTTGTGTAACTCATTTTTATATATTCTTTGTATTATTAACATCTGGAAAGCATATTTAGTTATCTCCTGACTGTTTTTAATATCTAAAACTTAAAAGATATTCGTAATTTATAATTCTTGCAATATTTTCTACTGTGACATTTTCATTTGACATGACATCTGTCTGTCTATTTTATTTTCTTAAAGCCATAGACATACCATAGGTACCATGGACTACCTAGACCTTTCCTTAAGCTAGTTGTACATTATTGTAAGGTCAGAGCAGACTGACCCGCCTTTGTAAAGCCGTTTTTATTCGTTCTGGTCTTATTGAGATTTGAATTTGAAATTTAGAAGAGATTGCAGAACGAATGAAAAACGGGCTTCAGCTTTTTTAGTCTGGAATCAGCTCTGAACGCTGAAAGTTGGAACGTTGGTGGAATATTTTCTTATCTACAATGTACTAATAAAATTGTAATGAATTCAACTTGTGAAAGAGTGTAATAGAATCTCTAAAAATAATAAATTTTTGCCTTGGACTCTTAAAAGTACTTTAACTACTTATTAATACGATGTGCCAGACCGAATAACAAGGAGTGCCATTCTGGCACGTGGAATATGAACTGAGGCTGACAGAACCTCAGCGGCGCGGCGGTATGCGCAGGGTGCGCACGCTGTACACGAGGGCCCACATGCCACGGCAGCGCTCCACCAGCTGCCACATCACACCGTGCCACGCCGCCCTGGTCTGCGCTAGCCCCCTTCTCATCTTGGAAGACTTCCTGACCGTCCTCTTGCCTGCATAGACGTCCTGACTTAATACAACGGCACTTCGTATAAAGCCTGACCTTATTTTTAAACTCTATATCCTTTTTCTTAATTTTAGTTTATATTTATATATTTTTATTAAGAGGAAACGGTGGTGGTCTTTTCTCCATATAAACGCTCTCGTCTGTTTTCTCTCTGGCTTATGAACTAAAAGCTATGATTTTTACAGTATAATAAATATCAACTTCTTCCCTATGTTTTCCTTTTTGGTGATATATTATCCGTATAAGCACTAGAACCCTCTCAAAATGCTCAAAATTGTCTGTATTGAGTCGCTGTCTTCAGAGCCCTAGTGTACAAATTTGACAACTATTAATGAAAAAAGAAAAGCATAGGGACATAGTAAATATCCTTCTAATTCAGTTTATGAGCCAAACCTCGAATTCATAACCTTTTACTTAAGAAAATTTGTCGGATCTGCAGTTGTCCTTATCGCACGAATTTGAGGGCGGGGTGAGACGCAAGGGGTCTGCATAATACGTACACAGACGTAAAGGTGATGCGTAGTAGTTGAAAATAATATCGATATACTAGTGTTGTAAACAGTTATCGATAAACACATTATATTGTTTGCATGTATTGTTTAGTGGGTATTACAAATAGAAGTATTTAAAAGTAATGGATACAAAATAAAATTAAGTGCATGTCTATAAATGTTTATTACAAAAAGTTTTCAATACAAAACAGTAAATTATATATCGGATAGGTATCCGCAGTCTCTAGATCACCTACTAGGTACATCAGTGAAAATAAACTTATTTCAACGTCAGCCGCACGGGTCAATCGATCAGGTTAAGCTTTGCTTGCCGTGGTTCGTCCGGGTGACCATCTTGATCTTGATCTGACCAAGACCTGTCAGTGTCTCGCCAAACACGTTAAGCCGTTGGTCCCGGCTGTTATTTTCGGCTTTGACAGCCTGAAAGTCTGACCCGTTTTACCAAGGGGTTTCATATTATCCAGTAACTGGTTGTGGAGGTCAGATAGGCAGTCGATCCATCAAAATACTGGTATTCAGCTGCATCTGACTCCAACGTAGATGAGAAAAGGCTAGGCAGATTATGATGACGTGCTTTCTCTCACTGGTTTATTCTTTGGTATCTGACCGTCAATGAATTTTGGTAAAAGGCTAATCTTCAGGCTTGCCACTAATGTGCATGAACTTTTCTAATAATGGTTAATTTTTTGCCATAATGCATTGTCCCTCTTAATATTTTGAAAAATAAAAGCTTTTGGGACTCCATAACATAAAATAACAGAAATTTCGATGAGTTATGTGTAGTTGGCCTTGTACTTGGTAGAAGTAATTGTGATTCTGTTTTAATTGTAACATTTTGCTTTTAAACGTAAATAAATCTATTTCATCATCATCATCGTCATCATATCAGCCGAAAGACGTCCACTGCTGGACATAGGCCTCTCCCGAGCTTCACCACATTGATCGGTCCCGTGCGTCTCGCATCCAGCGGATCCCCGGCACCTTCACCAAGTCATCGTATCACCTGGTGGGAGGCCTTACAACGCAACGTCTTCCGGTTTGCGGTTGCCACTCCAGAACCTTTCTGACCTATCGGCCATCCGTTCTGCAAGCAATGTGCCCTGCCCACTGCCACTTAAGTTTGGCAATTCTTCGGGCTATGTCAGTAACCCTGGTTCTCTTGCGGATCTCTACATTTCTGATTCGACCACGCAAGGAAACTCCATGCATAGCCCTCTCCATTGCCCTTTTGGTGACTGTAAGCTTTCTGGTGAGGCCCATTGTAAGCGACCATGTCTCAGAGTCATATGATTGGCAACACACACTGGTCATAGACTTGAGACACTGTGGTAAGTTGGACGAGAAGATACCGTAACTTCCCGAACACTGCCCATCCAAGTCGGATTCGACGGTTGATCTCTTTCTCGAAATTGGCCCTACCCAACTGGATCGTTTGTCCCAGGTAGACATAGTCGCCCACAACTTCGAGGTTAGAGTATCCGACCTTGATTGGAGTGAGTGTAACATGGACATTCAACATCACCTTGGTTTTGTCCATGTTCATCCTAAGACCCACTCTTTAGGAAGCTCTACTGAGGTCATCGAGCATTGTACTATTGTACATAGTCTCAGCCTTGACCACTATATCGTCGGCAAACCGAAGGTGAGTGATGTATTCGCTATTGACATTTATGCCTAGCCCTTTCCAGTCCAGAACCCTGAAAACATCCTCCAGTGCAGCGGTGAACAGTTTTGGAGATATTACGTCTCCCTGTCTCACACCTCGCTGCATAAGGACGGGTTCCGAGGTCTGATCCTGAAGTGGAACTGACATGGTGGCGTTTTTATACAAACATTTCAACACTTTGATGTACCGGTAGTCAATTTGGTACCGTTGGAGAGACTGCAGTACAGCCCAAGTGTCGATCGAATCGAAGGCTTTCTCGTATTCCACAAACGCTAAACAGAGAGGCAGGTTGTACTCTTCGGTCTTCTGTATAACCTGCCGCAGAGTATGTGTGTGGTCTATGGAGACGATTAGTGATGACCCTTAAAAATAGCTCTAAATCCATTTATTTTTGATGAATTCCGTATTCAGGTGACATACTTGCAATTTCATGAGGACAGTTTACCTCTATTATCGAGTCTTCACCTACCAGACCATCCGGGCTTGCCGCTAAAAAGGGTTTTCATCGATAACATTCCACACTCTAATACCTGTAGCCCCGTGTGCTTGATAAATTGATCGATCGCTTTAGATTCCTTTTCCTTGCCATAATTGGTAGGTACGGTTCTTTTCTTTTATTTGTTATATAATAACGTTTCTCATATTTGGCGAACCGATGTTTTCGGTCTCATCTTACATATTCGCCCAACATTCGATGCCGTAAGCCTCTTTAGTCTTTCAATTTCCCATAAGCTATTATCGCTTTGGCCCCCACTATTTTTCTTTGAACATCCTTAGTTGAGAGCAATCTTTCAATAAATTATTTTTCTTTTAATTTATATAAATCCAAAGGCATATCTTCTTCCAAGAGTTGGAAAGTTGGAAGCGACCGTAGTTTTTAACAGGTTCTGTATTTATTTTTATTTTGCTCGTTCCGTCTTTGCGATACGTCAGTTTTCTTTTTCGGAAAATCTCTGTATTTTTTTTCGAACGCTGGTTTTTTTTAATTATTTTTTTTGTATATTGGCCCGGACTGCAGCCCTGTATTTTTTTTAATGCGTGCATGAATAGTCCTTCGCTATTCCATGAAGTTACTACTCCATAACATCTTGTCTGATGTTATATGAGCCACTTCCTGCAAAGTTAACTCTTTTTCCGCCAATACATTTAGCAATTACATTATTAAATTGCTCTACAGTATTATTAGTCACGTCCAAAAAAAGATTTTCTGCGTTTGCTGTTAAGAATAACAGATATTGTTGGATATCTGTCCACAATCCACAACAACAAAAGTAACGAGTGACTGGGGCGATTACAAGAAATGCGCGAGCCGCGGCCGGGAGCGTTTCGGAGGCACGCACACACTGTCAATTTACACACACATGGATAGGGCGGCCGGACGCCACGCGCTCGCAGATCGCAGAGCGACAGCGATAGTTTTTTCAAATACCTATTTTTCAAAAGTGTCTCCGCCCGTATTTCCTCTTAATGTGCTCTTTCGTTTAGCTCTCGGAGCTAAACGTATACTACTACGTATATACTACTACTAACGTTACAAAGTCGGGTTCCAGTTTTTGACCTTTTATTATTTTTACTTGTTACCAATCCTTAATGAAGCCCTGGCTGAATTTATCAGTCCTGAAATCGATCGGCTTACGATTAATAGTGTGGTTAAGTAAAAAACGATGGCGCTACGGTAGATAACGTTAATGAGGAATATATGAAACAGAAGTTTCTGCCAGTATTAAAAGTTGAGGATTTTATTATAGTTTGAGAGTTTTATTATAATAAAATCGGTTTTCTGAGTTGGCAGTTATTTTGATGACGGTTTTCTTATTACCTATATTGATAATAATAATGTATTTGATATAAATACAAAGAAATAGTTTAAGCTTGACTACGTTTTATATGTCTTTATTATTATACCAACAAAAAATGTTAATTTCTCTAATTTATTCACTGACAAACAACGCAACCGCATGATTCGAACAAAGTTTTTTAATATATCGAAGTGAGTAAGAAATAAAACTAAGGGTCCCCGCACACGGGGCCACCGGCCACAACCACAAAACGTCGCCACTGGCATATTTCCTATAGTTTTCATACATTTTGTATGGAATCGTCGCACACGGTAGACGCCGGTCGCCGCCACACGATACACGCTTCTAGCTTCTCTTGGCGGCGTTTGTGGCTGTCGCGTGTGGCCCGTGTGCGGCGACACTAAGGGGATTTCTAGGTTAAATCTACCTAGATTTATTCTAGAAATCCCCTTAGTGCGTCACTTTCACCATTCCACACGACTTTTCCCGAGTCGTGTGAACAAATGATGCGTGTTACAACTCTATAAACTTGGGTTTTCCAATAAAACTCCATAATGTATGTCTCTATTGCCAACACGTAGGTACGTCAGCATTTTCGTTGGAACAAAATAATTTTCAGTTGATAGGCGTCTTTGTAGAGGTGGCATTCATTGTGTTCTATAAAGAAAAGGTTTTTTGTAGGTAATAAGAGCAGATCAAAATGATTGACGAAATTGAAATTTTGTGAATATTTTGGCTACGTTGCTGTCGTTATTTAGTATAACAGGAGGTATTTATTTTGTTTTGTAACACAATACATTTAGGTAAACATAATAAAATTATTGGAAATCATAACTCCGAATGAAGAAAGTTTACCAAAATTGGGATGACAGCGCTAATGAGTAGAAAAACAAGTTTTAAGTAGGAGCTATTACAAATAAAACTTTTAAGAGATAAATAACTTAGCGACGGCTCACGGCCTTTTACAAGAAAACGTTTTGAAGATCGTAATACTTTTATGATATTCATTGATCATTAGGTAAACATGTTTTATCTTTCTTCTAAAATAAATAATAGACGTTTACTTTGTTAATTATTTTTGTATCAGTTCAATGATTTAAAATAACCGTACATGTTTGTTGAGGCTGTTTGTTCCTGTGGTGCCAAAACAACAGCTTAGACCACGAAGCCACCGGCTTTTGGCCGTTCCTTCGGCACGTACGGTGTCCCGAGCTAACTCGCCTCTAGTTCGGGCGCTTGCAATGCTAAATGCCCTTGACATCAGCACCGGAGTGTGACCTGTTTGCTGGGCGATGGATAGATGTGTGTCGTGAATGTTTAAGTTTTTGTGAGAAGATGGATAAAATTTAGATTAGTGAATAATTTTATTATGTATTCTTTGTAAATTTTTTCTTACTTTTGCAAGTTTTTTCATCTTTTGTAAGTTTTTTTCTTTTTTATATTTTTCTTCAGGTTTTTTTGTTATATCGTGTTTTTTAACCGACTTACAAAAAAAGGAGGAGGTTCTATGTTCGACTTTATGTTTGTTTTTTTTTTTTTTTTTTTTTGGTGTAGGTATGTTCATCGATATCTCTGTCAATTGTGGACCGATTTTGAAAATTCTTTTTTGGTTGAAAGAGTATGTTTCGAAATTGGTCCCATTTTAATCAAAACTCGGCAAAACTCTCGGGATTGCTGCAATCGCATGTCTGTTTGTTGTTTATACCATTTCATAACATAACATCACGCCAGTACGCTCTAAAGGGGTACACAGATCTCTCATTTCACCGGTTATGTTCAAGTTTCATATTATTCGGTTAATCTATTCTGGAGTTGTAGGGACCTTAATAAACAACTTGCTTTTAGGTAGGTAAAACTAAAAAGGGAAAAATAAAAAAACTTTTTTGCAAAAAAATACTACCGACTTCCAAATGAAAAACTACAAAGTGAAAAATAACTTAACTTTTGGAAGTCGGTGTCCATATCGCAAATTTTATTTGTATATAGATATATTTAATTAAGCTTATATCTTCTCTGATTCATTAGTTTTTTTTATCTCATTGTGTAACGCCTTAGGTGTGACCTTTAATGTTACACATGTAATACTTAAATAAATAAATAAATGTTTTGTTACAATAAAGATTATTATTATTATGTGTCTGAATTGAGAATTAAGATTTAATAAAGTTCAATTTAACGCCAAAGTTTGAACAGGTCTTCAGGCGGTCTTAGAGGTCTGCACTCAAATCTCTCTGCAGTCCACTACCACCTGGAGACTGAAAAACCAGCGCTGTTTTTCCTTACGGAGACGCAGATAGCGAGTCCGTCAGACGCGTCGTACCTATCTTACCCAGGGTTTACCCTGGAGCACAATTATAAACCGCGCGCGGGAGTGTGTATGTACGCCCGTGACGACACTTGCTATCGGCGTCTCCGTAACCTTGAGGACCCAAGATTTTCGACACTGTGGGCTCTAGTGGACACAGGTCTGGATAAAATTATCTACGCCTGTGTCTACCGCTCGCACAGTGGAGATCAGGAGACAACCAGGCTCACAGAGTACCTCAGTGAGGCGGCTGATGCGGCACAGCAGCGGTACCCTTCCGCCCAATTAGTGTTACTGGGGGACTTTAATGCCCACCACCAGGAGTGGCTCTTCCCATACCAGTGCACTGACCATGCTGGACGGGAGATGCCAGTTGCCAGACCAGCTGGGTAAGCTTGCGCTTGCGCTTAACCTTACCCAGCTGGTCCAGGGGGCAACGAGGGTGCCGGATGTTGATTCGCACACGGCCAATTGCTTGGACCTTCTGCTGACAACAGAGCCAGACCGATACTCTGTGTCGATAACTTCACCTTTGGGTAGTTCCGACCATTGTCTGGTGAAGTCTGTGTCCGTCTACTCCCCGACCGATCCCAGCCAAAGAGGCACGCGGCGGGTTTGGCGGTACAGGTCAGCAGATTAGGATGACATTCGATCTTTCTTCGCATGTTATCCTTGGCAGCCTACTTGCTTTTCTTCGGATGATCCTACGGCGTGCGCGGACAACGTGACGGATGTGTTGCGTCAGGGAATGGAGTACTACATTCCGTTTTCTGACGTAACAATGACCAATGTTGACCGGCCATGGTTTGGCGCTGAATGTCATCGCGCCGACGCGCTTAAACATGAGGCGTACCTGGCATGGGTTGACGCTCGTTCGCGCAAAGCGAGTGACGTGGGTCAAAGGAAGAAAGCCTATAACAGGGCTGCCAAGTCCTGCAAGAAGGTGTTGAGAAGGGCTCGGTTCGACCACATTGGCCGAATAGGGGCCAAACTTGCTTCTTACCCAGCAGGTAGTAAAGCGTTTTGGTCCCTGGCTAAGTCGGTCGAGTCCAACTTCAGCCGTCCCTCACTACCACCACTGCTGAAACCCGACGGGTCGCTGGCCCACTCTGCTGAGGAGAAGGCAAATTTATTTGCCTCTCTTTTTGCGGAATCTTCACGTCTGAACCCTGGTGACGCGCGGCCCCCTTCTTATCCTGATGGATGCGAGACGAGTATGTCAGACATTCGTATCCATCAAAAGGACGTCCGTAAGGTATTGCGCAACCTCGACGTGAACAAGGCTAGTGGCCCGGACGGAATACCAGCAATAGTTCTCAGAACCTGTGCGCCTGAACTGTCTCCGATCTTGACACGCCTATTCCGCCTTTCGTATGAGACTGGAAAAGTGCCGAATGCTTGGAAGCTAGCTAACGTACAGCCCGTGCCCAAGAAGGGTAGTCGAGCTGACCCGGCCAACTACAGACCCATCTCTGTAACGTCCATACTCTGTAAGAGTATGGAGCGTGTACTTAACACAAAGCTCCTGGCATACCTAGAATCTAACGATATCCTTAGTGACCGCCAATACGGCTTCCGCCGAAATCGGTCTACTGGGGATCTTCTAGCGTATGCCATTCACATCTGGAGTGAGGCCATCGAGAGACACGGGGAAGCGCTTGCCGTCTCCCTCGACATCTCGAAGGCTTTTGATAGGGTCTGGCACGAAAGCCTTATTGGTAAGCTTCCTTCATTCGGTTTGCCCGGTGGTCTGTGTGATTGGATTGCAGACTTCCTGAGAGATCGGTCCATTCGAGTGGTTATCGATGGCTGCTCGTCGGACCAATTGGATATCAATGCCGGGGTCCCTCAGGGGTCGGTACTCTCAGCAACTTTATTCTTGCTGCATATTAACGATCTGCTTAAACCCGGCACCTTTGGGTATGCAGACGACAGCACTGTTGCTGAGAGATACTTGTCCAACGCTCGTGCTACCGGGCCTCAGATCCGGTCTCTCCGGGAGGCCATGGTGGAGCGCTTGAACCTGTCCTTGCAGGCAGTCTCCGAATGGGGCGATGCCAATCTGGTCAGGTTTAATGCCGCTAAAACCCAGGCGTGTCTTTTTTCCGCTAAAAAGAGCCAATTTTACCCGGCTCCAACTTTCCGAGATGCGACCGTGCCAATAACTGACCATCTTGAGCTTCTTGGCGTTACGTTGACATCTACTCTCAATTTTGGCCCTTACATTGAGGCAAAGGCTCAGCTGGCTGCCAAAAAGCTGGGGATCCTTGCAAAGGTGAGACGGTACTTCACGCCGGAACAGCTCCTCAACTTGTAACAAGCGCAAGTTCGATCATGCATGGAGTACTGTTCTCATCTCTGGGACGGATCAGCCAAATACCAGCTTGACGCACTAGAGTCGATCGAAAAGCGAGCCAAGAGGCTCATCGGCGATGAGGCGCTGGTCAAGTCAAAGCTCCAGAGTCTTGAACATCGTCGCCGAGTTGCCAGCCTGTCGGTTTTTTATCGGTTACATTTCGGGGAGTGTGCGATGGAATTGCACGATATAATTCCACCTAGCCCGTTCCATCATCGGACTACCAGACGTACGGCGATGCGCCATCGATACATGGTAGACATCCCACCCATACGCACAAAACGTTTTGGGAACACTTTTATTATGCGTACAGCTAAGGAGTGGAATTCCCTGCCGGAGTCTGTGTTTCCCGATAGCTACAATCTAGGGGTCTTTAAGTCAAGAGTGAATAGGTTATTTCTAGGCAAGCGTGTTTCACCGTCGACCACATCATCGCTTACCATCAGGTGAGATTGCGCGAGCCTATAGGTTATAAAAAAAAAAAAAAAAAAAGGCTAAAATACCTAGATTTTAGGTTGACAAATAATTTTTATCATCTTATTAATACAGAGGTGTGTGTATTGAAGTGAAGTAGAGTAGCCACTGCCCAACCTTATCTAATAAAAAAAAACTACTCAACGTACATCTAAACAACTTAGCCCTCCGAAACGCTACGATGTTCTTACAAAGATTAATACAAAGTTTGCGTGAAAACGTTCCAAGCGCACCCACATTTGTACCTATATCTTTGATACCCACAGAGCACCGAGTCGCCTAGACGGCCACTGCTAGTGACGAGCAATGTCAAAATTTTTCATACCAAGCGTGACACGCTGAGTGAGTCTTCCAAACCGATTCTTAACTATATTGGCGGTCGGCTTCAAGTCTAACCAGATACATTTGACTATCTTTCACGTAGATTGACCTCCTAAACCCAAGGACAACACTATAAGATGTACTCTTTAGCAAGACTAATGTAAAATTTTCTGACTTCTGACTAACGTTACGACTGTCAAAGATCTACAAATGGCTTACCAACGATTTGACGTGAGAGAGTCTCAGTAAGTTATGGATAATCATGATCACTCATCAAGGGACGGATCTCGGCAAGCGTTGCTTAATCTTAGATATCGACCCATGTGGTTGTTATTTCTTAGGCAAGGGCTTCTCAGACTGTGTTACCGTTTCCTTATAGAAATTGACGGCTTTGGCAAAATTCTGATTATGGCTATGACAGCCGAAACTACGGTCCAGTTCACATTGCGTGGACAGATTATAACATAAGTAATAGCGCCTCTAGTCGCTTCAGTGTTCTGTATTTATGCCAGTCTGTCTTTGTCAAGAGAGCACATTATTTTCAACGACCCTTTCAAAAGCCTGAAGGTCCTTTTTTAGAGTTTTCGGTTATAGGAGACAGTAAAAGATATTGCAGTTTTTGTCGTAGATAAATCCATCTTTACTAGCCAATATAGGACTTGCTTGACATTTTATCGGGCTGTACGACAGTCTACACTCTAATAGAACTGAAAATACCTTTTGCCACCAAAACACGGGGAAAACCAAGTTTTCTATTTGATATAAGCACATCAACATAAAAACTCCGTTGTGTTGTTGTTGAATATCATAGGCATTTGTAAATTGATAGCTACTACAATCCTTACAAAATAATAATAATAGTATGCATCGCGAAACGAGGTGATCCGGCAGAGAACCAAAGTTGTCTACATAGCTCACAGAATAAGCTAGCTGAAGTGGCAATGGGCTGGCCATATAAGTCATAGAACCGATGACCGTTGGGGTAGCCGTGTTCTTGAGTGGAGACCGCGATCTGGTAAACGTAAGTAGGTGGAGCGACGATCGCAGGGTCGATTGTAACAGCTGGATGAGAGATGTCCAGCAGTGGACTGCTATTGGCTGATGATGATGATGACGCATCGCCGTTTGGGAAGTGCCCAAAAGTCTGACAGGACTGCCACATTAAATATCAAATAGCTGATTTTTTGTCCACAAAAAAGGCCAACCTTCTGCTACCTACATTATTCATTTGGTTGAAATCGTTTTTTTACATCTTATGAAGTAAAGGGTGTCTCAATACGAGTGCAATTTTTTTTCGTTTATCTGTCTTCTCTGAAATTTTACTGCTGTCACCTATGATTGTACCGATTAATAAAATTGGAGCGTTACACAAAATAAGAACGTGTAAACGTTGTGAAAACTGAGGCCGGAGTTGCAGTGACTGATCGGCACTGGAGCGCGCACGTGGAGAGCCAGTTTGTGTTGGCGAATATCACTGCTGACGCCACGAAATTTCACCACGCAATTGGGAGTCTAGACCCGATATACGCATCGGAGGTCGAGGATATAATCACGGCTCCTGCAGCTCCTAACAAGTACCAGAGGCTGAATACGGAACTTGTGAAGAGGTTATCCGCGTCGAGGGAAAAGAAGGTACATCAGCTCTTGACACACGAGGAGCTTGGTGACCGCAAGCCCTCGCAGTTCTTGCGACACCTGCGCCACCTGGCGGGACCGAGCGTGCCGGAAGAGTTTCTGCGTACGATCTGGACCAGCCGCCTACCGAGCAGTACGCAGAGCATCATCGCATCGTAGGCCAAGGCGAGTCTAGAAGAAGTGGCCGAGCTGGCGGACCGCATTCAAGATGTAGTGCCAGCCAGCCCGCAAGTTGCAGCAACATCTGCACCGGCGGCGACACCAGGAAGCAGCGTGGAACAGGTGAGTGGGCAAATCGCCGAACTCACTCGACAAGTGCAAGCTCTAACCTCGCAGGTTGACAGAATGTCCCGGTCGAGACAAAGGTCCGGTAGAAGTTCTACTCGGGGAAGATCCTTCTCCAGAAGGTCAAATTCCAATTACAGGAAATGGCCGACCTGCTGGTACCATCATAAGTTTGGCCACAAAGCAACGAAATGCCTAAAACTTTGCGACCACGCGGGAAAAGCCAAGGGCAGTCGATAATTGCGACCGGCGACTGTCGCAGCAGTGGTCGCTTATTCGTAACGGACCACAGTACGAAGATGCAATTTCTCGTTGACACCGGTAGTGACGTCTGCGTCTTCCCTAAGTCGGCCACGAAATACTATCGAACCAAAACAAACTATGAACTATGTGCGGCTAACGGTAGCGCGATAAGTACTTACGGGTGGTACGCGTATTTAAAATTAAGTATAGGTTTGCGCCGTGACTTTGCCTGGCAATTTATAGTGGCGGATGTGACAAAGCCAATTATAGGTGTCGATTTTTTATCACACTATAATTTAATTGTAGACGTTAAAATGCAGCGCCTAATCGACGGTAACACTACGCTTGCAACCCCTGCTTTGCCTGCTCGCTCTTCTGATGTTGTTACTTCGGTGAAGGTAAGAATTGGTGACACTACATATCACGACATACTCCGGGAGTTTCCTGACATAACCCGGCCGTCGGATATACACCGTGCACCCAAACACAACACCTTACACTACATACGTACAACACCTGGGCCACCCGTATCGAGTACACCGCGGCGACTGGCCCCAGACAAATTAAAAAACGCTAAGGGGGCGTTTGAATCTATGCTAGCTAACGGCACAGCCAGACCCTCCGACTCACCATGGGCTTCACCTTTACACCTGGCTCCTAAAAAAGATAGTGGATGGCGACCATGCGGTGATTTTAGGATGCTAAACGCGCGTACGATACCCGATAGATACCCTATCCGCCACATCCATGACTTCGCCCACAACCTTTCTGGAAGTCAAGTATACTCGACGGTAGACCTAGTCAAGGCCTATAATCAGATACGCATTAACCCTGAAGATATTCCGAAGACAGCCATCACCACACCGTTCGGGCTTTATGAGTTTCCATACATGACGTTTGGACTCCGCAACGCAGCGCAAACTTTTCAGCGTTTTGTTGACGAGATGCTGCGAAGTCTCGACTTCTGCTTTGGATATTTAGATGACTTTTTGGTCTTCTCAAAAGACCAGAAGGAACATGAAGACCACCTACGACAGCTGTTCACCAGATTGAAAGATTATGGGATGGTGATAAACACATCGAAATGCGTATTTGGAGCATCACAAGTAGCCTAAAAAAGTTAGGCTACTTAATCACCCCAAGCGGCACAAAACCATTGCCAGAAAAGGTCGAGGCAATAAACAGCTTCCCAACGCCGAAGACTGTCAGAGAGTTGAGAAGGTTTTTAGGTATGGTGAATTTTTATAGGCGATTCATCCCAGAGGCGGCTCAACATCAAACACCGCTGAACAAGCTTCTAGAAGGATCAGTGAAAGGCTCGCACCCGGTAAGCTTCACATCAGAGGAGGACGAAGCGCTTATAGCCTGCAAAAGAGGTCTCTGCCAAGCAGCAATGCTAGCACACCCCGATTGCGGCGCTAAACTGGCTTTGGTAACAGACGCCTCCGACACTGCCATGGGAGTCCTGCAGTCCTGCAGCAGTTAAATGATGAGGAATGGCAACCCCTAGCTTTCTTTTCGCGTAAGCTAAGCTCAAGCCAGCGGAAGTAGTCTCCGTACGACCGTGAACTGCTCGCGATATATAAAGCAATTAAATATTTCAGGCATATGGTCGAGGCCAGAGAGTTTGTGATATATACAGATCACAAGCCCATCTGTTACGCGTTTCGTACACGTAAGGAGAATTGCTCACCAAGACAGTTCAGACACCTGGATTTTATTTCGCAGTTTTCCACGGATATGAGGCACATTTCAGGCAAGGACAACGTAGTCGCTGATACCCTGTCACGAATAGAGGCAATCACCCAACCTATTAACTTGAATGTCCTGGCTAAGTCTCAAGCTTCTGATCCAGAGCTCAAACAGCTGCTAGACGGAGAAACATCATTACGCCTATAGAAGATCACGCTGCCAAGAACACTGTCTGAACTTTACTGCGATGAGAGAAGCAAGATACCAAGACCATATGTCACAAAAGAACTTCGGCGCCAGGTCTTCGATAATCTGCACTCCTTGAGCCACCCAGGAGCCAACGCCAGTGCCAAGCTGGTATCAGAGCGTTATGTGTGGCCCGAAGTGAAGAAAGACTGCAGAGAATGGACGCGAAGTTGTTTGCCATGCCAGCGTGCGAAAATCACTCGCCATGTCTCCGCACGCCTGGGCAACTTCAAACTACCTCGATCGCGGTTTATGCACATCCATATTGATATGATTGGTCCACTGCCCATCTCTCACGGATTCCGGTATTGTCTCACCGCTGTAGATCGCTTCACGCGATGGCCTGAGGCAATACCAATCACGGATATCACAGCCGAAACAGTTGCCAACGCCGCTTCTATATGGATGGATTGCTCGCTTCGGCTGCCCTACAAAAATAGTGACGGATCGTGGCAGACAATTTGAGTCAGCCCTCTTCAAACACCTGTCGGACATAGCTGGATTCGAGCACCGGAAGACAACCGCTTACCACCCTGCCTGTAATGGTATGGTTGAGCGGTTCCATAGACAGCTAAAAACGGCTATTACATGCTACGGGAATCAAAACTGGGTAGAATCACTACCGCTAGTTCTGTTGGGCATCCGAAGTGCACACAAGGATGACATACTGGCAACTCCTGCAGAGTTGGTGTACGGAGAAACATTACGTCTGCCAGGTGATTTTTTCGAACCAGAAGCGGTCGATAGCACGGACGTGACCGACTATATACCTAGGTTACACATGTTCGCTAGAAACATGCAGCCGTCATCAGCATCGCGTCATTCCAACAGTCGGGCCATATTTGTGTTTAAGGACCTACACACCGCATCGCACGTATTCTTAAGGGATAACGCTTCATCTGGTTCATTCAAGCCAGCATACACAGGACCACATGTAGTACTAGAGAGAAGTGACAAAGTATTCAAACTCCTTTTTAACGGTAAAACAGTCTCAGTATCGGTAGACCGACTAAAACCGGCCTACATACTTCAGGACTCACACACCACAATAAGACACAACACACACACCCATAACGAACCTGGACAAAAACAGACTTTACAGAATACGCGAGTCGCAAACCCGCCGCCGGCGAACGAAGACTACAACATCAAAAGAACACGGTCAGGCCGTAGGGTGCGTTACCCTGTCTACTATCGCCCCTGATGGTCTCAAGGGGGGGGGTGGTGTAGCGTCACCTGTTAATGTGCTTGTCCTAAAAGTAAATACCTAGTTTTATATAAATTATGTGTAAACCAACGGACAAACCGATTTACTTATTAGTGCATAAAAATGTCATTGATACTCTATGAAAAAAGCAGTTTTTGACAGTCTCTCCTGTCATCCGGTAACAGAATTCAAGTAATAATTATGTATTTATATCTGAATTTTGTCGCATGATCCTTGAGCGCTTGTTTACCTAAGCTAACATATCTTCTTGCCTATCTTCGACTTGTGCTTATGTATCATTTATCTGAGCTACTTCTTGTGTTGACTTTCTCCTTCTATTCTTCGAACATAGGTGTACGTGTATGTAAAATAAACCAAGCAAGTGAATCCACGGCTTTTATTAATCTCCCGTACGTAGCTACTTCACAGGAATATGATAACACAATTCTCGTGGCCTCAACTGGATGGTATGGATCTGGACGACATGTGGTTTCACCAGGTTGGCGCCACCTGCCACACCGTACTTGAAACAATCAATTTATTGCAGCCACGATTTCCAGACCAAGTCATCTTCGAAATTCAGATGTCCATTGTGTGTTTATTCCGAGTTTCTAACGCACTCGATCGTGTAAACGATCTCCTATGTCAATGCAAACAGCTTTCTCCTTACTGTCACCCGACGGCAATTAACCGTTTTAATACAAATAAAATTGACGTTTAGGTTAACGCAATCCAGCGTGAGACAAATCTCGCAGTAAGCCCTTTGGCCACCAAGATCATGCGATTTAAAGCCTTGCGATTTCTTTCATTGAGGTTTTGTGAAATCGGGTTGATGCGAATGAACCAGAAACAATGCCTGAGCTCAAGGCCTAGATCCAACGCGTTTTCAGTCAAATACAGCCACATCTTTGTCAGAAAGTCTACGAAAACGTCATGAAAAGAGTAAAGGCCTGTCATCAGAGCCATGGCGCTGGGCCATTTGCCGGATATTTTATTCCATACATAAACCTAACGGAATGGATTACGAACCGAATTCTGATATTAACTATTTTACTATTAATGACCATATCATATAAATAAATAAAAAATGCCCTTGTTATATCGCGTGAAAATTTCTGTGCTTTTTTGTTTGTTTTATTTTGTGATCTTGTTAATTGTTTGGCTCGGAAAACATTGAGTTCGATTTTATGCAATATTGATTTACTTACCTTTTGTACTTCGTGGGTGTGTAAAATGTAATGTAAATATTGCGTCAGGGTCGGCTAGTGGTTCCATGCCGGTCATCTGTCCACCAGACCGAATCGGATTAGAACAATGGTAATTTCTATTGTGTCTGGAAATGGACAGTTGAGGGTATTAGAAAATGAGACGATTTTCAATATAATAACACCGGGCTGCTTCCCTTTCGGTAAGTAAAATCAAATCAAATAAAAACTTTTTCTTAAGTCAGTAGCACAATCATAATGTAGTTCACTACTGGCATTGTTAAATAGCGTTGGTATCAATCTACAATTTCGGATAATAATTTATTAAATATAACTTGAATGAGATTTGTCCTTGATTCCAATTGGGGTTTAAAAGGATTTTAATGATACATGAAGCATGTTGAGATGTAACTACTTTATATAATAGCACGGGTAACAATTGATTTTCCCTTTAAAGACGTCACTGAAATTGTTATTGACTGCTTGTAAGACATTAATATATGCTGTTATTTACTCGGGTTAGGTTTGTTTGCAATATTTTGCCCAAGACATACAAAAATAGATTTGTCAAGTAAATAGTTTTCGTGACCTCTTGGGAATTGGTTCAAGGCAACGACAACACTTTTTTCTAGACATGTAGTAAAACTTGATGGGACCAAAAGTTGATGTTCGTTAATTTTGTCATAAAAATTGGTTTAATATCTTTATTTTTTACAACTTTTATTTGTGGTACGTTTTTGTCCTGTTGTCACGAGAGTGAAAATTAAGAATTAAGACTTAGATTCCATAAAAAAACATTTTTGCAAAAATATACTACTGACTTACAAACAAAAAACTACAAAGTGAAAAATAACTTAGTTTTGGAAGTCGGTGTCTTTCTTGTTTCCCATGTTTTGTGATATGGACACCGACTTCCAAAACTAAGTTATTTTTCACTTTGTAGTTTTTTGTTTGTAAGTCGGTAGTATATTTTTGCAAAAACTGTTTTTTTATTTTTCCCTTTTTAGTTGTACCTACCTAAAATAGGCAAGTTGTTTAGAAAGGTGCCTATAACGCCAGAATAGATTACCCGAATAACACGATACTTGAACATAACCGGTGAAATGAGAGATCTGGGTACCCCTTTCGAGCGTACTGGCGTGATGTTATGTTATGAAATGGTAAATGGTGGTTGGGGTCTTTAAGTCAAGAGTGAATAGGTTACTTCTAGGCAAGCGTGCTTCACCGTCGACCACATCATCACTTACCATCAGGCGAGATAGTGGTCAAACGCGAGCCTATAGATAAATAAAAAAAAAAAAAAAAACCATAAACCCACATGCGATTGCAGCAATCCCGAATGATTCGCCGTCATTTATTGAAGAGTTCTGTTTTATATCTCCGAAGTTTTTCATCAGATCTTCACCAAATTAAAATGGGACCAATTTCGAAACATACTCTATCAAACAAAAAAAGAATTTTCAAATTCGGTTCACAATTGACGGACATATCGGTGAACATACATTAAAAAAAAAAAAAAAAAAAAAAAAAACATGCAAGAAGTCGAACATAGAGCCTCCTCCTTTTTGGTAAGTCGGTTAAAAATCATCAAGTAATACAAGAATAACTGTCGTAAATAACGGTGATAACACAAAGAATAATCAAATTAACATGTCAACAATTGTTTTGAACTTTATCATCGATTACTATTATCAAAATAAGTTGCCAAAAATCAATTGGTGCGTACACTGAGTACTCAATAAATTATGATTTGATTTATTAGGCAATAATTTATAGTAAAATCACTTAAATTAGTAATAAGAAAACAAGTTATTACAAATTATGTTGACTACCCGCAAACTTCATTAATAACCATCTCCGACATATATAAAAAGGAAAAAAACACTTTACGGCACGTTACTACGTATTATTTTTTTATAAGGTAAAAACACAACAACATTACGTACAAGAGGACAAAAGGTTAAAAAACACTATTATTTAAATAATATAAAAACGCAAACATCGATTTCGAAATAAGTTAGAAACAAAACTAAGAAATGGATTTTTTATCAAAGTTTGTGAGCATTACTCTAAAAACACGTGCCTATCCTCAAAGCAGCAATTAAAGCTCAAACAATACAGTGGAAACGAATCCATAACGACATAAAGCTAGGTTTTAAATCGTGGCAATTAATAACATAAAACTATTATAATAACTAAACAAAACAAAAACAGTATACTTGGTTAATTCTAACACACAATTATTTGTAACTAAAAAAAATATACGTCAGCCATTCGTCGGAGCTTCACGTCTTAAGAAACGATCCGCTGTCAGTAGCATCGCTTCGATGCTAGATTACGGGTAGAAACGGTTGGTCAGAGATCTCGAAACAGAACCCAGACTGTAGCAACGGTCGAAACCTTCGGACCCGGTAGATACAGAAAGGCTCACGCCCTTAGCCCGCATGATGTATGTAAGGAATCAAGAAGTCTGCTGGCTCTCATGGGCTGTAGCGCCCTGCCCGTACGTTGGAGCCGGAGTCAGCTTCTATTAACTGCTATCTATAGAAAAATAAATGACTAATTGCTTTAGAAGTCGGTTTATTTTTTGTGAAAACGTTTTTATTTCTTACTTTTTAGTTGCCTATCACCAAAAATTAAGCAAATTCTATAGTAAGGTGCCTAAAGTATTGACAAAATACCCATAATGACATAATTTACACATTCGTGCTGTTTGTCGCTTAGGAGTTCGGCTGTATGTTCATATCTTAAAAACTGCTAAACTTATTTTGATGAAACTTGCAATGTTCCCTAAGTTGAGAAATACTTTATCTAATAAAAAATAACGATTCGATAAGTTGTTTCGGAGAAATGGGTGGACAAACATATATACAAACAATACATAAATACTAAAAATAACAACAAACAAACAATACAACAAACATTATTTGTCTTTTACTCCATTTTTGTTGCTGTTGTGACAACACAGCAGCAACAAAAATGGCACAAGCCTGTGTCGAATAAATATATTTCTATTCTATTTCTTTACTAACATACATACATACACTTATGAAATTAGGCACACGTGTTTAGAAGCCCATACAGAGTTACACATGTGAATATTGTGCAATTCCAACAATATTACTGATAACCCTTAGCTAGCTGTCACCAGCCTTCTTTAAGCGAGAGGCCGAACCCAGCCCAGAGAAACCGGAGTCATGTCCAGAACCTGTCCAACCATCCCGCTGCCATCTCCAATAACATTCGACGCTTTTGACAGTTGCTATATTCGCAGGACGATACGAGCGCAAACAAGAAAACAATACACGTAACATATAAAAAAAAACTTACACATACAAAATTAATTGACAATTTCACAACGATTCCACTTGTAAAATTACGTTTTGTCAATCAGAAACTTAATTTTCTTATCAGTCGAAATTAAAAAAATCTAAATAATGCCGGCCTGCAGTTTGTGAAATCAAAAAAAGGCTTTATTGCTGAACGTCTTGTAGCGGATACGCTACAACGTCTCAACGACTGAAGTGATTTGGATGAAACTTGGCACACGGGTAGAAACTCTCTTGAATTATTTTTACACCGGGCATATGTTCCCTAGAGATAATTTTAACAAAAGCAAATTTGCTGGTAGAAGCTAGTACTTTATAAACATCGTATTTCTGTCTGAAATAGCCAATTCAGAGCCCTGTTGAGTTCCCAGAGGCGGCTTAATTAACTCTGACACCAGAGGTGGCCACATCCTCAAACGAAAAGGAAGAAGATGTTTCTGTACCTACCAAACATTCTTTAAAAGGAGGCCAAAACTGAGAGTTCACAATTTCTAAAGTGAGAAAATTCATATTCACAGGCTTTAAGTTTCTCGTACTAAATAACCTTGAATTAAAAGGCTTCGAAAGTTGAAATCCGCTGTAATTTTATGAAATACAAAGAGTTTTGAATAACAATGTTCAAAGTGCTACTGACAGTTATCTTATTTCGCGCAAGGTTTCTGCAAACTGTGATATATTACTTTGGCAGTGTAAATTGTTGCATTGCACATAGTATTTACTTTAATAATCCATTACATGAAGACAAATTCAACCATTTTCATAGGAAAAACATGACTTCTGAAATGTAGATGAATTTTAGAGACTCCTCTGGTTACCGCTTCGGTAATACAGCGTGATGTTATATTTAGCGTGTTACGTTTAACATAAAACAAATGCCATTACCAACAGCATTATTTACATCCCAACAATAAACAAAATAATCGTACCAAAGCCACTTATGAATGTGTTTTAACTGCCACAAACAAGGAAATATGACGTCAAAACCAAACGTATGAGTATGGAATCGGCAAAAAAAACTGCTGAAATAGCAGGGACTGCCTGCGCTAATCATAGTCGCGCACACTCCTAGAGAGGTATTTGACAATAAACAGGAAATAAAATATATTACTTAGTAAATATTATATATAGAAACCGAATGTGTCAGGCCGCGACGAAAGTTAATAATATCATCATCATCATTATAATATCAGCCGAAAGACGTCCACTGCTGGACATAGGCATCCAGCGGGCGGATTTCCGCAACCTTCACCATTTCATCAGTCCACCTAGTGGGAGGCCTTCCAACGCAACGTCTTCCGGTTCTCGGTCGCCACTCCAGAACCTTTCTGGCTTTCTTTCTTTCTGGTAATAATGTATAGATATATTATAATAATAATAATATATTATTTCTGAATAAAAAAATAGTCGTTGGGACCTCCGGCCTGAAAATCTGTCAAACTTTGTCATTAAAGTAAGGGTTCGTGACGTTCTGAAATCCAAATTCTCAATTCAATCTTATGAAAATTATCTACATGGGAATAAAATTGACGCCTTAGGAATAATTCTGAATAAGATACTAGTAGTTTTTCCATTGAGAAACTGGCATTAATTCAAGAGTCAGGTGTGTCGTGCTGACCTAGTGGCTAGAAGCTCGCCTCTCGTGCTTGAGGTCTTGGGTTCGAATCCGAGCAAGTACCAATGTGACTTTTTCAATTCATATGTACTTACCAATTTTATCTTGGACATTGCTGACAACGGTGAAGGAAAACATCGTGAGGAAACCTGGACTCATAGTTAGTTTATTATAAGATTGTGCTCCATTGGTGTAATTGCTTCAAGGCGTTCTAGTGCGAGAATAAACTAATAAGATTAAGATATCTGAAAATGGAAAAAAAATATTCCATGATTCTTATCGACACTGAAAAATATATTCGATTTGATTTAACTTTATTCTCGTACACTAAATAAGACAAACTTGTTGCGTCGCAATACCCAAAAAATACTCATATATTACTTTAACCAATAAGTTAGATCTTATATATTGTTTTTCGGATAATCCAAGTTATTTCATGCGTACATATAAGGATATTGGATTCGAACATAAAATTCAATTTACTTTTATGGGAAGAAACTCAAGATTCGCGCTTTTGTTTTATTAGAAACCTTTTTCTTTCTCCTCAATATTCGTCTAGTTTCAAAATACGAAAAACTTGTTAAAAACTTGGAAAAAGCTGAACATGATATTTGCAGAGTTTTAGACGAGGTAGATTTTATGGAAATTATGCAAATGTAATTTTCTGCAATTGTATGAGATTTAACTTTCTTTACATGGTCTAAAATTCTTTCTAGAGTTTTCATTAGGAATTTCTTAATAGTGACGAGAAGTTGATGGTGTGATCCCCGTGCAAGCCGTTGGTCCAGCCTCTCCCGTTCGTGTCCCGGACATGAGTAAAGGAACGGAGAATGCACATGTGTTAGCGCATAAACTTGTGCAATATAAAATCTTCTGGGTATTTGGCTTATCTCCATGGATTTTGGCCACCGTGACCGAAATACGATTGGAATGTTTCTTTTCATTCTAAATCTGAATCGTATTTAGAGCGCTCGTCTCTCATCGTGTCTAATAAGACTTAAAGATGATGCTGGTTTTATAAATTATCAACAACAACTACCAACAGAATCGAAAGCAGTTGACCGAGGGCTCTGCAAACAAAGTGACATTTAATAGCATTGACCGATTGACAGAAATCCAAAATGTTTGAGAAAAAAACCACGTAATATTTCGATTTAGTTTTTGTCAATTTTGATCTCTGATAGAAAATCAGTTTGTCTAGGCCCTGTTTACAACACTGTTTGAGATGCCAGAGTCTAAAACATATGAAACTGGCGACCCGCCCTGGCTTGGCACATGAGTAATTTAATTTCCGGTGGCTTTTCCAAAAAGATTCTCGTCGTTTCATCAAGTGATGATCTTGCCCACGGATTTCATATGCGACAATCTATTTCTATTTTTAAAGATATGTTTATATATTTTTGTACAGTCATTCTCACCTACAAAAAAATTAAGTCTATAAGCTTACATTGTACAGGTAGTAGCAACATACGTCCCGGCGAATTCCTCTCTGCAGTTCATCGAAGATTGCCCTATCCACTGGGCTGGAGGCAGGACCAGTCCTCCCCCTGACACTCTAGGTGTGGTTTTGATGGATCACTCTGTCCAGATAATTGTGAGTATTTACAAATTAGCTCGTAACAACAAATTTTCTTTAATATACCTATACTTTTTACTACTAAAACACACACCTTTTTTCTTGGAGACAGGCATAAAAATACAGAACGCTATAGTTCTCGCCAAACTTCTTGGCCGCCCTGAAATTGGCTACAAAAGCTGCGCAAATCTCATTCAAAACAGCACCGTTTCGTGCCTTGCGCATCGGAAAGCCAACTTCATGGCGGCTCAGAAGTAAGGCGAGAATTATATCTGTTACGATCTAGTGCATGCATCCAAGCGGGTTAAAAGTACTACGCAGCAGACTTTTTTGTAAGTAGGTCACCAATTCGTGCCTGTAAATCTTTTTCCCATATCAATTCTGTGTACAACAGTTTGCTGCAGATGTGAGGAAGCTGTGTAGACGAATTTGAATATAATAACACATAGTATTAGCACAAAATAGATAGTATACAGAAGGGCCACTTCTGCCGTTTTGAAAATTGACAGCTAAACTTGACATATTCACTAGGGTTGCTACTATATCACACATCATCAGCCTATTAATGTTCCCACTGCTGGGACACAGGCCTCCTCTCTGTGAGAGGGACTATATTGATACCGAATAAAAAAAAGAGTAGGTTGTATAAGTCACAAACATAAATACATCGATTCGTCTAAACATACATCATATCATACTTACATGCCTTAGAGGGTAGGCAGAGCATCAAAAATATATTAAAGATCACGACTCCACATACGACGAAGATTGGATGGTAGTAACAATGGTGTAATAATGATCCCACCAAAAACATAAAAATGTGAAAAGGCACCAAACTCGACAAAAACATAAATGTGAAAAAGACGCCAAGTTCGACGAAGAAGGGTTGAGATCTAGAAGGGTGACAAGTTTCATAGCCTTTCCTTAAACAAAGCAATGTACAGCGTTTTCGTCTTAAGCAACCAAATACTCTGCAGGCGTAATAATAGCGTTCATTAATTTTGTCAACACTTGATCACAAAGCAGATAGCACAGAATTAAAGGTTTTGTCGCAGCTTACGTAAATAGCTATATGTATGTATCCATAGACTACTTAATATATATGTATGTGTCAAATTACACGTGCTATGTCCTTCAGGTGCCCTGACAATTGTTGACAACCAAATCCTTTATAAATACTAATGAATTGAAAGTATATTCAGCCTGTAACAATTAATAAAGGTAACCCAGCCAATACAACCTCGTTACAATATTTTATGAATGACGTGACAAACGCCCGCACAAACCACCCGTGACTCGTGACAGCCGCGAGTGAGCTCGGTCCAATATTGCCCATTATTGCCTGTAAAATCATAATGTCAATTTGTGCATTCAAAATGGCGATTTGTTCGTAGTGGGCTCTCTGTCTGAGGCGCGCCGCCGCTTACGTAGTTTGTGGTATTCGTTTTTGACGACGACTACCTACTACACTAGATTTTTTAGTATCAGTTTAATTTGACACCGTCAACCGCCTTTTAGATAATTTACATAACAATAGCTTTGTTTTGAGCTTCGTTATCCAATGATGATAACAATGATTATTTAAAGGAAACATCAGGCTTTTATTATAGTATTGCATGTTAAAGTTGGGAGACTTAAGTACCAACGAAGTGTTATTTACAAAGTATCCACTGCAAATTATATTTAAAATATATAAAAAATCGCACCTTTATGTCAATGATTCACTGTATTTCGTTCAGGTCAATATTATTCACTATGTTACGAAAAATAACCTTCGTTGACCAGGTTATGACAACTTGCAAGATAAATACGAAATAAAATCATTCTTAAGTGTCAGTCAATCAATGAAGGTACTAATTATTATTTTATTTCCAAAATACTGAACCTATTTTACATTTGGTTTTAGCCACACAACAAAAACCTCACAGGGCTTAACTGTGTGATGGCGAGCCACTTATTTTAAATTAAATTACAAATTGCAATGCTGAGTAAATACAATATTACATATTTATGATTAAATTACATACAAAAATACTTTCATAATAAACATTGATAAATTTAGTTGAAATATAACTAAAGATATAGTGTAAATGTGTGAACATTGTTGGCCTTCGAGATGCTTGTTATCATTTGTTAACTTTTTAATTCGTTTTATTTTCTTTTGTTTTTTTTTTTGTTTTGCTTGCTCTTCGACTTGTCGGGCCTACTTTGTCCCCCCATATCTAAGTACTAATGCTGTAACATGGAAATATTAAAAAACCAAACCATTTTTTAAAAGAGTAACCATGGAGTTTCTTGCCGGTTCTTCTCCATAGGAAACGACCTGAACCTGAACCGTGCACCTTTTGTCGACGTTATATAAGTGCCCATGTAGGCCTGTATGTTTCTTTTTTTTTTTTTTTGTTTTTGGCCCGGCTGTGGTCATATATGTTTTATTATTAAGTTTTCTGTGTCTATCGAGGATATAATAGCCTCAATTTTAATCAACGATTGTATTTTACAAATAAAGAAAACTATTTTAGAAGGTATAATTATTTTGATTTTATATTAAGTATTTCTTCTCACAAATAGAAGGAATATTGATGAACATCTACACATTGAACAACAATTGATTTTTAAGTGAAGTTTGGCACAACCAGAACCTTTCGGCAGTCTCAGTCATTGGCTCTAGGATAGATCGACCTCTTTTGCGCGCTAAGGCTACTTTTCTGTGAGAGGGAGAATCGACCGTAGTCCACCACGCGGGCCCAGTGCGTGTTGGTGGATGTCGCATGTCTTCAAATTTTTGTTTCTAAGACCGGTTGCTGGTTACCTCACGATGTTTTCGTTCACCGTTTTGAGAGCAGCGGAATGAAATAATGTTTCCAAGTAACGCCTGCCTGGGTCCGAACCCACGACCTACAACTTGCAAGTTGCGGCCGTTACCACTGGGCCATCACTGGGGGGTGACCATAAGCTCTGAAATTAAGGTTATTTTGATATCGCGTAAGTGACAGATGTATACAAGTCATATACATCTGTTCCTTACGCACACTCAAAATAACCTTACTCTAAGAGCTTATGGTCACCCCCCTGATCTAGATAAAAGTGACATTATAGTAGCGATAACGACTATCAAAGAGTCGATATTTTAGCTCTTTTTCCAGCCGATCGCTCAACCAACCGCGTCGTTCGTGTTAAGTAATAAGGCTGCTTGTGAAGTAGTGACCAGGTGACATTCTATAAGCAATAACATTTGTCAACAATTTCATTTGTGGGTTAGATGAACTACCGAATATCACGTGGTTATTCTTTCTTTATGTTAGTCTGTATTGTCCCACTCCCGGAAAAAGACCTCCATTCCTTCTATTTCTCTCAGTGTTGTGCTTCATCTCGTCAATTCTGGCGGAAGTCATCCCAGGGGTCACGCCATCTTTGCCTCTGTCTACCGTGACCCCGTCTATCTGAATTAACGGGCCCACAGGTGCAAGAGCAGTGGTGGCCCAGTGGTAACGGCCCCGACTTACCTGTGGTCTTGCGTGGGCAGGCAATTTGCGTTCTGGCTGGTTATAATTATTTATTTATTACAATCGGTATCGCTGATGTGAAACGCACAGGACCGATCAGTGTGGCGACGCTTGGTGAAGGCCTATGTCCAGCAGTGGACGTCTTTCGGCTGAAGTGATGGTATCTTTGATAGAATATAACTTTGTCTAGAGCCTATAAACTGTCGTTATGTGCTAGTTATGCCCAAGTTTCTTTTCATCTATACTCATAGGCTCTTGTAATTCCATTATTGAGAAGAAATATTTGTAAATACTTGCTTCGGAACTCTTTCGTTTTCATAAGGTATATAAATCCGTACGCAACTGTGGTTGGTTTACGTAGCGTAGACGCTGTTTTTACGTTGTGCAGTAGTGACTGCCTCGAAAATACTTTATTTGGACGGTCCATCGCATTCTATCGCAGAGTAGTCTAGCACTCTGGTGCTCTCTACATTGTCCTCCATGACAAGGTGCTCGATGAAGTTAATCTCACGCCTGGACATGTGTCTAAAGAATTTTTCTTCCAACTACGTAGTAATGTTATCATTAATCACTACAAAACTGATCACAAAGGACGTATTTTTTGCTTAAAACCAAAACAGTGCAGAAATGTTTGAAATCTTATTGTTGCACTGTTTTTAGGGTTCGGTACCCAAAGGGTAAAAACGGGACCCTATTACTAAGACTCCGCGGTCCGTCTGTCTGTCTGTCTTTCACTAGGCTGTATCTCATGAACCGTGATAGCTAGAAAGTTGAAATTTTTACAGATGATGTATTTCTGTTGCCGCTATAACAACAAATACTAAAATCAGAATAAAGTTATTATTTAAGGGGCCTACCATACAACAAACGTTGTTTTTTTTTGCCGTTTTTTGCGATAATGGTACGGAACCCTTCATACGCGAGTCCGACTCGCACTTGGCCGGTTTTTCATTAATGCACTGTTTTGTATTTTTTATCTATACTAATATTATAAAGCCGAAGAGTAGGTAGGGTAAGTAGAGTAGGCAGAGCAGGTACGAGCAGCGGTGGGCCGAATGTAGGTGTGGCCACGAGTCGCTTTTTTCAAAAAATTGATTATTCGCAAATCGAAAATACAACAAACTGTGTTTGAACTTCTGTTCTGGCAGAGTTATAGGTTATCTTGACTACATTATAAGTAATACAGCAATAAATTGATTCTCAGAACATCAATAAATAACTAAACAGATCGTTATACATTTAGTCACGTTTATTACATCAGATTATCATCCACTGCATGAGTTGTGTGTAAACGATCTCTCTTTGATGTTGTTGGCGAGATGCCAATATTTGTGGAGGCTATCGGTTGGGATGGGACTCTGTGGACATATTAAATATCTATTAGTTTATCTTAGCTATTATCTTAGATTTTATTTTAATAGTTTTTAAACAAAACCAGTGATGTGATCAGGTGCCCTAGACAAAGTTGCGGGTCGGCTAGTAGTTTCAACTTTTAAAGGTGCCGATAGACTTGGGTATACACGTGTAACTGAACAAAGAACAGAGCCAAGCGTAAAGCAAAACATCGCTACGAACATATTCACGATCATTCTAGCGAACGCTCTAGTAAATGCTCATCAAAAATGCAATATTCAAGACGACACTGACGGTTGTGTGTGCTGCATTTATACATATGAGCTGTACTAAAGAAAGACTGGAAGTTTCGCTAGCGAGTACCGATAGCGACACAGGCATGCGGGAGGTGTGGGTGGAGAAGGACGGCGGCGAAACAATGACAAATTTGCTCGGCTCGGCAAAATGCTCGAAGCATAAATTCTGTCGTTTTGCTAGAACGCTCGCTAGAATGCTCGCTAAAAAGCTCCTGTTTATTTACAAGTGAATGCTGTAGTCTATCAGCGGCAATAGAAAAGAAAAGAATTTTTCACCCCTGGTTACCCCTCCCCCCTGGTACCACTCCCATTACAAGGTAACGCACCGTTCCTGTGATAAATGATAAATGATTTTATTTCTGTAAGTTGGTTTGTACAAACGCTTTTACATGTCTAACATATATTTTTTTTTAAACTAGATGAGGTCGGCGTTTCATATCTGACTACTCTGAGAAGAAAGGCCGAAACAAACTCAGAGGTCACAGTCTCTTTTAAAGTCCTGTCAAAATCTTGGTTCGATCATGTGAAGACCATGTAGACTGATGTCTGAAATGGTCTTTTGAGGAAAGAACCAGCCAGATTGAGTGGACCTGTCCAGTCAGTTCACGCATTTGTCAATAACCGAGCAGCTCAAATCAGAATTTAAGGAGCTCAACGATTCGACGAACAATACCAAAGAAAGGACATTCGGGTAGGCCGCATAAACTACTCAAACTGCCAGACCATGATTAAAAACTAAGATAAATTAAAAAACAAAATAATGATCCACATAGTCTTCACATTCACAATAATTAAAATAAAATAATATAATACTTTAAAAAGTAAATATTCTTGTCATTGCAAGAAAACAAATAAAAAAAAAAATTAAAAAATTTAAAAAATAACAAAATTCATGGTGCAAAATATTTAAACAAAAAAAAAACTAAATTAATTTAATTGGAGCAGCTCACTCCCAAGCCGTTTTATCCTCAACGTAATCTTTAATGCATAAAACGCTTTTTGGCACAACTTACGTTTAATGAATGATTTAAATTTATTAAGACTTAGATTTTGTACGTGGCTTGGAAGCATATTATAAAAGCGCACACATTGACATCTAAACGAGCCACCTACTTTCTTGAGCCTTGTTGTAGGTATTACAAATTTGTGTTTGTTCCTAGTATTTATATTATGGATATCACTGTATTTTTTAAACAATTTTATATTTTTATGGGCATATAAAAGATTTTCATAAATATACTGAGAAGGCACAGTCATTACATTAATCTCCTTAAATTTCTCTCTGAGAGAGTGTCTCGGGCTTAATTTATAAATTGATCGAACAGCTCTTTTCTGCAAAACAAAGATAGTCTGGATGTCGGCGGCATTTCCCCACAACAGAATACCGTAAGACATTACACTATGAAAATAGCTAAAGTATACTAAACGGGCTGTCTGTGTGAAAACACATTATTGTAACCTAACCTCAAAATACTTTAAAGTTGCTTCTGCATCGTCTCCGGCGCTGCGGGAAGTGCAACCCCTTCGCCCTTACGTAACAAAGGATAGGCACCCATGCTCACTTCCGCAGCTTCGGCTTACTGGTCACCTCCGCCGACCAGCATCACCCGCTACGGCTCGCACGGGTGAAAATTATTATTATTATTTCGTTTATTTAATCATTGTACATAGTTTTTACATTTTTAAATATTAGCTTATAAAAATAAAATCAAAAAACATTTAAAAATTAGTAGCCCACCGGTATCGGGAACAAGGTCCAAGCTACCGGTGGTTAGGGCTGCTGAGAGAGGAACCTCCTAACGATACGCGCCGTGTCCAGGAGTACCGCTTTCTGGATCACGCCCTTGATCCAGCTGCCCAACGAGAGCCTCCTCAGATGTTCATCGAGACTCTTAGCTATTATGCCATTGGCCGTCACGACTATCGGCACAATGACTGCTGTATTCACATCCCACATGTCGACAACCTCGCGAGCTAGATCAAGATACTTACTTTTCTTATCTCTCTCAGCCTTCACGAGGTTCTCGTCATGGGGGACCGCTATATCAACAATCATTGCGCGACGCTCTAGTCGGTCTATCACCACTATGTCAGGCTTATTGGCAACAATAGATACAATCTCCGTTAGCCAGACTAGAACAACCGGATATAATGTGACGGATAGATTCCCCCGGCCGGTGACATGCCCGACAGATGTCAACTGTGCCGTCCTTCACAATGTATATCCGGTAGTTGTTCGTCATCATAACTTCGTCCATAATCGCAAAGACAAAACCTTCGGTTTCCCCGACAAGGTCACCAAATCGCAGCCAGGCCACGGACGCTAAAAGATCTACATCGTCACCACTATGTCAGGCTTATTGGCAACAATAGTCCTGTCAGTGATGATAGACCGATCCCAATACAATGTGACATTGCCATTTTCGAGAACTGGGTCGGGCACATACTTATAGTAAGGCACTTCCGATTCCACAAGATTGTATTTAAGAGCAAGTTGCTGATGGATAATCCTGGCTACAAGGTTGTGTCTATGCAAGTAGTCTCCGTTAGCCAGACTAGAACAACTGGAGATAATGTGACGGATAGATTCCCCCGGCCGGTGACATGCCCGACAGATGTCAACTGTGCCGTCCTTCACAATGTATTTCCGGTAGTTGTTCGTCATCATAACTTCGTCCATAATCGCAAAGACAAAACCTTCGGTTTCCCCGAAAAGGTCACCAAATCGCAGCCAGGCCACGGACGCTAAAAGATCTACATCGGGCCCATGTAGGACCCGGTAGAAGCGTCCGTGAAGCTCCTTGCTCTGCCATACCTCCCTGCGGTCATTAGTATCTAGTACTATAGGTTTGCGCCAGTTCTCGTTAGCCAAGGAGAGCGGGGTAAGGCCCTTGTCCACCGCTACCACATCTCGATGCATACCCACGTCGACGGCCTGGAAGTATTCCTTAAGACTGCATACCTCGCGGTTGTGCAGGGTCTTAGCATTTAAAAAGCCACGACCACCGCACTTCCGCGGGATATACAGTCTCATAACCGATGATCGTGGGTGATGCATACGATTTGCGGTAAGCAATGTGCGGACTCTCCTATCCAGGGCGTCAAGTTCTGTCTGAGTCCATTTGAGTATGCCGAAAGAATGCATCAAGACCGGCATGACCTAGCCGTTGAAGGCGCGCACCTTGTTCCCGCCTGATAAAAGACTATTTAGTACTTTTTTCAGGCGACCAAAGAAGCGTTCCTTCAACGACTGTTTCACGTCAGTAGCGTTGATGCCTAGTGCTTCCGACATACCCAAATACTCTATTATACTAATATTTCGGTTGAGGAAAGTGATCGAAGGTGTATGGAATCCGAGAGTTGTATTCCCACGGATTCCATAATCTCCCCTCGCTTTACATGCATGACTGCACATTTGTCTACACCAAATTCCATACTGATGGCGTCACTAAAGGTTTCTGTAACCTTCAGTAGCTTCATCAGTTGCAAGTTGTTGGAGGCAAAGAGCTTCAGATCATCCATGTAAAGGAGGTGAGATATGACCTGACCTCCTCTTCTCAACCGATAGCCCAGGCCTGAACCCTCCAGCAATGTACTAAGAGGGTTCAGGGCTAAACAAAACCACAGTGGACTCAGACTATCGCCCTGAAATATTCCACGCTCGATCCTTATAGGTTCGCTGTCCTCTTGAATCTGTTGACATCCTGGATAGCGAAGAACCGTCCTCCACTGCCCCATACACGACATCAGGAAGGTGCGCAGAGTTGCATCAATTTTATACAACTCCAGCACCCTCATGAGCCATGTATGTGGCACTGAGTCATAGGCCTTCTTGTAGTCTATCCAACATGTCACCAGATCCCTTCGAGAACGGCGAACCTGCTGGCTAATGGCAATGTCAATAAGGAGCAGCTCCTTAGTACCGCGGGACCCGTTTCTACATCCATTCTGAGAAGCAGACATGATTGAATTCGTGTCAATATGTTGATTAATTTTAGCTCTCAGAATGGATGTAAAAACTTTATAGACCGTCGGTAAACATGTTATCGGTCTATAATTTTTAGGCTCCGCAGTACTACCTGTTTTGTGGAGCAGGTGGGTTATTCCTATCGTTAGGAACTGGGGCAGCGATCCTGACTCTAAGGCAGACTGGAACTGAGTTGCCAAACAAGCGTGCGACCTTTGGAACCACTTAATCCAAAAGTTGTGCAGTCCGTCCGGCCCTGGAGATTTCCAGTTAGGCAACGGACGGACTGCACGAGCTACATCTTGGGGGCTGATGGTAATTGCCCCCATTTGTGGTATCGGATCGCACGCTTGTTCGACCTCCCGAGTCCAGTCACCCTCGGTATGACTGACAGGCACCGACCAGATATTGCGCCAGAACGAATACATGGCGTCATCGTCTGGTAGGCGCGCATCAGTCACACCTTGGATGGGTCGATCCCAAGCCCTATAAACCCACCTTTCGTTGTTCTAGAATGTACGATTCTGCGTGTATCGCTCCACTCGCCGCTTGTACCGACGAATACGGTTTGCCCATGCATAGATTTTCTGCTTCAGGAAGTCGATACGCTCTGTGACGCGGGACAGATAATCTCGAGAACTGATATCAGTCCCCGAGAAAGCCCGCCTCACAAAGCGCATCACTCTAGGGCGAGTGTTACCATTCCTGAAGCAGATAAGCTTGCCGATGAGTGCTCTAGCTTCACCGATACGACGCTCAATCCTGGACTGCCAAGCTGGCACAGCTGGTCGTGTAGTTCTGTCATTTTTTGGGAATTTGACGTTAGCTACACGACATGCCGCAGCAGCCGCACAGTACAGCATTGAGTGGGTATCGGCAAGATCTTTGCTGCTATCAAAAACATTAGATAGCTGCGAATCCAGAGCACACACCAGCGCCCTATTTTTTTTATGCATGGGCAGACGAGGTAGTCGAGGTCTAAGCTCAGGCGGTGTGGAGCGATACTCGCTGAATGCACATTCCAAAGCGCTCCTTAAACGTGCATTGCATTGGGTACTCACAGATATAGCCCTGTCGTCGTCATCCTCACCATCATGATCAGGTCGCGGTGAAACACTGGATAGCAGTTGCACCACGGCCGGTGGCAAGGCAGGCGAGACACGGCTATTCCGTGATTCATTCCGCAGTCTATCAAGTACGGCATCATCCAACATACGGTTACGTTGGATGACCCGCACTTGATCCGACAGACGTTGGGCCAAAACGTTCACAGCTGGCTCAAGCACCTTGAACAGAGAGAGCATCCGACCACGGTACGCAGTCAGGTTACTTCCCCCCTCTGTAGCCCCAAAGTATGCGCGCATAACGTTTTCATTTAACGGTTGCGTCCATCGCATGCGCTGCACACTTCCACCGGGAGCGGGGACCCTGTCAGAGGCCGATGGGCCTCGAGATCCCAGGCTGTCCAGCGGCCGGCGTCCTCCCCGTCGACGCGCAGGTGGTGGTGATTATTATTATTATTCGAGTTCTTTGTTTTGCTTCTCTTTTAAGAGAGTATACGACCATACACACGGGCCGGAGCCAAGTGTGTAGGGGGGAATTTAAATTGAAAAGGTGGATGATAATGTAGAGGAAGTCAGAAACTTTCGCGTTATGCGACAGGTATTGAGTATGGTGGCTTTTTGGAGCATGTACAGTGTGTGAGAAGGCATGTGTAGAGTATCAAGACTTTGTGTGAGAGCCTTTGGCACTACACCGGTAGATGCAAGTACTACTGGGACGATGTGAACGGTTTGCGCTTTCCTTTGAGTTTTTATTTCTATGGCAAGTTCTTGGTACTTACTAAGTTTTTCGGATATTGTAGTTTGAATGTTGTGTGAATTAGGTATAGCTATATCGATTAGGTACACTGTTTTATTTATTTTGTCGTGTACAGTGATATCAGGTCTATTATAATGTATTGTTTTGTCTGTAATAATTGTTCGGTCCCAATATACTTTTTGATTACTATTTTCTAAAATAACTTCTGGTTTATATTTATAATACGGAATCATCTCATCTATCAAATTATATTTGTATACGAGGTGTTGGTGTATGATTGCGGCAACTTGGTCATGTCGGTGTTTGTAATCTGTCTGTGCGAGAGATTTACAGGCCCCTGTTATGTGCTGTATGGTCTCAGAGGCGCTGTTGCAATGTCGACATGCGTCAGTCGGCTGTTTTTTTTTTTTTTTTTTTAAGAGTTGGGCCGAGTGTGCTCCCTTGAGGAATTCTAAAGTCGATGGGAAGCACGTCACTAGAGTGTTCATCTACTTTGACTAGATGTTTGCGATTAGATAGGTAACTCGTGAACCAATCAAGTGCAGCCCCTCGGATACCAGCACATTCTAGTTTTCTCAGAAGAAGTGCAACTGATATTGTATCAAAGGCCTTTGCCAGATCTAAAAAAACTCCTATGGTCTGTTCTCCGTTTTCGGTGAAAGTAGCTACTAAGTTAGTCAGTAATGTAGTCGCGTCTTCAGTTGACCTTCCTCGTCGGAATCCGAACTGTCTGTCTGATATCAGTTTGTGTTTTTCAAAAAAGTTCACTAGCCTGTTGTTAACCAATTTCTCAAGTATTTTGGACAAAATGGACAGAAGTGCTATTGGTCGATAATTTTCATGTAAGTCTGTAGGGCCGCTTTTGTGTATTGGTCTAACGGAAGCAACCTTCCAGAATTCCGGGAAGGTCCCAGATTCTAAGCCAAGATTATAAATGTGGGTGAGTGGTTTAAGGATTGCATTTTTAATTTTTATTGTAAATCTTGCAGTGATACCATCAAGTCCTGGTGCGGTGTTAATTTTAAGTTGGTAGATATATTTAGTTACTTCTGCTTCCTTTCTTTCTCTTTCTTTCTTCACCCGACAGGGGTGAAGAAAGAAAGAGAGTGGGATGTTTTCACAAGGTTTGTATTTTTTTACAAGAGATTCCTGAGTCTCAGTAATTCGTGATTGTTTTTGATCAGATAGGTTTTTTCCAATCGAGGTGAAGTATGCATTACAGTTGTTAAGTGAGTTAACAGGATCCTCCGAATTGGTAATTAGCTGAGATGAGTCACTTCGTTGATTATTTGGGCTATATATTGCATGGTCTGTGTAACAATAGATTTGATTGTATTGAAATCACAAATAAGTTACGCTATACAGTGCCCCGAAATGTTATCAGAAGGGCGGCCCACGTGCCCCGGTTGTTCCATGTGGATTCATGTAAGACCAACGCCGGGGCACGGGTGCCACTTCGTCAGCTTGTGGAAACCTATAACACACACTTCATGGACATAGATATCTTCTCCCTTTCGAGTAAAAGGTTTAAATCTCTGGCTATAAATATTTTATCTCCATAATCCATAGTCTAAGATAAATTAATGCGTTGAACGATACTCTTCCGTTTCCTATTTGTTCATATATTAATCCGTGGACAACGGTGTGGGTTATATGTTTGCCAATTTAATATGTACTCATAGTTTTATTTAAACTTTAACATGTAACTGTTTTTTTGTCCCTAATAAATAAATAAATATTAATTTGAGAGTGTTCCATAGTTTTTTAGGGTCCTTTCGGCTTTCAGTTATTAGCTGGCTATTGTGCTCTGTTTTTAGTTTATGTAAAAGGTTGTTGCCATAATTCCTGTACCTAGTATAAACCAGTCTTTTCATCTTATCGTCTGGGTTGGAATTTGAAGCTTGATGAAGACCGTCTCTGTGCTTTATGCACCTCATAAGACCTGAAGTGATCCATGGTTTAAGTGCTGTGAATCTACTTCTGCTTATTTTAACTTTGTGCGTATGTTTAATTACTAGATTAGATATAATAGTTGTTAGAGTGTTTGTACAGGAGTTGGCACAGTTAGAATTGAGGATATCAGACCAGTCGATGTTCAGTAAATCCTCCGCGATTGCGTCATCGTCAATTCTGTGTGTCTATCGGGATCTTGTATGAGATTTAATGCAATTGTTTTCTAGTGAAATGACAGCCAGAGCCATATCGTGGTCTGTTATAGAGCATTTTCTGATTATTCCTTCGGTTCTGTAGCTTGATTTAACAAAGATGTGATCTAGAAAAGTACGCCCCCTGGTAGGTTCGGTGAAAGCAGGTAGAAACCCATGTGAGGCCATAAGGCTCAAGTATTCGGCGTGATTAGAAATAGTAGTATTAATTATGTCGATGTTTAGATCTCCGGCAACTACAATAGTTGGATATCTTTTTATTAGAGCTAAAGCAGTGTCTAGGGATTCAATAAAGTTATTTAGATTTGAAAAGGATGGCGACCTATAAACTCCTATGATAGCTACTTCGTTGTCCAGGATAAGTGCGATACTGTCAGCTTCTGTAATGGATGACTATATCACTTTTACATTTCTACTCATTTTGGTGGAAATAATGACACCGCCATTTTTGTTCGATTGTGATTGAGAGCGATAAACAGAATAACCTGGTAGTGGCTCTAATATTGTCCCTTCGCTTAGCCAACATTCTGTCAAAACAATAACATCGAATTCAGCGTCTAGTCGCTTAAAAGCTATGCAAAAGTCGTCGAAGTTGCGCTGGTAACTTCTTATATTAAACTTGAGTATTTTACAGTTATTATTCTTCCCTATGATTTTCTTACAGTCTTCTAATTGGTTGCAAGTGTGACAAGCAATGTTTATGTTTTCGTCTATATCCTGTATAACATCAAGTAAGGCCATGGGCGTAAATTATGATGAAAATGAGGATATTGTTTTTGTTTTCCATTTTATTTGCTGTCACTGTTATTGATTTTTGTAGAACTTGAGAAAATCGAGTGTTGTTGCGTTTGTTTAGTTGATCTTTAGTTGTTTTAGATAGAATTTTTGTTGGTATAAGAAATCCGTAAGAATGAAGGTGTAGACAGAAGTAATAATAACTATAATGTGAGTGTAAGTATGTTATGGTGCAAACTTAAACCAACAAAAATAGAATTTTTGTTGGTATAAGAAATCCGTGAGAATGAAGGTGTAGACAGAAGTAATAATAACTATAATGTGAGTGTAAGTATGTTGTGGTGCAAACTTGAGAGTTAAAATGTGTGAGTAAGTGTGTTTCGGTGTAGGCAAGAATGCTGGTGTGTGAGTGTAATGTTTTGGTAGTAACCTGAATACTGAATTGTAGGTGCAAGTGAGCAGTGGTTGTGTTAGAGAGGGAAATTTGATCACGAGTGAATATGTTGATAGGGTTTACTTGATTTATGCAAAAAGTTGTTTGAGTAGGTTGCGAAGATATTTTTGTCGTAAATTGTGGCGAATGAGTGAGTGCAAGTTCGTGTATGTTTTTTGACGTGTGACACAGTGTGTTTATGAAATTAAAAAATAAAGCAAAAAAGTAAAATGTAAAAATAATATAAAGCCTAGAAATAGTGTAAAATCTAAAATTATAATGAGATCTAGAATTAAAACGTAATCTTAAATTATTATGAGATGTCTGGATGAACACGCACGTCACTAATTGCACGGCAATTTATGTATGTCTAGAAAATATATTCAGTTTTGACTTTATGACACGTAAATTGACCACATCAAATGGTGATCCAGATCGAACTGGGAGAGGCTTCACACAGGGGCGTGGACGCGCGCGTGGTGCGGAGCTGTCATCACGCCACCAGTCCATTCACTGATTTCCAAATGCGGGTAGGAGAACAGACGAGCGGAAAAGCCAAATTAAAACTACCCTCTGTGTTTATGAGCAAATATCGAACAAATATATATCCATCAAATTTCGCAACCATAACCAAACTAAAAACTTGGCCCTTTTTCCTCGTTCTATCTCATGAATGTTAAATATTTCAATATATCAAGTAATGATGGTCAGAACGAATAAAAACGGTTTAAAGTGGAGGAAGTCTACAGGTAATTGCGAAGGTAACAGTATTTACACAAGCTTTATAAAAGATCTAGAAAAAGATAGTGTACTTGTCCATGATGTGTTATTTCGATGGTTTAGAAAAATAAATTGGACAGAGGACCGTTCTTAAGAGCAGCCTAGCCGGGCCGTCTATCACCAACGCTAGCACGGTCCTAAAGCTTGTTGTTTCATCCAGCGCAATGCTTGAAAAAGAGGCAAAGCGAAAAGAGAGAGATAGCGCCTGAACGCTCGGTTTTCATTCGGTAACTTCCGCCGCTCAGTCGCGGGCGCTCGCCGCCGCCGCCGGTCGGCCGGCCGCTCGTGTGAGTGAGTGAGTTCATTCATGAATCTATATATATAAAAATCAATTGCTGTTCGTTAGTCTCGCTAAAACTCGAGAACGGCTGGACCGATTTGAATAATTCTTTTTTTGTTATGTTCGACAGAATACAGGGAAGGTTTAAAAGCAAAAAAAAATAAAAAAATTTGGTTGGATAGGGAAGGTAGGTAGAGTAGTGTAGTGTAGGTAGGTAGGTAGGTAGGGTAGGGTAGGGTAGGGTAGGGTAGCGTAGGGTAGGGTAGGGTAGGGTAGGGTAGTGTAGGGTAGTGTTGGGTAGAGTAGTGTAGGATAGGGTAGTGTAGCGTAGGGTAGGGTAGAGGGTAGGGTAGTGTAGGGTCGGTTAGGGTAGGGTAGGGTAGGTAGGTAGGGTAGGTAGGTAGATAGGGTAGGTAGGTAGAGTAGTGTAGTGTAGGTAGGTAGGTAGGGTAGGGTAGGGTAGGGTAGGGTAGGGTAGGGTAGGGCAGGGTAGGGTAGGGTAGGGTAGGGTAGGGTAGGGTAGGGTAGGTAGGTAGGGTAGGTAGGTAGAGTAGTGTAGGTAGGTAGGTAGGGTAGGGTAGGGTAGGGTAGGTAGGTAGAGTAGTGTAGTGTAGGTAGGTAGATAGGGTAGGGTAGCGTAGGGTAGGGTAGGGTAGGGTAGTGTAGGGTAGTGTTGGGTAGAGTAGTGTAGGATAGGGTAGTGTAGGGTAGGGTAGGGTAGTGTAGGGTAGGGTAGTGTAGGGTCGGGTAGGGTAGGGTAGGGTAGGTAGGGTAGATAAATGTGTGGTGTTTTTATGGCAAAACAAAGTTTGCCGGGTCAACTAGTTCATGATAATAATATCGCATCGCGCGCTACATTTAGGACGGACGTAGCCCTTGCCTTGGCCCCGGGGATGCGTGTTTGTATTTTTACCAATCTAGGTACCGTACGTGCGCAATTTTTTACTGCATGTAATTATTTAAAATATATTAGTTTTGTCGTAATTTATGTAGGATATCTACATAAAGTACGAAAAAGTAAAGGTACCTAAATCATTTATTCTGCTTATGGAATAGCACAAGCAGAACACATTATTATTATTTCATCTAACCAGGCAGTATTGAGGCAGCTAACATTAGTAGGTACAATTACAATGTACGTAGGTACCTACGACGTACAGGCGGTTGATCAAATAAAGTAGTCTGATTACAGTTTGGCATTTTTATTTATTATACTTATCGAAAAATACGATGTATACCTGTACGTCGTAGGTACAGGTATACAGGTATACAGGTACAGGTATCGTAGGTACCTACGTACGTAGGTACCTACGACGTACAGGTGGTTGATCAAATAAAGTAGTCTGATTACAGTTTGTCATTTTTATTTATTATACTTATCGAAAAATTCATAACCAAATCGAGAAGCAAACGAAGGGTTTTTTTTTAATCGATATCGCACTCTATGTAGTTAGTTATTCCTGTATCGTGGGTGCGTTTACAAACATCTCACATACACAACTACACAAGACATCCAGACCCGGAACATCTCATATTAGTTCCTTGCGGTAATCGAACCCGCGACACGCAGCACAGCAGTCGATCGCTCAACCACTACGCCAACCGTGTCGTCAATTCAACACGTATTTATGTAATATTATTGGAACTGCACAATATTCACATAGCATAATTATATATTCTTCTAAAAATGTGTGCCAATTTTCATTGCATAATTGTATGTATGTATGTTTGTCCACGCATTTCTCCGAAACTAATTGTCGGATCGTGATCATTCTTTTATGCTAAGTATCTCTCAAATTAGGGAAAAGTGAGCATACAACCGTACTCCTTAGCGACTAACAGCACGAATTTGTAAATTGGGTTATAGGTTTTTTATCAATCCTTTAGGTACCTTACTATAGAACTTACTCATTTTAGTGATAGTGTACTAAAACTATAAAGAGCAAAATAAAAACATTTTCACAAAAAAATAAATCGACTTCGAAAGAAAAAACACTAAAAAGTACAAAAAAACTTTAGTTTCGGAAGTCGTCAGTAATTAGTAGTAGTATTAGTAGTAGTAGTACCTATAAATTTTAGCTTCCTCAATACCTGTGTCAATACCGACTGAGATAGACAAATAATAATGTGTTCTGCATGTGCTACTCCATAAGCAGAATAAATTATTCAGGTACCTATACTTTTTCGTACTTTATGTAGGTTTCCCACATAAATTACGACACACATGGTTGTTTTGTTAGTTGGTGTTGTGGTTGAACGATCGGCTGCTACTCTGCGTGTCGCGGGTTCTATTCCCGCACGGAAAAAATATTTGTATGGCCTATAGCTAATAGTTCCGGATCTGGGTGTCATTGACAAAATACCTATAATAACTAAATGTACACATTCGTGCTGTTTGTTGCTATGGAGTTCGGTTGTATACTCCATATTTTGAAAAATGATGGACCGATTTTGAATAAACTTGCACTAATCCCTAAGTTGAGAGCCAAAATGCTCCTTGTCTGTTGACAATCTCGTGCATGACGATTCTGAAAGAGTTCGTCGCCTTTTTGCGTCCCTTCTGGCGGAGGTTCTGCCGTTCGAAGCAACTCTGGTGCCGTCCATAGAAGTCCTAAGACAAAAGAAAACTCTTATCAATGCCAAGGCATGACAAACGATTTCGATGATAGAATATCACCATAATGTCAAAGTCAAATGTGTTTATTTCAAGTAGGCCATTATGTGGCACTTTTGAAAGTTAAAATTTAAATTTAATAAAAATTGATTCTACCGTGCATTCGGAAATGTCGGTTGTTATGGAGAAGAACGCACAAGAAACTCCATACTTACTCTTTTAAAAAAAAGTTTTATACTATATTTATATAGGTACATACATTAATAAATTCGTATACGTGAGGACGATGTACCCAGCACTACTATACTACACATAAATTCCTTTACTTGATAAATAGGAACATGGTCCTCACGTACTTACAATTAGTGCAAACATAGGTACATTACCTAATTAAACAACAACAGAACAGTGTGCGAGTCAATTTTTAAACAAAAAAAGAAGAAAAAATAAAAATAAAGCGTTACTATAATTATGAATATAATACAAATTAACCATTTTGATTTTGTCTACACCAAAGATAGGCCACAACAGAACAGTGTGCGAGTCAATTTTTAAACAAAAAAAGAAGAAAAAATAAAAATAAAGCGTTACTATAATTATGAATATAATACAAATTAACCATTTTGATTTTGTCCACACCAAAGATAGGCCTATGGAGCAGGACCAGCATGTTTCTAAGCATTCTTATCTTGAATATAATCATCTAATTTGTAATATGCTTGTTTACAAAGTGTGCTTTTAACTATTGTTTTAAATTTTCTTTCATTTAACTTTAATATCTCACAAGGTATTTTGTTATAGAATTTAACACAGTACCCCATGAAAGATGTGTGTACTTTAGCTAATCTATATGATGGTTGATCTAACTTATCTTTATTTCTGGTATTACAATTGTGTCTATAGCCTAAGGTAGTTTTGGCTAATGAAATATAAAGATGCATCACTCTGTAATGCCTACTATTTTCTATTAGCAAGTAAGCAAAAGTTTTTTCGAATAAAGACTTCGACTTCCCGTAATTACGAGTATTTCTTAAATACTAAATTACTTACTGTTTTTAAACTACTTTTTACGAGTATTTCTTAAATACTCGTAATTACGGGAAGTCGAAAAATTATCATTAGGTAACAATTACACACACACACATACAATAATTTTACGTTTTAATTTAAATTTGAAAATATTAAGCTTAAAAAAAATACAATTAATTTTTATGGCTATTTGAGCGATCTAGTGTGTCAAATTCGCATTTTACATACATATCACGGCAGTACTTTGAAACAACCATTCAAAGTCTTCCTATCTTTGTGTCTTGGACAAAAAGGAACAACTCTTGGTTGCTTTTGAGGTGGTCCTGGAACTTTCTCATGTAACATTTCACAAGCTTTTGAAAACATGAAAAACAAAGTTTCAACGTACCGTAAACAGGTGTCCGATTCACATTTGTAATCAATTACTATTGGGCCGATATTCCTTTCTTAATGTATTAGGCACATTGATAACGGGTAAAGGTTCGGGTGCTGAAACGTTTAAAGTAAACACTTTTTCTCTTTCACAAAAAGAACACGGACCCTCGTATATAAAGCATATTTTTTACAACCTATCCCCCGATATCAGAATAAAAAAATATAGAAGTTGATTATTTGTCAAACTCTAGCCTGTCAAACTTTCAGTTTGACACCTTCTTTACACCAAATACTGAATTCCAAAAAACTGAGCCATTGTATTGTAGAGTTAATTTTAAGCGCTCAACAAAACACAAAAAACGTTGACAACAAAAATGAAATTACTAGTTTTTCCCAAAGGATAACCCCGATGGGACAGGTCAACCGAGGCAAATATTGTATAAAACTTTTTTTTTAAAGTGTAAGTATGGAGTTTCTTGTGCGTTCTTCTCCATAACAACCTACATTTCCGAATGCACGGTAGAATTAATTTTTATTAAATGTAAATTTTAACGTTCAAAAGTGCCACATAATGGCCTACTTGAAATAAACACATTTGACTTTGACATTATGGTGATATTCTATCATCGAAATCGTTTGTCATGCCTTGACATTGATAAGAGTTTTCTTTTGTCTTAGGACTTCTATGGAAGGCACCAGAGTTGCTTCGAACGGCAGAACCTCCGCCAGAAGGGACGCAAAAAGGCGACGTCTACTCTTTCGGAATCGTCATGCACGAGATTGTCAACAGACAAGGAGCATTTTGGCTTGTTCCTGGAATTGAAATGGCTGCGAAAGGTGAGTTTTTCTTTAGAAATAAATCCGGATTCTATGACATTAACTATCAAAGGATCTAAGTCCACAATGAAACATCGATGTGAATATGTTCTGACTCCGATTCTCTTTGCAAGACTTGGTAAGAAAACAGGCCAATCAGAGACAATCCGATATCGTATGATAGATTCACATCTGTAACTGTCCCATTGCAGGACAAAGGCAACTGCTCATTTCAGGTTCATAGAATAATATTCCTCTAAAATTTATTTTCAGGAAAAAACATTACTAGTTTGTAGTCCACTTTTATTACAGTCATAGAAAGTGGAACAAAAGCTTTTTGTTCCAGAGACCCAGCCTAAAGAAATATTTCGAATTTTTTCGGCACAAAGCATTTCTTTTATTTCCATTCCTGACAGAGCGGACATGAGGAGCGTAAATAATTTCCGTGATTTATACCAGGTTGTCTCATATTTAACGTAATGGGATTCCGAATTAAACTCACAGTAAATCAAATCGCTAAAATGTTTATCCATCAAATGTTATGAGTGTTTTTATTTCATTCATTTCACGCTAAAAGAAGAAATGGCAGAGGTTCATTATGATGGCTACCTTTTTTTGCAGGGGTTATTTACTCTTTAAACTCTGATTTGTACGCTAAGCTAATGCTTCTCCGAGTAATCTATTTTACAAAAGTAGTTGAAGTAAGATACAATATAATATCTACTAATACAAATCAAGTTTCCACTGACATTTAACGATGTAAATATCAAGAAAAGCTTCAGTAAGGAGATAGGATGATTTCTTTGGAACACCATGTGGTATGCTCACAAATCGTTTAAGTAATTTCTTGGAGTTTCGTCAGTGCGGCAGAGTATTATTATTATTTTATTACAGAAAATATTGGGCATTGTCATAAAAATTACGTTATTGACTAGAATCTCCAATTTTCTCACAGCAATACCACGGTTTAAATGATAATAAAACTGTAGCATTCTGTATTAAACCGTAATACTTTATAGTGTTTTATAACCTCTACTTTATATTTTCAGTAGTGAGAATAAAAATGTTACATTTTAACAGGTCACATAAAAAAAAATTTGAATATGAAATTGAATGTCTTAAGAGTTTCTGGAATACGAGGTATGTATATGACATATTTTATGTGATAATAGGTAACAAAAATAGCTTGAATTTTGTTTATTACGCGTAACGAAATTGAAAGAGCGAGATATTTTCATGAAAAGGCTAATGCTGTGAAAAGCTTTGTTTTGCCATCAAAACACCAAAAATGTACCTACCCTACCTGCCCTACCTGCCCTACCTGCCCTACCTGCCCTACCTGCCCTACCTGCCCTACCTGCCCTACCTGCCCTACCTGCCCTACCTGCCCTACCTGCCCTACCTGCCCTACCTGCCCTACCTGCCCTACCTGCCCTACCTGCCCTACCTGCCCTACCTACCCTACCTACCCTACCTACCCTACCTACCCTACCTACCCTACCTACCCTACCTACCCTACCTACCCTACCTACCCTACCTACCCTACCTACCCTACCTACCCTACCTACCCTACCTACCCTACCTACCCTACCTACCCTACCTACCCTACCTACCCTACCTACCCTACCTACCCTACCTACCCTACCTACCCTACCTACCCTACCTACCCTACCTACCCTACCTACCCTACCTACCCTACCTACCCTACCTACCCTACCTACCCTACCTACCCTACCTACCCTACCTACCCTACCTACCCTACCTACCCTACCTACCCTACCTACCCTACCTACCCTACCTACCCTACCTACCCTACCTACCCTACCTACCCTACCTACCCTACCTACCCTACCTACCCTACCTACCCTACCTACCCTACCTACCCTACCTACCCTACCTACCCTACCTACCCTACCTACCCTACCTACCCTACCTACCCTACCTACCCTACCTACCCTACCTACCCTAACTACCCTACCTACCCTACCTACCCTACCTACCCTACCTACCCTACCTACCCCACCTACCCTACCTACCCTACCTACCCTACCTACCCTACCTACCCTACCTACCCTACCTACCCTACCTACCCTACCTACCCTACCTACCCTACCTACCCTACCTACCCTACCTACCCTACCTACCCTACCTACTGTGGTATTTATTAAAGATCTACTTACGTTTCATAACACTCCACAATCCATCTTCACATCTTTTGATATCGCATCAATTTGTGTAACTCATTTTTATATATATTCTTTGTATTATTACATCTGGAAAGCATATTTAGTTATTTCTGACTGTTTTAAATATCTAAACTTAAATTATATTCGTAATTTATAATTCTTCTTGTAATATTTTTCTACTTTGACGTTTTATCTAACATGACATATGTCTATTTTATTTTCTTAAAGCCATAGACATACCATAGGTACCATGGACTATAATACCTAGACCTTTCCTTAAGCTAGTTGTACATTATTGTAAGGTCAGAGCAGACTGACCCGCCTTTGTAAAGCCGTTTTTATTTCTTTGGTCTTTTTGAGATTTGAATTTGAAATTTAGAAGAAATGGAGATCGAATGAAAAACGGGCTTCATATTTTTTGAGTCTTGGAACTGGTCTGAACGCGGACAGTGGTGGATACTGTGTACTAGAATACGAAGTGTATTTTTCTACTCTTGAACTCTTAAAAACGGTGAATTATCCGCTTATGTAAAAACTATTATTGTTGAAGTGCACCAGTTAATATATATATATTTTGTGTGGTTCCCGAGAGCATTATTTCCTGAGACTTACCCTCAACGGCCATCTCGTGACATCAAAGGCCTCGCTGTTTGGCGTATTGAGCCATAGCCGGCCTCCACACACCTCGGAGTCTACGTATTTACCCGTTTGCCTGATTATCCGTCCTGCTATCTACTCTACTGCCTACCTGACTGATTTCCTGGTTTGACCACCTACCCGTGGTGTCTGCTGACCTGCCTACCTGCCCGATTGCCTGCAAGTCCGTCGTGGTGCCTGCTCACCAGCCTACCTCGGGCATTCCACGACTTCCTGCCCGACCTACGGTTAGCTGCCCACGACGTCTGAAGCCGGCCTAAAGTTTATACTGCTATATCCTTTTATTTAATTTTTTTTATCTTTTTAACTTAATTTTTATTAACGTGGCTTACGTATAGCTCTCCGGCGCTATACGTAACGCTATAGTTTGGCGCCCAACTTTTAAATAATTAGGCGCAACGTTGTTTTTGCGCCCAATTTTATGTACTCACCCCATCACCCACACTCTACTTACTTACTACACTTTTTTTTAACGTGGGCTCGACCTTTCATCATCCTTCTCTAAATTCTAAAAAACATACTTACACAAGTATATGCAAAGGCTAACTTTTGGTTTCTCTTACAGGCCCCATTTCATCATCATTTTCTCTCTTTACACTTTTGATAGAACTTAAACCTATTAGGCAACTTCTTTTTCCCTCCTTATGTTTTCTCTTTGTTTTATTTTTAGAGCGGTATTCCTCTAGAGCGGTCTGCACAACTCAGAAAGCCTTATGTGCAAAGAGCGGTCCCGTAACTCTTTAAAAATAAGCCAAATGCGTGGAGTCTTCTTAAAACCTCTTAATTCCCTTGAATCTTATTCTTAAAGAATGAGGTGTTATTTTAGAGCGGTTTGCATAACTCGGAAAGCCTTATATGCAAAGAGCGGTCCCGTAACTCTTTAAAAATAAGCCAAATGCGTGGAGTCTTCTTTATTTTTATTTTTTTTTTCCCTCTTGTATCCTTCCCTCTCAACCTAGTTCCCTCTCAACCTACTTCCCTCTCAAACCTAGTTCCCTCTCAACCTAGTTCCCTCTCAAACCTAGTTCCCTCTCAACCTAGTTCCCTCTCAACCTAGTTCCCTCTCAAACCTAGTTCCCTCTCAACCTAGTTCCCTCTCAACCTACTTCCCTCTCAAACCTAGTTCCCTCTAAACCTAGTTCCCTCTCAAACCTAGTTCCCTCTCAACCTAGTTCCCTCTCAACCTAGTTCCCTCTTATAGACTTGAGAGTTCCCTCTTATAGACTTGAGTTCTCCTCCTCTTATAGACTTGAGTCCTCCTCCTCTTATAGACTTGAGTCCTCCTCCTCTTATAGACTTGAGTCCTCCTCCTCTTTGAGTTCCTCTTGTTTAATTAAATAGTTTCTTAAAGGGTTTTCAAACAGGTGCGGGTTACGACACCTATTAAAAATAAATAAGCCTTCGTTATATCTTAATAAATATTTCCTTGTGGAGTATACGTCATTGAATGTGAACTATATCCCCTAACGTGTGATTGAATGAGAGTGTTTGACGAAAGTATGAAAGATGTTGTGTGATAGAGCAAGGATTATATTTAAACCTCAAAATTTTCTTCTAGTTGAAAATTTTTCTGGGGTCATCGGGGAAATGTGGTATTTATTAAAGATCTACTTACGTTTCATAACACTCCACAATCCATCTTCACATCTTTTGATATCGCATCAATTTGTGTAACTCATTTTTATATATATTCTTTGTATTATTACATCTGGAAAGCATATTTAGTTATTTCTGACTGTTTTAAATATCTAAACTTAAATTATATTCGTAATTTATAATTCTTCTTGTAATATTTTTCTACTTTGACGTTTTATCTAACATGACATATGTCTATTTTATTTTCTTAAAGCCATAGACATACCATAGGTACCATGGACTATAATACCTAGACCTTTCCTTAAGCTAGTTGTACATTATCGTTTTTATTTCTTTGGTCTTTTTGAGATTTGAATTTGAAATTTAGAAGAAATGGAGATCGAATGAAAAACGGGCTTCATATTTTTTGAGTCTTGGAACTGGTCTGAACGCGGACAGTGGTGGATACTGTGTACTAGAATACGAAGTGTATTTTTCTACTCTTGAACTCTTAAAAACGGTGAATTATCCGCTTATGTAAAAACTATTATTATTATCCGCTTATGTAAAAACTATTATTGTTTGAAGTGCACCAGTTAATATATATATATTTTGTGTGGTTCCCGAGAGCATTATTTCCTGAGACTTACCCTCAACGGCCATCTCGTGACATCAAAGGCCTCGCTGTTTGGCGTATTGAGCCATAGCCGGCCTCCACACACCTCGGAGTCTACGTATTTACCCGTTTGCCTGATTATCCGTCCTGCTATCTACTCTACTGCCTACCTGACTGATTTCCTGGTTTGACCACCTACCCGTGGTGTCTGCTGACCTGCCTACCTGCCCGATTGCCTGCAAGTCCGTCGTGGTGCCTGCTCACCAGCCTACCTCGGGCATTCCACGACTTCCTGCCCGACCTACGGTTAGCTGCCCACGACGTCTGAAGCCGGCCTAAAGTTTATACTGCTATATCCTTTTATTTAATTTTTTTTATCTTTTTAACTTAATTTTTATTAACGTGGCTTACGTATAGCTCTCCGGCGCTATACGTAACGCTACACTACCCTACCTACCCTACCTACCCTACCTACACTACCTACCCTACCTACCCTACCTACCCTACCTACCCTACCTACCCTACCTACCCTACCTACCCTACCTACCCTACCTACCCTACCTACCCTACCTACCCTACCTACCCTACCTACCCTACCTACCCTACCTACCCTACCTACCCTACCTACCCTACCTACCCTACCTACCCTACCTACCCTACCTACCCTACCTACCCTACCTACCCTACCTACCCTACCTACCCTACCTACCCTACCTACCCTACCTACCCTACCTACCCTACCTACCCTACCTACCCTACCTACCCTACCTACCCTACCTACCCTACCTACCCTACCTACCCTACCTACCCTACCTACCCTACCTACCCTACCTACCCTACCTACCCTACCTACCCTACCTACCCTACCTACCCTACCTACCCTACCTACCCTACCTACCCTACCTACCCTACCTACCCTACCTACCCTACCTACCCTACCTACCCTACCTACCCTACCTACCCTACCTACCCTACCTACCCTACCTACCCTACCTACCCTACCTACCCTACCTACCCTACCTACCCTACCTACCCTACCTACCCTACCTACCCTACCTACCCTACCTACCCTACCTACCCTACCTACCCTACCTACCCTACCTACCCTACCTACCCTACCTACCCTACCTACCCTACCTACCCTACCTACCCTACCTACCCTACCTACCCTACCTACCCTACCTACCCTACCTACCCTACCTACCCTACCTACCCTACCTACCCTACCTACCCTACCTACCCTACCTACCCTACCTACCCTACCTACCCTACCTACCCTACCTACCCTACCTACCCTACCTACCCTACCTACCCTATGTCGTTCTCCTGGTTCTAAGCTACCTCCCCACCAATTTTCAGGCAAATCGATTCAGCCGTTCTTGTGTTATAAATAGTGATAACTAACACGTTTTTCTTTTATATGTATAGAAAACAAGACATTTACGCTTTCGTTAACCTCTAGAACAAAATCTTAGAAATTGTTTTCGGAAATATAAACTTTTTTTACACAAAATAAATTTATGAACGCACGCGTAAATGTTAATCATTTGTCATTATTTCTGAACGCACGCATAAATGTCAATCATTACTTATACAGTATAGACAACAAACGTTTGGAAAAAAGCGCGGGAATTGTCGAATTTGGCGGTCGTGATTTTTCTTTCGGATTTTTTAAATAACACAAAACTTTTGAGATTGGAGATAAGTTGTGTAGATTTATGTAGATATTGATTAGGCTAGTTAATTTTATTGTTTGTGTATATAATTCTCTACATTTAGGGTAAGTTTTTTTTCATTTTTATCGTTTTTGTCCGATGGACAATGAACCGCCTGACCCGGGGGGCACAGTCCCCTCGGTTGGGCTTAACATTGTCATTAATAGTGGGTCCAGTATGGACACAGACTCGTCCATAACCAGATCGGAGCGGAAAAGGGCTAGAGCTCCACGCAAAATGTGCAAACATTGTAACAAAAGAAGGAGACATGGTCACTCTACAGGAGTTATTAAAGAATCAGATTGCCATTGCGAAAATGACTCGGTAGTAGTTAATTTGGAAGCCACTCAACGTTCTGTAGATGGTGGTGGTGCTCAAAGTGAAATTCGTTCCACCTCAGAACTTCCCCAGAAAGCGCCACAAGTTGCTAGGGCTTTGTACGAAGCCACGGACCTGTCGCCATATGTTGTACATATTCAAAAAAATATTGATACAGGAAATTCTTCTCAATCGTTACACCCAATTGCATTAGGGCATTTTCTTAAAAAACGTCGCTATAACAATATTGTCAATGGTTCATTAAAACGCATCGGGAGAAATAGAATTTCATTAAGCTTCTCTCGTTACTTAGATGCAAACTCTTTTATAAATGACCCTTTTTTGGTAAAAGAGAAATTAAAGGCATTTGTACCATCTATAAATGTTTGTCGTATGGGTATTATTAAAGGTGTTCCTACCGAATGGTCTCCCGAAGAAATAATAGAAAATGTGACTGTTCCCACTGGATGCGGGAAAGTCATAAAGGCAAGGCGTCTTAACTATAAAGTTCACGAACCGACCCCTGTTTGGAAACCATCCCAAACAGTCGTGCTCACTTTTGATGGTCAAATTTTACCAAAACGTGTGTTTTGTTGTTACAATTCTATGCCAGTAGAATTGTATACATTCCCAACAATTCAATGCTTTAATTGTTGTCATTTTGGTCATACAAAGGTACAATGTAGGTCGAACCCTCAGTGCTTCAAGTGTGGGGAGAGGCATTCTGCTGACACTTGTAGTATTGTAGACGAAAGTGATAGTAAATGCTGTCATTGCGGTGGCATTCACTACGCCATTAACAAAAAATGCCCAGAGTTTGAAAGACAAAAGTCAATAAAGCACTATATGGCCCATAGCTGCGTGTCGTATGCTGAAGCGTCGCTGCTACATCCCCCAATCTCCAAACTATATGCAGATGTGGTAACATCTGCTTCATCAAATAAAAATAATAGCTTTTCTTCTTCACCACCTTTGCCCCATTCACCGAACACTTCAAACAGGAAAACAGTATTCCTAAAACCTCGGGATCCCCCAAAAGTAGCCAAGGGATATGACCGGGCAGCTCATCAATCATTTATAAATAATGAAGTTTCAACATCAGGTAATGGTGTTGCTTTGCATAATAAATCAACAACAAATAATAATGAAAATCAAATTTTTAATTTAATTATCATGTTAATTAATACTTTATCTAAAAATAATATTATTGAACCGTCCAACGTTGCCACTATAATTGATACGCTGTCTAACATAATGAATCTTAACCATAATGGATCCAAATCTATCCAAGATTGTTCAGTGGAACAGTCGCAGCATTGTAAATAAAAAATCTGATCTGTACTATATATTAAATAAATACAATCCCTTTGCAGTCGCTCTCTGTGAGACATGGCTGAAACCAGGTTTCTCTTTTAGAGTTCCTGGCTATGCATGTCTAAGAACAGACAGAACTGATGGGTATGGCGGTGTCGCCATACTTATTAAAAATAACTTGTCTTTTCAGTCTTTTCCTCTTCCAAGTCTCAGTGATGATATATCTGCTGTTGCTGCTATTGTAAATAAAATTTGTATAGTATGTATATATTATTCTCGCCCCACTGTAAATATTCTTTCTGAAATTAATAATCTTTTTACAGTTTTACCTAAACCATTTTTGGTAATGGGCGATTTTAATACACAACATCAGTCCTGGGGCAGTTCTAGTTCCAATTATTATGGGGAAAAGTTATTAGAAATTCTAGACTCAAACAATTTGTGTATTTTAAACACATGTCTTCCAACACGCCAAACAAATCCAGATGAGGGAATAAGTGCTCCTGATCTCTCAATCTGCACACCTGAGTTAGCATCGACATTATCCTGGTCTCCATTACCGTCTTCATATGGTAGTGACCATTTTCCTTTAATTATTTCTTTTCCACATAAAAAACCAGATACTTGTATTCTGACACCACAACCGCGATTAAAATACAGACTTCAAAATGCAGACTGGGATAAATACAAAAATTGTGTAGAAGCAAAAATTTCTGCTTTATCTAATTCCTTACTACATGATCCTCAGTTATTATCTAATGCAATTACAAGAATTTTAATAGAGGTAGCAGATAATACTTTCCCTATTAAGAATGGGGCTAAAGGCAAAATTCCTTCACCACCTTGGTGGGATGCTGAGTGCACTCAGGCAATTAAAATAAGAAAAGAAGCGGAAAAAAATTATTGCCATTCTATGACTCATTACAATTTTGAGATTTACCAAGACGCTGCTCGTGCAACTCGTAAGCTCCTCAGGAAAAAGAAATTTGAAGGTTGGCAAAGATTTTGTGCATCTATCTCTCCAGAAGTTAACGCATCTGTAGTATGGCAGAATATCAGGCGATTCAGGTCAGCATTCAGTAACACAGCAGCCTCAAAACTGCCATTAGAGTTGGCCAATGAGTTCATGGATCATTTGGCTCCTCCGTCGGTTCCAGAACAGAGATCTTTAATGCATTTTCCCTATGTTCCTACTTTGAATTCCGAGTTGAACTCTCTCTTCACATTAAGTGAGTTGAAAGGAGTTCTTTCACACGTTAAGGATTCAGCTCCTGGTGAAGATGGTATACCATATTCATTTATAGCCAATCTGTCTGACTCTGTTCTTTTAATTTATTTAGATCTCATCAATACAGCTTTAATATCTGGCAACATCCCATCAAATTGGAAGTCTCAAACAATTATTCCTATTCTGAAACCAAACAAACCTTCTTCTAAAGTTACTTCTTATCGACCAATTGCACTTTCAACAGTTCTTGCTAAAATTGCTGAACATCTCATAAAGAATCGTTTGGAGTGGTTTTTAGAAAGCAAAAACTTGTTGGCAACATCACAGTTTGGTTTTAGGAAGGGTAAGAGTACGATTGATAGTCTTAGTGTGTTCACGACTGATATTCGCTTAGCCTTTTCTTCAAATAACTCTGTTATTGCTGCCTTCCTGGATATAAGTTCAGCTTATGATAATGTCATAGTATCAGTCCTGGAACAAAAGCTACATTTATTACAAATTCCAAAAATGCTGTCTAATTTCATAATTAATATGCTTTCAGAGAGATCGTTAAATCTAGATATTGAGGGGTGTACATTTACCCGTTTGGTATGGAAAGGTCTCCCTCAGGGTTCTGTACTTAGTCCACTTCTCTATAATATTTACACTTATGATTTAGAATCCTCTCTAAATGGGTCAGTACAAGTCCTTCAATATGCAGATGATTTACTTCTTTATTTATCTGGACATTCTGTTGTGAATATTTGTACTTCCTTAACCTCTTCTTTATGCTTACTGAAGACTTGGTTGGAAACCAATGGTCTACACCTGTCAATTGATAAAAGCAACATAGTCTTATTTACTAGAATGCGTAAGCCTCCAGCAGTTACAGTGACATATGATAATATCTCTATGCCGCTTAAAAATCAAGTAAAATTTTTAGGCCTTGTTTTGGATACACATCTTACAGGCTTACCACACTGTGAGTATATAGCTGCTAAATGTGAACGAAATATCAACATAATTAGATGCCTTGCTGGTGTTTGGTGGGGTGCACATCCCTTTTCATTAAAACTAATGTACAACACCTTGATTAGAAGTGTATTGGACTATGGTACCTTTTTGCTGGAACCAGCTAATGTTGCTGGTCTTAAGAAACTGGAAAGTGTTCAGTCTAAGGCACTTAGAGTAGTTTCAGGTGCAATGAAAAGCAGTCCTATTAATTGTCTTCAGGTGGAATGTGGAGAACCCCCGCTTCATTTACGACGTCAATTTTTAGCTGATAGATTTATGGCTCGATGTTTGCAATTTACATATCATCCTTTGCGAAATACACTTTCCATTCTCTCTAAAGAAGTTACTTCATCCACTTACTGGAGGCACAAAGATACTCCGTGTTTAGTTAAAAGCTTTAGAAAATACAATTTAATTGAAGCTCCTTGCCACCAATCCCAATTTCTTCCTATATATCATTGTAATTACAGTTCATTAATTATGCCACCAAACATTCACTATAACCTTAACATTTACCGAGATGACGTATGTCATAACATTAACTTCAACTTTACTATGGATAGAGACTTCAAGGGCTGTCAGCTCTTGTTTACAGATGCTTCGAAACATGGAAGAAACTCATGTGTGGGAGTAGGTGTATTCCACTCCCAGTATAATGTCGTCCAAAAAATAAAGCTCCCGCCCGAATCATCTGTATTTACGGGCGAATGTTACGGTCTATTCAAAGCTGTCGAATATATACTCATTATGGGCTTACGGAATTCACTCATTTTAACTGATGCAAGGAGTGCCTTACAATCATTGGCCAGATTTCCTTTCTACTCTCATAATTCTATTATTATATTTGAAACACGTGAACTCCTTCATAGATGTTATACTAAGGGATATTCAGTGCATTTTGCGTGGATACCCTCACATTGTGGCATTCTAGGTAATGAGAGAGCAGACCAATTAGCTAATGATGCCGTATTATGTGGAGACGTTTTTCCGTACAAAAATAATTACCAAGATCTGGCTGCTCTGCCTAGGGTTTATCTACAGGAATCCTGGGGTCAGCTTTGGTCAGGGCAACCAGTGAAAGGGAAATTTTATCGTACTATCCAGCCATCCATTCCTGTAAAACCTTGGTTTAGCAAGTACAAGCTAAGCAAAAAGATTACAACCATAATCATACGTATGCGATTGGGTCATGTGTGCACTCCAGCTCATCTTGCCAGGCTTGGCATTGTGCAGAGCCCTGAGTGTGAATGTGGCGCTGAGGTGGGCGATCTGAACCACTTTATTTTTGCCTGCCCCCTTTATGACCATTCCTTACTTTTCCAAAGCCTTGTTTCCCTCCGAGTCCCTTTTCCCACTTCTATCTCATGTATTTTATTTAATTTTAATTTAGATATTTATAAATCCATTGCACTTTTCCTTGTAAATAATGATATAGCTATTTAAAAGTAAATTTTAATATGTATATACATAATTTATTAAATAGTAGTTTAGTGTATAGATCAATAGACGCACCGAGTCGGCCCTTTTATTAGGTCACCTGGTGACAGTTTGCTGTTGTATTATATTCCCTTAGTGAACTGATAAATTGGTTACAATTTATTATTTTTATTTAAACAACTATTCTCCTTTTCGTTTCCAAATTTCCCTTTTTAATATTTTTTATTTCGCGAGTTATCAATTCTTACGTTTTGTTATTAGCAGATTAAATATTGTCAGTGGCAATAAGCACGAATAGTGCAACGCCAAATCCAAAAAAAAAAAAAAAAAAACAAACGTTTGACAGGTATGAAACAAAGGAACATTTATTTAAAATGATTCATCTTTCATAATTATGTATTCGTCGAGTTTTCATTGTTTTAAGATGTATTCTGCGATTCGGGGCGGAGATAAATCCAACGAATGAAATACCATGAAAATTGGTCCAGCAGATCTCGAGTTATAAGTGTTGTAACAAACCCGTCTTTGTTTTATTTATATGGATATACACCCCACGCTTCAGGCAACGTTTCCACGGTGTGTTTCGATTCGATTTTATTATTTAATTTGTTTCATTGCATAACGTATCACGATGTTGTGGCAACAATGCTTTAGATATAGATATGTTGTTATAGCTATAGTAAGCAAAGATTGTTTGCATCAAGTTTGTTCTTAAAATTATGACTTATTTTCCTAGAAATAATCGAGACGGTGATATCAAGTGGTCTCCGCCCGAATACTTCTCACCACCGGTCGTGCGAGGTTGATGATGCCACCGAGCTGATGCGGAGGTGTTGGGCCGAAGATCCTCTAGAAAGAGCTGTCTTCGGTTATTTGAAGGGAGCAATCCGGCGCCTCAACAAGTAATTTATTATGTACATATATATGTCTTCATCTTCTGGTGTAGATGTAATTTTACTTATGCTTTGCTGTGCTTGCAATTTGATTTCCTTTGAGAATTGTTAAAATTTTAGTGTTGGTTGATTTAATGAAAATCACGTTTCAACACCGTACTACTCGTAGAAGGTTATACATATTATATAACTTTATTAATCAAGTATGAACAAAACTAAATTACTATGTCTTGGGATGTGTTTTTTAACCCCCACCGGAAAAAGAGGGGTGTTATAAGTTTCACGTGTGTATCTGTGTCTGTCTGTGGCATCATAGCGCCTAAACAGATGAACCGATTTTGATTTAGTTTTTTTTATATTCGAAAGGTGATTTTGTCGAGTGTTCTTAGCTATGTTTGAATAAAATCGGTTCAGCCGTTCAAAAGTTATGGGCGTTTTACTGTTTGAATCGGGGTGCTTACGCAAGATAAATGTGTCGGGGGTTTTTTAAATTTTGAAATTTTACTTGTTTTAAAGATTAAACGATGTCAAATATAATTTTGGATGCCGAATGAACTGTGATTATGTATGTATGATTCACATTCGATACTTTAAAGAACATGTATCTTGTCACAAATGTGACATCGTTAGCTTCACCGCATATATTTTTACTCAGAGAGAACTTTGTGCGTAACTATAAAACTAATATAACTTTTGGGGCTTTACCCAGAAGTTAGATTACATTTGCAAAATTTTTGCGCTTATGATTTTAATCTGCTGCCATTTTATTATTTCATTTCAAACATTTGCTTTTGGAACTAAGATCTATTCGCAACGAAATTGTTTTAATATTGTATTTTTTTGTCTCTATGGGAAAGAACGTGCAAGAAACTCCACGGCCACTATTTTCAATATTATTCCATTCAAGTTCAATATTATTGTTTTCAAACTACAAATTTACAAGAACCTTAACAGAATACTTTCCACCTGTGAAAGAGTTTTTGACCCGAATACCAAGAAAGATTATTCACGTCAGGTTTATTGTTTGCACCTTCCTATAATTGCATCGTCTAAAATCGTAAACAAGTCAAAAAAAGAAAAATAAAACAATATTTGTACAAAAATCTAAAAGTAGGTAATTTTTAGTACTTCGTCTTCATCAAAATCATTTGCAAGTTTAAAAGTAGATTAGCTATTTAGGATTTGAGTCATAACGCTGTCAAAACATTTTAGGCGACACATTTTTAAAGCTTATCCGCATTAATCATTCTTGAAGTCGTAGATGATCTGCGTATTATAATACAATAGTAGTATAATACCAGATTTTCTTTGAAACTTTTGTTGGTGCCTACATCTATGTACAGTTTAAGGTATTATTATATTTAAGTTTCCTTATTTCTTTCTACACACTGTGTCATCGACTATCATCCAACTTGCCTGTCGCAGGTCTGCTGGAAGAATTTCTACTGAAATAAGCATTACTTTTATGCTCTTTTATCTGTTTTCTTTATTTTCTCGGTTAAGTATGTTGCATAAATAAATAAATTAATATGCTACTTAAATATTACTGTCTAGGTTTTTTTTATTATAGATAGGCTCGCGCTTGACCACTATGATACGTAAATTCACGCCTTTTGCCCACTAATTTCTACGAATGATAAAATAGTTATTTATGCTACGAGTGCGGAAGGTAGGTGATTTCCGATGACTAGCATTTTTAGTCACGAGCGAGTGAAGCGAGTGAGTGGATAAATCGACACAAGTCGGAAATCATCTTACGTACGTGTATCATACAACATTTTACTATGCATTGTGCGAGGAAATAAATAAATAAAATGAAATAAATAAAATGGCGGGCATATTCAAGCGCGTTCAGCATATCCACAGATTAACTAATAGTTCCTCGGGCATATCTACTGCGCATGTGCAAATAGCTGTCACATCGTAACGCAATAATAAGGCACGAGCAAAATATACGTTCTGCCAAACATATTTAATGAATACTTAAAATTTATTTATTGATCAAAATCTAAATCTAGAGTAATTAAAAACGCCTAAAATGAAGTATTAGTTTTATTTTACCTTTTATAATAATATGAATGATAATCTGAATATAACTAATTTGTAAAACTTTTCTCAAATAATAAAAACTCTATGCGTCGGGCTGACGTTGGAGTCAAAAATTTTAAAAATATAGGAAAGTAAAATGCACTAGTGAAAAAAAGTGACACTTTCCGCACAGTTTGGCTGCTTAGAAAACCGCTCTTTTCGAGGACATGCATTGTAAAAAATATAATTATGGCATAGAATAGAATAGAATATGCTTTATTATGCGACAAAAAAAAAAGTTCAACATCTCTTAACCAAAATTGTTATTTGAATAATAAATCAAGAATGAAAAAAGAAAATCAAGAAAAGAAATTATAAGAAAAAAGATAAGAAAAGAAAAAAGAGAAAATAATCAATTCAGTTTTTTTTTATTTATTTGTCAATATAGAATTAAAATTATATTTTGACGTACCGAGACATCTCCGTTCTCTGGCTGTCATTTGTAGAACTTTGATTAAGAGTCATTGCAAGCCAGCAGCCTGAAATCAGACACGTAGTCTTGCCTTGTCTTGGTATCGTGTTACCCAGTTCCTGGTTTGTGGAGGTCAGATAAGTGTATCAAGCTGAATTCGCTTATATTGGAGGCCGACCCAAATATAGTTGGGCAAAGGATAGGCCAGATTGAGTATATTGAGTTACTATATTAATTTGTTGTACTAAAACAAAATGAAAAAGATAAGTAATATGAAGAAGCCACATAATATAAATACGTGTAGCAATAAAAGATAAGATGTAAAAGACTTACAAAACCTTGATTTTGGCCTCAAAAAAATTTGAACTATTGCCAAGTCTACACAAATAAATTGTACGAGCATCGCCACATGATATAACTTGTTTTAGTTTTTACCTGAACAAGCAGACGCTAATTCACCGATTATTTATGTACATTCGCTGACTAGGCTATTACGCCCGCCACAACTCACCTACTTTAGGTATTATATAATTTATTGTTTTGCCTAATAAACTGTCAATCATTAACGGACACATAGCAGTGATTTTATTTCCTGTACACATCCCGTGTGATTCGTCCATCTACATTCTACATCTCAGTGTGCGGAGCTATTGCCCGTACATTTTTGTTCCTTCGAGCCGGATCGCCACTACTGGAGCAAACAGTCCTGCAAGTCGCACAGGTACGAAGTATTTCTACTGACGATAGCGAATCGGTTTGACTGGTCTTCCACAAGCGGATCGCCCCAGTCAGATTGAGAAGGCGCACAATATCGTACAGAGATTCCTTCGGACGGCGATTGCCACAGGAAACATCAACATTTGGTGGTTCGGGAACAACAATACACAACAAATTCAACAGTGAAGTCAACAGGTCTAACGTCCGTCAACAATACGCATACATACCCGTATAACAATTATGGACGCTAGACAACAAGAACTTCTCAAGCGGCAGAGTATCATCGCAGAGGGCATTCGGAAAATTGGTGTCAACTTCGGCAAAGATGGCACTGACCGCAAAACCACAACATACATCCGGGGTAGACTGGATACCCTCCAGGCGCACTGGAACGAGTTCGAGATGAACCATGGCGTATTACAGGGCGCCACGGACCGGACCGATGTATACTACAGTACAAAGGTGTACGACAGAGTCAAGGCGGAATACTCAAGTATACAACATAAGCTGCAAGCATGGTCTACCAGCACTGCGGAACCCGCGTGCTACCAAGGTGAAGAGAGCAAAAACACTGGAGTCCTTTCAAAATCAGACGAGCTCAAAACTCAGCAAGCAACGAACTTCAGAGCCTTCTCCCGGTTCACCAGCAACTTGTGCACTGCTGACATTATTGAGAAATGGGATATAGAAGACAAGTTTCGCACCCTCGAATCTCGATGGAGGGTGATTGACGAAGTACACTGGCAGCTTGACAACATTCTCGTCGGTAGCGACGTTAACTACGAGCTTGAGTTTTCGAAGTATGAAGAAACGTACGAGTGCACAAAGCGAGATCTTAACCGCAAGCTCAACCTCGCTGTCCAACAACGGGACAATGCACCGAGGATCGAAATACCAACATTCTCTGGTAATTACACACAATGGCCGACATTCTTCGACCTATATGTTGCGGCCATTCACAACAACCCGTCCCTCTCGAAGGGGCAGAAGATGCAGCACCTGAAAGGGAAGCTGAAAGGGGAGGCTGAACGCCTTGTGCAACATTTGACTGTTTCCGAAAGCAACTACGACTCCTGCTGGGAAATCCTCCATCATAGGTACAATAACTTACAGCTTCTCTTCACCAAACAAATGCAAGTATTGATGAGTCAACATACGATTCAACATCAAAACGCTTACGACTTGAAGCGCCTACACGACACCAGTCTTGAAACCGTGCACGCGTTGCGTAACTTGGGCATCGACACGACATCATGGGACCCGATTTTGGTGCACATTCTGGCCGGAAAACTGGACACTCAGACCTACTCTGACTACATGGAGGCGAGAAAAAGTCCAAGAGGGCTTCCCAATTTCAAAGAATTCATCCAGTTCATCGAAGGGAAGTTCACGGCGCTAGAATCAGTGGTGAAGAAAACAAGCAAACCAAATAAGCAAACAGATGCAGACACAGGCAGCTCGACTACAGCAGCACAAAGGGATGCGTACAACAGATACAGACGCTACCCCAAAGCAAACCATACAAGCTCCGACAGGAATTGTCCTGTATGCAAAGCAAGTCACATTTTGCTCCACTGTAAAGCGTTTCAAGAGATGACGCCAGACATAAAAATTAGGACAATTGAGCAATTGAACGTTTGCAAAAACTGCATGTATCCGCACAACGGAAAGAAATGCAACTCGCAAAAAAGATGCAAGGTGTGTAACGGCGCACACCACACAACGCTACATGACCTAACACGTGATACTACGTCAGCGACACTGTCGTCAAGTCAACTGACCGACAACGTGACTGACCGCAACTCGCAGCGAAAAACTAATCACGTGTCAGGAAATTTTAACGAAGTTCTTCTAGCGACAGTACAACTTAAAGTCAAAGCCGCAGATGGAACCTACACCGTACTCCGATGTCTTCTAGACCAAGGTTCCCAACTGAACCTTATAACAGAATCGGCTGTGCAACGACTTGGCCTTCCGCGACGCAACCACAACTCAACCGTGTCGGGAATCGGAACATTTTCCAGCCAGAGTAACGGAACCGTTCAGTTAGACTGTAAGTCCCTTTACGGAGATTACGAGTTTTCAACGCCGGCGCTAGTAATGGCCAAACTACTCAACAACCTACCTAACTACTCCTTCGAAAAACAGGATTGGCCTCACATAGAAAATATTAACCTGGCTGACCCACAATTCAACTTATCAAGGCCGATTGACATTTTACTTGATGCCGGAGTATACGGCGATATAGTGATGAGCAGCATAATTCGAGGAAACATATACGCACCTATAGCACAACAAACTAAACTCGGCTGGGTATTAGTTGGAAACACAAATACCTTCAATTGTCATGTCGTGGTAGATACTAACGATATCTCTCGTTTTTGGGAAATTGAAGACATAACGTCAGATGACAAGTCCACGAGTGCTGAGGAGGAGTACTGTGAGAGGCTGTATACTGACACAACAAAAAGACTTGAAGACGGGCGATACGAAGTTAGAATCCCCATGAAGACCAACTTCGAACAAAATTTGGGACGATCAAAGCCTCAAGCAGTCGCGCAATTCAAGCAGTTGGAAAAACGTTGGGCTAGAGACGAAAACCTCGCTTCAAGTTACAAGGCTTTCATCGACGAATACAAAGCTTTACAACATAAAAAGTGCACAGAGCCGGACACACCGAGCTGTTTCCTGCCCCATCATGGAGTAATGAGACCGGACTCAACGACAACCAAGCTCCGAGTGGTTTTCAATGCATCAGCAACCACCAGCACGGGACACAGTCTAAACCAATTGATGGAATGCGGGCCTAACTTACAACAAGACTTACAAGCGATGATTCTACGATGGAGGGCATTTGAATACGTGTATACAGCGGATATCGAGAAATTCTACCGACAAATACGTGTTCAGGAAAAAGACCAACACTTGCAAAAAATCGTGTGGAGGGATTCAGTCACAGAACCGTTACAAGAGATACAACTGACAACAGTAACATATGGCACCAAGTCCGCACCCTTCCTTGCAATGCGAACCATAAAGCAGTTAGTCAAGGATGACGGCGCACAGTACCCTTTGGCGGCGGCTATTCTCTCCAACCAACTATACATGGACGACTTACTAGGCGGATGTCACGACTTCATAACAGCACAGAAAGCTCAACATGAACTAATAACAATGCTGAAAGGTGGTGGGTTCAACTTACGAAAGTGGGCTAGCAACAAAACGCGCCTACTCGAAGGCTTGTCAGATGAATTGATAAGCCAGAAAATGTTCGACTTCAAGGACGCAGACACAAACAAAACGCTAGGCATCACTTGGAACCCGCGCACGGATCAATTTACATACAAACAAATATCACTCTGCAACAAACGTGATGTCAACACAAAACGCACACTACTGTCGGATATATCAAAACTGTATGATCCACTTGGCTGGGTATCACCAGTTACCGTGAAAGCCAAGCTAATCTTTCAACATGCATGGTCGACAACAACGAGCTGGGATGATCAACTCCCAACAAATATACAGCAAGAATGGGAGCAATTCCGCAATCAGCTCGCGCACATTCACGACATATCCATACCACGCTGGGTCGGCTACACTCAACAACCCTTCGAACTACATGGCTTCTGTGATGCATCTGAAAGAGCCTACGGATGCGTCATATATTGCAAGTCCACGGACAAAGAAGGTCAACAGGTGATCAGGCTAGTAGCAGCTAAAACAAAATTAGCCCCACAGAAAAACCCAATTTCCTTGCCACGACTGGAGTTATGTGGTGCAGTACTGCTAGCGCTAGACTCAACGACAACCAAGCTCCGAGTGGTTTTCAATGCATCAGCAACCACCAGCACGGGACACAGTCTAAACCAATTGATGGAATGCGGGCCTAACTTACAACAAGACTTACAAGCGATGATTCTACGATGGAGGGCATTTGAATACGTGTATACAGCGGATATCGAGAAATTCTACCGACAAATACGTGTTCAGGAAAAAGACCAACACTTGCAAAAAATCGTGTGGAGGGATTCAGTCACAGAACCGTTACAAGAGATACAACTGACAACAGTAACATATGGCACCAAGTCCGCACCCTTCCTTGCAATGCGAACCATAAAGCAGTTAGTCAAGGATGACGGCGCACAGTACCCTTTGGCGGCGGCTATTCTCTCCAACCAACTATACATGGACGACTTACTAGGCGGATGTCACGACTTCATAACAGCACAGAAAGCTCAACATGAACTAATAACAATGCTGAAAGGTGGTGGGTTCAACTTACGAAAGTGGGCTAGCAACAAAACGCGCCTACTCGAAGGCTTGTCAGATGAATTGATAAGCCAGAAAATGTTCGACTTCAAGGACGCAGACACAAACAAAACGCTAGGCATCACTTGGAACCCGCGCACGGATCAATTTACATACAAACAAATATCACTCTGCAACAAACGTGATGTCAACACAAAACGCACACTACTGTCGGATATATCAAAACTGTATGATCCACTTGGCTGGGTATCACCAGTTACCGTGAAAGCCAAGCTAATCTTTCAACATGCATGGTCGACAACAACGAGCTGGGATGATCAACTCCCAACAAATATACAGCAAGAATGGGAGCAATTCCGCAATCAGCTCGCGCACATTCACGACATATCCATACCACGCTGGGTCGGCTACACTCAACAACCCTTCGAACTACATGGCTTCTGTGATGCATCTGAAAGAGCCTACGGATGCGTCATATATTGCAAGTCCACGGACAAAGAAGGTCAACAGGTGATCAGGCTAGTAGCAGCTAAAACAAAATTAGCCCCACAGAAAAACCCAATTTCCTTGCCACGACTGGAGTTATGTGGTGCAGTACTGCTAGCACGACTGATCGAAAAAGTGGAAACCTCGATGAACTCACAGACAGTCACCATACATTGCTGGACAGACTCCATGGTGGTACTTGGCTGGCTAAATGGTGACGTGGGTCGCTGGAAGAGTTTCGTAGCCAACAGAGTCACACAGATAACGACAATAACTCCATCCAACTCCTGGAAACATGTCAAGTCCGAAGATAACCCTGCGGACTGCGCAAGCAGAGGAATCTCACCATCAGACTTAATAGGTCACGAACTCTGGTGGAAAGGCCCTTCTTGGCTTCAAAACAACAACATACCCCTACAAGGTATTTTTACAACGAACGAAGAGAAAAGGAAACGAGGTCAAACTTGCGCAATACAAGCAAAACACGCGCCACTCATCGAGCAACTACTGCAAAAATACAGCTCAATGACTTATGCAACCCGAGTCATCAGCTGGCTTATACGATTTATAAATAACTCGCGTGACGCAACAAGAGCCAACCGTAGGTCGCACTTAACTACAGAAGACATAGTGCAAACTCAGAACCTGCTTGTGAAAACTGTACAGAACAATACCTTTGGCGATGAAATAGCGCACCTACACAAACATAACAAGGTACGGGCCACAAGCAAACTGTTGAGTCTGAGCCCAATGCTAGACGACCACGGCATCCTTCGAGTGAGAGGAAGACTTGAACATGCTAAGTTAAACGACTCACAAAAACATCCAATAATTTTACCAAACAACCACAAGCTATCAGAACTCTTGATTGACCAAGCCCACATGAATACTCTCCACGGCGGTGCCAGGCTTACATTGGGACACCTTCGTAACAAGTATTGGATACTAGGCGGCATGAAAACAATCAAGAAGCAACTAAACAAATGTGTCACCTGTCATCGCTATAAAACGCAACGCAGCAATGAAGACCACTTGTTCAATCTGTACAAACAACATACTTCAATAATCGAAGGGGAATACAACCTCCTGAAAAGGAACGAACAAGTAATGAACCGTCAGTTCATCGTCATCAACAAAAGCCTCAGAGACTCGCTGCAACAACTAAAAACCGAACAAGACCAAACTACTTTCCTTACTGCTACTGCACTTGCCGCAAACATGATGGTGGCCAACTTGCGGAGAATACAAGATATGTTGATCAACCTAGTTACAGATCTTCGCCACGGCAAAGTCGACACTCACTTGCTGAAACCCGATGCATTCGAAAAACAGCTGAACATCATATCAGGACAAGTACCAAAAGGATTATCCCTACCCTGTTCAAACAAGTTCAAGTGTATCCGGGAAATGTATAAACTAGCAAGTGTACAAGGAAAACTAACCGAAAATTTTATCATTTTTGAAGTAAAAATCCCGTTAGTAGCAGACGAACAATATGAACTAATCGAAGTCATTCCAATCCGCAACATAAAGGGAGTCTCCATGATTAACATAATACCAACAACTAAATACATAGCCGTTAACTTGAAAATGGACATGATGATACTACTAGATCAACAACATCTTTCATCATGTACACAAGTAAACACAAATCAGCTGTTGCTATGTAACCTTGACTTACCTATATATGGAATAAAAACAGCCACAAAAATGTGCGAAGCAGACATAATTAACAATCGAGGAATATCAAATTGCCGCACTGAGGTATCAAGTTGCAACAATGAATGAAAAAAGCTACACAGTAAGGGGGCTTGGCTATTTACGTGTTGCGAGGAATGCGCTATGCGCATTTTCTGTCCAGCTGGAATTACGTCACAGACACTACAAAATACAGGCATAATCACTTTAGCGACAGGTTGCATAATGCGCGGCGATAGACACCTAATTCATTCGCACTACAATATGCAAAGCACAATGGAATTAGGCAATGAGCAAGAGATCTACATACCAGAGATAAACCTTAACGAACTATTAACAAGCAATAGTCAAATTACAAACATAACTAACATGGAAATGGAAACACATGAAGAACAACTAAAGGATCTTAAGAGAAAAATTGAGCTGGTTAAAAAACAACAGGACATCCAAATGGTCAATTCCGTGGAGGCGGAGCAGCATCACTACGTCCTGTATGGTTTTATGATAACCTGTGCAATAATATTCAGCATATGGGTATACTTTCAAATAAAAGCACGCTGCGTCCGTTTACCTCAAGGAAGCTTAAGAGTAACGCAGGCGCACAAGGAAGAGATTGAGATGGTACCAAGTCATATCCCTAGGGAAAGACAAACAAAGGCAGATCCACAGACACTAGAAGAGGTCATCGGGCATCGTTCTATCAGCAACACGGTGGATCGCGAAACGTCGCCAATATCAGTTAGCGGCGAACGCAGAACAGTCTAATAACTTTCTTTACATACCCCTTCCGATGTCCACTCTGCCTCTCTGCCAGCTGTCATCGGTCGCTCAAATGTCCAGTCTGCCTCTCTGCCAATTTTTGATATTCTATGGCTGTTCTTGTTTTTGGCTTGAAATATGTCAGTAAGGAGGATATTCTCGACAAATCTTGGTTTCATTCGATACTTTAATAGACAATTATGAAAAAAAAATACCCCGCTGGTCTTTGGATCCGCCCAAGACCGTAATATTTATTTATTAAATCTGTGCATCGGGCGGTCGCCATTTTTGACAGCACAAGGGGCCGTGCTCAAACTTTTTGTGATTAAAAATTTAGTTTTTTTATTTTGAGTGGCTGTTGTTTTCTGCTGGAAATACATGGAACGGTAAGTTTTGAACTGTTTTTAATAGTTTTTTTTTGTATTTGGCCTAAATTCCAGCAGATATACGTATTTCAACGAACGCCGTCCGACATTGTTGTTTATTTTTTTCTGCGTGCGAATATTTTATTTTTTATTTCTTATTTTTGCAAATATGACTATATCAAACTGTTGTTATTTACAATGCTACGTTAATTAACAACAGAAATAATGCATTTAATTGTAGTGGTAACGAAACAAATTCGAATAAAAAAAAAACAGCCACCAACTGTCCACCCTGCCAATTTGCATTATTTTTTTTTTGAAAAGTTTGTAATTCTCGTGGGATGAAAAAATGTATCGGGGGGTGTGTAATTTTGATTGATTATTGTGAAATAGGGTGTATTCCTGTAAATAAAATTAAAACTTTATGAAATAATGGTTTATTTTTTTATTTCTATCTCCTTTTATACACGAAACTGGAAAAAAAATCCCTTACACTGACTTTACACAACAATTACCAATACTTACAAGGTAAAACTGGATAAATCCATTTGGAATATGATAGCTTATTTCATAGAGATTGTAACAACATAAGTTTCATACATGGTTCCCATACAAAACTTCCGAGAAATCGACGATTTACTGACACCGCGCCCATAGCGCAAAAGGCGCCAGGGTACCCGGACACATGGGTGATTTTCGGCCTGCCTGGTGGACATCTAAGGGGATACTTTACTTACTTTGGATACTCTATTTTACTTGTTATATTTTGTACTTTTATAGTTGGCAGGATGTACGAGCATCGCCACATGATATAACTTGTTTTAGTTTTTACCTGAACAAGCAGACGCTAATTCACCGATTATTTATGTACATTCGCTGACTAGGCTATTACGCCCGCCACAACTCACCTACTTTAGGTATTATATAATTTATTGTTTTGCCTAATAAACTGTCAATCATTAACGGACACATAGCAGTGATTTTATTTCCTGTACACATCCCGTGTGATTCGTCCATCTACATTCTACATCTCAGTGTGCGGAGCTATTGCCCGTACATAAATTATTATTCAGTACTTAAACTTGAGTCTTGAATTTGTGATGAGGATTCCTAGCCAGTTCTCTCGGTTATTTATTAATTGTTATTACCGTCGATCAATTCATAAGCTATTTGGAACTTAACGTAACATTTATGCTTTATAGTTGTTTTTATAAAATCAAAATCAAAATGTGTTTATTCAATTAGGCCATTAAGCGGCACTTTAGAAAATAAAAATCAAAAATATTTAAAAGTAATATTAATTGATTCTACCGTCCATTCGGTCTTGGGTTTTTACCCCTTGTATTATGTCGTGTGGAGGCTGTATCCAGGTCGAGGATTCGTGGTGGAATTGAAAACTCTTGACTTTCACAATTTATTAATATTTATATTGCAAAGTTGCACACAGAACACGTCGTTACAGTTTTTTATCTTTTTAGGCAAGGGAAGCAGTGTTGCCAATTAACAAAATTAATATTCTTAATGTTACTATTCTTAACATATTGGGGGCCGCGAAATGCAAACCTCAGTTCTAGAAACTATACTCACATAGCCAGTTTTATTTAAACATTTTAAACAAGAAAAATGGCAGTAAGTATATTTAAGTATACATTTTTATAAAACTTACATCTTATAATTAAAAGGTAATACACCGTTTTAATTAATACACACAAATAAAAACTAATAACTAAATTAGACATCTATGCTGGCCTACGAACTTATGACACTAACATCATCTATGCTATATCATCATTATTAAAGGGAAACAAACAAACCTTGGTAATTGACCTAGTATGTTTTCGTTTATTTGATGTCATTACCTCAAATGCTCTTATTTTATTATCATTTCCAGGGAATACTTGAGTTATACGACCCATAGGCCACGAGAGAGGTGGTGTATTGTCATTACGAAGCAATACTAAATCACCAACTTTTACATTAGAACATTCATCTCTCCACTTTGGTCTGTACTGCAGATTGTTGAGATAGTATTTATGCCATGTTTTCCAAAAGGATTGTACAACTATGTTTGTGACATTCCACAGTCTAAGCCTAGAGATTGGAACCTCAGAGATGTCCTGCTCAGGATATGAAACTAGCGCCTTACCCGCTAAAAAATGACCTGGGGTGAGGTACGTGAAATCATCACAGTTTGTTGATTGAGGTACTAAGGGTCTAGAATTTAAAATCGCTTCTATTTGCGTGAAGACAGTACACATCTCCTCATAAGTAAGTACAGTGTTTCCTATTGATCTCTTTAGGTTTATCTTTTAGGTTGCTTAGTGCTTTTAACAGCCGCCTCCCAAAGCCCGCCAAACACTGGAGAATAGCTTGGTATAAAATGAAAATTAATGTTGTTTTGCAAGCCATAACCATTTACCCGTGCTTGATGGTCTTGAGAGCTTATCAGCCTATACAAATTAGTCAAGTGGTTCCTTGCACCCTTGAAATTACTTGCATTATCACAAAATATGTCATGAGGGAGACTCCTCCGCGATGCAAAACGTTTGAAACAGGCAAGAAATGTTGCGGTCGTCATGTCTGATGCCAGTTCTAAATGGACTGCTTTTGTTGTAAAACAAACAAACAGGCATATGTAACCCTTTGTAACTAGAGACCGTCTTACCCTTGATTGTTTTATGTCCAAAGGCCCCGCATAATCAATACCCACCTTTTCAAATGGACGCGCTTGACTTACTCTTTGCTCAGGCAAGGAACCCATCAACTGTTTGGAGGCTTGTGCCTTCAATTTGAAACATGTTACACATTTGTGAACAATTTTTTTTATATGTCTAAGACCATTTATCAACCAATACTTTTCATTTAAAACCGATAGTAATAGCTTAGGGCCAGCATGCATAAGCCTAATGTGCTCACTTTGAATGATCATATTAGTAACACGTGATTCTTTAGGAAGAATAATAGGATGTTTTTGCGTGTATGGAATTGAAGAGTTGTGATCTCATCATCATTAAAATCCTTTTAACATCAACATCGACTGGTACATGACCCGCTGGCATCTACCTTATCCTACCTTATGCATACTGGTAGGTTCTAAGCGTACCTATTTAAATCTTTCGGTGTATAATGATCACCGTCCTGTAATGTCATGTCATGTAATGTCACCGTCCGGTAACCTATCGCAGGCTTAATAAAGGGCCTATTTAGTTTTCGTACTAAAGTTTCCCACACAACACTATTCATTAGAAAAAGACGATCAACAAGTTCAAAACTAAACAAAGTAATAGTAACAATGCTGTTACGGTTTCTTATAATTAATTCAAAGGTAATGCATACCCAACTCATGAAACCTCTTCAAAAACCCATCGCCACATGTTACGCATGAGGTGCGGTCCAGAATTGGTCTTACGAGCAGACATGTTACACTGTCATCAACTATGACGCACAATTCTTAAAGAACTTGGTGATCGGGGAACCTTCTCACAAGTGTCGCGCTTTTTACTCTAAGATCTTGCAACATACCGACTGTTAATATGAGGGGAACAATTAGGCCTGATCATATTTGCTTCTTAATAGCTCGCGTGAAGGACCTTCATGAATAACTCGGATCAATATCGTTTAAACCAGATTATCAACAGTAACCCTTTACTCTCGCTCACAAACTCAGTTTTCATGTACGGAAAACGATCGCGAGATCTACTGCTAATATTACTTTGAAAGTAAGCAAGTGAATTCAGATCTGAAGACGGTGTTTGTAAATCTTTACGCAACATAAGATCTGTTCTGAATACACGTACATGACCAGTACCGTTACTAACCAGATACAATTGCGTTGGCCCAACGATATTACTAACTCGCCTTGCCACTGAAAACGACTAGTTATTCAGTCATTTTGGATATCTTATCTGCTTCTTATGGGATATCTCATCCTAAAGTTCGTATTGAACCAAATATCGAAACTATTACCGCCAATAGGAAACTCATAAACTACTGGTTTTTTACTAAGTGTCTTAATTACCTAGTGATAGTGCTAGATATAACCACTACCAATTCAGTGGTCAAACATGAATACTCTTAAAACTCGATATAGCATCACTTCACTAGAGAACATTCGACCTCACTATCGAAATAAAATGGAAGCGACTCACCGAGTATTCCATTCCAAATTTGCGCGCGCTTGTAACGTTCGGCTACGACCTGCGAATTGCTACCCTGCCGTTCCTCTTAACCTCTCAGATGGTGACACGTCAGCCTTCGCATACAGCATCTGAACCACTAGCCGCTAGCCTTCACGCTCAGCATCTGAATCGCTAGCCTTCAGCAGAGGCTTCAGGCTGCGACACAATATGGTATATGAAACATGAAAAATATTACGAGAGTATATGTTCACACGGTTATCTTAACCATACACAGCTTTGATGGAAATTAACCTGTGCACCGGTGTAGTAACCTAAACCAATCAATCTGCCTAGCCTTTTCCCAACCACACCGGGTCGGCCTCCTGTCCCACCGGATTCAGCCGAGCATCCGTGCCCCACATGGAGCGCCTGCCCATCCGACCTCCACAACCCAACAACTGGGCAACACGGCACCCCTCTGCAAGACTGGTGTCAGATCTCAAGCTTCTGACCACCGCAACGACCGCCAAAGATCATCAAATGACAGCCGGGACAAACGGCCCAACGCGCCCTCCGTGGCACGGAGAAAACCCGCCACGTTGAAATGGTCACCCATCCACGGACCGACCCCGTCAAGCGTCGCCTAACCTTGACGACCGACCAGCGCGGCCGCTACCATTCAGCCACGAGTTTCTAGTAGTAGTAGTTACCTAAACCAGCATGGCAAAATAGGTTATTATGGACACAGAATGTGATTGCAGAGTTCCTGTCCAAAACATGAACCACACATCACAGTTTCCCAAGTGCCCTACCCAGGTATATGGGCTTTAGAGAATCCAATGAATGCCATAGCATATTAAGTCGCAATTAATGAGGCATGGTAGGGTTTTCCACTTTATAGAAAGTTTGGCCCACCGACCACAAAAGAAGAATAATAAGCTTCTTCTCAAACTTAGTTAACTCTTCACTAAATAAAACTACAAAACACACTACAAAACTAATCAAAATATTTCATTTGGAATTATCATAATTTCCAGACTGAAGTATAAGGTAAAGGTACGGTACGGTAAGAGGAACAATAATAGTCAGCCAAGGTCAGTCAAGGGTTATTTACAGTGATAATAGAATAATAACTCTTCAACAACACCAAAACTTGACCATCGATAACTAACATGAAACTATGACCTCACACGGGCCACTCCGACGAACCACTGACCACCATACCGTACACAAAACCAGAATTTTGAATAATGAACACACTTTTCCATAGTCATAACAAAATAAAAACGACTCACCAGATTGGTATATATTGGTATCCATACACACTGATCTTTATGATCAGTGTGTATGGATCTTTTCACATGTCCACACGCTCCTCCTTGTCCCGTCCAGCTCCTTGGTTGTCGCTAGCTTCCTTGCAGCATCGCTCCGGACTGGTTTTTCATTATTCAAGACTGAGGGTAGTCGCAGAAACGAACCATAACTTCTATCTGACACCGCAATTTTTTTGCAAGAATGTAACCGCCATTTTCACTAGCATTATTTTTACGAGTGATCTCATTAGCACGACTGAATCCCAATTCTGATGTCGCATCAAGGCTGGCCGATTGATGTAAACCATCGGAAAGTCAGGATGTATTCCCTTAGGTTAAGACATCGTGTGTGGGCAGGTCGGTGGGTACAATCATGCAAATGAAATCACAGAAGTTATTCGATACACTGGGTTTATTCAAATATTCACAGTTACAATCTTGCTTACTAATATTACGGATCGACACTGATTCTACGACGTGTTAGCTCTACGGCCGTCAGTACTCAACCGCCATATTCGATGTTCCCCACCACGCCAGTGGTTAGAAGAAGCGCGCCAATGCGTAGTTGTTTTGCTTTGACGCCAGATGGCGTGCTTGCGATTTGTTTTAACGTCCGTACTATTGACTAAACCCGACATATATGTAAATTAAATAAAAATTATTTTGTTATGATACTTGTTGGTTTAGAAATATTACTTATACATATTAATATGGTAATGTTAGTACGAGTATAAAATTAAATAAATATTATTTTGTTATGATACTTGTTGGTTTAGAAATATTACTTATACATATTAATATGGTAATGTTAGTACGAGTATTAGGTCGAATTGAAAAGGTTGATAGAATGTCGTAATGTTTGCGTAACAGAATATTGTGGATTAAAATGTATGTATATATTTGGAGAAGCGCCATGTCTTCTATAAAATTGAAATAGTTATTGGATAATATTTTTGTGTTCACCAAAAATCTAAAGGTACATCTAAAATACTGATCGTGCACCAAATATTAGTTGATCTACGAATAAATTATGGTCAAAGAATCAGTCCAAGAGCGAGCGAAGCGAGCTCGGGAACTTAGGGCACCCCGACACGGACAGGTTATGTTCGAACGAGATGACGGGAGCTGAAGTGAGCGAGCAAAGCGAGCGAACTCAGATCCCGTCATCTCGTTCGTGTTAGGTTACTTTTGACCCTGCAGACAGAAATAGGAGCCCCGGGCTACGTCGACTTATATAACCATATTAAGGTGCACATTCAGTATATTTGGTGGAACACAGGCAAAATTAGGTAAATGAAATGGGAATAAATTGAAGTACTTTTAAATACCATCCATAGTTATTTACATAATATTCATATTTTGGATCATTGGATTTTGATCAATGGATTCGTCCAAGAGTTGTAACCATCGAGCTCAGAGATGGCGTTAGCAGTCGCGTTTTGATGAAGTTATCTGCGACGCGATTGGTCGCGTATGCCTCGACTTCGCTCTGTTTGGTGTCGGTAAATGAAAAACGAGTTTTTGAACGGACGTGAACTTTGCTGTAAAAATTCTATAATCCTATATACAAGAGATATTACAAACTGTTCTGTTGCATTTATTAATAGCGCGGCCATGCCTTGTGAGCTTAATTTAGTTGACATTGCGGTTGTTTGTGAACTTTATCTGCTACTCGTCGTTTGGACTGTTCGCCGGCGATTTCACGCAACTCCTGAGTCTTGCTCATGCTCGTAGTCTTCTCTCGAGGAGTGTTAGAAGCGACACTGGTTCGATGATAAGGAGAGTGAGCGCATTTAATACTGCACCTATAAGTTTACAGGGAGCGGTCATTTTTATAGGCATTCCCGAAAAATATTTAGTACGCAAGTACAAAAAAGATGTTGGCTATTTACACGCCACACCAATATTAATAGGGTAATGTTAGTATTAGGTCGAATTGAAAAGGTTGATAGAATGTCGTGGGTGTTAATGTTTGCGTAACAGAATATTGTGGATTAAAAATGTATGTATATTCACACGGGGTTGTTGAAAATGTTTGAGCAAATATTGAAGCTTTTATTCTTCGTTTGTCTGACGTAGGCTTAGATAGGCCACACATTACATGAAATTTTAATACAGACAGCGGTCTCGATGGATTCAAAAAAACGAAATATGGGGTATACTGCAAAATGGAAAGGTTTACACCAAAAGTTCTAATTCATTATGAATCCTTAATAAATATAGGCATAAGTAATAAACAAATTAAGCTAAGGAATGTTATTTTGTTGATAAAAATAAAAAAAACCGGCCAAGTGCGAGTCGGCCTCGCGCACGAAGGGTTTCGTACCATTATCGCAAAAAAATCACGTTTGTTGTATGGGAGCCCCACTTAAATATATATTTTATTCTGTTTTTAGTATTTGTTATTGGGTGGTATTTAATACTTTAACTGTAATTCCCCTTTTTTCAATCAAAATATTCGAAATTACTACCAAAAATACTGAATTGCACACTAAATTTGCTCATCAAATAAATGAATTATACTATACTGCTAGATCTTTAAAGCTTAACTGTTTTACTGAATAACTATCTGTTAACTAAAAGTAAATCTAATAATTCTTCGAGTGCAACAAAATATTTAAGTTTTAAGGGAGGGGGGGAAACTAAACAAAGTCGACGGAGCCCCGCTGCGCAAGGCTCCTATTTCTGTCTGCAGGGTCTAAAGTAACCTAACATGAAGGAGATGACGGGAGCTGAGTTCGCTCGCTTTGCTCGCTCACTTCAGCTCCCGTCATCTCCTTCGAACCTAACCTATCCGTGTCGGGGTGCCCTAAGCTCCCGAGCTCGCTTCGCTCGCTCTTGGACTAATTCACATTTATTTTATATTTAATTGAATAATTTGTGTGCAAATCAGTATTTTTGTTTTACGGTGAGTAATATTGTTTTGCAGTAGGTTATTAGTGGAGATATTTTGTTTGCTTAAATTTCTAAATAGAGGTGCAGTTAAAAATTCCCCTTTGTTATTATAGCAGCAACAGAAATACATCATCTGTGAAAATTTCAACTATCTAGCTATCACAGTTCATGAGATACAGCCTGGTGACAGACAGACAGACGGTGATCGTGGAGTCTTAGTAATAGCGTCCCGTTTTTACTCTTTGGGTACGCAACCCTAAAAACGATGTGGAAACAACAAACCATAGGAGCTGATTGTATGACATAACGTACAGTTAATAAACCGTAAGTAATATTGATTTTAAGTTTGCTGGATTTGGTTTGTGTGACAACACATACATTCCAGACCAGCAGGCCTCAAGGTCTCGTGAGATACCTACGTAGCATCAAGGCAATCTTAGGTTTCCAAGTGAAGTTCACTTCTCCTCAGAATACTTACCACTCCCAAGAGGTGTAATGAAGTGGACCTCATCTAATACATTTTACAACATCATCAGCGTTGAATCACCCACTGCTGGATATAGATCTCTCTTTTTTCTGCCACTCTACCTCATCCAGAAGCTCTATAAAAGTGTCATTCGATGTTAGCGACGGCGATGGTTGAAATGCCAAAATGATCACGATCACGAAACATTTCGATAGCGTTTGACATTACCATTTAATTTCGCATTTTTAGAATCGCTATCGAATTGATAATTATAACATAAAAAAATCATTGCAACAACATTAAAATTATTAAAATAAAGTCAAAAGGTGTTATTACATTGCGTATAAACTAACGTTAGTGAGCGCCCATAACAATGCGTATCCATTAATTCTTTTGTTAATTTGTTTTGAACGACCCTGTTTTCTTTGGTTCAATCTTGGCCACCTACTGTCACAGCATAAGACAGTTGTCCCACCGACGACGATTAGCAAGTAAAGCTAGAAACTAAAAACGAGTTGGCGAGCAGCGAGTAGCGAGTGTGTAGTTGCAATAGTTTCACCGCTCGGCTATGAGCGAGTGTTTATGTGCGACAGGCAATTACTCGCACGACTCGCTCGGAGCGGCCGCACTGTAGGTAGAAATCCTAACAAGCGTTGCACAGAGGGGATCCGGGGTGGTCTTTTGAGAGGTCACGGGGCTTCTTCTACGTGCTGATGGTGATCACCGGGGTAGTTTTAGTGAGGTAAAAATCTTCTCCTTTCTCCAAAAGTCCAGGTGCCTTTTGAAGTTTTCCTCCCCCCCGTAAACAAAAACAAAAAAGAAGGTAGGAATGATACTGCTAGAAATAACACAATGCTGAGCGAGTATAACTTTGAAAGCTCTTGTCGCTGCGACAAACTTGTAACGAGAAAGTACTCGCCGGAAGTGTGAATGGCCAGCGATCAATAATTACTATATGTGTCCCTAATTGACACGGGCTCTTATATATTTTGTACGTTTTTCTTCAGCGAGAAAATAGTCGATAGCTAATCGATTACTCGTCGGCGTCGGGATTAGTGCCTTAGGCCATCCGCCATCTTTAGGTACGTACACCATATTCTTTTGGGTTTTGGGTAAATGTTTGTCACGAACGCAAATGAAAGGGCTGTAAGCCCCCCGGTAATCGTCTATTAAAGAAAACATTTTTTTTTACAAAACATATACAATTTATATTTCTCACATATATGTATATTGCACTGGACTTAAACCAGTCTGTAAATATAATATCTCATTTCTCTTTTGAGGAAAACACGTTAGAAGCTTTTTATGTTCGTTGACAATCTGAGGGGATGCCATTACATGAATATAATCCGCCCGCCCGTCACACCTACTCCTAAACCTTGTCTGTAGAGACAAAAAAGATTTTCTCCAAGGCTCTGGTTAACGTGACAATGCTGTATAATATCCATTTTGGACGAAATTTTGGATTGTTAAAATATTGAGTATTTTTTGAATGATATAAAAACGGGACTGTATAGGGTTCCATACCCCAAAATAAACCCTAAGATCACTTCGTTGTCTATCTGCCAAAATCCTATTTTCAGGAACGTGTGGAATATCAAGTTGAAAGGGTTTTAATCTTCGGCATACAAGGTGGGTTATTTTAACCCCACCCAACACTTTTAAAAGGCGTTGATTGTTTATTAAATCGCAAGCAAATACGTTGATTATCTCAGTAGATGGGCGCTTCAAATAACGTTAGTACACGAGTGGAAAGTGACTTTTAACCCTACGTAGTATGGGACGTCTTAAAAAGATTGTAAAAAGTTGTAAAAAAGTTTGCATACATCAAAAAGATCCAGGGCCACCACAAAAGCAACCAAGAAGGTCTCCGGGATGTTCTTTCTGCTTCAAATGTTATGCCGCGATATGTAAGGAAGTTTTGAATTTAATGTAGCAAAATTGTAGTGAATGTACACTAGACTTAGGTAACGAATAAAACGCTCAAAAAACCATAAAAAACACTTAACATAATTGAGTTCCTGTTAAGAAATATTTTTGTTGATTTCAAGGAAAGTTTACATAATTATGGGTATTTTTTTATAATTTTTGTTTAATTTAATACATTTTTGTGATTTATACGTTATCATCATCATTCATTGTTTCAGCCGAAAGACGTCCACTGTTGAACATAGGCCTCCCCCAGGCGTTGCCACATTGACCGATCCCGTGCGTCTCGCATCCAAGCGCCTTCCCGCTTTATAGACCTACCCAACTGCACCGTTTGTCCCAGGTAGACATAATCGTCTAAAACTCCGAGTTTAGAGTCTCCGATCTTGATACGATCTTGATTGATCATGTAACACCCACTGGTGTTACATGGGCATTCACCATGACCTTGGTTTTGTCCATGTTCATTTTAAGACCCACTTGAGGCTCTGCATGGTCTCAGCCATGACCACTATGTCGTCGGCGGCAAACCGAAGGTGAGTAATGTACTCGCCATTAACGTTGATGCCTAGCCCCCTCCAGCACGGAAACCTGAAGACATCCTCCAACGCAGCAGTGAACAGTTTCGGAGAAATGACGTCTCCCTGTCTCACTTCGCGCCGGAGTATGATTGGTTTCGAGGTCTGATCCTGAAGACGGACTGTCATGGTGTTTTTGTACAAACACTTCAACACCTCAATGTACCGGTAGTCGATCTGGTACCGTTGGAGAAACTGCAGTAGAGCCCAATTCTAGATCGAATCGAAGGCTTTCTCGTAGTCCACAAACGCTAAACAGAGAGGCAGGTTATACCTGCCGCAGCGTATGTATGTGGTTTACGGTGCTAAGGCCTGTTAGAATTTGGCTTGTTTGGGAGCCTGGAAATCGTCAAACCTGCGCGCAAGACGATTCGTGATGACTCTTGAAAACAACTTGAAGACATGGCTAAGAAGTGAGATGGGCCTATAGTTCTGCAGTATATTCGCCTTGTACCTGTGGCGTTTTGCCCTTGACTATGACGGAATCAAACAGCTTCTGAACGGCCTTAAGTACCGGTTTCCCACCCGCCTTCAGAAGTTCGGCCGTGATTTCGACATCACCCGGCGCCTTGTTGTTTTAAGCTGTTTAATCTCGTACAGGCTGACGTGCGGGATATCTTGAGTATAGTGTCGGGTTAAACTAGCTCTTGGGTCATTTGCTAGACTTGCAACGGGCTTGCTGATTGATCTGTACAACTGCCCATAGAATGTCTTGGATCTCCTTCAGAAGCTCCGGTTTCGCGGATACGATCCTGCCATTGTCGGTCTTCAGTTTCTTGAGCTGGCTCTGCTCAATAGCCAGATCCCTTGAAAACACCTTGGAGCCTTTATTTCGCTCAATAGAGTCTTTAATACGCTCGGTATTAAAGCGGCGTTGGTCACGTTTCCAGGATTTTTTGTTGCACCATCGGGGCTCTCGGTTCCACTTCCTGTGTTCACGATTTATGTAGGAGTTCATCATGTGGAGGCCCTCTTTCTCCATAAAACTGAATAGTAGGTGCCCCAGGTGGTCTGATGGTCTTCCTTTCCCTCTCTATCCATCCACATTTATATTCATAACTCTTTTAGCAACATGCGTCTCATCCCTCCTCACCACAACTTTCTATATGACCTTCGTCAGAGCGTCCATTATCATCAGGAAGAGAGGGATTGAGGGCTGACTCTTGTTGCAAGCCGACTGCCACACTGAAGCTGCCAGTGTTGCCCACTGTAGACCGGACTTGGGTACTAGATCAACTGTACATCTCTCGGACCGACTCTACAAGCTTTCTAGGCGCTCCTTTCTTCTTAAGAGCTTTCTTTCTTCTTTTAGTATTCTGAAAGCTATAGCTACTTGATTAATACCTTGCCTCACTTACGTGTTTCAAACTTGGTCCTTAACAAAGAGACAACAAATGAAAATTAGAAGATTCATGACCATAAAACTAAGAGACCGAGTGAAAACCTCGTTGATAAGTTCGAATCCGCTCTGTGACATAAATTGCTTAAAAATAGTAAACCTTACATTTTTAGGACTTTTTCTAGTACAAACTGTTCAACAAGTTTTAATAAATAAGTAAAAGTCTTATCTCGAAGAAAATTGAACAGAATCCAGTCTATAAAACGAAATGAAAATTTATCTTTATGCTAACAAGGATTTATGACTGAAAATCAAGTGCAGTGACAATCAGAACAGTGACCTTGTTATAAACCAACGTGTTAACAATTTATAAACGATAAAACAGTGCATTAAAAGTGTATAAAAAAGAAAGCAAAAGACAAAGTGACTATGAACATTTGAATAGTGGACAAAAAAAAAACTTACCCTCATGAGTCATTTGTAGCCGTTTTGTTTCTTTTGAGTATTGGAACTGTCTAATACTATACACAATTTCAACAGAGTTGACTAAGTTAATTTGGTTCAGTGGCCCAACAGACGACTTCAGTTCACGATCCGTTGAGCGCAAGTTCGAACCCAACTGAGTGGTCGATCGCTTTTTGTGAATTCCAAAATTCGAATTTTATATATATTTCGACGTGTTACTGGCCCATATTACGACTTGCTGTTTGCGATAATTACAAGTTCTATTATCCCTAAACATGAAGAATAACCAGCGCTCTCCACCAACTACGCCCAAAACACAGTTTAGTGCTATGGGCAGTACGGAAACAAGATCGGAACCTGATATCACCACGGCCGTAACCGAGTGCGGCTATGTCAACACTAGCAGGTCTAAGCGTCCGCGCAACAATGTCTCGCCGCAAGGTGAATCGCATGAGAAAAGCCCGCTGGAACTAAGAAAGAAAAAGGAGCAGGACAGTATTATTGCAAAGCAGCTGGCGGACCAGACTAAATTAATTGCTAAGCTGTCATCGGATATAGGTGATATCAAGAAGCAAAACAACCAAATACAGGCGTCCAACACAGAAATCCGTAAGTCGAACGCTGAAATCGTCCAATCAATCGAATTTTTCAACAAGCAATTCGAAGATTTAAAAACGGAGGTTGAAACGTTGAGAAAAGAGCGACATGAACAACAAATATATATTGAAAATTTGGAACAGAAAATAAATTATCTATAGCACAAATCCAGGTCCTCTACCATTGAATTGCGTAACATCCCGCAGGAGGCTGCTGAATCTAGCGCCAGTCTCACAAAAACAGTGTGTAACATTGGCACAATTGTTGGCGTACGTGTCACTGAAACAGAGCTGCGTGATATCTATCGTGTTCCACGGAAGTCTAACAGCTCCACCACGCCACCTCCAATAGTTGCTGAATTTACTCCCGTACAAACTAGGCAGACCTTCATCTCGGCTGTGCGCACGTGCAACAAAATACGAGAAAGAGACGACAAATTAAACACCACAGTTATGGGTATGCCTGGCGATCGTCGACCGGTGTACGTCGCTGAACTTCTGCCACCCAGCACCAAACAGCTGTTCTACCTAGCCAGAGAGTTTGCCACCAAAAATGCCTATAAGTTCTGCTGGATCTCCAATGGTAATATATTTATCCGCAAGAAGGAAGGTGACAAACAAGTCCTCATCAGAACCCAAAAATGTCTCAATCTCACCTCAGAGAATCAAGATAAGGTTATGTGACTCACTCTGAATTTTTCTATGATTTTGCCAGTTTTATTGTTTTGTTTATTGTTGATTTTAGTTCTAATTATGAAAATAACTTGTACATCTAATCAACCATTCTTACATAATTCATACATCAATACCCAACACTCAAGAAAATATTGCATACAAACACAAGCCTATACAAACAAAAAATACAAAATACACACAATGACAAAATGTTTCCTTACTATAATTACTTATTCACACAAAAATATTACCTATAGACCAAACAACGCTAACCCTGAATACGTTATAGGGTAAATACGCTAAATGTCGGCCCCCTAACGTCTTTTCTAACTAGGGATCGCTCTGGCGCCATCAGTTTGCAACAAAAGGATGCTTGTGATGCGGTTTTGGAAAGTTTGTTAAATCTATTTCATCTTTATAGGCATAAGATTGACATTTCTACTAAAAGAAAAAAGTATTAAGGTTTAAATGCATCGAGAACGAAAAAACCCTAAAGTCGGCCGTTCACGGCCCTTGGTCGGTCGCGTTTTTCCCTAATGTCGGTCAGGTATAGGGTGTTTTAAATTAAGACAATGAAAAATATTATTAATATGATTTATTTTGGCAGCAGTCTAATATCACCTAAGTAAACATTTGTATTTGTTTAATAGTAAAGAAATTTTTTGATTTGCACTTAAATAATGTTACTATAATTATAATAAAGTAAAAAAAATATAATAACTAAGTATGTGATAAGAAACTTATCTTCTTTATGATATTAATAAATTATAATAACACATATTCAATTTTGAGAAAATAAGTTTGATAAATAAATTAAATATGACTACCCACAAAATCAATGAAAAAATACAAATGTAACCAGCCTGTATAGTGACGCTGTAATTCGAGGCTGGCCGACATTATGATCTTTAATATTTCTAATGTCGGCCCCTGTTTTGTGTACCTTATTTCTCGAGACTCAACTAATATCACCCCGGCCGGAATTTGACGATTAAACGTAAAATAGATTTATTTGCCTATAAACTTTGCAAATTCTCTTATTAAGCCAATGGAATTGGTAGAATCGGAATTTATAAAACAGACTGCATTTACTTTAAGTCGGCCACGGCCGAGAATCCGGTTTTAAGTCGAAATTGGTATTCTAATGGCGGCCCCCTATTTTTCCCTTAAAACAATACGCAGAACGTTGAGAAAACTATCTCAAAATATAGTAAAACAAACTTTTTAGTGATAACAAAGCTTAAAAACAAAAAAATAAAGGTCTTATCGTTGTAATATCAATCCCCGAAGTGCGGGTATTCACAGCTAGTAAGCTACTTTAGCTGCTAATTTGACGCTGCAACGTCGCAATCGCTATTGACGCTTAGTGTGCGAAGAGTGAGTGACGTAATCGAATAGAAACGGTTTGTACTTAAAGAGTATGAACTAAGGTTGCAATTCGAGTGGCAAAATTGCCACTTAATTACATTTTGAATGAACGCAAGCTGAAAATGTGCAGACGGCCGAACATTGGGGGGTGGCCGACGTTTGGCGTATTTACCCTACTATAAATCTGCCAAATTATTAATAATAATTACTGCCAGCCCGGAGTATTATCTACCTGGTCATTTAAACACTATTCCATTCACCACTATCACTACTCACAATATAGCAATAATTCTGCACTCACTACACTACTCACCTATGAAAATAAACACAGCACCACTACAAGACAACCTGTTTAACTCTAATAGTTTACTGCACTCACTGGCTTTTCTTGCGGAATTACACATGTTTACACTGTTGATCACAATCGTAATATTTAACACTATTTTTTTGTCTTTTTCAATTACTCCAACAAAAATAAATAAACTACATGGCCTCAACTTAAATATCACAAAAAATAACCAATTAGTTAGCATGACTGGAATAGACTATGCAGTCACGTCACACACTGTTGTGTATACCCGCGCAACTTCATTTTTTTTTAATCTTTACCGTCTACCTACATATCATTGGTTCAAGCTCTATTTATGACGCAAACGTAAACAGACAGATGTCCACACCTCCAGATATGATCTGTTTTTGCGCGTACTTATTTAATTAAAAATGATGAATATAGATCAAATTACTTATGAAATGGATAACGTTTCCATTGCTGATTCCTATACCTGTACTCCTGAACAATGCCTGAATTCCACAGAACGGTGCGATCGTAGCCATCGAATTATACACATTAACATTAGGAGCATAAAAAAGAATCTAGACCAAGTTGTCACCATGATAACAGTAACAAAAGTTGATTTTGATTGTATAGTTCTCACTGAATGCTGGTTGCAGGTTTCGGGTGACATCCCTGTATTACCGGGTTATACCTCACACTCCACAAAAAACAACCCGATAAAAAATGACGGAGTTGTAATTTTCGCTAAAAACACAATTAGTTGTACAACGCATGAACCAATGATCTCAGATGCCAACTGCTTGGTATCTTGCTTCGATAATACAGCTATAATCGCTGTGTATCGATCCCCATCCTATCTAAACCTTGCAAACTTTTACTCTACTTTAAGTGAAATAATAAAGTCATTAAATTCCAAAAATAATGTTATGATTATAGGCGATATTAATATTGACATCAAACCCGGTAATACTGATCGTCGTTCGGATGATTATTTAACCTTGACGGCAACCCATGGCCTATTACCTGCCCATACTCTGCCGACAAGGTTGGATAACTGTCTGGACCATGTTATGATGAAAACTAAATCCCCTGCCAGAATTGCCGTCCTGGACACCCACATTACTGATCATCTACCTATTGCCATATTTCTCGATGTAGAAAAACCAGTGAGATCCCGCTCAAAAAACACCTCCCTTCGATATGACTATGAGGCCATTAAAAATGATTTAGATAAACATGATTTCACTCCTATCCTTGATACTACAGACCCTAACCTTGCAACTAATCTTTTGATTGGCGATTTACAGTCTGTCATAACTAAGCATACTGAAATTGTTCGCACTCCCAGTAGGAAAACAGTTATTAAACCTTGGATGACCACTGGTTTAATAAGATGCTTTCGTAACCGAGACAGAATGCACCGTCGGGTTGGAGAGTCTCCCAATGATTTAATGCTAAAGACATCATATACCCGATACTGCAACTTTTGCAATTCTTTACTAAGAAAATTAAAACGGGCCTATGAGAGGACCGAATTTCAAAAAGCTAATAACAATCCGAGAGCTACGTGGAAAGTCATTAAGTCTATTACACATAGCAACAAACAGAAACACCTGCCTAATGCTCTGCTAAAATCCTCTATTGACCCTATCGAGTCAGTAAACAAAGCCAATAAGTATTTTGTAAATGTTGGAAGGGACCTTGCATCAAAATTTGACTGCAGCAATCAAGTCTCGTACACATCTGCTTCCCTGTCTCCAATGGAGTCTCTAGCTATTCCATTGGTTGATGAAACACTTATAATAAGTACAATTAGTAGGCTGCGCAGTGATTGTGCAATGGGATGGGATAACATCCCTTCTAACATTATCAAGCAATCTAGCAGAATTCTGGCTCCTTTCATTGCCCATATTTGCGACTGATCCATCACTTCAGGCATTTTTCCGAAAGCTTTCAAACGTGCAGTAGTCCATCCAGTGTACAAAGGTGGAGCCAAGGACGACGTTTCCAACTATCGGCCAATTTCAGTGCTTAGCTCTTTGTCCAAAGTACTTGAGCGAATCCTCAACACCAATCTGTGTAATTATTTATTAAAAAATAAGCTTATCGCAAACAACCAATACGGTTTTCGCTCAGGAGTCTCCACAGAAGACGCTGTCTCTGATTTGTCAAACACCTTGGTCGACAAGCTGGACAATCGCCTTAAATGCTATGGTGTCTTCCTAGATTTAACCAAGGCTTTTGATACAGTTTCCATTCCCAGACTTTTGGCCAAAATGGAGCACATGGGAATACGTGGTGTGGCCCTAAATATTTTCAAAGATTACCTCACTGGGCGTAGCCAAAGTGTTAAGATTGATTCCATTTTTAGTGACGAAGAATTTATCGGCTACGGCATACCTCAAGGAAGTATTTTGGGACCCACGCTATTTCAAATATATATTAACGATCTCTGTCAATTACCGCTTATTCAATGTGACATTTTTACCTATGCAGATGACACAGCACTGCTGATATGCGATAAGGACTGGGACAAAGCTAAGCTTAGAACTGAACTTACTTTGCGAACTGTTATGAACTGGCTTTCCACTAACCTACTGACGCTCAATATATCCAAGACCAAAGTAATTCAGTATCTACCGCCAAACTTACCTAAACCAACTTCAAATTCGAAAACAATAATTGCACATATTTGTCACGATGCAGGATCTTGCAACTGTACCTGTCTGACTATGGTGCCAAGTATTAAATACTTGGGTGTGCATATCGACGAAAGGTTGGATTGGCGTGTCCACACAGATTCTCTGTGCTCCCGTCTTCGTAAATTTATATATCTGTTTAAGGACCTCAGACACTCGGCTGACATTAAAACGGCCTCTCTTGTGTATCGTTCCCTGTGTGGGGTGGGACTTTTAAAACCGTGATGATTAGGATGGAACGAGCTCAGCGGGCTGTACTCAAAGTGATGTATTTCCGGCAAAGAGACTACCCCACAGCTCAGCTCTACTCCGATGCCAAGGTATTAACGGCGAGACAGCTAAACATTCTCCGCATTGTCTTGCGTCGTCATTCCAAGATGCCATTAGACAGTAATATCGCTAGTCGACATATAGGCTTTCGTATATGTCCGTCAGTTCAATGTCGTTCTGCACTAGCACGACGACACTATGTTGCCCAAAGCTCCCACATTTACAACCGAATAAACAAGATTCTAGCAATATACAGACTAACTGCGCGTAGGGTAAAACATAACCTCAAGTCATGGCTAATGTCTCTCAGATACGAAGAAACTGAGCAGATTTTGATAACGCTCTTGTGACATCAATCCTTTCCTCAGTACATACATTTGATGTAGGTACACACCACACATACACACCACACGCACCCACACACTCACCATAAGGCCCTGCGCAGACGACAGACTATCCGTGACGCACTTTTTAGTCTGTGAAAATAGAACCTATGCAATTATATGCAGTAACGCACACGACGCGCAAAAAGTCCGGCGCACAAAAAATCCGTGTGATTCGGGCAGACCGCACCGCGCCGCGGCGCGCCGCTCCGCACAAAAAGTGTGTGAAAAAAATTGAACGTTTGCTTCAACGCGCGCTAACGCAGACGGCGCACACTTTAGTCGGCAATCTGCATTTGCTAGGGGTGGACGTAACGCACGCGATCTATTATCATGGCGCCAGAGGTCGATGTAACTATGTTAATTCAAGAAATACAAAACAGACCAGCAATTTATGATACTTCTAAGGCAGAATTTCTTCTTCTTTTTCTGTACTTCATGTACAAAATAATACTTCGCGATCTCTGCACGATTTCCATAGCGTCTACGTCCCTATAGCTCTGTCTGCCGACAAAATGATCGAAGATGTGCGTCGTGTGCGTTGAGTCTGTGAAAAATCCGCGACCGACTTTTTGCGCGCCATGCAGATTTTTTGTGCGCCGCAGACTCGATCGCACAAAAAGTGTGCCGTCTGCGCAGGGCCTTACAGTTTATTACTAACAAATCTTTTGTTTTTGTTTTCTGTGTTTTTCTTTACAACTTTGGTTTTAATTTCATTTTGATAACTGTTGCATAAGATTGAACTGTATTTGTTGCCGGGAGAGGGCACTGGCTCCTGTAACACAGGTTAATCACCTAGCACAGGAGTCAGGGACTTCACTGAATTGTATTATGTTTCTTATGTAAATAAAGATATTATTATTATGTCCTTTATTTAATTTAATTTCTTATTTTATACATTTTTAAATATTTTTAAAAAACTCATACATAAAAGAAAAACATTTAAAAATATAAAAAATACAGGCCCACCGGTATCGGGAACAGGGTCCAAGCTACCGGCGGTCAGGGCTCCAGAGAGAGGAACCTCCTAACAATACGAGCCGTGTCCAGCAATACTGCTTTCTGGATCAGGCCCTTGACCCAGCCGCCTAAGATGTTGGTCGAGGCTCGTGGCTATTAAGCCATTGGCCGACACGACAATCGGTACAATGATCGCTGTGTCCACATCCCACATGTCGACAACCTCGCGAGCCAAGTCAAGATACTTGATTTGCTTATCTTTCTCAGCTTTCACGAGGTTCCCGTCATGAGGGACGGTAATGTCAACAATCATTGCACGCCTCTCGATTCGGTCCACCACCACTATATCAGGTTTATTGGCTACAATAGTCCTGTCAGTGATGATGGACCGATCCCAGTACAATGTGATATTGCCATTCTCGAGAACTGGGTCGGGCACATACCTGTAGTACGGCACCTCCGATGCCACAAGAGTGTATTTCAGAGCAAGTTGCTGATGGATAATCCTGGCTACAAGGTTGTGCCTATGCAAGTACTGTTCGTTAGCTAGACGAGAACAACCAGAGATAATGTGGCGGATCGATTCACCCGGCCGGTGACATGCCCAACAGATGTCAACCGTGCCATCCTTCACAATAAATCTCCGGTAGTTATTCGTCATGATAACTTCGTCCATAATTGCACAGAAAAAACCTTCAACCTACCTTATTATTATTATTATGGTTTTTAAACTTCAGTTTCTCAGGTAAGAACCTGGTGTTTTTATAGAATCTCACGGGTGAATCTCAATCTCTCTCTAAGTATTATTATTATTATTATTATAAGGAAAGTAACAAGATCCACGGACGTGATTAAGCAGGTACTCAAACTCAAATGAAGATGGGCAGGACACATCCAGAGGCTGTTACCACACTGATGGGCCTTGATCATAACAAACTGACCCCCCAGACCTGTTAAAAGGAGAAGAGGCAGGCCTTTTAAAAGGTGGAGAGACGAACTTGTCCAAACTGCTGCAAACCTTTGGGCCAGAACAGCTAGAATTCACGACAAATGGAAGCATTTGGAGAAGCTTTTACCGCCTCAGGCGGTCCTTACACTGAAATAGAGACATACAACGGCAATACTACCTCACAATACTAACAAATATTAAGTTAAGTTTTTATTTACATTTTACTAACATACTAACATATTTTAAACCGATGTTTGTATAAACATGATACAACTTCAAACCGGTAGTAAAGAATTAATAAAAGCTTATTATTTTTTATGACTAAAGATGCGATTGTTCGCAACGAAGTTGGAACGCGCTGACGCCAAAAACCTCGGTCTCAAGACGGATGGAACGCGACGGTCGCAAGCGCCGGCGGCGGCCATCTTTTCCTGCACTGGACTATGTTTTTTTACGAAGCTAAGCGCGCGTGTCCGCGCATATTTAACTAATTTTATTTTCATAACGAATATTCTGTAACAACATGTCTAAAACTAATTATAAACGTAAAGCAATCATTAGCAGACTTTAATTGCAAGTTGATCAACCCAACATTTGGAGACCACGACGTGATCAACTTGAAGATGCGACCGCGTGGTGCCAGCCAACGATGAACTGCTGACTGACGACTTGACGAGCAACTTTACTGACGCGGATGGCTGCAACTCCTGTCTGTGCGACGAGCTGATGACCCACCTACCCTGCGGTCCTGTGTAGTGAGTGATTTGGTCTTTTCACAGGGAAGTACGCCCAATTTTGGTAACTATGCTTAACCTACATGTCGTACATTGATAATGCAGCCGATTTCTGTGCACCAGACCTACTATTTTCTCTCGAAATAATTATAATTTCTTATGTACCTATACACTTAAATGACACCTAGGTACCTAACTTGCTAATGATTTCTCATTAGGTAGGTACTACTTAATGACAACTTTGCCTACCTAACTACTTAACTTGCACCCTATGGAGTCAGATTAAATGACAAAAGTTGCTTAGTAAGGAGGTACTTACTAATTAAATGACAAGCAGACCTGCCTTACTAGTAACTCCTTTCTCCTTTTCTTTCACTTTGCTTATGGGACCACCCTGGCATTTTCCAGACAAGCTGTGCTGCCTGCTTCTTGGGTCCCGTTGGAATGCACTGCTTTAAGCTAAAACTGCTGCTACCTGCATCCTGCGCTGTGTAACCTGCTTTGCTTGTGTGTGAGTCGCTGACTGCACGAGCTGTTGTCGTAGCTATTGCGCGACATATACGGTTTGGCTTTATATTCTTAATTTTACATTCGGTATTCAATACCAGCAAAGCTAATTTCTTGACGGTCTGTTCAGTTCTTAAGTGTTCACCATGTCGGTTGAATTGAAACCTCTTATTCAACAACGTGGTACGATAAAGGCTAGAGTAACTATATTTTCTAAATACTTAAATACTGTTAAACTCATACAGTCTTATTACAAAAAACTCAATAAACCTTGGTTTAAACCTGGCCTATCAAGTCCAGGCTTATCTGCAAAACCATGGTCTAAATTTGTTCGTATTACAAAACTTAAAAAAACCCTGGTCTTCTTAGTACCGTCATTTGCACCATTGTCAATATATCAACCACAGATTAAAACAAATATCATTCGTTCACCATAATATCATTCAATTGCAACGTTCCGTATGCCCAGAAAAGAAAACTTTTTAATAATACGATAAGGATTAAATGATGTTTAGGAGTGTTAAAATATTGTCACTTTGTTATTTTGCTTGTATATAAACATTAGTTATTTTATCGATTGCAGTTTTGTTTAGGTTTAAGCACATTACTTAAATTCGTATTAATTACTAATAATACATCTACGTACGTGTAACGAAACGTAACATTCTCGCGCGTTACATGAACATTGAAACCATAACAATAAACAAAACCATTGCTCGTTGAACAAAGTTCATTAGGCTTTGGATTTTTAAGTTCTCCAAGTCTCTATTATAACAATTGCCTCTTTGTTAATAATGCGTTAACATATATTAAGTGTTGTGATGGACCAACAAAAAAAAAACATCTGAGAATTGGAGTACCGAGGAAAAGTAATAAGTCCTCAATATCAATTAAATCCACCATGTTAAGACGGTACCCTGACCAAAAAATCGGCATGAGATATGAGCGTTCCTATTGGTCTAGCGGCACTGGTGGCGCATGAATTACAGTAGTGAATACGCCCAGATTTTAGAATAAAATCTTTATAAAATCGAATTTTGGTCTTTTGAAAAAAATAATTCTACAAAAATGTTCGTTATTAAATTGTCTATCCATTAGTGTTAGTACAAAAAATAATCAATGAACACTTTACGAGGAGATGCATAATATCAATAATTATTTCTCATTTTTATGTTTTTTTGGAAGTAGATTAGTGAAATATATACAACATTTAAAAAAAAACTAAATCTACCATTTTAAAATCAATATTATGTAGAAATTTAATGTATTTTTATTAATTGATATTTCTTTTTAAATAACGAGTAGATAGCTCCTAAAAACAGCACAAAAAACGGCTTGCGAGGCGTTTTGCTCGGGGTACCGCCTTAATATCCATTTTCGGGTAAAAACAACACAACACAATGAAAAAGATTCTGTAACCTAAAAGAAAACTTTGACAGATACGACTTAGACCATCGTTAAACTAGGGGCCGCCGAGGTTTAGCGTTAGACCATGATATGGTCCATGGTTTATCGCTAAACCATTATTTGTAATATCATTTTTATTTAAACCGTGGTTTATAGAGATTTAAACCTGGGTTTTTAGTTAAACCGCTTTTTGTAATAAGACTGATAGAAACTGACAGCATTCCTAAACAAATACTCGTTGAAACTGAAATAAAACTATCAAGATTCAAAGAATTGTTCGAACAGTTTGATGCTTTAAAAACTAAAATTGAGTGTTTGGATCCTGATCAGTTGGAAGAAAATGACTCAATTGAAAACGAATTTTGCTCTAACATTGCTAAAGCTCAACTGTTCATTGAAAGTCTTGCCCCTAGTGAGAAAATACCTGAAATTGGGAACTGTAATTCAATATCAAGCTGTCAGAATCTTAACCAAGATAGCCGCAGCTATAATATTAAGTTGCCTACCATTCAGCTGCCTTCTTTTAATGGAGACTATTTAAATTGGATGGAATTTCGAGACACTTTTGATTCTTTAATCAACAACAATGATACTATTCCAGAAATTAACAAGTTTCATTACCTCCGCTCTTCATTGAAGGAAGGAGCATCTGATATAATCAAGCCAATTGGGTTTACTGCTGCAAATTATAAATTGGCTTGGAATTTACTTACTGAACGGTTTGATAACAATCGGATACTTACTAATAATCATTTAAATGCTATCTTGAATTTTGACACAATATCTAAAGAAAATTACAAGTCACTACGTACTATGATAGATCACTATTCTAAAAATGTTCGGGCCCTATCTTCTTTAAATGATCCGGAATCCCGCTGGGATATTTTACTCGTACATATCATGGTGTCCAAACTAGATGGCGCCACAAGTCGCTTATGGGAGGAACACAGGAGTACTATTGCTGCTGCGCCAACAATCATAGAGTTCTATAATTTCTTGCGAAATCGTGCTGACGTTTTAGAAACCTTACAGTACAGCAAGAATGATGTTGCTACAAAAACTGAAAAACGTACTTACTCTAAAGACAATAAACAAACTAAATCATTTGTTTCTTCTTCAAACACAAATAAAACAAGCTGTGTTGTATGTTCACAAGATCATTTACTATATAAGTGTGATAAATTTAAAGACATGTCATTGGATGCTCGATTTATGGAAGTTAATAAACATAAGCTCTGTCACAACTGTTTGCGTCCTGGTCATTACTCTGCTCACTGCAAACATAATTATTGCAAAATCTGCAACAAAAGACACAATTTACTGCTACATAAACCACAGTCCAATGATGTTAAGACGAACTCACCTGTTAATACTTCTTCTGCAACATCATTTCCTCAAGAAACTAGTTCCTCTCAGACATCTACTATTGCCATGTTTAATCCTGTATCACTCTCTGTGGCAATGCCCAGGCAGATCCTCTTATGTACTGCTCAAGTGGAAATAACTGATAGCCGATCTTCTGAAACACACATTGTGAGAGCATTGTTGGATAATGGAAGCCAGTCTTCATTTATAACTGAAAGAATGCAAAGAAAAATGAATTTGGCTTGTTCTAATATCAATATATCAATTGCTGGTATAAATAATAAGTTAACTAATACTACTAAAAGGTGTAACATAAAACTTAAATCGCGGATTAACTTATTCCATGCGAATGTTTCATGTCTTTTAGTGCCTGATATTACTGGCATGTTGCCCAGCTCAAGGGTTAACACTTCTGAATGGAATCTTCCTAAATCTATAGAACTAGCAGATCCTACCTACTATATGCCCTCTGAAATTGACTTACTGCTAGGAGCTGATATTTATTGGGAAATTGTAAATTCTAAGCAAATTAGGTTAGGGAAAAATAAACCTACACTAATAAAATCTAAACTGGGTTGGCTTGTGTCAGGCCCTACCGGTGTGAGTCCTACTACTACCACTCATTTGAACTTTTCTCAGGAAATCAGGGACTCTCTGGCTAGATTCTGGGAAGTTGAGGATATTCCTGCTCTGCCAACTAAAAATATTAAGTTTTCCATTGAAGAACAATATTGTGAAAACCATTTTATTGAAAACACTGTCCGCCTGACTGATGGGAGATTTTGTGTAAAGCTTCCATTGCGTGAAGACCCCAGTAAGGCTTTAGGGGACTCTTATCTTATTGCTAAAAGGCGCTTCTTTAACTTAGAAAAGAAACTAAATAAATCTAAAACTAAAAATGAATACACTGAATTTATTAAGGAATATCAAAGATTAGGGCACTTATCTGAAGTAAGCCGTCCTAGCTTTGGATATTACATTCCTCACCATGCAGTAATTCGCGAAAGCAGTGAAACCACTCGCTTAAGAGTAGTCTTTGATGCCTCTTGTAAAACCTCTACTAATAAGTCACTAAATGATATCCAATTTGTTGGACCAGTAGTTCAGGACGATTTACTGGCAATTCTGCTCAGGTTCCGTCAATATACCTATGTGGTGACCGGTGACATTGAAAAAATGTATAGGCAGGTTATGGTGAATGAATCACAGCGTTATTTACAGCTTATTCTTTGGAGGGAAGACGAAAGTCAACCACTTAAAACCTTGCAACTCAATACTGTCACATATGGAACAGCTTCAGCTCCCTATCTGAGCACCAGGTGTCTTGTCCAACTCGCAGAGGAGTGTAGTGATGAAGCTGTTGCCAATACTATAAGACATGACTTCTATGTCGATGACCTGAATACCGGTTCAGACTCAAAATCTCTATTAAAGGCTAAAATTTCAGGAGTGATTGCCAAACTTGCTGAAGCCTGTTTCCCTTTGCGTAAATTTAGAACAAATGCACCTGATATTTTTGATAGCATACTTACAACTGACCAATCTCAAGACTTTAGTAAACAATCTTCTGTCTTGGGATTAAAATGGTCACCGATCTCTGATACTTTGCACTACTCAGTCGAAAATAAACCTATTCCTAAGGTTACGAAACGCTCTATACTGTCGAACTCGTGTCGAATATTTGATCCCTTAGGTCTCTTATCTGCCTGCACTATCTTTCATAAAATCTTACTGCAAAAGCTCTGGTTACTTAAAATGGATTGGGATGATGAAATTCCAAAAGAAATTCAAAACTCGTGGATAGAATTCTATAATGAAACGCAACATTTTGCTCACGTTCAGATACCTAGATACATTTTTTGTAATTCTCCTATTTACATAGAGGCTCACTGCTTTACTGATGCTTCACAAAATGCCTATGCTGCATGTGTATATATAAAATCGACTAATAGTTTAGGTGAAGTTAACTGTAACTTATTATGTGCTAAAGCTAAAGTTTCTCCTTTGAAATCGGAAACAATTCCCCGTCTGGAATTGTTAGGCGCTTTACTTGGAGCAAAACTATACTCTAAAGTATTTCACTCTTTAAAAATTTAATTTGCACGCTCAGTATTTTGGACGGACTCAACCATAGTCTTAGGGTGGTTACACACTCCACCTAAAACTCTTAAAACTTATGTAAGTAATCGGATTGAACAGATTCGAGAACTAACTGACATAACTACATGGCGTCATGTACCTTCTGAACATAATCCTGCTGACATGGCGTCCAGGGGCATTCAACCGCGTCTTCTTCATGATAATACTCTTTGGTGGCATGGTCCTTTCTTTCTGACCAAGTCTGAACATGAATGGCCCCAATCTAAATCTACTTCTTCTACTTTACCTGAAACCAAAATAAGTTTAAATGTTAAAACTCTCTCTAGTGACATAATACCCTTTGAAAAATATTCTAAACTACACAAACTACAAAGAATATTCGCTTACATACTAAGATTCATGAATAACATTAAAAAATCAAATACTAAATTAAATGGTGAACTTGTTCTGAGTTAAACAACTCACTGGTACTCCTAGCTAAGGCGTCACAGAGAGAATGCTTTTCAAGGGAAATTCACTCACTTGAAACTTTAGAAAAATTAAATTCTAAGTCACGGATTCTGTCTTTGAACCCTTTTTTGGATCGACACGGTGTCTTACGTGTCGGTGGAAGGATCGACAATGCATCTCACTGTCCTTATGAAAAAAGGCATCCCATATTGCTAGACCCCAAACACACTTTCTCTAAACTTTTATTTGAACAAGAACATCTTCGTCTCCTACACTGTGGCCCTCAGCAACTTTTAAATACTATTCGTGAGCAATTTTGGCCTACAGGTGGGAAAGTATTAGCTGCGACTACTGTCAGAAAGTGTGTTCGTTGTCAGAGATTTAGAGCAAAGCCTTTAGAACCCATAATGGGTAATCTACCGGAATCTCGTGTAACTCCTGCTCCACCATTTGCGACTTGTGGCACTGATTTTGCAGGACCTTTTTTAATCTTAAATAGAAAGGGCCGCGGTGCCAAGACCTCCAAGTGCTATCTATGCATATTTGTTTGTTTCAGCACGAAAGCTGTGCACTTGGAAGTCGTGAGCGACTTAAGTAGCGATGCCTTCATCTTGTGCTTGCGTAGATTCATTTCACGAAGAGGTAAACCTCACACTATATACTGTGATAATGGTAAAAACTTTGTAGGAGCTAGTAACGAACTGAACAGACTGCTCAAGGAGAATGAACGTTCAGTTAGCGACTTCGCGAGCAAAGAGGGTATTTTGTTTAATTTCTCTCCCGTGTATGCACCGCATTTCGGCGGTATCTGGGAAGCAGGAGTCAAGACAGCTAAATATCATCTAAAACGGATAGCGGGTAACTCTAGTTTAACGTTTGAAGAATTATATACTCTGTTTGCGCAGATTGAAGCCATTATGAATTCACGGCCTATTACTTCTATGTCTGCTGATCCTTCTGATCTGTCAGCACTTACACCGGGACACTTCCTTGTGGGCCGACCATTGACCTCACTACCTTCACCCGTTATCCAGAAGGCCAGCATCAATCGATATCAGCTGATTGAGCGCTTGAGACAACACTTCTGGTCCCGTTGGACAAAGGACTACTTATCCACTCTCCAGCAACGCGTCAAGTGGCAGCGTGCACAAGATCATGTTCGTGTTGGCGACCTGGTCTTCATCCTAGACGACCAGCTGCCACCCATGAAATGGCTCATGGGCCGCATCACCAAGCTGTACCCGGGAGCTGACGGCGTATGCAGAGTAGTTGACGTGAAGACTGAGAACGGCGTCATTCATAGGCCCGTCTCAAAACTATCTCTGCTAGATTCCCAAGAGCTCCTTGGGGAACATGTCCCCAAGGGGGGGGAGGATGTTCGCAACGAAGTTGGAACGCGCTGACGCCAAAAACCTCGGTCTCAAGACGGATGGAACGCGACGGTCGCAAGCGCCGGCGGCGGCCATCTTTTACTGCACTGGACTATGTTTTTTTACGAAGCTAAGCGCGCGTGTCCGCGCATATTTAACTAATTTTATTTTCATAACGAATATTCTGTAACAACATGTCTAAAACTAATTATAAACGTAAAGCAATCATTAGCAGACTTTAATTGCAAGTTGATCAACCCAACAGCGATATTAAATTACTTAATTGTCTTGTAACGTTTTAAAACAGACAACATTGTAAGATTATTAAAAGCAATATACAAAATGCTTTAATAATATTATAATAATAGGTTTAATTATTGACCTTATTGTAACATTATTAAAAACAATATACAAAATGCTTTAATAATATTATAATACGTGGGACACTCAGAAAGTTTTGCGAAACTAAAAAAAATTGTTCTATACGTACATATAGTTTTTATTAAATCTTTTCAAAGTACTTTCCACCAGCCTCTATACAAAGATTCATGCGCCTAAACCAGTTTTCAAAACACTTTTCCAGTCCGCCGCAGACACCTCGTTTACAGCCTGCTCGAACGCAGCCAGCGCATCTTCCGGCGACGAAAATTGTATCCCTTTGAGCTGATTTTTTATTTTTGGGAATAAAAAGAAGTCACACGGTGCTAGATCAGGGCTGTAAGGAGGGTGACCCAGGAGTTTGACTGGCGTGCTGTCCAGGAAGTCCCTCGTTTTGAGTGCGGTGTGCGCAGGTGCATTGTCGTGGTGGAGCAGTAGCCCGCGGAGCCCTGTGTTTGGTCGCTTGTTGCTTATAACAGAGAAAACTTCTGGCAAACATTTGGTAGTATACCATTCGGCATTAATGCTTCTTTGATCCCGTAAGGGAATTGATACCAAGTGGCCAGTCAAATTAAAAAAGCTAGCGATCAAAATCTTACCCCCGCTTCTAGATCGCTTCACTTTGGTAGGCGTTGGCTCATTTTGAAACACCCAAACAGTCGACTGGAGCTTGGTTTCTGGGTCGTATTGATAAATCCAGGACTCATCACCTGTAACGATGTCGTAAACACGCCGAGACGAGCCTGCTTCAAATTTGTTAAGCATATCACGGCACCATTCCACCCGGGCCTGCTTCTGAGCATCGGTGAGGTTGTGCGGCACCCAGCGTGATACTATCCTCCTCACGCGAAGATGGCTGTGTAGAATCTCGTGAACGCTTCCCGATCCAATCTTCAATATGTGTTGAATCTCCTGATATGTAATTCGCCTATTGTCTTGGATTAAATTTTTCACTGCTAGCACGTTTTCTTCGGTAACAGCCGTCAAAGGGCGACCGCTTCTTTCGTCATCCCCCAAAGTTGGTCGACCGCGCTTGAATTCGTTATACCAACGATACACGGTTGCCTTGGAAGGGCCTTCATCCATGAATGCCATTTGAAGTCTATCGTACGATTCATCCGGTTTCAGGCGACACTTGAAATCGTATAAAATCATAGCTCTAAAATGTTCCCGGCGCAGATCCATATTTCAGTGAGACACAATACTTTGAATTAACTCGCAAAAAATGTGGAGGGAAATTTTGAAATTGGAACTTACTTATTTTTACTTATAAATAATCATATTTTCGAAAAACATTTTAACTGGCCAGTCTCCCATATATAAAAACTTTTTTTCGCAATACTTTCTGAGGGGCCTGGTAATTGGTATCCCGCCAGGGATACCGCGCCATTTTCTCATATTGGACATGTATTGATACACAGACCCGTTGGTATAAAATATTGTGTACTTAATAAGCTGACTTACCTTTTGTGAACTACAAACAGCTGCTGTACAGCAATTGTACAGGCCAGATATATTATTATAATTCCTGAATCATTAATACTTTGTGAAAGATCGACTACACAAGACTAACGTAAGTTATTTGATATTATAACTTTATTTTTGCCAACAGTTGTGTTGAAACTGTATCTGTATCATATTATGGCCTTTATTCCTAATATGACTAATTGATTTAAGGGCTAGTCTATGTTCTTTGCCTTATTCTTTTTATTTTGATTCTATAATATTGTAAATACTTTATGTGGTTGTAAGAGGCATCGATAAATACTATGAAAGAGTTTCCGTGGAGTTAGTTGACCTTCTTCTCCAGGAAAACTAGTGAGTGGGTGGTAAGCACAGTGAGCTTTCTCAATATGAATTAATTGACAAGCCTTATTTAAATAAATACCTAGTCTTGTCTTTCTGTTTTTATTCATAAAACCCTTCCTTTACACACCACACACATTGGAAATCTGATACACAGTAAATAACCAACAACCTTGACACTAACCTACCTAATCTTGATACTATATTGGTAGATCTGATATTTACTTCCAAAATTCTAATTCGTGTCAGATTAAATACAAATTATATTATTACGATTATACATGACAGACACAACACAATCAACCAAAACAAATTATCGTCAAGCGGAATGAAACATTTGAAAAGTTCTCGTCGATAAGAATTCATCTACGTAGTAAAAACACTTTTCCATAAGAAATTGGAACAATTTATTTTTAAAGACGTTAATACAAATGCAACAGTTTAGGAGAAAATGGATCGGATAATTTTACGATTTTACAAATCGCAAATCAGTCGAGCATTATGTTTGTACGACACACTTGTGTACACCACGTACACTACCTAAGTGTTTTTTTCTGCCCATTTGGTTACATTTTATAACAACTGCCTCTGCATTTCCTCTAAATTCGATGTATTTTATGTATACATTATACTTGTTTTAATGCTGACAATCATGGTAAATTGAAATGTGGCTTAAAGGACATTTTTAAACATTAGTACATAAATTCCGGTTCTAAGAACTCTAGTCGTATGTAGGTCATGGTCTGGTGACAAAATACAATTGAAAATATACAAACAAGTATTAAAGATTAAATTACCTCCTTAAAATACGGCTTACACTCGTATTCCTTTAAAATTCAAAAATATATTCATTGTTTGTTTTCTCATATCACAACTTGAAAGGGTAAGGGAGACACATTCACACATCTCAGCTATTTAGAGACAGTATATTTTCCAGATTTCCATTACGATAGCTCAACCAGGAGTAGGGAGTTATAACCTGTAAACGTGCCAAGTAAAGCCAAGATGTAATCAGTTTCGTTTGGAGATGTATAGGACCTTATTTCACGCACTGACAATGGAAGGTTAATAGGGTTCGCTGTTGGTGCTATTGAATTTAAGGTTTACTGTGTTGTCTTTATCACTAATCTATAAAATATTTATATACTTTTCGTACAGGTATAAAAAAAATCCTGATTAACTGACACATCAACGCCAACGCATAAACCTTTAAACCAAAAAATCTGAAATTTTGTACAAAGTTTATTTTTTTCAACGGATACAGCAAACATCGTAAGTTTGTAATAAATCTTTTGAGATATCTCAAAATACATATTCATCCGAGTTTAATCAAGACAAAACGGTTTACAATCTCACGCGGTTTTTGCAATAACTCGGTGATATCTGCAAGGAACAAGGAAGTTTATTACGAAATTCAAGTTCTAAGGGGGTGAAAAAGGATAGCGAAGATTGTTTTTACTTATGGTCAGATTTGCATAAAACTTTATTTTAATGCTCTTTGACACAGCAAAACAAACAAATACCTCGGCATTTTTTCAAATTCAAATATTAATGGGTGAAAACTAAACACTTATCATGCGCGAGCGAAGCTGTTGGTAAAAGCTTATAGCGATATATGTATTTTCCATCATGGTGTATTAGTTTTAAAAACGGTACATCTTTTTTTTAAATAACTGTCCTCTACTCAGTTGAGTTCCTACAGCACACCAAATAGGTCATTTATGTTTGTTATGGATAGCAAATGTATTAATGAAACTTACTACTGAAAGCTTGATCGTTGGTATGGGCACGTCAAGAGACGTAATGAGGACAATGTGGTGCAAATAGCTCTACGCCTACCGGAACAAAAAAAGTATAGGCCGCCTGCCATTGACCTGGTGGTCCACTATAGAAAGAGACCTCAAGCAAGCCCAATTGCCCGAAAAGACAACCCAAGACAGAATAATTTAGCTCAGGAAAGTGAGGCGACCCGACCCACAATAATGGGACAGGAGAAGGAAGAAGAAGACTACTGCAAGCTTGATGCAGCTTTTGAATAATTGTTTGATCAAATGACGACTTAGTGCTCGTTCACGCAGATCCGTTTTATAGCTCCGCTTTTTCGTATATGCTTTTATTCAGCAATGGCGTAAATAGTTGCATGAGCGGGTTCACACACAAAACAGTATTAAAATACTCATCCGTTTTCTTTGAAACATGGTAGTACACTGACTAAATATGGTGTGAACATTACCCACAGTAGCAACGAATCCGTTAAAAGGGAACTGTCAATGCGGTGTGAACATCACCTCCAGTAGCGTCGGATCCGTTAAAAACAATTCTGGAAATATGGATGTTCTGTGTGAACGTATCCTAAATTATTCTTCAGGGAATAAAGGATAGATGTCGTTACTTTAATAATCGCTCATGTTAATACATCTGAAACTAATTAAAAGTTACCACGATTAGAATAATGATCCTGTCTGTAGATTAATGCCCAATTTCAGAAGTAATAGCCGTTTCATCTGCTTACGAGCTGTTTTATGTGTATCGACAGATTAAATGTAGGTACCTAAGTCCATCAGCTTTATGGGCAATCGACATTTTATTGTACGGATCACTTCTTCGTGTGCCCGATTTTCTTTTACAAAGTCGAAAGCAACGCCTATCTGGCGACTGTGTTGTGGAACACAGTTATTGTGAGTTTTAGGATGGTCAAATCTTATATTATTTACCAATTCATATGTTGTTAATTCAAGAAAAAAAATAGCACATGGTAATCTTCTCTGTTTGAGAAGAGATCTTTGCCTTTGAATTGGGATAGTGATAGGGTTGTGGTAGAAAAATATTTGATTGGTTTGGAGGTATTTATGTGTATTGTGTACATAACTTTTTTGCTATTTTAGACGAAGTTCACAAAGTTCACACTCAATTTTTTAAGGCAAGTCTTTGTTTTCGTCATACTTAATGTAACTAAAACGGAGAACGGGTATACATGTTCCAGATAACATTTTGATAACTATTTAGAACAATCGCCTTCCTCTTGGAATACAGACGGTGCTCGGCGCTGCAGGATTAACCAGATATGGTAAACGATCTGGCTTCAACAACGAAGGTTGCAGTGGCAGGCGGAACAGCAAATCGCGGTTTCGTACCGGCAGACACTAGTGCACATATAGACAGCGCTCTCAATCCAACTACCGCCAGTTTCCACTGTGTTGGTAACACTACAAGTTTGCGGATAATGCCACCAAATACGTTTGACCTTGCAATTTCAAGTCCGAAAACTCAAAGGGTTATGTCTGTAATGACGGCTAATATTTAAAGTTCTTACATATTAAATAAACTTAAATAAATACATGTACAACACACAATGTATAAACATAATACATACTATTTATACCGCGGGAGTCTGGTGGGTGCGAAACGCACAGTATCGATCAGTGAAAACGCTTGGGGGAGGCCTATGCCCAGCAGATGACAGAGTATTTCGGCTGAAATAGTGATGATGATAATGATACTATATAACGCATACCCAAAATCTTAAATATTTTAGATACATATTTTTGCGTCATGTTGACAGGAATGATACTTTATTCCTTTCTTGAAAACCTCGAACTAAGGGCTAACCCGTATAGATTGCGCAAGATTATTCCGAAGGCGGACTGTTCGAATAGTAAATGATCCACCGTAACAACTTCATGAATGGAGAAGAAAACGAAGGAGACGAGATGATGACAAACGACAAGGTTTTCCTCTCGGAACAAGACACTCAAAGCGCTCCCAAGGATTAGGAAGAACAGAAAAGAGTAAAGAAAGATTGTGCGTATCTCGGCGCTGCCGAATAGACAGCCACTTCAACTGGTCTCGAAAGTCCGACACATGGTCGTACTTTCGGCGGCCAAAAATAAAGCGGATGCAGAAATTCTGCAAACGTTCCAGCTTATCAAGGAATTCCTCAGTCGCATCAAGGAAGCATACATCAGCATAGCCAAGAAGAGGGAAGAAGGAGAGACTGAGCAAGAGTAACTTTAGTCGAGAAAGGCAGGAACTTCTGGAGATATTTCAGAGACCGAAACGAGCAAAACACCCTTCTGCTTACTTTTGCAATAAGGACCTGTCAAGATAGATTGTAGTCAAGGAAAACAAGTTTTTTACTTTCTTACGCTATTGCGACGGCATCGTACAAAACAGTAGGGAGAGACTGGTTACACAACAAATTGACGAAATAACTGCCGCCATTAGATAGCTTGTGGTTTTGTTGACAGATATTTTTAAGATCGCATCGATAGCTCCAGTAAACACTTCAAGTTTGAATTGGCGCTAAAGCTGCAGGTCGTCGGCATAGAGATGATAGTGTGAAGATAAGACCTTAGAAGAAGAGGAGAAATGACGCCAGCCTGAGGAACACCCGCAACATGATCGCATCAGGCAGAGGAAGCAATCTCTGATCGAACCAATTGCGAACGACCCCGAAGATAAGAGTTAAACCACGCGATCACAGAAGGAGATATATTAAGTGAAGATAGGATACCTTCATGTCAAAATCAAGATATCCTATCCTCTCTTAATTTATTGCATTAAAAGCACTGCTAAAGTCCAGTAAAGTCAAAGTTAAGGGGCTGTTTTCCATGGCCAGTCAGATGTTGTCAGTTATTTTAAGCCGTGAGAAGGCGCGCCTCAGTTTGTTACACGGAGAGGCGCGCGCAAGCAAATTACTCACACAACTTTAAATGATCATATTTCTACTTTTATAGTCTTATTGCCTTATAATGAATTTATATGAATAAAACAAGGTTTAATAAGTAAGAAACAGAGTATTTTAATTAAAATTATGAATAATATATGTCACTTCTAAAGCAAATAACACATCAAATTATAATTCATATAAATCACAATAAAATCATAGATAACAAAAACTTAAAAAAATACTCTTCCATGAGATCACACGAGTGTAACTTTCGAAACACATTATGTCATATTATGTTCCGTGCAGAGTAATTGCTTGCACAAAGTGCAAAGGCGCGTGATGAGCAAATTACCGCACGATGGTACGCGGCTTCCACAAGCGCTTCGCTCCGCGGTCGCAACAGAACAGAACTGATACGCATGAGAGTTGCGTCAAGGGGGAAGGGATAAATAATTAAGAAGGTACCTAGGCGTTTCAGACGTTAGGGCGTTGCTATCACCGTGTGCATTCGCGCAGCGGAATGTTGTTGAATTTAAAGATATTAATTATGCAGATATTTAGTGTATGACGTCGTATAATTGTGTATGGTAAAAAAAAAATTGTGTACGCAGCCATTGTGGAGAAATTCACCAAAAACTGATTCCGCTGGGCGAACGTTGTCCTGGCGGAACTTATTTTAATCCATAGACTTTAGAAGAAAAGAGGTGTGTCCAAAAATTAGTGTGTATTTGTGTGTAATTGTGTATGTATGAATAAAATGAGTGCATGCATAAACTTCGGAGAAATTCAAGTTTCCGCTACGCGAACGTTTGGCCATTAGCTAGTTTTCATATAAAGCGCTTACATAGAGAGCTGTAGATTTTTACATACGTTGTTTTGAATTTGTTTATATTTGTTTAAAAAACAGATTTAGAAAAAATCGTAGGGCTTAAAAGATAAAAATATAAACGTAAAATACACTTAATAGGTCTTAGTTCTTAAAGTATGCACTTTGGGGTCTAGATTTTCACGTTTATACAAACCTTGTAAGTATCTGAAACATGTTGCCAAGTATCAATGATGTTCCGTTAGTAATTAAAGAGTTAAAGGACAATTTTACCATGAATAGATCACTGTTTACAAAACAGTCAAATATCACGACGTTCTAAAGGAATTGCATGGTAAAATGTATGCCAAAAATTAGTTTATTCATTCAACTATTCACATGCAAAATTTCATGTCATTAAATTTAGTAATTAAAGAAATCAATTAAAATACTGACGAAGCATCGAAAACCTACATAACCCGACCAAGTTCGGATAGCTACAAAAAAGCGTCCATGCAATATATTTAGGTAACATCCCAAAATTTACCGTATAATACCGGTATTGAATTGGTATAGGTGATAACACAATTGTTGTTTCGATATAATTTAAAGGTCATTTATTTTTGTACACCAAATTTTTGTTCAATTGTTCTGATTTTTCAGCTCCAGAATTGACTGGAATAATTCCGGAGTTCCGATAGGTATTCACATTTTTTAAAAGTTAATATTTTGATTTAATTATATTCTTGTGAACGCACGTAATTTAACGTCTGTGGAATATTCCACAAACTGCTAGTCGAACAGGACGCGCGCGGCTTCCCGCTTGAAACGGTACTTCCATCCTAGAAGAAAAGAGAGGGCAATAATATGTTTTCATTGGCCGCGGCCCGCGCGTATTCGTTTTTGCTGTTGAACTTGAACCTGATTTTGTTTTTTATCCCCAGTCACAAACAAATGTGCAGTCAAGGACAATGTGCGTATGCGCTGTTGTTTTGCTATGCATCGCCAATTCTCGATAATAATAATATTGACAAAGTGTGTTATTAATGTTATAGTGTAACAGTGAAGCTTAACATAATTATGTAGTAGGAATATTGAGTCAGTGATAGTGAGAAGCTGATCACAGATATAAGGTAAGATTTTATAATAAATTAATAACTATACACTTATTCATTTACGTAGTTTATGAGGCATATAAATTATAATAATTGTGTTACGTTAACATTGGACAGACACCATAAACCCAAGTTAATATCTACAGATTGATCTAATTCTATTTAGAATTTAAATTCATAATAATAAATTATACTAGACATATTATAATGGCTTTTTCACTGTTCGTGCTGTGCGTCTGTGGAACTCACTCATTCGTTACGCGATAGGCCTTCGTTGGTAGTTTTGGAACATTTTTTGTCAATATAAACTGTAGTTTAAGTATATATTTATAAGTATGTATCATTTGAGTATATATTATGTTTATGTATTTGTTATTTGTTTAATTTCTATCTGTAGTTTATTTTATGTAGGTACCTATAATATTATAATTAGAGTAGTTTATCTTTTTTTTCCCCCCTTTCTTACTATGTACACTTGTTTTCTGTCCTGTTAAGAACTATCTCTCTTTCGCTCTAGGTTTGCTGTCAGAGAACTCATTAATGAGTTAAGCTCGCCTTTGTACATTATATTTTTTTATTGTAAAATTTATGTATTATTTTGGTGTGTACCTTAAAGTATAATAGTAATAGTAGTAATATATTATAATAAAATCGTAACCAAGTAGATGTTTTTCCTGGTTAAAGACAAACTACTGAATAGAAAATTACAGAATAACTACTGAATTAACTAAACGACCGACTAGATTGTAACGAAATGTTGAAAATAAATATTGTTATTGAATAATCACCTTATATTTATTACCAATATGCAAAATACCTACCCTACACTACCCTACACTACCCTACCCTACACTACCCTACCCTACACTACACTACCCTACACTACCCTACACTACCCTACCCTACCCTACCCTATGTCCTTCTCCTGGTTCTAAGCTACCTCCCTGCCAATTTTCAGCTAAATCGATTCAGCCGTTCTTGAGTTATAAGTGAAGTAACTAACACGACTTTCTTTTATATATATAAATTTCGCCTGTGGGTGTGTTGATAAAAAGTAGCCAATGTCCTTCCCCAGGCTTCAGATTATCCATATCAAATTTCATCACAAACAGAACAGCACATCCATGAAACATACAATAACACTGATTAACAAACGGGACCAACAAAGCTAACTTTCATTTACTGTTCGTGTCAGTCAAGGATTAGTATGTAACGTTATTGAATTTATTGAAATGAATTACTTCGTTCGGCAGCAGCGAGCAAAACTGAACTGAAAGGATTAGAATACCTATATTACTGTAAAGTTTCATCCAAATCCGTTTAGTAGTTTTTGCGTGTAAGAGTAACAAACATACATACATCCTCACAAACATTCGTATTTATAATATTAGTAGGATGTTACTACTAAAAATATACTAATTAAAATAAATAAATATGCTTATTGTATGGATTAATAAAACGCTTCGAAAATCGAATTTGCTGTAGAGAAAGTACGCATAATGAACACAACCGTCAACGACGTCTGCCCTCACACGTCTGCCCGCGTTCGGGTCGCTCACTTAGCAATGCCATGACGCGTCATTACTTGGTTCACATCGCCCCTCCCTCCGCTCCCTCGCTTTAGGGTCAGCGCAGACAGAGAGGAATAATCCCCGCGCGGTCTCGGTCATTTTCTTTACGGATCACATACGATGCCCGCGTATCTTCGAGGACGCGGGAGCATTTTTTTTCAGGTTCAAGCATTTATGCACTTTATTGAAATAATTTTAACGTTTATTTTCAAGTGCGTTAATAAAATCCTCTCCGCTGCGCTCCGTTCTGTCTGCGCTGAGCTTTACACGCCGCGCATATTGATGATCATCGTGATAACTTTTAAAACATGCGATCAAAATACTTAGTGTAAAAGACAAAGTTTATCTACATTAAATATTTAAAGCGACAGATGTGTCGATTTTGATATAAGTTTGATAAATAGTCTAAAATGTGCATTGTAAAAAAGTATTCAATTTGATTGTATTTAATGTTCACTATTTTGGTCATAGTGGCTTTCACATAAAAGGTTGATATATGCTGTCGCGAACTTTTATTTAGAATTATTTAAGACAAACAATCCTACGGAACATTATATTAGTGTATCTCCAACGGTTTAGGCAGCGCACGTGCAGATAGCTCTCAGAGGGCAGATTTTTTTCTCACTTACTTGATATTTATCGTTATATTATGTCAAAATTACAAAAAATCTTTGTAAATTGTAGCCTGTGTTTTATTCTGACGTATAACCTATCAATCAATCAATATTTCATTTATTTTCTCTTTACAATGGTTGCCTTAAAATTAACATTACAATCAATGCTTAATCTATAATACACCATTGCAAGAGACTGGTGCCTGAAGTAGGTTTTTCAAGAAAAACCTGTGTTACAGGTCACCAGGCCCCCACAAGAAATGTAGTTCAGTTGTAGATCCACAAGTGATAATACGAATGATGAATATGAAAATGAGCAAAATAATAATTAGATAAACACTATATATATCTATAAATTATAGAAGTGACGGTAAATGCGAATTGTGTAATTTGTTATGTTAGTATAAAGTTATGTTATTGTAAACTTATGTTACTGTAAAGTTTCATCCAAATCCATTTCGTAGTTTTTCCGTGAAAGAGTAACAAACATACAAATATACAACCATCCCTCCTCACAAACTGTCCCATTTATAATATTAGAAGGATAGGATGGACGTAAAAAGCGTCTTATTGAAAAGTACCTATTTTTGTTTTTTTCCTCTAAGAATTTCGTTATAGTTATCATGGCGTATATTTTCTTTACCCCACGGCAGTACTATGAATGAACTATTTCGTTCTTAGATTTTCATTGCTCGGACGAGTTTAATTTGATCAATCGACTCCTCGAGGAACTGACAAGTCACAATCCAATTAGTTTCTTACTACGCAGAGCTCTCAGAAATCTTCACAATTGAATCTGACACTAAGAGCGATGACAAAACCAAAAGAGATAGGTGTCTACTACAGCACTTATCGAAGACTTAAATAAGCTTTAATGAAAAAGGGAATTGCCGGTTCAGTGATTTTTTGTTAAGAGTCTAATTGGGCGGAATGTTTTTTGAAGTTTTTAAATGAAATTGTTTTTTTTAGGCATATAAAGTTTTAGAGAATAATAGAATAATATATTTTAGTTTTAAGAACATTTTTGATTCGTACAATTTAGGGACTCAACTAGCTTTTTTGTACTTGTACATATTCTTATCAATCATCACTACGTATTATAAATAAAGTTTCCCGCCGCGTCTGTTCGTGACAAACTCAGAAACCACTAAACGGATTTTTCATGCGGTTTTCACCAATAGAAAGAGTGAGAAACGAGGCAGGTTTTTGTCACGGGTAAAGCCGGGGTCGGTCACTAGTACCAAATAAAATATAATAGCCGCAAAAAGCTAGCAAATTATTTATTGTGGCGATTGTTTTTATATATAGTAATTTGTTTATTCTAATTTTATCAGAATGATGGTGGTCTCCATATAGACCAGGTGCGCAGTACTCATTACCGGCGTGTGTATATGACTAGATGTATGAATGTGAGTGAAGCAAAAGAAGTATGTAAGGATCGTAGCAGGTGGCGTTCTGTAGTTTCTGCCTACCCCCAAGGAAAAAAAGAGTGAGTTTATGTATGTAATTTTTATCAAATAGAACAGTCGTGTTATTTTTTTTGGGATAATCTCACCCGCACTATTCCCAAGCCACTGCAACTCCTTAAAGCCAGAATCGACAGTGGCGACCACCAGAAAAGCGCCGAGGCGATGAAGCTCGACGAAGTTCCGGAGAATGAATTTAACTGTCTTGGATCCCGCAATGAAATTAATCAGAAAAGAATAACGGAGGAGTAGGAAAAAATATAAATTTCCACTTCCCTCCATATCAAGCAGGAGACAGAACAAAAAAGGCCAATAGGCCACAAAGGGTCGTTTTCAACTGGGATAAGCCTAGGAAAAAAATTGGGATTAATATTAAACATAATATAATATATAACAAGCCAATAGGTAACTTATTAGCTACTTGCTTTTTACTAGGTGGGTCGTAATTACCTAGTGATGGTGCTAGGTATAACCACTACCAACCAATTCAGAGTTCCAACATGAACACTCTTAAACTCGAAATAGCATCTCATCACTAGAGAACATTCGACTTCACTATTGAAATAAAATAGAAGCGACTCACCGAGTATTCCATTCGCTCGTTACGTTCAGCTACGACCTGCGAACTGCTAGCTTGCCGTTCCTCTTACCCTCTAAGATGTTGACACGTCAACCTTCGCGTCAGCATCTGAATCGCTAGCCGCTAGCAGAGACTCCATTGCGACACAATATAGTATCTGAAACATGAAAAACACTACGAGAATACTTGTTCACACGGTTATCTTAACCATACACAGCTTTGATGGAAATTAACCGGTGCACTGGTGTAGTAACCTAAACCAATCAATCTGCCTAGCCTTTTCCCAACTACATTGGGGTCGGCTTCCAGTCCTACCGGATTCAGCTGAGTACCAGTGTTTTACATGGAGCGACTGCCCATTCGACCTCCACAACCCAGTAACTGGGTAACTTGATACCCCTTGGCAAGACCGGTGCCAGCAGATCTCAGGCTTCTGACTACCCGTAACGACTGTCAAAGATCTTCAAATGACAGCCGGGACCACCGGCTTAACGTGCTTTCCGAGGCACGGAGGAAACCCGGTATGTTGATATGGTCACCCATCCACGGACCGACCTCGTCAAGCGTTGCTTAACCTTGATGATCGACCAGTGCGGCTGTTATTATTTAGCCACGAGCTTCTAGTAGTAGTAGTAACTTAAACCTGCAAAATGTGTTATTATGGACACCGAATGGTAGTGCAAAGTCCCTGTCCAAAACATGAACCACACATCACAGTTTCCCAAGTGCCCTACCCAGGTATATGGGCTTTAGAGAATCCAATGAATGCCATAGCATTTAAAGTCGCAATTAATGCGGCATGGTAGGGTTTTCCACTTTTTCAGAAAGTTGGCCCACCGACCACAAAAGAAGAATAATAAGCTTCTTCTCAAACTTAGTTAACTCTCACTAAATAAAACTACAAAACACTACAAAACTAATCAAAATATTTCATTTGGAATTATCATAATTTGTATATGGTAAAGGTACGGTACGGTAAAAGAAACAATAATAGTCAGCCAAGGTCAGTCAAGGGTTATTTCCAGTGATAATAGAATAATAACCCTTCAACAACACCAAAACTTGACCATCGATAATTAACATGAAACTATGAGCTGACACGGGCCACCCCGACGAACCACTGACCACCATACCGTACACAAAACCAGAATTTTGAATAATGAACACACTTTTTCATAGTCATAACAAAATGAAAACGACTCACCAGATTGGCATAAAGATCAGAGCGTATGGATCTTTCCACACGTGCACACGCTCCTCCTTGACCTGTCCAGCTCTTTGGTTGTTACTAGCCTCCTTGCTGCTCCGCTCCAGACTGGTTTTTTATTATTCAAGACTGAGGGTAGTCTCAACTGACACCACGATTTTTTTTTTGCAAGAATGTAACCACAATTTTCACTAGCATTGTTTTTACGTGTGATCTCATTAGCACGACCGAATCCCAATTCTGATGTCGCATCAAGGCTGGCCGATAGATTTAAACCATCGGAAAGTCAGGATGTATTCCCTTAGGTTAAGACATCGTGTGTGGGCAGGTTGGTGGGTACAATCGTGCAAATGAAATCACATAAATTATTCGATACACTGGGTTTATTCAAATATTCACAGTTACAATCTTGCTTACTAATATTACGGATCGACACTGATTTTCTACGACGTGTTAGCTCTAAGGCTGTCAGTACTCAACTGCCATATTCTACTATCCCCACCACGCATGTGGTTAGAGAAAGCGCGCCAAAGCGTAGTTCTTGCTTTGCCGCCAGATGGCGTGCTTGCGATTTGTTTTGACGTCCGTACTATTGACTAAACCCGACATATATTTTATAGAACATAAAATAACTTAAGTTTTTCAGAGTTCATGACAAATAAATAATGAGAATTTTCATCTTCTTCTAAGTATACACGAGTTGTAGTCAATGACGTATACGTCGAGTTTCCTGGCATAACTACATTCGCATTGGCAAAATGCCGCGGCAAAGAACCCGACAAGAACGCAAAAAAGGTAACGCAAAAAACTTTTTGTACGTAAGGTATAATTTCGGTAGGATTCGAAATAGTAGACTAGTACCAGGAAAAAAAAGAATGATACACGAAGCGCTCAAAACGTACAAAACCACAGTCAACAAAATCTTGACCGCAGCTTTGGAGAGACATTCATTAAAAGTTACAAAATATACCTTCACATTGTCGGAGCCCAAATTTTATACTGAAACCAAATTGTGATTTTGCGAAGAGCTTCGTGCAAGAGTAATTTAGTCTCTTTTCTCGGTGAAGATTCGAGTAAGTATATTTCAACTTTTATAAATTGAGTTGGGAAACTACGTTCTGATAGTCATTCCAGAACTCTCAGTACGATATTTTAGAAGTCTGAACTCAGTGAGTTTGTAGGGGTTGAAATCAAAGGCTTTACCTACTTATTTTTCCTTTAATACAAGTTACTTCGTTGGGGTGCTGGTGACATCGCAGGCTTCCCCGGTGGGTTCCCGCATTGTCGAGGTGGAAGGGCTCAGTAGCCGTGGCTTGGTCACCCAAGGTAAAGTGAAGAGGAAACAGAGGAGAGGCCACTCATCAGGGCTTTTGCCGATTAAGCCGACGCCGTAGCGGCCAACAAGTAGGTTGCGGTGCCGCTTGGTAACACAGATGACATCGCAATTGAGGCAGGCCGCGATGTCGTATGGGCCCTCCCATGCGATATCGCGGTTGCGTGTTGGAGGCCGCGGCGGGAGAGGAGTGCCGGTATTGCGGTGCGCCGCTCTCCCTACTTGCCGCGGCACCATCTGATGGCGGCCGCGGGGGGACCGCAGTCGCCCTGCGGCCGAAAAGTAACAACCACGGCCACGACCATGGGGCCACTGACTTGACTATCACAGGCAACCAAGGGTGCCATACACGGGAGTCTGGCGCCCATGTGCTGGTTTAGTCCATGGGGTGGTCACGGCGTGCAATGTTTTCTTATGCGCCGGTGATAAGGGGTTATCCTCAGAGGAGGGTCCGGTGACGGACAGCCGCGGCGTGTTCACGGACGAGTGCTAACGCGTACCCGTGTGGCCGCTATAAGCGGCACAGGAGGGCACCGTGGAGTTTAAGTGGGTTGGAGTCCCACATAACTGCGCTATCTCTCCGTGGTAGCGCAGTATTCATGAACATTTCTCCAGGTTTGAAAAAAGAGTTGCAACACCTGTTTTTACCCGACTGCCGAAGGAGGGTAATGTGTTTATCAGTCTATGTATGTATGTATTTATGTATGTATGAATGTAAGTATGTATGTATGAATGTAAGTATGTATGTATGTAAGCATGTATGTATTTATGTATGTAAGTATGTATGTATTTATGTATGTTTCAATGTGTCAATCGATTTGTCTTAACCCTGCGAGTGTCACTGGCTACATTAAAATTGTTTTTTGTGGGGACAATTTTTTTTTCTTCTGATCCCATCGTGTGGGGTATCAAAATAAAGGGTTTTAAGAGGTGATTTCAGAAATATGTAACACTTATATGTTTAAATATACCAAATTCGAAAAAAAAGTAACTAAAGAGTTGTAGTTAAATAAAAAAAGATAATTAAAAAAATCCAAAAACCCGGCTGCTTAAAATGCGAACTAAAAAGACGTAAACAGGGAGAAAATTATGTTGTGCAGTCGGAGGATACATATTCGCGAGTTGGCTGACCAAAACCAGATGTATCCTCCGACTGCACAACATGATTTTCTCCTTGTTTACGTCTTTTTAGTTCGCATTTTAATCAGCCGGGTTTTTGGATTTTTTAAATTAACTTTTTTTGTATTCATTTTGCTTAAGCATACAGTACAGTGGCGACGAGAAAATATTTTTAAATATTTGCCACGAAATAAATAGGCCAGAAACAAATAATTGAAATTATGAACCGGTACTCGCTAGCGCAAGTAATTATAAACAGGTCCACTTCATACGTAACTCGAAACGTCAATAAAAAGTAAAATGTTAGGTGGCCGACAAACCAGAGGAACTGCTTTATTTCAGTCTTCTGATTCGACATCTAATTTTCAAAGTCTTCGCACTTCGATGCATCAAAACGAGCATTACGCATGTTTTAATTGCAATTAATGGACAAGCCTTATTGAAATAAATACCTAGTGTTGTATTTCTGCGCTTTTATTCATAAAATCCTTTCCTTACACACCACATACATTGGAACTTTGATACACAGTAAATAACCAGCAACTATTTTGACATTCAGAGCTCGTTATCTTGGTAGATATCAATACTTTTATATAGAGTTCCATTCATGATTCTAACAAATGCTTCAATCGAATGAAAATTAAACATATTATTAGAGAGGGGGATAAATGAATCGATACTTGAAATACGAGAGTCGACCTTATAATGACCTTGGTCACAGATGCACGGTGCTACGGAAAAATTACACCAGAAATGAAAGCATATCAACTTATCAAGTGGTAACAGCAGAGAAGAAATAGTATATTATGCAACTAGTGAATAATGGACGGATTTAAAGAGTGGGCCATAGATGAATCACGAGCATAGCGAGCGATTCAAGTTTTAGAATCCTGAGTGATGCGAGTGATTCATGGCCCTCGATATAAATCCGTTTTATTCAAGAGATGCATACTATATTTTATACCATGACTACTTAAAAAAAAGTAAGATTTAAGCGAAAAGCGCAAGGAATAATAACAAATAAATAAAAGGTTTATTACATTACAATTTACAAAGTTTCTATTTTTTTTGCAAATTGAAGCTGAGCTAGTTAACAGCACCTGTGTTTCAGGGGCCAGTGACTACGTTCGTTACGTTACATAATTATAATTAATTAAACACCGTTGCAATTGATATAAGAATTACAATCGAAATAAGTATACACTAAACATCCTAGACTAAAATTGAAATCATTATTAAAATCCTAAATATAAACAAACTCAAAATTAAATCGATGAAGAAGTTTGAAAGTCAAGTATTTTTTGCACAAGGAGTTTGTATCGAGTATTTTATGCGCAACGAGGTCATATAGCACTGAGATGGAGGTCGAATATAATATATTGGTGTGTTCTAAATTCAAACTCCAAATAAGTGATAAAAAGCTTTTTATTCACTGTTTTCAGTGAATAAAATTAGGTTTTTAGAGGCGGAATGGTATAAAATATTTTTTATATTATGTGTTTTTAAAGTTTAAAGCAAAAACTGAAAATGGTCAACACTCTTATCTCATGTGGAACTATCCATTCTCCATAACTGTCGGTTGGAATAATGAGAAACATGAATACTACGTTGTAATGCAATAGGTTTTTTCGTTATCTTGGGAGCTGTCACGACGCGAAATTGGGATTATGAATAAAATATAAATAAAAATGGCACCGTCTCGTACCTTTTGCTGTTACAGGTACTTGGAAACGAAAAAGGGATATTACTCTTTGCATGTTGCGTTTTTATCCGTCAAGTATCAAAATAAGTAAGTACCTACTTCACGTACCTATGCATGTAACCTCCAACTAGAAAGATTCTATAAGAAGTTAATTTTAAATACATTTTTATAATCAACTAAGTTTCAAAGAAAATACAATTAGCCGGGTGTAATAGGGTGTATAGATTGCATCCATATTTCTATAGTTCAAACCTACAAACGATAGGCATGTATTTGAACCGAAAGAGTTACCACTCAACGTTCAAATGGTACAGCAGTATTGAGAGTGACTAAATAACATTATTTTTACAGGTATGCAATCAAAACTTACAAATATTACATGCCAATCCAAAGTAAGTTGGAGTCACATACATGACTCATATATATATATATTGTCGGCTGGTGAGCTAGAGCCATACATGCGTGCCAAAGCCAAACTAACTTTAGTCTAGTTACCGAGTAAGATAAAACATTTGTAGGTAGGTGCTAATATTGCCAACTAAAGGCCCATAAAATGTAATGTTAAAAATAGGTCGAACAGTTTTCAAAAACATTTGAAAATTAGTAAAACTTGTGAATGAAAAAAAAAAATATATTTATGTACTTTTAAACTAATATCAGTAGCCCCCTTATGTGAGTTGCATTAATCAGACGTTTCTGCAAATCCCCAATCACCATGACTAATAATTAGCATCAGTTTAAAATCGTGCACCTCGAGAAGACATTTTTTTGGGAGGGTCCCACCGTGCTGTTCCCAAACCACTGCAACTAACATTGAAATACATTTATAGCTGCCGACACGTTTTTTCTCGAAATTGCATTGAGCGTTGTTTCGGCATGCTGAAGATACGTTGGAATTGTTTGCTGAAGGACTGAACGCTATACTACTTGAAGTCGCTAAAAAGATAAAGCATGAAATTTGCGTGCTTCGCAACATTGCAGTGAAAGCCTGTTTACCGACTGTGGTATTTATTCCACATCTACTTATGTTTCACAACACTATACAAACCATCTTCATATCTTTTGATATTGTATAAATTTTTGTAACTCTTTTATAAGTATTCTTTGATATTTTTATTACCTGTAAAGCATATAATATATAACACGGTAGAATCAATTTTTATTAAATGTAAATTTTAACGTTCAAAAGTGCCACATAATGGCTTACTTGAAATAAACACATTTGACTTTGACTTTGACATATTTTAGTTATCTCCGATTGATTTGTATTCTTTAACTTAATTTATATTGCTTATTTGCAAAATTATGACATTTTTTTTATACTCTATATTCTTTTCCTTAATTTTAATTACTTTTATTTTAAAAACGAGGTTTACGTTTAGCTCTCCGGAGCTAAACTACGGTACTGGGTATACCCGGCGAAAATGGGCAGCGCAAGTGATGGACAAAAAAAAGGATCATAAACATTTAATGCAAATTATGATTAATAGTAGAATTCAAATACAATTTAGTGTTGTATGTTCGTAATAGAAACGAAATTGGAATTGGAATTCCAGGTTGCCTGGAAGAGATCGCGGAATGCGATAAGGCCACCCGTTGTATATTTTTAGTTTTAAGTTTCTTTTGTTCCTGTATTTTCTGGTGTACAATAAAGTATATATAAATAAATAAATAAAACACCTGACGCACAGCAAGTCATCCCGGCCTCTCGACTTCACACGGGACCACTGTCAGTTTTGGCAGTTGCAAGAGCAGTTCTCTCTTTGAAGACAGACAAAGCACCAGGACTCGGCCTGATAACGGCGGCGGCGTTCGGCTATAAGCTGACTTATCCTCCGTCGTCGACGTTCTGACGTCTCTCATTGAGAGGTCATGGATCACCGATAAGACTCCGCCCGCCAGATCCAAGTTATCGTGAACCACTGTCTTCGTCGCATACTCGGCATCTACTGGCTCGATACCATTGTCAACGTAGAGCTGTTGGAGAAATGCCACGAGAGCCCGATCGACTGCAAGATGTTATTTCACGCTGCGAAGGGTTTCTGGTGGCAAGGCAAAAGAAAGCGTGGCCGTCCCTATCAAACCTGGTGTCGAACCGTGTTGGCAGAAGCGGCGAGATCGGTATGGCTTGAAGCGAGGTGAAGCGTGAGCTCAAGACCGATCGCGAGGACTATTATCATCGTGTTGCCCCATCCAAGGGTCATTAAGTCAAAGTGAAGTGAAGTGAAATTATTTTTTATGTAGTGCTGACTGTGGCAGTCAACCTGCCTCATCCCTTGAAATTCAGCTGCTGAAATTGTTCTCATGTACGTTTTGTTTAGGGCGAATGGAAGCTACAGATCCACTATGGCAAAGTACATAACCCACGTATGCTTTCGTGCCCCCAGCTACATGAAAAACCGTGGATGAAACCAAAAAACTCTGAAAAAGCATTAAAAATCTGCATTTTAAAGATAATTCACCGGGGCACAAGACGGTTTGCGTTGAATACAGGCCTGCGGATCACAAAGCCAAGGGGCAACACTGGGGCCCATGAGCAATGCTGCTGCTCTTGGATCCGCGAAACCGCGATACGTGGCAGCGGTAGCTAGGGGACTGTTTTTGGGATACCGATCCCCGTGTAGATGGAAAGTGATACAAGCATGGACAACTTACAACTACTACTTACATTTGTTCCCGCGGTGGTGGTCTCCTGGTCAAACCCGTGTCCGGTCGGGGGTTATAGTGAGAAGATATATAATATATGTCGCCGCGTAGGCGTGAATTTGCTAATTTATTATCCTAATTAATAGTAATTAGTAATTTTAAGTGTCAATGTCTATTTAAGTTGGGTTTTGAGTTCAGTGCCATCTATTGGCTCACTGTGGAATCAGTATTGATTCATAATTCGTATGCTAATTTCAATGTTTAATTAATACGAGATGTTTAAATAAAAGAGGAACACTTATTGTAGGACTTTTGGATTTGTTCTCATTTTAACTATTGCACATTTGACGAAGTAAATGTGTTTCATTATGTTATTCTGATTAAGTTGTCAAACAATGGCGGATGTTATAATTTCTATGACCAATAACCAGATTTAATAATTTAATACGAGAACTAAACAAATTTGAGTAAATGATTAAATACTAAGAAGTCATAAGACCATTTTACACAGCTATGTAATAATGAGAAACTTTCTAATTAGTAAGATTGTTAGATCACCGGAAACTTGAATAGTTTTGTTATTAGATGACTATTTCAATAATAAACTACAAACCACTTTGTATTTGTGAGTATTGAGGTTGTTTAATGTTAAAATAATTAACTGATCAGTATTTTAGTATTGTTTGCTAACTTTACTCAACTATACAAATAATTAGTGTCTAAACAAAAACAATATGGATGGAGGTCCCGCCCACTTAGAACGCGGATGGCGCGTACGGTGCACGGTGTGTGTAAAAATAATAACTGTAAAACTGTTTAATAAATCTGCTGACTGATTAGATGTTTGAAAACCTAATAAACATGTAACGCTAATTGTCATAAAGTGATTGTGTAAAGATTTAAAAGAGTATTCTGGAGTTTCTTGCTAGATCTCCGAGGCTTTGCGATCTAGCGAGCCACAAGATGTGGTTTTAGCTTCAAGTTCATTTGAAAACTCAAAGTGTCTGTAACTAAGTCAAATAAATGCTCTTGAGAGTTTCAATCCAGTATTGTGTGTAATTGAAGTTCACCCGTTCCTATCAAGAATAAAGGAATTGTCTCTAGGCAATGGGGGTAATGATGGCGGTCCTACGATACATAGGTACTTCGACGTGACATCAGAATTGGGCTCAGCTCCCACTATCGCCTTCTGCCCATGCTATGAAAGCCATCCGAAGAATTTTGTACAACATCGCCAGCGCCGAGGGTATGGCAAAAGATTTTCCTATGATAATTTCCAAGAGTAAGCGATGCCCAGACATAGGCGAAAATAACTGGAATATTTTTACGTGAACGATCTGAACTCTATTGAAACGACAGAAGAAGCTACTGACTAGTGGCATGGATGCTGTCCTACACCATTGTGGCCAAAACTTTATACAGCACAGAATGACCGAAGCAGCTAAGCGAACAACTTGATCTGTCCATTGATAGATTCCATCATGGTTGAGGGGAGTATTCTGTTTTTTTTATTTATGTAACTTAACATTCTTAATTATTTTCATCATACAAGGCAAGGTCAGTGACCTTTTGTGTGACAATTTTAATCAATCTGCCTAGTCTTTTCCCAACCAAGTCCGGGACAGCTTCCATTCTAACTGGATTCAGCTGAGTACCAGTGCTTTACATGGAGCAACCAAAACCCAGTAACTGGGTAACACAATACCCCTTACTGACTGAGTGGTCCCTGCTGTTGTTTGTGTGGCAATTTGTGGAATTAAAATGAATGAAACGGCTTAAATTACTCCATAAAATAAGACAGCTGACTAGGAACTCAATGTTATTGTTTAAATATGGTTCTTTTGTCTTAAGAATTGCAATGGCTCAGTTATTTGAGAAATTTTATTTTATTTGAGGAGTATGTAAGGATCGTAGCAAGTGGCAATCTGTGGTTGCTGCCTATCCCCATGGGGACAAGGTGTGAGTGTATGAATGTTAAACAATTCAAAGTACCTACGTTGAGTTTTGTACCGGACAAAAAGTAACAACTTATTTTTATAGCATTCATTACATTTAGGTAGCTAAAACAAAAGTTTAGTAGGTAAATAAGTTAAGTAAGTTACAGAATGTATGTGCAACAGAAGTAGTAAACATTTGGCAGAAAGTGCCATGACATATTCATGTTGACGCACTAATTGGCATTTTTGCAATTTATTGTTTTTACCCGACTACCAAACGGGGTTTATTATTGAATAATGTGGAACCCGTTGCATGTCATACTTTTTTTAAAGTAAAGTAAGATAAGAAAATGTATTAACACATTCCTTAAACATGAAAAGCACAACAAATAAAAATAAAATTATAGTGTGCTCAAGAAAATACTTACAACGATTTGCATTTAAGTAGCTGGGGTGAGAATAATTGTTTGGTTACAAGACTAAACAATATTTAAAATATTATCTAGAGGTTTTTGTAGAGTGAGTATGCATCTAATATAAATGTATTTGTATGAATGGATGAAAGGGTTGTGATACACCTGGGTGAGTCATTACAAACTTTATAATCAGGGTAAGTATCAGCAGAGCTTCAGTTCATGCATAATCATAATATAATAATAAATAGTCATAAGCTGATAGCCACCTGGTAACTTTTAATTTACAAGTAGGTACGCTTAGTATGTGTGAGTAACCTATTATGTATGGACCTTGTGATTTTTGGTAAATTAATGGTCCTGTGTATGTAAGACATATTTGAGTGAATCTAATGTGATTACTGTGTTCCATCTTATCTGTCTACATGATCTGGTAGATTTGTTTTGGCTATGGGGTTCTTGACAGTGATAGCGCTATAAGTTAAATCTAATTAAAAAATTGTCTGACCCTACATTCTTGGTTCAGACTGTCAGTTGGATACTGATGGGGCCTTTTATAAGCTCTAAGATTTATGCTTGTTCAAGTTAAGTTTGTTATAATAAAGTTTATTTAATCATTCAATATTTGAGAACCTTCCTAATGAATTAAATCTCACAATGGGTTTAGTTGAATTTTACTTGTTATGGTACATGGGTGTAAATAGATTAGTAATTTCTGACAGATTTCAAAGCTTGTTATTGGATGCACTTGCACAGAATAAAAACAATCAAAAGACAGGTTTGTTTTTTGATAATTTGTCACTTTTAGCATTCAATAACTTTCTTTTCTTTTTGCAACTTTTTACCTAGCTTGTATTCAAACTTGTTCACACATAAATGTTTTGTAATGAAATAGGTTTGTAATAGGTGTGTAAATAGGTTGTTGCGTGTGTGGTATGCAAACATGCATCATTAAAAGTAGTTTTCAACATGTTTTAACATTAATCTTTAGCTAGTGCAAACACCGTCATAAGTAATGCAGCAATCTTCATAGTTATTCATTTCAGTGTCATCAGATTCTAGTTAACTTTGAATTACTCACTTACTATTTCAAAACAATAACATAATTTAATTGTTATCAGTACTAACTCCTACTTATTTAAATATTAATAGGATCATCTTTTCTTTTATTATTATTTATCTGTATACCTTCTCACATTCCAGATTCCTGTGTCATATCAAAAATCAAAATGGTTACCTACATAGTCAAGTATTATCAAGGATGTGGAAACAAAACTAAAAATACCTGGTTTGCAAGTGACCGTGTCGCCGGGTCAGGACCTTAGAAGCTACCAACATACATACAAGCCACCAAATAGAGGTCAGCTGAAAAATGACTTCCAGCCCAACATAACTAAAGTAAAAGGTGAGAAGTTTTCAAACTATCTTCTACTCACCTCGCTAACTGATACGGTGTTGTTGTATCAGAAGGCTCAACACAATAGCCATGTCGAATAACTACATGACGCTTGTGCATGATACTACCATGCAACAAAGTACTTTTAAATTATTATTCCTGGGTTCAATTCCTAGGTTGGGCAAAATTTGTTTATGGGGTTTTTCCAATAGGGATTCCTCTGTAGCAGCCCAGAGTTTTGAAATTGGTGAACCCCCATGCTTCAAAAAGCATGTTGAGCCATTGGCCTTGTGCACCATAGTACCTCCTTATGCAGATGGCTCAACAGTCAGGAGGACTACTGTTATTATTATGTTTTTGTAACTCGTTTCAGTTTATGCTATTCTATTGTCATATTTAGTCAATTATAAAAATGAATAATAAAACAAGCTCTAATTATTGAGATGTCCAATAACCTATAGCTCTGGAGGCACTTAATAAAATAATAGGTTATATCAACACCAAACTATCAGCATCCATGGAGATGGATTTGAGGTAATAATGAGAACACAATAAACTATCTTATTATGCTGTGGAAGCAACTAAGATTGATAACACAACAAACTATCCTATTGGTATGCTGTGGAATCAAGTAATAATGATAACACAACTATCTTGTTGGTATGCTGTGGAAGCAACTAATAATGATAACACAATAAACTATACTGTTGGTATGCTGTGGAAGCAACTAATAATGATAACACAATAAGCTGTCTGTTAGTAATCCGTGGAGGAAACTAATAGTGATAATACAACACACAATCTATTGGTTTGCTGTGGAAGCAACTAATAAAGATTTAATATCCATTGGTTAGGCGTGGAGGCCGCTAATGAACAATCTCTCATGTTATCCTGCTGGGTCCACGGTGTACAAGACCACCCAGAGCCTGGTTCCTTATATCCTGTCAAATCAAAGACTTCGTGCCTGTCACGGAGCAATGATCCTAAACTCCTTAACCTTTAATCCTGTCAAATCAAAGACTTTGTGTCTATCACAGAGCGGTGTTCCTGATCCTATCCTTAAATCCTGTCAAATCAAAGACTTTGTGTCTATCACAGAGCATTACCGTCCCGTGAGAATGAAAATAAACAAAAAACAGCTGATCACAATACTCCTACACTACCTACACTATACTTACCAAATACAAGGCTGCTATGAAAGCCTTCTTATAAGTAGGTATGTGCTCATTAATGCATCAAATATTTTAATTTGAGATAAACTTAATAGTTACCTAATTTCATAAGTATTCAGTGATAAATTGATAACTTAAACTGACTATTACCTATTACAAATCAATGAATATTGTAAGATAATACAAACAATAACATTCTGCAAACAAGATTCAAATTGGACTAGTAAGCTAGCAACTGATTATTCAATGTCAAAAATCTGAAATAGAAATTGTATGCCTTCATTGACATGACATGTAGCAGTTAGTTGTTTCCTAACAACATTGGTCTTTACCATATAGCAAGTTGAATACCTAAAGCATATAGCTGTGGGTGTAAAAATACATTCAATATTTCAAAAATAAGGCAAACTTAGCTTAGATTTATTACAAGCTGTCAATGAAAAATAAAACCAGTTGTTATCAGATCCTAAACTTAATTAATACTGTAGGATGATAAACAACAATAATCTGCCGACAAATATTTCTCCGCTACTACAGATAACAACCAAGAAACAGAGACTGAGGGCACGAGACTGAGGACACGAGACTGAGGACACAAGACTGAGGACACCTCTAGCTGCAGAGCCCGCAGCTAGGTCCAGTATGGCCGTGTCGCCGCGTAGGCGTGAATTTGCTAATTTATTATCCTAATTAATAGTAATTAGTAATTTTAAGTGTCAATGTCTATTTAAGTTGGGTTTTGAGTTCAGTGCCATCTATTGGCTCACTGTGGAATCAGTATTGATTCATAATTCGTATGCTAATTTCAATGTTTAATTAATACGAGATGTTTAAATAAAACAGGAACACTTATTGTAGGACTTTTAGATATGTTCTCATTTTAACTATTGTACATTTGACGAAGTAAATGTGTTTGATTATGTAATTCTTATTACGCAAAGTTGTCAACAATGGCGGATGTTATAATTTCTATGACCAATAACCAGATTTAATAATTTAATACGAGAACTAAACAAATTTGAGTAGATGATTAAATACTTAAAAGTCATAAGACTATTTTACACACCTATGTAATAATGAGAAACCTTCTGATTAGTAAGATTGTCAGATCACCGAAAACTTGGGAAGTTTTGTTATTAGATGACTATTTCAATAATAATCTACAATCAACTTTGTATTTGTGAGTATTGGGGTTGTTTAATGTTAAAATAATTAACTAAGCAGCATTTAAGTATTGTTTGCTAGCTTTATTCAACTATCCAAGTAATTAGTGTCTAAACAAAAACAAAATGAAGGTTCCGCCAACTTAGAACGCGCATGGCGCGTACGGTGTACTGTGTGTGTAAAAATAATAACTGTAAAACTGTTTAATAAATCTGATGACTGATTAGATGTTTGTTTGAAAACCTAATAAACATGTAACGCTTATTTTCATAAATTGATTATGTAAAGATTTAAAAGAGTGTCCTGGAGTTTCTTGCTAGATCTTCTCCAGCGATCGACGAGGGCGATCAGCGAGCCACACGACGTGGTTTTAGCTTCAAGTTCATTTGAAAACTCAAAGTGCCTGTAACTAAGTCAAATAAATATTCTGAGTTTCAATCCAGTGTTGTGTGTTAGAGTCTGGCAAACGAAAGTAGACACTCGAATTATTTACAAACGTTTTATATGGCAATGCTATACTAATGTCAACCTCAGTTTTCCAAAACAAGATGGCGTGTTGTTTTGGTTTGTTGTAGTCTTGATAATAGCATTTATTCAGTGAAAAATGAATAAAACAATTAAAAGTGGATTACGGGAGATGTTGTTTCGCATGATGTCTGAATTTAAAGAAAAACTACAAGAGAAAGACGCCGAATTCAAACAAAAACAAGGTTGTTTACGTCTGGTGTTAGATTTCTTAAGTAGTATGACGCTAACAATTTGATACTTTGTTTTAATTCGTAATTACTATTGATGCAAAAACTATTTCTCTATTATTATTCACATTCATTCTATAATAAGTTAAACACCTTCATAATAATGCATTATGGCTATTTATCATACCATAATACAAGTTGCATTGTAATCTTAACACTTTTTTTCTTTTACAGAAGATTGGAGGATGTAGCAGGGGTTAATGAGATAGTGAAAACTATTGAAAAACTTACGGATTTAGAGCAGAAAGATAGGATAAGAACCCTGAACCAGTACTTGGGTGAAATAGCTAGCAGAGGAGTGAAAGAAAATGACTGATCATGTCATTCAATGTTGAAAATAAATATAATGAAAGGGATAGAATGCTGACTGCTCGGTTATTGACAAATGCGTGCACTGACTGGACAGGTCCTCTCAATCTGGCTGGTTCTTTCCTCAAAAGACCATTTCAGCCATCAGTCTACATGGTCTTCACATGATCGAAGAGACTGTGACCTCTGAGTTTGTTTCGGCCTTTCTTCTCAGAGTAGTCAGATAGGAAACGCCGACCTCATCTAGTTTTAAAAAAAAATATGTTAGACATGTAAAAGCGTGTGTACAAACCAACTTACAGAAATAAAATCATTTATCATTGAATTACAGAAAATAATTTCTAAAGTTCCATGATTAATGTACGAAACAGTGATTCCAGTGACTCTAATGAATTTATGCACATGGAAGTCTTAGATTCAGATTTTGATTATGGTAGTGAATAAACCAAAATTATTATAGAATACTGTTGTTTTTTTTTTAATTCGGATTGATAAATAACATATACCACATAATATCTAAAGTATTGCCTGCCTAAAGTACCTATAGTATTTTTTATCAGACGAAGTAAAATTATTAATTCTAAAGTATCAAATTAGGTTATTCCAAGTATCTCATACTAGTTTTGGGGTTGCTATGCCAAGATTTTTTAAATTTGCCGCGCTTTTTCAGTCTATACTTTCGTTTGCCAGACTCTATTGAAGTTCACCCGCTCCAGTCAAGAATAAAGGAATTGCCTCTAGACATTGGGGTTAATGATGGCGGTCCTATGATTCATAGGTACTTCGACGTGACATATATATATCTCATTAAGGGAATAAGGGACAAACGCCGTGGTCTGAAAAAAATTGGGGGCAAAAAAAACACTAACGACTCAAATTAAAGACAATTCTAACGATATGACCCTTAATTTTAGATTCAAAAGTACCAGCATTCAATTGCACTTCCCAGAAAAAACGTGTGTTTGCGTGTGAAATAGCGAATAAATAAAGGTGATTTTGAAGCATTTGGGGAGCGGCCACGCTATTTATTGTTCAGCAGTGATGCAGTGGCGCCTTACTCTCCAGAAACAAATTCGGCCTTGGAGAGTAAAAATCCAGTGCCTGCGGATGACCTTACTTTTCCGGATCCACACGACACCCTCGATTCGAATTCTTGTTTTCTCCAAATTTTTGCACCCAATCAACTGTTATTGCTGACGTGAGCTCCTTCCGAAGCAGGTCCGCCGGCCGCCTCGAAGGCCTGACTCCTCACAATTTAAAGGATCTTTTAAGTTAAGGTGCCGGAGACGCTGGTCTTGTCAACCTAATGCTCGCCGGGGGCAAACGATACTGTCGACGATGTATTTTACGGGTCCAACTTATGTGCTCTGAAGTGAAATAAACGGGATGAGACAAGGTGTTCTTTGCTTCATCCCGTTTATTTCACTTCAGACTCATTTCAGGGATGCTTCCTTCTTCATCAGTGCCGAGAATTTTCTAGCTATTATGAATAAATTATTGGCTAATAAATTAAATGTGGCTGTTGCATGACTCCTGAGCATTTATATTCAGCCGGTACAGGGACCGTCATCGCCTCTAGCCATCCGGCGCTCATCCGGCTTGTTATTTAAATCAAGTTACTTGTTGTGTGCTCAGTGACGACGGACAAGGTTTCCAATCTGGATTTGCTAAAGGCGTAAAGGTTAGAAATTTTTGAATTTTAATCTAAAGTTAGCAAAATAAATAAAGTATGAGGTACCTAAAATTGTTTTAGAAAATGTTTGTAAAAGAACTCCGGAAGTATTGATCCGATAACGAAAATTAGGTCATTCTGTTAAAATTACATTATCTCTGAGAAAGTAGCTGATGGCAGTCATCTACTTTCAAAAACACGGTTCCTGTGGGATAAGCGACGGAAGGGAAAGCCGCGAAAAAAAAAGTTTTCATAAAAAAATATTAATCTTCTTTTTCAGGTTATTATAAGAAACGACGATCTTTTTGATGATTAAGAACAGGTGCCGGAGATTACACTTCACATGTACACTAACTCACAATAACTCGCTCTCTTAACTTTCAACAAAATCTCTCATGAATACTAGAAACAATAATGAGCCAAAACTAACCAGAATTTAATCATAAGATCAAATTGGTGGAGTATACCTACACCAAAGTCCCAGTCAGTTTTAATTATGGACTTGGTAGTTTCTCTCTTGACATCTTAGATTAAATACCGAGTACCCGTTAACCATCACGACCGCGACGGCTCCCTTCGTAATTTGCTCAGAACTGTCAGACCACAGTTAATTCTTAATTTCAATTAAGGGTCAAATAACGATAATAACTGTAATTTTCTCGGGGTAATTGCTTTTGTTTTACGTGGGTCGAATAAACGTAAAAAAACATGAAAAGTACCTACAATTATGAAAAATAATTTGAATAAGGATGTCAACATCAACAACTTTGAAGATATGGTAGTGGTAACCAGCTCGTTTACGCAAGCAGTAATTGTTTCATCTCGATTGCCTCAATTCGGTGCGCAAACCAAATGAAAACCGCAGTTTGCATGGACGCAGCTTTAGAGCATGCTTTATACCTCTGTCGAATCAGAATGATTTTACAATTAGACAACATTCCTACGAGATCTCAAATATAATTCTGAACTAAAACTAGTCGACCTAACCTACCTTAAGCAGAACGTTTTGACTGGCATCCAAATTCACGCGTGGATCACCAAATGCTTAATCAGAAGAACGCGTTCATTCCTCGTCACGTACTTTTGCGGTCGTAATACTCGTATTATCGAAAACTGTATAAATACGATTATTTGTAATGTGTTAGTGTTTGTGTACCTACTTTACAATTTCGTATTCGCATAGAAATGGTGTAAATATTGTTTGAACATAAACCGAATTGGAGAACAAACAAGTCAAAACGAATGTAATATTGCTATAAAATTGTTTATTGTACACTATAAGTATGTAAACTTGTATTATAATCAGACTATTAGCCCCAACATGTGATCCAGGCACACGTGGTGGGCCTACTCCTCATACACAGAGATAATAAAGGGTAAAGACATGACTCCTACTAGCCCTCAACTTCTTAACTGCGAAATAACATATCGAACTATCACGTTTTCATGACATTTATAGGTTACTTTTATTATCAGCCCCCACATGTTTTAGATCCAAGCACATGTGGTGGGTTCCAGCCTACTCCTTCATACACAGAGAAACACATGACTCCTACTCGCCCTTACCTTCTTTACTGAGGAATAACATACTGAACTTTCATGTGTTCATGACATTTATAGGTACGTACACAATTACAACATCAGCCAATTACTAAAACGCCGCAGGTCATTTAGTAACGAAGTAAGTAGGTATATAAGTTGCAAATAATACTTAAAATTAATATATTTATACCAAAAACTTTTCAAACAATTTTGATATTTGACTTAACAAAGTTGCTTTGATCATGGTCCTTCATTACAAATCTGACAAATAAAGCTAGACAAGTAAGTTGAATAAGCAAGGTAACGACACAGTAAAAATATACAAACAGTATGGAAACTACCTAGAAATGCTCGAAACGGCACTCTAACATAAACATACGTGACCACTCGTCGCGATGCGGTACTTCGTACTGACATTACCTTGGAAGTGCCCGAGCGTTCTCGTCGGTGCGTACGTTTGTGTGTGTGTGCCGTTTCGAGCTTTTGTAGGTAGTTTCCATACTGTTTTTATATTTTTACTGTGGTAACGATGCCCCGAGGGTAGGTTGTAAGAAACGAAATGAACTGGCATTTTGAACTGAATACACCAAGTGTCATGTAATTTTATTAACTTTAATTTACTTTAGAGATAGAAATGAGACTTGTGCAAAGTTTTTATTAGATCAACCAACTGTAGTACCTACCTCTACTGGAGCATTTACACGTGACTAAATCCGAAACTATGAGGAATAGCGAAAAACACACGAATGGATTTACAGTTTTGATGAATACTAAAATCGCATCATTGGGTTTTCAAAAATCGATATACAACAAGCCTGGAATTGGACCCGTTGATTTTGAAAAAAAACGCCGGATTATTTTACTATCCAGTAGTATCGGTAATTAATGATTAAATTCTGGGAAGTAACAAATATCATAAGACAAACTTAAAGAAAGACCTACTTTTTAACAAGATAAATACCATTTTATTTTTAAGTTATGTAACCTACCTATCAAAACTTATAGCCGGCTCCGCCGACAAAAGGATTCTACTACATTTAAAATTACAGTAATTTTGATTCCGTTTAGAATATTCTCCGAAGATTGTTTCATGTTATCAATGGCATGGTTGGCACCTCTTTGTAAGTTTAAAAAAGAATAAGTGCTGGTTTATTTACTGATTGTACCACTAATACAACAAAGATAAAGAAGATGAAGTAATGCTTTTCGTATTCGATCCTATTCTAAAACTCTTTACAATAATTACTGCGTTGCCAAAATAATATTATTTCTTCTCATAGATCTTAAACAAATTCGATCTAGTTCAAACACAAACAGTACTGAACTGTACATTTTGCGTTTGTTTGTGTACTACTACACAGTTTTTAATTCCGGTAATGACTGGCCACTAAGCATTGCACAATAGCTTTTCAAATGAAAGCCGAGGTTAATAACAGCCATCCGGTTGAAACAGATACAGTTGTATTTTATTTATAGGTAGGTGGTGTGTGTTTCTGTTTTATTCGTGTCATATTTTTGTATTAATAAAATTAGAGACGCCGCGAATATTAGTTATAGCGAATAGTCGAATACCGATTAATCTCCATTTCCTATGGCGAATAGTCGAATACTCGCCATTATTACTCGACATAAAAAAATAAATATAAATATTGTTTATTTATTCTCAATTAATAATATTACACTTGAAGTAATACCACAAACCCGTAGCCTAAATTCGACATTAAAATCGCAAAGCTTGATGTAGTTCTAGATTTGTTCTATGTTGTATGGGCTAATTAAGGTAGTGTTAATCCAAATTTACAACTTCGAAAAATGTGTGCTCGCTGCGCACCACGGATTGTTTTCACCTTTTGCGCTAAAAGTCATAAACGATGCATTTTTTGACAAACAAGCATTGTACTTTTAAAGTTCATTAAATTTTCAACAAATTAAGCTCAACCACAGCCCTATAAACTCTATAGAGACCAAGTTATGCATGGCCATTTGCAGATGCTCAACCGAAGCCCTATAAACTCTATAGAGACCAAGTTATGTATGGCCATTTGCAGATGCTCAACCACAGCCCTATAAACTCTATAGAGACCAAGTTATGTATGGCCATTTGCAGATTGTCCATTTTGGCCGAATATTTTCAATTTTTTACTGAATTCAAAAAGGAGGAGGTTTTCAATTCGACTGTATTTTTCATCTTTTTCATCAAATAAATACTGGTTGGTACTAAATACTCATGAAAGAAAGGAGAATGCTCATCGATGTATGGATTCCCTTACCGTGCTGCATTCAAATCAAACTTTTTATAGACTTACACTGACCATTTTAACTCCTACAAAACTTCTTTTTGAAAACTAAACCCGGGTTTGGACGACGGTTTTTTATTATAGACCATTGAGATAACTACTAGAGATAATACTACGTACTAGAGAAGCTATCCTAAGCAAAATACATGCCCCATTTTGTCAATTTCGACAAGAGTTTAAACTAAAAATTTGCTGCAGCGCTGAAACAATAATTAGTCGTCAAACAAAACAATATAAACATGCAGCGCTAGAGCGCTTCTGAGGTGTAGTTTTCTCGCGAAAAAAAAGACGGAAGCGCTGTGATTTTCATGGCGCTTACGCGTTTTGTTCAACGTTCTGCAACACCTTGTCATTCATATAGACTACTTTGCTGACTGACTACAGAAGCAACATAGCTTTATACCTAACAAGCTTCATTAGAATTCTCACTTTTACAAAATTTATTACATACATACATACATAAACTCACGCCTTTTTCCCATGGGGGTAGGCAGACACTACAGAACGCCACTTGCTACGATCCTTACATACTTCTTTTGCTTCACACACATTCATACATCTAGTCATACACACACGCCAATTCAAAATTTCTTATTAGTTGAAATAACCGACTGTTAAAGTATAAGTCAAATGCGCTTACAATAAGTTAAAAACTTATCAAATCGGAATAGAGAATTTTACAATTCGCTTGAAACACGAATCTTCTGTATTTTTCATTATAATAATTATATTTATTTAGTTACCTACCTAAACAATATAAATTTAGTAAACTTTTGACGCTTCGATAAATATTTATTAGTCTGATCAATTTTGCCACGTGCTTTAAGCGAATTGATGTGTATTTGTTTATGATGGCCCGTATCAAAAGTGTTCGGTAATCAAAAGAATGTTGAAGCAAAGATGTAAATACAGGAAGTATTTACATCTTTGCTTCAACATTCTTTTGATGTGTGAATATAGCCAAAGTATTAACAGTAATATAACTAACTCTTCCTTTGACATGGTGCACCAGTATGACGAAGCTCCTCAAGAAGGAGAAACTGCCGAACCCGACAACCATCGACAGAATGTCTTGGCGCCGTGAAATAAGGAGAGCCGACCCTACCTAAAGTGGGAAAAGGCTAGGAAGAAGAAGAAGAGATTAACAGTAATATAACTAAAATGGTAATTAATAAAGAGACTGATTCAGAAAACGCCTGCCCCTTTTTGTGGTATATTTATTCTCTTCGCAAAAATGCAACGAACATACATATGTATGATTAGATGGTAACCAGGAATCTTCACTGCGGTTGATTTGGATAAACTTTTTGCATTTTTTCCTATCTTTACTGCCCAAACGTGGAAACCCTAAATAAACACAAACAAAATGTAACAAAATTGTCTTAGATTATATAATCATAATTTTTTATCTTTTTACATTAAATAACCACAGTCAGTTCTTTTCTAAATTTAAGAGATTATTATTTTCCACTTTAAAAAGAAACGTCAGCTAATTCTACCTACACTTGTTACATAAATTGTCACATCTTTATTTTTAGTCTATTTGAAAAATGACAGAACATGGCGTCCACCAAATATTTGGCTCAAATTATATTTTAAAATTATTATCTAGTTAGTCACCGATTAAAAATTATTCCTTTGCACTTCGCCGTACCTATTCGTTGAATTATTAGTGCAATACCTTAAAACACACGACGGCATATTTAATGCGTTTTAACGTTTTTTCGTTTAAAAACAAAAAATGACACAAGTGCTCAAGATATAGAAAGCAAATGAGTAAAATGCGGCCGGCAGACCGCAAATGAACGGAACACAACAGTGATGTGTGGCGACTTCTCTAGTGCGTAGTACATTATTACTTCAATGTTATAGACACGTTATACGTACGGACGTTATAGTTATTTATTAAAAAAAAGAAACGATTACTGGTTAGTTGATTCATCAAAAATCGATTCTATTGCATTCTACATCTTTATGACCGGGTGTGAACGGCATAGTCAAAAAAATAATTATTATCGTTTAATTAAAGATTATATTTTAGTTTTTTTAAATTAATATAGAATCGGAAACGTAGATTTTTTTACAGTGATCATGAAACTTTCAAAAATCAGGGTTATGTTAATCATATCATGTGAAACGGGACGTCATTTATAAAGAAAACAATATCCATACTTTTAAACTCAAAAGTGAATTCACTATTCAAAAATCAAATACCCGACGCGTAATGTCGTAAATAGTTATGCAACAAATTACTATACAATTTTTGTTTTGATGCGTGAGACTTTTTGGTACCACTTTTAGTCATTCTCCTTTTCAAAAGTTCGTTTCCACCTAGGCTGCAGGCATAAGAACCCACCCATAGCTTTTGCCTTCAGCCTAGGTGGAAACGAATTTTACGCCGAATACCTTGCCTCACTTATGCGTGTCAAACTTGATCCCTAACATAAAGACAACAAAACAAAGTTAGAACTTGTCAGAGAGGCATAGAACGTAGTTATATGAATATAAAACTGAAAGACCGAGTGAAATCCTCGTTGATCAAGAAAGTAATGAAATCTAATGACATGATTAAGCAAATATTCAAACTAAAATGGAGATGGGCAGGACAGTTACAGAGGCTGGATCCACAACGATGGGCCCAGTTGATAACAAAATGGACCCTGAGAACCATTAAAAGGACAAGAGGTAGGCCTTTTAGACAATGGAAAGACGACATAATCAAAACGGCAGGTAACTTTAGGCCTGATCAGCCAGACTTAGACAAGAATGGAAGTATTTGGAGGAGGCTTTTACCGACTCAGGCGGCTCTTACATAGAAATCACAGACAGCGAAAATACTAACACACAACACTTACCAATATTAAGTTGCTTTTTATTTATTTTACTAACATATTAACATAATTTAAACAGATTTTGTGTTTACCCATGATTTAAGTTGTCTCTTTGTTGTAAGGAATCAATCAAACCTTTTTTTTATCAAGATTGGCGCACGATTGGCGCAGTAGTTGAGTGATTAACTGCTGCGCTGCGTGTCGCGGGTTCGATTCCCGCACGGAACAAATATTTGTATGACTTACAGATAGTTGTTCCGGCTCTGGGTGTTTGTGTACGTGAGTTTATATGTTTGTAAACGCACCCACGATACTGGAAGAAATTCCTAGTGTGGGGCAACGTTTTTATAAAAAAAAAAATAAAAAAAAAAAAAAAAAAAAATAAGAAACAACTGTTTCTAAATCTACCAACAAAAAGTGAAAATCAATTCTACTTAAACATTTTAATACTTTCAACAAGTTGCAAAGCTTCTAAAATAATTTCACATAAAGAAATACCGTAGCGACTTAAATCCCTCCTAAGTCACATTTGGGTAAATTGTTCACAATCTTCTTAATGTTTTAATGCTAGAATCGGTTAGGATTTAATCTTTATTATTAGGCCTATGGAAATAGAAAAGAATAAAAGGGACCAACTGGTAATCCATATGTTGCATCAGCATATCCATAATCCATACTATAATAATAATATTATAGATCTGTGTCTTGACTTGTCAAACGTGACAGCTAAAGTTTATTCTCCGAATTTTCTAATAATTCAAACCGTATGATATTGTGATAATATTAGCAATCACTTATCTACATCATAAATCAACAAGAAAAAGAATCCAATATGAATAACAACAACAAAATAGAGAAATGAAATGTAAAATTAAGCAGAATGAAAGACACGAAGCCAGGCCCGAGCTAAAACCACATAAGTCATAATTTATTTATTTCGGATGAGCATAAATTATGTAGATTTTTTGTAAAATATAACATTAAGTAGGTACCATTAAAGCATTAACATTGTAGAATAAAAAAAACATGTCAAAGATCATCATATCAGCCGAAATACATCCACTGCTGGACATAGGCCTCCCCAAGCGTCGCCACATTGATCGGTCCCGTCCGTCTGGCATCCAGCGGTTCAACATACTGAGTTATTTTTAACTTTTAGATCTTTTTTGAATTTAAGGACTTCATTGTGCCCAACTGAACCCAAGGTGAGAGGGTCAGGGCACTTGTGATTAGGAGAATGTTTAAACCTATAGAATGATGTGCTGAATCATCATTTGCCTGTTCCAACCATTTATTGCAGATTCCTATGATTCAGAGAGACTAATGTGTGAGGAGATCAGTACAAGTAAAACAAAAACATGTACTTCAAACAGCCAATTTGGATCAGCTTGGGGAAAACTGGTTACCCTCGAGGAGATATTGACCTCTAGGCATATATCATTTCATTCAGTTTTGTGTTTGCAAAAACCAGCATTTATCGTTCAAGCCAAAACTGACCTGGAGGAAGTTCGAGGTGCCAGAGTAAGTGAGCTTATGTTACGAAAGATGCTGAAAGAAGCTGGTTTTGGCTTATAAAAACAATATAATCAGTAATTTTTTTAACCTACAGCGGCAATAATATGGTAGAAGACCAATATTGGATTCAGGTAGTATATGTATGGGAACTCGTAAGGACTTGGTCGGGATATATGGAAAGAATATTAATTATTGCAGATTACTGTAAAAGAGTTATTTAAGATTAAAATGTGGTACCATTTGCCCCTTAAAACTCGCCTAGGACCTGATAAAATGAAAATAAAAATTCATAAACCCAATGTGGGTGAACCGCAAAAGGCCATTGCATAGAAATGGTAGAGACTACCACAGGAAACAATGAATAAAGGTGTATTTTTAAGTAAAGAAAAGTGTCTTAATATAAGAGTTTAAAATAAAACCGTATTTATAAAAAAAAACAACATTTTTATTTTGTTGCGCTAATTTTGCCGGTGTGTGTATATTAAAGCCTAGACTCAACCAAGACAAAAAATACCTACCATCCTAAGCTGGGCCAATGCCAACACCTCCAGGTTCGTCGCTCAGCTCTGCCTCCCTGCCGCCGGCACCTTCTCCAACCGTAAGTCCAGTCGTCCGGAGTCGCTGTAGTTGCGTCGAGCTCGAGCGATAAATACTTCTCGCCGCCAACGACACCACCACATGCGATGGAAGCAATCCATCAACGAAAATGTCATGTGCTCATACTTTGACGGGCTACAGACGGAGGTAAACTGTCTGCGTACTGTGGTCGTATGCTTTCTCTGTTTTAGGTCAATAGTTCGACTCACGGTCTATCGGATTAGGTGCGGGCATTCAGCGTATCCGTATATTGGATGACGCTGTACTTGATAGAGTAGCCGTGTCTCGCCCGCCTTGCCACTGGCCGCGGTACAACTGCAACTCAAAGTTTTACCGCGACCTGACCATTTTGATGAGGATGATGACGACGGGGCTATATCCGTGAAGAGTACTCAATCCAATGCAATGCAACTTCTTCCTGAAGCAAATCTATCATGGGCAAATCGTATTCGTCGGTACAAGCGGCGTGTGGAGCAATATACTCAGAATCACACATTTTAGAGCAACAAAATGTGAGATTATAGGGCTTGGTTAAGAGCAACTACTGTGGAGCCTAAAAATATAAGACTGATCGGGTGCGCCAAAATTCACCTAAATTTTTAACTCCGATAATTGGAAATCCGAAAATGTTCTTCCTAACATTTTTCATCCTAACAATCACAATGCCTAACTACTCTGTCTCTAATGTTCATAATTCCGATGCATTCAACTTCATAATGCCAGTAGCAATAAACATTTATTATACTTTTATTTGTTTTCCTATATTTTCTCAACATAACCATCTTTTAAACTATTATTCAAAGTTATATCTTTTTTGTTTAGATTTCTTTTTATTCATAATAATCAGTATTATATACATTAATTTTGCGTGACTTTATTTTCACATAACTTTAATTTTATTTATAGCGGTGTGTACCTGCAAAGATATCCATAGGTTAGGTTAGGTTAGGTTAGGTTAGAACTGTGACCAACTACGCGCGACCCGAGCGAGCGAAGCGAGCGGTGTCGCGGCAGCGGCCGGCGAGGGGTCCATATTGGCTCACCTAAAGTTCTTTACCCGAAACTGTTCTTCCTAACGATTTGTAATCCGAATGATCACTCTTCCTAAAAATTTTCATCCTAAAGTTTTCATTCATACTATTTGTAGTGCTACCGGCGATGTTCATAACACTCGTGTTTCCGAAAGTTTTAATTAATAATATCATTAATGTAAATATATTTAAACTCCTACTGTTTTTTATCATAACGCTTTTATCCCTAAACATAATTACCATAATATTTTCACTCATACTCAGAAAGAAACATTTACCAAGTGTAATAAAAAATATATTTGGGTAGAAGATGATATTTATAGTTTTAATTTGAGGGATGATTATTATTTGGGGTATGCTTTACATAACGTACTGAGTTGTGTCTATTGTTAAGTTCATGTCGGTGTATTATCATTACGTGTTTGTGTTAATGCTTTATTAATATAGAGAAAATTATTTAAAATAATTTAAAACCAGTCGCGAAGGATTAAAGTTAGACGTACATGGATTTACATATGAAAAAAACCGAATAACAGTGGATAAACAATATTGGGCGTGTGAATTAAGAAGCAACAAAAAGTATAAGTGTAAGGTTAAAATTTCGATTATATGCCGTTGATTTTTGGCGCGGATAGGGTAGAGGGGGGTTGGGGGGAGGTTTGGCTACCCCTCAGTACCACACCAACCACTCGGAGCCCTATAGTTATGGAGATATCCATGGTTAAAGTTTTCAGGTTAGAATAAAAAATTCCATAAATTTCCATCGATTTAAGGGGCGCGAAAGGGGGAAAGGGAAAGGAGGGTAGAGGGGCTACCTCACTGTACCATCCCAACCCCACGGAACCCCATGGTTATGGAAGATTTAAGCAACTAAGTCGACGGAGCCCCGCTGCGCGGCGCTCCTATTTCTGTCTGCAGGGTCTAAAGTAACCTAACATGAAGGAGATGACGGGAGCTGCGTTCGCTCGCTTTGCTCGCTCACTTCAGCTTCCGTCATCTCCTTCGAACCTAACCTATCCGTGTCGGGGTGCCCTAAGTTCCCGAGCTCGCTTCGCTCGCTCTTGGACTTTTTCTCATTTTTTTACCGCACGAAAAACATACAAAAAAACATAACATTGCCGAGTCTTGAAAATTTTTATAAAGCTTTCTATTTATGAGTACTACCTACAAAAATAAAATGAACTTCCAAATCAACGGCAAATATGATAGAATTAAATTATATTTAATTTTAAAGCAAAATACACCAATAAAAGTGATTATTTGCAAGCTATAGCCGCTAATATTAAACTAATTTAATTGAAATGTGTATATGAAAACATGTATTTATTTGACTACTTGTACCATGGTACCTGTTATTCTTATATGTTATACATGTTATGTGAAAATAAAGTTACGCAAAATTAATGTATATAATACTGATTATTATGAATAAAAAGAAATCTAAACAAAAAAGATATGGCTTTGAATAATAGTGTAAAACATAGTTATGTTGAGAAAATATAGGAAAACAAATAAAAGTATAATAAATGTTTATTGCTACTGACATTATGAAGTTGAATGCTTCTGAATTATGACATTAGAGACAGAGTAGTTAGGAATTGTGATCGTTAGGATGAAAAATGTTAGGAAGAACATTTTCGGATTTCCAATTATCGAAGTTGAAAATTTAGGTGAACTTTGGCGCACCCGCCGGCGAGCGCTACCTCGAAATTGGTTGCGAAATTTTTCTAAATATTTTTTTCATAGTGCCCCTAAGACGACACTCTTACCTGAATTTCTTTAATTTAAGACAAAAATCAGTGAAACGCCCTTTAATCATTCTAAACAGTTGATTTTTTAGACATAATTACCCACATATATTTTTATTACACTTGGTAAATGTTTTTTTCTGAATATGAGTGAAAATATTATGGTAATTATGTTTAGGGATAAAAGCTTTATGATAAAAAACAGTAGGAGTTTAAATATATTTACATTAATGATATTATTAATTACAATTTTCGGAAACATGTGTGTTATGAACATCACCGGTAGCACTACAAATAGTATGAATGAAAACATTAGATTGTAAAATTTTAGGAAGAGTGATCATTCGGATTACAAATCATTAGGAAGAACAATTTCGGATAAAGAACTTTAGGTGAGCCAATATGGACCCGTGGTTGAGCGATTGACTGCTGCGCTGCGTGTCGCGGGTTCGATTCCCGCACGGAACAAATATTTGTATGACCTACAGATAGTTGTTCCAGCTCTGGGTGTTGTGTATGTGAGTTTATATGTTTGTAAACGCACCCACGATACAGGAGGAAATTCCTAGTGTGGGGCAAAGTTTAAAAAAAAAAAACTATTTCATTTTTATATGTTCCATTTGGTGAGCTCCACGTCCATCTTTTTTATTTACCGTAAGAACTTTATTTACCGTCGCTAAACACGTGATCAGTATGGGTCCATATTGGCTCACCTAAAGTTCTTTATCCGAAATTGTTCTTCCTAATGATTTGTAATCCGAATGATCACTCTTCCTAAAATTTTACAATCTAATGTTTTCATTCATACTATTTGTAGTGCTACCGGTGATGTTCATAACACACATGTTTCCGAAAATTGTAATTAATAATATCATTAATGTAAATATATTTAAACTCCTACTGTTTTTCATCATAAAGCTTTTATCCCTAAACATAATTACCATAATATTTTCACTCATACTCAGAATGAAACATTTACCAAGTGTAATAAAAAATATATGTGGGTAGAAGATGATATTTATAGTTTTAATTTGAGGGATTATTATTATTTGGGGTATGCTTTACTTAACGTACTGAGTTGTGTCTATTGTTAAGCACTACAAATAGTATGAATGAAAACTTTAGGATGAAAATTTTTAGGAAGAGTGATCATTCGGATTACAAATCGTTAGGAAGAACAATTTCGGGTAAAGAACTTTAGGTGAGCCAATATGGACCCGAAAAAAATACTTAGAAAAATTTCGCAACCAATTTCGAGGTAGCGCTCGCCGGCCGCTGCCGCGACATCGCGCGTAGTTGGTCACAGTTCTAAGCTAACCTTTTTTTTTTTTTTTTTTTTTGATCACGCTGGGAAAAAATGCATTACGCATACCCGCCCATTGGGGGAATGGGGACGGGCTATGTGGGACTCCCCGGAAAGTTCCGGTATACCCACTAAAATAACCCAGCGGCACTCCCGCATCGTCTCTGAGTGGAGGAGGACTGGGAAATCCAGTCCTCCGCCGACGACCGCCCGCCTTCGGGGCCTTCACGCCCCTCCCTTAGTGGAGGGGCCCGGGAATGACCACGTGCTCGGCCATTCCCGCCCGTCGAGGGTGGTGGTGACTAGTGCAATGCAGACGAGAGGCGCCCCCGCGCCTGTCGCCCGCTAGTCACCACCAGGAGGTGGGAGGAGACGATTGAACAACCGCCTTCTCCCACCCCTTCTTCGCCTGCGGAGCGGTGGCGCGAGAGGATCGTCCTCTCGCGCACGCTCCGCCACCTCCTTTTGCGACATCACGACCTCGCAAAAGGAGGCAACCGCGGCCCAGGCCTCCTCACTCCCCAGCATGGAATTGACCACACTGGGAAGCGAGAGGTCCTGCCCGATAACACTATTTAGGGCACGACGCAGCTCTGCCCAGGCTGGGCACACCTCAAGGGTGGCGGTGGCGAGGTCCTCCGTCCAGTGGACGACTATCGCGTCCCTCGCCTCCCGCCGCACGGCCTCCCGCTCTTCCGCGGCGGGGCGCTTCCCGAGCGCCTTCCGCCGCGCCGTCCAATAGTACACTCTGGCGAGCACCCATGCCTCCAACTTCCACGGAGGAGTGCCCGCCAGAGCGCACGCCGCCACGAAGCCTACCGACCGGTAGGCCCTCGCCACCCGCTGTGCAATGGCCCGTTGGGGCCTGCGGATGGCGGTCGCGTTCTCCCTCCTCTGGAGGGAGTCGGCCCAGATTGGGGCCCCGTAAAGGGCCATACTCTTAAGTATGCCGGCGTACAACCGCCGGCATCGCGCCTTGGGCCCCCCCAGATTTGGCAGGAGCCACGACAGGGCATCGGCGGCCTTCAGCAGGCGCGTCGACAGCCCACTGAAATGTGAGCCGAAGCGCCACCTGCTGTCCAGCGTGAGGCCCAGATACTTCATCTGGGCCGTGACCTCGATCCTGACGCCCTTCACGACTATGTGGGCGTCAGGAGGGTAGCGCTGCCGAGGCCCGTGAAAGAACACGGCCTCGGTCTTGTTCAGCGCCACCCTCAATCCTAGCCGGCGGATCCTTTCTGCGACCAAGGATCCGCCAGCCGAGGCCAGACAGGCCGCCTCCCTGAAGTCCCTCCCCCGGGCAACGAGGAGAGTGTCATCAGCATAACATATGACACTCGTGCCCTGGAGGAGGGTGCCCCGCAGTAGCCAATCGAAACCGATGTTCCACAGGGGGGGGCCTAGAACCGACCCCTGTGGAACACCGGACTCCGCGCCGTACCTCCTGACCGTGGCCGTCTTGTCAACAAGGAGGACCTCTCGGTCCTCCAAGTAGCTGGCCAGGAGGTTCCGCAGGTATTGGGGCACTCCGTGGTACCGGAGTGCCTCCAATATTGTCGAGTGGGGCACGGAGTTGAATGCGTTGGCGATGTCGAATGACACCGCCAACACCCCGCCCCCCGACTCTACCGCCTCCTGCACTTGGCCCTTCAACAGGGCCAAGGCGTCGACCGTCGAACGCCCTCGTCGAAACCTGAACTGGGCGTCCGACAGGTCTGGCCCCACCCCCCGCAGATGGCTGTTGAGCCGGTCGGCGACTATCCCCTCGAACAATTTACCGACCTCATCGAGCAGAACGATGGGCCGGTATGCCGAGGGGGAGTCCGCCGGGCGTCCCTCTTTTCGGAGGAGGCAAAGCTGCCCCTCCCTCCACAGTTTCGGGAACCTCCCAGCCGCAAAGCACGCGCTGAAGAGGTCCCGAAACCTGTCCTGCATCTGAGAGGCAGCGATTGCCACCACCCGTGCAGGGACGCTGTCAGGCCCAGGGGCTGTCTTCTTCGCACGGAGGCGAAGAATCCCCTCTTGGACTTCATCCACCGTCACCGGGGGAATCTCCTCTTCCGGCGAAGCTTCCTCCCGCGGAGGGTCCATTATCCTTGCTCTTGAACACTTTGTAGCAATTACACGCATGGTGCAAAAACTTGTACAAAGTTATTATTTTAAGTTCACGTTTCCTCACGATGTTTTCCTTCTATGGTTTTAATGCAGTCCATCACTGGAGAGGCGAAGTCGGCCCTGCGCGGAAACAGGGACCGGACCACCCCATCCAGCAACGCCGGCTCGAGGGTCTCCGACAGAGGGGGTCCATAGGGCCGCAGCTGGCTCCGTGCCAGCTTATACGGTCTCCCGTATGGATCCCTGTCGAGACCCTCCAGCATCTCGGCCCTTGCCGAGTCCTTGGCGGCGCACATTGCCGACTTGAGGACCGTCTTTGCCTCTAGGTACGAGGCGTAGAGGTGGTCCTCCCCGGCCTGAGATCGGGTTGTGCGCCGCCGGCACCGCGTGTAGTCCCTCCTGGCCGCCACGCAGGCGGCCCGAAGCCTCGCTAATTCCTCTGTCCACCAATAGACGGCGCGACGGGGAGGCGGACGGCGTGACCGAGGCATGCTGGAGTTGCACACCTCGGTCAGGGACCCACGGAGCTGGACCGCTGCGGCGTCAACGTCCAGGGTCTCCACAGGGGGCGAGAGCCAGTCCTGGAGGAATGCTGCCTCCTGAGCTGCCTCCCGGTCCAGGCGGGTGAGAGCCCACCGCGGAAAGGGAGATTGGCCCGAGCGGGCTGTTCCCTCCCGCGGGCCCCGGGTGGAGATGTCGAACCGCACATAACGGTGGTCCGATATGGTCTCCACCATCTCAACCCGCCAGTTCACAACGCGGGCGGCCAGCACGGGGGTGGCAAACGAAACGTCAACCACTGACCCTCCCCGCTGCCGCACACACGTGTGAACATCCCCCCTGTTTAGGAGAGACACACCGCACGAAGCCGCCCATAATTCGGCGGTGCGTCCCCGGACGTTGCAAGAGGCGGCCGGGTTGCCCCAGGCCACCGACTTCGCGTTCAGGTCGCCTAACACGGCGACCTGGCGTGGTGCCGCCCTCCCGACGACTGCCGTTAGGACTTCGAGAAAGTTCTCGAAGTCCCTTAGAGGGCGGTTTGGGAAGAAATAGACCCCGACCAGGGCTATCCCTCCCCACGCGGCGGCCACGTATCCCGGTCCCCTCTCTAAAAGCGAGAGGGGAGGGGAGTTCGTGGCGGGCCGCGACACCAACGCCACCAAGCCGTCTCGATCACCCAGCCAACTGCCAGGTACCGCCGAGTACGGCTCAGCGACCACCGCCACGTCCACCAACCACTCAGCCACGGTCTGCATCAGCAGATCCTGAGCCACTCTGCAGTGGTTGGTGTTCGCCTGGAGGATGCGATGTTCGACTCTATGCATTAATCGGACATCGCACCCCCCTCTTCCACAGCCGCCGTGGTCCCAGCCTCTGGGATGGCGGTGGCAGTTACAGGCCGGGTCGGCGCCTGTGCTTTGCCCCTCCTAAGGGGAGGACTGCAGTTCCTCCCCTTCATAATGTGGCCCGCAGGGTGGCCACTGGCGGCACATACCGCGCAGTGTGGCGTGGCGGCCTTGCAGGAGGCGACTTTGTGCCCCTCCTTGCCGCAGCGGTAACAACTGTCCGTCCTGTCTACGCTGGACGGACAGAGGGCCCGGGTGTGTCCGATGCCGAAGCACCGGAAGCAGCGCAGAGGCTGGACTTCGAGCGCCCGCACTGCACCCGAGCTGAAGCCAACGGCTAGCCGTTCCTTGGCAAGGACGGCTTTGGCAACGACGACTGGGCACTCCAGGCGGATGCTGCCCATGCCGCCGCGGCCGGGCCTGATGTCCCGGCCTTGCACCGCTGCGACATCGCAGCCCCCTATGGCTGCGACCGCCGCCACCACCTCCTCCTTGGTGACTGTGTCATCCAAGGAGGAGATCTCTATGGCCGCCGATTTCACCGGCCTGGCCACCTTGGCCGCGTCCGCGATGACCTCTTGCAGCTTAGCTGCGAAGAGGTCCGCGTGTGCCCCACCCTCGGCCCCCGGGAACTCGAATATTCGAGCCCCAGCCTGCGTCCGGCGGCATGAGACCTTGCCGATCCCTAGTTTGGTGGGATCGGCATTCGCACGCGCCCGCATCATTACGGACGCGTACGTCTCACCCCGCTCCGCAGCCTCCGTGGTGAGCGTCACCACGACGGCTGCGGTCTTTGGAGGAACCAGGTTCCTCTTGGCACCGGCTGGAGGGGAACTTTTCCCCTTCCCCTTTCTTTTTCCCTGCACAGTCGACTGCAACTGGCTGGGAGGGTTGGCAGCGAAGACGGCTGGGGGGGTGGCTTTTCCCCTTCCCCTTTCCCTTGCCAGTCGACTGCGACTGGCTGGGAGGAGTGGTGGCGGGGATAGCAGGGACGGCCGCTGCCGCCTTTGTGGCCTTACCCTTCCCCTTCCCCTTGCCGACGACCCTCGTCCAGCCCTGCTGGTTGGTCGGGGTAGTGGAAGGGAGAAGGGAGTCCTCCTCCCTGTTTGAGGTCGGCGCCGGCCCACCCTTCCTCTTGTCCGAGGCAAGCGGCAGCCGGTAACTCTTCTCCGGCAGCAGCCGGTCCTCAATGCCTGCTAGGCAGGCTCGGACGAAGTCCCGCTCCTCCATTATGACCTTGCGGATGGTGTCCTCAAGGTCGGAGGAGGCGGAACCCTCTACCGCAGGTCTGGGCTCGGATTGGGTTGGCCGGGCCGTGGCTTCAGCCAGCTTAAGATGCAGCTGGCTAACCTCCGACTGCAGGCGATCGACTCTCACCTGCAGTTGCCGCGCTTCGTCAGTCGCCTTGCGCTGCATCAGCTCTGCGACGATGCCACGCATGCTCGCGGCCCGGCATTTCAGGGACTTTTGAAAGGTGCCCTTTAGGTGGGAGGACTTAGAGGCGACCACTACAATCTCCTCTACGTCCTCCTCAGCCATCCGCTCCAGCTCAGTCATCGAGTGATCCACGTATAAAACGCGGGACGAGCCGTACCAGGACTTGGCCCGGGCGAGTTGTGCCTGCTGCTCCTTGGCTGCCACCTGCTCCTCCAGGTCTTGCTGGAGCTGCTCCCGCCGAGCCAGGTCTAAATGACGTTGGGCGTCTGCGAGACCTACGTCGTGGGTGTCTGCCGCTGTCACCGGCTTTTTGGCCTTCGCCCTCCTCGACTCTTTCGCCGAACCTGAGGCTGAGCCATCGGAAACCTCCTTGAGGTAGTACCTCTTCCGCAAACTTGAGCGAGAGTCGACCTCCATCGAACTCGCTCTCGACCTCGACACTACGGACTCGTTGTCGGACTCGTCCGCCCTTCCTCCGTAGAAAGTCCTACCTTCCTCCGCCGACGCTGAAGCGTCGCGCTGGCCCTGAGAAGGGCCTTTTGGTTGGCCCTGAGAAGGGCCTTTGGGTTGGCCCTTAGAAGGGCCTTTGGGTTTTAAAAAAACGCCCGCGGGTGTCCCGCGCAGGTCGCTGAGACATAATAAAATAAAATAAAATTCACCGCAGTTCGAAGCACTCAAGGCAATAAAATCAGATTCGCTACGATGCACAGTTCACTTTAGCCGTACCCAGCCTGCCACTCCGTTACGGTGGTCAGAACTGGGACGTTTCCAGGGGATACGACGTGGACGTAAGAACTGTGAGGGGATCCCCCGTTCTAACCTAACCTAACCTAACCTATGGATATCTTTGCAGGTACACACCGCTATAAATAAAATTAAAGTTATGTGAAAATAAAGTCACGCAAAATTAATGTATATAATACTGATTATTATGAATAAAAAGAAATCTAAACAAAAAAGATATGACTTTGAATAATAGTTTAAAAGATGGTTATGTTGAGAAAATATAGGAAAACAAATAAAAGTATAATACATGTTTATTGCTACTGGCATTATGAAGTTGAATGCTTCGGAATTATGAACATTAGAGACAGAGTAGTTAGGAATTGTGATTGTTAGGATGAAAAATGTTAGGAAGAACATTTTCGGATTTCCAATTATCGGAGTTAAAAATTTAGGTGAACTTTGGCGCACCCCTCAACCACTGCGCCAACCGTGCGCCCATATTATTTTTATGTCAAATCAACCAAAAATGGTTCATAATATCGAAGTATTAAATACCAAATTTTCTTCAGACCACAGGCCAGTAAGAGCGACAATAATATTAACTAAACACAGGAAATATAGGTCAAATTTCAGTAACTGTCAACACCCCACATTAAGAAACGAAGATGAGATAACGAAGTACAAAGAGAGTATTACATCCTACTTACCAGAATTACAAGACTGCTCCACCACACCTGTACAAACCTATCATGATAAAATAATAAAAGTAATCTGCCAAAGCCTCCAGAGTGCCCTTTCAAAACATAAAATCACAAACAAAAGTCAAAACATGCTATCAGAGCGCACCTTAACACTTATGAAAAGAAGACAAGAACTACAAAAAACTACAAATAAAACTAGATCACAAAAAAATTAACTCTCAGCACTTTATAAGCTAATAAGCAAACTAATAAAACAGGACTACACAAGATCACAAAATAGTAAGTATACAGAAGGGCCACTCCCGCCGTTTAGAAAATTGACAGCTTAACCTGACAGATTCACTAGGGTTGCTACTATATTGATTCCGAATAAAACAAAAGAGTAGGTTGCCCAAGTTACAAACATAAATACATAGATTCTTCTAAACATACATCATATCATGCTTACATGCCTTAGAGGGTAGATAGGGCATCAAATATCCATTTAATATCACGAAACATTTCATATACGCCACAAACGATGAATATTGGAGAGTAAAAAGACGTAGTAATAGTGTAATAATGATCCCACTTAAAAAAAAAAATATAAAAAGCTCCAAGCTCGACAAAAATAAAAATGTGAAAAACAGGTACCTAATAAAATCAAAAAACCAAAGATGATCTTAAACAAGAAGAAAATTATGCTGTGCAGTCGGAGGAAACATATTTGTAAGCTGTATGACTTGAACCTTATTATTATGACAAGTTCCCAATTTCATCTATGGGCTTAAAATAATTTATTATAATCCTAGATAATGAATTTCTTATTTGTCATCTTGAAAGATTAATGACCTTTATAACTTAAAAGTAATTGAAAGAAAGAATTAAAAACAAAAAAGTAAATTCGGTCTGTAACAAATAATAAAGGTAACCCATCCAATGCAATCAACCTCGTTACAGTACTTAATGTATGAATGACGTGACAAACGCCTGCACAAAGCAATCATGACAGCCGCGACTTAGCTCGGTCCAATATTGCCCAATATTCCCTGTAAACCCGAAATGTCAAAGTGAGAGTGGCCCCTCTGTCTGCGGCGCGCCGCCGCTTACGTACTTTGTGACAAGATATAGATATAATACCATCGAAAAACACCTGGTACAGGCAGGCAGCTCAAAAAAAGCATTTAAGGAATTACAGCCATGCAAAACATGGATCCATGGCCTAAATCGGGCAAATAAAATACTGAACAGTCGAAATGAAGTTTTAGACGTTGCAACGGAATTTTATAAAACCCTATACAAAGCCAAAGAATCAAACCCCACAGTACAGAGTTGCACGAGTGCCTTAGACCCTTATAACAAAGAAGCTACAGCACAATTTGACGTAATAGAAATAGTTGAAGCAATTAAACGGCTGAAATTAGATAAAAGGCGAGGCTCAGATAACCTAACAAACGAAGCTATAAAAACAGCCTACACTCAACTAGCTCTACCTCTAACTCGTCTGTTCAACCGCATACTGGAAACTACTGATACACCTACTCAATGGTCAGCGTCAAATATAATATTAATTTATAAAAAAGGAGACCCACGCGATATAGGCAATTATAGGCAAATAAGCTTATTACCATGCTTGTAAAAACTCTTCTCTTCGCTTATAAACCAAAGAATAAGCACCACTTTAGGTGCGGAACAACCCATTGAACAAGCGGGGTTTAGAAAAGGCTTCTCAACTATAGACCACATTCACACCTTGGAACTAGTGATTGAAAAATATCAATAAAGAACAAGACCTCTCTATGTCGCTTTCATAGACTACAAAAAAGCCTTCGACACAGTGTCCCACTCAAGTATCTGGGCAACGCTGAAAGAGCAGGGTGTAAAAAATGTTTATATACAAATCATTAAAAATATATATTTGAACAACAAAAGTAGAGTGAAACTGGAAAAAATCGGACAAAGTTTTCCCGTTGAAAGAGGAGTAAGACAGGGTGACCCCCTGTCTCCGCAATTATTTATTACCATCCTGGAATCAATAATTAGGAAATTGGACTGGAAAAAATATGGACTAAATATCGACGGCAAATACCATAGTCATCTACGCTTTGCCGATGATTTGGTTCTGCTATCAGAAACAGGCACACAAATACAACTCATGATCCATCAGTTGAACGAAGTCAGTAAACAAGTCGGTTTAGAAATGAATCTGTCAAAAACCATGTTAATGACAAACAGTACAAGAACCCGAATATCAGTCGACAACGATTTACTTACCTACACAGAAAAGTACATCTACCTGGGTAAACAAATGTGTTTTGACAGGAAAAACAATGAGTTGGAAGCAGAACGAAGAATACAAAGTTCTTGCAACAAATACTGGAGCTTAAAAGAAATATTTAAAAGCAATATGAATGTAGAAGTGAGTACGTGTACGAATAAAAACTAGAGTGATGAACACATGTCTTCTACCATGCCTAACCTACCTATGCCTGTCAGACCTGGCGATACTCTAGCAAACTAAAGAACAAACTCATCAGCTGCCAACGCGCTATGGAACGCAGTATGCTAAACATCAACAAAAGACAAAAAATAAGACACGAAAATAAGAAATATTTCAAAGGCTACAGACGCTCTGATCCATGCTCAAAGACTTAAATGGAAATGGGCGGGGCACGTAGCGCGACTACAAGATGAGAGATGGACCAAGAAAATTACTTCATGGATCGGTCCAAAAGGGAAACGCTACCGAGGTAGACCTCATGCAAGATGGCAAGACGACATTACAAAGACAGCGGGCCCAAATTGGTTACAAATAGCCAAAAACAGAGACCAGTGGGATTCTTTGGAGGAGGCCTTCACCCGAGAAGGGGTTCTTACAAACCAAATAAACTAGATTATTTAAATTACAAATACATAATATAATACTATACCTATATCTACAAATTTATACAGATATACATATATAATAATAATTAGTATAATAAAAAGATAAAAATTAGATAATGCATAGTTAGATTATAATATATAGAATAGATAGATATATACAAAGTAGATATAATCATAAGTTACACTTACATACATTGGATAAGGTCAATTCATAAAATATTAATATTATATACACTAGATTAAGGTTAGTTATCAAAAATCATGGAGATATAAATATAAAGAATAGATATAATCATAGGCTATGTGTACATTAGAAAATTAAGTTCAACTCAATTTTTTTTTGATTGTAAGAAATAATACTGTAATAAAATCTTGCTTCTCAGAATAGATGTAGGAACGGATACCGTGGTACTAAGGAGCTGCTCCACATAGACATTGCCACTAACAAACAGGTTTGCCGTTCTTGAAGGAATCTGGCGACACCTTGGATAGATTATAAAGAAGTCTTATGACTCAGTGCCACATACATGGCTCATGAGGGTGTTGTATAAAATTAAAACTTGATGATTGATCGATTGAAATTGATTGTTCTTTATACGAATAATAATTATGTTTATACCTTCACACCGCACCGGTTTTATGTCGAATTCATTCGCTGTCTCAACAATTAAGCTCTGGAACGCGCTACCCTTTGGTATTAAAAAGGCTGAAAGCAAATTCACTTTTAAGAGAAAAGTTCGTAACCACTATTTGTGTCAGACAAAATAGCTCTCATCTAGAGACGTCTAGTCATAATAATTATTAATAGGTTTCTCGTTTTTTTTATTGGTATTTATTAGTCTATTTTATTTGTATATGTGTATTATTAATATATATGTAAGTATATACTTTTTCGTATACAAGTTGTTTTTTTAATATTATTTTGTACCCCTTCACAACGTTGTTCTTTTTTAACCCTAAGGTTGACTGGTAGAGAATGCCTTGTGGCATTAAGTCCGCCTATGTACCACTTTTGTACATGAAGTTTAAATAAATAAATAAAATAGTGCTGAATTTAGTAGTCGTTATTTTATGAATTGCTATCGTCTTTTCCTCCGAACAATAACTTAGTGACAAAGTTCTCTTTATAAATATTTTTCCTTCTTTCTTTTCTTTCTTTATAACATCAAATATTAACCTGGTTTTTTAATTTTGTATTCGAAATGAGAAAGTCAGGTGTAGCAGAACATAATTATATTATCAATCCAATGTAAACCAACAAATCCTCAATATTTTCGACAATATAAATGTATCCTTCATTTTGATCCTCCCGGGACTTGCTCTGCTGTTTTGATTAATAATCCTGGGCCTGTCACGAGACTGAATTATTATTTTGTTTTTTAATTTTTCATGCGGATTTAGGAGGACTTCAGCGTGAGCGCGAGCGCTAAAAAGCGAATCCAAAGTACCAAGGCATCGGATTAACAGCTCAGTAAAATTGTTATTTAATTAACTTAGGATGTAAGAGAAGTATTTTTTTGTGAAAAATGTTCTCTTAGTGATTTTGTACATACCAAATGTGCCTCGTATTTCCTTACACCTGTTCCCTATTTTCCTGGTTATAATTTCAATTTGTATTCTTGCCACTTGGAATCCAGGTTATTCAGGCGTTGATGAGGTATTTTTAACTTAGATGAAGTACCTATAGATGGAGCCTTGTCGTGGCCGCACATGAAACAACAATAACAATAATACTTTGGCTTTTACAGCCTAGAACACTTCAACCCACCATCGCACTGACACTTATTATCTATAAATAACCTAATTCCTGTCTCAATAAACACGAAATCACAATAAAAACAAACACGACCGAGTTAGTTTGTCAAACCAAAGCCATGATATTAGCGTTTGACAAACAACAAAAGCCGGCGTTTGACAAAGACAAAAAATAATCTTTTGTCCTTATTATTTACATAGGGCTGCTAATAAGCGATTTTGCTCTATCAATCAAGCTCATTTTAAGGCTAAATCTATAGGTACTTTATGATGCTGCCAATAAACGATTTTGCTCTATCAATCAAGCTTATTTTAAGGCCAAATCTATAGGTACTTTATCTAAGATTTTTAACAAGCTTAGGGATGTGAACAATATCAGATCCGCATTACTTCTCCACACGTTCTCATTTGCGGAAAACAAAGTTATTTAGAAACGACGCGACGATTGTTTTTATATACTTCGTAAGTTAAAATTGTCGCCCACGTAATTTCTAATAATAGGTGACGATAATGCGCGACGCCATAAAACACTAATTTGCCAGATGGGTTCGATTTTTAGTAAAGTTTCAATATAATAGAAGTTGTTGGCTAAAGTGATAATTGCAAACAGGAGGTCGGCTCCGCAAGTGTGGACAAGAAAAACAGCATTTCAATTAAATATTACTTTGATATAAATTACAGTTCGTCATCTGCACATTTCTAGAGAAATAAAGCCTGGTTAGTACTGTATGCGACACATCACGTGCACACGTGCGAAACTGTTATAATCAAATACACCTGTGTATATAGGTGGCACGTGTTTTAATAATATACAAATGAAAATGTGTTTTGCATGGTGGGATTCTATGATGGATTATTCAGAGTAAAACCGGCACGGCACCCTACACATTATTAAAAAAAAAATTGAATAGGATAACCTCAAGAGTATACGTCATAATATTATTATTATACATAAAAAATCTAATTGTAGAGGTAAGGAGCGACCTTCATCCATCTGTTAAATGGATGAAGAGTATTTTATATCAAATTTAAAAAATAGAGGCGAGTGGATTGTATGAAAAAATCCTGTCAGAGAATAATTCAATAAAGTTCAAAATGTAATTGAAAATCCGTGTATGTTTACCTTAATGTTTCGGAACTGGGATACAATTAATGGTAGCTTTTATGGCATTAAATGAAAAACTTAAAAATCGAATAAGCCCGGTTTGAGTTTACCTGAATATTTTAGAACTGGTATATAGTTAACCATAGCGCCTATGGCCAATTTCTGATTTAAGAATTGGAAGTTAAATATTTGTTAATCTCTTCTTCAAATCTGTCAAATTTGGCATTGAAATAGGGTTTGACGCGTTTACTCAATTCAGAAACCCCTAAATTTGTCTCATTGCTGTTTGTAACTTGGTTTATCTTAACCCATCAGATTAGCCAGTGAACATTTACCCCAATATTTCAGGATAGGGACATAATTGATCGTAACTTTTTTAGCATAAAATGTATTAAACTTTCAGATAATATGAATTTCATTACTGTTGGTTGCCCGGTATGTCATAACTCATCAAATAATATCATAACAAGATTTTTTCAGACAACCCCATTCGCGATATATTTATTAACTTAATACTTAATATTATAAACGCAAAAGTAACTCTGTCTGTTACCTTTTCACGCTAAAATCGCTGAACCGATTTGTATGAAATTTGGTATGGAGATAGTTTGAGACCCTGGTAATGACATAGGATAGTTTATATCCTGAAATATGTTCCTTTGGGATGAGTTCTGGCTGCGGGCAGAAGCCAGTTTGATGTACAATGCTTTTCATCCATAAACAGATGTATGAAGATCGCTCCTTACACTGATCTTACACTTAAGGACTGTTTTGAACGTGAATTGAAGTAATGTTCGACAAAAATGGTCTTATCACACATTTTATTTGTAATAACTAAGTGGTATTAAGTAATATTGCGCGCTGGCTCCTTTACTAAGGGTTCAGAACTGTCTCAAATACAGTCATCCTTTCTAGAAATACATATGATATATATTATGGAACCTTAACCCACCAATAAAGGCAGCGGTATAAAATAAAACAAAATATGGGAGGCAATATGCGATATTAAACACAACAACAAAATAATAAAAACTGCAGTGATCTTAATAATAATAACAAATTATTTAAATTACAAATTCATAAAACCATCAAACTAAGAAAACATATACGGTAAAAGAAACCAGTTATAAAATATCCATATATAATATACAGTTTAATGAATCCACAACAAATACAATAAAATATCAGAAATTACAAGAAACCAGTTGACGTCGTCACTGACACACGTCAACCAACCAATATTTACAATGGAAAAGTGTAAGGGAAGAAATATATAATGTTGACTTGAGCAGCTGCCTATCGCGCACGCCATCCATCCCCGGACTCGTCGATCAGCTCCGCCTCGCCGCCGCCGGACCTCGGATCACCAGTATCATCGGTGGCTGCAGTTGCGTCGAGCTCGAGCGACGAGTATTTTTCCCCGCCGACGTCGCCAACACCTGTACGTCGGCAGGGGAGAGGCCGGCCACCGAGGAGCTTGGGATCTAGGGGCCAACCGGCCCCGAGCCGGGTCCCCGCTGCCGGTGGTTGTGTGCAGCGCATGAGATGGACTCAAGGTATGAATGAGAACGTCATGCGCGCATATTACGGGTCTACAGAGGGGGGAACTAACCTCACTGCGTACCGTGTTAGGATGCTGTCTCTGTTTCGGGACCTGGAACCAACTGTTAACGTCTCGGCCCAACGGTTGTCGGATCAGGTGCGGTTCATCCAACGTAACCACAGGTTGGACGACACCGCACTTGATAGGCTGCGCTCAGAAGTGCTGAGCAACCAAATCGTCTCAACTCCGATACAGACCGCGGCACCGCCAGCCACAATTGTAGACCCGCCGCGGTCCAATCATGTTAATGAAGAGGCAGATGATAGGGTTGTTACAGTAAGTAGCCAGTGCAACGACAGATTGAGGAGCGCACTGGAGGATGCGCTTCGCGAGTATGGGTCCACTCCATCTGAACTTAGGCCCCGATTACCACGGTTGCCTATGCACAAAAAGAATAGGGCGTTGGTGTGTGCCTTGGACTCACTGCTTAAGAACATCTTTGAGAGCAGTGAGAACCTCGTTGATACGCACTCAATCCTGTATTGCGGGGCTGTTGCGGCATTTCGTTTAGCCAACGTTAAGTTTCCAAACGAGGCTATTCGACCTAAGCCTGCCGTGCCAGCCTGGCAATGCAGGATCGAACGGCGTATTGATGGGGCCAGGGTACTCATTGGCAAACTATACTGTTTCAGGGAGGGCAATACACGACCACGTGTGATGCGCTTTGTGAGGCGGGCGTTTTCGGGGACTGGTATTAGTCCCCGAGAATACATATCCTGTGTCACGGAGCGCATCGACTTCCTGAAACAGAAAGTTTGTGCATGGGCAAACCGTATTCGGCGGTATAAGCGACGGGTTGACCGATACTCGCAGCAGAATCGCAAGTTCCAGAGCGATGAGAGGTGGGTATACAGAGCTTGGGAGCGACCTGAGCAAAGTGTGGCTGACGTGTGCCGCCCGGATGATGTCGCAACGAGTACATTCTTGCGAAGCATCTGGTCGGTGCCCGTCTGTCACACTGAGGGTGGCTGGATGCGTGATGTCGAGCGCGTGTGTGAAGCTATACCAGAAATGGAAAAAGTAACCATCAGTCCATCTGATGTAGCCAAAGCAGTTCGTCCGCTACCGAACTGGAAGTCTTAAGGACCGGACGGACTGCATAACTTCTGGCTAAAATGGTATAGCAGCTCACACGCGTTTCTGGCATATCAATTCCAGTTATGTTTAGAGTCTGGGTCGCTTCCGCAGTTTTTAACAACAGGCGTTACCCACCTGCTTCATAAGACAGGTAGTCCCGCGGAACCCAAGAATTATAGACCAATTACATGCTTATCAACGGTCTATAAACTTCTTACATCCATCCTGAGAGCAAAAATTGATAAACATATTGAAGGTAACTCAATAATGTCTACCTCTCAGAATGGATGTAGGAATGGGTCCCGCGGAACTAAGGAGATACTTCTCATTGACATGGCCATAAGCCAGCAGGTTCATCGATCCCGCAAGGATCTGTCGACATGCTGGATAGACTACAAGAAGGCCTACGACTCTGTGCCACATACATGGCTCATGAGGGTGCTGGATTTGTACAAAATAGATGCAACTATATGCACCTTCCTTGAGTCATGTATGGGGCAATGGAAGACAGTCCTTCGATATCCAGGATGTCGACCGATCCAGGGGGATGATGAGCCTGTATGGATTAAGCGGGGGATATTTCAGGGCGACAGTTTGAGTCCACTTTGGTTCTGCTTAGCCCTGAATCCTCTAAATACACTGCTGGAGGATTCAGGACTAGGCTATCGGTTGAGAAGAGGTGGTCAGGTCATATCTCACCTCCTTTACATGAATGATCTGAAGCTCTTTACCCCCAACAAATTCCAACTGACTGAGCTACTAAAGGTCACTGAAACCTTCAGTGACTCCATCAGGATGGAATTTGGTGTGGACAAATGTGCAGTCATGCATGTAAAGCAAGGGGAGATTATGGAATCCGAGGGAATTCAACTCTCTGATTCCATACACCTTAGACACCTCTCCTCGACTGAAACTTACAAGTATTTGGGTATGTCGGAAGCGTTGGGCATCAACAGTACTGACATGAAGAAACTGCTGAAGGAGCGTTTCTTTGGCCGCCTGAAAAAGGTATTAAATAGCCTTTTGTCAGGCGGAAATAAGGTGCGCGCCTTCAACAGTTGGGTCATGCCGGTTTTGATGTACTCTTTCGGCATACTCAAATGGACTCGACGCCCTCGATAGGAGGGTCCGGACACTGCTGACCGCAAACCGGATGCATCACCCACGATCAACGGTGATGAGACTGTACATCCCGCGGAAGTGTGGGGGTCGAGGCTTTTTAAACGCCAAGACTCTTCACAACCGCGAGATGTGCAGCCACAGAGAATACTTTTTAAAAGCTGAAGTGGGTATGCACCGGGATGTGGTTGCAGTGGACAAGGGACTCACCCCGTTGTCCATGGCTAAAGAGAACTGGCGCAAACCTGTAATACTAACGACTGATGAACGCAAAGAGGTATGGCAAGGCAAGGAGCTACACGGGCGCTTCTATCGGGCTCTCCATGGGCCCGATGTAGATTTCCCAGCATCCGTATCCTGGCTACGTTTTGGCGACCTTTTCGGGGAAACTGAAGGTTTTGTCTGTGCAATTATGGACGAAGTTATCCTGACGAATAACTACCGGAGACATATAATGAAGGACAGGACGGTTGACATATGTCGGGCATGCCACCGTCCGGGAGAATCCATCAGGCATATTGTCTCTGGTTGTTCTCGTCTGGCTAACGGCGAGTACTTACACAGGCATAACCAAGTGACCAGGATTATTCACCAGCAACTTGCTTTGAAGTACAATCTAGTGGAATCGGAGGTCCCGTATTACAAGTATGTGCCCGACCCAGTTCTCGAAAATGACCATGTCACGTTGTACTGGGATCGGTCTATCATCACTGATAGGACTATTGTTGCCAATAAGCCAGATATAGTGGTGATAGACCGATTAGCGCGCCGCACAATGATAATCGATGTCACGATCCCACATGACGAGAACCTCGTGAAAGCTGAGAAAGAGAAACAAATCAAGTATCTCGACTTAGCACACGAGGTTGTCGACATGTGGAATGTGGACTCGGCGATCATTGTGCCGATTGTCGTTACGGCCAACGGCCTGATGGCCAAGAGCCTCGATGACCATCTGTCGAGGCTGTCATTGGGCGGTTGGATCAAGGGTCTGATACAGAAAGCAGTACTCCTCGATACGGCTCGCATTGTGAGGAGGTTCCTGTCTCTGGAGCCCTAACCACCGGTAGCTTGGACCCTGTTCCCGATACCGGTTGGCTTCTATTTTTTATATTTTTAAATGTTTTTAAGTTTCCTTTTTTTCTAAATATTTAAAAATGTATTTAATAAGAAAGAAGAATAAATAAATGAATAACAAATAAACTTTTAAAATTTTACTATTATTCTTAAAATAAACGACTGTAAAATATATGAACTTATGGGGACACGCGTTTTTTAGCAAGCAACGTCCAGACACTTATAAAATGGACTGTCAAAACGGCAGCAAAGAGAAAAACTAGTAACTAGAAAGCCATATTATAAAATGATGAGAAGCAATATAATTATATTTTCTGTGCAAAAGCGTTTTTTTATCGGTACTTTATCGCTAAAAAGTAAGGACTGATATAGATGCAACTCTTTGTTCTTAAGGATTTAGTCTTCATTTTTAGCCAAAAGTGTGTAGTAACTGTAGGACCCTTTCAGTACCTGGAAAAACAAATCATCGTTATTTTCATGTTTTGGTGCTCAACCATCTCGCACTTATGTTTTTTAACATCTGCATTGTCTTTTGGCTGATATGATGATGATGATGATGATGCATAAACTCCATCGTAAAGTTGTAAATGCAAAATTGAAAAGTTTTAATCGACGATCGCGTATTCGTGCCATCATCGTTTGCTATTAAAACGACATCTTATCATGCCTTTTTGTGTGAAACTTGAAAAGGACGTTTACACTTTTACACCCACATAAAATCTGAAATCGAGGTTTTCTGATAAAATCGCTTTCTCAAGATAACTGAAAATTGCACTGCACCTGCTTTTTCTATTCAAATATCGTGAATACAGGTGTTCTTTCTAATCGCATAGAATGGAAGTACCACTTATGAATCTTTTGTACTTTATAATACTACTTATTTTTTTACGGTATCAAAAGAAGTTTTACAAAAGAACTGCGCTTTAAGCGACTTTGAGAAATAGCGATGAAATTTCAATTTTCTTTGTGATCTTAATCGAAATGCTTGTAGCTAGAAGAAAAATATTGATTGATAGTCTGTAGGAATATTGGCATGTACAAAAACCTTTATTACCACATGGTAAATCGTTAAAATTTTCATTGATATGACGGTAAGTTTAGCAATTTGCCAACGATTTATTGCGTGTTATGGTTATTCAATACCATCTACATATTTTGCGGCAATATACATGCCTATAAAAAAGCAATATGTACACTCACAGTCACAAACGTAGCCATATCGAGCATAGTGAATGGTCCGGCTGTAAATTTAATGTTGCTGCGGAGTTGTCCTCCCAGCAAGAGTAGACTCCTGCGTATGCGCACGTTTTGAGACCACCATGCGCTGTTGTACACTCCGACTTCAACTTGGTTGCTCTGTAGGTAAGTAAAAAGTAATTTCAGTCTCGTATCTTTAATTTAAATTATGTACCGGAGACGATGGGCTGGTTAACATCGTGCCTTGTGTATCTTGTTTTACCCTGTCCGTTAAAGGAACTGATATATGCTACTTATGTCGCCATTCACTATTTAAATAAATGGTCAATCGACACACTAAGAAGATGATGGACGTTCGATTGCTAAGTTAAGATTTTGACGTTCGATTTCTGAATAAAGGTTTAAGTTTAAATATTTGTAAAACCCTAACCTTGGCCTACCTTTGGCATTAAAGTATTGCCACATTCTTAACTCCAAATACTAAATTAAAAAATCGACCAAAATTGCTTAATTTGTTGAGAATTTACGTACAACTGACGTACATGATACACAGAAGATCAAATCACTTCTACTCTAGTATAACTAACAGACATTTAAAAGATTGCCATTGTGCATTTTCCTCTGTTCAATGTTTACGAATAATGATTCATCGCCTCTTAACTCCACCAAGTTAAACTTCAGAATTATTAAAGAAAATATAATCGTAATTAACTCGCTGGGGTATTATGTTGTTACCAAGTTATTGGTTTGTGAAGGTCAGATAGACAGTTGCTCTACGTAAAATATTGGTACTCAGCTACATCTAATTGAATGCTGGAAGTCGATCATTAATTTTCAAAGGACAATAAGATTGATTGAGCTCAACTGTGTTGAGAAAATTGCTAGGTAAAAAATAATAATTTCAGCTTCAGAATATGATTTACTTTCAAGTATAAAATTTAAGGTTTTTTGGCTTGTTTATAAATAACTATTAAGGTAAGTTATGCATAAGACTTATCTTATTAAATTACTCTGGATCTATTTAAAAAGTTTTTTCAGTAATACTTAGAATTAAAACAAAATAACATTCAGAAAAAAATAAAGAAGCAGCTGATGTCATTCCCGAAGCTCCTTTTTTTAGAAGAATTGCATACCTCTTTTCACGATCGCACATTTCAGTATTTCTGTTTGCATAGGTAAATGACAAAGGAAGTACCGCAAAAAAAAAAAAAATTAAGCTTAGCCAACATGCATTTAAATGAGCTATTTAAATACGCCTTTTATGAATTTTCACATCTGCATTATACGTTTCTATACATTTATTGTTTTACTAGTGAATAGGTATCTGATTGTGTAACACATCGACCGTGTATATTCGCTTGATATTGAAACCATAAGTATTTTTATAGGTTTAGCAATGTAATAATTTCTCCATAATTATATTTCATAAGTATACCTTTTCCCTACGAGGGCAAATATTAAAATCAAAACAAAATTCTTCTCTTTCGTATCGCTAGGACGATAAAATTTGTATTTTGAACCAAAAATTTGCCTAAACAACACAAAAATATTCACTAACCATATACAATACATCGTTGCTATGCCAGCAATATAAAAATAGTTGCGCTATGAGTGCAATGAGATATTCAGCGATCCAAATTCGCTGCATATTGCTCGTGCCTTGCTGAAAAATAAATACACAGTTACTCCTTGTAACTTGGTATATTATGGGTATGTAAATACATAGATTTATTAATAATGTAATTAAACTAAAAATAAAAGTGTATATACTAACGATACTTGCTTAAATTGCCTAAAACCGAGTCAAATACAAGGGATATTTGACTCAGTATAGTGCCCTTTACTTTTTATTTACTTAGTAATCAATCACGAAAGGACACTTAATGAATGTCGATACAGAAACAACTTAACTATTATAATCCAAAATCAAATTTCATAACCACGTTCAACAAAAAAGTCTATAGATTGCCATCGAAATGACAAGCCAGTCAATTTGTCAGCAAACAAACAAGAATTAAATGACAAGCCAGTCAATTTGTCAGCAAACAAACAAGAATTCAAAAGTCAACAAAACACAGGAGAATTCTCAAATTTTCAGAACGCCCGCGCCGCACCGCTCTGCGCTTTTTCCTAATTTGAAACTCCATTTTTTTTTCTACGGTACGTTTGACATGTCGTTTGATATAACACTCAGCTTTATTAAAATTGTTTTGCAACAGTTCCGTTTAGTTTTTGCTATCCAGAATATGAATTCAGATTGGTACAATTTTCCACTATGTCGATTCGTTTTAGTTTTAATACTTAAATTTTGGAATCATCGATACGACGAAGAAAAAGTTTTAATACTAATGACAGCGTTTTACCAAATCTAATGCTGATTGCAAAAGCCAGTTAAGTTAGTTTAGCTTAGTTCGCATAGCTGAGGTATTTTTATACCTGCACAAGAATGAAAAACTATCACAGCTATGCGAGCTATTCCGAATCTATATTTTTAGATCTTGGTGTGCAACCGGGTAATTTACGCTTTTGTTTATTTTTAATATTTTGATGTTTTTACTTTAAATCAGTAGAACTCAGTAAAATTAAAATGCAAAGAACGAGTAAGCTTTTTCAAAGGCAAAGTGAATATTATTTTTAAAGTTCTTACCGTAGTTAATTGTACAGCATTGGCACAAATCATTAGAGAGCAGATGATGACATACAAAAACATTACAGGAGACAGCAAACCATTAAATTGTGATGAAAATCTGAAAAATAATAAAAAATACCTCTTTAAGGTTTAGGTGTCTACTTGAAATAACTTAAAACCTCTAAAGAGGTTATTGTTATCCTGAATGAATATACTGTATAGCTCCTAGAGACACGTGTTATGTAGATAATTTAGGGCCCGTTTCTGAATTGAGAATATGGGTTAAAAACTTGTCCAATCAAATGGGATTTGACACGTTTCATACACGTACGTAACACCATACGTACAATCGACACGTCACGTATGCCAAAAACATGATAGGTTTTCAGGCTATAGTAGAATTTGAAAAATATTTAAAATTAACCTCATAATTCGTAATTCAAAGAAGGAATGCATGTCTTTTATTTAAGCACGAGCACTTACACAATGACAAATGGGTATGTGTCAAAAGTTTATTAAATGAAACGAATAGAAAGTAACAAAAAGAAAGCTTACTTCATCATGTACGAATGTTGCAAATGACACTCCTTAATCCTCTTCACAGCTTCGTCGTATCTAACCAGCTCATTGCCATCGCCAAACAGATATTCACATTTCACAGATAATACTTTCAGCTGTCCAGTAAAGAAAGTCATTATTACTACAGCAGTAGAGTCAAAAATCGCCACGACTATGCCTCCGTAGAAACAAGCATATATCTGGTTAAAAGTAGCAATCCAGAAACCAAGGCCTCGAGTTCTGTCAATAGGAACCCAAGAGCTCATTATCTCTGGATACGGTGCGGTCCCGTTTCTTACACTCTCTCGTAATGTAGAGGAGGACCAATAAATGAGGACAGGTGCCAAGATGACAGTAAAAACTGTGGCCGTGACTAAACACCAGTAGAAGTATGTGACTCTTCTTGCATATTGTATGTAATCAAATATGATACTATTGACCGTCTCATCTTTTTTTGACAGTTGTGACTTTTCTGTTACGGATATATAATCAAGTATATCTTTCCAAGAATCTTGCCAGAATACTAAATTACAAGCTTTGAAAACACAAACGGTGCTCAGCATGGTTAAAGACAGATTTTTCAGGGCCATTTCTAGGTTCTCCCTGATAAACCAAAGTTCTACGTACTGGGATAGCACGAAAATAAATGCAGCGAAGTGAACCAAATTAGAGAATAAGGTTTTAATGCGATCGTTTTGCCATAAACCCCCATATCGAAGAGCTAAAATAGTTGGCCCCAATAATGGATGATTTGGGTCTTCCAAATGCAAGAATTTAAATACCATTTCGGTGTGCTTAAAAAACAAACGGTTTCAAGGAGTGGCAGAAATAAAATGTAATCTTCGTATGATACTGGTCCCTTGGTACTCTATCAAGCGAATTCATTATTTATTTATGTTCGTATCACTAAGTTAATCCTTCGGTGCGACTTGTATTCAATTCATTTCGGACAAAATTGTTAGTTTAGTTATTTCAGTGGTTGTGGAAGATCCAACGCAGCTGAGGTTGAAGGGGTATAAGGTTAAAGGACTGACGTTTAGATTAAGCTGAGAAGTATGCTGCAATTGTCTAAATAACACTGAATAATAAAATCAAAATCATTTTTTTTTTATTTCACATAGGCTTACATGGGCACTTATAAAACGTCGACAAAAGGTGCACGGTTCAGGTTGGTCGTTTCCTATTGAGGAGAACCGGCAAGAAAACTCCACGGTTATTCTTTTAAAAACTGGTTTGGTTTTACAACATTTCCATATACAGCATTAGTACCTAGATATGGGGGGACAACGTAGGCCCGACAATAATTCGTAAGAAACTATATTTTTATTATTAATTAGCACCAATAACAAGATTTCTTTTCAAGATATCCCATCGGTAACAATAACCTTTTTTCCCTTTTTTTACTCGTTTGGGAGACTCATTTTCGATATTGAAGGTACTCTTGGTTAAAAATGCCGTTATAACCCAGCAGTTTAAGCTGTGTATAACGAATTTTTAACCAAGTTACCTGTCAATAAATGGTATTAAGATTTTTGGTATGCCATAATTTAATGAGCATTTTAACCAACCAATTACAACAGCCCATTTTGAATAGCTCCAAATTACTTGAGCCTTAAAAATGAAACAAAATTCAAGTTACTTTTTCTTCTTTACCCTTATTCGAGTTTCACACTGACCTCCATATTTCACGAGTTCATAGAGTACCAAGCTATAGCAACCAACCTACGTAATTTGCAGCAGTTTTTATCTCGAATACTACAGAATGAATGAAGCCACTACTATGAATGCAGATTCTAGACTAGTTTAAATCAAGCCTTTTCTGTAAAATGCCCGCTGTTTATATATCATTAAGAACTATTATATATTCCACTTCCATTCAGTTGTTGTGTCTTAATTAAGAGGCGAGTCCTTAAGAAACACCTAAAAAGGCACCTACAGTTTTCGTTATTTCTAAAGATTCACCGCTCTGAATTACACAAAAAAAAAAACGAAGAACCTTAACAGATGTGCCAACAGTTTCACCGCGAGATATTTGTAAAACCATCATAAATTTCTATAAAAAAAAATTGTTGAAATCTCTCAAAAACATCTAAATCGACCTTTTCTATTTGCACTATTGGCATAATTCTAGAAGATTTTTTATAAATCTCTTTAGATATATCGTGACACGAAAGTATGAATATGACGTTCACCGTTTTATTTATCTAATAAGTCACACCAAATGATAGTAATCCACGTTTCAACATTGTTATTTTTTCTACACAAATTGTTTTCTATTCCCCATACATTTTAGTATGGAGCGTTACGCTCCCGTAATTTGTTTTATAAACGAGTACGCGCGCGAAAAATTTTCAGTGCCGTCTTAGACTCCAAGGTGAACGTGAACGCACGTCCGTTTTTTGTCCGAGCCGAGTTCGCAAAACGTCTACGCACACATACACAATAGACATAAGGGTGGGTCGCGAGTGTCGTGACATGACTGTAGCACTATTCAAGCAATAAGACAAACTGGCTTATAAAATGGACCAAATCATGTTTTTGGTAATCATGTGTCTTGTAAGCCATACTATTGCAAGCAACTGAATTCAACAAATATAAATGGTGAGATTGGCACTGATAAAAAAAATTGCCGGTAATGAAAGCTTACACCTTTTATAATGCCGTAATGAAACTTGTCTCAAGATTAGTCAACAATGCTATAAGCTTAATTTATAAAGTCAATAGTAATATAGCAGAGGTTTTTAAAAGTGTTGTTGCAAAGTTCGTAGGAGGTAAACTAATTAATTTCTCAACTAGACAATCTTACGCAGCTCGTTCTGCAACGTGCGTTGTGCCAAATAATATTAAGCAGCCACAAACCTACTTGTACAATAAAATCATACACAAAATACCTAACATATTTATAAGCCATCATGAGTTGAAAAAACCGGCCAAGTGCTAGTCGGACTCGCGCACGAAGGGTTCCGTACTTGGTAAATTGCGGTTAACGATTTATGACGTATTAAAAAAAAACTACTTACTAGATCTCGTTCAAACCAATTTTCAGTGGAAGTTTACTTGGTAATTAATGTACATCATATATATTTTTTTAGTTTTATTATTCTGTTATTTTAGAGAGAGCAGTGGTGGCCCAGTGGTATCGGTCGCGACTTACAAGTTGTAGGCTGTGGGTTCGAGCCCAGGCGGGCGCTTTACTTTGTGTAAATTATTTCTTTACCACTGCTCTCAAAACGGTGAAGAAAAACATCGTGAGGAAACCGGCATGTCCTAGAACAAAAAATTCGAATACATGTGACATCCACCTACCCGCACTGGGCCCGCGTGGTGGATTACGGCCATTTCCCTTTTAGAAAAAAAATATAATAGAAACCTCAACATCATTTTTGAAGACCTATCCACGTATGGGTTTGATGAAAAAAAAACAAATTTTGTTTCAGTTTCAAGTATGGGAAACCCCCAAAATTTATTGTTTTTTTTTTTCTATTTATGTGTGAAAATCTTAATGCGGTTCACAGAATACATCTACTTATCAAGTTTCAACAGCATAGTTCTTATAGTTTCGGGAAAAAGTGTCTGTGACATACGGACGGACAGACAGACAGACATGACGAATATATATAGGTTCCGTTTTTTGTTTGCCGTTTGTCTACGGAACCCTAACTTTTCTAGATCTAAGCAATAAAATAAATAAATTAGAGAACATCATTCAATCAAGCATTATTTTTTGTACTTATCATAATAATAATTATGTTGTATTACATGCAGTAATTATTTTTTCTCACAATCAAACTACACAACCGATTACACTGTGACCCCACCCTTTATTCACGACTATATTACTATGGGCACGCGTGCCGTGCGGAGCGGTGAATCAATAGCTAATACATTGCGCGTTTTTGAGACAAGCTTACAAATCCTTCAGAAGCGAACGCGCATTGAAGCTATATTATGCCCGTCGCGCCGCATAATTTTTCACTTGTTCTTGGGTGCGTGTACACTACAATGTGTGATGCAAATGTGTTAGTGAAAATGTCGATGTGTGGGTTCTAAAATAAGTTCTCACGCTCGCAAACCTGCCTCTTAAACTATTGATCTTATTTCGTTTCTGAATATATTTGTTTGGGTAAGTATTTAAACGCAAACAAAAAATCCAATCAATCCAAATTCCAATCAAAATACTAATTTCACAGCAAAATATTTAAATCAACCTATTATTATTTGGGAAATTATTAAACGGGCGCTAAATATACTGAATGGGCGACTATTACACTAAGTAACTATTTATCGGCAGGCTTATTACCTATCTTTTGCAAGAGCAAAACGATTGCGATAAAACGCTTTATGTCATAAAAATCAGCATGACCTGCAGTGTATGTATGATAGGTCCCACACAATCTTTTGCTAATTGATCGCTGTTTGTCAAATGAACTTATTAAAAAAAAACCGCCAACAACTCAAAAATTTTTGTAACAGCAATTATAGCGCAAAATCGTTTTGCTCTTGCAAAAGATACGTAATAAGCCTTCCGGTTTGAGTAATACGTTTTAGGAGGTTTTTGTGAGCTGCGGTAATAATATTGTTACATACTTTCATTGTATTTGGGGTTCTATTTTAGCATATAATTCTTTTGAAAATAGCTGAACAACCATCGAGGCGACATCGCTGTGCAGCGCGGGAGTTCGGGTGTATTCGTGTTTTCAACGAATTAGTCCAAGAGTGAGCGAAGCGAGCTTGGGAGCTTAGAGAATCCCGACACGGATAGATTAGGTTCAAATAGGATGACGGGAGCTGACGTGAGCGAGCAAAGCAAGCGAACTTCAGCTCCCGTCATCTCCTTCATGTTAGGTTATTTTAGACCCTGCAGACAGAAAAAGGAGCCCCGCGCAGCAAGTCTCCGTCGACAAACTTTTATTTTCAAGCCGCTGTTTTAAACATTTGTATTCGCCCACTGTTTGTCGTCCGCTGATTGTCGCCCACTGATTGTCGCCCACTTTTGTCGCCCACCTAGTATTTCAGTAAGCCATATTCAGTATTTTAGTAAGCCATATTCAGTATTTCAGTAAGCCATATTCAGTATTTTAGTAAGCCATATTCAGTATTTCAGTAAGCCATATTCAGTATATCAGTAAGCCATATTCAATATTTCAGTAAGCCATATTCAATATTTCAGTAAGCCATATTCAGTATTTTTTACACCTTTTTGAATTTATTTTTGCTCGTTTAAATACTATGCTTATTATTTTAGCAACAATTGTGCAACTCTCTGCGTGGTCTAAAGTAACCTAGTTAACACGAAAGAGATGACGGGAGCTGAGTTCGCTCGCAAAGCGAGCCTCCGTCATCCCCTTCGGACCGAACCTATCCGTGTCGGGGTGCTCTCGAGCTCGCTTCGCTCTAATGTGTGAGTATAACGTTTGTACGCTCTGGTTAATTTGCTGTGCAGTCACTATTTCTGATGTAAAAAAGTATATAAATGATGGAAATATATTAATAGGTGATTATTTATTTATATATAATATACCTGTCGGCACTTCTAATAATTTCCTTCTGAAGGGAGCCATGGTTTCGAATGACACTGACAGATGTCAACTTGACATAACACCAAGCACTAGTTTTTGGCGCAAACAAGATAAGATCGAGAGGGATCGAGGCATGTAGATGGCGTTTTGGATTGAGTTGTTAATGTGTGATAAAACTGGACTTACGGAGAAAAACAGTGATAGTGACCGATTTTTTGTGTAGATCAAACTACGTGTTCGGCGTAATGTCGTTTAAGTTATTCGCCAATACATGACGTGATTAGTTACATTGTGACCCTACATACAATCAAATAAATTAAATTGATTTGTTTAGCCTAGCCCGAAAAGAACCCATGCAAATAATGACCTTTCCTGACAATTACACAGTCTTCCCTATAAACCTATATGTGTTATTTGATTAGGATGGGTATGATGTTCGTAACAATCTCTTCCAGAGGAAAGTTCTAACATAAATATTATAATTTAGAATAATATGAAAAAAACCATGACTTTGTTTTGACTATCCATAAATATTTAACAAAAAGGGTTACAAAATAGTATACTTATTAGATATTAGCTAACACAAATTTTGATCATGTTCATGTTTGGTTAATTTCGATTAGGTAAACAAACTCTTTGAAAATGAACAAACAACAACACGAATCGATGAATAACATAAGAGGCATATGGGCGGACAGATGTCAAACAAATTGACGCTTTGCATACAAAACAAAGCATGCAGCATATTATGGCAATTTTTTAAAGTGTGACAACTGATTATTACGTTGCTTTATATTGTACTGTTTTTGCGAAAATCGCAGGCAAATTATTGGGTTGAGACGTCAAGTTTGATGGAAAAACTGTCAGAAAAATATGTGCTTTATATATTTATTACTACCTTGGTATTGCAGTACCTATTGCTATCTTATAAAAGCGTTTTAAAAAGCTGGTGTTTGAACCATTGACAAGGACTTAAATTATTTTTACATTTAAATTTCATAAAGAGGTTGTAATAATAAGCTTAAAAATATTGTATCTCTTTGATATAAAATCCCACAGAACCCGAAATAAACAAAATAATCTGTATACCTTATAATTTAATGATGCTACAAAGCTTTCCAAAAATGTTTAATTACATGAATAGGTACATAAGTTCACTTTGATATAACGTCTTGCTTATATTTCGCTATCTCCAATATACTAATTTAAATAATAATTCTACCAACCAAAGTGATGTTAACCCCAAATTTCCGAATATCAAACTATAATATAACAAATACAAATTATTTATTTAATTAAACCCAAAGCAGCGTAGTTCACCACCGTACTTGTAAACAGACAAATGTATTTAATCAATATTTGTAAACATAAATTTAATTGTGTTAAGAGAATAATATGAAATAATATTGCGTTGCTAGGTGAAAATCTTGTTAATTGACTAATTCTCTTGAATCTGCGTGAACAGCGTGAAAAATCTGTAGGATCCTTTCATAATCTGAAATAAAGAAAAAAGAAAAAGTGATTTATCAATTCAATAAAGCAGTTTGCAAATTACTAAAATGTATTTACCAACACAACCTATAGATTCAAGGCACATTGAGGTAGAGTCAAAGCGAAAACTGATCCATATCTCGTCAAAGTGTTCTTGGTACACATTTCTATCGAGAAAGAAAGAATCGCGCGTTCGACCGAATGTCAATACATATATGTAGTGCGGCAATTCGTCTGAGTTTCTGAATTAAGTTTAATTTAATCTTAATATTAAGGGATAAAAGCAGACACTTTATTCACAATGATTAACTTCGGCAACTTTTTATTCGTTGACGTTGAAAAGATAAACAGAAATTAACAAAGAAGGACAAAAAGGAAGAAAGAAACATGTGTGTCTATGTATGTTATCGTGCCGTTTTTACACGACTGCCTTTGGAGGGTAATGTGTTTTTAAATCTATGTATGTATTTATGTTTGTCCCTTTGTGGCATTTTAGAGACCAAGCGCTTAGGTCGATTTTATAATACCAACCTAAGTAATCAATAAAGGTTGTCATTATTAGTTTTTCGAATCTACTTCCAAAACCCGATTTATGGGGTGCTAAAGTTTGTTTGAAGAATCTTAGTTCTTGGGTTAATAAACTTGAAACCTGACATAAATACCAACCTAAATAAACAATAAATAACATTAAATAAATAATAAACAATAAATAAATAACAATACTTACAACGTAGATGGGAAAAGGCTAGGCAGATGATGACGACGTTCTTTCTCTCACTGGTCTATTTTTTGGTATCCGACCGTCAATGTTTTCTGGCAAAAGGCGTTGGAGGTAGAACTTTTCTAATAATGGTTCTATTTTTTTGCCAGAATGCAAATTTTCCGTCAATTTTTTTTTAAAGGGACTCCATAAAATAAAATAACAGAAATCTCGACGAGTTACGTGTAGTTGGCCTTGTACTTGGTAGAAGTAATTATGATTCTGTTTTAAATGTAACATTTTGCCATCAAACGAACAGAAATCTATTTAATCATCATCACCATCATGTCAGCCGAAAGACGGCCACTGCTGGGCATAGGCATCCCCCGAGTGTCATCACATTGATCGGTCCCGTGCGTCTCGCATCCAGCGGATCCTCGCAACCTTCACCAGGTCATTGGTCCACCTGGTGGGAGGCCTAACAACGCAATGTCTTCCGGTTCGCGGTCGCCACTCCAGAACCTTTCTGCCCCAACGGCCATCCGTTTTGCGAACAATGTGCTCTGCCCACTGCCACTTAAGTTTGGCAATTGTTCAGGCTATGTGAGTAACCCTAGTTCAGCACTATATCTTCGGCAAACCGAAGGTGAGTGATGTATTCACCATTGACGTTTATGCCTATCCCTCTCCTGTCCAGAACCCTGAAGATATCCTCCAGTGCAGCGGTGAACAGTTTTGGAGATATGAGGTCTCTCTGTCTCACACCTCGCTGCAGAAGGATAGGTTCCAAGGTCTGATCCTGAAGTCGAACTGACATGGTGGCGTTTTTGTACAAACATTTCAACACTTCGATGTACCGGTAGTCGATTTGGCACGGTTGGAGAGACTGCAGTACAGCCCAAGTTTCGATCGAATCGAAGGCTTTCTTGTAGTCCACAAACGCTAAACAGAGAGGCAGGTTGTATTCTTCGGTCTTCTGTATAACCTGCCGCAGCGTATGTATTTGGTCTACGGTACTGAAGCCTTTATAGAATCCGGCTAGTTCGGGAGGCTGGAAATCGTCAAACCTCCGCGCGAGAATATTCGTGATGACTCTTGAAAACAGCTCTAAATCTATTTATTTTTGTTCAATTCCGTCTTCAGGTGACATAATTTCAATTTTATAAGGACACTTTATCTCTACTATCGAGTCTTCACCTATCAGACCATCCGGGCTTGCCACTAAAAAGGGTTTATTTTCATCGACAAACAGTCCATACTCTAATACCTGTAGCCCCGTGTTCTTGATAAATTGATCGATCGCTTCAGATTCCTTTTCCTTGCCATAATTGGTAGCCACATTTCCTTTAAATTTGTTATATAATAAAGTTTCTAATATTTTGCGAACCGATGTTTTTGGCCGCATCTTACATATTCGCCCAAAGTTTGATGCCGTAAGCCTCTTTAGTTTTTCAATTGCCCATAAGCTATTATCACTTTGGCCCCCACTGTTTCCCTTTCAGCATCCTTAGTTGAGAGCAATCCTTCAAGAAATTATTTTTTTTAATTTATGTAAATCCAAAGGCATATCTTCTTCCCACTGTAAGCGACCATAATTTTCATCAGTTTCTGTAGTTCTTTTTATTTTGCTCGTTTCGTCTATGGGATACGTCAGTTTTCTTTTTCGGAAAATCTCTGTGATTTTTTTCGAACGCTGCTTTGGTTCTATTTTTTTTAAATTGGCCCAGACTGCAGCCCTGTTTTTTTTTTGGATTCGTGAATGAATAGCCCTTCGCTATTCCATGAAGTTACTGCTCCATAACAACTTGTCTGATATGATATGATCTTCCTGCAAAGTTAACTTTTTTTCCGCCGATCAATTTGGCAATTACCTACATAATTAAATTGCTCCACAGTATTATTAGTCACGTCCAAAATAATATTTTCTGCATTTGCTGTTAAGATAACATATATTGTTGGATATAAGTCCACAATCCACAACAACAAGTTACGAGTGACTGGGGCGATTACAAGAAATGCGCCGAATGCGCGAGCCGCGGCCGGGAGCGTTTCGGAGGCACGCACACACTGTTAACTTACACACACATGGATAGGGCGGCCGGACGCCACGCGCTCGCAGTTCGCAGAGCGACAGCGATAGTTTTTTCAAAAGTCTCTCCGCCCGTATTTCCTCTTAAGCAGTCGGACTTTTTTTTTCCTATATTATATAACAAATCTTAAATCCACTAGAAAACATTGTGTACCTCACGGTTGCACCAAATTGCAAGTCAATACTTACTTCAATAAAAGTTGTAACAGAGAGCTTGGTTAGCCCAGCGTCCAAAATAAACGGATGATCTAGCTTTCCTGCCAATAGCAGAAGTTGTTTGCGCTCACGCACATTACTCTGCCACCAGTCACTGTTGTAAATCCCTCTATCTACTTGCTTACTCTGTAAATTTGAATAGCATAAATGAATAATTACTTAAGAAGCTTTCGCATTTCATTAGTACATCAATGGGCAATAAGTTGGATGAAAATCAGATTTAAAGCACCCGGTAATAAAAATATTACTCTGGGATTGTCCTGCTAATCAACCTGAGGGTAGTTTAAAATACAGCAATCGCAACCAACAAAAAATGTTGTAACTAAGTAGTAGATCCAATTTTTTTTGTGAACGGTAGTAAAATTTGTAACAGATTACTAATGAGTAGTTCAAATTTTTTTGAAGATATTTTAAAAAGTTTCCCTTTATTAAGTACCTAATCCTGAAATTCTCTCGACGTCCAATTTTTACAAGTAACTTCTCGGATCGGCAAAGATAAATAAAAAAAAAGATTTTTAAAAACAAGCTTTAAATGGATTAAAATCGAAATGTAATATCGCTTGTCAAGCCGATCCCAACAACAATTGGCAGATGATGATGAATCATCATCAGCCTATTAATGTTCCCACTGCTGGGACACAGGCCTCCTCTCTGTGAGAGGGAATGGGCCGTAATCCACCGATGTCACATATCTTCGAATTTTTGGTTCTAGGACATGCCGGTTTCCTCGCGATGTTTTCCTTCACCGTTTTGAGAGCAGTGGTGAAGAAATAATTTACACAAAGTAAAGCGCCTGCTTGGGCTCGAACCCACAACCTACAACTTGTAAGTCGCGGCCGATACCACTGGGCCACCACTGCTCTCATGATGATGATGAATATCACTTTTAAATGCATATAATGTGCATATGTATATGCTTATGTATATAATGAAATAAAAAATGAAATTCTGTAATTCTGTATATCCAATGATGCTATCTTGTTGAGGAGTGGCTATGGTCTCCTTCCGGCTCCATCATGAGTCCAGGCCCATAGAACCATACTATTTCAATGTTTACAATGCCAGGAAAGTGCTTGAAAGTCGATTACTAGTTGCCAAGCCATACATACGAAAGCAAAGTAATATAAACCTTGTCATTACCTGATGTGTTACTTCATTGCTATGCCAACAGTACAAGAAGAGTTGTGAAACTAAACCAGTAGTATACTGAATGACCCATAGCTTTTGTGAAGCAGTCGCTTCTTTCTGAAAAACAAGACTTTCATTACTTCAATAATTTGCCACAGATTATCTGCGCGACATTGTAAAAGAAGTGTCAACGAACAAAAAATTACCAAAAATAAATCATTTTCATTTGATTTGAATTTCTGCCACTTAACTAATTCAGCTACAAATCTCTTGTACCTGCAACACTTGCTTTTTAAATAACCAATACGCAAAGCGTTTGTCACGTATACTGCTACGTTATTTCATTTAAAGTCCTTAACAGATGTGAACAACGTTAAGATATCTTTGTTAGACACAATCATTATGATGAAGCGGTAGGCCCGCAGGTACTGGTGCAGCATTATTCTGCCAATATTTGGTTAGTGGTGGTAGATGATGACAGATTTTTTTTTTAAATATGTTAAGTGGGTGCGTAGGGAGAAGTGAAACAACTGACAGCTGATAGCACACTGGTTTATTGTCAGGTTAGAGCAGTGCAGGGACGCAACCCACGCACACATATGCAATGTCGACATACACATATATAACATTTCCTCCCCTTATTTGACCAAAAATGTACCATCGTGCATCGTGCGTGTAGATTTATAAGTAAATAAGTACAGACTATAGTTACAGGAAAGGTCTGTAATCTACCCTGGGAATGTTTCTCAAAAGTCTGTCTGGATTCCTCGAAACTGGATCAGACACAACAGCTGCGTCCGCAGACGGTGGTGTTTGCTGATTTACCTCATCAATTTCCCTCCCCGTGGGACTCTGTCCCTGAAGGTTGACAGTCGATGGCTCGTTATGACAGCTGTTGAAGTCGTCAAGGTCATGCTGGTGTTGTGGCTGTTGTGAAACATTCCCCTTGTTACCTTTATACAATATTATTTGGTTCTTATGCTTCTTAGCATCACACGACGAACTCAAATCTTTAATAAGGTAAAGTACTTTACCCAGTCTCCTTTTAATAATACCTCTGCACCAATGGTATTTAACATTGTTTATGAACTTTTTGTACATTACATTATCCCCAGGTTTAAACACTTGTTTATTATATCGTCCACATGATTTAATTTGCGAACACTGTTGACGATGAACATTATTAGTAGGGGTTGTGAGTGAGGCCGCCGGAGTTTTCGGATTGATTAAGTCTAACCGTGACCTCAACTTGCGGCCAAACACTAGCTCAGCTGGTGAGAACCCCGTGACAGAATGGACTGAATTCCTATAGTCAAATAAGTATTTTAATATTTTTAACTTGCAATCACTGCGCGAAGAGATAGCACATGATTTAATGCCCTTTTTCACGATTTTGACGAAACTTTCCGCTTGCCCGTTACTTTCTGGATTGTAGGCTGGTGACGTCAAATGGTCGATACCATTTCTTGTACAAAAATTTTTAAACTCAAATGAAGTAAACGCGGTCCCATTGTCACTTACTATTGTATGTGGTAGGCCGTACTTGGACATAAAGTCGTATAGCTTCCCTACGACGGTTGTGGAAGTTGTTGACATAGTAACGTCGTACAACTCCACCCATTTGGTGTGCGCGTCTACTACCACGAGAAACATTTGATTATTCAACGGCCCTAGGAAATCAATGTGTATTCTATAGAATGGCAATGGTGGGTACCGCCACGGAGCAATCGGCGTTCGCGGCGGGGAGGGGCGCAACTGTTGACTGATATCACACGAGTTGATCATTGTCTCCAAAGCCGCGTCAACCCCAGGGAACCAAAATCGTGACCTAGCCTCAGCTTTGGTTTTCACAATGCCCAAATGAGAATTATGTAACTCGTGTAAAAGTTTGAACGCAACGTTTCTGGAAGAACTACCTTATGTCCTCTCATAAGACAACCATTTTCGTATGATAGTTGTGTCCTACACAAATAATAGGGCTTAATACTTAAATCTTGATGTATATATTTAGTTACTTTCGTTAATATGATATCCTTGGCAGTTTCATTTCGCAATTCGTCCAGTGTCACTGGCATACTGCCTTCAACTACAAAGTTAACGTAAGTGGCCCGGTCGATAGGCGCCGCGGCGGCAGCGGCATGCGCGCCCGCGCCGCTGTCTTTCCGCTCTTCTGTCTGTTCCGGCTCGTGACGTAAACTCGCTCGTGACAAATCTGCGTTGTTATCGGCACTCCGAACGTACTCGATCGTATAATTATATGCGCTTAAAAACATTGCATATCTTTGTAGCCTGTTAGCCGTTACCTCTGGTATGCCCTTATAGGGACCAAAAATAGAAACCAAAGGTTTGTGGTCTGTACGTAATACAAATGGTTCGGATCTGCCATATAAATATTGATGATAACGCCTTACACCAAATATAATCGCTGTGGCTTCTTTCTGTATTTGCGAGTATCGTTTTTCGGCTGACGCGAGCGTGCGGGACGCGAACGATATGGGTCGTTCTAACATATCATTACCTACTTGTGATAAAATAGCGCCTAACCCGTGTGGAGATGCATCTACCGTCAAAATGATTTTAGAATTTGGGTCAAAATGTGTTAACACTTGTGCTGATGTTAAGCATTTTTTTATTTAATTGAATGCATTCTGATGAATTGTTGTCCAATGCCACTTAACTCCTTTCTTTAATAGATCATACAAAGGACTGAGTATGCTTGATGCTTGTGGAACAAAATTCCGATAGTAGTTAACAAGTCCTAAAAATGATTGTAAAGTGTTAACATTAGTAGGTAGGGGAGCGTCAACAATTGCCTTTACTTTTGACGGATCTTTCTTTAGTCCGTTCTTGTTGATTACATACCCTAAATAACGTATTTCGTCTTTAAAAAATTCACATTTGTCCTTTCGCAATGTTAGTCCCGCGTCTTGAAGTCTTTTAAGAACTATGTGTAGTTTTTCCGTATGCAAATCTTTGGTTTTTGCTGTTATTAATACGTCGTCTAACAGGCATAACACACCGTCCAATCCGGTCAAAACCGTTTCCATTGCGCGCTGGAAAATAGACGGTGCGCTCGACAAGCCGAATACAAGACGCGTGTATTTGAACAATCCCCGGTGAGTGTTAATACAGGTTATGTTTTGTGACTCATCATCGAGCAGAAATTGATTGTAGGCCATGGACAAATCAATTTTCGAGAACTGCTGGCCACCGTGTAATTTAGAAAATAATTCATGAATGGTTGGCAAGGGATATTGTTCTATTATTAATTGCTTGTTAATGGTCACCGAATAATCCGCACATAATCTGACTGAACCATCTCGTTTGAGTACGGGCACTATAGGTGATGCATAGTCCGAATGTTTAACGGGTTTTAACACCCCTAGGTCTAGTAACCGTTCTATCTCCTTTTCGACTTTGTCGCGCAGAGCAAACGCAATGGGACGCGCTTTAAAAAATACCGGTTTTGCATCATTTTTTAGTTTTAATTTTACGTTATAGTTTTTGAAAGCGCCCAGCTTGTCTGAAAATACTTCAGGGAACTGTATTTGCAACCGCTCAGTTATGCTTTGACTTTCATTAAGAAAATTAACTTGAGCTAATTTTAATTTGAATATTGATATGAAATCGCGCCCTAGTAGCGGTGGGCCGCCGTGACGTATAATTAATACATCAAGCGTGTGTGTGCGCTGCATATATGTTATTGCTAAACGCACATAGCCTGCGCACTGCATTTGGTTACCCGTGTAACTATAAAATCTCTTGTGTGACGTATGCAATGGTACACTCGCAAATAACTTTTTGTAAGTACCCTCAGACTGTCACAGCTGATCCACTATCAATTTGTAATTTTAAATTTTGACCGTTTATTGTGACCGTTTCTGTCATAGGTTCCCCCCGAGCTGAACCAATGTTATAAAGCGACTTACCATCGTCATCTTCGCTCACATCCCCCGATGACACGTAGTTCATTTGATTGCACATCCTACGCAAATGTCCTACTTTGTTGCACTTTTTACACCTATAATTCGCGAACCGACATTCAGACGATTTGTGATTAGCCCGACCGCACACCGAACTCTTTTCTTTCGCGGCACTATTTCTCGGGTTGGCACTATTTTGTCCTTTCGTAATCTTGAACACCTGCACCTGATCTGCTGATGTAGAAGCAGTAGCAGCAGCGCCCGCACCCGCGCGCCCGCATCTTGTGCTCTCTGCTAACTCCACCGCCTTCGCCAAGCTTAAGGTCTCCAAGTTCTGCGCAAACAGTTTCTCCCGTTCTGGACCCGCTACCATCCCCATCACAAATCGGTCACGCAGCGCCTCCTCAACATTGCTGAATCCGCAATGTGCCGTCAGGCCTCGTAACCTCGCTGCCCATTGAGTATATGTCTCGCCGGACTGCTGCGAAGCTGCATAAAAGTTGTATCGCTCACTGAACCCGCAACGTTTCGGAGTGAAGTGGTTATCCAGTAACTGCACTAGATCCTCATATGGCACCTCTTGTACGTCTTTGGGCAGGGCTAAGTCTGCTGCCAACTTGTAGGTACCATCGTTGAGTGCGCTGAAAAGTATGGCTCGCCTCCTGGTTCCCGCCGCATCATTTTTCGCATCGATGTTGTTAGCTATGAACCACTGCGTGATACGACCTTTGTATGTCTTCCAATCATTAACATTATGATCGAAAGTAGTTAAAATTCCACAAAATTACTGTGCCATTTTTCAACAAAACTTTCGTTTTTTTTTTCCGATTGTGGGTAAAACTCGTCGCCACTGTTAAGTAGGTGCGTAGGGAGAAGTGAAACAACTGACAGCTGATAGCACACTGGTTTATTGTCAGGTTAGAGCAGTGCAGGGACGCAACCCACGCACACATATGCAATGTCGACATACACATATTATATAACAAAATAAATGCTCCATTCGTCATTATTGAAGTTAATACATTGTTACAAGCAAAAAAACTTTTTAAAAAAAAGATCAAACTGACTTCGATTTGTGGTGTTTTGTTTTGACAGTCTGCATCTCTTTTTAGTTTTGGTAGGTACCTCCAATTACCATGAAAATTACTTTTAGTGGTGGTAGATGATGATAGATTTTTTTTTAAATAAATGCTCCATTCGTCATTATTGAAGTTAATACATTCTTACAAGCAAAAAAACGTTTTAACAAAAAGATCAAACCGACTTCGATTTGTGGTGTTTTGTTTTGACAGTCTGCATCTCTTTTTTAGTTTTGGTAGGTACCTCCAATTACCATGAAAATTACTTTTCAAGACAAAATATATCTCTTGACGATTCCAATAAGTCCAAACAAGACTAGGATACATTGTTTTATTTCGTAGTTCCAGTGCCTATCTTCCGGCTTCATCATCAGATTAGTTCGATGGTACCATTTTCATCAGTACCATTTATTTATAAGTATGTGCTATATCATAGTCGGTTAACAGTTTTATAAGTCCGTGACTTTTTGGAAAAAAAATCTGCAAAAAGTCGTTTTATTACGAAACACAGTCTCCACAACTCTGTACATTTAGTCCACAGTAAAAAAAAAAACACCATCCAAATAATGGTTTGGGTTTTGTTTAAAACACTCAAAATAGGCGTTCGTTTTTAGTGATGTCCTCTTCTTTAGAGCCATATCTTCTTCCACCCAGCCATTTCTAATGTTTATCAAACCTCTTTTTGGTTTCAGTGATGGCTTTTTTCGGAAAAAAATAATAATGCTTAATCAGCGCATGAAATATAATACCTTTATCCATTTTCGTGAAAGTACCCGCGATTGTCTTCTTTAAATGGGTGGCAAACACAAATCTAATGACGTAGCTTGCTCAAATTTTGACTGTAGTCTACTAAAAGATTGTAGTTGATAGGAGGAGTATTGCCATCAAAGTTACTGTGCGAGAAATTAAAAAGGTCACGGACTTATCAAACGGCCCTCGCACCTTATAAACCGTGACAAACTTAGCATTAAGGAGTTCCAGTGGCCATCTGTGGTCTTCTTCATCAGTTCCACTTCACCAAATGATATTTTCTGAGTGCAGATGATTGGATTGTTGATGAAAATGCCAAAATCGCTATATGTATGCCTATAATGTTTGAGGAGTTCCCTCGATTTCTCCAGGATCCCACCATCAGATCCTAATCTGATAACCATGGGAAGTATACCCTTTCAAACTAAAAAAATATTTTCCAAATCTGTCCAGGCGTCTGAGTAATCGGGGAACAAAAATAAATAAAAATTCCGACGAATTGAGAACTCCTCCTTTTTTTGAAGCCGGTTAAAAAATATAAAAAATGGTACATACTGAATTAAACTGCACAACGCTGCTACAAATTGTCATGGAGCACATCAGCATATAAATAAACATGGTTGGCGAGAGCAGAGAGTTGAAAATTGAGCAGTGCCTGTAAATAACATTTCTTTTATTAGTAACTATCAATTCGCCCCTGCTTATTAAATTAAAAATCTTTTATTTCAGACAAAGTCCAGTTATAATACGACTTGAGACAAAACACCGTGACTTCGTTATGAATATAATTATCAGGATATTTGAGATGCAGAGATTCTGGGGTGGATTGAATGTTCTAAAGAGCTCTCTAAAATATCGGACCTTACGATTTCACGTTAGTACGCTTAATGGTGAACCTTTATACAGGAAACTCTGTTTGCTTTAAGTTTGCCTGTGGTGTGTGTTGCCTTTTGGCGTTTCATTTAAACGGTGCGCCACCAAACTAACGAGATACCGTTGGCATAAACCTATTCTACTCGCTCTCATTGCTAGTAAAGCGAAAGTGACACCATTGAAAGCGACCGAAAAATTCTTTATTTGCATTTTGCTTTGCTGTCACTATTAAATAATTTAGGAAATTTGTGAGTAAAAGATTGGCGATGGGTGAAATATCTTCATCGTTGGGTCACGGGACCTCAGTTTCTTCCGAAAAATCCGGCGAATTCACTGGAAGAACTGGCTGGCCAGTCTATGGTTCAAGAAGAGCGAAAGCGATCTCCCGATCTTGTGGTGTATACTAATCGAGACGATCCCTTACCAAACACTAGCCCCCAATTCGAACTTTCACCTATGATGGGAGATATGGTTTATTACAGTTAAACGGAAGAATTTTACATAAAAAGGGAAAAAATAATGACAAAGCGTAATCTATTCTATACTATATATCTATACTAATATTATAAAGCTGAAAAGTTTGTTTGTTTGTTTGAACGCGCTAATCTCAGGAACTACTGATTGCAATTGAAAAAATATTTTTAAGTTGTATAGTCCATTTATCGAAGAAGGTTATAGGCTATATAACAGCACGCTACGACCAATAGGAGCGGAGCATAAATGAAAAATGTTGCAAAACGGGCAAAAATATTCCTTTTTGAGGGCTTCCGTTGCGTGCGCTGCGTAAAGCCATGTATTCACTGAGCAACATGTTTCGGATACACAGTTTCTGAAACAGCACGTAAATGTTTCCAGGAACAAGCTTCTGTGTTCTCCGCCACAAGTGGGGAGCACCGAAACATACCGATAAACACGTAGTGTTTACAGAAACAAAATTATATGTATCTGAAACAAAATGATTTGTTTCAGAAACACGTAGATTTTGTTTCTGAAACAGAGTTTATAAACAATTGTTGCTCAGTGAATACGTGGCTTTAACGGTTTAAGTTACGCAACAATTTTGTATGTAGAGTAGGTAGGGTAGATAGATAGGTAGGTAGCCAATTGACGGGAGTGAAGCCGCATGGGACAGCTAGTAAGTAATATGTGCAAGTAAATAAAGTAAATGAGGTGCTCGACCTATCTACACATCAACATACCTTAATCTGACCTATAAAACAGAATAATCTTATTTGAGATGATCTACATGAAGATAGATACCATTATAATTTGTGAAACTTTAATCTCAAATTAGTTTTTACGATATCTTATCCACGCCTTTAGTACTAAATTTAACCATAAAAAACTGTTGAAGTACTTACTTCATTAAGGCGTTATGGTGTCTATGGCACTCCTTGATCCTATCAAAAAAGTCTTCAGTCGAAGTTACTTCTTCGTCAAATAGGCTGTTACATTTCTCTCTTAGAATTATCATCTGTCCTTTAAGATAAGACATGATAGCAACAGCGTTCATATCATAAACGGCTATTAATCCAGAGCCTTGACAGCCCATAATTACATGAACGAAAACACTTCCCAAATATCCAGGCATTTTTGTGTTGTCAAACGGAAACCAAGAACATAGGATTTGTGGTAATGGTTCAACACCCATTCTTATATCCTCCCGGTAAGAATACGATGATACGTATTTCAAAAAAGGCGTTAATATTAAAAGAAAATTAGTTATGAATACCATCACCCAAAACATGTATGTTATTATCCTGGTATACTTGGTATAGTCTTCCATGTGCTTTCTTATACCGGGGTCCTCTTTCTTAAATTGTATTAGTTCTTCTTCAGAAATGTTTTGAACAAGCTTCCTCCACTCACTTTGCCAGATAACGTAAGAATAACATTTTGCGACGCAAATAACGCTGAGAACGGTCAGTGACATGTTGTTTAGAACTTTGTTAATATCATGTCTAACAAAATAAAGGTCAACAAATTGGGTTATAACAAAAAGTATTGTAGAGAAATGTATCAAATTATAAGCAATGGTCCTAAATTTGCTCCCAGTTTGCCAGAGGCCAAATAAATACAATCCTTTCAAAGTCGGCCCTAACAAAGGATTTTTTGGGTCCTCTAACTGTTTGGTGTATGTAATTACTTTTTGCCAAAGCATTATTACTTTTGATATGTGAACATTCAAAAGGTTAATACACATCTGTTCTTTGATTTTACAGGGGTTGATTGCTCCAATAGAATCGTCCAATTATTGAATCGATTACTGGGTTCAATTTTATTTTCTTCGTAAATTGCACTATCTAAATTGAGCTTATTCTGGGTTCCGTCATAATCATAAAAACCCACTGATCTTAAATTATAATCAATTATTTAGCTACATTAATAATAAGGTTGACATTTGTCATGACGTAGGTTTTATTTCAAAGTGTTATTACTTGCAACTCTGGGGGGTGATCATAAGCTCGAGTATGGTTATTTTGAGATTGCGTAATTGACAGATGCATACAAGTCATATACATCTGTCCCTTAAACACTCTCTTAATAACCTTACTCAAAGAGCTTATGGTCACCCTCCTGAAGTTCAAAGATGATTTGTTTGATATCAAACATAATAAAATAAAATATGGTTAGAAAGATCAGTATTTCTCGGTTAAATTGAACTGAAAATGTCCACCAGTTTTTATGTAATGTATTTTGTAATTTTATTATTTTCTTGTAATATCTATAATTTAATAAGGTCTAGTTTTACTTCATAATGTTCATATGAACTTTAATCAAATTAGGACTTAATGGCTCCTGTTTCTGTTGGCAGCGTTTAAAGGAACCTAAGGAACCTAACATAGAGGGGATGATGGGGGTTTCGTTTGGTCGCTTTACTCGCTCACTCTATCTCTTCTCATCCCCTATGATGTAAACCTGTCCGTGTCGGGTTGCCCTGATTACTCGAAGCTCACTTCGCTCACTGATTAGTTTAAGTAAAGTCAGGATCAAGTTGTTATCCCCCCGGTGGGTGCCCGCATTGTCGATGCGGGGGGGCTCAGTAACCGTGGCTTGGTCACCCACGGTGAAGCGAAGAGGAACCCGAGGAGGGGCCGCTCGTCAGGGCTTTTGCTGATAAGCCGACGACGTAGCGGCTAACATGTAGGTTGCGGTGCTGCCTAGGCGACATCGCAACTGAGGCGGGCCGCGATGTCGTATGGGGTCTCCCATACCCATACGATATCGCAGCTGAGGGTTGGAGACCGCGGCGGGAGAGGAGTGCCGGTATTGCGGTGCGCCGCTCTCCCTACCTTCTGCGGCCTAGACGGGGTCGCCATCGTCTGATGGCGGACGCGGTGGGGCCGCAGGGGAGGAGGAGTGCCGGTATAGCGTTGGCCGCTCTCCCTATCCTCTGCGGCCGAAAAATGGTAGGTGGCGGGGCCATTGACCCTGACCCGCCACAAGGGGACCAAAGGTGCCATACACGGGGTCGTCTGGCACCCATGCGCTCGATCTTTTAATTAAATAAGTAGATTAAATGTAAGTTACGCAAGATGATAAATTTTATATCAAGAGAGCGTTATATCAAAATAACAATATACTAAAGTTTAGATAAAGTCAAGTCAAAGTCAAGATAAATTATTGGAGCATTATATGACTTAATGTCCTTTAACCCCTAGATGGGGCAGAGGGCGTCCACAGATGTCCTCCATCGCGATCGGTCTTGAACTTCACGCTTCACCTCGCTCCATGTCATTCCGATGCTCGTCGCTTCTGCCAACACGGTGCGACGCCAGGTTTGACGGGGACGGCCACGCTTTCGTTTCCCTTGAGGATTCCAGTCCAAAGCTTGTTTGGGTATGTGATCGGGACCCCTTCTGAGCGTGTGGCCAATCCATCTCCACTTGCGACGCTTGATCTGGCGGTCGATCGGGCTCTCGTGGCATTTCTCCAACAGCTTTACATTGGAGATGGTCTTGGGCCAGTAAACGCCGAGAATGCGACGAAGACAGCGGTTGACGAAGACTTGTATTTGGCGTGAGATGTCCTTTGTGACCTTCCACGTTTCGCATCCGTAGAGCAGCACGAATTTGACATTGGACCCGAAGATTTTGAGTTTAATCCTTCGGGTCAGTTTCCGCGATTGCCAAACAGGTCTCAGCTGCGCCAAGGTTGCTCGGGCTTTGGCGATCCGTGAAGCGATGTCCTCTTCACTTCCTCCAGTCTCTGACACGACACTCCCGAGGTATGTACATTTGTGGACGCGTTCCACTGCCTCTATGCCAATCAGCACAGGTGAGTGGTTCTTCACACCAGTTCTCATTTCCTGGGTCTTCCGGATATTTATTTTGAGCCCCATTTTTGCCGCTTTCTGACGTAGATCTTATAGCTTTGCTTGCATATCGGCGTGGGTATGACTCAGCAGGCAAAGGTCATCGGCGTAATCCAAGTCTTCTCAGACGTTGGATAATCCCCACTCTATGCCGCGGCGCCTGTTATCGTAGATGCGAAGCATAATTCCATCAAGAACGACTAGGAAGAGGAGCGGTGACAGGAGGCAGCCTTGGCGGACACCCGCGTGCACTGTTACGTCATCCGATATGAGGCCGTTATGAGTAACCTTACAGGAATATTTCTTGTAAATACTCTGCAACAGACGGACTATTTTCGGCGGCACTCCAATTTCCAGTAGGCGGGACTAGATACTAGACCACTTCAGCGTATCAAAGGCCTTTTAGAAGTCTACAAAGGTTAGATAAATCTCCCTCTGCCATTCTGATGCCTGTTCCAGTATGTCGGCAGCATGGCATAGTAGTGCGACAAGGATCTAAATTAACAACTAAATACTAACAAGGCCAAAATAAGAACTAACGCCGCCTCGCCGTCCTGTCCACGTTCGTCAGTGATACATTTAATAGTTTGTTTGGGCAAATTAAAGTATTATTAAATCAATAACATAGGAAAACATTACCGGAAAAACCGAAGACCCGGTTTTGCTACCCTAAAAAACACGGGTATCTGCCGTTTATCCAGTTTTTACGATTATTCGGGTATCCGGTTTGCATGCTCTTATAAAAATTGAGCCTGCCTGATAATGACTGAAAGTCATAATTTTCGAACTTGGAATTTCACCTATGGAACCATATTATGTTTTCATACACCTCAAACTAATTTACTCGATCAATTCTTAATGCCGCAGTGGAATCATTTAACAAGGTAATTTGCACTTCAAGCGTTCATTAAAAATGTATGAAACATGGTTTTCCAGTTTGTAGATAAAAGGCAGGCAATTTATGAATAAGATTTTTCCTGCTAATTCTTAATAGGTACTGGGAACCTGTACTTTTGTAAGAAATTTAACACTTTGTTAATTTATTTTTAGTTTTGTGTACCTTTTATATCACCACTAGCTTCTGCCAGCAGCTTCGCCAGGGATAAATAATCCTATGTGATATTCCTGACTATAATCTATCCCTGTGCCAAATTTCATCCAGGTCCGTCCATCCGTTTGAGCGTCAGAAGTGACGACACGGACGTCGGTAACAGCTGACTTGCTTGAGTTACGTTACGTTTTTTAATATATATACAGTGTTTTTTTCTTAAATCTCTATTGATAAAGGAATAGACCAAGATACATTAACTCACATATATTGTGGTGCAGTGAAAGTGATAAATAGATCTTTACAAATCACTATAAAACCAAATCAAAATATTTCCTGTGCAAACCGCCTACCCTATACTTAACAAAATTAAAAACTTAATGCTAAAAACAATATTTATAGTGCAATACTTTTAGTTGAGGTGTTTTGTGGTAACAATTGGGCTGTTATCGAAAATCAGGCTCACTGAAGAAACAGGACCTAAATGTTAAAATTTTCCTGCACAATACTCGGTGACAACGCCATCTGTGACTCGACGAGTGGTACTGTCTGTACTGTGTTTGCGTCAGTCAAAATAACTATTTACCAACGTAAACCTTAAAAATAAAGCCCACGATTATGGCTAAGTGTGGAAGCTGCGGTCAATTTATCGCCAGGACTGAGTGTATTCGCTGCACTAAGTGTCCTGGGTCGTATCATCCAAGTTGTGTTGGCGTTACGTCGACAAAGGTTTCGCCTGATTGGTTGTGCCCGGATTGTAGGGTGAAGATGCCGAAGAAGGTCAACTCGGCCGCAGCACACATGGGTGCGTCTGATGCAGCCTCAGTTAACCGGCAGCCAAATACAGCTCAGACCTCAACAAAAACTCAGCCCGCAGTGGTAACTCGGAGTGCAGTGATTGAGCAAATAACTTGAGAGCCAGCAATCAGCCAACCTACAGCACCTCTCTCTCCCAATACACGAGACTCTCGTGAGCTCAACATAGCTTATGAGATTCGATGCTTTCGCGAGGAACTAAGTGCCATGAGAGTGGAGTTGCGACAGTTCAGGGACGAAATGGCATGTTTGAAGACAGATGTCGGGTTGTGTAGGGAGTGAATGGATGTGGTTGAGTGTAGGGTTTCCCACCTCGAGAACCGTTTTGAAGAGAAGGAACCATCGTCCTTCGAGCACCTTGAGGAGACTATTTCTGAGCTGAGGTTGCAGCTAAACGACCGCGACCAGGACCTTCTGCTCAATGATGTCATCATAACGGGAATACCGGAAGCAAGAGATGAGAGCCCAATACACCTAATTAGGTTGGTTTCAAAAGTACTGATTGTGACATTATATTAAACAAGGAGAAGCTCGAATTCGTCGATAAAACGGTTTTCCTGGGGATCACGCTAGACTCAAGGTTACAATGGGGTCCTCATTTAGTATCACTTGCGGGGCGGCTGAGTTCGGCAGCTTATGCTGTCAGAAAGATTCGTCAATTTACTGATGTGGATACCGCTAGGCTAGTCTATTTTAGTTACTTTCATAGTATAATGTCTTACGGTATCTTACTATGGGGAAGGGCTGCAGACATTGAGTCTATTTTTATTCTGCAAAAACGAGCCATCAGAGCGATTTACAATCTTCGCCGCCGTGATTCTCTAAGGGAACTGTTTAAGGACATTAACATCATGACGGTACCTTGTCAATATATTTATGAAAACATCATGTACGTGAGAAAGAATTTACATCTTTTTAGTAAAAACGGAGACAGACATAATTACATTACTAGAAATAGGGACCAATTAGTTCAACCAGGTTTCAGACTGGCAAAAGTGGCCTCATCTTTCATGGGGTACTGTACGAAATGTTACAATAAAATTCCTCCCCATATTCTAGAACTGAATGAGACGAAATTTAAAAATTGTATAAAACGCACACTATGCAGGCAGGCATATTATAAGTTGGGGGATTATATCTCTGATAAAAATGCTTGGCTCAATGCTAGTCCAGCTCCACAACCACTAGGGCGCAAAAACAAATGATATGTTAATGCTTGTGTTGTATAGACTCGATTTCTTTTAGTATTGTATAGCTGCACAGCACGTGTGTGGGTACTATGTACCCAACTGTAAATCTACCATTTGCTATACCTATGTGTCGTTCGTTGACTTGTGTGTGCCCTGGCAGTTGAGTGTGTCATGCTCTCTCAAATGTCTCTCTGATGGTGGCGCGTGTGTTGGATCATTCGGTTCCCTTCATGATGGTTGAGCTGGGTGGTGCCGATTCATGCGTCATGTTCGTGAACGGGCGCCGTCAGTTGGGATTGGTCATAACTCAACTGCTTCGGATGTTGATGTTTTTCTAGTACCTATTGTATAACTGCACAGTACATGTGTGAGTACTTTTAATACTTTATACCTTTACATAGTATAGTGTGTAGTGCTATTCTGGGTGCATTGTCCTCACATATGTGAATTTATTAATGTATGTACTCATGTACCTAAATATTGTAAAAATCTTTTTTTTTTAAAAGAGTAAGTATGGAGTTTCTTGTGCATTCTTCTCCATAACAAGCTACTTTCCGAATGCACGGTAGAATCATTTTTTTTTTTAAACAGTAAGTATGGAGTTTCTTGTGCATTCTTCTCCATAACAAGCTACTTTCCGAATGCACGGTAGAATCAACTTTTATTCCATGTAAATTTCAAAAGTATGGAGTTTCTTGTGCATTCTTCTCCATAACTAGCTACTTTCCGAATGCACGGTAGAATCAACTTGTATTCCATTTAAATTTAAATTGTGACATTCAAAAGTGCCGCTTGGTGGCCCAGTTGAAATAAATATCTTTTGTCTTTTTTGTCTTTTTTGTCTTTTTTCAACAAAGCTGGGAGTTACCATCGACGAGCGCGAAATTGTGAACGCAGAGTGCGTTGGCATAGTGCGACGTAACTTCATTGAATCCGGCAGTGCTGACACGGTGGAGCCACCGCGGCCGCGCGCGCTCGCTGTGCGGCTGTCGCGCCGCGCTGCCCGCGACCAGCTGTTGCGAGCGGCGCGCGTGCGGCGCGGCCTCACCACGGCGGACCTCGAGCTGCGCGGCCCTTCGGCAAGGTTCTATTTGAACGAGCGGCTGACACCGAATAACGCAAAGTTGTTTTTTAGCGCGCGAGTCTGGGCACAGACATAACTTCAAGTATGTGTGGACCAAAGACGGCCGCATCTTTGTGAAGAAAGAGGATGGTGCACCTCCACAACGCATTCGTTCCGACTCAGATTTGGTCAAAATTTTTGGCAATGGTGCGGTTTGATCGGATTAGTGTTTATTTTGAAGGAACTTCTTAAAATACATGTTTGTTTACCCATGTATGTGGTTGTTTACTTTGTTTGTTTCCTAACAAATGTTTCTATGTTTCTCTTTGTTTGTTATTTACCCATGTCTGTTGTTGTCTATTTTGTCTGTTTCCTAACTACTTTTACTATTGCTCTCTGGCCGAAGCTTGCCCATCCGAAGGCGTGTATTGTTTTGGTTGGCATCTATCGCGGTGGCACAGGTTTGTTGGTACACTTCTCCCATCGAAATAAGTTTTTAATATACTTCCAAATATTATGTTATATTATTTATTTATCACAAGCATACCCCCATCGTAACAAGTTTTTAATATACCTCCACATATTATATTATCTTATTTATTTATCACAAGCGTACCCCCATCGTAACCAGTTTTTAATATACCTCCACATATTATATTATGTTGTTTACTTATCACAAGTTTCTGACCATCGTATCAAGTTTTTATTATACCCCCATGTATTATGTCATATTTTTTACTGGTCCCAAGTTTCTCGCCTGTTTGCTATTTCTTACATAGCTGCAAATACACTACAACTAGACACAATATTGATCGTACTCAATGACATTCGTTTCAGGTGTGTGCCCTTTTTAAATCTACGTTATACCTTATGTAACAATAGATTACATTTAAATTATTATTATTATGAAAAAGTAATAACTATCTGCCAACTCCTTGCATATAAATGTTTAAAATATTGCATTGTTAGTGACACTGCTACTCTGTAATGATTGAAAAGTATTTTTCGTACCACTTGCTCAAAAAAGTGACATTCTATGCCACAAAAAGCGAACATAACAAAAGTCATTTTTAATCTGTTAAAAACAGGGAAAGAAAATTGTACTGAATTTCATTCATCCTCTAGGGGTCTCCCCCTAGAGGATGAATGAAATTCAGTACAATTTTCTTTCGGGAGAATATGATTTAAATTTGGAATACTTACCGAAATTTATACTGAACTACATCTGTGTTTACACCATTGAGTTCGTTCGTATTATACATCTTTTTGAAAAAGGAATACGCATTTATTATGCAGTAATGATTATTAAATAAAATTACGAAAACCGACGAGGCCGTATGAGCTTGATGCCTTTGCTTTTCCGACAAAAAATATTAGTCTAGGAATTTGTCTTTTTTTTTGTTTTCTTCAAATACATAAACGTTAAGTTTACTTTACATTTAATTGTCATTATTTTTATTAAATGCTTATCTCATATCATTATTGTGTTAATTTTTTCGCAAATGGTACGAAAAGTAGAGTATTTTCCTCGGTGATAAAGCTGTCTTAGTCTTGGGTGAACTTAAATCCCTCGTTACACTCAGGACTCGTCTTAAATCCCTCGCTTCGCTCGTGATTTAAGTTTTTAACACCCTCGCTACGCTCGGGAGTAAACCTCGAGTCCTTCGTTACGCTCGCGATTTAAATCGTCACCCGCGACAGAAGACACTGCTTTATCCCCTTGGTTAATAATCTACTATTAAAGTTGGTTTCCTTACCCTGGCTCACTGGGTACTCACCATGATGAGTTTATCGCTGCATTAGAGTCGCATGATGTTAGTGTGATGGCTATAAATGAGACTTGGCTCAGGAGGGGTGTGAGGGGCCGCTCGCCCGCCGTGCCCGGTTACCGACTGCGGCACGTTCCGCGGCCGGTGAGCGTGCTCGGCGGCCGCGGCGGCGGCGTTGGCTTTTACATCAAGCGCGGGACAAGGGTGCGTACGCATGTGCACCCGGTCGACCCTTTTCATGGGACAGTGGAACAGATGTGGCTAGTTCTAAGCATAAATGGTGTTAAAATCGCTATCGGCACTGCGTACAGACCGCCATGGATGAATGTTGACTTATTTTTGGACGCGCTAACATGCTCAATAAATTCTATAACGTCTTGCAAACACATTGTTCTTTTAGGAGACTAATATAATTTGTCTAAATCAAACAGACCCCAAAACGAGCAAATTAAATATATTTCTTCAAAGTCTCGAACTGAGTCAACTAGTGCCATCTGCTACTCATTTCACTTCTACTAGCGAGACACTTCTAGACCTGTGGCCTTAGTGCGAGTTTTTACTTACGCGTGACTCACGCTCACTCGTGTTACGTAAACGATCTCTTATGTCAAAATGTATACAAAAAAAGAGGTTTCTCCTTACCGTCCCCAGACGGCGCTTATCCCGTTTCCATACAAATTGACGTTTACGTTAACGCGATTGACCGTGAGTAAAAACTCGCACTAAGGCCTCTGGTGTGCACAGATGCAAAGGTGCGTGACATCGAGGTGGACTGGATTGGCGCACTTGGCGCGCATGCTTTTATTAAGGCAGTTTTTTATTTTAAAAGGGAGAAAATTCCACCAATAGTAGTAACTCGCAGAAACCTAAAAAATGTACCGATGGATAGGTTCAAGGAGGACCTGTCCGCAGTGGATTGGCTTGCGTCACCTTTGCCTGGTGACGTAAACTGTATGGTCGCTCATCTTAATTGTAATATCGCCGCGCTTTTTAATAAATATGCTCCCCGTAAAACTATGTGTATTAAAGAGCGGTCCTATCCATGGATTACGGATAACATCAAGCTAATGATGTGCTTGCGCAATCAGGTACACGTACGGTGTAAAAACTCGGCTTCAGAGAGTAAAACCGTATATTGCAAGGATTCAAAAGCTCTTGTTAACAAGTCCTTATACTACGAAAAAGTAGCTTATTTTAGACATAATATTAATAGTAAGATTCGTCAACCTAAGATTCTATGGAAAAATCTTAAGTCAACCTTATTACCCTTTAAAAGTGTGTCTGACTTGCCCTCTCACTTCAATGATCCAGATAAGATAAATTCGCATTTTCTGAACATTCCAGGTGATGGTATGGCACCAGCATTATGTCTGGCTTACTATGACTCTCATAAATTTGGTGAGGGGGTTTTTTCTATTGATCCTGTAGACCAATCTGATATTATCAAAATTTTATGACCACATTACGTTTTGACCACATTACGCTTGACATGTTTCTCTTGACTCTCCCTCAAACATTAGATATGCTGACTTCTATTATTAACCATTCAATTTCTACGTCGACCTTTCCTGACCTGTGGAAAATTGCTGTGGTGCGTCCAATTCCTAAAGTCGCGAACCCTAGCACTATTAAGGACCTTAGGCCCATAAGTATTCTACCCTTCTTGTCAAAAGTGCTGGAAAAAGTAGTAAATACCCAGCTAACTGCGTACCTTGAGAGAAATAACATCCTACCGGAGGCACAGGAACGGCACTGTTAGATGTTACGGATAACATATTGGCAGCTCAAGATGAGGGATGTTGTACCCTGTTGGTTCTACTGGACTTCTCCCGAGCATTTGATGCTATTGATTTGTCTCTTTTGCTCTCTAAAATGACGGATTACGGTTTTGACGCACCTACAGTAGCATGGTTCAGCAGTTATTTGAGTGATCGTAGACAACTGGTTGAAGTCGAGATGCCAATGGATCTAGTATTCTGTCTAATATGACTCCAGTGGTAAAGGGTGTGCCACAGGGATCTATATTGGGTCCTCCTTTGTTTATTTTGTATAGTGCAGATATTATTAATGTATTATTAAATTCTAAATTTCATATATATGCTGATGATATTCAATTATACATTTCTTTAAAACCGGAAGACTATGTGACCGCAGTAAAATTATTAAACGAAGATCTGGACAGGATTGTGGACTGGTCGAAACAAAACTCCCTATTACTTAACCCGGCTAAAACTAAATTTATGCTTTTTGGTGCAAGGAGTCAACTCAATACTATAAACAGTGATATTGCTAACGTGATCGTAATGGGCCAAAGTATTGATCGTGTTTATGAGGCGAGAAATCTGGGTTTGATCATGGACCAGGAACTACGTTTTGAGGCTCATACTGCGAACTGTGTAAAAAACTGCTTCTACCGTCTAAAAGTATTATATAAGATGCGCCCGTATTTAAGTGAAGATCTGCGTATACAGCTAGTTGATAGTCTGGTTCTGTCTAAGTTAAATTACGCTGATACCGTTGTGGGACCTCGACTTTTGGCACGTACCGTAAGATTGATTCAGAGGGTTCAGAATGCTTGCGCGCGATTTTGTTTTAACGTACCACCAAGAAGCCACATTACACCTTTTCTTAAAAGGCATAATATTTTAAAAATGAAATCGCGTCGGAAATTGCACTTGGCCTGTCTACTTTTTGGTGTCATCAAGAACAAATGTCCACCATATCTGTACTCGAAGCTTGCGTGGATAAACAGTCACCGGCAGCGCAAGGCCAGGCGTTGTGCTCATCAACTGGCTACCCCGCACCACCGTACTGCAGCCTTCCGAGGAAGTTTTAGGTACGCAGCCTCCAAATGTTGAAATAACATTCCACCTCCGATTAGGGACATAACGAATTTAATAACTTTTAAGACTAAACTTAAGACATTCATTCTGACTTCTCAAATTAAATTAAATGACATTAATATTGACAAATCGTTTATCTAATTTTTATCTTATCTTATTTTAATTTTATTCAATCTAATATTTATTATTTAATATGAATAATTTCTGCGTTAATATAGAATTAAGTTTAATCCATCAAGTAGTGTGCCTATTTATAGGTTATGAGTCGGGCAGAGATTGGATAAATGTGATAGGCCGGTTGCGTCTTACCACACTGTCTTTTGGGGTTTTTGAGTGCATTTTAAACAATTACATTATATATTTTTTATTTACATTACTTTATACTATCTATTACATATTCTTTCAATTTATAAGTTAAGCACACGTATCCACTGTATGACATTATTTTAAGTATGTATTTATTTACCTACGTCCGTGTATCACTAGCGGGGTGCCAACTGAAAATCAGCGCTGGGTGTCTGACGCCCAGCAAATGCTGAGTTGGTAACCCTTTCGGTATGCACGCTCGGCGCAATCACTGTTAAACCTTGTTTGTACTTTTGTTTTTTAATATTATTCTGTTACTTTGTGATTGTTGTTGTTGTGTTGTTTCTATGTCGAATAAATGTTTCTATTCTTTCTATTCTATTCAAACATACCACACACACATATAGAGACTCACAAACTTTCGCCTTTATAATATTAGTGTCTTTATAATACGCTTTACTAAGGATAACTCAAAAACTACTCGACAGATCATATATATAAGTTGGACGAGAGGATACCGTGCTACTTCCCGAACGCTGACCAGCCTAGTCTGATTCGATGGTTGACCTCTTTCTCGAAGTTGGTTCTACCCAACTGGATCGCATGTCCCAGGTAGAAATAGACGCACACAACTGCGAGTGACCTGGGTGTAACGTGGGCATTCAATATAACCTTGGTTTTGGCCATGTGTATTCTAAGCCCCACTCTTTCGGAAGCTCTACTGAGGTCATCGAGCATTATACTGAGGTTCTCTATGGTCTTATCCATGCCCACTATATCGTCGGCAAACCGAAGGTGAGTGATGTACACGTCAACCAGTGAACCCGTCGCGAATCTAGAAAATGACCCTAGAGCTAGATTTACCCGACACTATACCGAAGACATGCCGAACGTCAGCCTGTATGAGATTAGGATGACTCCGAAATAGCTTAAGAACAACAAGGCATCGGGTGATGACGGCATTACGGCCGAACTCCTGAAGAAGGGTAGAAAACCAGGAAGTACTTAACAGAAGCTGTTTGATTCCGTCAGAAAAGAGTGGAAAACGCCACAGGCATAGTGCAGGGGTGTGGTGGTACTCTTCTTCAAGAAGGGTGACAATGCCCGGCTGAAGAACTATAGGCCTATCTCACTTCTTAGCCATGTCTACAAGTTGTTCTCAAGAGGAACGAATCGTCTCGCACACAGGTTTGACGATTCCCAGCCTCCGAACAAGCCGGATTCCGAAAAGGCTTTAGCACCGTAGACCACATACATACGCTGCGGAAGGTTATACAGAAGACCGAAGAGTACAACCTGCCTCTCTGCTTAGCGTTTGTGGACTACGAGAAAGCCTTCGATTCGATCGACTTGGGCTGTACTGCAGTCTCTCCAATGGTGCCAGATCGACTACCTGTACATTGAGGTGTTGAAGTGTCTGTACAGAAACGCCACCATGTCAGTCCGTCTTCAGGATCAAACCTCGAAACCAATCCTTCTCCAGCGTGGCGTGAGACAAGGAGACGTAATTTCTCCAAGACTGTTCACTGCTGCGCTGGAGGATGTATTCAAGGTTTTGGACTGGAGGGGCTTAGGCATCAACATTAATGGCGAGTACATCACTCACCTTTGGTTTGCCGACGACATAGTGGTCATGGAGAGCCTCAATACAATGCTCGATGACCTCAGTAGAGCTGCCGAAAGAGTGGGTCTGAAAATGAACATGGACAAAATCAAGGTGATGTTGAATGCCCATGTTACACCCACTCCTATCAAGGTTGGAGAATCTACACTCGAAGTTGTGGATGACTTTGTCTACCTGGGACAAACGATCCAGTTGGGTAGGGCCAACTTCGAGAAAGAGATCAACTGTCGAATCCGACTCGGCTGGGCAGCGTTCGGAAAGTTGCGCGGTGTCTTCTCGTCCAACTTAATAATAATAATAAATAATAATAAAAAATCTTTATTTATCTCGACATCAAAATACAGTGACTATCATAATACTTAACCTTATATGGAGAAGGGTGTCTGAGATAGGTAAGGCCCTGTGTTACAGATCACCCATTTTACATAGAGAAATAATTTACCATGAAATAATTTACGTGTAGTCTTTAAAAAATCGAAATTTAAGATTAAAGAAGAATACAATTAAATTAAATTAAATGAAAATTAAGTTTAAAGAGAATTAAAATAAAATCAAACATAAATAAAATTTAAAAATTCTGCAAAAAATATACAAACGAAGTATCTTATTCCCTGAAAAGTATGTAGGTACCTACAAACAATAATTAGGTACCTATGTAACTAATGAGAATGGAGAAATGAGAAGGATATGTGCATGAGTGATTGTATAAGTGTAATGTGAGGGTGTAAATGTGTGAGTGTAAGAGTGTGAGTGTTAATGTGCGTGTATGAGTTTATGACACTGGTTTTAAAATATTTTCCGTGGAAATGTAGTCAAGGTTTAACAGCCAATTCCTTAATTTCCTTTTACAAACCTCTTTCGTATGCGTGTATAGAAATAGTTTATTATTCATAGAGTTGTATAGAAAAGTACCAAGAAAGCAGAAAAACCGTTGAGAGAAACTTGTGTTGTAACGAATGATTGGACAAACATTGGTTGATCTTCTGTTTTGTGTTAGGAGATCGGGATCTAGGGGTAGTTCAGCGTGTTTTTTTAATACCGTCATGATAATGAATAATTGCCGGACTGTAAGTACCTGGCAGTGTTGATAAAGTTCAGAAGTTGGGTATAGGATTGGGAAAAAGCAACTAACTTTTAATACTGCTCTTTGGGCTCTTTCTAGATTGATCATGTATGATTTAGAGGAACCGCCCCATGTGGTAATGCAATATGATATGAGTGATTGGCATAATGCGAAGTAAACTTTCTTAAGAACTGATGAATTGGAAATATGTCGTAGGTTTTTAAATATATAAATTAATTTGCGTATACGTTTAACGAGGGATTCTATATGTTGCTGGAAGCTGAGTCTGGAATCTATAATTATACCAAGATACTTAATGGAACTAGTTTTAACCAAGCCAGGACAGGAACACTGGTTGATATTATCACAAGAGTGAGCTTTTAAGTCGAAATCAGGTTGATCTTGCGGCTTAAGTGAGTAAATCATAAATTTCGTCTTATCCACATTTAGGGTTTGCAAGTTGTAATGCAGCCATTTATAGACGGTATCAAACCCTTGTTGAGCATATTGTCTAACCTCATCCCAAGTGTTAGCATGAAATATCAAGGCAGTATCATCGGCAAACGTGATAATTTTTCCGTTTTCTAAACTGATATTACATAAATCGTTTATATAAACTAAGAATAATGTTGGGCCGAGGATACTGCCCTGTGGAACACCGTATTGGTTCGAAAGTTCATCGCTAACCCAATTTCCTATTTTTGTTTTTTGTATTCTGTTAGATAGATAGTTTGTGAATAGTTGCAGCGGCAGACTTCTAACTCCCATATTTTCGAGCTTTTTAATCAAAATGGGAACAGATACTGTGTCGAATGCTTTGGCTAAATCTAGGTAAATGGCTAAGGTCTTCTTTTTACTGTCTAACTTATTAATTATGTGATCTGTTAGTTCGTGGACGGCTTCAGCTGTAGACCTGCCAGATCGAAATCCGAACTGAGAAGGAGATAGAAGAGAGTTTTGTTCAAGATATTTAGTAAGCCTGGTGTTCATTAATCGTTCTAATATTTTTGACAATGTTGGCAGTATGGAGATTGGTCTATAATTATTTACACATTATCTGTCTCCTGCTTTGAATACGGGTACAATCCTGGAAGTTTTGAATGCCTGCGGAAATATTCCAGTAGAAAAGGAGAGATTGCATAAGTATGTTAGTGGGGGACTAATAATTTTGGAAAAACGTTTTAAAAAGGATCCAGATATATTATCAACGCCGACCGCACACTCGCTTTTTAAATTACTTATTAAGGACTGTATTTCCTCTTCGTCAGTAGGCAGAAGGACAAAGGATCTTTGAGGAGAATTTATCAGATGGCTGTTGGCATTGTAATTTGGAAAATTTATATGTTGTGAGAGTAGCTTTTCTGACAGTTTCCTTCCTACATTTGCAAAAAATGAGTTAACTGAATTTATGGACTCTATAGGATTGTCTGTTGAGATTAATTGTGTGGATTGCTGTTTTGTTTTATTGGTATATGTTATATTTTTAATTGCTTCCCAAAGTTTCTTGTTGTTTTTCCCTGCTTGCTTAATCAGATCTTGTTCGTAATTTTGCTTAACCTTCTTTAATAAGGTGTTGCAAAAGTTCCTGTATCTTTTGTAGGTGGCACGTACTATTTCATTATCTGGATTTTTTAATACTTTAATTTGTAATTGATCACGGTTTCGCATACATCTAAGAAGGCCCGGTGTTATCCAAGGCTTCAATAATAATTTACGTTTGGATGTAGTGATAAGTTTCGTGTTATCATTTATGGCTTGACTTAGTGAGTGTATGAAAAAATTTGTTGCCTCGTTAACATCTGAAATGTTGTAAATACATTGGAAATTTATATTTTAAACATCCTTTTCAAGTCCTTCGTCGTCTAGTTTTTTAAACGTTTTGATACCTTGGCTTTTCTTACTGGTATGGTCTAGAAATAGTAAAACGCTGTTGTGGTCTGTAACTGAAGTTTGAGAAACATAGCACTTAGCTGGTAATCTTGTCTTTATCATCATATGATCTAAGCACGTGCGACTATGAGTAGGAATTGTGTGAGCTGGGAGCAAACCATGAGAAGCGATGAGGTTGAGATAGGTGTAGGATCTGTTGTCTTGGGAATTTTCAACAATATCAATATTAATATCGCCAACTAATATAATATTTTGGAATGATGATAGTTTGCTTAGACAATCGTTAAGGGATGTTAAAAAGTTATCGATGATTTTATGACTAGGTGGACGATAGACAGCAACAATTACAGTGTTTGTGCTTATTTTTAAAATAAGACAATTTGAATCCAACATTTCCGGTTCCTCAACGCTGTACTGATCTATATTTTTGCAGTAAATAACCACACCTTCATTTTGTGTTTGATTATTGAGCGTAGCGAATGAAATATAACCATCTAATTCAGGAACATTAGAGTTACGCTGCAACCAGCATTCAGTTAGGACAATAACATCCCAATCAACATTAGACCTGGCAAGTAAAGTTTGAAAGTTGAGCGTGTTGCAATTAATACTGCGTATATTTTGAGTTAATATTTTTAGGGTTTTTGTAGGATTTTTTAACAAAGAGTTGCAGTCGTCAATATCACAAGACGCAGATTGAGCTACTGTAACAGAATCCAAATCATTGTTAAGTATTACGTTAAAGTCATCCATTATTCAAAAAATATATATTTTAGGGTGCAATTTAATTGATCTATGTATTTAAGCAGCCATCGACTGGCACTGTATCCAACGCATAAGATCTTAACAAAAGATATTAAAACCATAGCTATAACAAATAACGGGTGTGTAATAGTGTGTATGTGAGTGTGTGTAAGTGAATAAAATGAGGTATAATGTGAGTGAATATTATAACAATTGCATCTAATTAGGAACAATTTTTTTAAAGATATTAAAATCATAATATTTTTAAAGTATAGACTAGTCATAGGAATGTTTTTTAAAACATATTAACAAAATATTAGGTATTAACGTTAACAATGGCACATGTTTTTTTATATAATACTGCAGCAAAGAAAAAGTGACTAGTTATAGTTGTACATACTCTGACTTAAGCTTGTCTATATCATCCTCTGAATTTATACGTATGCGATTGTCTCCTTCTGTTTTTCGAATAAAAATCTTGCCATGGGCGGCCCAACAATACGCAAAGTTATAGGTCTTAGCGAAATCTCGCGCTAAGAAAAACAGCCTCTTGCCTTTGCTGGTTAAATTTTCTGCTATGAAGATAGGTTTACTGGAGCCGTGGATATGAAGATGTGATGTATTCAATTTATTTTCTTTATGTTGCTTGTTGAAATTTTTTGTGTGTTCTATAAACTTTTCTTTAAGTAAAACTGAGTTGAAGTCCAATATTATAGGTTTGTCTTCTTCGGATTTTGTACTAATCCGGAAGACGTCTTTTATGTCACTATTTTTAATAGTGAGGTTTACTGCTTGTCCGACTGTATTTATTAACTTTGCGAGATCGTTTTTAGTTTCACCTCTCCTAGGAGGAATATTTCTAATCTCAATGCTGGAGATTCTTTGCGCGTTTTCTAGGTTTTTAATTCTATTTTCTAGAGTGTAAATGTATTGTAAATTTTCCCGCTTTTCCTTTTCAATCAATTCCAGCTGTTTTTTTAGGTTATTATAATCTTCAGATAGATGTTCTATTGATTGAATAATTCCAATATTTTGTTTTTTAATATCGCTTATCGATGTTTGTAGAGCGTCAAGCTTACTATTTTGTTCCTGTTTAAACTCAGCAATAATGGTTCTTATTTCCGACATAAAATCCGTATTCTGAGAATTTGGCGTCTGCTTTTGTGATCGCGTACGAATTGATGTGCCCATAGCCAAAGTGTCTTTGGTGGCGCTAGTAGATGTGTCTGGCGCACAGTTTTCTGTAATTTTAATAATCCTGGGTGTTGTAGGTGATGTACGTTTAAGAGGCATTGCTTATACGGTCAAATATTATTATTATTAAATAATAAATCCAATATTATCTTGAAAATTGTTGAATTCAATTCAAATAATTACTTTAGATAGTTTTTTTGTGATAATAACAACACAAAAAGAACACGCCTGTAGTGGGATCCGAACTCACGCACTATCACTCGGCGATCTTTGACGTTCGCATATAATCTATTGTGACGATTTAAAACAGTCCAAATTACGGTTGTGTATGGGCAACTTTTTAAAAAGTTTGTTGGAAAGGCGGTTAACAAGCTTTCTATTCAAAAACCGACGCACAGTTTGAAAATTTAAAACACTGATTATTATACATAATTTTTAGTTTAGAACTGATAAAACAAGTCTATTTATGCGTTTATTGAGGCAATGTCTTTGTTTTCAGTAGCACAAACACAGTTTTGGTTTTGTTTTGAAATCGAATCACCTATAAATGAAAGAATGGCACTATTTTAATCACATAGACTGGTTCAGGGTTCACAGAGTTATTTAAGCTAAGATAACACTTGATATGATCCATTACACTAACTGGTTGATATTTATACTAAAATTAGAACGAAAAAACGATTATAAACATTTTTTTAACTAAAATTAAACGGAGCGCGATGTTTACGTGATGGCAGCGCCATCTGTCAATCAATCAACTTAGCACAGTGTGTTAAATTATTTTAGCTGTAAAAAGACTATCCTTGAACATCTACTTGGCATCTCTTACGGAGAGACAGAAGATCTCTTGGCTGTAACAAAATAATAATTTTGCTGTGTCTTTAATTTAAGTATTCATATACCATACCCATTGTTAATTTATTATTATTTATTATAAGTTTTAAGCACTTTATACCCTGAAACACAGGTTCAACTTAGTTCAGGCAAATAAGAAACTGTCTTCTTTTAAATTTTTAAGATATTTTATTGTAAAATGTGCCTTATGTTATAAATAAACGATATTATTATTATTTATTATTATTAGTGTCTCAAGACAAAAGTCTATGACCAGTGTGAGTTGCCAGTGATGACATATAGCTCTGAGACGTGGTCGATTACAATGGGCCTCATCAGAAAGCTTAGTCACCCAAAGGGCAATGGAGAGGGCTATGCTCGGGGTTTCCTTGCGTGATCGAATCAGAAATGTAGAGATCCGTAAGAGAACCAAGTTTACTGACATAGCCCGAAGAATTGCCAAACTTAAGTGGCAGTGGGCAGGGCACAGTGCTCGCAGAACGGATGGCCGATGGGGCAGAAAGGTTCTGCAGTGGCGACCGCGAACCGGAAGACGTTGCGTTGGAAGGCCTCCCACCAGGTGGACCGATGACCTGGTGAAGGTTTGCGGGGATCCGCTGGTTGCGAGACGCACGGGACCGGTCAATGTGGCGACGCTTGGGGGAGGCCTATGTCCAGCATTGCACGTCTTTCGGCTGATATGGTGATGATGATAGCCCTTCTCTGGTTTAATCCTCATTATTTGTTGTAGGGTTTCAGGTACAGGGAATTAGGGGAGGCGGCATTCATCGCTCTGGTTGGTTAGGTGGGTATATAGTTTGGAATAATAATCCGTAGGTAGGTATATTATGATCTCCATTCGGGTGATTCACATTTGGTAGTACCATTTATTCGAGACAGATACAGATACATACGATGTCAGCGGTGACGATAAAAGTATGGGGAATGGATCCCATGATACTACGATAGAACTTGACAATTTCAAACATTTTTGTTATTTTTCCAGTCGCTTACGTGACGTTTTTGATGATAGATATAAATATCCTTGTACGTATAGTGGTTGTTCTATAGGTAGCAACTTCCTTAATACTTTTTTGATGTTTTGTGAAGTTTTCTTTAGTAATTTCTTTTCCTTACCCGTAATAAAGGGTATGCAATGCAGTTATATTTTAAAAACTGCTTGTACCGTTTAAAATAACTTAATGAGTGTTGTTGATTTGTTAAAATGGAAGGCATTGCCATTGATTGTATGTAACACAATTATCCCGCAGGACGTAAATCCAATAATTTAAGTGAAGTAATTAAATTCTTATCACTAGAATTACTCTTCATAATTTTCAAACCCGCTGATGACGTCACAGACTAAAACGGTAGTGTCGGACTGCTAATGACAGTAACAACCAGCGGGTGATCGTTTATACGCCACAATAACGCAAATTGCATGCGCGATGAATGCATAGTTGAAAGTTCTCATAAATTATGAAAGCGAAGAGTAAAAACTTTTCCAATAATACATCCCCCTAAAGATAAATTCGATTTGACCCTAAAAACAATTAAAAAACCTCTAGTTTGCATTTTTTTCGAGAAATTTTGCTCGCTCATTGGTGAATACTCTCGAATTTGAAAATAAACCTACCAATTATGAATGGCACGGTTGACGCAGCAGCTGGCAGCTGAGCGATTGGCTGATGTGCTGCGTAATTATATTCCCGCACGGAACACAGATCTGTATCCCGGAGTAACTATGTGTAGGCTATACATAGTTGTTCCGGGATGAAAATTTGTGTATGTGAGTATAAATTTTTGTAAACGCACCCATGATACTGAAGGCAATGATAGTGTGAGGTAGGGTTTAAAAAAAAAAGGTTTTAATGCTTTACGCATAGCTGATTTTCCGTATTACCAACTAGAATACTATACGTATGAGTATTTTAGATAATAGTGATAATTCCTGGGTAAAAATAAAATTTATATTTAGATACTCTAACAAATTGCCAAATAATTAACTCTGAAACTTATTTGACCAATTTTGTGAAGTAAAAATTGCTAATAAAATGCACATATCCAAATTATGCCGTAAAGTGCAGATAAAAAAAGACCGTCAGTTAGATTATAAAAAAATATAAACCCCTGAAACGATATCTTATGCAAATACCCCGATTCAAACAGTAAAACGCCCATATCTTTTAAGCGGTTGAACTGAATTTTATCATACATAGCTAAGAACCCCTCCCACAATAGTGTCACCTTTCAAATAAACAATCAAAATCCGTTCATCCGTTTAGGACCTATGATGCCACAGATAGTTTACACAAATACACAAACACGCAGGTACGAGGTGACGAATAAGAGGCCTGTTATAAGTTTGACGTTTGTCAAACTTATAACAGCCCTCTTATTCGTCAGGGGTTAAAAATATTAATCTTTTGGTACCGACTCTGACTGACGGATAATAGATGATCCTCTCATTGCTATTATTTTCAAGTTTTGAAAAGGACCGAGAAAACAACAACAAATATAACGGCCCGGCCGCCTTGGATGACTTCCACGAGAATTGGCTAGATATGGATAGCACAATACCGAGAGACATGTCAGTAGTAGGACAACACAGGCTAACAAAAAAAAAGTCTTAAAATGTTGGCGTAAAGGGAAAGGACCCAGATGTTGGAAACAATAAAAAGGTATAAAACTCTTAATTTTAAATCATTTTACTTTTTACTCTGTTGCACAAAACGTAACAAAAATGCGTTTTGTATTAGTTCGTCATTGGATAATTTTGTTTGATTATGTTTGACACCATACATTTTTCATTTCGTGACCACGCAGGATGGCAGGAATAAATCGCAGCAATATTTTTTAGAATATGAAGGTCTTTATGTTATCTAGGAGTACAATATTAAATGGGTCGGCTTCCAGTCTAACCGGATTTAGCTGAGTACCAGTGTTTTTAACCCCCGCCGGAAAAAGAGGGGTGTTATAAGTTTCACGTGTGTTGCTGTGTATCTGTGTGTCTGTGTATCTGTGTGTCTGTCTGTGGCATCATAGCGCCTAAACGGATGAACCGATTTTTTTTTTTTTTTTGATAGGTAATTTTGTCGAGAGTGTTCTTAGCTATGTTTGAATAAAATCGGTTTAGCCGTTCAAAAGTTATGGGCGTTTTACTGTTTGAATCGGGGTGGTTTCGTAAGATAAATGTGTCGGGGGTTTTTTAAATTTTGAAATTTTACTTGTGCCTACCTGACCTCCACAACCCAGTAACTAGATAACACGATACCCCTTTGGCTAGACTGGTGTCAGATCTCAAGCTTCTGACTACTCCTAACGACTGTCAAAGATATTCAAATGACTGCCGGGACCAACGGCTTAGCGTGCTTTTTGAGGCACGGAGGAAACTCGGTATGTTGAAATGGTCACCCATCCACGGACCAACCGACCTCGTCAAGCGTTGCTTAACCTTGATGATCGACCCGTGCGGCTGTTAATATTTAGCCACGAGCTCCTCTATGCTAATACAAGATCAAAAGAAACGAAAATTTATATTAATAAGATGGCTATAATTCCATATTACAAGTTTTATTGGACGCTTACAAGCGATTACCATTCGTCTACTTGCTTAGGTAAAAGGAAAAGTTTAGTGAATTTACCTCAATGCTATCGTAAAAATACCGACTTCATATTTGACATGTCTTTTAATAATAATGTTACTTATTCATTTTTATGTTGTTCGATACTCGTAGCTTACAGAATATAATAATAATATGACTATTCCATTGATTAGTTGATCATTTAATCATTTTCATTTTCATTCATCATTATGTGTTTGATTATGACCTAATGTTATTACGCAAAGTTGTCAACAATAACGTATGTTATAATTTCAAGAGAGCTTAACAAATTTGAGTAATAGATTACAAACTATAAAGTCATAAGACTATTTTACCCAGCCATGTAAATAATGAAACACCTGATTAGCAAGATTATTTAAATCACCGGAAACTAAGGTAGTTTTGTGAAGCAATGACTATTTTAATAATAATCTACGAACAATTTTGTATTTATTTAGGAATATTGAGATTGACAAATATTAAAATAATAACTGAGCAGCAGTTGTGTCTAAACAAAAACATTAAAGATATATTTATTTCTGAGTATATGGTCCATTAAGATCTTAATATTAAACATTTTCACATACACTACCGTTGCCGGTGTAGAAATATTAAAATTAACTTACAAAATCAAAGTGTCCAAGTTCTAGGCCGCAACAATTCTAGTCTACAATTCTAGTAAGTAGTTTGTCATCGAAACGCTAAGAAGAGGCAATAATCAGATACAATAGAAACAACAATAGCTTACACAATTACATGGCGTGCGCGCGACGTTTGAGGCGTACAATATTATAAATTAGTTTAGATACAAATAGTAAATTTTTATACAATGTTAATTGAGAATGAAATGTCAAAATTTAATAATCATATAATCTCAAATGCTTAAAAAAATGAAAATAAAAACAATAAAAACAATTCAAGTTAACAAGTGTAAATAAGTATTAATAAAATGTAATGTCAAAATTTATAATTTAAAAATTCATTAACAACAATTGTCTGAAAGCCAGGCAAATATTGTTTTCCTAAATTTATAAGTAGGCAACACTCTGATGCGTGGGGGTAAATTGTTAAATATTTTGATTGCTATGCAATTGGAATTCCTGCTGTACAATTGTAGTCTCTGGCTAGGTACAAGTAATTTATTTGGGCTTCTGCTTTAATGTGCTCATACAATGGGAACATGTGCGAATACCTTTTAATAAACATACAAATCTCAAAAACATATAGGCAAGAAAGTGGAAGAATTTTAAGTGTTTTAAATAATGGCTTACAATGATCTAAATATTTTGCTCCATACACAGCTCTGACACATTTTTTTGTGTAATGAATGCACTGTTGATATCTACTGAATTGCCCCATATCACGAGTCCATAACGCAGCACTGATGCAACATAGCCATGATACCATACAACCAACATAGCCATTGGAATGGAAGTTCCGCCCACTTACTACACGCAGCACGTGTACTGTGTATGATATGGTCATTTAAAACGAATAGATGTTTGAAAACCTAATAAACAAGTAACGCTAATTGTCATAAAGTGATTGTGCAAACCATAAATAGATTTAAAAGAGTATCCTGGAGTTTCTTGCTGGATCTTCTCCAGAAATCGACGAGGGCCTTGTGATTCAGCAAGCTATATAAGTGGTTTTAGCTTCAAGTTCGTCTGAAAACCCAAAGTGCCTGCAAGTAAGTGAAATAAATACTAATCCAGTTTTGTGTGTCATTGAAATTCACCCGTTCCTATCAACAATGAAGAATTGCCTATATGCATAGGAGTTGATGATTGTGATCCTATGATTCATGGGTACTCTGATGTGACATACACATGTTTTACATTTTTAAATATTGGTCCATAAAAAAGACATTTAAAAATATAAAAAATAGTAGCCCACCGGTATCGGAAACAGGGTCCAAGCTACCGGTGATCAGGGCTCCTGAGAGAGAAAAACGATACGCACCGTGTCCAGGAGTACAAGTTTGTGGTACGAACGAGAGTGTATATCGACGCTCTTGGCTATTATGACATTGATCGTCACGGCTATCGGCACAATAACTGCTGTATTCACATCCCACATGTCAATAACCTCACGAGCCAGATCAAGATACGTAGGCAGCCTTCACGAGGTTCTCATCATGGGTGACGCTTGAGGTCTATCACTACTATTGTTGATGACTGTTTGTCCGGATGTTACTGTTGACTTGTTAACTTGATAGGGTTCGCTGGTGGGAGAACTTGAGCGGCGTTGTAGGCACAAACGAAAGCCTGTTGGAGTATTTCTTCTAGTTTATTTTTCTTAGATGATACGCTGGTAACACTGCTGATTCGGAATGTACCATTTTTTGTGGACGTCTCGCAATTCAATCAGAGTGATTGGCTGCTGCTTAACCGGGCGATCCTGTGGAGACTAAACTAGATCTCCAGCCAGGCACAAAAAGCTAAACATAAGCGACCACGCTGAGGGAAACCCCTTGTGGGGTCGAACCCCGGCTCAGGGCGTCGCTGGGGGACAACTAGGGCTGGATCATGGTTAAGTATTAATACCTACGTGGAGAAGTACGGACAAGGAACCCTATTTATTAACTAACCAGCACTACTCCCGCGACTTCGTTCGCGTGGTCCGTTTTGTGTCCTACAGATGACTTTTAACCCATTAAATGTTGTTATTATCGTCAATAAATTAATAAATATATCAAAAATGTCGAACCTTAGAAGTTGCTTTCGCATTATGTACGAATAGCCTAATCTGAAACAACAAACAACAACACGATCTCGCCATTTCGAAACAACTGCCCTTTTTTTTAAAATTATATTCGTCTTAATAAATGGTTTCAAGCAGTGTGTCGGCTTAACCCCAAAACAACAGGTTTTCTTTTGTGAAGATCATTTTTATGTAAGTTATTTATATAACTTACAATTATGGTCAAAATCGAAAGAATTTGTATGTATTTAAGCATCAAGATCACTTTGTAGTTCTGACAAAAATACCTCTTGGTTCTCTGGAATCAAATCAGAATTAATGAAAACAATTGGATTAGACCAACCCGGTACACCACACTTTTCTGCTTGTTCGCCCTCGAATACAAAATGCAACTACATCTCGTTCATGAACTGGGCTGTCTACACCGTCTTCTGCGTGTTCACCCTGGAACAAAGAATGCAACTTCATCTCGTCATCAACTGGGCTGTTGGGGTTGTTGTCTCCACCGCTCTGAACAACATCGTCGTCACTGCATTATTTATTGATTTGTGCTTGTAGGTCACCCATCACCATACTAGAAAATAAATGTGCATCATCATAACTCATAAAATTAGGCTGTTTATTTTCTTCCAATATTTCAGCGACTAACATTTTTCAACTGAACGTTGATTGCATAAGTATCATCTGTGATGATACTCGCTCTTTCCATACAACTCCAACAACTCCATCATATTTTTTTTGTAGATACATCTCCAAAAGTAATTGATAGGCTGAACCCTAGGAGTATGCAACTTAGATGAGAGCATAGTGAATCTCTCGCATTACATATAATATGGTAGCAACTGACTTGAATTTCGTTAAAATGCCTCAATGCAGACTCCGTTGGTGCCTGAAAAATAATAATACGATATCTCGCAGTTGTCCAACACTATATGTCGTCATTTATCAACAATATATCAATAAATTAAAAGCACTTAGCTTTCTTTTCCTACTTCACTATAATATAATATTGCGATCTGCTTATGGGAGGGACGTCAGAGGTATAGCTCTCTTTTTTATTTTGTAACGTTATTAACTTAACTTTACACACGCGAATTAATCTTCATCACTGCATCACTGTACCGCCATAAACACGTGAATTGTCTTATAACATTTCTTCTTTTTTCAAAGGCCTGCCTTCAATTAGTATGAAGTGGCTACTAAGTGGGAGCTATTTAATTAAATTAATCAGGGAACAAAACATATTATTTATATTCGGCGAGTAGAGTTGCCTTTGAAGGCTGTCTGAAGCAAAAAATAAATAAATAAAAATAGATGCATAACCTCTTCTAAATGTGATTAACCTTTTAAAAGTATATAGTCTCTTATGCCAGTATCAGGGATAAGGTGTGTGATCTCATTACAGTACCTGCTATAAATAAGGATCTAGTAGCTATAAATTAGGTCATACATAATATTATATTCAAACAGCGCAACAACCGGATTATCCCAACAAACAAATTAAGCTTATAAAGTTAAGTCTATAAGGACTAAACTCTTATACTTATTATATAAAAATGAATCGCAAAATGTGTTGGTAAGCGCATAACTCAACAACGCCTAAACCAATTTGGCCAATTCTTTTTTTTAAATGTTTGTTGAAGTTCAAAGATGGTTTTTACGGGGAAAAAATTCTAATAATTGCCGGAAAAAAATAAAAACAGCCCTTTTCTTTTTCCCATACAAAAGTTTTCTAACTAAAACGTAGAGTCAATTTGAGCTTTATTGCTATTGTATAAGATATTTTTGCGTATGGTAGGGTAGTATAGGGTAGGGTAGCGTAGGATAGGGTAGGGTAGTGTAGGGTAGGGTAGTGTAGGGTAGGGTTGTGTAGGGTAGGGTAGTGTAGTGTAAAGTAGTGTAGGTAGGGTAGTGTAGGATAGGGTAGGGTAGTGTAGGGTAGGGTAGTGTAGGGTAGGGTAGTGAAGCGTAGGGTAGGGAAAGTAGTGTAGGGTAGGGTAGTGTAGTGTAGGGTAGGGTAGTGTAGGGTAGGGTAGGGTAATGTAGGGTCGGGTAGGGTAATGTAGGGTAGGGTTGGTAGTGTAAGGTAGGGTAGGTAGGGTAGATAAATGTTTGGTGATTTTATGGTAAAACAAAGTTTGCCGGGTCAGCTAGTACTTATTATAAAAGAGCATTTATTTATTATGTCAATGTTCCTTGTAATGGCACATTATTAGAAGATTTAGCTAATATTACCTTTATTCTTATAATTTGGCTGGGTAAACGTCAATAAATCCAATTAATACGGCTACAATAAGGGTTTGAAATGTGGTCTTCTTATAGAGGCTAATTACACTGCTTTTTAGCCGTATAATATTCAAAGCCATATAAAGGCTTTTAATATGGTCAATTATTCTTAGAAAAGTAATGCACAAGGTAACTATGATGCTTTTTAACTTATTAGAGGCTAATTACACTGCTTTTTAGCCGTATAATATTCAAAGCCATATAAAGGCTTTTAATATGGTCAATTATTCTTAGAAAAGTAATGCACAAGGTAACTATGATGCTTTTTAACTTATAGGAGCATTTGATATAACGTCTATAAAAAAACGAATTCTAACTTTTTATACGATCTTGACAAGGATGAAAGCAATCCATATTCCGTTATACAGTAATAATAAATATATTTTTCTCTATATGGTTACATTAAAATGCTTTACATAACTTCAGCAAAAGTACAGCAGATTGTGTGAATTTTACGGAGCGAAATTTACATTTAGAAAATGGATTCAAAACAATGGAAGAAGTTTAAAAGGAGTGGTGGTTACAGAAGAAAAGTAAAAAAGGTCTACAAAAACATGTTTGTCAGCATTACACCCACCACCTCTACTCCTATGATGCTACAAAATTACCAAGCCGATACCACGGAATCAGCCAGTGGTTCCGTAGAAGATTATTTTATAGAAAATGAGAATGAAAAGGAAACTAGTGAGAAAGAATATAATTGTAGCGATAGTAATAGTGATATAGACAAATTTATAAATGAAGAGTTGAAGAATATTGATATTCGTAGTGATATTAGAGAATTAATTAATACATAACACAATAACATTAATTAATATTTATAAATGTGAAGATTACATCTCTAGTAAGTCAAAAAATATTTATGACTTTTCATGTACTTTAAAACGTAATATCATTAAATGTAAATTGTTAAATGTAGAATATAATTCGGTGTTGTATTTTACACCATTAATCCATACTTTATAAAATAAAACAAATACTTTGAAAATCACGTATTTTTATTGGTAATAATTTTTTTATAGGCTATCATGCCGCCGTATTTCAAAATCCAATCCATCCAATCTACCAATATGTATACTACCATTGCAATATCTGCGGACAAACATATTAAATATAATTATATTCTTTATTGTGTACTTACAAATTATAATTATATTTCAAATTTAAAATTAGTGCTCGGAGCGGTGATGAAAGAAGCTGAGGGTGATGACCAGGAATGTGCGTCCGCTGCATGCTGGTGGTCAGGATACCCCCGTAGTAGGTACTGGCTTGCTGTTATAAACGAGCACATAAATCAGGTAAATAAACTACATAAAATAATAACTTACCGTTCACTTTCCTTTTTCTTCGTCAAACTGTTGCAAAAATGTAAATCACTAACAAAAAGACTTATTGTATAATCATAAACAGACGGCTATAAGGGCTACGGGTTTTTAAGAGCCTTTGATTTAACGCAATCAGTTAAACTCCCATGTATCGGACCATAATAAAACAAGTATAAGGGTTAACGCCCGTATTAAGGTTATTTATATGTTTCTTATAAGTTTAACTTCCTTGTTCCTTGTCATAATATAACTCGTATAAGGAAAAAAAAGCGGACAATAAAGCAACTATAAGGGGGGTATAAGGTATTGTCTTTATAAATTGTGCCCAAACGCACCCTTATTAGCGATAATGCGGCTCCTATAAGAATATTATTTTTGGCAATTTAAGCCACTACAAGAGCAATTTTTGTTTGTTGGGATATTTTACTATCTGACCCCCGCGACTTCGCTCCCGTCATCTGGCTATCTTTCTACCTACCCTATCTACCCTACAAACAAAGAAACTCTTCAGCTTTATAATATTAGTAAAGATATTGATTTTGATAAATCTTCTTTGCAAACGAACAAATTTGATTTCCATAATAAAAGGTTACAGTGAGTCAATCTTAAAAAATAGACATGATATTTGCGTAACTTAAACCGTTTACGCAGCGCATGTAACGGAAACTCTCAAAACTTGGTCGTAGCGTGATGTTATATAGCCTTTAACCTTCCTCGATAAATGGACTATCCAACACAAAAATAATCTTTCAATTCCAACCAGTAGTACCTGAGATTAGCGCGTTCAAACAAACAAACAAACAAACAAACTCTTCAGCTTTATAATATTAGTATAGATTTGAAAAATATCTTAATACCTAAACAACGAACTAAAAATATAATAAATTTTATTCTAATTTTGCTTGACACTTTTGAAGCAGCCAGAAGCATTTTCTGCCAGTCAGCTGTGAGGTTCAACACAGCACGCGACCTTCACATGTATCATAGTACCTATGTTGTAAAGTTTTGATATTATAAATCTAGTTCTAAACTAGGGATGTGGAGAATTAATTGAATATAACAATTAATTTTATACCTATGCAAGCTCGTTACAGTGAATTATGAGTAACATAAACTTGAAATTGTTAAAGCGTTTGGTATAAGATTGGGGTTTGAGCGAGAATATGACGCTATATTTACCATAGAAAAAATCATATTTTTTTTAAACCAATCTCTTTTTGTATTATTTTTTGGCGACGGCTGGGTGAGGCCTATGTCCAGCAGTGGCGTCTTTTGGCTAAAATGATGATGATGATGTTTATTTTGATGGTCCCCGATGCGAGTAGGATCATACTTTTTATAGGATCATACTTTTTAGAGGATTTTGTGTCGGGGGTTTTTAAATTTTTTCGAGTGTGTAGGGAGCTCCGTGGATGATGACAATGATGGTTTCGTGGAAAATTTCCATACGGCCCAACCGTAACTCTACGTTCTTCAAGACCCGTCGGTGTCGTACAGATAGAAACAAAAAGCTCTCTGATCCTACTCTCAAGCTTATAAAGGAGAGGCGTGAGATGATCCTGCAGTCTTCAGATCAGGCGTGCAAATACCGGCAACTCACTAGACGGGCCTCTAAATCCTTGAAAAGAGACCTCCGCTGACCAAGTGCATTAAAGACGTAATTGAGTGAAATAAAGTTACCAAGGTGTTTTCAAGGGAAACTGAAGACCGACGATGGCAATATCGTATCCGCCAAACCAGAGCTTCTGAGGAAGATTGACACATTCTATGGGCAGTTGTACACATCAATCAGCAAACCCGTTCGCGAATCTAGCAAACGACCTAAGAGCTAGATTGACTCGACACTATATCGAACGTCGTCCACCCACATCCCCCGACATCCCGGCCTTCAGCCTGTATTAGATTAGGATGACTCTGAAATAGCTTAAGAACAACAAGGCGCCGCGGTAATGACGGAATCACGGCCAAACATCTGAAGGCCCTTCAGAAGCTGTTTGATTGATTTGTTACCTTGACATCGAGTCCCGCCAGGTAAGTAGGTAATTCCACTCCTTTGCTGTACGCATAATAAAAGTATTCTCAAAACGTTTGGTGCGTATGGGTGGGATGTCAACTATGTACCGATGACTCATCGCCGTAAGTCTTGTAGTACGATATGAGTATTTGTTCTCTTGTTCCTCTTCGTTTGACAAAACCGACTTGTTCGGGTGCAATTTCGCGAGACAAAGAGACTGAAACCGTTTGTTTATCACATTAAAAGCACTTTACTTGCATGGGAGATGAGGGAGATCAACCTGTAGCTGTTGCACTTTTTCTTGGAGCCTTTTTTGTGCAGGAAGATGAAAAGGGAGCTAGACCAGTCTTTTGGCCACTCGCCGGTCTTCCATATTCTACAACAGATGGTGTGTATTATATCTCTACTATATACTCTTGCATCTCCCATCTCCTTTATGATCTCAATCGGTACCTCATCCACACCTACAGCTTTATTAGGCTTTAAGTGATTTATTGCTGCTCTTATCTCGTCCTTGAATAAAACTGGTTCCATTTCCTAGGGTTGATTGCCCTGTGTGGTGGCCTGTGATGAGTGAGCGTCAACAAAAAATAATCTTTCCACGTGATAACAATTTCTTTGATCTCCCGGAACTGTTACACTTTCAGTATTCTCAATAGCCCAGGTGTTTGGTATGATTTTTTATTTAAACCATTCCCTACACTAGTAATTTCTTCCTGCATCGTAGGTACATTAATAAACTTTTAAATTCACAAACACAAGACACCCAGATCCGGAACAACTATCTGTAGGCCATAGAAATATTTTAGCATTCTGCGGTGTTCAACCATATGCCACGTTTATGTGGACATCCAGTATTTTCCACTTTATTGGGAGACGTTTGTTTTATTTTTCGTATCAACTCTTTAATGTAGTTTTTGGCATTTTTCCAGAGTGTGTTCGGATGATCATCGTCCTGATCACCTCTTCAAATATGTAGAGTTAGAGTCTCCCGTAATGTTTTGGTGAAACTTTCCCTGTCCGTAATTGCCATACGGCTACCTGTCTTCTTGCTAATGGAGTTGCGAAGCTTGATTATCAGATTACAAACCAATAGTTGATGATCAGAGTGGCAATCAGCTCCCGGTGGCGTGTGTGCATTGATAATCAAGCATCTCTCCACCTAGCCCTAAACATTATGTAATCTATTTGGTTTTGATGTTCTCCACTGGGCGACGTCCAAGTTTAGAGTCTTCTCGAGTGTTGTTTAAAGATTGTGTTTTATTTATTTATTTATTTATTTATCAGGAACAATTTACATTGTGTTTGATACATTATTTAATATTACATTCATCCTTATTAATTATATTAAAGTAAATCAAAAAAAAAATACATGCAAATAAAATACAAAAATTAAAAAAGAAGAAACAAAGAAAACATAGAAAACATGACCAACCAAGACCAATAACAATAAGTAGCTTTTTCTAGTTAGAAAATTTCTATTATATAAATTTCTAAATTACAATTCTTCTATTGAGTACAGGTTTCTATCCAACAGAAAAGCTTTTAGTTTAGCCTTAAAAGAGCTAGTGTATAACAAAATTTTTAAATCCGCCGGCAATCTATTAAATATTTGTACAGCCTGGTAATGAGGGCTATGCTTGACAATGTTGAAATTAGGTACAACTTTATTTTTAAAGTCCTTTCTACGAGTATTTTCCCTGGCTATTCTTTCTTCCCCAGATTCGTATTCATGGACATATTTTTTGAAATTAACTAACAACAGAAGTATGTATAAGCTGGGCAACGTTAGTATATGTAAATTCTGAAAATGAGATCATTATAATCATGTTATTGTCGGCTGCGAATTGCATAAGGCGTTCGCCTCTGTCGTTTCTAGTACCAAAACTATAAAGCCCCACAATATTTCGCAGGCCAGATTCCATTATCGTTGGTCCCAATTTTTTCGGACAACTTAACTACTTCAAATCAAGCACCTTTTTACATCAACGCTTTACCGTCTGCATCATTCCCTGATGTTCGAATGGATGATTTTCACTGATTGTGATTGAGAGCAGTAAAGGCGGCAAATTGATGCTCAAAGCAGGGTATAGGTAGGTACCGTAAGAATAAAAGAAATACAAACGACTCTTCTATTTGGAAACGTACCAGCAACACTTGTTCTGCAACTTTAAGCGTTGAACAGAATTTAAGAAATATATTACGAGACTCAAATTGCACTTGGTTTCACCGACAGCTGTTACGATGCTTTTAGTAGTGGCAGTATACCTGCCAGATTTTAAATCTCGTAAGAGCATTTTGTATCGGTTACGTTATAAAGCGCTTAATATTAACAGAACAACCTTTTCTAAGTTACGTGATGTAAAAGTACCCGATGCCCTAGCTAAAGATTTTTTATTAGAGCACGATGGGCTTGATGACAAGATAATTATTTTTGTATCAAATAAAGCAAAGGCGGAATTTAATAGTTTCAAAAATATAATACTTGATGGTACTCTTAAAGCATGTTCGAAGCCATTTAAACAATTACATACTCTCCATCCATGTAGACATTGCTAAGGAAAATAAGGATCCAAATATTGTTTTGGTCATATTTGCCTTACTGTCCAATAAATAAGAAACGACATACGAAAGATTATAGGACAAAATTGCCCGATTGCAATCCAAACAAATTTTACATAGATTGTGAAACCGCAGCTATCTATGCTATCTAGCTATATATGTTATAATTAAAATTTTTCCTCAAACAAGTATAAAACTTTGTTTTTTCATTTTTGTAAAAATAAATGGGATAAAAAGCTAAAGATTTATCTCTAACTAAAACCCACGAAAGCCGTAAGTACATTCAAATGCGTATTGCTCTAGCACATCTTCCCTAAGAGAAAATACCCACTTGATGATGCTTGGCAGTTTTTACTAGAGTCAAATCAATCTCCAAGTGAAGACAACACTGCATTTAAAAAGCCTATGTCTTCACAATATTATACAGCACCAGAGAAATAACAAGCACGGATGGAAGAGATCAATAGCTAAGTCGCAACAATAGAAATCCACCTATACCTCAGATTGAAATAAGCGAAGTAATAACAGCAACAAAAACTCTTAAACCAGAGAAAAGCCCAGGTTCTGATGGTATCACAAATGAGATATTAAAAACCGATTCAGCAACTCTTATAGTTCAACTGACTGAACTGTTTAACCTCATTCTTGAAACTGGAGAAACTCCTACCCAGTGGTCAGAATCGGACATTATCCTTATCTACAAAAAAGGAGACCCCAATGATATAGGTAACTACAGGCCAATAAGCCTGTTACCTACCATCTACAAATTCTTCTCTACAATAGTAAATAAGAGATTATAGTCTACACTAGAAGCGCGTCAACCTATCGAGCAAGCCGGGTTTAGAAAGGGATACTCAACGATCGATCACATACACACATTGGAACTTCTAATTGAGAAATACCGCGAGAAAAAAAGACCACTCTACATAGCATACATTGATTACAGTAAAGCATTTGATTGCATATCACATAACAACATATGGGAAAGCCTAACAACACAAGGGGTAGAAAAAGAATACATTTCTGTAATCAAGAGTTTATACAATAACAGCAGGAGCAGAATCAAACTAGAGACAGCTGGGCTTTGGTTCCCGATAAAAAGAGGAGTAAGACAGGGCGACCCGCTTTCACCATTGCTGTTTCTAGCAACACTGGAATCAATCATTAGTCAACTCATTTGGAAGGGTCGGGGTATTAAGATCAAAGATGCCTACCTAAGCCACCTAAGGTTTGTAGACGACTTGGTTCTCTTATCTGAAACAGGACAAGAAATCCAATATATGATAAAATCACTTAATGATGCCAGTAAACTAGAAGGTTTGGAAATGAACTTGTCCAAAACAATGTTGATGACTAACAACGAAAAGAGAACAGTATACGTTGGTAGTGAGCCTCTCAAATATACAGACAGCTACATATACCTGGGTAAACAAATTAGCTTTCCACAATAGTAACGATCAAGAAGTAGAACGCAGGATACAACTTACCTGGAACAAATACTGGGCACTGAAGGACATATTCAAAAGCAGCGTGACGATCAAAACTAAAACTAAAGTACTAAACTCGTGCCTAATACCCTGCCTCACGTATGCTTGCCAAACATGAAAGTTCAACAAAAAACAAAAGATAAAATAATTGCATACCAGCGGGGTATAGAACGCAGTATGCTGAATATTAGAAAGATGCAAAAAATAAGGCACACCAAAATTAGAAGCATAACCAAGGCAAGGGATGGATTAGAACACGCTCAGTCACTAAAATGGAGGTGGGCCGGACATGTGGCGCGTCTACGTGATAAGAGATGGACGAAAACGGTGACCACATGGGCGGGTACACAGGGAAAAAGAAAGAGAGGTAGACCTGTAGCTAGTTGGGAAGACGACATCAAACAAAACAGCTGGCCCCAACTGGATTCAAATAACCCAATCTAGAGAGGACTGGCTATCTTTGGAGGAGGCCTTCACCTACAGAGGAGTTCTTACAGAATGAAGAATAATAGTATAAGATTAAAGAAAAACTAACAAGTAAATATAGGTACCAAACTTAATTACTAACAAAACTAATAATTGTATGTAAGTAAACTAACTTAATCTAATCTACTTCTTGTTTTATAAGCTGTAAGCAATAAAGGCTTTTTTATTTTATTTTATTATTATGTCTTCACAATGGTTAAGTTTAAATATTAAATATATGAGCAACTATGGACAAAGAATCAGAACGACAAATCATGCCGAAGGGTGGCATAGTCACCTTAATAAAAAAAAAATGAAACGACCAACTCTTTGTCTTCAAATAAATGTTTTAAAATAGGAATCCAGGAATAGTGATTTAATACGAGAACAAAATTTAATAGGCAGAGAGATAAAAATGATTCAAGAAATTATTAAAAAAATCACAAAAATAGTTAAAGATTTCTTGAAAGACAATTTTAATATTAATATATGTTAAGCTAGACTGGGCAACATGAAAATATAAAAATCGTTTTTACAAAAAAATATAACCGACTTCCAAAAAAAAAAACACTACAAAGTGAAAAATAACTCCATTTCGGCAGTTGGTATTCCTTCTCCTGTTTTCGTTTCTTCGTTTTTTGACACAGACTTCCGAAATTGAAGTTATTTAACACTTAGTAGTGTTTTTATTACTTGGAAGTCGGTTGTATTTTTTTCTATAAAAGTTTTATTTTTATTTTTAACTGACTGGCCAAAAAGGAGGAGGTTCTCAATTCGGATGTTTATATTATTATTTATTATGTATTTTCGGGCATAACTCCATCATATACGAGTATGAACGGATTTGCAACATCATTTTTTTCTGAAAGAAGTTTATTCCGAAATGGTCCCATTTAAATTTGGTAAAGATTTGATGAAGAACTTCGGAGATATACAACAAAACACTTCAATAAATGACGGCAAATCTCTCGGGATTGCTGCAATCGCATGTCTGTTTATATATAGTTGACACCATTTCATAACATACCATCACGCCAGTATGCTCTAAACGGGTACGCAGATGTGAACGATGTGTACAGTTCACCCTGGTTTGTAATTTGGACATAACTGGTGGAATGAGAGTGTTCAAATTACATGTTATTTTTCTACATAATTTATTAACATTAGTAGGTATCTCATCATCCCAGCCTAGGTTCTGAGACCATAGCCTTTGTAAATTAATTTTACATACAATTGTACAACAAGCTGAGCAAACCTACAGGATCAAATAGGCTAGAAGTCAAGGATACAGTTACAATCATATAGTTTAGAAGATACCATTAAAATTTTATCGTTGTTAGGATTCCATTCTATTCCGAGGGCATGGCTTGGTGATGAAATAATTTTGAAGTTTTCTTGCTCAGAGTAACTTGTACTTGAAATAGAGGTTAGAAATTGACTTGAATTACTTTTTACTTTTCTAAGATAAAAGCAAGTTTTTTTTAAATATTATTTATCGATAGGCTCGCGTTTGACCGCTATCTCGCTCATTCCAAGCTGATTCCAGTTTTTCGACAATCCGTTGGTATATCTCTGCAAGTGTGGACTCATCACTACATTCATAAATAAGGTCATCGACATAAAAATCATGTGACATTATTTCTCTTATCAACGGGTCATCACACTCCTGACTCAGCTGGATCAAGCATCGCGTACTAAGGAAGGGGGCCGATGAGGTACCGTACGTTGCAGTGTTGAGTTGTAAATACTTCATTGACTCCTCTTCGTTCTCGCGCCACAGAATTACTTGCAAATGCCTCTGAGATTCTTCAACAATAATTTGCCTGTACATTTTCTCAATATCACCTGTAACTATGTACGTATGCTCACGAAATCTGATCAATATTAAGAAAATATCGTCTTGAACAGTGGGCCCTACCATAAGCAAGTCATTTAAAGAGAGACCTGATTCGGTTGGAGACGAAGTATGAAATACTATACGACATTTTGTCATCTCACTCTGTTCTCTGAGGACAGGATGATGTGGCAATAGGTTAACCATGTCAGGTCGCTCTATTACAGATAAATGATCAAGACTAGCAAACTCATTAATGAATTTTACATACTGTTCCTTTATGTCAGGTTGCCTTTTAAATCTGTTTTCTAGAGAATGAAAACAATGCTTGGCTCTTGCATCCGAATTACCTAATAGTTCTGGGTAATCCCACAAAGGCAACGTGACACAAAATCAACCGTCTTTCAGGCGGCGTGTGTGATGCACGTAGTGTTCCTCGCAGGCACGTTCCTCCAATGAGAGCTTCGGTGTATCTGGCAGCTCTTCTAGCTCCCAAAACTTTAGTGTCGTATAGCTTGACTGAAATTACAGCGAATTCCCTTACTTGATACATAGTCAGGACACATAACTGGCCCTACCACTAACCAACCATACTGGGAATTTTGTAGTACAGGTTTGTTAGCATCTCCCAATCTGATTAGTAGGACAAATAACATCCCAAAAAACATCAGCTCCCAACAACAGATCTATTTACGATGGATCATAGAAACTAGGATCTGTGAGTGTGATATTTTTTGGTATGTTTAAGGTTGATATATCAACCCTAGAACTAGGTAAGCTACTAGTTATCTGTGGAATTATAAATGCCTTAATTTCCTTATAATAGGAATTTGTACGAGATTTAATGGTTATACTACAGCATTCTAGAGCTGCACATGTCATGTTATTGATGCCAGTTGCAGATACAGAATTAATAGATTGGCCCTCAATACATAACTTAGATTATAGATTCCGATATAAATTATGACTGGCTACCACAGTCCAATAAGCATCGGATCTCATGGGTTTGCATATTGATATTTAATGTAACAATTGCCGTTGATAGTAATACCTGGTTTTCTGAACAGGTTGATATTGCGATTGGATTACATACGCTAGTAGTATTATTAGAACTTGCTTTACTACACATTATTGGATGAAGACAAGTTACCTTTGTGTGAATTATGTTTTCTTTTGCAAAATCTACATGGAATAGAAGTACATTTATAAGGAAAATGTCCACTACGTAGACAATTAGAACAAATTTTATGTTTAGAAACTTCTAAATTTCTATCATCAATTGACATTGAAAAAGATGAGGATGTGGGCTGTAATCCAAAAGTGAAATGCTTACCTTGAAAATTAATATATTTTATTAATTTAATAAATATAAAGAAAATCATACTTAATGACAGCAACACAGAAAAACAACAAAAAAACCATAAATTTGAAAAATAAAGAAAAAGTATAAAAAAACAACCAAAGAGTACGTAACATCCTGCCCCTCGTGCAGCACTGCACCAACAGTCAAGGGTTAAAGAAGCCTTATGTGGCAAGCTTTACAAGTTTTTTGAGGGGCCGGCGTAATGTACCTCCGGCCGTCGCAACGTCCACCACCCTATTAACGCCGTCTTTTCCAGGGAACACCTTCACTATACGGCCTCGTGGCCATGTCCCTCGTGGTAGCGATTCGTCGACGATTATAACCACGTCTCCTATCAGGAGGTCTTGACCACGATTTCCCTTAACCTGGTTTCGTGTTTGCATAGTCGGCAGCACTTCGCGCACCCAGCGGTTCCAAAAGTGATCCGATAACTTTAATGCTTTCTTCCATTCAGAGCGTCCGATCAGGTCACGGTCTTCCAATGTCTTTGGCAGGGTTTGGTTCGATGAAGAACCGATGAGAAAGTGGAACGGTGTCAACGTGGTTGGGTCATCTGGATCTGTGGACACGTGCGAGAGTGGGCGTGAATTTACGATCGCCTCGGCTTCTGCTAACAAAGTCAAAAATGTTTCCTCTTTGGGATATCTTTCGTTCAATGTAGCGTTCAGCGCTACTTTTACCGTCCTGACGAGGCGTTCCCAGCATCCTCCAAAAGTAGGCGCCGCCGCTGGGATGAAACTCCACTTAATGCCCTTTGTGGCGGCAAAATCTTGCACATCATTTGTGTAAAATTCGCGTAGAATCCTGTTTGCGCCAACGAATGCGGTTCCATTATCCGAATATATAGTCTGCGGAATCCCGCGTCTGGCAAAGAAACGCCTGAGACCCATGATTGCAGAGTCCGCGGATAGGCTGTGTACCAGTTCCAAGTGGAGGGCCCTGGTCGTGAGGCACGTCAAAAGGGCTACATATCGCTTTTCATGGCGGCGTCCAACGGTTATATTGACAGGACCGAAATAATCTACACCAGTGAAGGTAAACGCTCGCTGGTGATGAGCTAGTCTTTGTGGTGGAAGATCTCCAGTGGTTGGATTAAGCGGCTGTGATTTACGAATTCTGCAAAAGAGGCATTGGTTTGCTACAGCTCTGACCGTGTTGCGAAGTCTCAACAACCAGAATCTTTGCCTTATCTCATTTATCACGGACTCATGATTTGCGTGACCTGCTTTGCGATGGTAATATTCTACCAATAACCGTGCGACTGGATGGCGACCGTCAAGTAGGATCGGGAAACGGGAGTCGGGATCGATGCCTTCTACGGCCTTTATCCTACCAGCCAAACGCAAAAGATTATCTTCTCCCAGAGAGGGCGATAGTTTGATGAGGCGGCTGCTTGGAGGAATTGGTTTCTTGTTCAAAATGCAGAGAATTTCTTGCAAAAAGCTGTCTTGTTGAACCAGCTGCAATATGTGCCTTTCAGCGGCTTTTATTAGGTCGGCACTCAAGGGTGTAAGAGTGGTCGACGTTGGTGAAAAGTGGGGGCGAGGGTGAGTTACCCCACTGTTTGATTTAAAATTTCGAATGGTTGCCAAAATATTTCCAAAAACAGCCGCAGCTTGGTGAACCCGGGCTGTGGCACGCAACAATCGTAGCCAGTCACTGAAGCGAGCTAAATGCGCCGTGACAGGAGTAGGTAAGGCTGTGCTTAGTGAAGTCAGTCCCACCAGCTCGTTCCGCTGACACTTAAGCTCTTCCCGAACTGGTGCGACGCTAAGTGGCTCCGTGGGCCAGTCCTCCGGGGATTTTAAAAGAAATGATGTGCCGCAAAACCATCTGTGTGAAGGTTCCAAATGAATTGGGCGCAATCTGGTTGCGTCATCAGCGACATTCAGATCTGTCGGTACCCATCGCCAATCTTTGACCGACGAATTTTCTAAAATTTCACCTAGCCGATGGGCAACGAAAGGTCTAAACGCTCGCGCATCACTGCGCAACCATTGGAGGACAGTCATCGAATCAGTCCAGAAGAATGTACGCACTGACTTTTTTCGATGGCTCTCCTTAATGACAAGTGCCAATCGAGAAGCTATCAAAGCAGCTTGAAGTTCCAAACGTGGGATCGACATTGGTTTCAAGGGCGAGACTCTGGCTTTGCTTGCGACGAGAGTGAGCTTGATGCTGCCGTCAGGGTACATCAAACGCCAATAGGCAACGCAGGCGTAAGCAAGCTCACTTGCATCTGCGAAGACGTGAAGTTCTCTGTGAGAAGGCTCGTAGCCTTTCGCATTTGCATACCAACGCGGTATCTTCAGTAAAGAGACTTTTTTCAGATCTTGAAACCATTCGAACCATTTGGATGCTTCTGTTTGTGGGAGCTCCGTGTCCCAATCGATATAAGATCTCCAGGTTTGTTGAAACAGTATCCGTCCTTTGACGACTATGGGTCCTAATAAACCTAAAGGATCGTAAACGCGCATAACGTGTGACAGCACCTTACGTTTTGTCAGTGAACTAGAGACTGTTTCAATTAAGCCTGTTCGAAAACCCAAAACATCGGCGGTAGGGTTCCATGCAATACCTAGGGCTCGGATGCTATTATTAGATTCGCCAAGATCAATTTCCAACGGTTGAGTGGCCCTGAGGTCCTCAGCGACTAGGTTTAGTGCCCCTGGCTCATTGGAAATCCATCCTCGCATCTCAAAGCAAGCTGCATTGTGCACGGTCACAATATCTGCCGCTAACTGAGCTGCTTCGTCAACGCTATTTTGTGAGTCGATGTAGTCGTCCATATAATGACTGAACAAAATAGCGTCCACGGCTCTTGGATGTGTATGTGCGTGCTCTTGAGCATTTTTGTTTTTTATAAACTGTGCTATAAAGGGGCTACAACAAGCACCGAAAATGACAGATGTCATCCTAAACTCCTTTATGACATGTGATTTATCTGGTCTCCACAGATATCGAAGAGCGTCTCTGTCCTGCTTTCTAACCCGAATCTGAGGAAACATCTCTTTGATATCCGCGGTCATTCCGATGCGACCCTCCCGGAATCGAAATAGAACCTTAAGTAGCGGCTGGAGTAGGTCAGGACCGGAGAGCAGTAAAGAATTCAGGCTGACACCTTCATTCCTGGCTGCTGCATCATGAACTGCCCTGAGTTTTCGTTTTTGAGAGTGGTACACACCAAAATGTGGTAGATAAAGACGAAAGCCGCCCGATTTGCTGTCACGTAAGCCGTCAGGTTTGACACCACAGTGTGTGTAGTATGTATCTGGAGCACATTCCTCTGCATAACCCCGCGCGATCATGTTGTCCATGAACGCATTGTATGCTTTAGCAAACTCGGACTCTTTAGCCATACGTCGTTCTAAACTTAAAAAACGTGACATCGCCTGTGGGTAGCTGTCTGGAACACGCTGTATGTCGTCGCGCCACGGCATGCCAACTTCAAACCGACCAGTAGGCAAACGTTTGGAAGTCGCTTCCAAAATGTTGACTGCGCGCTGGTCTTGTTTACTATGCAGAGTTTCCGTTTTAGTTATGCCTATAGAGTCGAGTTTATACTGTTCCTTAATCAACGATTCTAAATTGTCATCATTGTTTGTATCCATGTGCGTATTATTAACAAACTCAATCCACTTCGTTTTGCTAGAAGCAACGCCGTATAAAGTCCAGCCCAAAGCTGTCAAACAGGCAACGGGTTCGTTCCTTCTACCAACTCGAACTTCGTGGTTGATTGACAAATGCCAATGTTCAGCTCCAATGAGGATAGTTGGAGTTGCGTCGTCGTATGTCAGAACGTCAACCAGATCGGACAAATGTGAAAAAGACTCAATCGTTTCACGCTTGACCGACTGCGGACGCAAACACAAAGATTCCATAGATCGAGCATTTTTTATTAAAAACGTTTTCTGTGTGTGTCTACCTTTAATAAAAAAGTCTACATATGATATTGTGGTATTTCGCTCGAGACCACCTATGCCATTTACCGTTATGATCTGTTGTGGCCCGGTCGCCCCTATCAGTTTGGCGATGCTGGAATCTATGATAGTCGCGGTGCTTCCGTCGTCAAGGAGCCCGTACACGTTGCAGGATCCAGCAGGGCCCGAGACTGTAACTGGTATTACTTAAATAAGCACGAGGGCGAAGAGCCAAAATAGTATTCGGTTTTTGTGCACCTGTCAAGGTTGTAGACACAATCACTTTTTCACCGGTCGGTTCAGAAGCATTTGACGTAGGGTGCGTATTATGTTCAACAGCTAACGGGTGTGTAACGGTATCTGTGGCTTGCTCGTTAAGTGTATTGACGAGCGGTGGTGATGGCTGCCGGTGAAGAAGCGCGTTATGCCGGAAAGGGCAGCCATCAACGCCACACGGATTCACTTTGCACGTTTTCCACAGGTGTGAACTAGCCTTTAAGCACCTATAGCAAACCTTTGCTTCACGCAACCACTGCCATCTATCGTCGATGGGCAAAGATTTAAATTGTGTACACTCCTTAATATTGTGATCTTTTTTGCAAAATACACACTCTCGTTTTGTTGTAGACCCGGCTTTAGGAGTATGTTTTGACTTCATAACAGCATTGTGAACATTTTCACGCTATAAGGGTTTGTCAAAAGAAATATTTAGTTGCTGTTGTGTCGCACTAAACTCGGGTGACATACCAAAACGAATGTGTTGATCTAACTCACGCTTTAAAAAGTCGGACAGAATTTCTAATTTCGGACGTCCTATAGTGTCCTGTGCCGCAAAATCTGTCCACCGAATTTTCATAGTGGGGTTAAGTTTCCCAAGAACAGTGTGGAACAACTCAGGTGAAGTCAGATATTCTAAGTGGTTCAATAACTTTATTGTGGATATCGAATTACGTACCCGATTAAAAGGATTCCGAGTTCTTTGAGATCGTTACCTAGACGGGGAAGGTTTTTCAACGAATTAACCTCCTTGTAAACGATGAGCTCGGGGCGCGCGAAGTTATCTTCGAGGGCGCGCATGACTTCCTCCGGGTCACTCGTCGACATCAACAGCGCCGCCACGGCCTCACGCGCGGGCCCACGCAGCGCAATGTCAAGTCGGTTTATGTTATCTAGCGGAGAAAAATTAGCTTTTGTAACATTGTAAGTACGTTTGAACTGTAGCCAATGCAAAGTATTGCCGTAGAACTGAGGCAATGCCAGTTTCTTTACACCGACGGCAGAGGCGAGAGACTTTGCGGCGGCCGCGGTATTAGCTACAGCTTGTAAAAGTGTAACAGGTTGGTCAAGCTCCGTAGAAATGAGCGGGGCCGTACAGCCAACCGCCTCGGATGCTTTAGTGACATTTCGTAAGGGTCGTGTTTGTTTAGTGAGACGGTTAATAGGGAGTGCAGTTGTCCGCGTGGTCATCGGTAGGTGTAGCGAGTGACCGGGGGGTGTGCCAGGAGAACCTTGTTCACATCCTACTGCAGTCTCTATCAACACAGCTGTCAAGGTTATGATTTTCTATCCATTTTTTAGTTCTATCTACGCTCACCCGTGTAGAGCTCCGATGGCTCGCTCGGCTTCCTGCGCTTGTAGCGTCGGCATCGATAGCCGCCAGCTCGGCTTGCAACTCGCACTCCTCGACCTGGTGCTGTAACGCGGCGAGTTCACGTTCGCGTTCGCGCTCACGTTCGGCGAGTACCTGCTCGCGGTCGCGCTCACGTTCAGCGAGTACCTGCTCGCGGTCGCGCTCACGTTCGGCGAGCTCCTGCTCGCGGTCGCGCTCACGTTCGGCGAGCTCCTGCTCGCGCTCCAGTCGGCGACGTAGGACGAGTGCTTCTGCCGCTACTTTTTGTGCTCTCACAGTTGCCGACGAATGTGATGAGCGGCTTTGCGCGGTGTGTTCACTGCGTACGCTTTTGGTCGGCAAACCGGAGTTATGAGGCTGAGGTATAACTGTGCCGGGGGCGGGATTGGCCGACATAATTTTGCTTTTGCTACGGGTGATCATACCTAACTAGGTGGATGAAAGCTAATGGAACGAAATGAAAGTAAGTGGGTGACTATGTTGTGATGAAAAATAGGCACTGAAAACTAAAACGAAGGACCAATGAAAAAGATGAGGATGTGGGCTGTAATCCAAAAGTGAAATGCTTACCTTGAAAATTAATATATTTTATTAATTTAATAAATATAAAGAAAATCATACTTAATGACAGCAACACAGAAAAACAACAAAAAAACCATAAATTTGAAAAATAAAGAAAAAGTATAAAAAAACAACCAAAGAATACGTAACAGACATGCTATTGAATTTTTCACAATAATAGATTAAATGTTCCCCACCACAAATCAAACATGAGCGAGACTTAGTTTTGTGTTGGTCTTGGTTACATGCGGCAGCAACAAACATTTTATTTGGCTTTTCATAAGGCCGAGATGGTTTTTTCAAAATAGACTTCAATGGCTTTTCATTTTGAGTCTGTTTGTCACCGTGGCCTCCACTGACCATTTCCAAAACATCTGCTCTACTTCTTAGGAACTCATAAAACTTATCTAGGGTGGGTTTTTCTGGTAGACTATTGCTATATTCCTACCATTTAGTTGACGTTACGACATCTAATATCTGGCCAAATAGGAAAATAATCAATGTATCCCAATTTTCAGTTTTCTCATTTAAACTAGTTAAGGCTCGCATGTGCTTTGATATGTGATCAATAAGAGCTCTGAGTGACGTTTCAGAATTATTCATAGCAGGTACATTCACGAGTATATATACTCGTACTAAATGATTGTGCACTAATTGCCGAGTATTATTGTAACGATCACATATCAATTTCCATGCAACCGCATAATTACTGGATGAAATTTCTAAAGATTCTATCACCGAGGCCGCTTGACCTGCTAAAGATACTTTCAAATATTGGAATTTATTGATTTCAATTAAGTTTGTATTATTATGAATTGAATGTGTCATGGAATTCCAGCCTTTTGTTGTAATTTCCCTCAAACACGGGTAGCTTTATTATACGCAATCTTACACTACTGAAATTGTTATCACAACTCTGAGTAGATGGGTTCTTACAATCTTGTGAATTAATGCTTTCAACAGTCTCTTGAAAATTAGATGTGTGTTTTATTTATTATTATTCTATAAACTCTTGCGCTAAACTAATAAATAAATAAACTAATTTGACTATAAAACAAGAATCCCTAACACAGTTCCCTTCTCCGAGGAATCCACAATCTCTATTTTATTTTTAACCCCCGCCGGAAAAAGAGGAGTGTTATAAGTTTCACGTGTGTTACTGTGTGTCTGTCTGTGGCATCATAGCGCCTAAACGGATGGACCGATTTTGATTTAGTTTTTTTGTTTGAAAGGTGATTTTGTCGAGAGTGTTCTTAGCTATGTTTGAATAAAATCGGTTGAGCCGTTCAAAAGTTATGGGCGTTTTACTGTTTGAATCGGGGTGTTTTCGCAAGATAAATATGACGGGGGTTTTTTAAATTTTGAAATTTTACTTGTGAATTACGACGTAGTCACTGAATAACGATTCAATTTTGTTAAGTCTAAGTTTTAATACCAACAAATGTTGTTTAGAAATAGAATCTTCATTTTGAAGTTCAGTTAGATATTTTTTGAAACTGGTTAGTTTTCCTTTTATTGATCCCCTTTGGCGCCTTAAGTCTTTTAACTCAGTTTCAGACATGATGTGGAATGGAAGTATTTAAAATCCTCGTAAAAATCTATACCAATATTATAAAGAGGAAAGAGTTTTTTGTTTGTACCGAATAGGCTCCGAAACTACTGGACCGATTTAAAAAATTCTTTCACCTATTGAAAACTACATTATTTCCGAGTAACATGCGAGGCTATAATTTTGACGGGAGCGAAGCCGCGGGGGTCAGCTAGTATTTAATATAATTATTGCTTGGCCGAATGTTTGTATGTCCGTATTTACAATGGCGTACTTTTAAGATGGCAGAATTTTATTTGCAATAATTGCATTAGGCATTTCAATAAAATAGCATTTTTAACCTTAAATTAAAATTGAAATACTGTATTAAAAAGTAAATATGTTGTGTTACAAAAGTTAGTGACAGAAAAGAATCGCTGCAAAACCGTCTTCCACGTAGTCTGTCTTCTAGAGTGTAATTTTGTAGGGGCGAGGCGGAGGAGGATATATGTATATATAGGATAAATGTCTATACACTACATTGTACACAAAACCAGAATGTATAGCCATAGTCCATATAGGCAATAGTCACAACAACATGAAAACGACTCACCAGATTGGTATACAAATTCGAGTTTCCACACGCTCCGCCTTGACCTGTCTCAGCTCCTTGTTTGTTGCGAGCTTCCTTGCAGCTCCTCTCCGGACTGGTTTTTCATTATTCAAGACTGAGGGTAGTCGCAGAAACGAACGACAACTGTTTCTATCTCAAATAACACCGCAATTTTGTTGCAAGAATATAACCGCCATCTTCACTAGCATTGTTTTTACGTGTGATCTCATTAGCACGACCGAAACCCAATTCTGATGTTGCATCAAGGCTGGCCGATAGATGCAAACCATAGGGAAGTCAGGATATTCCCTTAGGTTGCGTGTGTTTACAGGTGTCGGTCGGTACAGTCGTGGAAATTAAATCACAAAAAATATTCGATACACTGGATTTAAATAATTACAACTCATACTCATACTCATACTCATACATAATATTAGTAAGCAAGATTTGCTTACTAATATTACAGATCGACACTGATTCTACGAAGTCTTCGCTCTGAGGCTGTCAGTACTCAACTGCCATATTCTTCTGTCCCCCCCACACAAGTGGTTAGGAAAAGCGCGCCAATGCGTAGTTGTTCTTGCTTTGCCGCCAGTTGGCGTGCTTGCGATTTATTTTGACATCCGTACTATTGACTAAACCCGACAATTTTAATGAAGTTTCAAATGTCTACTAGGTCTTATTATGGTTTTAAAGTTCAATGACTCAAAAAACTTTTACATTATCTGTTATTCAGTGTCTGTTTTGTATTATCTGAATCAGAAATTTGAAATGTTCCAGAATGGAAGCAGTTCAAAGCGATCAAGAGACTGCTGATGTAATCTCTGAGCAATTTGGGAAATTCACTTATTGTTACATACGGAGAAGGTCTATAACGTCCACAGCTGGACTGACATCTCCACTAAGCGTCGCCATTTGGAGGTTTTGTGCATCCAGTGAATAGGGTACATGACAGTGAAAAATCTATTTAGTGCGTCAGTTAGATGACAACAGTGCGTTGAAATATCGTGTGACGTCACGTTGTGCTACACTTTATACTGACAAAGTGATTTCACAAGACCCCACTGTCTACTTTGATGCGTTTTATATTTTTAAATTTGTATTTATTTGATACAAGCAAAAAATAAGGGACCAATATTATTTGATAACCTCACTGACGGACTAATTATTAATAATAAACCCAGGAAACATCCCTATTACCAGCATCCTAATTGCGTAACTGTTTTGTCAGCAAACTGGTGTTTTCATTTTGACGATTCGACAATATTCATTGAGTAGGTATTTTATATGCTGTCAAGTAGACGAATTTTAGTGAAAAAGCACTTAAGAAGCAATACAATGAATGCAAGCAGTTTCAAGTGTCCCCACGGATACTTGAAACTTTACGTTATGGTTTAAAAGTAGTATTTTTTGACGGTTTGGTCATGTTGAAACGAAAGGCTAATAATTAAAGGTATTTACAGGGCAGGCGTGAGTGGAAGCGCCCGGAGGAGGCGATGCCCTAGATGTACACATATGTTACCGGTAATTTCGTGTCGGCGTTCCGGTTTCTGCATAGCGCCATTGGAAAAAGGCGTGAGATACATATATCAATCAATCAAATTTCAAGACATCCATTTCAAGGTCTTGAAAAAACTATTCACCAACACCAATACAGATAAGATGAAATAGTAGGCATTCGAAAAATATCTACTCTAGGCCTATTTGGCGCAGTAGTAAAATACACTTTAAAAACAGAAAAAAGCTTTTATACTACACCTGCTCGGAAAGTACCTTGATACTTTATCAAATTTACGGTAGAAAGTACGTCATTGCATATCGAACAAATATGCGGCGAGAAAACGCATCTGAGCGGGAGAGAAAATTGTATGAAAATCCATTTCTTACGTGGTTTTGCTTTTTTAATTTTCGGTAAGACTATGCGCTGGTAACCTAAATATCAAAAGCCAAAAAGTTACAGTGAGTTTTTATCTCCAAGTTCGCAAAATGACACTGGCCACTAGCTGTGTATTGGATGGTGTCAAACAATTTGAAAAAAGAACATGTGAAAATTGCAGACGCCATTGGCGCCATTTTCAATTTGTGTGTTGTTTGAGGATTCAGTTTTCGTAGAAAAGTAAAATAAAACTATCAAATTGATAAGTAGTGATAGTGATGATGAAGATTTTTTAACTCCGCCGCAGTTGAAGGAAACAGCAAAAATACTGATTGATAACCTTTTACCACAGAAATCAATTAAAAAATATAATAAAACTTATGACGATTTTTTGCAATGGAAAAGTGAAAAAAATGCGGCATCTTTTTCTGAAACTGTTTTGCTAGCTTATTTCAGTGAAAAAGCGCAAAAATACAAACCAAGTACGTTATGGTCTATGTACTCAATGTTGAAAAGTACTATATTGACAAGAAACGACATAAATATTCAAGAATACAAAAAACTTACAGCATTTCTGAAAAGAAAGTCGGAGGGATTCCGTAGTAAGAAATCAAAAGTGCTTACTACAAAGGATGTTTATTCCTTTTTGCAGAATGCTCCAGATGACAAATATTTGTTGATGAAGGTAAGTTTATGAACAAAATGCACTGGTTTATGATTTATTACGTACCTATTTATGAGTAGAAATCTACTAGGTTTTCATGTTTGATATTTTTGTTTACAGGTTATTTTGATTTTAGGAGTAAATGGGGTCTGTCGTTCGCAAGAACTTGTGGATATGACAACAGACGATATCGAAATCCTCGAAAATGGAATGATCGTCAATATTCCTAACACAAAAACCAAAATTCAGCGATCATTTGTTATATCGGGCTTATTTTATGAGATAGTGAAGAAATATAACGAAATTCGCCCCAGTGACCCCAAAACCAATCGGTTTTTACTACAATATAAAAACAAAAAATGTACGAAACAAGTAACTGGGAAAAACAAAATAAGTACTGTGCCAAGAGAAATAGCTTCCTACCTTAATTTACTCAATCCACTAGAATACACTGGCCACTGCTTTCGCAGAACTTCAGCGACTATTCTTGCCGATACTGGTGCTGATTTAACCACAATAAAACGTCACGGTGGTTGGAAATCGTCCGCTGTTGCAGAAAGCTACATAGAGAATTCCGTAGAAAACAAAACACGAATAAATAACCAAATATCGGGATCGATTAATGTGCATCAAGACTCATCTCCTCAACCATCAACGAGCGCGGCGATGCCAGATGCCCCTCAGCAGCCAGTTGCCCCTTTGGCACCACAGCCTTCTACGAGCGCAGTGCCAACAGCACAGCCAGTTATTCCTCCTACATTGTCGCAAACATCTCAAACAAACATTAATGGAAAAAGTGTTACATTAAGCTTCACTAACTGCAACAATTTCAATATAAATTTCAATTAGTAAAGATTTAGTTTTTTATTTTCCTCGTAGGTGTAGTATAAAGCACTATGTATCACTCGAGAGAAAGTGCGATTCCCGATCTCGGGTGTATTAAAGATAATTAAATTTCAAACGACACCCTCGACGGTAATCGGTCACTTTCTCCTCTCGGTAAACAATGTACTATTACTTCATCGTTGTTATTTTTTTTTACATTTAGTTGATGAATGTGTTCCGTTTATTACACTGTGTAGTTTAAATTCCACAATTTTGTAGTTTAAATTCCACAAATTTGTTGTCACAAAAATAGCATTACTTATACTACTATAGTGGCATTTTTTTATGTTTTCTAGATTATTTTTTACAATAATCTTATTTAATGTAAAGAAAATACACGTCTTTTAAAAAAACCGGAAATATTAACAGTTTACAATAGTGGAAACCAAATATATTTCGGACAGGTTTATTTCTTAAAACTATGACCTAGATGTGGACCTTTAAGTTTGTACCGAACAAATGTATTTTCTTTCTTCGCTTTCTAACTTTAAGGGACACACGCCACCCGAACACGAAATATGTTTTGGAGGTATCTGAATTAACCACGTTTCGGGTTATGTAATGTTTGATGAATCACATCTGTTCGAGCAAAGACCGTCGTAATTTATACATAATGAACTACTGGAATAAGATTCCCAGTGGTGCTGACTTCACACTCAAAAGCACCTCTCGTTCGAAGGCCGAGCCTCTAACAGTCGAGTTTAACACTTGTACTTAAAACCAAAGGATTTTAAACCTTATTTCAAAACCTCAGGGTTCAAGTTGCTGGGAGGGATAGTCAAATCTGAAGAATATTACGACTCATGCAATAGAAGTGGCATTTTCGAATGACACTTAAGAATTGGCAATATCATTGGATTCCGTACGTTTTCTTTTCAGGATATTTTTTCTTTTACTATTTTTCGAGCGATAATTATAATTATGAGTACCTACTAAAACATTAAATTGTGTTTATAGGCTAACAACATTGCAGCATGTCATTTTTTATTTGCAAAACCTTTTCTCGAAGCGCTTCGTCGTTTTTATGAACCCTGATAACTCTGGGTTTGGATTATACCAGATAAACAAAATTCTTACGATGCTTATGAGATTTACTAACGCGCAGCCATTGTAGCCAACTACAACCCGGCCAAGAAAAAGGTACCAACGTTGGTCAAAACCCGGCCAAAACTGCGATATTGGCCTTATTAAGATAGACTGCAGTTGAAAAAGTGGTAAACGGCCAAGCATTATTATCCTAGATCAAAACGAAGTGACCCCTGTTAAAGGGTCAAATGATATCACATTTTATTTTTTAATAACTCTTCTATAGCGATCTGCAATAAGATCTCCTCCATCGATCACCAGCAAGTCCGTACGAGCTTCTAAACATGTCCTACCTGAATCCAATATTCATCCCGTACCATATACCACAAAAGCTTAAAAAAATTACAGTCTGTGTAGTTCATGATAACACATTTACTGTCGTACGATAATTCAATTTAAATGACATCACACTCATCGCTAAACAATATTTTACTCCATTAGTCCGTGGACCTAAGTCGCTGTTCTCTAGCAGAAGTTATTTTGTTTTTAAGGTGGTGTGCCTAAACTTTTGGACCTTCGACGGGCACGACTGAATCTAAACCAGCTTCCTTAAACCTCTTTCGTACCGGTAAGCTCACTTACTGTTGCACCTTGAACTTTCTTCAGCTCATTTCTGGCTGGTACGTCCTTTAAACGCAGGTTTTTGCGAATGAGAAAATGAATGAAACGATTATTCCTTTTAGAAAAACAAGTTTTCTGCCCTGTCCTGATCTTTTCACAAAAACATTAATATCTTTGAATCATTGGAAACTGCAATAAATGGTTGAAACAGATTGACGGATGAATGCACATCATATTTAGGTATCATAATTTTTCCTCATCTCAAGTGCCCTGGGCCTATCAGTTTGAAATAAGTTGGGCACAATGACGTCCCTAACATCGAAAAATGACTAAAATTTAAAATAAAACGAATAACTCAGTATGTTAATGAAATATTTTCGATTTTTTAAAACTAAACCATAAAGTGGCCATATGCGAAATTCTCTTAAATTGATATAAATTCGAATAAAGTTAAAACAACCGCTTGACAGGTAACATTCAATTGTTTTATCAATTAAGCATAAATTGGTTTTATTACAAAACAAAATTAAAACCACCCTGTAACGGTAAAAAAAAGTTTTAAGATATTTTTTTCTTGATCCGCTAATTTTGCCAGTGCGTGTAGATTCGTCACCTTGACATCTGTTTTTGCTTGATTCTTTCAAAATTAAATATATTTAAGGATTTTATTTTAATGAATCAGTGTTGTCATAAAGTTAATATACACACTTAATCGCTAATTAAAATGTAACATTAAATGAAATAGTATTTTTTTATGGCCAAACCAAAACAGTTGCTAGTTTAATGTAAATTACACTGATGAAACTTTTATCGTTTCTCGATTAACGTTTTGATATTTTTTTTCAAGTTTTTGTTTTTCAGTATTCAGTAGTCTACTCAGTGCTGTATCTTCAAAACATAGGTTTTATGTGTCTCGCTCGACAAGAAATAATTTGAAAACTGACAAGGCATTAACAATTAGATTAGTTTAAGAATCTACTCCGACAGTGATTGCCGCTTTACCTCACTCCCTTAACAAGCAATTAGTATTGATGTAACCACTCCATAACTTAAAAAGAAAGTTATAGGTACCCGGAAAATGGGTTATGAATTCACATCCGTCAACTTGGTTATAACGACTAAACTCCGTCTCGGTGACGAAGCAGCCATGTAAAAAGTGCCTGAAGCACCACCCTTTCAGGCACTTTTTGACACGGCCGTCCACTCGGAAAAATTGACGTTTGATATTGGGAAAAAGTGGAAACGCGAACATCCTAATATTATAAATGCGAAAGTAGCTCGGGCTGACAGTCTGTTACTTTTTCACGCCTACAGCCCACCCGCTGGCAAGGATATAGGATAGTTTTTATGCCAGAAATCTCTTTATAAATCATCCTTAAGGTGGAAAGAGGGGTAAAAGTTTGTATAGTGGAACCAAAGTAAGGCGGCCCACATAGCTACAATATTTTTGCGCGATAAAAAAATCGGCTAATTGCGTGTCAGACTTCGCATATTTAGGGTTCCGTACCAAACCACAAAATCAAGTTGTTTGTAATAGGAAAAATGAGGGCAATTCAAATAAAAAAATTGATCAATATTATTATTATTATTGATTAGTTAAATATATGTATAAAAATTATCACCAAATTTGAAGTTCATAGGTCAATGGGAAATTAAAAATTATTCGCAACAAAATATTGTAAAGAAAAGCTGGCTTCGATGGTATCCTGTGCTTTTGTTTTCCAATAATTTCGTAAACAAAAAATACAATATTTATCTACTCAACAAGGGGACAACAACAACTTGATGGGATTTGTATTTTTTTTCTAGCCCTCTTTTAGCTGTATGGGCCCTCTCTTATGTAGCCCTCTTTTAAATGTTTTAAAAAATCATTTTTTTTTTTTTTACTGTTTGTATGGCTTTGGGTCAACAAGATTGTTTTACTGCGAAAATTAATAGACTAGCTCCAACCGTTTGGCTGCAAAATCTGTGTGACAGACAAACAGACGGACATACAGACACGTGAGTGACAGGAATACGGTTTTGTACCAGAAGGGTTCAAACGGAGCCCCCGTTTAGAGCCTTGGGGTACGAATCCCTTAAAATAGGCTGTGTGAGGTACTAATTGCTACGCAAACGAAGTCGCGGGCTACTACTAAATAAAACTACTGTTATGTTTTCTTGTAAAATAAAGTAGAAATGGGGTAAAATACAGTCTCTGATACGTAGTTGAAACAAAGCAAAACACTACAAAGCAAAAATAACTTCCTTTTCCGAAGTTGGTGTCTTTGTTATCTATTGTTTTTCATTTTTCGACACCAACTTTGGAAATGAAAGTTATTTTACGCTTTCTAGTATTTTGCATTGGAAGTCGATTTATTTTTTTTGTTAAAAAGATTTTTATTTTCAAAGTACATCTCACGACGATTCCGATAAGCCCAGACAAGATTAAGATACGAGTACATTGTTTTATTTCAAAGTTCCAGTGCCTTATTTCCGGCTTCATTATCATATCAGTTCGGTGGTATCATTTTCATAAGTACCAATTATTTATAAGTATTTGCTTCCTCATAGTCGGTTAATTATTCGAGATATCTTATACCCGTGACATACTTATCACTTATACCCGTGACATACTTATCACTTATACCCGTGACATACTTATCACTAATGAGTTCCAGTGACGACCATTTGTGTGGTTTTTCATTAGTTCCACTTCATCAAATTATACTTTCTGAGTGCAAATGGTTGCGTTGTTGATGTAATATTTGAGGAGTTCCCTTCATTTCTACAGGATCCCATCATCTGATCCTGAACTGACAACCATGGACCACCTGTTGGACATTTCTACAGGATCCCATCATCAGATCCTGTCCTGACAACCATGGACCACATGGCCCGCCGACAAACTGTTACGCAGTTTGGTGGGTATAATTCAATGTGTAAAATTGTATGATCCAAAATAAACGTTTTTTTTTTTTACCTGGGAAGTATAATATACCCTGTCCAAAAAGGAAGAATTGTTCAAATCGGTTCAGGTGTCTTTGAGTGATCGAGTAACATACATTAAAAAAAAAGATTCCGTTGAAATGAGAACCTCCTCCTTTTGTTTTGAAAATACATGAACATCTAAAAAAAATATATAAAATTATAATATTTAGAAACAGATAAAAGCTACTTTGCATCAGGAATTTCATTTCAGTCATTTATGATATCAATTGTCATTCTACATCAACTTTGAAAAACGGAGACATGATGTGTCCTCACTTAAAAACTCGCCAATTTATCCACTGTCAGATGTCATTAGCGCCCAACACTAATAGGTACATAATTTGGGCTTTTTGCACTGTTTGAAGAACTGGGTGGGGACTTAAACAGAGTTCAACAGTTTGATAATGATAGGATGCCCTTAATAGGATTCCATTTTTATTAAAATTTGCAAAAGAGGTGACGACAAAATTTTGCGAAATCAGAACTGTTGAATTGGGAACCACCTAATATAACATTTAGAGTGCTGTTCGGACACACGGACGAACCGTCGAATTATCATTCAAAATTATAAAAATCAGAGGAAAAATATTACCTTATACCATTTAGATTGCTATTCGGACACATGGACGAACCGTCGAATTATCATCTTACTATCAAAATTATATAAATCAGAGGAAAAATATACCTATTCATATGTATTTTGGTTTTGTCTTAAGAGTTTTAGTAATCGACCTTAAATTTCATACCAAAAATCCCTTCTTGTTAGATTCCAGCTAGTCCTGCCATGTTTCCACATTATTCCGCTCGTTCCCTTTGTTAGGAAATTATAATAGAATCAGGTAAAAATTAACGTAAAGTGATTAGTTCGGGTCGCAGTAAGTGATAGTTTACTATGATTGTGAGTTCTATTATAACTGTTATATTTCTCTCCTTTTGCTTTATAAGCTGTGCCGAGCCTTATAAGCTGTGCAAAATTGTACTGTGTGACATAACTGGTAGGTACGTTTTATAAAAATGAACTGAGTTAAAAACGCACCGACTTATAAAGTAGTCAAAGCAAAAAGCCACCCTGCATCGACTTCGAAGGCTTATACGTAATAACATGTTTCTCTTATTTAAAAAACGGGATTATTTTAACGTACGTTTTCTTTTAAAGCCACGAAAACAGCGTGATTATTTCGTATCAAAAACGTTACAAAATAACTTAAAAGACAAAAATATAATGTAGTAAGAAACCTGCCTACCCAAACTGGAAAAGAAAAGTTAGAAAGAAATTAAAAACAATTTGCCAGATCCAAAGCCTTCTACCGTGAAGTAAACTTTCTCAGGTGGAAATTACTTAGTGTGATTTATTGGCAACTGGTTCCAGATGTGGAAAACGAGTTTGCTTGGTAGAATTGCGTTCAGTAAACTTTCTTCTTTGAGATGATTGTTATACAAACCGTCTGTACATTTTTTAACATAATATATGTAAATTTTTAAACATAATAATAATAATAACTGTTGGCAACCCTAAAATGTCAACATGTAAAAATTTTTTCCTGCACTTTTTATTTAAATTACAAATTCATAAAACCATCAAACTAAGAAAACATATACGGCAAAAGTAACCAGTTATAAAATATCCATATATAATATACAGTTTAATGAATCCAAAACAAATACAATAAAATATCAGAAAATTACAAGAAACCAGTTGATGTCGTCACTGACATACGTCAACCAACCAATATTTACAATGGAAAAGTGTAAGGGAAGAAATATATAATGTTGACGAGAGCAGCTGCCTATCGCGCACGCCATCCACCCCCGGACTCGTCGATCAGCTCCGCCTCGCCACCGCCGGACCTCGGATCACCAGTATCATCGGCGGCTGCAGTTGCGTCGAGCTCGAGCGACGAGTATTTTTCCCCGCCGACGTCGCCAACACCTGTACGTCGGCAGGGGAGAGGCCGGCCACCGAGGAGCTTGGGATCTAGGGGCCAACCGGCCCCGAGCCGAGTCCCCGCTGCCGGTGGTTGTGTGCAGCGCATGAGATGGTCTCAAGGTATGAATGAGAACGTGATGCGCGCATATTACGGGTCTACAGAGGGGGGAACTAACCTCACTGCGTACCGTGTTAGGATGCTGTCTCTGTTTCAGGACCTGGAACAAACTGTTAACGTCTCGGCCCAACGGTTGTCGGATCAGGTGCGGGTCATCCAACGTAACCACAGGTTGGACGACACCGCACTTGATAGGCTGCGCTTAGAAGTGCTGAGCAACCAAATCGTCTCAACTCCGATACAGACCACGGCACCGCCAGCCACAATTGTAGTCCCGCCGCGGTCCAATCATGTTAATGAAGAGGCAGATGATAGGGTTGTTACAGTAAGTAGCCAGTGCAACGACAGATTGAGGAGCGCACTGGAGGATGCGCTTCGCGAGTATGGGTCCACTCCATCTGAACTTAGGCCCCGATCACCACGGTTGCCTATGCACAAAAAGAATAGGGCGTTGGTGTGTGCCTTGGACTCGCTGCTTAAGAACATCTTTGAGAGCAGTGAGAACCTCGTTGATACGCACTCAATCCTGTATTGCGGGGCTGTTGCGGCATGTCGTTTAGCCAACGTTAAGTTTCCAAACGAGGCTATTCGACCTAAGCCTGCCGTGCCAGCCTGGCAATGCAGGATCGAATGGCGTATTGATGAGGCCAGGTTACTCATTGGCAAACTATACTGTTTCAGTGAGGGCAATACACGCCCACGTGTGATGCGCTTTGTGAGGCGGGCGTTTTTGGGGACTGGTATTAGTCTCCGAGAATACATATCCCGTGTCACGGAGCGTATCGACTTCCTGAAACAGAAAGTTTGTGCATGGGCAAACCGTTTTCGGCGGTATAAGCGACGGGTTGACCGATACTCGCAGAATCGCATGTTCCAGAGCGATGAGAGGTGGGTATACAGAGCTTGGGAGCGACCTGAACAAAATGTGACAGACGTGTGCCGCCCGGATGATGTCGCCACGAGTACATTCTGGCGAAGCATCTGGTCGGTGCCCATCTGTCACACTGAGGGTGGCTGGATGCGTGATGTCGAGCGCGTGTGTGAAGCTATACCAGAAATGGAAAAAGTAACCATCAGTCCATCTGATGTAGCCAAAGCAGTTCGTCCGCTATCGAACTGGAAGTACTGCACGGACTGCATAACTTCTGGCTAAAATGGTATAGCAGCTCACACGCGTTTCTGGCATCTCAATTCCAGTTATGTTTAGAGTCTGGGTCGCTTCCGCAGTTTTTAACAACAGGCGTTACCCACCTGCTCCATAAGACAGGTAGTCCCGCGGAACCCAAGAATTATAGACCAATTACATGCTTATCAACGGTCTATAAACTTCTTACATCCATCCTGAGAGCAAAAATTGATAAACATATTGAAGGTAAATCAATAATGTCTACCTCTCAGAATGGATGTAGGAATGGGTCCCGCGGAACTAAGGAGCTACTTCTCATTGACATGGTCATAAGCCAGCAGGTTCATCGATCCCACAAGGATCTGTCGACATGCTGGATAGACTACAAGAAGGCCTACGACTCTGTGCCACATACATGGCTCATGAGGGTGCTAGAGTTGTACAAAATAGATGCAACTATATGCACCTTCCTTGAGTCATGTATGGGGCAATGGAAGACAGTGCTTCGATATCCAGGATGTCGACCGATCCAAGGGGATGATGAGCCTGTATGGATTAAGCGGGGGATATTTCAGGGCGATAGTTTGAGTTCACTTTGGTTCTGCTTAGCCCTGAATGCTCTAAGTACACTGCTGGAGGATTCAGGACTAGGCTATCGGTTGAGAAGAGGTGGTCAGGTCATATCTCACCTCCTTCACATGGATGATCTGAAGCTCTTTACCCCCAACAAATTCCAACTGACGGAGCTACTGAAGGTCACTGAAACCTTCAGTAACTCCATCAGGATGGAATTTGGTGTGGACAAATGTGCAGTCATGCATGTAAAGCAAGGGGAGATTATGGAATCCGAGGGAATTCAACTCTCTGATTCCATACACCTTAGACACCTCTCCTCGACTGAAACTTACAAGTATTTGGGTATGTCGGAAGCGTTGGGCATCAACAGTACTGACATGAAGCAACTGCTGATGGAGCGTTTCTTTGGCCGCCTGAAAAAGGTATTAAATAGCCTTTTGTCAGGCGGAAATAAGGTGCGCGCCTTCAACAGTTGGGTCATGCCAGTTTTGATGTACTCTTTCGGCATACTCAAATGGACTCAGACCGAGCTCGACGCCCTCGATAGGAGGGTCCGGACACTGCTGACCGTAAACCGGATGCATCACCCACGATCATCGGTGATGAGACTGTACATCCCGCGGAAGTGTGTGGGTCGAGGCTTTTTAAACGCCAAGACTCTTCACAACCGCGAGATGTGCAGCCTCAGAGAATACTTTTTAAAAGCTGAAGTGGGTATGCACCGGGATGTGGTCGCAGTGGACAAGGGACTCACCCCGTTGTCCATGGCTAAAGAGAACTGGCGCAAACCTGTAATACTAACGACTGATGAACGCAAAGAGGTATGGCAAGGCAAGGAGCTAGCTACACGGGCGCTTCTATCGGGCTCTCCATGGGCCCGATGTAGATTTCCCAGCATCCGTATCCTGGCTACGTTTTGGCGACCTTTTTGGGGAAACTGAAGGTTTTGTCTGTGCAATTATGGACGAAGTTATCCTGACGAATAACTACCGGAGACATATAATGAAGGACGGGACGGTTGACATATGTCGGGCATGCCACCGTCCGGGAGAATCCATCAGGCATATTGTCTCTGGTTGTTCTCGTCTGGTTGTTCTCGTCTGGCTAACGGCGAGTACTTACACAGGCATAACCAAGTGGCCAGGATTATTCACCAGCAACTTGCTTTGAAGTACAATCTAGTGGAATCGGAGGTCCCGTATTACAAGTATGTGCCCGACCCAGTTCTCGAAAATGACCATGTCACGTTGTGCTGGGATCGGTCTATCATCACTGATAGGACTATTGTTGCCAATAAGCCAGATATAGTGGTGATAGACCGATTAGCGCGCTGCACAATGATAATCGATGTCACGATCCCGCATGACGAGAACCTCGTGAAAGCTGAGAAAGAGAAACAAATCAAGTATCTCGACTTAGCACACGAGGTTGTCGACATGTGGAATGTGGACTCGGCGATCATTGTGCCGATTGTCGTTACGGCCAACGGCCTGATGGCCAAGAGCCTCGACGACCATCTGTCGAGGCTGTCATTGGGCGGTTGGATCAAGGGTCTGATACAGAAGGCAGTACTTCTGGATACGGCTCGCATTGTGAGGAGGTTCCTGTCTCTGGAGCCCTAACCACCGGTAGCTTGGACCCTGTTCCCGATACCGGTTGGCCTCTTTTTTTTATATTTTTAAATATTTTTAAGTTTTCTTTTTTTAAATATTTAAAAATGTATTGAATAAGAAAGAAGAATAAATAAATGAATAATAATAAAGCCTTTATTTCTCACTGATTACAAATATACATTTATATCAATAATATTAAATTTAACACAATAAGAGAACATTCATATACTTGATTAGCTTATTTTACAAACAGATATTAATTAAATTATTCAAATAAAAATTAGTTAAAATGATACGTAATTATTATATTAATATTGAATTTTAACATTTATACGTTATTGAATAAAGTAATTTGAATTATATTGAATTTAATAATATTATAGTATTTAATTTCCAATTTTATTTAATATTAATTTTAATTTAATTATCTATTATTAGGTGAGGTACCCATTTTTGGGCATAGGCCTCCTCCAACCTCTTCCAATTATCTCTATCTTTGGCATGACGGGTCCAAGCTGTTCCAGCTATCTGAGCGATGTCATCGACCCACCGGCGATAAGGTCGCCCGCGTGGTCGCGTCGCTTCTCGCGGGTACCAATGCAAGATTCTCTCGGTCCATCGATTGTCGGTAATTCTAGCCACATGTCCAGCCCATCTCCACTTTAGTCTGCACATAAGTTCCACGGCGTCTACTACTTTAGTAACTTTCCTTATATCTCTATTTCTTCTCCTTTCCTTTCTTGTGATGTTCAGCATGCTTCTTTCTGTAGCTCTCTGGAACACGTTTATTTTTTGCGCGATAGCTTTGGTTAACGTCCAAGTTTGGCCTCCATATAGCAAAATTAGGAGAACAATTGAGTCCATTGCCTTTCTCTTTATTTGTATGGGGAGTTTAGACTTGAAAATATCTTTCAGAGACCAGTATTTACTCCACGCTTTCTTTATTCTTCGTTCAACTTCTGCCATTGTTGGATCGTTAAAAGATATATTTTTACCTAGGTATTATACTCATCTACGTAAGCTATTGTGTGGAATTCCGTTGTAATAAGTAGTTTTTTACTGTTTGTCATTGCAAAGGTTTTTTGCGTATTCATTCGTAACCCACACTTCCTGCTCTCTATGTCCAGAGTAATTAGCATGTATACCAGGTCTTTGTGGTTTTCTGCTATAAGCACTATGTCATCAGCAAAACGTAGATTATTGAGGTACTCACCGTTTATATTTATGCCCAATTTCTCCCAACTTAATTTTCTAAAAATATGTTCCAACAGAGCGGTAAACAAATTCGGGGATATAGGGTCACCCTGCTTCACACCTCTTTGTATATCAAATGGCTCTCCCTTATTCTCCAACCTGACGATCGCCTTGCTATTCCTGTATATTTCTCGAAGAATTTGTAAGTACGTGGTTTCTACTCCTTGTTCCCGCAGTGCCAACCATAAGTTTTCATGTCTTATGGAGTCAAACGCCTTGGAATAGTCCACGAAAGCAAGGTAGAGTTCCTGTGTATATTCCGTGCATTTTTCGATAAGCTGTGTTAATGAAAATATATGGTCAATGGTTGAATAGTTTCGCCGGAAGCCAGCTTGTTCTCTGGGTTGATTATTGTCTAGCAGTTTGGAAACTCTTCTCAACAGAACTGTTGCAAAAACTTATAAATTGTTTGTTGAAGGCGGATTGGTCTTGTTTCGCTCTCCAGGAATGAAGGGACGCTGACACAAACCTCGTCTTCGTAAATGTTATAGGATAGGCCGTCGTTTTGGTAGAGTTCTTTGAAAAATTCTGAAGCTGCACTATGTAACTGTCTTCTGTCTGACACGTTTTTGTTTTTATATTTTAAGTTCATTATCCAGGGTTTTTCTCTGTTAAGTAAGCTTCGTGCTCTTTTAACTGATGATCTTTTTTTTAGTTCATCTTCTATAATGCTATATCGGTGGGCTTTCCAGTTTCTATAAATATGCTTATTAATTAGTTTATATAATGCGTTTAGTTGATTTCGTTCAGATCGTGTTCTATTTTCTTTAATTTTTAGCATATTTCTTTTATGTATTAGTTTCTCTACATAAGGAGTAATAAACATCTCGTTTTTTATCGTTTATCTAGGTAATTTACTACTTGCTTCTTTAATCATTCGGATTAATCTTTTGTATGCTAATTCCAGGTCGTCAAACTCCATTTTCTTTAAGTCTTCCGAAATTATATTTTTTAATGACTCTTGTTCCAAAGGGTTCAAGTTATGTACCTTGTTTCTAAAGTGTCTCCGCGATTTGGTTTTATTCGACTGTTGCAAGAAACTTGCCCTTACTAGTCTGTGGTCTGTAGAGAATGTAGTGTTAATTACTCCTACATTTGCTACTTCGTTTATGGTCTTGACTAAAATAAAATCAATTTCATTTCGTACATTTCCATTTGGCGATATCCAAGTCCATTTTTGTTTCTTGTTCTTTTTAAAATGTGAATTGGCAATATAAAGCTGGTTTTCCAAACAATATTCCAGTAACTTTTTACCTCTGGCGTTTCTTTGCCCATATCCCCACGCACCCATCACCTTTTTATCTTCGATTATTGATTTCCCAATTTTTGCGTTGAAATCTCCCATTACAATTGTATTTTTAGTTGCATTTTGTAGCGCAGTTTGTAGATCTTTGTAGAAGATTTCTAGCTCATCGTCGGTTGATTTTCCGTTGGGGCGTAACATTGTATGAGATGTAATTTTTTGTTATTTAGGTAAATATCTAGCCGAATGACGCAATCCGAGACAGTTTGTACGTCAATAATGTTGCGTTTAAGCTCCTTCTTTATTACAAAACCAACCCCATTTGTACCACTTTTTTCCTCGTGATATATTAAAATGTAATCATCGTTTTCCTTTATTACCTTTCCTTCTTTCTTAATCTCGGATAAGCCAATAATATCCCAGTTGAACTTTGTAAGGCTGTTTCTAAATTCTATAAGTCTTGTTTCACTTACTAGCGACCTGACGTTCCATGTACAAATGTTTACATAATGTTGAATTTTCCGTTTTTTTGTTTGGTTGGAGGGTTTTGGTCTTGTCATCCCGCGGGGACCAGCCGTATTGGGAGATTTTGTAGAGTTTTGTGATATGTGAGTAATGTTTGATGTGGAGAGGGCCACTGTATTTCATGCCGGTGTGCAGTCTTGAAGTTCTTGAATTGATTTCTCGGATGACTTCATATAGTCTGTGATGCGGTTGTTTCGCCTTACTTTCTTGCTTGCCTCAATGGATATGGGTGGTGAAGAAGACGACGCTGCTCTTTTGTTTCCTGGCTTAATATTCTTTTCTCGCACGATGAGTTTGTCGTACCGTATAAAGGCTTCATTTCCCTTTTCTAGTTCTCGTTTCTGCTGTGTTTTGAGTTCTTGCCTTATTTCAAGTATTTTCTGTGGAAATTCGGGTTTTATGTATATACTTGTTTCTTCAAACATCCTCTTATTTTTCAAAAATTTTATTTTGGTTCCTAATGTTGTAAATGTTACGGCAATTGGACGAGGGTTGCTACTTTTCTTTCCAATTCTTCTTACTGCTTCTATTTCTGATTCCTGCACCTCTAACTTTAGGGTTTCGTTTGTGACTCGAACAATTTTATCTTGCAACTCCAGATATGATTTTTCGCCTTCGTTTATCCCAAAGAATACCAAGTTTCTCTGTGTTGCTCTTTTCTCCAATTCAAACAGCCTCTTTTATTGCTCTTCAGTTTGTGATTGTAGTGAATTCAAAATACAATTTAATTGTTTAAATTTGTCGTTCAAGTTGCTGTTAATATTGCATGTGATTTTCTCTTCAGTTTTTGATATAGTATTTTCCATTGTAATAATTTTTCCTGCAGTTCCTTTCTCATTTCCAATAGTATTTTCTCTAATTGACTCATTTTATTTTGAAAGTATCAAATACAATAATAAATATTTATAAAACAGCTTTCTCCCCAATTTTAGGGAGTTTGGCATTAGCTGGTAACCCTTTTGTTAGACAGGTGTCAAAAGGTCGGTGTCAATGTATTAGAATGACAGCTGTCATTTGAAATTGACAAAACACCAGGTACAATAATGTGGGTACTTGGACTATTTGTCACTTTTAAATTTGATGGGTATAAAATAATACAGTACTTGCGGCTGTTTTTCGCCCAGAAGCGGCTGCGTTCCTCGAAGATAACAATAATAGGGCTTACTCAGATATTGATCAGCACACTGCAGTAAAGTTCTAAGATTTTTAAAACGAAATTACCACTTTCCGTAATTATTTAACTCGGACCGTAACGTAAACAATGTTAGTGTTTTCAGTGTTGCCACTCTCACTTTTTAAACATAATGTAAGCTATATTATATATATCATACTATTCAGAGAAAATAACACTGGTCAGCAAAACAACACATGTTGTGTGACACGGGACATTTTTAGTTAATTATATTAAAAATAGGTTAAGTAACATAGAAATTAAATGATAATTATTTAGACACGCACAGATTTTTTGTAAAGATTTTCAATTTGAATTTAACATTCTAATTACATTATTTTGCATAATTTAAGAATCTAATTATATTTTCATATTCATATTTATTTATTTGCTCAAACATGTGTACAACTACAAGAATGCAATAACGTGCATGCAGGATAACATAAAGAAAAACACTAGTTCAGACATGTTTGCCACGTATTGTGGCGTGCAAATATGATGATTGTTATGATTGTTAATAATTAATTTCAGCCAATATCATTAAATTAAAAATGTCAACAGCAAATTAAAAAGTAATAACAAATAAAACTATGTCAAAATAAATTCTGCAGTCAGAAAAGCATTAATATTATAGTATTTATAATTAAACGAACTTACCCTAAGTGAAGTTCTATCATAATTATACGTCGTGTGTAAGTGTCGAGTGTGTGTGTGTTTGTGTGTGTCGGGAGTGTCGTCTTTATGGTCTAAGGTTTAGGAGGTATGGGATTCCTCCATAATGAGCGTGTGTCAGGCTCGATGGCTGGTGTCCGGGGCTTAGGAGGTATGGGGGTCTCTCCATGACCCCCATATTTTTTGCCTTTTTGGTCTCGCACGGGGTTTTAATTTTTTATTATTGTTATTTTTTATGCATATTTCTCGTGTCTCTTGTGTGGGTCACAAATAAATATTTTTGCTTTCATTCTTTCATGAGGGACGTGAGTCTGGCTTGATTGCCGGTAAAGCGCCCTGTGAAAGGGTGGGTGACTTAGGCCCGTCGCTAGGCCTCACTGGAGGGAAGGGCGACCTAGGCGACTCCTAAACCACACTAGATACGAAGGCCTGGCTGGATCGTTGAGAGTGGAAAATTTAACATGGTCATCGAAGGTAATAGGGGCCCTAAAAAGTGTGCATTAAGTGCATTAAGGTCTATATTATAGACCTTAATGCACTTAATGCACACTTAAGCTTTTAATCAATCAATTAATCAATCATTTATTTGCAATAATTATTGGCACAGTGTAGGTGTTTAAGTAAGTTATAAATAGTTTCCTAATGCTAGGAGGGATCAAAAAGTAGTGAGAACGACATACACCTTCAACTGTCCATTTCCAGACACAATAGAACTCTTCGTTACCATCCGGTACTAAATTCAAGAAACGGGCATTTCATATGGAAATATTCAATCCATATTGAAACAATCTAAGATGGGTGCCGAGAATGTTTACCAACAGTCAGAAACAAAATCGACTTAACATTTCGAAGATGTTGTTGGACAAGTTTCAAGAAGATTCTGAAAACTTTTTGTCCCATTTCTGGAGCGTGGAACCACTATTACAGGCCAATATTATGCAGCTTTAATTCCCAAGTTAAGGAATGCCATCAAAGAGAAAAGGAGAGGGAATCTTCGAAGGGGCGTGCTGTTTCATCACGACAACGCACCCGCGCACAGGTCGGCAGTTGCGATGGCTGCCATTCAGCAAGCTGGCTTCGAATTGGTTGACCCCCCCCCCTCCCTTATTCACCAGATTTGGCGGATAGCGAATTTTATTTGTTCCCCAAATTGAAAAAATACTTAAGGGGAAACAGGTACGAAGACGATAACAAGGTGATGGATGCCGTGGAGAGCTTTTTGCAGGACCAAGACAAAACCTTTTGTGAAAGGGATTGAAACCTTGGCAAAGCGCTGGACTCGGTGTGTAAAGGGACTCGGAAACTATGTAGAAAAATAAAGTTATCAATAGTCATTATATTCTATCTCAGTCTCACTACTTTTTGATCCCTCCTCGTACATAGTCAAACATTTGTCATGCAAAACATATATATAATGCTAGGCTATAGTGTTTATGTCCAATGGCATACATGATTTTTCTATTATTTTACAATTATACGTTTAATTCGTTTATGGAATAAAATGGTTTTTCTAGTAGCCCTAATTTTAATTATGTTAAAATAAAAATTGTTAGGTAACTCTTTAAAGTTCTTTGGTATTTTGTTATATATAAATCCACACATATAATAACAGTTCTTTTTATACAGAGAGGTCTTTGTTGCCCTAGGCAGAACTATTATATCTGAATCTCTTACTATTCTAGGGCCACGGTCTTGTGCCTTCTTAAACAGGTCAAAGTGCTGTCGAACAAATTTAGCACATTCTAAGATATACATACTGGGCAAGTAGCTAGTAAGGAGTTTCAACCTTTGAAATAACGGCTTACAAGATTCCCATGGTGGAATGTCATGTACGGCCCGAACGCATTTTTTTTGTACTCTAAAGATTTTATCAGCGTCTGGTGAGTTACCCCATAGTATAAGGCCGTATCGTATTGTAAAGTCGATGAGACGCAGCCGTGATACGCGGTTAACATCGTAATCTGTGACGAGGTCTTTCGCAGTGTGTAGAGAACATAAACGAATTTGTTTAATTTGTTGCATACTTTTTCTACATGTGGTTTCCAGGAGAAGTAGCCATCCAGTGTTACTCCCAGAAAACTAGTTGCCTCTTCCTCTGGTAGCGGTTGTCCATTATACTTAATATTTAGTTTTACTCGCTTACGACCGTATGTCCTAAATTGAACAATTTTTGTTTTATTTATATTTACATTCAAATTATTACATTTTAACCAGGAAATTGTTGATTCAATTTTATTATTAATGTCAAGTCTGTAATTATCCATATCAGTATTAATTGATGATGTCACTATAATTGCAATGTTATCTGCAAATAAAGTGCTTGGATTCGGTGTATGTTCAGGAATATCATTAATAGTATAATAAGAGTAAAGGGGGTCCCAAAACGCTCCATTGTGGGACACCCGAGTTGTTAAATTTTGAAAAAGACCTAATTCCCTCTAGTTCCTTATTTTCATTTATACTAGGAATCTCAACACATTGCTGTCTACCCATTAAATAGGTTTCAAGCCAACTAAGGGCCGGGAAATCAAAAAATCAAAATCAAAATCAAAATTTATTTATTCAATTAGGCCATTAAGCGGCACTTTCGAACATAAAAAAAAAAAAATATGAATCTAATACTACACCTACCTCCAGTTTCCCAGCCCAAAATCATCGGCGAACCAATGCGACAAACTGCCAAGCAAGCGCTATCCGCTGCGATTGGCTGTTGAAAATTCATTCAACCAATCACAGCCCACAACGTGCGCCCGACAACCCGCCACACCAACCCCCCGACAATTCCGAGCTGGGAAACCGGGGGCAATTGATTCTACCGTCCATTCGGAAATGTAGCTTGTTGTGGAGAAGAATGGACAAGAAACTCCACACATACTCTTTTGGGACGCGGGACCTTGAATACCATATCGTTCTAACTTTACAAGCAACAATCTATGAGACACAAAGTCGAAAGCTTTCGACATATCGAAGAAGATAACAGATACCCGGTTACCTATATCTACTTCATCAATTATATTTTTTACCAGATTGAAGCATGCAAGAGTGGTCGATTTCTTTTATTGAAATTTTTTACCAGATTGAAGCATGCAAGAATAGTCGATTTCTTTTTTTGAAATCCGTTTTGTTCCTTAAGAATCGACTACTTTCCAATCTAAGAGAGGCTGTTGCGTTGCTTTTTCAAAAACTTTAGAGATTATTGGTATGAGACTAATTATTGGTCTGTAATTATCTATTTTCGAGTTATCGCTTTTCTATGAAGCGGCTTAACAATTACAAACTTTAACAACTCTGGGAAGCAGCCTTCTGTGAACGACAGATTTATTAAGTGTGTCAACACAGGAGTTATTTCCACTGAACAAGCCTTTAGAATTTTAGTCGAAATCTCATCATACCCAACTGCTCCTGTGTTGTTTAGGGAAAGTATCAATTTTTGAATGTCATAGTAGCCGTATGGCCGAAGGAACAGACTATCGCAAGTGTTAGTTTTGCATGTATCTCTTACCTGATTGCTCCGTTGGTTTGTTAAGTCTATCCAATAGTCATTAAACGAGACCGCATTTTTTTTGGGTTGTCTATAACTTTATTATCTATGTTTAAATTCGTTATCAATGATTTATTTATTTATACTTTATTGTACACCAAAAAATACAGGAAGAAAAGAAACTTAAAACAAAACATACAATGGGCGACCTTATCGCTTGCCGCGATCTCTTCCAGGCAACCTGGAATGGACAGTGATTGCCTGGACATGACATGTGGTTGTCAGTGGTGTAACAATACCAACAAAGAACAATAATACTTAATAAAAACACAAATAGATAATTATATATGCTATAAAAGATACATTAATACATACATAAATACATACATATTTAAATTATAAACAAAGAAAAAAAATACGTATGACAATCATAGACAAAATGTATGTCAACAAACTATGAGCACGATTACAGCGATAAGAAATGTTCCTTGATAAGTCTTTTAAATATAGGCAACGACGTGTGCACGTTTAATTGGGTCAGGCAATGCATTCCACAGACGAGCAGCCTGGACAGTAAAAGATTTGTCCATGAAAGTTCAGGAATGCATTGGCATTTTGAGTCGCAAGTTAACTGTTGACCTTAGAGATTTCGTGTGGGAATCGCAGATAAACTGAAAACGATCCTTGAGGTAAAGAGGGGTGGAAGGAGTAAAGAGCACATTAAACAAAAGAAAAAAAATATGAGTATTCCGGCGAAGGTGAATTGGCAACCATTTGAGCTTTACACGGAATTCAGAAACATGGTCATATTTGCGCAAACCGAATATGAAACTTATACAAAAAAATTGAAGCCGCTCAAGTTTATCGAGTTGTTCTTGAGTAAGGTCAAGATAGCTGGCATCAGCATAATCAAGGATGGGAAGAAGAAGAGATTGTGCAAGCGCAATCTTGGTGCCAGTCGGAAGAAAATTACGTAGTCTCCTCAAAATTGCAGCAGATGCAAACAACTTACGGCTAACTTCTTGCAGTTGGGCAGTCCAAGAGAAGTGCCTGTCGATGAATATCCCCAAGTTTTACCGCCGCTTTACTTTTATTTTATGAATATTTTAATGTGTTGTCATTTAATATTTTAATATAACTTGTGATACAACATCTTAGCAATTTACTATATTTTTTATATATTATCTTGTTGCAGTTTGACTTATTCTTATAATATATAAAATGCAATGAGCGTTTACTGCTAGTTCTTAACCCTTTAGTTATCTTATTCGTTTGTTTACATTTGGTTGTCATTTTAATTCTAACTTTTGGGAAACACAACTTATAAAACAACAGAAACAATTCCTGAAAATATTCATATGCGAATTAATGTTTAGTTGGCTATATACTTCTGAGAAGGAAAGTTTAGACAAACATTCCTTGAATTTAAGGATGTTTTCCGAACTATAGTCTCTTTTAAAAATATAGTACTGTTGAGGTATTTCCTTATGTTTAACAGGGACACTTAACATTTGCGCCGTATTATGTTCAGATATAGCCCAATTCAGAAGCTCGCCTTTCGCGAGTGGGATATTACTTATGATGTGATCGATACAGGTATTTTGCCGCGTCGGGTCAGTAATATGCAAAATTAAATTATAATTTGCAGAAAGATTCTGAAGATGTTTGGTTTTGTAATCTGGATTAAAGGTGTTTACATTTAAATCGTCCAGTAGAATTATTATTTCGCTTTGTATTTATGGTTTATATAGTAAAGTACTGCAGTTAGTTTCATCACAAACATAGAGAAATCTGAATTTGGTGTCCTATATAAAGCTATTATGAAAATATTATGTGAAGGTCATTCCAAGCCGCAACTTTTAAAGTGTTTATCAAGACAGTGTTCTTTCAGGATTGAAACAGGAATTGCAACACCTCCACGCTTTTGTTTAGTTGGTCTACAATATGAGACTGCCAAATCATAAACGATTACTCAAGATACCTGCTACATTTTGATGAAGCACACACATTTAGTCACGAAAAAATTCGTCTGTATTTGTACTAATGTCACCAATATTTTGCAAAATATTTCGTTCTGTTTGTGTACTTTTTCGTTCTGTTTGTGTACTACGATCTACCAGTTTTATTTTAGAATTATTTGAACATAGGTCTATTTGATTAACCCGTATGTTTTGCTAGTAGTCCTTGTCTTTTTGCATCACAGTATTGTTACCAGTAGTTAACAAATAATAAACACAAAATAGACAAAAATCGTTTAAAGTAATTTTGACAATACAATTTAGGCAGGTCAACATTTGGAGAATATTCATATTCATATTCTTTATTGTACACAAAACAAACATATACAAATATAGAAGGACAACTTATGTACAAAGGCGAGCTTAACCCACAATTAAAAGAGAATGTGAAAAGGTACATTGTAAAAATGGTTTGGTTTTCTTTGGAGTGATTCGCCCTATCCCCTCGTACTAGTATACAACTGTATTACGAGCGGATAGTCTTTCTCAAGCTTAGAACAACAGATTCCCACAAGGTTCTAGTTACAGTTATAAAGTCAGACAATGTCAAATTGTAAATATTATTTGCATAAATAAACAATAAAAAATACAAGTTTTCTTTTATCAAGAGGTGATAGCAAGTTTTAGCAAACGAAAATTAAAATTAACATGACTAGAAACTGTTCAAAATTTTATTTAGTTTCACATTTTTCATGTGTTTTGGTTGCTCACATTTAATTATGGCCATTGGCCATGATTAAAATTACAAGTTACCATAGATCAGTTATTTTTTATATTATATGGTTGCTTGTAAAATATAATGGCACATAAAAAATAATAATAAGGGTTAAAGTATGAAATTGCCGTTTTATTGTAATAGGTATTTCGAATTGACATAGAACCTTCATGGTTTGAGATTTTTGAGTGTAACATTTTTCACATGGTAACTAAGAAATCAAAAAATCATTAATTTTTATTTCACATAGGCCTACATGGGCACTTATAAAACGTCGACAATGTGCACGGTTCGGGTTGGTCGATTCCTATGGAGAAGAACCGGCAAGAAACTCCATGGTTACTCTTTTAAAAATTGTTTGGTTTTACAATAGTTCTTTTTTAAAAAAATGTGCAACATTCGATTATCGACTTTCATGATTGTTTACATTAAGTAGTCAATCTGCTTATTAGTATAGATAATACATTTTAGTACAGTTATATTATTTAAATTAGATGATTGGAATTGTCTGTGTTGTTTTGTGTTTGAATGTGGGTGTAGGGATGTATATAAGTATTTTGTATGTTTCTGTATGTGTACAGTTATGTGTGCTTTATTATTTATGTGCCTTTTTATACCGAAATATTTAGTAGATTTTCAGTGCTGTTGTAGTCTAGTGTTTTCAAACATTTATCTCTAGCTGTTTTGCATGTTTGGCTGTCAAGATTCTTCAATCTTAAATCTTTACTTACTTTGTTTTAAAGGCTAGGTTCGTGATAATTGTGAAATTTGTGTGCAAAAGATGTTCTATATTTGGGTATGTTATAAAATATATCTAATCGTCGTCTTTTTGCTAAGTGCGGTTATTCTTTATGTTGTGCCATGATCTCTAGTTTAATGAATAATTTTCGTACCATGAGGACTCCCAGTTCTGAGTAAAGTAGGTGTGTCGGATAAGTGTACTTTTTGCGAAAAATTACTTTAAGTACTATGCGTTGGGCTCTTTCGACTAACAACAGGGTGGTTTTTGAAGTTCCTCGCCATATATTTAAGCCGTATATCAATATAGACTGACATAGTCTGACATAGTAATAGTTTGAATGGAATTGGAATAGTTTAGTAGATTATAGGATACTCGTATAGTGATCTTACTGCGACAGACGGGTCTACCTTTTATAGCAGAACTTTTTATGACGTAATATTATTATGCATAACAACGGATAGCATAAACATCATTTTGCAGAAAATCGTTTGGCATACACTCATTTATCATACATTCAAACTCATAATTTTGTCAGAATCATCTTTAGGCATAAAGGACATGGACAGATTTTGTATGGGCGTCGGCATAGTTATCGAATTTAATTTACAACAATAGTTCTTGCTGTTTTATATTCGTGAATATGAGGACATTCAATTGCTATAAATAAAAAACTTCAAGAACTCGTCACAACAACAGACTAGACGAAAACAGTTTCATTAAACCTATTATTCAGATAGTTGCAATAAGTGTACAGATAATGATCTCACTATTAAAAAAACACCAGGCGCTTTAAATTAGCAAAAGGTTGTGAGATACAGTTATCTGATATAGTTTTAGCATTCTATATTTATTATATTCTTTATTGTACACCACAAAAATATATATACAGGACAAACAATCATAAAAGCAAGTGTACAATGGGTGGTCTTATCGCACAGGGCAATCCTATTACTAGTTATTTAAACAAAGTAATGGACTCCTAAGCTGTATAATGATTAGCATGTTATAAACTGAGTCTGGTTGAGCCTAAAAAATGTGGCATTAATAACAAAAAATAGCTTAACTATTTTATTTGTTGTATGTATAAAGGTACCTTATATATATATATATATATTTAAATCGTAAAAACAAACTGTTACTGTAAGAAGTGAACGTTGCTTTTGAAGTTTTAGAAGACATAGACAAAAACATCAAGTCTGACACATCGGCTGTCAAACACGTCGACCCTACCTACCCTACCTAGGGGTTTATAAAATCGTGTACGACAGATTCTCAGATCTACCAAATATTCATTTTTTCATAATATTTTATTTTTATTGTTAATGTTTCTGAATTAAGAATTTGAATAGCTGTCAAACACGTCGCCTTCCAAAAAAAAACTAAATAACTAACGCATCAAAATGAGAAAAAAACATTTTATTAAATGCAAACAATACCAATAGAGACAGTTTCGTGTGAATAAAATGTTCTTAATAAGAGCACTCGTCGTACAATTCACTTCTAATAACTTACGTGCGTGGTGAGGAACGTCCAATAATATATTGTTTATCTTTCTCTATGTTCTATTATGGTGGCAGGTGACACACGGTACTTTGATTCGTCTTGCACTACTTTTTATTTTTAAATAAAAACGTCAAGTTCAGAGAGGTAAAAAACTGTGTAATAATTCATTTTCAATTTTTTTTAAACAATATTATGTATTTGTAAATAGAATGCACTTTCTGTCCATGTCCTTTCATATTGATAGTCATTAAGAGGCAGAACCATCATATCACAGAAAGTTCTCACAGTCTGAATCATCTTTTGGCATCCATACACGTTTCATATCCATATTAATTGAAATACTCATCATCTATCACATTACAGAAAATTCATAGTTGACTAATTTTGTATTTTGTACCATAGTAAAATATTGTTTTTTTTACGTTTTAATTCGATATATGAAGCATGCAAACACGCAAACACCATGCATGCAGCAAGCATGCAGTATTCAAACAAGCTTTCACCATGCATGTAGCAAGCATGAATAATGCAAAGAAGCATACACCATCATGCATGCAGCAAACATGCGCATGCAAGCGAGCATGTAAGCAAGCATGCAAGCAAGCATGCAAGCAAGCATGCAAGTGAGCATGCAAGCAAGCATGCAACATGCAACATGCAAGCAAGAATGCAAATGAGCAAGCAGCATGCAGCAGCCATGGTTTCTGTCACGGCTCCGGCGCTGCGGGGCTCCGGCGGTCTCACGCGAGCTTATCGTCGCAGATGGTTTTAACGCTCACCACCGCAGCATCGGCTTGCTGGCCGGCTTCACCGGCCAGCCTCAGCCACGGTGGTGACCGTTATTAAACCACCTGCTCCTCAGCTCGCAGGCCGCCGCGCCCCTACGTGGTTATGCGGGCTTAAATTACACTCTAGGGGTAGGGCAGACAAGACTACGCGGAGTCGGTTTTGCAGCGATTCGTTTCTGTCGTTTTGTAACACAACATATTGACTTTTTAAGACAGTATTTCAATTTTAATGTAAGGTTTAAAATGCTATTTTATTAAAATGCCTAATAAAATTATTCCAAATTAATTTCTGCCATATGCCAAGTGAAATAAAATTATGCAATCTTAAAAGTAAGCCACTGTAAATTCTGGCATACAAACTCGGCCCAATAATAATTTTATTTAAAAAAATATGCCTTAAGAATATTCGTTTAAAGAAGATTATGCCAAGTGTGTTATGCCAAATAAATTTCGGAGTATCAAGATTCTGCCAGATAAAGCGAACTCGCTACGGACAAAGGGCGAGATCATCTGCTGTATCTGACGGGGATATCAGTGTCAGGAGAAGCGATATTAGCTGAGAGGAGAGTTGGTGTCATAGAAATTGGTCTATGTTACGTGTATTTTACTATTTTTGCAAATTGTAGTTCCAAAGATTTAAAAGTTTTTTTTTTTTATAATCTGGATCCTAATAATACAATATAATCAACATTGGGATACTCTACTTGATCCATATATTTTGCCTTCGAGATGAATAATGTACGCCAATAAATTTCTCATTATCGTGACCATCTATTTCCAGCTAAGGTTTTTTTACAATACGCGATCATAATGCAATTTCCATGGAACTTTTAACGAGCAATTTCCTAGACGATGTCTGCTTGCCGGATTAATTAAATTTCACTCTACACTCTACGCCCTATTATTAGAATTTTTTGGTGTGGCCTTAGTGGTGGCGATATTTATTTTGTTGGATACAAAATAACGTGCCTGTGAATTTTTGCATAGCTGCAATTAACACCACAACCAACAATCTGCCAGGCCTTTTCCCAAATATGTCAGGGTTGGTAATCTAACCTTCACAACCCAGAACTGGGTAACACGGTACCCCTCGGTTAGACTGGTGTCAAATTTTCTGGCTTCTTTACCCGTAACGACAGTCAAAGATTTACACAAGATGACAACCAAGACCAACGGCTTAATGTGCTTTCCAAGACAAGGAAGTCTTGGGTGTGTTAAAGATGGTCACCCATCCAGAGACAGACGTCGACAAGCGTTGTTTAACCTTGAACATTGACCTGAGCGGCTGTTAATACTGAGCTTCGAGCTCCACAAAGCATACACACCACATCAAAATAATAACAAAAAATTGTATCTTATCGTTCGTGACTGTATTTTTTTCAAGATTGTGAGAAGATTTCGAGTTGTGAATTGAATGACAATTTTAATTTATATCAGCAACAAAAAAAATATAGATTCACTAGACATAGTTCAGAGAATGATGTTTGCGCTGCCGGTTCCGAATTCCAGATCGAGCCAATATGACACGTGACTAAAGTATTATACATATCATGCCACTAACACAATACATATCACGATAAAAATAACAAAAGCTTTAGCGCAAAACTGATGAAGCCAATGGTTGAGTGAAAATGAATTGATTTTATTTAGTTCGGCATTCGTTTTCGTCACCTTTACTGAAGTGCAAAGATGCATAATGTATCTGAAGAACAACAAAGCACCCGGTCTTGACACCATCACTGCTGAATTGCTGAAAGCTGGGGGAAACATGCTCTCGAGGAAAGCCTATCTGCTCATTAAAAATATCTGGATAGCAGAGGAGATGCCTCAACAATAGCATCTGGGTGTAATAATACCTATTTTCAAAAATGGGGGCACAAGTCGATTTGCTCTAACTACAGAGGTATCACCATCTTATCTGCTGCATACAAGTTTTTCTCGGGGGTACTCTACAGGAGAGTGATCAAATATGCTGAGGAGATCCTGGGTTAATATCAGTGCGGCTTTAGACCGAACCGCTCCACCGCGGACCAAATCCACCTTATGCGGCAAACACTAGAGAAGGTCTACGAATATGATATTAATTTGCATCATCTGTTCGTTGACTACAAGCAGGCTTTTGATAGCGTCAACCGTGATCGCATTCTATGCAGCATGCTGATACTGGGATTGCCAAGCAAGATCGTTCGGCTTGTTAGTCCATTATAGCCATCCAGAACGATCAGTCTGAACTTTTCCCTATTACCTCTGGAGTGAAGCAGGGAGATGCCCTATCGACAGCAATTTTTAACCTGGTGCTGGAAGCTGTCACACGAAAACTCAATCTTAAAGGGCTCATAGACTACTTATCAGCTGGCAGCATATGTGGATTACATTGTGATAACTAGCCGATCCAAACAAAGTATGGTCAACCACGGAATGATATTAGAATCCGAATCGGCCCAGTTCGGATTAAAGGTTAATGCATCCAAGACCAAATATCTTGCCAGCAGTCGCCTTGCTGCGCCAAGCCAAGATGTCACAGTCGGAGATAAAAGGATTGAGGGTGTTAGTGCATTCCGATACTTGGAGTCGAACTTAAACTTCTGGAACTTGATGGAGGAGGAGATCAGGGCTCGTATAACCGCCGGAAACAGATGCTTCTACGCTTGCAAGGCCATGCTAAGCAGTAAACACTTAACCTCGAAGTCCAAGCTCACTATTTACAAGACTAGGGCTCGTATAACCGCCGGAAACAGATGCTTCTACGCTTGCAAGGCCATGCTAAGCAGTAAACACTTAACCTCGAAGTCCAAGCTTACTACTATTTACAAGACTATAATTCGGCCAGTCGTGACATATGCTTGTCCTTGACCTGGACGCTGACTCAAAAAGACCGAACTTAAATAAGCACTGTTCGATAGGAAAGTCTTGAGGAGTGTTTTCGGACCGGTGCGGGGAGACGACGGCACGTATCGTGTAAGAATGAACTACGAATTAGAAAACCTGATCAATGGGGAAACAATTGTCAGGTTCTTCAAGTCGCAAAGGCTCAGACGGGTAGGTCACCTGGAAAGAATGGGCGATACCAGAGCCGTTAGAGTTATGTCCAAGTGGAATCCGATTAAAAAAAGATCCAGAGGAAGACCCAGGAAGCGCTGGATAGATTGTGTCGAGGAAAATTTGAAGAGGATAGGAAGGAAAACATCTTGGCGAAAAGAGGCCAGAGATAGAGCGAAATGGAAGAAGATCGTTGAGGAGGCAAAGACCCAAGAGATAGAGCGAAATGGAAGAAGATCGTTGAGGAGGCCAAGACCCACAAAGGGTTGTAGCGCTAAAAGGTATGAATGAATTCGTTTTGCCATTGCCTTAAACTAGGGGTCGGAAGTTTGTATGAGATTGCCGCAAATTTTGATGCTAGAGGTCTAAAATTTATATATGGACTCCTTGTTATATAATAATAAAATACATATTTCAGGATGTTTAGTAAATCACCCCCCATACTTTAAATTAAGGACGGAAAAAAATAATTAAGTAAATAAAATGCTTCGTTCTTTTTTTGTTTGCGAATTGGAAAGCGCCTGATGCGCGGGGGCGAGTGTTTGCATACAACGAATGATTAAAAATATAGGCCCCGGCCGCCCGCACAGTTGTCGCCAGTCACTTCTAGGCTGATGTGCAAGCACACGTACCGCTTTGCGGCCTTTCAAGCGCCCTAGCAGGCTCGAGCGTTATAGTATATAATATTGATTTTTTCGAAAATACAACGATTTAATTAGTGCTGTATAGTTATATGTTATAAAATCCCGAATTAGGGTAAGTTTTAAATAGCACACAAAAGTTTTGAATAGCACACAAATTACGCACATATTTCATAATTTTTTTTTTTTCCAATCATTATTTTGTGTACCCCTACATTTCTCGTTAAAATACAGTTTCAGTTGCTTATACCATCACATTTATAACCACCATTTAGGAATAGCCTCAGAAATTGCTGCGTACCGTATTAACAAAATCCGAATGATTGATTTTTACTATTTTCTTTTGGCTCAAGCTTGCCACCACGTCAATACTACTACTATTAAATATGTAATTTCTTCTTGTTGTCGGCAGTAGTACCCCAGCACGGAGGTGAACAGGCCAAAATCTAATAAGCTGGAACGGTAGTTTCCAGGTTATACGTAGGTAACCATACTGCGAGCCCATCGTCTTTGCGTGCCTCAGTACCGAAGACTCACTTGCCGCTTTGCCACTGGTGTGCTGAGCAAGTCGGCCAGCCACGCCGTGTAAGCTGCCACAGACGTCACCGTACAGCACATCTTGGATCATCGGCCAACTTCCATCTCCGGCCTCCTGCAACTACAGGGGAGTACCTATCTCCGCAGAAGCAACAGTTTCGCTACCGTCAACTGGGCGGATTTTGTTTAATATTTTGCGCCAACCGTCGCCATCGCACTACCTGCACACAGTTCTAACAAATATGTAGTTCTTTCTAGAAGAGGCTATGAGGCTGCTGTCTACCAATACTACTGAAGGATCAGACTTACTGGCTGTGGGAGAACGGCAATTGGGTTTCTGATTACAAGCCCTTCCGTCACCTAACATAGACATTACATGATTAGTAGTAACTGATACTTTGAAACAGCTAAAACAGTAAAAATGGTACTACTAACAAGAGAAAAGCTGAAGAAACGCATAGTCATAAAACACCTGTGACCGTTTGTAGTCATTGGGACGGTGGGACCACACCCAACTCATTGAACGCCGCACGAATTAACAACGTCGCACAAAATTAATTATATCAAGAGATCAATTGAGGTGAAATGTATCTATCACTCCGAATTTTAAAGAGTACAGTTCATTTGATGAATAATAAGAGAAAATTAAAGAGAAAGTGGAAACTATCCGTAACTTATTATCAAATACAAATAATTTTCTTCAAAACCGCGCAATTTCTCAGTTTTCAGAAACTTTTTCTTCGAGTTTTTTAATATATAAATATCTTAGTGAATCTTTAATATGTTACTTATATACAAAATAAAACCTATCAGAAAGCACATTTATTGATTGACCATATTAAACTTTTGTTGAAGATCGCTGAAAATGAGAAATGTTTGCCTCATAAGGAATGTTGGAATGAGTTTTGCGGCATGTTGAACCTACTCCTCATCCATAGCGTAAGCAAACAGGTATTTTTTTTCCGAAATGGTCTATCCCCATTTTGTATACTCGAAGATTATACTTCATTTGAATAAAATTAGAACCCATGTCACGGGGTACCCTAGTGTGGGATTTAAGGCTTTACTGCAAATATTTAGTACAAACTCTACGATACGCGGCAGCCATATTTGTTTAAAATACTCAACTCTCCGGATCTAATTCCGCCCAGCCCGTTTCATCATCGGACTACCAGACGTACGGCGATGCGCCATCGGTACATCGTGGACATCCCACCCATACGAACTAAACGTTTCGAGAATAGTTTTATTATGCGTAAGTGGAATTCCCTGCCAGAGTCTTTGTTTCCCGATAGCTCTTGGGGTCTTATAGTCAAGAGTGAATAGGTTACTTCTAGGCAAGCGTGCTTCACCGTCGATCACATAATCGCTTACCATCAGCCCATCAGGTGAGATAGTGGTCAAGCGCAAGCCTATTTTTAACCGACTTTCCAAAAAAGAGGAGGTTATCAATTCGACTGTTTTTTTTATGTTTGTTACCTCAGAACTTTTTACTGGGTGAACCGATTTCGATGATAGTTTTTTTATTTGAAAGCTGGTCCCTGTCATGTGGTCCCATTTCATCAAGAACTTTGGAGATATACATCAGAACTCTTCAATAAATGACTGCAAATCACTCGGGATAGCTGCAATCGCATGTCTGTTTATTGTTTTTACCATTACATAACATAACATCACACTAGTACGCTCTAAAGAGGGTACGCAAGTGTGAACAGTTAACCCTGGTATACTCTCATTCCACCGGTTTTGTTTAAATTTCATGTTATTGGGATAATCAATTCTGGCTTCACTTTGGGCATTATAGGTACCTAACCTATAGAACTGGTCCATTATGTACCACAACTAAAAAGAGAAAAATAAAAAAAACTTTTTACCAAAAATACAACCGACTTCCAAATAAAAACACTACAAAGTGAAAAATAAATTCAATTTCAGAAGTCGGTGTCAAAAAACGAAGAAACGAAAACAGGAACACCGACTTCCGAAATTGAATTTATTTTTCACTTTGTAGTGTTTTTATTTGGAAGTCGGTTGTATTTTTGGTAAAAAGTTTTTTTTTTAATTAAAAAAAAATGGAATGATGTGGCTTTAAAGAAATAATTCTTTGAAGCCACATCATTAATTTTTTTTTTTTAAATAAGATTAACATTACAAAAAAAAATTCTATAGAAATTCTTAAATGATTAAAAAATTTAACAAAGTGGAAAATTGGCTCCAACATGAAATAAATTATTCTAAGCTTTTTTTATTGGAGGATTTGTAATATAGGATGACAGGCCGGGGGTATGTTATGAATTTTTCGGCAAGGTTAACCTTATTTTGTAGAGTCCACGCTTATACCGATAGGCATAAATAATAGCAAGATAAGTATCTAGAAATAGATAAATTTATTCATTTAAATTAAGATAAAACTTTTTCACAAAAGCTAAACCGACTTCTAAAGCAGAACACAATTAAGTAGTACAAAAATAACTTTCGGAAGTCGGTGTCTTTGGAACCTCCTCATCGTTTTCAACACCGACTTCCACACACAACACACATCAATAGCAAGATAAGTATCTAGAAATAGATAAATTTATTCATTTAAATTAAGATAAAACTTTTTCACAAAAGCTAAACCGACTTCTAAAGCAGAACGGATGTTCGGATATTCGGATGATGTTCGGATGTTGGGATGATGTTCGGATGTTGATGTTTTTCTAGTACCTATTGTATAACTGCACAGTACATGTGTGAGTACTTTTAATACTTTATACCTTTACATAGTATAGTGTATAGTGCTATTCTGGGTGCATTGTCCTCACATATGTGAATTTATTAATGTATGTACTCATGTACCTAAATATTGTAAAAATCATTTTTTTTTTATAAGAGTAAGTATGGAGTTTCTTGTGCATTGTTCTCCATAACAAGTTACTTTCCGAATGCACGGTGGAATCTTTTTTTTTTTAAAAGAGTAAGTATGGAGTTTCTTGTGCATTCTTCTCCATAACAAGCTACTTTCCGAATGCACGGTAAAATCAACTTGTATTCCATTTAAATTTAAATTGTGACATTCAAAAGTGCCGCTTGGTGGCCCAGTTGAAATAAATATTTTTTGTCTTTTGTCTTTTTGTCTTTGAACACAATTAAGTAGTACAAAAATAACTTTTGGAAGTCGGTGTCTTTGGAACCTCCTCATCGTTTTCAACACCGACTTCCACACACAACACACATCACATCATTAGCCTATTAATGTTCCCACTGCTGGGGCACAGGCCTCCGCTCTGTGAGAGGGAATGGGCCATAATCCGCCACGCGGGCCCAGTGCGGGTTGGTGGATGACATGTCTTCGAATTTTTTGGTTCTAGGACATGCCGGTTTCCTCACGATGTTTTCCTTCACCGTTTTTGAGAGCAGTGGTGATGAAATAATATACACAAGTAAAGCGCCTGCCTGGGTTCGAACCCACGACCTCCAACTTGTAAATCACAAACACTAACACCAACTCCCGACATGAAAATAAAAGCTATAAATAAAAAGAAAAAAAAGCTATAAAAAGGAAAAAGAAAAAAAAGAAGAAAAAGTGAGCAAGTTCCTAAAGGATCAACAAAATACCCATAATAACTAATTTACACGTTCGTGCTGTTTGTTGCTAAGAGTTCGGTTGTTCCATATCTTAAAAACTGCTGAACCGATTTTGATGAATCTTGCACTTAATCCAATACAAAAATAATGATCACGATCCGTTAAGTAGTTTCGGCAAAATTCGTGACGAACATACACACATACAAACAAACAAACAATCATACATACATACACCCACTTATAAAATTTGGCAGACGTGTGGAAGCCCCATACAGAGTAGCATATATGAATATTGTGCTATTTCAACAATATTATATACATAGGTACATGTTGAATTGATCACCTCCTTTTTTTGAAGTCGGTAAAAAATAAAGTAATGTATTTATTGCCGTTCAGTACTCAAAGATTCAGGTATCAATTACTTAAACACCCTAGAACAATCACATTTATCAACCAGATTTAGTCGATGAGGAAACGAAAGCGGGCCTAGAACCCAATAAGCCCCCCACACATCTCACATCGAAGACACAATCAACGAGTAAACAACAACAACCGGTTAATGAGAAATGTCCAATCTTCTGGATGGTCCCATTATCTAAATCACATCTTAATCAACATACTAGCTTTTTTCTCGAGGTTTCACTCCTGTGGTGTGGCCCACCTAGGCCAGTGCCGTGTCGAATATGATAAAAAGTGACACAAAATAATAGTAGTATGAAACTCATTGGAAAAGGAAGAGGATACAACAAAAATGAAAAGAAAAATAATTTACGGGCGATCTGAGGTCGGCAAACGTAAGAAGGTGAGTTTTTAAGGGTAGAAAACGGTTTATCTCGATTTCCGGCAAAACTACAAGTTCTATTGAAAAAAGTTAAATGGCAAAGTTAGAGGTAATAGGAAGATCAACATTTGTATTTACACTTTTTTCACATAACCTTAAAATTTATGTCAAAAATTTAAATAACCAAGTTTTAGGTTTTTTACTTTTATCGTTCACAAAAAAAAAACATTACGTTTCACGACACTATACAAACCATCTTCATATCGTTTGATATTGTATCAATTTTTGTTACTCTTTTTGTATGTATTCTTTGATATTTTTATTTATTTATTTAACCATTTATTCACACACACATAACATACAAACAAGAAGAAGAAACAGAAAAACATTTATTTATTTATTTAAAACTTCATGCAACATACAGAAACATAGGCGGACTTAATGCCTGAGGCATTCTCTACCAGTCAACCAAGGGTGGTGGAGAGATAACATGGCAGGTGCATAAAAATTTAAAAAAATACTGAAGTAAAATTGAATAATAATGTATATATTGTAGTTAAAACAAACACACTATTGACTGGTGGCCGTCCTGATATCCAGAGGAAGCTCATTCCAGAGAAGAATGGACTGAATATGAAAGGAAGAATTATGAATAAAATCAGAAGTATGAGAAGGACAAAGCAAAAGAAGATTGTTAGATGAACGCAGATTCCTAGCGTGTGAAGTACACAGATATTGAAAGTGAGAGATGAGATAAGAAGGAGGGGTGGGAGAGTTGAGTAGAGAGAAAAGCGTGGTCAAAGCGCATAAATTTCACTTACACGCACGAGAGTACACTAGGGCTGATGGGGATAACGGTACCATTAAAAATAATAGGAGGCAGAGAGCTAATCCCCACCCGACCCAAAATGCGTGAGCTCCCGATCACAATGGCCTGACATTTTGAGGGGTTTACAGACACCCCAAATCTATCAGACCAGTTCTTGACATCGACTATGTCCCGGTTCACATCGCCTATAGCGTCCGACAAACCCTCTACCCGCGCAGATGCATACAGTTGAAGGTCATCGGCATAAAGATGATACGAACACCGAAGACAGTGAGTTATAAAATTTATGAAGATGGAGAATAACAATGGAGAAAGAATACCGCCTTGCGGAACACCAGCAGCTAGGTCACACCAACTCGACGAACTCTCGTCAACGCGAACCGACTGCTGACGTCCCCGAAGATAGGAAGAGAACCATTCCAGGGCCTCGGAAGAAACCATAAGATGTGAAAGGATAGAAAGGAGAATATCGTGACTGACGGCATTAAAGGCATTTTGTATATTTGTTTTACACCTTCAGAAAGTAGAGATTTCAACGAACAAAAAGCCCACCGACTTTTTAAAAAGGCAGATATTATGACGTGAGAATTTTCGATTGAAAATTAGGGTGGTTTTTCGATATTAAGTCAAAATAAGGTGAAAATTTAAATATTTTTAATCAAAAAAATTACAGTGTATTTGGGATATAAAAAGGCAAGTTTTTACCAAATAATGAAAAAATATTATTATTATTTTTGTAAAAGATAAAAATAAAACCAAAAACTTGGTTATTTGAATTTTGACATAAATTTTGAGGTTATGTGAAAAAAGTGTAAATACAAAAGTTGATCATCAACTTTGCCATTTAACTTTTTTCCATAGAACTTGTAGTTTTGCCGGAAATCGAGATAAACCGTTTTCTACCCTTAAATACTCCCCCCCTTGCGTTTGCCGACCTCAGATCGCCCGTAAATTATTTTACAATGCATGTCCTCGAAAAGTGCGGTTTTCCAAGCAGCCAAACTGTGCGGAAAGTGTCACTTTTTTCACTAGTGCTTTTTACTTTCCTGTATTTTTTTAATTTTTAACTCCAACGCCAGCCCGACGCATAGAGTTTTTATTATTTGAGAAAAATTTTAAAAAATTAGTTATGTACAGATTATCTATTAATGAAACTCGTTTTCCTTGGTCACGGCATTACGCGTGAATGGCTGGACTGATTTCACTAATTTTTTTTTTTTGTTGTATTTGTTATTATTAGGAGAAGGTTCTTACGGAATAAAATATTAAGAAAATCTCTCAGAAATATTGTAAAAAAATTTACATTTAATTTTGCATATTAAAAAAAACGCGCGTAACAAATGTCAATGTCATTCACAGCCATAGACTATATTGAAAGAGCATTGTTTGTTCGGAAACGATGTTACTTAATTAAATTCGAGCATAATTTGTTCGGAAACGTGGTTACTTAATTAAATTCTAATTAATCTACCATATAAAAATAAGTTGGGTTTTCCTCCCTGACGCTATAACTCCAGAACGCACGAACCGATTTCCACGGTTTTGCATTCGTTGGAAAGGTCTCGGGCTTCGTGAGGTTTATAGGTTGGGTAGGGTAGGGTAGGGTAGGGTATGGTAGGGTAGGGTAGGGTAGGGTAGGTAGGGTAGATAAATGTTTGGTCTTTTTATGGCAAAACAAAGTTTGCCGGGTCAGCTAGTCATTCATATAAAAGGTAGAATAAAACTAATACTTCATTTTAGGCGTTTTTAATTACTCTAGATTTAAATTTTGATCCATAAATTAATTTTAAATATTGATTAAATATGTTTGGCAGAACGTATATTTTGCTCGTGCCTTATTGCGTTACCATGTGAAAGCTATTTGCACATGCGCAGTAGATATGCCCGAGGAACTATTAGTTAATCTGTGGATATGCTGAACGCGCTTGAATAAGCTCGCCAGTTTATTAATTTATTTATTTCCTCGCACAATGCATAGTAAAATGTTGTATGATACACGTACGTAAGATGATTTCCGACTCGTGTCGATTTATCCACTCACTCGCTTCGCTCGCTCGTTAATAAAAATGCCACTCATCGGAAATCACCTACCTTCCGCACTTGTAGCATAAATAACTATTTCTTTTCATTTTTGTTGTATTCTCTTCCTTTTCCAATGAGTTTCATCCTACTATAAATTTATTCCTTTTCAAAATTATCTACCCTGGTCTAACCCTGCAGGGCCCGTTAATTTCAGGATAAAAATATCCTATGACACTTAGGTAATCTAGCTTTCTTTTGGTGAATGAATTTTCAAAATCGATTCAGTAGTTCCAGAGATTACTTCCTACTAACAAACTAACAAATTTTACCTGTTTATAATATTAGTATAGATTATACTTTGTGGGAATTTATTTATTTTAATTATTTTTAAGAGGACATACGGGCAGAGAAAGCCGACTTCATTTATATTTGTCAAATTGGTGCATTGGTGGCCTCTGTTGACAGCGCAATTTTGAGCATTTTTTGAGGGTTTTAGTACTTCTAAAGATAATGTATCATCAAAAAGGAAAACATAGGGACATAGAATTTATCTTTCATTTTCAGTTTATGGAATGTCTTTTAAATTGGTTTAATATTGGAGGAGAAAATAGACGAGAGCCAAACCTCGAATTATGACTTTTTACTTAGGATTCAGTCGGCGCTCTGCCCCCGTTTCCTCTAAAGACTTTACCAATTTTCAGCACAATGTGAATTCATATTAATGCAAACTGAAATGTCTGTCTATTTTGACTGGACTATAAATTCTTTTCTGGATGACAGTATTTCGAGAAACCCGCGGAACGAAACTAAAGTTAAGACGGTACCCTGACCAAAAAATCGGCATGAGATATGAGCATTCCTATTGGTCTAGCGGCACTGGTGGCGCATGAATTACAGTAGTGAATAGGCCCAGATATTAGATTTTTTTTTTTATAAAATTGAATTTAGGCCTTTTGAAAAAAAAATCTACAAAAATGTTCGTTATTAAATTGTCTATCCATTAGTGTTAGTACAAAAAATAATTAATGAACACTTTACGAGGAGATGCATAATATCAATAATTATTTATAATTTTTATGTTTTTTTGGAAGGAGATTAGTGAAATATATACTACATTTAAAAAAAACTAAATCTACCATTTTGGAATCAATATTATGTAGAAATTTAATGTATTTTTATTAATTCATATTTCTTTTTAAATAACGAGTAGATAGCTCCTAAAAACAGCACAAAAAACGGCTTGCGCGGCGTTTTGCTCGGGGTACCCGCCTTAACGGCTAGATAGAAAATAGTCAAATCAAAACTGGTCTTTCTTTCCGTCTAATCTCATGTTGTCAGACACAGAAAAGCAAAACAAATATTTGCCCAACAAACAGCAAGCCTACACATTCCCACACGCAGAAAGTTGATGGATATTAAAAATAGTGCAGCAATGTGATATTCACAATGAAAGATCCTACGAAAATAGCCGCACAGCAGGTCTCAAGGAAGCATAAGTATAATAACAAATACATTTTTCAAAAAACTAATATTTTATAGAAAATAGTTTGGCAGTATCAGAGGGACAGACTACGTGAGACTGGATTCAGGTACTATTGCGGCTCGATAAATGTATTGCAAAGAGAGTATAAACTAGTCATATCAAATCAGTTTTAGTCATTAGTACTTGAATGTGAGTTTTCACTTCGTTGTACACATTCGCTGCCAAGGACTCGGCTCCCGAGTCCACTACAATGGCTTTTCAGTAATTACAGCAATAGAGAGAGTTTAAGGAACCCAATTGGTTTGTTGAACCAATTTCTTTTTTGTAAAAAATGAAAAGATCGTATATAAGTTTTCGTACAAAACTATTTTTAGTTTTCTTTTTTTTTCGCTGTAATTACAAAGTAAAATCCAATTGAAAATATTTTTTTGAATCCAGTACCGAAAACACCCCGATAGTTTGCCGAACAAACCCGAGCCCGTGTGACGTCACAACGTTCATTTCTACTCAATGTAGCCCATAGCTCATACAGTGTTTTGACATTTAACAGATTCAATCTTGTTATTAAAAGGTATGATAATTTTAACACCACTAAGTGTGCCTATTGTACCTATGGAAACTTTATTCAATTATCTGAATTAAAATGTACGTAGTATATAATACTTAATTAAAAATAACTACCTATATATACACTTAAATAAAAATAAAATAAAACTACGAATAAAAGGGCGGGGTTCATAGGGCGTCATAAAATTCGTCCACATCGCTGTCCTCATCTTGTTATTATCGTTAATATATTGGGGAATATAGAATATATTGATCATAAATATCGAACCTTAAAAGTTGTCGTGCTTGCTTCGTACCATTATGTACGAATACTACAAAAAGATCCCAATTATATGTGATTTACGTAATAGCCTAGTTCCTAGCATTCTACTAAATTTGAGCAATGTTCTATGTCTAACTAGATTCCAATTACAATGTGTTAATTCTGTTGTTATCTTGTTCTTATTTAGTATAAGATTCGTATTAAATTCTTACTTTGAGCATTAAAGACTGAGAATAGTACATTTTTAAGGGAACTTTTGAGCAAAGTTGACATTGTTGTATATTTACGTAACTTGAAAACATGATTTTTAGGGTTCCGTACCCAAAGGGTAAAAACGGGAACCTATTACTAAGACTCCGCGGTCCGTCTGTCTGTCTGTCTGTTAGTCTGTCTGTCTGTCACCAGGCTGTATCTCATGAACCGTGATAGCTATACAGTTGAAATTTTCACAGATGATGTATTTCTGTTGCCGCTATAACATCAAATACTAAAAACAGAATAAAACTAATATTTAAGGGGGCTCCCATACAACAAACGTGATTTTGTTGCCGTTTTTTGCGATGATGGTGCGGAAACCTTCGTGCGCGAGTCCGACTCGCACTTGGCCGGTTTTTTGTTTATGGTGATATATTCATTATTTTATACTTAAATGACAGATATAGGCGTAAAACTAACATTTCTGTTTGAATTGTGAAAATCGGTCGACATACTGAAGAGATATTTACTGAAGAATTAGTGTAACGAAAATTTACCAAGTTAATATTTTTACGTTTCTGTTCTACAAACTTGACCACAATCTCACCTGATGGTAAGCGATGATGTGGTCGACGGTGAAACACGCTTGCCTAGAAATAACGTATTCACTCTTGACTTAAAGACCCCTAGATTGTAGCTATCGGGAAACACAGACTCTGGCAGGGAATTCCACTCCTTAGCTGTACGCATAATAAAAGTGTTCCCAAAACGTTTTGTGCGTATGGGTGGGATCCCTACCATGTATCGATGGCGCATCGCCGTACGTCTGGTAGTCCGATGATCAAACGGGCTAGGTGGAATTATATCGTGCAATACCATCGCACACTCCCCGAAATGTAACCGATAAAAAACCGACAGGCTGCCAACTCGGCGACGATGTTCAAGACTTTGGAGCTTTGACTTGACCATCGCCTCATCGCCGATGAGCCTCTTGGCTCGCTTTTCGATCGACTCTAGTGCGTCAAGCTGGTATTTGGCTGATCCATCCCAGAGATGAGAACAGTACTCCATGCATGATCGAACTTGCGCTTGATACAAATTGAGGAGCTGTTCTGGCGTGAAGTACCTTCTCACCTTTGCAAGGATCCCCAGCTAATATAATATTATTAAGGGATAGTTATATAATATTATTAATGGGTAGTTTTAGTAATATTATTAAGGGATAGTGTTCAATATTATTAAGGGATATTGTCAATCTGCCTAGCCTTTTCCTAACTATATTGGGGTCGGCTTCCAGTCTAACCGGATTCAGCTGAGTACCAGTGTTTTACATGGAGCGACTGCCTATCTAACCTCCGCAACCCAGTAACTGGGTAACATGGTACCCCTTGGCGAGACTGGTGAAAGATCTAAAGCTTCTGACTACCCGTAACGACTGTCAAAGATCTTCAAATGACAGCCGGGACCAACGGCATAGCGTGCTTTCCGAAGCACGGAGGAAACACGGTATGTTGAAATGGTCACCCATCCACGGACCGACCTCATCAAGCGTGGCTTAACTTTGATGATCGAACAGTGTGGCTATTATTATTTAGCCACGAGCTTCTCTATTAAGAGATATGTAAATAATGGGAATTACCGAATATTTTATGTGTATGTGTATCATATTTAGTGGTATCTAATGAAGTTTTTTGATATCCAAAGTCAAAGTTTTGTGCCAATCGTGTTTGTTTACGTTTTATTTTACACCAATATCACCTACGCCTGTGTAAAAACCTGCCATTTTGACAAAATTTCATTACCCAAACAAATTTTAGCAACCTTTTTTTATACCATTGCAATATTTCGAATGATTTTAGTACGCATATTTTTGTTTGGTCAAATTTTTACTTGGCAAAAATTACCAAGTATAATTTCATTATGGCATTTGGTCTTTAATCAAATGATTTATTACAGCAAACAATCTTCAGACAATAAACGTTTGGTGAAATGATTTGTTAAGACAAAAATGATTAAGGCAAAAATAAGTTTTTTTTTATTAATTACTAGCTGACCCGGCAAACTTTGTTTTGCCATAAAAACACCAAACATTTATCTACCCTACCTACCCTACCTTACACTACCTACCTTACCCTACCCTACACTACCCTACCCTACCCTACCCGACCCTACACTACCCTACTCTGCATTACCCTACCCTACACTACCCTACCCTACCCTACACTACCCTACCCTACACTACCTTCCCTACCCTACGCTACACTACCCTACCCTACACTACCCTACCATACCCTACACTACCCTACCCTACACTACCTTCCCTACACTACCCTACCCTACACTACCCTACCCTATCCTACACTACCCTACCCTACCCTACACTACCCTACCCTACCCTACACTACCCTACCCTACCCTACCCTACACAAAGCAAAAATAGATTATACAATAGCAATAAAGCTCTACGTTGTAGTTAGAAAACTTTTGTATGGGAAAAAGAAAAGGGCTGTTTCTATTTTTTTTCCGCAATTATTAGAATTTTTCTCCCCGTAAAAACCATCTTTGAACTTCAACGAACATTTAAAAAAAAGAATTGGCCAAATTGGTCCAGGCGTTGTTGAGTTATGCGCTTACCAACACATTTTGCGATTCATTTTTATATTATAGATAAAATGCAATTTTATTTGATTTCCTTGAACGTTATGACGTGGCAACATGGCGACAAATTGTGGCCCGTTTGTAGTCACGTGTTTCTTTTAAAAAAAATATCGATTTTCAATTGCTAAATTGAAAAAAAATATTTAAGAGTTTTTGTAAATGACAATATAATTTAAAATATGTAAAGTTTCGAAATACATTAAAAAAATCGCCATTTTTTTTAAATTCAACAACCCAATTGCCTTTAACTGACACTCGTCACGTGCCTCAACATTTTTTTTCTCATTAACTCCCTATACATTAAGGGTGCCAACAGGTGCACGTTTATATTATCATGTTCTGTTCTACTCTTCTCTTTTACTTTGTATTTGTAATTGCTGTTTTGTTGTATCTGTGTCAAAACAATGTTTTCTTTTCTTTTTATTATAACAAGGAAATAACGGCCGACTGTCGGTATGAACCTAGAAAGTTCCATGCCAAAGGCCGGATCAATCAGGTTTGTCAAAATCTAGACTTCGAACGACTAGCTGAACTTAATATAATATTATCGATGTAAAATTTCTCATAGCTACATTATTTTATGTAGAAGACGACTGAAGGTGCCATCTTTCGGGAAATAGCAAAGCTTTATGGAAGTTAAAGTTTTCATAACCACATTATTTTATGTGGTAGAAGGAGACTGAAGGAGCCATCTTTCGGGCAATAGCAAAGCTATGCTTCCGTTGTGTATTTATTTAGCTGACACCTATCCGTACGTTTCAAAACTTCGTTGATCCGGAGTAAATTTTAATTCGTCTGGTCACCGCTAGATGTCAATCTGAGTCTACAATTTTATACATTGCGTCACTATTTTAACCTATCTGAGGTTTTGTTTCGAAACTCTTGTTTATGTTTAATACAAGAGATGTCATTGAAGACAATGCAAGATTACTTGCAAAATTGTATTTAGGGAAGGTTCAAAATTGTTATTTTTTTCCCGGCATAAATATTTAACTCTGAGTAAGAACATAAAATAAGAGCTATTATATAATACATTAATAAAATATGAAGTATAAATTCATAAATTGATTCTTCGTTTCGCGCTGGAACAAATTTACGCTGTAATTACAGATTCCAATGGCTGATGTCGGCTATAGAGGAAAAAAAATCCTACCTACCAACAGACTAATCAAATCATTTTATCTTTATTAATTTATTGTCATACTTCTTATTTTATACAATTATGGAATTCATGATGTCAAATGAAGAGCCTAATAGTTTGCTGGTTGACATCTTTTTATAAATCAGGCTAAATAAATCAGACAAACTGCGACGCGGGCGATATTATAGTGCAAAAGTGTGTATGCAACAAACACAGCTGCACTTTCTCTTCCATTACTATAGTTCTAAAGGATAGCAAGCCAGAAGAGCCTAATAGTTTGCTGGTTGACATCTTTTTAACCGACTTACAAAAAAAGGAGGAGGTTCTATGTTCGAGTTTATGTTTTTTTTTTTTTTTTTTTTTTTTTTTTTTTTTTTTTGTGTATGTTCACCGATATCTCTGTCAATTGTTGACCGATTTTGAAAATTATTTTTTTGTTTGAAAGAATATGTTTCGAAATTGGTCCCATTTTAATTTGGTGAAGGTCTGATGAAGAACTTCGGAGATACACAACAGAACTCTTCAATAAATAACGGCAAAACTCTCGGGATTGCTGCAATCGCTTGTCAGTTTGTTGTTTATACCACTTCATAACATAACATCACGCCAGTACGCTCTAAAGGGGTACACAGATCTCTCATTTCACCGGTTATGTTCAAGTTTCATATTATTCGGTTAATCTATTTTGGAGTTATAGGGACCTTAATAAACAACTTGCTATTAGGTAGGTAAAACTAAAAAGGGAAAAATAAAAAAACTTTTTTGCAAAAAAATACTACCGACTTACAAATTTTGTAAGTCGGTAGTATTTTTTTGCAAAAAAGTTTTTTTATTTTTTATATTTATTAAAAAAACTTTTTTGCAAAAAAATACTACCGACTTACAAATTTTGTAAGTCGGTAGTATTTTTTTGCAAAAAAGTTTTTTTATTTTTCCCTTTTTAGTTTTACCTACCTAGTTAAGTTATTTTTCACTTTGTAGTTATTCATTTAATGAAAAACTACAAAGTGAAAAATAACTTAACTTTTGGAAGTCGGTGTCCATATCGCAAAAAAACTGGTACCTACGAAAGACACCGACTTCCAAAAGTTAAGTTATTTTTCACTTTGTAGTTTTTCATTTGTAAGTCGGTAGTATTTTTTTGCAAAAAAGTTTTTTTATTATAAATCAGGCTAAATAAATCAGACAAACTGCGACGCGGGCGATATTATAGTGCAAGAGTGTGTATGCAAACACAGCTGCACTTTCTCTTCCATTACTATAGTTCTAAAGGATAGCAAGCCACACGACCGGAAAGAGATCAGGGACATCACCAACGGATTAACGTGTTTGCCGAACCACGGGGTTCTTGTTGTACCGCTTCCGTTCCGCAGGTTTATTACGTATGAAACAGCAATTAACAATATTTGCGCAGAGATTGTACAATCATCGCGCGAATATCGCTTTACGTCAAAAAATTGGAAGGCTTATTTTTGCGAAATAATTGCTCTTCAATCGCGAATCCACATTATATATGAGCTATAGCCACACCATAATAATTTTTGCGAAATAATTGCTCTTCAATCGCGAATCCGCATTATATATGAGTTATAGCCACACCATAATAATTTTACGACAGCACAGCTAACAATAAAAATCTGTTAACTGAAATTTGCATTCATCGCAAGTTGATCGCGATAATTTCGTATTACGTATGGTTTTTGACAGCAGAGCGACAGCGATCGGCTAGCAAATGTGGCTGTCAAATTGCGATTACTTTTTCCCTTGTTGTTGGTCGATTGCTAATCGCTCGCTGATGGCTGAGTTGGTACTAAAGTTTTTGAGTTTTTGGCGGCTTTTTTCGTATGTTATTTCGTGGCTACTTTAATTATCCGCAAATTAGAATAATAAATATTGAAATAACAAATTCCTAGTGAATATTGTAAATGTAAATGACAAATTGGTGTTGTTTCGAGTCTCTAATGTCTACGCAACTGGACTATTTGTTGAATCATTGAAACAGAAGTGATCACGGTAAAGTGGAGGATTTTTTTATATACAGTTTAAAAAAATCCTGTGTTGGCTACCTCAGCGAAGCTTGTATGTTTACTAATAAATACTTACAAGCACATGATAATGTGATAAGTCCGCAATAAGTATCTTCAATAATATATTTTTTTATATGGCAAACACCGATATCGACTATTCTGCCAATGTCTAAATTAAATTTGAAAAATCTTTTTTATGTTTCATAGCTCAAATACGAGATAATGTAGTCTACAAAGTGATGTTCTAATGCGTTATCGATTCGATTTCTTAAAACAATCGACAATTCGAAGAAATTCTAATTGATTTTACACATTGACATTTAAGTAAATAAAATGCAAATATCAAATTTTCACTGCCATATTTACTGTACACAAATACTTTACATCTGCGAATATTAATTTATCGGAATATTGGAGCTAAATAGTAATCAAATTGACTATTGTAAAAAACAGCCTCCACGAAATAATTAAATTAATTCATCAAACGATATATTTTATAAATCATCGGACAGATAAAATAGCTTCTGTTAAAAGTGACTGTCAAAAAAAAAACTTGACGTAAAGGCCTCAGTAGCCAGGTCACTAAATTGATCGCGCAATAATTGTACAATTATTGCTACTTGCTGTTCCTTACGTAATAAGCCCGCCGATTGTCACTTAAATTCCTAATGGAAAACCTCAATAACAGTTTTGCCCGACCTGTGAATCGAAACCAGCAGCCGTATTGCGTAAGTGAATAAGGCAACGCAAAGAGTTTGACCGCTATCCAATCGACCAATCACAAGCGAGATGAATGACGCGATGTGGATTTCCGTCTGTGTGATTGGTCGATTGGATAGCGGTCAAACTTTTTACGTTGCCGTATTCACTTACGCAATACGGCTGCTGGTTCGATTCACAGCAGTCGCGGCGCTTGCGACGCGCAAGACTAACGGAGCAGTTTTATAACTATTATAAAAGCTTGAATGCCTGAAACCTGGATCCACACGAGACACGAATGCCTTTTTAATTGTTTCGGTAATTATGGCATTCAACGGGTAAAGTCATGTTGATGTTCAACAAACCACTTTTTATAAACAGCTCAGGTGCAGTCGGACAGACCTTGAATCTATACTTAATGTAATATAACGGAGCTATGAATTTTACTTGGAGAAGGTATTTTTTTGCGTTTTGATAATGTTGTTGTTGTACTCGTACTTTACAAGTTGCGGGAGCATGATGAGAAGTTTTTAACTACAGTAGGATGTCCACGACTAAGTTCGATTATATCCTTTATCACATAAAATATGCCATTACACTCCAAAACCTTTATAGTTTCGCTTTTGACCGCTCATCGCATCTGATGGTAAGCGATGATGTGGTCAACGAATCCATGCTTGCTTAGATTTAACCTATTCAACTCTTGACTTGAAGACTCCTAGAATGCTTTATTCCAGGCATTTTGAAGATTACCAACAAAGAAATGCCAATGAGAAACGCGTCGCGAAGGCTCTTAAACTTCTAAAGCCTCTTCGGTCCAGTGCTTGGAACGGTTATGCAGAAATAACCCTATACGCTTTCCTGGAATGTTCAAGACAAAGGAAAAAGTACGTGAAATGTCAGTCATAGGGCGTGACAACTGCCCACCAGTTTACGTTTCTCTAGTACGTAGAGCCAATTCACCAACTATTATCGCTACTACTGCAAATGCAATGCATGGAGTGCGTAGAAGCGGATCGTTATTACAACGAGCATCTCTTGATTGGCGCACTGATTAACATCGTTGTACCTAGCTACCTGTAAAGGAACGTTGGCTCCCAGGTTTAGCGACTACAATTACGAGGATTGAAACCCTCCTCAAGTCACAGGCTTTTTTATCGAAATAACGGTCACCTATTCGGGTCGTTAGAAAATTATGCCACGCTTGGTCAGTGGTTACTGGTTACTCCTACGCGCGCATCCGTGTGACAGTGGTACAAGGCCTAAATCAAAATAATTCGTGGGAGTAGCGTCATCATAATGGCATGGATCGTTTTCGGGACTTGTTCAGACTGTCTCTTAAAGACATTAATGCACACCCGTCGAGACTTGATATAATCTTCTTATCCATTGGGAGATGCGAGGACGTGTCTAGAATAACGCACGCCTCTCCCGTCATACAAAAAGCCTTTTGCACACTAGCGCACCATTATTTCTTGATTTCCTCAACCGCCTTAGAAACTTCGACAATCGAAGCCAGATTTCTTTCCTACCCCGCATTACGGTACGGCAAGCCCACACCCTCTTAAGTGTGTTAGAGTTGCATGCCATCGTGGATCTACGGATATCGCCAGGCGGGCGTAGTTTTTGACGAGTGGCTTCAGGAGAGAAGGATGGACCCCAAGGACGCAAACTACTTTAAATCATATTACCCGAACTTTTTTTTTTTTTTTTTAAACTTTGCTTCACATTTGGAATTTCTTCCTGTATCGTGGGTGCGTTTACAAACATATAAACTCACATACACAACACCCAGAGCCGGAACAACTATCTGTAGGTCATACAAATATTTGTACCGTGCGGGAATCGAACCCGCGACACGCAGCGCAGCAGTCAATCGCTCAACCACTGCGCCAACTGTGCACCAATCTGCCAAGCATCAAGAAAGTAAAAACTCCCAGCAACCACGAACGTGGGCCAAGTCAGTCCTTTGATTCGTACGCGAAAAGTTTCTCCCATCGTAATCAACCGATTCTCGCGACCGGAAAAAGGGGGAAAGTAACCTCTCCTTCCTGATATACTCCTTCCTGGTATTCCTTCACCAGCACTCCGGATCCGGATAGTCTTCTGTGAGGCTTTAGCTGAGTACCTCAGAGAAGAAGCGATTCAAATTCTGGGCCCATTAACAGCAACCTCAAGCATGAAGTGAAGCGTATTGCTCTCTCCAGTTATGATCAGGACTTCACCTTAGTTTGGGAAAACCCGAATCCAGAGGATATCGATGACAACTATGACGGGTAAACTTGGGTCATTGCACACAACGCGTGCGCCACAGCGGACAAACCATCTTCAACCGAATCTCCTACAGTATCTGATTGTGATGTTACTCTGTGTTCTTTTTCTTTGGAATGCGCTTCCTCCTGAGATAGGATGACCACCAGTCGATATGCATTCAAGCGGAAATTGCGGCTTTACTTTCAAAACAACTAAGCAGAGTCATCTCACTTTCTTCTTTTCTGTTACTTTATAAATATATATTATTTTCAATATATATGTATGTGTATTATATTTATTTTTAATAATGTTATTTAATAACTGGTTTTATTTTTATTATTAAAAATGCACTTGCCGTTTCTTCACCACCCTTGGTTGACTGGAAAAGAATGCCTAAGGCATAAGGTCCGCCTTTGTACCTTGTGTGCATGAAGTCTTAATAAATAAATATAATGCGCATGATACAAGAGCACATTAACGAAGGATCCACCCATACAACCGGTTTTTGGGCGCACGGTTAGCGCAGTGGTTGAGCGATTGACTGCTGCGCTGCGTGTCGCGGGTTCGATTCCTGCATGCGGCAAATATTTGTATGACCTACAAAAAGTTGTTCCGGCTCTGGGTGTTATGTATGTGAGTTTATATGTTTGTAAACGCACCCACGATACAGGAGAAATGCCTAGTGTGGGTCAAAGTAACAAAAAAAAAATAAAAAATTGATCCATGCAAGAGAAAAATTTCGGCTCCACCGGCTCCACGCCAGTCCTTCCGAGGGGAGGCCTCGGAAGGACTGCCGTGGGGAGCCGGCGTAGATGAACAAGTTATAAACGTACCATTTTGTACCGTATCAGGCAGCTATAGTTTATGTATGTGTCACTATATTAACACCGTCATCACGTCTTCGTTGACGTTCTCGTTGACGTCCGGTGACGGCGGCGGTGGAAAATCGGTGGAAAAGTCGGAAATTACAACTGTAAGCCGGGGCGGGTCGTTACTGAAAAATAAATTTAAATTGATAGCGCATCCAAAGTTGGCAAGCATTACGTAGCTGTGATGATTATAAATTCCATGACTACAAGATAAAATTATTTTTCTGATCATTGTGACTTGATCTTACAACGAGGGTTATCGTCTGAACTCAACACATAGGTATTTTAAAGAGATTGTAATTTTATCTAAAAATATTAAATACAATAAGTAATTGCGAAGAGGCGATCGCCGATTAACATGAAAATAGTTTTTGTAAATACATAAAATAAGTAAGTAATGTTTTGATCGCCACCTCTTTCTGGGCCTCCCGCGTCGCCGTATACTGCTGTTGCGTGATTATAACAGCCCATAGCTTCTCGGGTATGCGGCAGTCTGAGCTAGACTATTTTTATTTATTTTATCTTTTTTTTCAGAACAACAAGAATGGTGCTAACTCTGTACAAGATGGACGCCAGTCCCCCTGTTCGAGCTGTGTACATGGTGATTGAAATACTTAAGATTCCTAACGTAAATTATGTTGAAACGGATCTTTTGGCTGACGATCATCTAAAGGATAATTTTCTTAAGGTAAGTAAATATAAATTACATACATTTATCTATTAGTATAAACATAAACATCACTAAGTCACCATAACCACTTTTGCCAAGGGATATCGTGCGACCAAGTTTGTTGGGTTGTGAAGGTCAGATAAGCATTTGGTTCATATAAAAACTAGTATTCAGCTGGAACAACGTACTTAGACTGGAAGCCGGCCCCAACATTGTTAGGCCAACATAGTTAGGAAAAACTGGTCACAAGAAGATAAACATAACCTCACGCCGGTATTTACCACAGAGTTACGCGCAGCCCGGCGAGCATGGCCTACTGTGACATCGCTTAAGTCACACTTTTAATCACAGTTTGGGCGATAAACTCATTTTGTCTTAAATGCTAGCATGGCGGCGTGAGATATTTTCTTGACTTGCGACATAACTTCTTGACGTTTATTTTTTTCTTTTTCGGCAATTTTCAAATTTTATTGCAGTTTCGGTTTAACCTTGGCCATAAAAACCATTTATGTTCTGAGAAGCATAGCCCTACGACGCACTGTTTCCGAATTATGGGCCTCCGTATCTTATTTTATTTTGCATAAAACGCTCTATATTTCTAAAATGATATCTCGAAAACGGTATGTCCTAGGCAAAAAATAACCAAAATTTAGCCCCCCCCTTTGCTACCCCCATGTTAGCAGCATCCCAACATGAATTATAAGTTTTTTTTTTTTTACATTGCTTGTTTTTCGACTTGAACTACGGTCATGACAAGTTATGATAGAATATGTCATGTCTTACAATTTGTCTTAAATGCTAGCACGGGACAACCATGTGACATAGTGTGCAGTCGCGACTTGCTTTTCTTGTTGTTGACTTCATAGTGCGACATAATTTGAATGGACGACCAAATAAAATAATACGTAAAAAAGTATGCCGTTCATACAGCGAAACAACTTTTTAATTTTGTTGGGAATAAATTAATATTTGACCCACGACCATAGACTTATGCACACTTTATTTTTCTTTGTTTGTTTGATAACATATTAAGTGTTTGTTAGAAAGATTTACTAAAAAATATAATAGCTTGGACCAATACCGGTGGGCCCCTATTTTTTATATTTTAAATGTTTTTTGGGGATTTTATTTAAGAAACATTTAAAAATGTAGAAAGTAAGAAGAATATGGTATAAAAGAAAATAATAATAAAAAAAATAATTAATCAAAAAAAAAAAAAAAATACAATTATGAAAAAGTAATAATATACAATTAATTAATAATCCTGAAACATTTCAATTAATTAATAAGCATTGATCACCATACACACAAAATGAATTTATTGCCATTTGGTGCAGTAATTAGAAGGCAAATATATTTATTTTCAAATGTAAAATTTTATCACCACCTCCGAACGAAAGTGATAAATTTTTCTAAATCATCTGTGAAAATGTGACATTTGTGACAAAATGGGTGCGCCCGTATTAGCAATTAAGACCCGATGAGTCCCAAACAAACGTCAGGAAATTTTCTCACGCCGCCGGTGCTATTATCTAGGACATAATGGCGTTATCGCCCAAACTGCGATGAAATGTGTGACTCAAGCCATGTCACAGTAGGCCGTGCTCGCCGGGCAGCAACAAGAAAGGCATGTTGCGCCTTTAAAATATGTCACATGTTTGACCCGTGCTAGCATTTAAGACAAATTGTAAGACATGACATAATTTATCATGTCTTGTCACAAATGTCTTGGGTACGCCCATGCTCGCTAGGCAGGTGTACCTCTTGCAGTAAACCTATAATTAATTTCTAATATTTAGTTTGCATTTCAAAGAGGCCAAGACTAGCATTGGCCATTTTATTGACATCTACTGGTCATAAATCCAGACTTCGGGCTGCTACAGAAATATATATTACATGTCCTTCTTTGTACCCCAAGTAATAAAGGTTGTCTGTGAGAGATTGCCGTGTGCGATAAGACCGCCCATTGTACACATATCTTTAAACATTTTTATCCTGTATTTAGTAAGTAGTGAGTGTAGAATAAAGTATATAATAGATAACATGGGTCAAGGGCAAGAAGATGATGATAATCTTTCTTTCTACTGAAAAATTCCAGAATATGGAAACCCAGTAACACCTTGCCCAAACCTGGGATATTGAACCTTTAGACACGCTCAGCAGTAGCGTTTTCGACCACTAGACCAACAAACTTTGTTAAATTATGATTATTAAGTGTATTATGTAAAGGATACGTACCTACTTAATTTTATTGACAAAGGTTATTTTTTCAGATCAATCCACAGCATACGATACCTCACTTGACTGATGGGAACTTTAATCTGTGGGATAAGTGATTATACTATTTATTTAAATATTGGCCTATCTACAATTGTTACACTAACCACAAGCAATAATAATAAACGATCCACTATACCTACAAAATCCATAGCCCAATACATTTTTTCTCCATTATTTGCAATAGTCCTGCACCAGCCGTGGTTTGTCCTTGGGTGCAGTTGCGTAGTGCATACAGGGATAATCGTCGGTTGGTGTCACATTTCCTGATACAACGGGGCCTCTACGAGTTGGCTTCGGTTCCTCACACGCCTTTCAAAAGACCGGGACCCTAAGGTCCCAAGATAAACCAAATATAAACTAAGTGTGCAATATGATGCGATAGACACAGCATGCAAAAACAAAATAATAACAGAAAGTTACAATCATATTGCAAAAATAACACTCATAACCATTGCAGACTTTAGAAATTAATACAGTCCAATATATTTTATGTAGATATAGATACTAAAAACAATAATTATTATATTTTTTTTTTTTTTGTGGAATCGTCAAGCGTGAGTTTTTGGAGTGACGTGCATCAAATATCAATTCCTTCATCGCAATCAGGGCTGGGGGAGTTGGATTTTGATAGAGTTTTGCGGAATGGGGGACGTAATAGTTTGATAGGGTGACTCGGATAGTTGTAGGGTAGGTTGAAATTGAAACTTACTTAACAAATGGCGGGCAGTCTATTTTACTGTGAAGTATTTGAAACAGAAAAATTCAAACAATAAATTCTCTTCGTTTTTAAGTGATATATATCATTATAAATATTTTTTTAATAATATAAGCAAATTTACTTTCCAAAAACAACGTCCGCGCGAGATCACGGTATTATTTTCATGTGATTAAATAAACTATCGGAAATGCATTAGGTACTTATTCGAGTATTAGGTAACCTACATATAAGAAAATGGAGTTTTTTGAAAGGGATCAGAATGATCGGAAGAACCATCTCAAGAATTTTGGTCAAGTACGAAATCAAAAAATCACTCGAATCACTTCTTTTTTGGTGGTGACATGCTGGAACTTTGTACTCTACCACTACTGGAGCGGTTGATATTAAGAGTTCTTACGTTTTCAAGTCGATTAATATATTAATGTTATTATTTTCAGTCGGTAAGAAATTACTGTTTCAATATTCCCGTTGCTGCCCAAACTATTAGTCGCTTTGTATTGTAATAAGTTGATATCATAGTAACGAGTAATGCATTTTGAGGTACTTTTCACAAAAGACAAAAATAATAAAGCAAAACAATTTTATTGGGTTTTCTGTATTATCATACAAAGCACCATTATTTAAATTTATTTGTTAAAGATTATTTCTTTCAAATGTTAGCTGTATTTCCCGATGAAGCGTCCAAGCATTGCTAATGTATTTGGCAAAAAACGCGAGTAATTCCTTTAAGATAAATATGACTGGGGTATAATATACCGCTCGAAACTTGAGATCTTCCACTATCGGGTATTTTCACTTGAGTTAAATAGTTTGCCCTCACATTCTTAAACCTAAGCAAAATATCAAAACTATAATTATTATTTCCAGCCACGCAATAATGACATATTTGGCGAACAAGTACGGCAAGAATCACTCTTCCCTATACCAAAATGACCCAGAAAAGAGGGCTCTCGTTGACTCAAAACTGCACTTCGACAGCGGTATTTTGTATCCGGCTCTGAGGGAGAATGATGTAAGATTTATAATTAATTTATAATTTTAATAAATACTGTGATACTAATGGCATTTTAAACCACTGCAATGGCGCTGCCATTTATTCATTATCATCTCATTTTATCAACACCGTGCCATAAATTGTTATCATTTGTTCCATAAATACAATTTCACTGCATACCATTTCTACAACAAACAGTCGCAACAACCTTTATCAGCAATTAACACATATATTTATATTATTATCTCAATAACCCTTTATTTTTCATTCATCCTGTTCTCTGATTTCTGATAAAAAACCACACACATAACAGAAACAAGCAGCGATACATACAGTTACATAGCAAAGTACTAGGGTACACAGAATTTGTTACCACTTAGCAGGGGGGTCAGAAACTCCTTTTCCTTGGGGGTCTCAGGGTTGGGTCTAGGAATAATCACCGGGTTTAAGAAAACTCCTGCTCGCGAAAAGCCGCGTGTAGATTACCCATCAAATTTAACTGAAAACTGCAGTTTAACTTCGCCATCTCAATGGTATCTAAAATAGAAGCGGATAAGATAAAACATTAATGTCTGAATTTAAATGTAAGTTCAGTATCTATTTGTCAATCTCTCTTTTAGCCTGTAAACCTGCTGTACTGTGTCAAAAAAGTAGAGTTTGATACAGTTTGACACGTTCTTAACTCCCAATAAATATTACTCTAACAAGGTTGGCGCAGTGGCTAAGCAATCGCTTATTGGCTGCCGCACTTCGTATCGCAGGTTCGTTTTTATACGGAGCAAATATTAGTATGGGTTACAGATAGTTGTTTCAAAATTTTAAGGAAAACAAGAAACCGGCCCATTGATACCCAAGTTCTGATCACACTTTATAATCACTTAAGTGGCAATCACCATCTACCTGCTTTTAACCCATATTAGTTAGGTACGTAACATCGATGCAAAGTGGAAATAAGCGTATAAAATGTTTTTATACCATTCCCCCTCTAAAAAGCTTATTTTATTCACTGAAAACAGTGAATAAAAAGCACTTTTAATCACTGTTTTAGTGTTTGAATTTGGAACACACCAATGTATTAGACGTCCATCTCAATGCTATGTAACCTCCTTGCGCCTCCTTGCGCAAAAAATACTCGATACACAAACTCCTTCTTCAATTTTAATTTTGAATTTGTTATTTAGGATTTTAATAATGATTTTGATTTTATTCTAAGATATTTATTGAATACTTATTTAGATTCTAATTCTAATATTAATTGCAATGGTATTTAATTAATTTTAATTATGTAACGTAACGGAGGTGGTCACTGGCCCCTGAAACACAGGTGCTGTTACCTAGCTCAGGGGTTAGGGTTTCACATTTTATGTAAATTTTGAAGGTAATTAACCATTTATTTATTTATTACTCGTAATATTCCTTGTGCTTTTCGCTTAATTCTTTCTTTTTTTCGAAGTCATGGTATAAAATATAGTATGCAACTCTTGAATAAAACGGATTTATATCGAGGGCCATGAATCACTCGCGTCGCTCATGATTCTAACACTTGAATCACTCGCTATGCTCATGATTCACTCCCTACGGTCGTGATTCAGTCGTTAGAATCCTTCACTTGCTCTTGATTCATCTATGGCCCTCGCTTTAAATCCGTATTTTATTCACTAGTTGCATAATATACTATTTTTTACAAAAACTTAAGGGTTATTATGATCGTGTTTAAGAGGTTAAACATAGGACTATTTCTTTTAGGAGCCTATATTCTTTGGGACCGCAACATCCTTAAAGCCTGAAGGTGTTGGCAAGATCAGGTCAGCGTATGATTTCACGGAGAAATTTCTGACGGGGGCGCAATGGCTAGCTGGAGATGAGCTAACTTTGGCTGACATAAGCTGCGTGGCTACGGTCAGCACTCTGAATGAGCTGCTGCCAATTGATGAGAAAATGTTAGTACCTACTAACACACAATTTGTACATAAAAAGACTCACTGTGCAACTAACTTATCAACGTCAGGGTCACAACCAAGCTTAAATTTGGCACAGAGGTTCCCTAAGGCACAACGAATACGGCCAGATTTTTTTTATATGCCCACTAAGGAAGGAAGTCTAGAATATAACGATAGATACAGTCACTATTAGCAAAGTGCTGGTCTACTAAAGATAGGAGTAAAATAAAATTGATTCAGCGATAGTTTCAAAACCCAGTAAAGTATTAACAGTCGTTATTAAAAAAAAAAAAAATTATGAAAGGTAGTATTTATTTTTACATAAGTACATTATTATTATTTACAAACTAATATTAGAACTAAAATAAGATAAATAAATGTACAATTACGGGGCGTCAAAAAATTCGTCCACATCGCTGTCAACAGGAAAAGTGCCCAGAAGGCTGGCAAATTTAAAAAAAGATTTGGCTTTTAATCAAATATGGAATAAATCATGTAGAGCATCGTTACAAAGTTATAAATGGCCAAGTAGTTTAGTGGTCGCAATATTTTGACACAGGTGAAAGATGTAAGTCTGATAAAGAAATGTTTTCATCAATTCAAGACAAAAATGATTATATTAGTTGAGACGAAAATGATTACATAAATCTAGATAAAAATGAATATATTAGTCTATATAAAAATGATTACATTAATCTAGACATAAATGATTTCATTAGTCTAGATATAAATGATTGCATCAGACCAGATAAAAATGATTACATTAGACCAGATAAAAATGATTAACTTAGTCCAGATAAAAATGACTAACTTAGTCCAGATAAAAATGACTAACTTGTTGGTCCAGATAAAAATGATTACATTCGTCCAGATAAACATGATTACATTCGTCCAGATAAAACTGATTACATTAGTCCAGATAAAAATGATTAATTTAGTCCAGATAAAAATGTTTACATTAGTCTACATATAAATGATTACATTAGTCCAGACATAAATGATGACATTAGTCTAGATAAAAATGAACCGTTAGTTATGATAAAAATGATTCCTATAATCCAGAAGCCATAATATAATATTTTTTACCAGAATCCAATTTTAGTGTTTGTAAAATTTTCAGGTATCCTAACATTATTGCTTGGATCAAACGCTGTTCAGAGTTCGAATTCTACAAGACAGCAAACCAGCCTGGACTTTTGGAGTTCCGCCGTCTGTTAAAAGAACATCTGGCACGCTAAACACGCTAAATATTTTTTTAACAATTACTATGAAACAAAATAAAATTGAAAAAAAAATACTAAAACCCGTTATCTGTGAGTACGGAAACTTTCAATAAGTGCATAAGTGCATTTGTGTAAAAATAATATTGTTACAAAAAAAGGTGTTTTATTTAAGAAACTTGACAAAGTTTTTAAAATGATTTGCTTTATCTAAGTAAGATAGCATTTTTTTACATAACATCACGCCCGCCTGTATTCCCCAAAGGGTTAGACAGAGGTGCACTTATAGTACACAGAACTAAAAAATCATAAAATCAAAAAACCCGACTGCTTCAAAAGCGAACTAAAAAGTCGTAAACAAGGAAAAATTCATGCTGTGCAGTCGGAGGATACATATTCGCGGGCTGGCTGACCAAAATCTGGTGTATCCTCCGCCTGCACATCATGAATTTTTCCTTGTTTACGACTTTTTAGTTCGCTTTTGCGAAGCTTTTTTTAAGCAGTCGGGTTTTTTGATTTTATGATTTAACTTTTTTATTTATAACTTTTTAGTTAACTTTTTCGAATTAGATATATTGAAACATATAAGTGTTATATATTTTTGAAATCACCTCTTTAAACCCTTTCTTTTGATACCCCAAACGATGGGATAGGAAGAAAAAAAAATTGGGCCCCCACAATATGGTACCCAAAAGCCGCCATTTTTCTAATGTCCAATTTTAATGTAGCCTATGACACTCGCAGGGTTAAGACGAATCGATTGACGTATGAACCATCAAAATCGGCCAACGCGTTTTGTCTCTGGAACGCCATATAGGAACAAACATACATACATACATATATACATACATATATACATACATACATAGACTGATAAACACATTACCCTCCTTCGGCAGTCGGGTAAAAAATCTTTGTAAATAATAGGGTACGTATAAACATATACACCACATAAATAAACTCTATACCCTACATACAGAATTGAGTTATTAAATTGTATTTATAGGTACCTATTTAACAAATATTAAATGTTAGTAAAATTATAATACCTATTTGACATTCGTCTCTACGAAATTTGTCATTTATATTGAGTAAAACGCACAATTTTTTAAAAAGAAATTTTGTATTCACTTTAGGTACTCGTAGCAATTGCAATTGCAATATATAAGAAAATATTGACACTAAAACTCGTAATATGAAAAAATTGAATTACTTCTTGCGACCTTCTAAGACATCTGTTACTTTCTCACAAGCTTCACATATCGTACCTATTAACTATTTTATAAAGAAATTAATGTCTCTGACCTAATTGTCTTGCAGAGAATAATAGGGTATATCTAGCAGCAGCATAGCATCCAGGTATTTAAGCGTAAATAATTAAATGATTGATAGAAACCGAACGGTGCCATGTTTCAAGTTATTTCCATGGTTCCGTAGTTAACTACTAAAAAAGAACCCTGAATATTTCGCCAAGTCTGTCCGTTCGTCTGTCCGTGTTTTAACTGGCTATTAGGTGTGCTGATAATTGTAGATATTAATCAGGCCTATAAAGTTGTAATTAAATAAAATAAAATTTACCTAATAGAGTGCAGTAGTGGCCTAGTGACAGCCGTGACTTATTAGTTGTAGGTCCTGGGTTCAAACCCAGGCAGGCCGCATTACTTTGTGTAAATTATTTTACCATCACTGCTCTCAAAACGGTGAAGGAAAACATCGTGAGGAAACCGGCATGTCCTAGAAACAAAAAATCTGATACATGTGCCATCCATCAACCCGCATTGGACCCGCTTGGTGTCCACCACGGCCCATTCCCTCTCACAGAGAGGAGGCCTGTGTCCCAGCAGTGAGAACATTGAAAAGGCTGATGATGATGATGATTTACCGATGATGATTTACCTAACACCACATAAATTCACGCCTGGTTTCCCCGAAGGGTTGGGCTGACATGCACCTTATATGTATACTACTAAGCTTATGGCCATAAACCGGGCACCAATTCAAATCTGTTTCGGAGGAATTGCCAATAACACTTCTCGAACCGGCAATCGAGCCCAGGACCTCATTCGTATCCTCAGCAATAGTGCTCGCGACCACTACTACGAGACAGTTGACGAAGTTGTAAAATTAAATGTAGAAAATGTTATTGTTGCTATCCTTTTTAAACCCCGACGGAAAAAGAGGGGTGTTATAAGTTTGACTAGTGTATATATGTATTTGTGTATCTGTCTGCATCATAGCTTCTCAACGGATGAACCGATTTTTATTTAGTTTCGTTTTTATGTTTGAAAGGTGATTTTATCGAGGGTGTTCTTAGCTATGTTTGATGATCGGTTAAGCCGTTAAAAAGTTATGCGCATTTGTAAGATATCGTGTTTTAATTACGTGTTTCGATGGATTGTTGATCGAAGCGTTTATAATTATGTAGTTTAAAGAGGAATTATGTCGAAGTTTTTATAGTAGTTTATGCAATGGTCATATAATACGGGTTATTAAAACACGAGCGTGGGTTTATCACATGAGGCGAAGCCGAATGTGATAAACCCAATTGGAGAGGCCTATCTCCAGCAGTGGACTGCTATAGGCTGATGATGATGATGATGCAGTATGGCGAGCAATTTAGATTCTCATTGCACCATGACTGTCAATGTCCATGAGCCCAGCGCAAATAAATTAAAAAATAAAAGTGTGCTATTAAAATTAAAATAGTAGATTAGTAGCCAAGGGCTGTAAGGCATCAATTGCAGCCCGAGATATTTAGGCGCACGAGCGCAGCGAGGGCGCCTATAGTTCGAGGGTGCAATTGATGATTACACCCGAGCTAACTATTCTGCTTTACATCTCGATTGTGAGGTAAGTAGAAAAAAACCGGCACTACAAGAATAAAACATTTTAAAAAATATTTATTTTTCAAGAACGAAATTGAGCTTCGCCGTTCGATATTTAAAATTGACGAATATTTTTTTTTTTTTTTTGTTCGCCCTTCTCGGGCAGGCTAAGGTCTTGGACCATACCGCCTAATCTTCATTGCAATTTTAACATTCTTTAGTATGCATTAGAATACGGGTGTAACAGATTCTAATAGTTTTTGGAGTATTTGGCAGCAAATTGTATCGAGACAGCCTTCCCAGTAAGCTTTGCGGAGGTAGTCAATACTACAATAAAATTCTCCGCTCCACTATCCTGAAATCGCTTCTGTCAATGATTTCACATATTGCCCAGTTGCGTAGGCAGTTCAGACACAAAACTGCACCAATTTTATATCACAATATCCACTAGGAATCAATTTGCAAATAATATTAACAACCGCTGAACTTCACTCGAAAAAATCCCGCCAAAAACTCCTTGATGACTATTATACTCACACGAAGACAAGGCTGAATAGCAAAGCGACCTCTTTGGTCATTGGGCTGAATGCATGATGTCTATTGCCAGTATGATGGTTAGATGTACGCGAACTTTTTGAAAGAAAGAAGTGTTTTTTTTTTTAATTACTTACCGCCCTAGGGCTTTTCTAGCTACATTATTACCCTAGAGCGCTAATTAGTCACCTACAAGCCCCATTTGGAGGTAATAAGAACCTACTTACCGAATACGAGAGATGTAAAGTAATTTTACATATCTCTTGCTTTGTAAGTACACCCTTACACCCCTGAATGCCGGGGTGTATGACTATCATTACAGCATAGGTTTTGGAATTTGAAAAAAGAACTGTCATACTCTACTGCACGAAGAATATTTTTAAAAAGTTAATATTTTTTTTCTCGGTATCCATTAATTACTCGAATCGGAATCTAGACAATTTATTTTATAAAGATTTTATTTTAAATATGGAACTATTTGTTTCCACATCGTATGTTAGATGGAATCGATTTAAAAATCAAACTGGCCAGCAAGATTTGACGCGCTCGCGTGCGTGAAAAAAAAAAGGCAGTCTACTAGTAGGCGCGAAAGCATCGCGAAAATAATTAATTTTCTTGTTTGAGTTCTTTTTCAAAAGTTTTAAACATGTCTAGTGACGAAGACATAGATCTAACGCCCGATTTTATTAAAGAAAGGGCAAAAACAGTTGTCGAAAATATATTACCGCCGAACTCAGGCGCACTAGGGCGCACGGTTGGCGTAGTGGTTGAGTGATTGACTGCTGCGCTGCGTGTCGCGGGTTCGATTCCCGCACGGAACAAATATTTGTATGACCTACAGATAGTTGTTGCGGCTCTGGGTGTTGTGTATGTGAGTTTATATGTTTGTAAACGCACCCACGATACAGGAAGAAGTTCCTAGTGTGGGGCAACGTTTTTTAAAATCAAATCAAATCAAATCAAACTCGAAAGAAAGATACGTAAAGGCATACGACGAATTTATGAAATGGCGGTCAGAAAAAAAAGTGAAATCTCTTTCTGAAAGTGTTTTTATAACATATTTTGATGAATTATCTAAGAGGCTACAACCTTCCAGTTTATGGTGCTTTTATTCCATGCTAAAATCTACAATGATGACAAAACATGACGTGAATTTGAAAGATTTTTCTAAACTTACTGCTTTCTTGAAAAGGCAGTCTGACGGCTTTAAAAGTAAGAAATCGAAGGTATTTACTGCAGAAGAAGTACAGAAATTCTTAAATGAAGCTCCGGATGAAATTTATTTAGCAATAAAGGTACCTACGTATTTACTTGCCCTTTTTAATAAGTTACCAAAATATTTCACAAAAATACTATGCGAATTTGGTGCCTTTAATACAACTTATGTCTTTTTTACAGGTTGTTCTAATTTTTGGGATATCGGGAGCCTGCAGAACCGTGAAATTGACAAACTTGACAATAGAAAATGTAGAAAAACATAACAAATTACTACTCATAAAACTGCTTAACACGAAAACTAAAATTGACCGGTCATTTGTTGTGCATGAAGAATTTGCAAATTATGTTGAAAAATATCAAGCTCTTCGGCCTGAAAACGTGGATACAAATCGTTTTTTTCTTAATTACAGTAAAGGAAAATGCCACAGACAAGTAATAGGAAAAAACAAATTTACAGGCATGCCAAAGCAAATAGCCACATATTTAAAACTGAGTAACGTAGAGTTATACACCGGGCATTGCTTTCGCAGAACATCAGCGACTCTATTGGCTGATTCGGGAGCCAACCTCACTCTGTTAAAAAGGCACGGCGGCTGGAAGTCCAGCAAAGTGGCCGAAGGTTATATCGAAGATTCGATGGCAAACAAAAGCAAAATTACTTCTAAAATAACAGAAAATATAAACTTGAAATCACCACGTCAAAGCACATCATCTGAGCCATTTTTTAATGAAGAAAATAGTACCAGTCAACTGCCGCCATTTACGATGCAAGAACCTCAAGTCACTCAAACTCAAGTCTTATCATCACAAACTCATATTCAAACTATAAATATTCCTAAAAAGAACGTGACCATATCTCTTACAAATTGTAATAATTTTACTATTAATTTTAATTAAATACACATTTTTTTCTTCTTAATAAATGTTCATTGAAACCTGCTGTCTTGTTGTTTACTTACCTCACAATCGATATGTAAAGCAGAGTATTTATCTCGGGCGTAAGCATCAATTGCATACTCGGGTTAATTAGCGCCTTCGCTTCGCTCAGGCGCCAAAAACCTCGTATGCAATTGATGTCATACAGCCCTTGGTTAATAATCTACTATTATGATGCAGTTGTTTGAAAATCGAAGGAAAACGTTGAACTGTAATGGTTTTTTTTTTTAATTTTACCTATCCACGAATATAAAGTTCGTGTTTATGCAATATTTTTTGAATTCATATTTGGAACATTACGTTGTGAGTGTAGATAAAAATGTTTACTCGTTAAATTAGATATGAGGTAAAATTTTATGTTTTTAATACCTACGTGTGTTTAAGGGTAAACTATCTGAAAAGCTGATTTCATTACGAAAACTATTTTACTGATACCAAGCTATATAGACTACTTTTCACGGTGAAAAATACACGGTTCGTGGGGCTATGTGAGCAAAGTCGCGTGAAATAGTGATATAATTTATCGATAAATAAACATCTAAATTGTAATATAAACTTTGGTATCGCTTTCCCACTCTTTTCAATTATTCAAGAAGGTGATTTCTTTTCATGGCGTGTTTCTAGTCATTTGGCCTTGCAATTGGCAATTACTGTCAGAACTGACGTGAACTGATGATAATGTATGCAATACGGCGCGGCGTACACTTGGTATAAACGGAAGTTGGAAAGAACTAACTGATGGATACGGCAATTTTATACCAAATATGCAGGTTCCAATACACATTTTATATTTACTTTTTGTGTGACTAACAGCATGTTAAAAACTCATCGGCACAATTGACCGGTCACCCTTTCAAAGTGGCCTATTTGTCACGTTTTTGAGTACTCGAGTTTAAGTATTGATAATTGTAAGGTATTTGTACAGCGAAAGAAATACTAACTACTCACTTAAAACTTAAAACCGATAAGAAAGAAAATCTTTTCGTTTTAAAGGTTCAAAAAAATGTGGATAAAGACACTTTTTGTGCTATTCTGCATTTTATTCGCGTCGGCATTAATACTGTTAATTTTCTCTGAAAGTAAACAAACGTGTTTATTATAAATTTTAACTATTAAACTGTGGTTTTTTGCTAAATAATACCTAGAATGGACTCTCATAAAGTAGAACGAACTGTTGCTTTGATTGACGGAGGACTTAGCCATCGTTGCGTGGCACAAATCTTATGAGAAGCTCGTACGACTGTGAGAGATGCAAGTAAGCGGTTTTGGGAAACAGAGTCGAGTTCTAGCACCAATCACCGTTCAAGTACTGAAAGAAGCCGTTATTGAGATTGGAAAAACATACCACAGCTTTTTGACCCAAAACATAATGGATGGATTACCAAATCGTTTATCGGAGTTTATAAGAGCAATAAGAAGCAACACCCATAATTAATAACCAAAAAGCCATAATGGTAGTTTTTCAGACATCAAGAGCAATTTCGCATACTGTTGATTTTTGTATAACTAATTAATTGCGTTTATTTTTTAATTTACCTTAATAATAGAGTAAAAACTTTGGTGGTACATAACAACTACTGCGAAAGCTGCACTCGTTCGAAGTTTTAGCCATAATTAATGGTGGCCGCTTAATTGTGCCGATGAGGGTATTAGCTACATTTTCAATAATTAATAGATCTCGACGAGTTATAGATTCGACAGATTAACATAAAACCGCGGATACAAGTAAAAAAAAGCGTATCTAAATATTCATCAGAGAATTCCCTACCTTCTAGTACAACAAATAGGTTGGGGGGCTACTAAAAAGAACGCAAAGATCCGCGCGTCACCACTCAATCGCACAAAAGGTAGGTTAGGTTCAATGGTTAGGTTAGATTTAACGGCAGCAGTTTCTTACCACTTCGCTTAAAGTAGAGAAATGTATAAGTGTTATAGATTGTATGTGCTAACTACACCGAATATAATATTTATAATAAAAACAACCTTTTTTTTTAAAGCACGCACCGCATGATGCGGCGACAACGATTAGAATCAGAAATCTTTATTTGTAAATAATAGGTACAGCGGATTTAAAATGGTAGGTAAAATATTCGAGTTCGCTTCAACCAGCCATTAATGGCATACAAAAATTAGACAAATCAATTACTATTAAAAATATTGAAATTATTGTGCATTCAAAATTTAAAAACCGTGATTAAGTAACAAAAAATATAATAATAAAACATGCCTTACATACAAAATAATAATAAAAATGTATAAATGTCAAGAAATAGAAGTGCTTAACAGTAGATGAAAAAGAAAAATAAAGAAAAATGTATTAAGATTGTAATTAGTCAATAAAATAGATGTCTAATACTAAATACAAATTAACAAGAGTTATGTCAGTTTTTGTCTTCCAAAAAGTCAGTTGTGGAGTAGTAACCTTTATTAATTAAAAATTATTTGTGTTTCTTTTTAAAGATTGTGACATTTAGATTATTTCTCTTTATACTATTTTTATTATTTCACACACACACACAGTCAAAGGTCAAACATGATATCATCTTCTTACATATTAAAAAAAAAGAAGTGATAGAAAGTGTTCAAGTAGATATTTAGTAAATAAAATGCCGCATCTTAAAACGCTTGACTCATAACGGTGTTTGTCTCATACGAACCGGTTGCATCGACCTAATGTTGGTATTTCAACGGACGACTTGTTACGACACAGTCGTGAGTGTGTGACCACGGACCTGTTGCTCCAAGTGAAACGGAAGTAAGTACTTATTTATTTTGCTAAATTAAGTTACTTGGAAATTATACAGTTCTCAGTTCTTGATGTATTATGCAAAATTCGTACTATACCAACCGAGGGTTTATTTTATGTTCTTGACCAGCAAAATTTAGTATTTTAACTTAAATTAGACCCTGGAGTCTGAGGGTCAATGTCTGTTTTTTAAACTGAAGAATCATCACAGCGTCGATTTGTTGGATTCGTTTTTCTCAATAACATTTTATTTTGTTGTGTATTTCTTATTGCTTTTTTTCTGTTTGACTTAAAACACGTTACTTGTCTTGACCTTGATATTTTAATACCTCAAATGTCTATGATGAATCTTCTACAAAATAATAATTCTATGATACAGCTTTCTGATAAAGTATAGTTTGATGTTCAATTTTCTTGACAATCCGTATGTTACACTTAACCGTTCTTGTATTTAGATCGGAAAGCTCAAACTTCCTGTAGATGTAGAAGCTTGTTTGATTGAAAACGTCGATGCATCCGTCCTCTTATCTCTTTAGTCAGTATTAAACTAGTAACAATAGAATCTTTTAAAAGTTTAGGTGCACTTCATATCGTATGCAATTATTTTTCTACGCGAGATGTAGGTTTTCTTACTATTGGATTCTTTTTGTTTTTAAACATTACCACTGTGATAAAGTAAAAAAAAAGTTTAATTGATTATGGAGAGGTGTTAAGTTTGGGGCGCTAAGTGATACTTATGTTGTTATTCTTGCACTATCCCAGCTTCTAGCACATTACCTCTCTCACAGAGAGGATGCCTGTGTCCCAGCAGTGGGAACATTATAAGGCTGATTATTATGATACCAGCTTCTTAGCTTGTCGTGTTGTGCTGGCGATACCACCGCGGCGGAAGTTATGTGTTATGACCCGTTTTGGCCTGAAACTGTGAGGGGTCAGAATGTTCATAATATTTTGTTTTAAGTTCTGGCGAAACGCATGGTTGACAGCTATTGTGAGCCAAGGACTGGTTTTTTTCTTGGCTCAAAGTTAAGTTAAACTTTACCATACGACGTGGCAATACCACTGCCAGTCTTTTGGGCATACCACCAGTCGACAGCGTTGGGAACGAATTTTTCGACGGCAATTATTCAGTTTTTGTTTTACTTACCAGGCCCCTCAGAAAGTATTGCGAAAAAAAGTTTTTATATATGGGAGACTGGCCAGTTATAATGTTTTTCGAAAATATGAATATTTATAAGTAAAAATAAGTAAGTTCCAATTTCAAAATTTCCCTCCACATTTTTTGCGAGTTAATTCAAAGTATTGTGTCTCACTGAAATATGGATCTGCGCCGGGAACATTTTAGAGCTATGATTTTATACGATTTCAAGTGTCGCCTGAAACCGGATGAATCGTACGATAGACTTCAAATGGCATTCATGGATGAAGGCCCTTCCAAGGCAACCGTGTATCGTTGGTATAACGAATTCAAGCGCGGTCGACCAACTTTGGGGGATGACGAAAGAAGCGGTCGCCCTTTGACGGCTGTTACCGAAGAAAACGTGCTAGCAGTGAAAAATTTAATCCAAGACAATAGGCGAATTACATATCAGGAGATTCAACACATATTGAAGATTGGATCGGGAAGCGTTCACGAGATTCTACACAGCCATCTTCGCGTGAGGAGGATAGTATCACGCTGGGTGCTGCACAACCTCACCGATGCTCAGAAGCAGGCCCGGGTGGAATGGTGCCGTGATATGCTTAACAAATTTGAAGCAGGCTCGTCTCGGCGTGTTTACGACATCGTTACAGGTGATGAGTCCTGGATTTATCAATACGACCCAGAAACCAAGCGCCAGTCGACTGTTTGGGTGTTTCAAAATGAGCCAACGCCTACCAAAGTGAAGCGATCTAGAAGCGGGGGTAAGATTTTGATCGCTAGCTTTTTTAATTTGACTGGCCACTTGGTATCAATTCCCTTACGGGATCAAAGAAGCATTAATGCCGAATGGTATACTACCAAATGTTTGCCAGAAGTTTTCTCTGTTATAAGCAACAAGCGACCAAACACAGGGCTCCGCGGGCTACTGCTCCACCACGACAATGCACCTGCGCACACCGCACTCAAAACGAGGGACTTCCTGGACAGCACGCCAGTCAAACTCCTGGGTCACCCTCCTTACAGCCCTGATCTAGCACCGTGTGACTTCTTTTTATTCCCAAAAATAAAAAATCAGCTCAAAGGGATACAATTTTCGTCGCCGGAAGATGCGCTGGCTGCGTTCGAGCAGGCTGTAAACGAGGTGTCTGCGGCGGACTGGAAAAAGTGTTTTGAAAACTGGTTTAGGCGCATGAATCTTTGTATAGAGGCTGGTGGAAAGTACTTTGAAAAGATTTAATAAAAATATATGTACGTATAGAACAATTTTTTTTAGTTTCGCAAAACTTTCTGAGTGTCCCACGTATTTAAAGTAAAGTATAGTTTTTATAGTAGGTTAGCATGTCTACATCGTATTTACTTTTATCCGTGTAGATAAATATAAATTTAATTTCAAATTAAATTTATATTTAAGTTAGCTTAGAAAAAATGTGCTTCATAAAAAGTTCGTAGATACTTTGGTCTGAGAACTGGTTCTCTTGCCGCCACTCCTGCCTCAGTAAATTGTTGTGTTTATCGTGGCATGTCAAGCGTGGCAATATACATATACATACATACAATTTTGATTGTTACAGTGATATTACGTGACGCATAGATATCTTTGTGGAATGCCCCACGCATACGGCCAAAATTTATATTTAATTTTTGGACCTATAATTACCTTTCATTTCAGAAATCATTAAAAATGGGGCTGACTGTTTATAAGATCGACGCAAGTCCCCCAGTGAGGTCTGTGTTCATGGTCATTGAAGCCCTTAACATTCCTGATGTGGAGTTTGTTGATGTCAATTTGTTGGAAGGAGAACATCTCAAGGAAGAATATTTAAGGGTACGTTTAAGTTTTCAACAATACAATGATAATAAAATGTAAAATAGGTGCTGATAGTGCTGATTATATTCATAAAAATAAAATCTTCGTCGTATCGATGATTCTAAAGATTGTATGTTTTGACCAGCATACAGGCACGTTATCGACGTGGCTCATTTATCATTTGCCTCACTCACAAAGGTATTTCAGGGTGCAGGCAGATGCTGTTGCACAGAGAGCACGAACTATTAGGTAAATAGTAAGCTTTTTATAAATTGCTATTTTTATTTATACAGATAAATCCGCAGCATACCGTACCGATGTTAAAAGATGACAACTTTTACGTTTGGGACAGGTAAAACACTTAATATATATATATATATATAAGAAACTTAAAATAGAATTACCTAGTTCAAGAAGGAAGATATAAATTAAGAATACACAACAGTATAAGGAAATCTCGTGTTTTTAATAGCAAATAATAATATAGCTGCAGCAGACTTGTAGTGTCTAACATCGAAAAGTACTTAAAGAGAAACATGCCAAGCGACATGGATCAATAGGATGCCCTCTTAGGACTTACTACTTATAATTGCAGGCACAACACTAATATGTAGCACCAATACGCCTGTTAATTGTTTATTAAATTGATACGCATCCGTTAGTTGGCTTTCAATGGGACATACCCAAAAGTATAAAATGCTATAGTACCTCTATTTTGTAACAAGGGGGTGTCGAATATTGAATAAATTAACTACGATGTGGTCTTATGTCAACGAATCCGTGCATCGTCATATTTGGATAGATTTATTTAACATTAATGTACAAATTAACAAATCCGTATAGCGATGATATAGGTGAAGCCTTAGAATAATTCGATATGCTAATTTTCTTCTAACAAATATTGTTTTACGCACTAGCGGTTTCACTCGCCCGCACTATCACTTTTCAGCAATTGTGAACTTTCAGATTTCCTTTTTTTAAGCTTATAAGTATGTAAATAGATTTGCCTCAATAATTGGGAAATCATTTCCTAAAATCCGGTAATTCCAGAGATAGCGCGTGTTTTCCCAGAAGTGTTAGAGCAGAGTTGCACTAATATACAATATGTAGTAATAAAACTTTAAGGTCGTTATATACACTTTATATTATCAATAAGAACACCCCACATAAGGGGTGCAATCACCACACCCTCAATATCCACATAGTCTATCAACCATAACTTTGGACCGAGGTCTCTGGGCACAGAGGCGTTATTTTTACGGCCATAGTATAGAGAATAAAAATAAATACGCAACTTACACACAAAAGGTAAGATATTTATGTATTAAGCCCATAAAGGCAGTTTTTTAAAGTAATTTCACTCCGGGCTGCTATTATGAAATACCCGATGAAAAAACCCACCCACCACTAGACCAACAAGCCAGTCAATCAAACCAAACTTTTCAGTATTAATATAAATGGTATACATGACCGAATTCCTTAAGTGGGCGTGGATGGCCGAATCAGGAACTATGAGGAATAGCGGAAAACAAAGCGGTCACGAGGCCGATTTTGATGAAAACTAAACCTGCATTATTTAATTTTTGAAAAATCAATATTCCTAGCCAGGACCCGTTGATTTTGAAAAAAAAACACATATGCTGTATTTTTACACCATTCGATATTGTCGCTAATACGGAACAAATTCTGGGAAATAATAGCATATGTAAAAATTAAGGAAGAGGAAAATTTTACTCACCCTGTAAATATATATCTACATAAATTTAATAGCTATCTACTTGAAAAAGTGATAATTAAACTGAAGAAAATTTTCTTAACACCTGCTTTTACAACGAATACATACGATGGATAAGCCAGGAAGTAAAACGTTGCAAATATAAACGTATTTTTTTTCAGTCACGCAATTGCTGCATACTTGGTGTCCCAACATGGAGAGAATGATTCTCTGTACCCAGCCAATCCGAAGAAGAGGGCAATAATTGATCAACGCCTTCATTTTGATAGTGGTATACTGTTTCCGGCTTTGCGAGGGTCTGTCGTGAGTATGAGTATTCAAAAAGGAGTTTTTGGATACAACAACACCCATCGAATTTGAGAATAAACTAAACCTGTTCTAGGTTTTTCTTGGAAAAGGTGCCAAGCGGCTGAGCTAGTATTTTTTCTACAATCGATTACGTTCACGCTTTAAACTTGGCCAGAAATGGCGTAAGACAAAAGTTTTGAAGGCGAAAAGGGAGACCCCTTTTTGCTCAGCATAAGAAAAAACAGTTTTTTTTTTATATGTGACCCGCCAAACATAACGCTGGTATTCCTCGAAGGGTTCGGCAGAAGTCCACCTATCTAATATGTACATCCAAATTTCACCAGTTGTGTGTGTTAGTCAGTACTTTTTGTTTTTTTTTTGTAGGTCATTTTTATTATAAAATAAAGAAAAAGAGTTTAATCGCGGCAAGTAGTATTTGATTTCGTATTTTCGATGCTACTTTGGACAGAAGGTTACTATTGCCATACAGCGTGGCAATGGGACGGTATTTTGGGCACATTACCAGAAGTTAGTTGGAAAAATATGTACCATAAAAAATATGTCACGGTCCGGTTATCGAACCAGAAACCTGTCTCAGCTGTGGCGCAACAACTTGACTAGGCTTATTTAGTTTACTTTTTCATTTATTAATAAGTTTTTAAAATGTATAATAATTATTAATTTTTTCCATGTTACTTTGCATTATATGTTGTGAAAGTTATTATGTAAACCTAACGAACTGGATAGCAAAACATTTAAAAAAAACTTTTGGTTTTTTGATTAGCATTTTGATTTCGGGCCAAAAAACCGCAAAATACATTTCAGTTCGCTATTTTTTCGGTTATTTTTTATTAATTTTTTTTTTTGCTATTCAGTTTACTTAATTTCAACAAAATCAGGTTACAATTGAAAATTCGGGGGGGAAATTATCAATAATTAATCCCTTTGGAGAAGACGATTTTTCAAATTCAAATGGGACCAAGTTTGAGGTAAATTCCATAAAAAGTTGTGCGTCATACATAAAAAATATACATGATAAATTGAGAACCTCTTCCTTTATTTTCGTCGGTTAAAAATAAAATATCTTTTTGTGCCGTATTGTACAACAAAACACTGTACTTTTCAGGAACCAGTACTCTTCTGGGGAGAGAAAGCGTTCAGGCCAGCAAATTTGGCCAAGATTAAGGCTGCGTATGAGTTCACGGAAAAGTTCTTGTCTTCACCATGGCTAGCAGGCGATGAACTCACATTAGCAGACATTTGCTGTGTCTCCACCCTGAGTACTATGAATGTGCTCATGCCTATTGATGGAAATCTGTAAGTACAGAATAAATAAAACAATTCTTAAAAACGATGAAAAAAATCGGAGTGATCGTGACCAATATAAATATAATTGAGGACATGATTTAAATTAATATAGAACGTCTGTTCCCCCCCCGGAAACAAAATATATTAATACCCCTAAAGGATGAAAACACGATAAATTTGTCACCGAAAAGACAGAAGAAAAGCGAATGAGACTAAATGGTTTAATTAAAATAAATATTTTGACCATTGTTTGTATAAAAAATAGTCAAACCTCTTAAATAACCTTCAGCTGGGCAAAAGCTCCCAAACTTTTCTTGCGCCACCTTAAACCAACCCAATCACTAATCAAAATGAATCTTTCTTGCCAGATATCCAAATCTCTCAGACTGGCTTGAACGTTGCACACAGCAAGAGTTCTACAAGAAAGGGAACGAAGCTGGTCTTGAACAATTTAAGGGACTGGTCAAGCTGAAGTTGGGCTAGATCACCAAAACTTTCATCTAGAGGTGCAGTAGCTTGCACAATTGTATTTTAATAAATAAAGTTAACACTGAATACTCTTTGGAAAACTTATTATTACTATTCAATATTGAAACCTAGTTTTATTTTGTTTTCAATGCGTTTTTGTTTTATTTTACTTTTACTTCATGTTTATATTAAATTTTAATTGCATTTCTTTTGTTAATAATATTACCACATTTCACGCTACTTTGTTTTTTAATTAAAATATTTAGTTTCTAGATGATAATTTTGATGTTACGCTTGAATTAAATTATACTGATATTAATATCGTTGTTTTATTAATGTTTCTTTTTTGTTTTTGTATTTCATCTTTAAAATGATCTTCATTTACTTTCTACCCGTTTCGTTGTTTGTTCCCTCACTCACTTCATTAAAGTCTTCGTGTTCAAGTGGCTAACATCGCCACTCGTGCTTGAAGTCGTGGGTTGAAAGCCGGGCGAGTACCAATATTACTTTTTCAATTCATAATTATGTATTTTTTAAGCTTATCTTGGACATGGCTGACAACGTTGAAGGAAAACGTCTCGAAGAAACCTGAACTTTACAATCAGTGTACGTTTCTGCTCCTTTGGTGTAATTATTACTGCAGGGCATTCCAGTGGGGCAGATAAACATATAAATTGGTTTGAATCGGTACCGATTCATTCTGTCAGGTAACTCGGCCAGCTAGGCCTTGTTTTCAATAGGAGTGGTAAAAACAGCAACAAGGAAGTGTTTCTTTAACTCCTTTTGTTCCGTCGTTTGTCATTATTGTTTAGGATGCTTTATTACTTGGTCTCGCAATGTGAGGAGAAATATTTTTGGTTTAACATTGATAAAGAGAATAAGCTGGCGACATTACCGAAAAAGTAGATTGCTCAAATTCAAGTTTTATCAGTTGTATTTATAATTGTAAAAACCGGCCAAGTGCGAGTTGGACACGCGCACGAAGGGTTCCGTACCATTGTCGCAAAAAAACGGCACAAAAAACACGTTTTTTGTATGGGAGCCCCACTTAAATATTTTTTGTATTCTGTTTTTAGTATTTGTTGTTATAGCGGCAACAGAAATACATCATCTGTGAAAATTTTAACTGTCTAGCTATCACAGTTCATGAGATACAGCCTGGTGACAGACAGACAGACGGACCGCGGAGTCTCAGTAATAGGGTTCCGTTTTTACCCTTTGGGTACGGAACCCTAAAAATTAACACTACCTTAATAATGTTCCTCGAAAATTTAAATCTAGAAAACATGACGCCGCGTTCGCTCAGCGAAAGCTGATCCATATAAGGGTTCTGCTGAAATTATAAAAAGGGAAGTTTTTGGCAATGGGGGAGTATCTGCGCGTACGGTACGAAGACGCTTAACGGATGCATTTAGCTTTTTGGAAAAATCACCCGAAGTACCACTTCCAAGAAGGTGCACCCCGCAAAGCAAGATTAAAGGACATTGCTAAATAAAGTATGGACGACTGCCCTAGCAATGTATAAACATTTTAACTAGTAATATGTAATGCTGAATAGCAGAATATTTTTATTTCATGTGGAAAAAGTTACAGGATCTATTTATTTCGTCACAATTCTTAAAATAAAATCGTAGAAACGCCTACATTAATAGGTATAAAAACTTGTAAAAGAATAAGATTTTGTTATGATATTTTGGTAAGGCGTTTAGAGGAGCTCGTGCCTAAGTAATAACAGCCGCACAGGTCTATCTTCAAGGTGAAGCAACGCTTGCCAAGGTCATTCCGTGCATCCATCGTGTACCATCTTTACATAGCTTGTTTCCTTCGTGCCTTGGAAAGCCAGATAAGCCGTTGGTCCTGGCTGCCATTTGAAGATCTGTAATTTCTGGTTACACCACAGTTTATGCATCTCATGATGAATAAATACGTAATTGAAACTTAAGACCATACTAGTGGGCTATGTATTAATACATTATACCCGGCGAAAGGAACTTCGTTCAAAGCGAGTTCCCACGACACCCCAACATGTGTTTTTAATTTGGTTCAAATCGAATCAAGTCTAATCAGGAAGAATCAATTGTTACTTTTTAGTGACAGCACTATTTAGGTTCCATTTCTTGTTAGATTTATAGAAATCATCAATAATTTCTAGAAATCAGATAAATGCAATTAAAGAAATCAACGTGTTGAGATTTATTGCGATTGGAACAAAAATAAATAATAATGAATACTGTTCGTGTCTGCTTACGAAAATGTAGTAGGTTTATTGACCACAATTTTTCGAAGAACAGAATCTTATGTTCTTTTTGTCAAACAAAAATCATCAATAATTTCTAGAAATCAGATAAATGCAATTAAAGAAATCAACGTTTTGAGATTTATTGCGATAGGTACAAAAATAAATAATAATGTTGTACTGTTCGTATTAACTTACGCAAATGTCTTTAGAAGTAGGTTTATTGACCACAATTTTTCGTAGAACGGAATCTTATGTTCGTTTTGTCAAACAAAACCATGAAAAAAACTTTTAATTAATTATTAATTAATTCACGAAAGTTCTAGAACAATAATAAAACTGTAGTAATTCATTAATGAATATTTGAATGTTACGAGCTAATTAGAAATTTCTATTCATGCTAAGGGCAGCTGTTTAGCCATGTCCTTTCGCTAGAAAGTATGGCGCCTCAAAAACCAATTAATGGAAAAATATTTTCTTTTCTGACGAATGAAAGAACTCAACAACACTTTCATATATTTATTATTATGTGGTCGCGGGTTTCATAAGCCCGTCAAAGTAATTTCTGTCTCGAAATAAAATTAGTCAAATCAACTTATTAGTCACACGGTAGAATTTTACTGCTAGATAACCCGGTAGGAGGTCAGGATTAGCAGCCTGCGTTCTGGCAGACGGCTGTGTCCTAATGAGCCTCTCCGCTCGGGCCGAACGCAATGTTCACGCGTCGCTCAAAACGGGAGGCTGAGCAGGACTGGTCGGTCATGAGCGAGTGACACAAGACACTAGAACAGTCGTGGGCTCGGTTTGGAATTTTCCGTTGATCAGTGCAAACGCAAAATAATAATTGCTTAGATTTAGGTACCCACTCATGTTGGTTATTATACTAAGATAAGGTATTTATGTTGTTAACTTAAGTACAACGTCACAACTATGATAAATAGACTAGCTTCTGACGGTAAGCAGTATGTGCGTCGCCGTCGGCCGGATAAGCAGCATGTGCGTCGCCGTCGCTAGGCTGGATAAGCAGTATGTGCGTCGCCATCGGCCGGCTGGCTAAGCAGGCGTTGAACCGAAAAAAGTAGTCAAGCATGTTGGCGGAAACATAAAACCAAACGACTTTTATATTTAATTGAGCACACCTAGTGACTTTTCTGTGTTGGCAATAATTAATTATATATTTTTACACTAGCAAAAAAATGGACTGCTGATCTTTAAAGCGCGGGTAAATGACAGTGGCCTACAGTCATTACCCACCTTTTTAATGTTTATAAATAGCTTATCTCACTCCATTAGAACTAGTCTAGTTTTGCGTTCGAGATAATAAATAAGTATTAGGGTTAGTGCTGTTAGTCTATAATCTATTTTCAAACAATGTTCTGTAAACTATTTTCTATAAACTGTGTTTTTGATATGAGAATACACGTGTGGGTGAGTAACGTTTTTCTCTAACATTTTTATTATTTACATCGCCATCCCCGCTGAAATAAAAAAAACAACTTAGAAGTTGGTTGGGCCCACAATTTAATGATTAAACGAACTTACCTGTACGTGAAGTTCTATCATAATTATACGAGGGCTTTGTCCGAAGAGATTAGCAATAAGTTTACATGTAGTAGACACAAGGTGTCGCCAATCTGCACTGTCATTGAGATTTATTTTATATATATATATTTTTTTATTTTTTTTTTGTTGGTGGGTAGATGCCACCTACATTTACCTTCATTTAGTTTAGAGCACCTAATTCTTTCTTTGCAAATGTTGATATATAAAAGTATTCTTATTATGTAAATAGATACGTGGGACACTCAGAAAGTTTTGCGAAACTAAAAAAAATTGTTCTATACGTACATATATTTTTATTAAATCTTTTCAAAGTACTTTCCACCAGCCTCTATACAAAGATTCATGCGCCTAAACCAGTTTTCAAAACACTTTTTCCAGTCCGCCGTAGACACCTCGTTTACAGCCTGCTCGAACGCAGCCAGCGCATCTTCCGGCGACGAAAATTGTATCCCTTTGAGCTGATTTTTTATTTTTGGGAATAAAAAGAAGTCACACGGTGCTAGATCAGGGCTGTAAGGAGGGTGACCCAGGAGTTTGACTGGCGTGCTGTCCAGGAAGTCCCTCGTTTTGAGTGCGGTGTGCGCAGGTGCATTGTCGTGGTGGAGCAGTAGCCCGCGGAGCCCTGTGTTTGGTCGCTTGTTGCTTATAACAGAGAAAACTTCTGGCAAACATTTGGTAGTATACCATTCGGCATTAATGCTTCTTTGATCCCGTAAGGGAATTGATACCAAGTGGCCAGTCAAATTAAAAAAGCTAGCGATCAAAATCTTACCCCCGCTTCTAGATCGCTTCACTTTGGTAGGCGTTGGCTCATTTTGAAACACCCAAACAGTCGACTGGCGCTTGGTTTCTGGGTCGTATTGATAAATCCAGGACTCATCACCTGTAACGATGTCGTAAACACGCCGAGACGAGCCTGCTTCAAATTTGTTAAGCATATCACGGCACCATTCCACCCGGGCCTGCTTCTGAGCATCGGTGAGGTTGTGCGGCACCCAGCGTGATACTATCCTCCTCACGCGAAGATGGCTGTGTAGAATCTCGTGAACGCTTCCCGATCCAATCTTCAATATGTGTTGAATCTCCTGATATGTAATTCGCCTATTGTCTTGGATTAAATTTTTCACTGCTAGCACGTTTTCTTCGGTAACAGCCGTCAAAGGGCGACCGCTTCTTTCGTCATCCCCCAAAGTTGGTCGACCGCGCTTGAATTCGTTATACCAACGATACACGGTTGCCTTGGAAGGGCCTTCATCCATGAATGCCATTTGAAGTCTATCGTACGATTCATCCGGTTTCAGGCGACACTTGAAATCGTATAAAATCATAGCTCTAAAATGTTCCCGGCGCAGATCCATATTTCAGTGAGACACAATACTTTGAATTAACTCGCAAAAAATGTGGAGGGAAATTTTGAAATTGGAACTTACTTATTTTTACTTATAAATAATCATATTTTCGAAAAACATTATAACTGGCCAGTCTCCCATATATAAAAACTTTTTTTCGCAATACTTTCTGAGGGGCCTGGTATATCTATTTAACGGTAAATATTAGTCCGTTATTTGGGAAATGGTAATGGGGTGGGTGGGATGCTAATCTCTTCGGACAAAGCCCTCGTATAATTATGATAGAACTTCACGCACAGGGAAGTTCGTTTAATCATTAATTATACTCATGCTTTGTCCTCAAGATTAGCAATAAGTTTACATGTAGATGTTGAGAATGAAGATATCAACTTTTCAAAGAAATAGTAGAGTTATTTACTTAAGTAATCAACAAAGGAAATATATATGATATTTAGCTTAAATACAGCATTACTTATATTCTAAATTAACATCATATTAATTTAATCATGTAATGAATCATTCATAATATTTCTTGCGAAGGTACCATCCTGATAAGCAATGTGAGTTATATCTCTATTATAAAATTTACCAAATGTTCGAGAGTTATTACTCCATCCTGCCGTTTTCTGATAATATCCAAATTAACACCTAGCCCGTGAGCTTTAGAAGTAGCGGCATGTCTTGTGCTATGGGCAGTAAAGATGGACACATCTATTCCACAACTATTCAGAGTTGATTTAACCCATCTGCTTAATGTCTGAGATGTGATGGATTTGTGAGGTTTCCTAAAACTTATAAAAAGGCTATCTTCACTTCGTAAGGTTTGTGTCAAATTTAGATAACAGCGCAATGTCAGTAGGAAGAATTAGCACTGGCTGTGATGTTCCAGGACGGGAGGATTTTATCAAGTTAGGGATTTTAATTTTAATTTTATCAGGTAGAAGTTCAATATTTTTTATGTCAATCTTCGTGATCGTTTGAACTCTGTGTGCTGTTGTTAGTGCGAGTAAAGTAGCTAATTTCTTTGATAAATTTTCTAAATTTAATGTTTCGTTGGGGTACCAGCTTGCTAAGGAGTTAAGTACAATAGATGTGTCCCATGTAGTGTTATACTTGGGCAACGGAGGACGCAGTCTAAAAACCCCTTTAAGAAAACGCTTTATTTGATCATCATTGGCTATTTCTTGGCCAAGAATGCGAGACAGAGCTGACCTACAGCTATTCATCGTTCCATATCTTGCACCTGACTCATATTACTGTGTTAGAAACATTATAATATTTGGTACGGAACCCATGTATAAATAAATTTTATTAGATGCACAAAATATGAACAACTTTTTTAAGTATGTGTCATACTGTTTAACAGAATTTTCAGAAAGTGATGCCAACATTATTGGTATGGAAGCTGAGGGCACACCCTTTTTCATGAGTGACGCCCTGATAACATCCCGGCAACCAGGGTAATCTTCCGATGCACATCTCGATTGATAGAATGAGAGATAATTAACGTGTCAGAGGGTTTAAAGACCATCATCATCATCATCATCATATCAGCCGAAAGACGTCCACTGCTGGACATAGGCCTCCCCCAAGCGTCGCCACATTGACCGGTCCCGTGCATCTCGCAACCAGCGGATCCCCGCAACCTTTACCAGGTCATCGGTCCACCTGGTGGGAGGCCTTCCAACGCAACGTCTTCCGGTTCGCGGTCGCCATTCCAGAACCTTTCTGCCCCATCGGCCATCCGTTTTGCGAGCAATGTGCCCTGCCCACTGCCACTTAAGTTTGGCAATTCTTCGGGCTATGTCGGTAACCCTGGTTCTCTTGCGGATCTCTACGTTTCTGATTCGATCACGCAAGGAAACCCCGAGCATAGCCCTCTCCATTGCCCTTTGAGTGACTGTAAGCTTTCTGATAAGGCCCATTGTAAGCGACCACGTCTCAGAGCCATATGTCATCACTGGCAACACACACTGGTCATAGACTTTCGTCTTGAGACACTGCGGTAAGTTGGACGAGAAGACACCGCGCAACTTCCCAAACGCTGCCCAGCCGAGTCGGATTCGACGGTTGACCTCTTTCTCGAAGTTGGCCCTACCCAATTGGATCGTTTGTCCCAGGTACACATAGTCGCCCACAACTTCGAGTGTAGAGTCTCCAATCTTGATAGGAGTGGGTGTAACATGGGCATTCAACATCAACTTAGTTTTGTCCATGTTCATCCTAAGACCCACTCTTTCGGAAGCTCTACTGAGATCATCGAGCATTGTACTGAGGTCCTCCATGGTCTCAGCCATAACCACTATATCGTCGGCAAACCGAAGGTGAGTGATGTACTCGCCATTGACGTTGATGCCTAGCCCTCTCCAGTCCAGAACCTTGAAGACATCCTCCAGTGCAGCGGTAAAGAGCTTCGGAGATATTACGTCTCCCTGTCTCACACCTCGCTGCAGAAGGACGGGTTCCGAGGTCTGATCCTGGAGTTGAACTGACATTGTGGCGTTTTTGTATATATAAACACTTCAACACTTCGATGTACCGGTAGTCAATTTGGCACCGTTGGAGAGACTGCAGTACAGCCCAAGTCTCGATCGAATCGAAGGCTTTCTCGTAGTCCACAAACGCTAAACAGAGAGGCAGGTTGTACTCTTCGGTCTTCTGTATAACCTGCCGCAGCGTATGTATGTGGTCTACGGTGCTGAAGCCTTTACGGAATCCGGCTTGTTCGGGAGGCTGGAAATCGTCAAACCTGCGTGCGAGACGATTCGTGATGACTCTTGAAAACAGCTTGTAGACATGGCTAAGGAGTGTGATGGGCCTATAGTTCTTCAGTAGGGCATTGTCACCCTTCTTGAAGAAGAGTACCACCACACCCCTGCACCATGCCTGTAGCGTTTTCCCCTCGAGTATGACGGAATCAAAAAGCTTCTGAAGGGCCTTAAGTACTGGTTTTCCACCCGCCTTCAGGAGTTCGGCCGTAATTCCGTCATCACCCGGTGCCTTGTTGTTCTTAAGTTGTTTCAGAGCCATCCTAATCTCATACAGGCTGACGTCCGGAATGTCTTCGGTATAGTGTCGGGTCAATCTAGCTCTTGGGTCATTCGCTAGATTCGCGACGGGTTTACTTTTTGACGTGTACAACTGTCCATAGAATCTCTCGATCTCCCTCAGAAGCTCCGGTTTGGCGGACACGATCCTGCCATCATCGGTCTTCAGTTTCGTGAGCTGGCTCTGCCCAATAGACAGATCTCTTGCAAAGACCTTGGAGCCTTTGTTCCGCTCAATCGCGTCTTTAATACTTTCAGTATTAAAGCGGCGGAGGTCGCTTTTCAAGGACTTTGAGATCCGTCTATTTAGCTGCCGGTATTTCAACGAATCGTCTGAAGACTGCAGGATCATCTCACGCCTCTCCTTCATGAGCTTGAGAGTATGATCAGAGAGCTTTTTGTTTCTATCTGTACGGCGGGTCTTGAAAAACTTAGACCCGACCGTATGGACAGCTTCCACGAACCCATCGCTGTATTCGTCCACGGAGCTCCCTAGGCAATTGAAAAGACCAACGGTTCTGAAATTAGAAGACTTTTAAATAAAGGGTACCATGGTTGTGTGGGCCAAAATGGGACTACCATGATTCCCTTAGCATTGTCATTAATTATTTTCCTCAATTCCTTCAAAATAACGGCAAATGGTGGAAAACTGTAAAAATTTAGATCTGACCACGGAATTGTAAATGCATCTATTAAACAGGCATCTGGGTCTCTATGCCACGATATGTAACTGGTACATTTTTTGTTCAGTCTACTGGCAAATATGTCAATTTCAGGATTTCCAAAACGTTGCACAATATGTTTAAATGCAAAATCTTACAGCTCCCACTCGATGTCTGGATGGACACGTCGTGATTCTGCATCCGCAACATCATTCTCGACTGAGCTGATGTACGATGCAAAAACAAACAGATTGCGTTCTTCACACCACTGCCAGAGTTTTCGTGTGACGTTTGTAAGGTGAGGGAACTGGACACCTCCCATGCGATTTACATACGATATAGCAGTGATATTGTCAATCCGTAAAAGAATTTGGCAGTCGTGATAAGACTTTGCAAAAATTTTAAGTCCAAAGAAGGCAGCCAAAATTTCTAAATGGTTAATATGTCGTAAACGTTCACTGTCCGTCCACATCCCACTAGCGCGTTCCCCGCTATATGCAGCTCCCCATCCCGTAGTTGAGGCATCGCTTAAACAAAACGAATTTCGTTTAGAAATTTTTCTAAACGAAATTCGTTTTGTTTAATGTCATTTATGGGGTGAACGATTGCATGAGACCACCACTCAAGATCTGGTAATATTGATGATGATATACTCATGTGTTTTTCATAATTATTGTCGTCCATTAGTGTTAAATATTTACATCGCTCCAGTTCTTTTGTATAAAGCCAACCGTATTTGATGGCAGGGCAGGCTGAGGTAAGTAAGCCCACTAAACGAGCAAATTGTCTAACCTTACAGTGTTTTAAGCTGCGGAATTTAGTAATTTCAGCTTCTATTTTTAAAATCTTATCTTCTGGCAAGGTGACTTGTAAATTCTGAGAATCGATTATGAAGCCCAGGAATTTACACGTCGTATCAGGTGAGAGATTACTCTTTTCGACGTTAATAATAAAACCAATGGCCTCTAAAAGCCTAGTTGTGTCGTCAATGTTTTTCAGGCTTGATTTCCGAGAATTAGATATCAATAAAGTGTCATCTAGATTTATTGTTGATATATGGCCATAGGATCTCAGTAAACTGATCACCGGTTTCATAATCTTGGTGAATACAAAAGGTGCAGTACTTAGGCCGAATGTTAAAACATTAAATTCATAAATTTTTTCTTCAAATTCAAAGCGGAGATACTTTCTGGAACGATCATGTACTCGTATAAAAAAATATACGTACTCATAAAACAGTCCTTGGAAACAAGTTTTAAGGCCGTGCGCAGATCCTCAAGCTTAAAGTGTGAAGTATCAATGAATTTATTGAGCGATTTTAAATTCAGTACAAACCTAAAGGTGAACGGCAGATTTCGTACCGCATACTTTTTTCGTTGTTTGGTTATAGAATTTATACCACTTATTAAGGCAACTAAGCCATTTATTTTTATGTAAGTTAACTATTTTTAGAACTTCGGATTAATAAATAATATCAGTAAAAAGATTTGAATAAATAAACGTAATCAAATCGTACATTAAACGTAGTAATGTTTTAGAAGTTGCCTTTTGTAAAATAACTCAAATATTAAAATGATAATTAATTATTCAGAAATACATATAACACTAAATATAATCAAACTCATCATTATCAAACTGTTGCAATCCGCTGCTGGACTTAGGTATCTTATAATGCCCTGAATAGGTACAATCCTCATCTCAATCTACCTACTTAATGGTAAGTAAATAAAACACAAAAAGATAGCAAAAAACAATTTAGAACATTTACTTTACACATTATGTAACATTTACCTATAGGTAACATTGGTACACTAGTACATAACCTTAAAAAATAAAACTGGTTATAACTTATACGTCCCAAGTTCTAAAAATCTAAGAATTTAAAAAGGGATTATCTATCATATAAACTACCAATTAAAACAAAAAATATCCCAAAACACGAATTTTTACTAGCGGTACGAAATGCCCATACAAGCCTGCCATTCGCCTTTACCGTTTGGTTTTGGTATTAAAAATATTGGAGATAAAAATTGGTCCTGGCAAGGTTGACATTCTGCAATGGCTCCTATTCTTAAAAGATTATGAATAGATTGCTCGTATTTAATTTTTTCCGTAGTGGAAAGGACTCTTGGCGCAGGAACGTTAGTTTGTTTTACTGGACGAGAAAAAGGTATTTGATACCCTTCTATCCAAGACAATATAGTACTGTCGCTCGTTATGAGTGACCATTGATAAAGAAAGTATGAAAGCCTACCGAAATATTTTACCGTGTCTAACGGCGGTTGCGGCTGCGATTCTGCGCTGGACGCGACGACGGCTTCGATGAGCTGGCGGGGCGATCCTTGTATGCGAGCTCCTTCTTCCTCGGATTCCCCTTCGGCTTGTAGTTCTGGGAAGGAGCCCGCCAATTTAAATTTTTCTGCTGCGGTTTATTTTTCATAACCGGTTGCTTTACTGGAGCTGGTTTCATGTCGGCTCCGGATTTAGATATGGCTTTAGAAAAAAGGAGTTTATCTATTTTTGTTGCTTGTAATTGATCTTTGAGATCTTTTTTCAGAGTGTTAAGTATGAAGCTTCTTCGTATTGTCGAATCTGTGTTCTGGCTATCGCACATGAGCTTAACAGCGTCCATTAATATTTGGATAAGGTCAGTATTTTTTGGTTCCGTTAACATAAGTGATGTGAGAGCTTCAGCTACGCATGATATTGCGGAGGTGCGTTGCTTCTGTCTGAGCTCAATGCCCTTGTCTCTTTTTGATACAGCTTCAGGAACAGCAGCACTCACCTCTGGATTAAAAGTGGGCGCTTCAATCAGAGTGCAGTTTGCCGGTGGTAAATATTTATCCAAGAGCTTCTTGCGGATTTCTTTAGGCAAACCCGTTCTAGCTATATGCTCTAGACGAATAGCAAGGTCTGGCTGAATTTGATCGCCGTATAATTTTGCCTGGGAAGGATCATCTCCTAATATTAAAAGGAGTTCATTGTCAAGAGCCGGTATCGGTTCTGTATGTGTTGGCAGCAGATTTATTTCGGCGCTGGTGCCGGGTACTGATGTACCCGGAGGGGTGACAACGCTAGTTGAGGCTAGCTCAGTGGCGGCAGCATCACTGGTAGAAGGTAATGGCGCGGTGGCAGTGGCAGCGACAGGAGTGGCGCTGGTCGACTGTATTAGCACACCTGGAGAAACGAAATAGTAAATCATCACCCAAGTAAATCATGGGTAGTATAATCTGGACAAGTGACAGCCCCTAAAACTGACCGCATTCCGAAATTAATACTTTTGCAATTTATTTAGAAAGTAACAGCCCTAATTAGCTGACCACATAATCAATAAAATGCTGTAGGAGTCACGATAAGCATAGTAATGAAGTGACATTCCCAAAGAATGACCGCATCATCACTCTTTTACTTACTACGTTAATTATAGCAAAGTGATAGTCCCATAGACTACCCGCAGCGCTATATTATAACGTAAAAATACCCCATCCGTCTATCATTAAGGTGATAACCCCATAGGTTAACCGCAATACTGATTTAAAACGAATATGTAGGTAGGTATGTGAATGTTATATTAACTTTCAGTACATAGCATGTTCGGCAGCAGCGCCCTCGCGGCTGCGCCCGCTGACACCGCGGAGCCCGCGCCCACGCTGGTGCGCGCACCCGCGCCGGCACGCTCTCGCGGCGACAGCGGCGGTGGCGAACGCGAAGCGGAGCTCGAGCGTGACGACGATCTCGATGTGTCCGAGGATGAAGACGATGACAGCCTCCTCGACGATCGCGATGATCTATCACTGCGTTGTGTGCGCATTAACGTTTGTTCCAACTTTTTAATCTTTTTTGCTATGGGCTCATAGCCCTCGGGAACGGCACGAGTACGTTTCCCCATGTTGTTAACCTTGTTAGGGAACAATGAAATGCGCAACCAATTTTACGTGTGCGGACTGGCGGAGCACTCAATGTGTAATGGAGGTAAATGTAGCTGGCATCCACACCAACAAAACAAAAAAAAAAAAAATTATATATATATAAAATAAATCTCAATGACAGTGCAGATTGGCGACACCTTGTGTCTACTACATGTAAACTTATTGCTAATCTCGAGGACAAAGCATGAGTATAATAATTTTTTACATAACACGTTTGCTAAACGCTAATGCTAAACGCTCACTTTCAAATATGAGGAATATGAGGACGAATACAGAGATAATCTGTAAGACATTGCACATTGGATCAGTATACTCCCTGATAATGTGTAATTTTGTGTGGGTAAGTCGTCGTGGCCGCCGGAGCTTCTCTCCGGTAGTAGTATAACGCACATTATTGCACATTCTAGGCGGTTAGATTTGTGTTTTATTGGGACTACCCTTCGATATTACAGAATATGTTTAGTCTGGCCAAGCTCAACTGTTAAATATGATTATGTGGGTACCGCACATTAAGTCAGGGCAACTCCCTGAAGTTGTGCATTAAAATACACAGGTTTATAACGTTTTCTGTAGGTCCTTGGCTAGAGCTACTCTGTCTGTCGCTTTCAGTACCATAGCGTAAAATGGTGCATACTACGACTGGATTTATCGTATGCATCCTGCGCTATCGGCGCTACCCTCCGATAGCGCAGGATATGTCTTGGTCATTTTGTATCTTTGAAATAAGCTCGCGCTTGACCACTACCTCATCTGATGTTAAGCGATGATGTGGTCGACGGTGAAGCACGCTTGCCTATAAGTAACCTATTCACTTAAAGACCTCTAGATTGTAGCTATCGAGAAACACAGACTCTGGCATGGAATGCCTGTACGCATAATAAAAGCATTCTCAAAACATTTAGTGCGTATGGGTAGGATGTCCACCATGTACCGATGGCGCGATGGATCAATTACAAACAAAACGATGTGAACATAACTAAATGGATGAGTAATAAAAGAATCTGTGTGGCTATTGGAGAGGGTTCCCTACTTGAAAATTAGGTTATTAATTAAATGTCACGGAACAGTAGGCGTTTCGAACCGACATACTATCGAACTAATAAATTTCCGAACTAATGAGCTATCGCTGTAGGGTTTTTCGCAACAGGATTTTTCGCACAAACGTTACATCGCACCAATAAAGCATCGATGGAATAAAACATCGTACAACTGAATTATCGACACACCGTGTTCGATATAATAAAAATCGAATCATCAACTTTCGAAATCAAGTAGGGAACCCATTGGAGATGACATCTACTCATTTTTATTGGGATATTATAAATTGCATATCAAATAAATAATCGCCTATCAATACATACTCATCATTTATATTCTTATTTACATCTAATAACTTACTTCACTACAAATAAACTAAATGTTTAACAAAACTCAAACTGCAGATAAAACGAAATTATACATCAATATAACATTACTTTTTCCTCATAATGCAATACTGTTAAATTTATTTTTGTACAAAAATACTATATACATAGCATAAATACTGACTGCACAGCAAATTTTCCATATTTCATAGTCTATTTTAGTTGATCTACGAATAAATTATGGTCAAAGAATCAGTCCAAGAGCGAGCGAAGCGAGCTCGGGAACTTAGGGCACCCCGACACGGACAGGTTAGGTTCGAACGAGATGACGGGAGCTGAAGTGAGCGAGCAAAGCGAGCGAACTCAGCTCCCGTCATCTCGTTCGTGTTAGGTTACTTTTGACCCTGCAGACAGAAATAGGAGCCCCGCGCAGCGGGGCTACGTCGACTTATTCGAAAAATCGCTGTACGCTGCGAAAATAAATTGTAGTGTGTTTAGTGATATTTTGAGTTGAATATTTTGCTGTGCAATCAGTAATTTTGATGGGAATTCGGCATCTTATTGCGTAGAAAAAGGATATTTTTTGATTTGCGTTTAAATACTACCCATTTTTATTCTTAGGCTCATTGTTATATTAAATTTATTGAAGTACCTACATTACCTTAAATACTAAATACTTTTACGTAGGTACCGTTTAATACTAAATATTCGTGTGAAATAAGGTGTTTGTTGTTTTTAAGTTTATATTTTATCAAGCTTCACCCTTTAAGTTTCGTAAACGAAACAGTGCACCATGAGAAGTGTATTTGCATACTTAGCAACAAGTTAATTTGTGAACTTCCATGTCAAAACGTATGACGCGATGCTACGATTCACCTCGGCAACGGTTGCGAAGGATGCACCCCCTACACCATCCGTGCATGCCAGCCGCCCTAGGCCCGTACCGCAACTGCACCGCGCCGCTGCCGTCATTGCCAAATCCTTCACTCAATTTTGACATTGTATTTTTGTAATATTTATACTTCATAGATAGCTTGATTTTTGCGACAGCTGTCAGTATAAATACAGTAACAATAGCGCTTGACAGGATAACAATAACGTATACGTCAGTTTGAACTATTCCGCAGAGGTCAAGCTATCTATTATGAAGTATGGTTTATTGTTTTATTAGTGATAGTGTGTAAATAGTAGTAGAGCTCGTGGCTAAATAATAACAGCCGCACTGTTCGATCATCAAAGTTAAGCAACACTTGATGAGGTCGGTCCGTGGATGGGTGACCATTTCAACATAGCGAATTTCCTCCGTGCCTCGGAAAGCACGTTAAGCCGTTGGTCCCGGCTGTCATTTGAAGATCTTTGACAGTCGTTACGGGTAGTCAGAAGATTGAGATCTGACACCAGTCTTGCCAAAGGGTATCGTGTTACCCAGTTACTGGGTTGTGGAGGTCAGAAAGGCAGTCGCTCCATGTAAAGCACTGGTACTCAGCTGAATCCGCTGAGTACCAATTGGTTTTATGGTATTAGAACTGGAGGACTTATTATTCCAAACACTTAGACTCCTTTATATATTTATTATAGTTCACATTCTTACATCTTGTTATAACACAGTAGGTATTCACAGACAGAGCATAGAGCCAAGATGGCAGAACACTATGGGTGCGTTCAGCAGTACTTAAACAAAACTACAAATAGGTGCATTCATAATATTTAACACTCCCCCTCAATTACAAAGTGAATGTTTTTCATTATTTATACAAGGCTTAAAACACTATTATTTAGTTTTTAACATTTACTTGTAATTGGACAAATCTACAAAAAAAATACAGTTACATCTTCCCCTTAACACATATTTAGAATATCTCCCCTTAACATATTTTTAAAAATTAGCATTTATCTCCCTTTAACAAAAAAAAATTAAATCAATATCATATTAAGATTAATAATTTGAGAGTATTTCTCCCCCTCAACATGAAATTTTTGATAAGACAAAAAATGAAATGTTGCTAAAGTCCCTATCCATAGTCTTCTACAACACCGAATTACAAAATCATACCTAGAATTATAGTTAAAAAAAATGTCTTACACTAGGTTCGGTTTATAGCAATAGTTTAGTCAGTATAGTAGTATCATTTACATAGTTTAGCTTTAGCATGTCTATGGATATAATAAAGTTATTATATAGTATACAACAAATTTTAAGGTATTTATGTATAAAGTACCCAGTCAGTTTCAGTTACAAATTACTACACTAAAGTCTTTCTTTAACACTGTATTCTTTCAGAGTAGTTACATAATATTTAATTTATTACAAAAATATGCATGTTTATTTTGACATAATGATTTTGTTAGCGCATCAGCTATGTTTTGGTTAGTTGGTACATAAGAAAGTTTTATCAGGTGAGTTTGTACAGCATCTTTAATGAAATAGTATTTTATGTCTATATGTTTAGTGCGCTTGCTATTTTCATTGTTTTTTATGATATTTATTGCACTCTGATTGTCAATCAGTAGATGCAACTCCAAGTTAGTACAATTAAGTTCGCTTGATATGCCCTTGATATAGATTAATTCTGTTACAGATAGTGCACCTGCAACAAACTCGGCCTCTGCAGTAGACAATGCAACGGATGTCTGCTTTTTGGTGAACCAAGAAACTAAGTTACCACGGTAGAAAACAGTACAACCGCTTGTGCTTTTCATATCTGACCTGTCTCCTGCCCAATCAGCATCTGAGTAGGCTGTTATATTTTTTGTATCCGATTTTGTGTATATTAATCCTTTGTTCATAGTAGTTTTAAGATAACGCAATATCCTTTTACTTGCTTTCCATAGTTCAGTAGTGGGTCTGTCAAGAAATCTGCTCAGAAATGTGACCGAAAATGTAATATCTGGACGGCTGTTTATGGATATGTATAACAATGATCCTATTAGTTCTCTGTATGGAACATTTATTATTTCTTGTTCTTTATAATGTCCATTAAAGTTTACTTCCATCGGTGTATTTATAGGTCTACAGTCTTGCATATTAAATTTAATTAAAATTTTCTTTATTAGTTCTGTTTGTTTTATTTCAATTGTATTCTTTTTTCTAGTAATCTGCATTCCTAAGTATTCTTTAATTTCTCCAAGATGGTTGGTATTAAATTCCTTCTTTAAAAGGTCTATTATTTCTTCATCCTTACCAATAGTTAAAATATCATCCACAAAAAGAAGTAGAAATGTCTTGTCCTTTTTGTATAAACAACAATCATATTTTGATTGCGTGTATCCTTGTTTGGTTATAAATTCATGAAAACGTTTATTCCAACATTTTGGTGCTTCTCGCAAACCATATAAAGCTTTCTTTAATCGTAGTACCTTCCCTTGAGGTATTTGTACACCTTGTGGACATTTAATATAAACTTCAACATCCAAGTTCCCATTCAAAAAGGCTGTAGGCACGTCCAGTTGATTGATAGATAAGTCTTCTTGAATTGCATGGCTTAACAATAGTCTTACCGTTGACAATCTTGCTACTGGTGAATAACAATTATATGTGTTATCTTCTTGGAAACCTTTGGCGACTAGTCTTGCCTTTTTAACATTATTTTGTTTCGTCTTAAAGACCCATTTTGTGTCAATTGCCTTTTTACCTTTTGGTAGGTTCGATATTTCCCATGTGCCTAATTTTTCATGTGACTCTATTTCCTTCTTCATAGGTTCTTCCCATTCTTCTTTTCTTGTCATTGCAGTATTGTAATCTTGCGGATCTCCTGTGTATAAACAGTATGCTGTATAAACCTCATAGTCATCCAATCTCTTTGGTGCAGTTATTGTCCTTCCAGTTCTTGTCATATTTGGTTGTATATAATCACTTTCTCTTTCAATATCATCATTTTCATTGTTCTCACTTGTATTTTCCATTCTCTGCTGTATTTGTTCATCCAAATTATTTTCTCTCTCTCTGTTCTGAATTCTCTGTCCTTCTTTTGATTCCTCTGAGCTTTTCTTCTTCACATCAGTTTCTTCGACTAATCCTTCTTCTGCTTCTTCATAATATTGATAAGTACTGTTTCGGTTACTGTTCTTTTCCTCTTTATATACATAGTCATTTTCATCAAATCTTACATCTCTTGAAATTATTATTTTATCATTGTCTGGATCCCAAAGTCTATAACCTGCTGCTGAGTATCCTAGCATACGAGTTTCGTTCGCTCTTTGTTCGAATTTTTTACCTCTTGGTATTATACTACACCATGCTTTACTTCCGAATGTTCTTAGTTTTGTTAAATCTAGCTTGCCACGCATTATTTCTTGTGGTATCCTATTATTTAATGCTGATGTTGGACATCTGTTTAATTGATAGCATGCAGATGCCACTGCCTCTCCCCACAGGTGTTTCGGCAGTTTAGTTTCTATCATTAGTGTTCTTGCTTTATTATACAATGTCCTATTCATCCTCTCGGCCATCCCATTAGATTGTGGTGAATAAGGTTGTGTATATTGTATTATGATGCCTCTATTACGACAGAAATTCTCTATTTTGTTGTTCTTAAATTCTCCACCGTTATCACATCTTATATACTTGACCTTTGTTTCCTTTTCGTTTTCTAGCTGTCTTATATAATCTAGTAAATTGTTGGTAGCCTCACTTTTCAGTTTCATTAAATACACCACACAAAAGTGTGAGAAATCATCTATTATTAACTGGTAGTATAGCTCACCGTGTATTCCAGGTGTTGACATAGGACCTGCCACGTCTGTGTGTAAAAGTTCTCCGATCTTCTGTGACCTCGGCTTTTGTACGGTGTTAAATGGTAAACGGGTCGACTTGCCTAACATGCAGGGTCCACATGTTCCATTGGTAACTGGTAAATTCATAATTTTTAAGCTGTTGTTGTTCAGGTGACCTAGACGTCTGTGCCATAACTCTGAATTGCTTGCACTGCAACATGAATCACTATATGAAAGGCATATTTTCATTTCTAAGACAAACAGTTTACCTATACTTTTACCTAATAGTTTCTTTTGTGTTTTGTTGTTCAAGATTTCCACATAATTTTCACTGAAATTTACACTACAATTGTTTTCTATAATTTTCTTAACGGATAGCAAATTAAATTTCAAATTTTCAACTATCACCGCTTCTATAGTTACCCCATTGCCATTACATTTCAAATTAATAGTGCCTTTTTTATTTGCCGTTATATATTCCCCGTTAGCTAAGTATATTTTCATTTCTCTGTCCATTTCATGTATATTAGTCATATGTTTAACAAATTTTTCTTGTATTAGATGTTCTGTACAACCAGAATCTATCACCCACTCAACTAAATTACTATCTACATAATTACAATTGTTTTCTATACCTGTCAAGAACATAAACCTGTCCTCATTTTTCTTTTCTACTGCCGTTGCTGCTGCTTGGTGTCTTTGTCCACTTTGTCTTCGACCTCTGCTTGCATAATTATTTTGTCCTCTTCCACTGTAGTGTTGTCCTCGCCCATGCTGTCCACCATACCATACTCCTTCATTTTGTCTGACATTATAATGTCCTCTGCCATATTGTCCTCCTCTGTGTTGTCCTCTTCCTTGTCCTCCTTGCTGAACTCTGGTCTGATATCGATCTCCTCCTCGAGATGTATTGCGACACTCTCTTGCGATATGTCCCATTTTGCCACAGTTAAAACATTCTTTATTTTGAAATGCTGCATAGCTAAATGAAGTACTTTGCTTTGTGGTTCTATTCTTCAATTTCAATTCAGCATCCAGCAATTTGTTTTTTACATACTCCATTGTTAGGATCTCTGTTGACGTTTCCATTGCTGTAATTAATGGTTGGTATATTTCTGGTAATGACATAATTAGGTAAGTGACCTTGTCCGTTTCTTCCATTTTTGCAATGTGATCAATTTCCCTTACAATTTTATCATATTTATAGAAGTAGTCTTTCAGATTTTCTTCTTCCTTGCACTTCATACTTAAAAGTTGTTTTCTCAGAAATATGTTTGTGAGTGTACTTTTCCTTTCATAAACAGTTTTTAGTTTTTCAATCATCTTGCTCGCTGTCTTTTCATCTTTAATATATTCAAGTTGATTGTCCGCCAACGCTTGTATGATTATGTTTCGCGCCTTCGTGTCCATTTTGTTGAAAGCATCTTGGGTTATACCTTCGCTTTTTGGTGAAAGTGCTTCCAAGCATTCTTTCAGTTCCATGAAACTTTTTATGCGGAATAGCCAACTGGAGAAATTTTCACCACTAAATATTGGCAGTGATATTGGGAATGTAGACGAGGACGCCATATTTTTTTCTGTTCCGTGAGTTTAAAAAAAAAATCTTGGTTTTGCAAAACAAACTTATAAGACCTTACAACTTTGCCATCTGGCTGTTTCCTGAGCCCATGACCTTTTATGGTATTAGAACTGGAGGACTTATTATTCCAAACACTTAGACTCCTTTATATATTTATTATAGTTCACATTCTTACATCTTGTTATAACACAGTAGGTATTCACAGACAGAGCATAGAGCCAAGATGGCAGAACACTATGGGTGCGTTCAGCAGTACTTAAACAAAACTACAAATAGGTGCATTCATAATATTTAACAATTGGGAAAAGGCTAGGCAGATGAGTGTGTAAATAGTATTATAATAATATTGGTAAGAGAAATTTAATGTTAAGTGCTAGCTGTAGCGATACCGGACACTGTAGCAGTCAACCTGATTCATCACTTGATATTCAGCAGATGAGATGTCCCCCATTGTTTCCAGGCACATTTTTTTCATTTTTTTAATACTTCAGTTTGACATATGTCGCAGAGGTCAAGCTATCTTTATGAAGTTTGTTTTATAAGTGATCGTGTTAAATAGTGTTATAATAATATTGGTAAGAGTTAAGAGGAAATACGGGCGGAGAGACTTTTGAAAAATAGGTATTTGAAAAAACTATCGCTGTCGCTCTGCGAACTGCGAGCGCGTGGCGTCCGGCCGCCTTATCCATGTGTGTGTAAGTTGACAGTGTGTGCGTGCCTCCGAAACGCTCCCGGCCGCGGCTCGCGCATTTCTTGTAATCGCCCCAGTCACTCGTTACTTTTGTTGTTGTGGATTGTGGACAGATATCCAACAATATCTGTTATTCTTAACAGTAAACGCAGAAAATCTTTTTTTGGACGTGACTAATAATACTGTAGAGCAATTTAATAATGTAATTGCTAAATTTATTGGCGGAAAAAGAATTAACTTTGCAGGAAGTGGCTTCATGGAATAGCGAAGGGCTATTCATGCACGCATTCAAAAAAAAAAATATGTACAGGGCTGCAGTCCGGGCCAATGTACAAAAAAAAAAATATAGAACAAAAGCAGCGTTCGAAAAAAATCACAGAGATTTACCGAAAAAGGAAACTGACGTATCCCAAAAACGGAACGAGCAAAATAAAAAGAACTACATAACCTGTTGAAACTACGGTCGCTTAGAGTTGGAAGAAGGTATGCCTTTGGATTTTTATAAATTAAAAGAAAAATAAATTTCTTGAAAGATTGCTCTCAACTAAGGATGTTCAGAGAAAAATTGTGGATGCCAAAGAGAACAAAGAGCCGACCGAAAACATCGGTTCGCAAAATATGAGAAACGTTATTATATAACAAATTTAAAGGAACACAAAACCAAGGTGATGTTGAATGTCCATGTTACACTCACTCCAATCAAGGTCGGATAATCTACACTCAAATTTGTGGATGACTATGTCTACCTGGGACAAATGATCCAGTTGGGTAGGGCCAACTTCGAGAAAGAGGTCAACCGTCGAATCCGACTTGGCTGGGCAGTGTTCGGGAAGTTGCGGTATCTTCTCGTCCAGCTTACCACAGTGTCTCAAGACGAAAGTCTATGACGAGTGTGTGTTGCCAGACATATGGCTCTGAGACATGGTCGCTTACTATGGGCCTCACCAGAAAGCTTACAGTCACCCAAAGGGCAATGGAGAGGGCTATGCATGAAGTTTCCTTGCGTGGTCGAATCAGAAATGTAGAAATCCGCAAGAGAACCAGGGTTACCGACATAGCCCGAGCAATAGAATTTGGCAAGCCCGAGAATTGCCAAACTTAAGTGGCAGTGGGCAGGGCACATTGCTCGCAGAACGGATGGCCAATGGAGCAGAAAGGATCTGAAGTGGCGACCGCGAACCGGAAGACGTTGCATTGGAAGGCCTCCCACCAGGTGGACCGATGACTTGGTGAAGGTTCCGGGGATCCACTGGATCATGTCCAGCAGTGGCTGATATGATGACGATGATGATGATGAAATAGATTTATGTATGTTTAAAGGCAAAATGTTACAATTAAAACAGAATCACAATTACTTCTACCAAGTACAAGGCCAACTACACATAACTCGTCGAGATTTCTCTTATTTTATTTTATGGAGTCCCAAAAGCTTTTATTTTTCAAAATATTAAGAGGGACGATGCATTATGGCATAAAAATGGAACAATGAAATGGAATGTTCAATGGAAAGTTCGATAGATTTGATTTGATTTGAAAAGTTCTACCACATTAGTGGCAAGCCTAAGGCTTTAGCCTTTTACCAGAATTCATTGACGGTTGGATACCAAAGAATAAACCAGTGAGAGAAAGCACGTCGTCATAATCTGCCTAGCCTTTTCCCATCTACGTTAGAGTCGGATGCAGCTGAATACCAGTATTTTGATGGATCGACTGCCTATCTGACCTCCACAACCAGTTACTGGGTAATATGCAACCCCTTGGTAAAACGGGTCAGACTTTCGGGCTGTCAAAGCCGAAAATAACAGCCGGGACCAACGGCTTAACATGCTTGGCGAGACACGGACGGGTCTTGGTATGTAAAGATGGTCACCCATCCACGGACCAACCACGGCAAGCAAAGCTTAACCTGATCGATTGACCCGTGCGGTTGACGTTGAAATAAGTTTAATTTCGCTGATGTACCTAGCAGGCGATCTAGAGATTTCGGATAGCTATCCGATATATAATTTACTGTTTTGTATTGAAAACTTTTTGTAATAAACATTTATAGACATGCACTTTATTTTATTTTGTATCCAATACATTTTAATATTTCTATTTGTATTTCTCACGAACAGCACATGTAAACAATATAAATGTGTTTATCGATAACTGTTTACAACACTAGTATATCGATATTATTTTCAACTACTACGCATCACCTTTCCGTCTGTGTACGTATTATCCAGACCCCTTGCGTTTCACCCCGCCCACAAATTCGTGCGATAAGGACAACTGCAGATTCGACAAATTTTCTTAAGTAAAAAGTCATAATTCGAGGTTTGGCTCTCGTCTGTTTTCTCCTCCAGTATTGGACCGATTTAAAAGATATTTCATAAACTGAATAAGAAGGATATTTACTATGTCCCTATGTTTTCCTTTTTTCATTAATAGTTGTCAAATTTGTACACTAAGGCTCTGAAGACAGCGACTCAATACAGACAATTTTGAGCATTTTGAGAGGGTTCTAGTTCTTATACGGATAATATATCAACAAAAAGGAAAACATAGGGACATAGAAGAAGTTGATATTTATTTTACTGTAAAAAATCATTGCTTTAAGTTCATAAACCAGAGAGAAAACAGACGAGAGCGTTTGTATGGACAAAAGACCACCCCCGTTTCCTCTTAAGTGCTAGCTGTAGTGATACCGGACACTGTAGCAGTCAACCTGATACATCACTTGATATTCAGCAGATGAGCTGTCCCCCATTGTTTCCAGGCACATTTTTTTAAAGGGTATACGTCAGTTTGACATATGTCGCAGAGGTCAAGCTACCTATTATGAAGTTTGTTTTATTATTGATAGTGTGTAAATAGTGTTATAATAATATTGGTAAGATAAATTTAATGTTAAGTGCTAGCTGTAGTGATACCAGACACTGTAGCAGTCAACCTGATACATCACATGATATTCAGCAGATGAGCTGTCCCACATTGTTCCCAGGCAATTTTTTTTTAAAGGGCGCCATTCGCCCTTCGATTCCACTATGGTAAAGTACGTAAACCCCATAGTTTACCTTCGTGCCCTCCAGCTACACCACAAATACAAACCGAAACACTTTGGAAATGTTCTACCGGTTTTAAAGAGAATTCCCCAGGACGCAAGACGGTCTAATTCGCACTAATTCTGGCGCGATGTGTCCGTTTGGCAATCTAGTAGACCTAACAAAGTGCCTGGAAGGAATTGCTCACCTTCCCTTATAGGATACTGCATGTCCAGAAATTTATGGCTTAAAAAAACACTCACTTTCTCTTATAGGATTCTGCATGTCCAGAAAATTTTGGCTTAATAAAACACTAACGACCCAAATTAAAGACAATAGTGTAGTTTACTGAAAATTAGTTTTTTGTTAGATAGGTACATTAACAAAAAATATTGGACCCGTTTTTTTTGACACGTAAACATGAAGTGACGACGATATAATGCGTTGAAAGATCGTGTGACGTTACGCCGCTAGTACGCTTTATACTGACAAGTGACGTCACAAGCCCCCAGTCCTGAATTTTGATGCGCTGTATCTTGGTTTTATTTTTATTTTTATAGCAAAACATACATGCCCAACATTATTTGATCATTACCTGACGGACTTAATAGAATTATAATTTTTCTACCCAGAAAACATCCCTATTGTAACGATTCGACCCTTATTTTAAATTCAAAATTACTAGCATTCAATCACCCTGCCCAGAAAGGTGTGTGTTTGCATGTGGCATCCAAATTAAGTAGAGGTGACATTAGGGGAGTGGCAAGGCTGTTGTTCAGCGGTGTGGTGGCCACTTTACTTTCCAGAAACAACCGAAATTCGCAGACCCACCCGACATCCCCGATCTCATTTCAGTATGGTGTGCGGCTCTAGTCAACCTAATGGTCTCCGGCGGTGTGAAAGATGCCGTCGTCTGTATGGTAACTCTTACAACTAAATTCCAGCCCCTACAACTTGGTTTTGGCTTAATAGGGGATTGTGAGGCTGCCGTACATGCCCTTTCCACTTTTTTTGAAATACGGTAAGGGTGAGGTCATCCTCAAGGTTGACGTTAAAAATGCCTTTAATTCCGTCAACAGGGACACTTCGTGGGCTGAAGAAAAAAAAAGAGCTTTCATAAATTTTCGGCTTTTTGTGGTTATATGGACCCATAAAATTATTGTACAAATTATGTTTTGGAATCTTCAGTTGGCTGCCGCCAACAACTATCATTGAAATTTAACGTATGATATTTGGATAATGGTACGATAGGAGGTGACGGTGACAACGTTTTAACAGATCTCCAATTCCTGAATGAACAGTTCAAATCCATCGGCCTTGACCTCAACACCTCCAAATGTGTTATTTTTTTGCGACAGTACCGACAGACAACCGACCCTACAGAAATAGTAGTAATATTCCACAGAACTTAAAAGTTCACTGCACCTCCTGGGTAGGTTCCCCAATATTGGAAGACACTTAATTACTTTTGTTACATAACAGCAATGTGATGTAAAAATTCTCAAATCCAATCCCAATAACTAGTTATTGCGCTTACAAATTCGAAAAAACTTGTATTATTATTATAGCTGTGGCAGACTGTTAAAAATAAACATCGTTAAATTACCATGACTTGTTAATCGGGTCTTACGTAATACTCTTATATCTAGTTGATAAACAAGACAATTTAGTCTTCAACCTTTAAGTTGATAAGCTTACCGGTACAACAGTGACCAGCATAATTTGTTTTTTTTTAACGTCTCATTCATTTATTTTGATTGTCTGTTGTGGAACAGTTTGGTTGTGTGTGGAAAATATAGGTGAGTGATTTTTTATACAAATTAGACAATTCTACACATAAGTAATTTAATATTATTAAATAAGGCTACGAGTAATTTCTCTGTATTCTTTATAATGTATACTTCCTAAATCGTAAAAAATTAAGGACACAATTGGTACACCCCTTCCCTCCTCGAAAATTGATTGGTCTTAGCTTATTTTTGAATCAAGAATTTCTAGTAGAATATATGCCAAACTCTACTTAAGCTTGAAAACCTGTCATAATTTGACCTGAAAGTAGGGTTTTATACGTTGCTAAACTTAAAAAAAAATGCCTGTAGACAATTTTTCCAATAAAAATACAAACACATACTGTACATATAAGAATACCTGGAAGAATTTGGGGAGACCTTTGCCCGCAGCAGGATTGTGAAGGCTATAAATGTGTTTAGGTGATAAACATTAACAATAGTATATTATGCAACTAGTGAATAAAAGACGGATTTAAAGCGAGGGCCATAGATGAATCACGAGCAAGTGAAGGATTCAAGTGTTAGAATCATGAGCGACGCGAGTGATTCATGGCCCTCGATATAAATCCGTTTTATTCAAGAGTTGCATACTATATTTTATACCATGACTTCGAGAAAAAGAAAGATTTAAGCGAAAAGCGCAAGGAATGTTATAAATAAAATATAAATAAATAAATGGTTTATTACCTTCAAAATGTACATAAAATGTGAAACCCTGACCCCTAAAGGCGCCTGTGTTTCAGGGGCCAGTGACCATTCCGTTACGTTACATAATTATAATTAATTAAATACCATTGCAATTAATATTAGAATTACAATCCAAATAAGTATTCAACAAATATTCTAGACTAAAATCAAAATCATTATAAAAATCCTAAATAACAAACTCAAAATTAAAATCGAAGAAGGACTTTGAAAGTCGAGTATTCTCTGCACAAAAAGTTTGTATGGAGTATTTTTTGCGCAAGCAGGCGCAAGGAGGCATTGAGATGGACGTCTAATACATTGGTGTGAAAATAAAGGACGGATTTAAAGCGAGGGCCATAGATGAATCAAGAGCAAGTGAAGGATTCTAACGACTGAATCACGACCGTAGGGAGTGATTCATGATGATTGAATCACGAGCACAGCGAGTGATTCAAGTGTTAGAATCATGAGCGACGCGAAAAGAAAAAAATTAAAATCAAAATCGTTATTAAAATCCTAAATATAAACCAACTCAAAATTAAAATCGAAGAAGCAGTTTGAAAATCGAATATTCTCTGCACAAGATGTTTGTATCAAGTATTTTTTACGCAAGGAGGTTATATAGCATTCAGATGGAGGTCTAATACAATCGGTGTGTTCCAAATTCAAACACCAAAACAGTGATTAAAAGTGCTTTTTATTCACTGTTTTCGGTGAATAAAATAAGCTTTTTAGAGGGGGAATGGTATAAATATATGTTGAATGTTTTCTCCATTCAAATATTTTCGGACTAAAAAATGGGACTGATATTATACAAGAAAGACGACAAAGATATTATGTTAAATATTTTCTCTATTCAAATGTTTTCAGACTAAAAAATGGGACTGATATTATACATGAAAGATACCAGCGCGCCTTGTCGGTCTGTCTACATGGTGCTTGAAATTTTAAAGATACCCGACGTAGAATATGTCAACATGAATTTAATCAAACGCGACCACACACGGACGAATTTTTGAAGGTATTTAAATTAACATATACATAATAATCTATATAAATATATATTTTTTTATGGCTGTCATTTAAAGATCTTTGACAGTCGTTACGAGTAGTCAGAAGCCTGAGATCTGACACCAGTCTTGCCAAGGGGTATCGTGTTACCCAGTTACTGGGTTGTGGAGGTCAGATAGGCAGTCGCTCCATGTAAAACACTGATACTTAGCTGAATCCGGTAAGACTGGCAGCCGACCCCAATTGGGAAAAAGGCTAGGCAGATGATGATAAATAAATATTTTATTACAAGTGTAAAAGATCATAATTATCATTATAGAGCGGGTTTACTGATTTGGCTGTTGTGTTATTTTGTGCTCGTAATTGTCAGGCAATGTTTGTGTGAAAGAGAAACTTTTCTATGTCATAATTTGTTTATTTCATAATAATCTTTAAAATATCAATTTTTTTATTAAATTAATTGTTTATTATAATATATCATCATTATCATTATGTATATCAAAGTATGTATTAAAACATGTTATCAATAAGGTGCTGAAGTGGATAAAGGACGTTATAATGATAACTGAACACTAAAAAATCCAAGTTTCTTAGCAGATATTTTACTGTCTGCTATGAAGTGTGTGTTTGTAATAAAGAACCGCCATTTTCATAATGTTCTCTTTTAAAGGGTCTTGAAAATTTTACGCTTCTTTAAAAAAGTCTTCAACAAGTCCTTTAAAAATAAAAATGCTCTATATTTCATACCGCACTAAAAGGAAACCAAAAAGGAAGAGTTATGATTATAATAACAATCCATCTACAAGTTCATAAACTTTTAAAAGTATACGCCTCATTTTCGCTCCAAGTGTACCCGCAAAAAGAGTTCGGAGCCCTATATAACTGACGTTTCTGTCTGTCCATCTATCTTTCGTGTCTATCCGTCGTCTATCACACAGGTTAACTAATCGGTTAGAGCTAGTCTTGCAAGTTTTCACAGTATAAGTCAAAGCCATAATGCAAAAGCAATAAAAATTGTCAAAAATATTTTTAAATGTTTTTTCCATATAGATAAAGGGAAGCATGAAAAAAAAGTCCTACCCTATCGAGTTGTGTGGTTGATAAGAGTAATTGAGTAGATAAATACTGTATTTTTGTTAAAAAAATATTAGGAAACGAAGGAATGAGAAGCCACCAAATTAAGCTTTTTTTTACAAAGTTTTGAATCTTATTACGTGTATTGATAATAATAAATAATACTGTTATACTGTGTAATAATAATAAATAATACTGTTATACTGTGTAATAATAATAAATGATAATAATAATACGTGTATCGATGAATTTTATTACGTGTATTTTACCAATGCCCTCATTTTTTTCTATTACAACCAACTTGATTTTACGGTTTGGGAACCCTTAATATGCGAAGTCCTACACGCACTTGGCGGCTTTTTTCAATGTCAGAGGCAATGTTATGGGAATCTTATGGTACTGCCTATATTATCCCAATGAGTGAGCCTGTTCTACAATCTAAATGTATTTGTTTAATCCGTGAGCCTGTTCCACAATATAAAGTTTTATTTTTCATATTTATTAAGCTACTAGCTTCTGCCAGCGGCTTCGCCCGCGTGTATTATACATATAAACCTTCCTCTTGAATCACTATCTATTAAAAAAACGCATCGAATTCGTTGCGAAGTTTTAAAGATCTAAGCATACATAGGGACAGACAGATTTGTACTATGTAGTGATATTTATAATTTCAGATGAATCCACAGCATACCATACCAACATTGAAAGATGGCGACTTCGTAATTTGGGATAGGTGAGACATAAAACAAAGTTTGCTGTTACTTACTAGTATATGAATCCAAAATACCAAAACTATTTTTATTTTTTTTGTTTAATTTGCGTCCACCAAAATGGCCACAAATACATTTGTTGTTTCATTCCATAATTATCAATTTCTTTTCAGTCATGTGATCACCACATACTTGGTTAACCAATATGGTAAAGACGATGCCCTCTACCCGAAGGAACCAAAAAAACGAGCACTGGTAGACCTGAGGCTACATTTTGATAACACAATACTCTTTGCTGCTGTGAAAGCGGCTATGGTAAGCTTGTCTTGTCATATTTAGAAAGGATACTGACCGAACATGTATGAGCGTTGGACCAAATGCTGCCCAGACATGGGAATACTATCGAACGTTTCTTGGCATCAATTTATACCAAAAAAATGAATTTGAAAAAAGGTCCCAGTGCTAAAAAGTTAAGGTTTAAAGTTCTGATCAGTTGGATACCAAATCGTGACATTCCAATCAGATGGATTCCAAATCGTGACATTCCAATCAGTTGGATACCAAATCGTGACATTCCAATCAGTTGGATACCAAATCGTGAAGGTTTGTCATCGCCAAGATCCCAGAGCCCCCAGACATTACTTGCCTTTTCCTTCACAAAATGTGTTGGAATGTGTAGTGTGAGTATGAACCTTGAACATATTATAGTAAATGCTAGCAAAACTGAAAGGGTATTGGTGATTGTGTGACATTGCGCTTCATAGAGGCCGCACCTGTATAGGCGAACAACTTGACCTCCCGCAACGTTGCAATCCTGCGAAATCATCAAAAAGCCGACCTGACCTCCCGCAACGTTGCTATCCTGCGAAATCTTCAAAAGGCTTATACATACCTGTTAGCTTGGATCGATCGATAATAGCCTAAGAGCTAGTCGCCACTTCGAGTGAGGCCTCATTCACAAGACTAAAAGGACATTGCTGATTGTGTGACATTGCGCTTTATAGAGCGCACCTGTGTAGGCGAACGACCTGACTACTTCCCTCCCGCAACGTTGCAATCCTGCGAAATACTCCAAGGGCACAATGCGATGGGTCCTATGTATAAGGGTCAATGTGCAAATTGACATCTTTTCAATTTGACATATTATTTACATGCTTCAACTGAAGTTTATGAAACTTTGCATAGTTACTATGACACATTATGTTCGTTATTCTAGACAAATGGATTTATTTGTATACACATAAGTTTTTTAAGTTTATGTAGATATGCTTTTATACGTGATTTTTTAATTTTAATTATAATGAAAAAAGTTAGTAAAAAGGCCAAAGTGTCACTTTGGACGATTTACTTGGCATCGACATGCTAATAACAAGAAGGTATTGAACAGATCAAACCATAACTTTTTAACCCTGGGACGTCGATCATATTTTTAAAAACTTGATGAGGTCAGCGTTTCCTATTTGACTACTCTAAGAAGAAAGGCCTCAAACAAACTCAGAGGTCACAGTCTCTTTTAAAGTCCAGACAAAATCTTGGTTGGATCATGTGAACATCATGTAGATTGATGTCTGAAATGGTCTTTTGAAGAAAGAACCAGCCAGATTGGAACGAACCAGCCAGATTGGAAAGAACCAGCCAGATTGGAAAGAACCAGCCAGATTGGAAAGAACCAGCCAGACTGGAAAGAACTAGCCAGATTGAGTGGACCAGTCCAGTCAGTGCACGCATTTGTCAATAACCGTGTAGCTCAACACAGAATTTAAGGAACTCAACGATGCGACGAACAATACTATATGAATCATTATTTTATTTTTGTTTTTAATTTTTATTTTTCTCAGTTAGTTTTTAATCATGGTCTGGCAGTTTGAGTAATTTATGCGGCTTACCCTTGCCTTTTCTTTGGTATTGTTACTCGAATAGTTGAGTTTTGAATTCTTGTCATTGCAAGAAAACCAAAATACAGGATGCAAAAAATAATAAAAATAATTAATTGGAGCAGTTCAATCCCAAGCCTTTTTGTCCTCAAAGTAAACGTACTTTGCCTTGTTTGTGAAGAAACAACAGATCAAACCATAACTTTAACCCTGGGACCGACTTTTTTAATTTTTATTCATGCCAAGAAACATTTGAAAGTACTCCTATGTCTGGGCAACATTTGGTCCAAACCCAGGCAATGTCCTTTTTACTAACTTACTTTTCCTTGTTTGTGTGTGTTTTGTCTACTTTAAATGATTAATCCGTTTTCTAGTACTTTGCCTGAAATCCAAATAAATCTAAATTGGTATAATTATTAACTTCGGAGACAGTGCAATAATATGCCAGTCGGAAGAAGGAACTCCTTGACCGAATAAGATTGTATAATCGTATTTCAACTAATTTATATTAAACTAGGTGGTGCTTAATGTCTGATGAATTGATGATGGAGCCGAAAACATTAAAAGCTACTTGTATAGTGTACCTAGCCTTATAATAATTCTTTTAATCATTAATTTTCAGATCCCCATCCTGTATCAGGGCGAGAAAACATTTAGACAAGAGAACTTGGACAAAATAAAAGCAGGATATGAATTACTTGAAAAGTTCTTCACTGGACCCTGGTTGGTGGGGGATACTATCACACTAGCTGATATTTGCTGCGTTGCTAATATCAGCTCTTTAAATGAGATTTTACCAATTGATAACGCTTTGTAAGTAGCAAATTTTCTAAATGCCCCCAAGTTTTTTAGAACACTATAAATGTTGTTGCTTTTCTGTATCTGTATTTTGGTACGGAATACAGGAATGTGATTTCGATCAGTTGCACTGGAAATCAGGAAACGGTAGGAACGACTTTGCCCTCATGCAGTGGACAAGTCACTCATTCAGTCCTAAGCATTCGTTCTCAAGCGCTTAAGATTTCGCATACCGGAAGCGCTTGAGAACGAATGCTTGGGAATGGCTTCTCAACAGAGCTTAACGACGAAACATAGTTTAATCACGCCCTGTTCGAAGTGCATGGCCTTTTTAACGAAACAGAGTTTAGTCACGCCCTGTTCGAACTGCATGGCTTTTTTAATAAATCTGCCTTCAAAGGGCGTCTCAAACAGAAAATAGATAGTCCCATGTGAGTTAAAAGATGTGGAACACCGCAACTATCCCCCACAATAGTTGCGACCATGCTCCAATAATCGAGGAAGAGGAGCTGGAACGTTATTTTAATGAATATTTCTTGATCGGAGGACTATTTGGGCAAATAATACTAGTATAGGTTTAATTAAAATACTAAAAAATCTTCCTGTCTTTATTGCTGACCACTTCACATTGTTTGGAACATGTGCATCGATTTTATTAAATTCATCCAAAATTTATGAAAAAATCCTCCAGAATCCTCAAGTATACAGGCTACGTACACAATTTACAGGTATTAACTCAAAAACAATGTTTACTAGCTTATCATATCATCGCGTTACTTGGGGTTGATGCAACACGTTTTCTTCTTTCATACAGTCCTGTACCCCGTCACGCTATTACTGACTCCCTTTTCTTTCATATCACTCTCTTCACACAGTCTATCCATATTATTTTGCTTGCGCTTGACCACTATCTCACCTGATGGTAAGCGATGATGTGGTCGACGGTGAAGCACGCTTGCCTAGAAAAAACCTATTTTGGCCTTCCTATCCCTCTCCACCTTCATCTCTGCATAATTTATATTCATAACTCTTTTCGTAAAATGCGTTTCATCCCCCCTAAAGAAACCGTTTGGCCTGGTATGGTCATGTGACTATACCAGGTAGGTATGGTGTATGGTTACTTTTCAACTTTTCTGTCACTGGCACCACTTTCAACCTTCCTCTAATATACTCATTTCTCACTTGATCCATTCTCGTCATGCCACACATCCATCTCAACATTCTCATCTCTGCTACATGCAATCTCTTTTCATCCATCTTTTTTACAGCCCAACATTTTGATCCATACAGTATGACAGGTCTAATCACGGCTTTGTAGATTTCCTCTTTAACATAAGGGGCATTCGTGGGTTGCAAGTTGTTCCATTTTTTACTAAGTTGTAATTGCCTTTAAAATATACATAATTATCATTATTTAAAATATTTTCTAGGTACCCCAAATTGACCACGTGGTTTCAGCGTTGTTCAAAACAAGAGTTCTACATTAAAGGCAACGTACCCGGCCTGCAGACTTTCCAAGAATTATTGAAAACTTCATTATTATCATAAAAAGCCCACTGGCTGATTTTGAAGTTATTTCAAATATAATAAAAGTTCACGGTTAAAATCTGTTTTTTTTAATATTATTTATTAATAACGTCATTACCGCCGATGGTCTGATTAAGCCAAAAGCCTTGACTACCATCTCTTGAAGTTATCGTTGAAGCGTTAAAAAAGGCCTGGTTCAGTAGGCATTTTTGGTAATAAGTCATTTTTAGCAAGCACCGGATCGTCGAAGACTTTGTAAAAATATCCACGTGTTTGTTGAATCTAAGTCAGCGCTTCGTGATGTCCTTTTTGTCAGTTAAACAGATTATTTCGCTTCAGAGCAAACCATCCAAATCCAAAAGCATGGCGTAATCTAAACAAAAACCGCAAAAAAAAACGCGCACATAAAATATGAGCCAAGCGCTTCTGCCAGCTGAGCTACAACACCTGGTCCTCCGCTAAACTCCACATAACTCCACATCACCAGTCACCTCTCGTCGGACCGCCAATAAGAACTTTCATCTAACTTATTTGAAACTCATCATCGATAAATTAACGCTAGAACAGTAAAACAACTTTTTTGCACTTACATCACAAGCAGATTTCTCAACTGCTAGACAATAACGAACGACCACTAGTTAGAGTGCAAAATTAATTAAGTTTCTTGCAGCGCTATTCCATTTCTTTTAAAGAAACTTTTAATCTTTACCAGGGAGATCACTTTACTATGAGCTCTAATTGCAAGCGTTGCAATTATTTCAAAGAAAGTTTTTTCAAGTGTATTTTTATATATGCCTTTTATTTGTAAGAGATAGGTGTAAATTTGTACATACTTCAACAATAAACAAAAGTAAACTATACTATCTTATACTTAACCTAACTACTTACATTATATACAAAAGAAAGATTAATTAATTAATTATTAAAAAAAAAAAAAAAATTGGCTACTAGTATACTAGTAGAAAACGCGCATTAAACAATATCTTCTTGATATCGAATATCCAGAGCAATACTACTACTAGACAATTACAGTTAAAAGGGTAACTACAATTTCACCAAGCAAACCCCTAAAACAGACCCCGAAGTCTGCTTAGTACTAAGAAGATTTTCATTTAGCAGCCTATAATCACTATAAAATTGTAATTTGCTTCCTGGAGGTACTTTATTTATAGGTCATATTTTGATAAATTATGGCAAACAACATAGCGGGCCAAGTAATTTGAATATTTAAACAGAGTGAAGTAGACATTGGAAGAAATTAGCCAAGTCCGAACCTCTATGAGCTTGCACCGCCAACTTGCTCGTCGTTGCTGTTACTACGGACGGTTATTCCAGTCTTATTAGGATAGCTAAAGATAAGGAGATTAAATTTCATTGAGATTTGAAAATTCAGTTCCAAAAAGTTCACCATTTGCATCGTTATCTGATGCACTATACGTATATGTCGGGTTTAGTCAATAGTATGGACGTCAATACAAATCGCAAGCACGCCATCTGGCGGCAAAGCAAGAACAACTACGTATTGGTGCGCTTCCTCTAACCACTTGCGTGGTGGGGATAGTACAATAAGGCAGTCGAGTACTGTCAGCCTTAGAGCTAACACGTCGTAGAATCAGTGTCGATCCGTAATATTTGTAAGCAAGATTGTAACTGTGAATATTTAAATAAACCCAGTGTATCGAATAATTTATGTGATTTCATTTGCACGATTGTACCCACCGACCTCTTAGCCTAAGGGAATAGACACGATGTCTTAGCCTAAGGGAATAGATCCTGACTTCCCGATGGTTTATATCTATCGGCCAGCCTTGATGCGACATATATCAACTTCTTATCTTATGTAACTGCTAGAACAGCATACCGTTTAATTTGTAAATATTCCCACCACACTATTCTTTAGTTAAATTAATTTTAAACCCCTATATACCAAGTAACACCATAGAAACAAGTATAATCAAATCTAAATAATTGTTTAAACTTGTTACTGAGAACACATCAGTTATACATGTAGTGTTTATACAGTATACGAAATGTGTGGATCTTGCCCGTAGGCCTGTTTACGCAACCAGAATAGCAGGAATGATATCATTTAGGACTCCATAAAAAGCTCGAAGCGCAATCCTATTTTAAAATATTTATTTATACAACATCTCCAACTTTAATGTGCGTGTGAACTGAGAGACCACACTGGTATCGGAAAATAAATCGTAGTTAGCATTTAGTAGTATACTTATAACAATTGTAGAACAAATCTTTGAATTTGTACACAAATATTAGGTCATCACAAATGAAAATGGCGTTTTGTAAGGGAGGAACATAAACTCGTTTTTTTTTAAATAATATATTTATTTAATCAAAGTATATACCATTGCTATCTATGCACTTTTGCCATCTCATAGGTAGTTCATTGATCCCTTTACAAAAAATACCATTCCGACGGGAATCAATAAAATCTTTCAAGGCGCAAGGCGCTTTGGACTGCCCCATCCGAGTTGAATTTTTTCCCTTGCAAGAAGTTATCCAAATTTCGAAACAAAATGTAATCTGTTGGAGCAAGGTCCGGAGAGTACGATGGATGTCTTAGACATTTCAATTGAAGCTCCTTTAATTTGGTAGCCGTCTGTTGTGCAGTGTGTGGTCTAGCGTTGTCCTGAAGCAGCAGTGGCCTAGAGCGATTGACCAGCCTCGGCTGTTTAGCAGCTAGCTTTTCCATCATGGTTTGCAGTTGCTGACAATAGACATCCGCTGTAATCGTCTGGCTAGATTTAAGAAAGCTGTAGTGAACGACACCAGCACTAGTCCACCAAACGCTCACAAGGAATATTTTTTTGAGTGAATTTTCGCTTGGGGTAGGATTTGGCTGGATCGCCAGGGTTCAGCCATTGCAATGAGCGTTTCCGATTATTCTGCAGGATCCACTTTTCATCACAGGTAATGATGACCCTTCATTATTGTGCCGGTTGAGTAATGTAACGACACAGCAGTTGACTGTCGGTTTGCTGCACTCTCTCTATATCTAGCCAACAGGCTGCTCGTGTAAAATGACGTACAGAAAGAGCGTTATTTTGACTGAAAGTGAACATCGTGCAAACCTACGACCCAGCATGTTCGCTCTTACCGGCAACGCCCTCCGCTCCCGTTCAATGTCGTCATCATCTTTGAGATTGGGGGTTAATATATGACCTAGATATTTAAACTCTAACTTATGGACTCTTTTTAAAGGCCTTTAAAACGCCTTTAAAAAGTTTTACTGTAGTAAAACAGGTGGCACCTTATTAGGGCTTTTACTCCCAGCCTCAAAGACCATGATCTCCGACTTCTTGATGTTATATGCCAGGCCATGTAACCTAGCATACGCCTCACACTGCGCAACCAGTTTCAATTAATTTAGTCTCAATAAAAATTAATTTAGTAATTCGTAAGTACTGGACCATTTTTCGTATTTGCCCTTTTTATTTTTGGTCATTTTTCAAGTATGACATTATTATTTTAGGTAATTTTTTGTATTTGACATTTTTATTTTTGGTAATTTTTCGTATTGGACATTTTATTTTTGTAAATTTTTCGTATAGGCCTTTTTTATTTTAGGACATTTTTCGTATTGGACATTTTTATTTTTGGACATTTTTCGTATTGGACATTTAATATTTATGACATTATTATTGAAAATTTGAAGTTCATAGGTCAATCAATGGGAATTTAAAAAAGACCTCGGCACAAAGTTTTGTAAAAAAAGGTAATTTTGGTGGTTTGTCATTCCTTTGTTTCCCAAAATTAAAAAAATACAGTATTTATCTACTCAACGAGCTCTAAACAACGATACCCACTCGATGAAGTAAGTTTATTCTTTTCTCCCGGCTCCCTTTTGCTGTGTGGGTCCCCTTAAATTTTTGGCTTTGGGTCAAGAAAATGCTTATACTGTGAAAATTTGAAGAAGAAGAAGCTTCAACCGTTGGCTGTAAAACCTGTGTGACAGACGACACACGGACACATGAGTGACAGCAATAGGGCTCCGTTTGGACGCTTCGAGTACGCAACCATAAAAAAGATAGCAAACAATGCATTTATCAAATCAAAAGAACCGCCCAAATTCTTCACTCTCAATGTATACTCATTCGTAACATGTGTTCTTAGGCGAAACAATTGTAAACATCTTGTAACTACCTCATTAATATTAATTCATTCCAGCTCATGTCTTATTCATCGAGCGGCATCCACTTTATCTTTGAAGAGTTTGCTTACTTGTTTCACTTTGAATACAACTCAGTTTAAACTAAACTAGGTTTGAGAAGTGATAGCCTAGTTAAAGGAAACTTAACTGATGCCATTAAAACTATTTTGCCGATTAATTTATTATTATGCGTTAATTTATTTTGATGTCGGTGACAGAATTAAAAATAACATAACTTGATGAAATCGATATACTTACCGTTGAGTTACAAACATAAGTAAGTTAAAAGGTTTTAGTGCAAAAGAAGTATTAAACCTCTTTATCTTATCTTTCTAATGTTAATTGTTGTTATATAGTTTTTTTATTATTAGATTTTATTAATTAATATTTTTTTAAAGGGTGTTTATGTCTAGGAACTTTGAAGAATCTTTTATTCTATGATTGACAACAAAAAAGAGAATGTATTTAAAAGATAAATGTCGAAAAGTTGTTGCAACGAAACCAGTCCAAATGTGTAGTCTTAAAACACTACCAACCTCTGAAATCTGTCAACTAATGGTGTTGCTTGTATTTCAATTATTGTTATACTTACGTCTAACAAATTTGGTGGTAAACCCGGAAAAAGGATAAAATCCTGCAGATTTTGAAAATGATTAATAAGTAAGTTGCATCGTTATAATATTCAGCTGCATCTGATTAGACTAGAAGCCGACCATAACATACATGGGAAAATTGCCTGATGGATAGATTTTTGTTTATGCCTGTAGGGAAGACAGTGTATTTGTAAGGGATGGCCATTATTGGATGGGTTTTTTTTCGAGCGAGGAGAAAACAAATAAATAAACATCTTTCTCTATATGCACGGTTAATACGAGTAAGTAACTAATCTCATTAAGTAATGGAGAATAACGTAAAGGACATTTGAACAGGCACGCAGTTTGCAAACTACACAAACAATCGGTAATTATCACTGTATTTTTCTCAAATTTTATCACTAATCCACCACTGATCAATCTCGTTTTTTTCCTCGATCCTGTTCCATCTTCACTAGTTCGCGCCTTAAACTAATACCTGGTATCATTTCAAGTTGACATCTGTCAGACTTGTTCAATTACTGAAACCAAATCTTTCATCAGAACGAAATCTTTAGAAGTGCTAACACGCCTTAATAAAAACTTGCAAAACTATTTACTCCCTAGATACCAGATGTGGTCGGCACTATAATAAATGTGACACGATCTACATAGCCATATCGTGCATGGGCAAGTACGTGCGTCATATCAGTCCCATGCTGAAGTCCATGATGCAGCATCGTATCTATACACTTACATTTTAATAGACATTTCATAGAGCAATTAACAAGCTGTTGGGTACTTGAGATTTGTTTTCCAGTGATTTGATGCTTAAACACCAATAAGAAGTTAGATACATAATGAAGAACATTTGAATAACTTACACTGAAACAAGCCCAGCATACATATCCCTAATAGCCTATGCCGAGTTAAAATTGGTATGGCGGCGATCTTGTAAGCCGCCATTTTGAATGTTTTTCTCCATGAACCTTTTCAATTGATATCCATATCATGTGATGCATAAAATAATGTAGTATGCCCACTATCTTTGGGAGTCCGCCATATTGGATTTAGAGTAACATTCCTATTTCTCTCAGCAAACCTTTTCATTTGATATGGGTATCATCACATCACATCATCACATCATCAGCCTATTAATGTTCCCACTGCTGGGACACAGGCCTCCTCTCTATGAGAGGGAATGGGCCGCAATCCACCACGCGGGCCCAGTGCGGGTTGGTGGATGTCACATTTCTTCGAATTTTTGGTTCTAGGAGATGCCGGTTTCCTCACAATGTTTTCCTTCACCGTTTTGAGAGCAGTGGTGAAGAAATAATTTACACAAAGTAAAGCGCCTGCCTGGGCTCGAACCCACGACCTACAACTTGTAAGACGCGGCCGATACCACTGGGCCACCACAGCTCTATATTGGGTATCATGGGAGTGCATAAAATAACTAATCCACTATCTTAGCAGTCCGCCATATTAGATTTGGAACGACGTCAATTATCTAACCATGCATTGTCATCCAAACTTAACATGCATGCAAAACTTCAGCTCAATCGGTTGAGTAAACTTTAAAATTCAATTATAACTGACTAACAAAGCAAGTAGAATAAAAATTTGTTAAAACATAGAAAATAGTAGGCAGCAATAAAAAACTTTGTAAAAGTAGATGATCAAAAAGTTTTCAATATATGCCCACTTTTAAAAAAAAAGACGATCAAAAAGTTTTCTTTATTAGCCCACTTTTGTTTAGACCAGAAGAAAACCTCAACGCGGCAGACAGAGGCATATTATGTTGAAAGTCTGGGTCCCACGTTCTGAAGCGATCTTATTGTGATGTTAACATAACCGTTTAATTAATTCATCGTATAAGTTATGTTTGCATCGCCTTCTTTAATATTTATCCAGGCAAAAATTTGGTAGGAATTGAGCCCTCGGAAATATGAGTTGAACTCAAACCTGGCTTTCATTTAGCATCGCTGTGTACAGACGGCCTAAATGCGACGAATTTTTTTCAGTCAAAAGCTTAATTTGAATAGGAGTGAATGTGAGACTCGTTAGCGGTGAGCACGAGCGCGCCGTCCGGTCCCGGTCCCACAGCGAGCGGACTAGATTCTAAATTAGGTTGTTTATTTCCTTGTTAATTGAAGTTCTTGTGTAGTTTAGTTTTAATTTAACCAGTAAATAAATATTGATTAATTCAATATTTATTTAGGTAGTTCTAGATAGTGAATGATGTGCATGCCTGTAACTGATCTATTCGCACAGGACCATTATGTAAATGTTTACTTTGTAATATAATTGGCAATAATTGCTGGCGTGCCTTATTTAAATCACTTCTTCAAAGATAATTATGAACAGAAAAAAGAAAGACTTTGAAGTAATTTCAGAAAACCAAAATCAGAAAATCAAAATACAAGTGTTATTTTTATTGTGCATGAGATTGTTGTTTGTGTGTGCATGAGATTATTGTTTGTGTGTGCTCAAAGGTGGAGCTGATGACGAAGAAAAGTCCTCCTGTACACGGGACTATGTGTAGTAGCGAATGATGGAAGGTTTAACAAGTACTTAGCACAGTGACCAGTGAAGCAATAAAAGAAAGTGGTCGATATTTCTGCGGACGCGCATTAACAAGACAAGGGTTATTTTTGTCCTGCCATCCAGGTTTTTTCTTTTTCTATGAATTCACATTGATAATTCTATAGTTTGTTTCTTTTTATTTTTTTTATTTTTCAATATAGGCTCGCGCTTGACCACTATCTCACCTGATGGTAAGCGATGATGTCGTCGACGGTGGAGCATGCTTGGCTAGAAGTAACCTATTCACACTTGACTTAAAGACCCCTAGATTGTAGCTATCGGGAAACACAGACTCCGGCAGGGAATTCCACTCCTTAGCTGTACGCATAATAAAAGTATTCTCAAAAAGTTTGGTGCGTATGGGTGGGATGTCTACCATGTACCTATGGCGCTTCGCCATACGTCTGGTAGTCCAATGATGAAACGGGCTGGGTGGAATTAGATCATGCAATTCCATCGCACACTCCCCGAAATGTAACCGATAAAAAACCGACAAGCTGGCAACTCGGCGACGATGTTCAAGGCTCTGGAGCTTTGACTTAACCAGTGCTTCATCGCCGATGAGCCTCTTGGCTCGCCTTTCCATCGACTCTAGTGCATCAAGCTGGTATTTGGCAGATCCGTCCCAGAGATGAGAACAGTACTCCATGCATGACCGAACTTGCGCTTGGTACAAGCTGAGCAGCTGTTTTGGCGTGAAGTACCTCCTCACCTTTGCAAGGATTCCCAGCTTTTTGGCAGCCAGCTGAGCCTTTGCCTCAATGTATGGGCCAAAATTGAGAGTCGATGTCAACGTAACGCTAAGAAGCTCAAGATGGTCAGTTATTGGCACGGTCGCATCTAGGAAAGTTGGAGCTGAGTAGAATTGGCTCTTTTTAGCGGAAAAAAGAAATTGAATTATTATTGAATAAATAATAATTTTTATTATTGAATTGTATTATGTTGTTGCTTCTTTTATTGCTATCAAAACTTTTTCTGGAAGTTAATTTTGAACATATTTTAAGTTGAGATAAATTTAATTGAAAACAAAACATAAACAAGTGTAGGTTTGTTGAGCATGTGTTGGAGCTCAGTTACAGGACCGGATCAGAAATGATAATGCATACCCCTTCCCTCCCTAAAGGATCCAGTTTTTTTATCCGTACCTTAATGCGTATTTTCATCAATTGCTAGCACCAAAAATCAAGAACAATTGATAAATAAACGCGTTTTTATCGAAACGTACGTTTAACCAATGGTTTTAAATTTCAGTAAAACGCGTTTAATCGTCTATTGTTTAGTCTAAAAAAGGGTCATCTAATATTATTTCTCTACCTTGACCATTTGTGAGACTAACAACTGAAGAAAATGGTGGTTAACCGACATTTGCAACCATTGGTTAGAAAATTTAACCGTTGTTTCAGTTAACTACGGATCAAAAAACTGGGCCTAGTAGTAGTTTATTCCCTTGTTATCCGAGCTTCTTTTTGCAGTTTGGTTTCTGAACAGTCGTCAACTAGATAATAAAAAGAAATGTGATGGCACGAACCCATCAATAATTCTAAAAGAGAGCATCACATTACGGCTGACTGGCAAGACCATAATTATCATAAAGTGATAATTTATGTAGGAATAACTTAAAATCCGTGACCTATTATTAAAATTTGGCAATTTGTCTTCGACGATCATCTGTCGAGGAGCTGCTTCGGTCAAAGGCTTGAAAATACTGCCTTGTCGGCTCTCATTGTGATGAGGTTACCGGTTCTCTAGGGGACACTAGCGGAGCCAGGCACGGGTATCTTCAACCCCGTTCCTGACTTCGGTGGATCCCTACTTTTAATGATCTTTTTTTATAAATTCACTGTGTATACATAAACAAAAAAAAACTACATATTACAAAAAAAAAAAACAATTGTAAGATACTAAAAAGTTTCGCGACGCTTTCAGTGCAACCTCCTAACACATATACCGAAACCGGTTCTGATTCATGCTGGTTCATGTTCCCTTAATGAAATCAAGGAAATTAAATGTCTGTGCAGCTGCAAAGTTCGTTAACTTAGCAAGACCTGCATGTCTACTTACGATTTCTGGCGATGACAAAGTTATTCAAGATATAAGAGACTGCTAGATTTCAACCGATTAAGTGAATAGGAGTAAATCCTATTCACTTAATCGGTTTTTTTCTTTCAGTGAGATATATCAAGATTTAAGAAAGTAAATCTTTAGTATGTTGAGAATTAAATTTCTTTAAGAACTTAAAGAAATTTCGACAAGAATAAGAAGTCAATAGTGTTATATTAAACCTGATAAATTCGTCATCATCATCCTTTTAATGTGCCCACTGCTGGGACACAGGCCTCCTCTTTATGAAGAGATAATGAGCCGTTATTCACCACACGAGCCCAGTGCGGGTTGGTGGATGTCATTTGTCTTCGGGTTCTAGGGCATGCCGCTTTCCTCACGGTGTTTTCTTTCACAGTTTTGAGATTAGTGGTAATGAAATAATTTACACAAAGTAAAGCGCCTTCTTGGGTTCGAACCCACGACCTGCGACATATAAGTCGGGGTCGTTACCACTAGGCCACCACTGCTCTTGAATCTTGTAGGATGAGACCTATCAATTGCAATTATCCATTAAATAATTAATTAGTTAAAACTTAAAAAGGCGCATGATAAACCAAAGTAACGAATATCATTAAATGATTTATTATAAACTAAATAAATTATCAATTCGACATTTAATGGCGCAATAATTAGAGTACAAATAAATGAGCCAGGTGATAAACTAATTATAGCGCAAGAGACTTGCATCATTGGAAACGGTTGTCAAAGCGTTGATCTCACGAGCATCCGAACAGTTTGAAGTCGCAGGCCGTCTAAAATTTGGTTTGGATTAAGACACAAGACCACAGTAAAATAGTAACATAAAATTATGATTGGTGCTCAAATGAAATAACCCACACAATGAACACCACATATATTATATGTGGTGTTCATAATTTTGATTTTGAAACTGATGCGAGCAATGCTATTTTATAATTTTATTCTTTCTTACGTTCAAATTATAAAGTGCTTTTATCATTTCACAAATATTCAATCGAAAAAAATCAAAATCAAGAGCAAAGATGGAAATAGAATTATCGGACTATGTTCAGCACTCACTTTCCTTCCCTAAAACAGAACGGTGAAGGCTTCTGTCACACGTTTCATGCCCTAAATTCATCATTATACAATACACAATAACTCATTTGACTATGCACTATTAGTGACCTTTTACTGACGTACCTCATCATAGAAGGCAGAACCATTAATAAAAACTATTTGTATAAAATAGGCATACACCCCCTTAATTGTGGACGTAGGACGACCAAGTGGTGTTGCTGATAAATGCCTATAGCAGGTTAGCTCAGAGCACTTTTCGTAGTACTTGTGTAAAAATTAGTATTTTATCAGGCTAGGGTTCGGAAGCGGCGAAGGAAAATACTCATAATCTATTACCAGCAAAGTCGAGAAAATTATATGTTAAATGCTATCACGACTTTATGCCATGGAAAATGCAAAAAATGGTACCTATTTAGTAGGATCAATCCCAAAGTGTAGATAAAGTAGTGTATGAAACTGCACATAACTAGGTATTAAAACATTCGTGTGATACTTATTAAAATCTCGCCTACGGCTCGGTGTTAAAACACACACTCATGTTTTAATACCTCTTATTATGCCACAGTTTCATAAACTACTATTTTGTACCCGACGAGTCATTATTTTCACTTGTAATGAGATGTAAGTGTACCCCCAACATACTTCTTTCTTTTCTTATTCTCATTCAAATTAAATTATTATTTTTTTTATTAATTTTTCAGGTCAATATTGTGAAAAAGAAGTTTTGCTTATTAAATTTACGAAAAAATATTTTAAGTCAAATATTTTTGACCTAATTCCCGATTATGGATTAATTAATGCATGTGAATGTGGAAGTATTATTTTGTGCCAAAAATTTACAGTTTGCGGCAATTATAATGTGTTTGCCCACAAGCGCCCCGAACAGCTATAGATAAGCGATGTGTTTTGCAAAAAAAATATAGGGAACTGTGGACATTATAACTACACCTGTGCATGACACTTTAACATCACTATAAAGGACACTATAACATCACTATAAAGGACATTATAACAACAATATGCAGGACATTATAACAACAATATGCAGGACATTATAACAACAATATGCAGGACATTATAACAACAATATGCAGAACATTATAACAACAATATGCAGGACATTATAACAACAATATGTAGGACATTATAACAACAACGGCTTTTGAAATATATATTATAAATATATATTTTTCTTTATTTTGCATTACTTCTCTGTAATGTAAGCATTTATCTTTGAGTGCAAAACTTCAGTTCAATTGACCCAAAAATAAATGGTTAAATGAACTTGTGTCAAATGTTGCTTTGAGAATACATATCCATTAATTTAGAAGATATTAATTTAAGATTAATATCTTAATCTATAATATTCGTTGTAATAAACCCTAGAATTCAATTTATAGATATTTATGTTCGATAATCTTATACATTATGTTAATTTTCGTATTTATAAAAGGTGATGATCGTAATAAAAAATAAGTGTGCACAACTGTTTCTTGCACCATGGGCATTTCATAAATGGACCCTTATTGCTGGCACAGTTTTCCTCTGTCAATTGATGAAATGCAAAATCGACTGCATTTTCAAATGTTTTTGTATCTTAGTGACGATAATTGATTATGTGTTAGCGATAGCCAGTTGAATTATCTCATTTATGAAATGGAGTTTCATATTGTAACTATGTCGTAAAACAAAATTTTCTCACAATACTTTCCACAATCTGTAATCAAAAACATCATCCTTTTGGTATAATCTTCCGTATTATTATTAGTAAGCCTGGCTGAAGAGAGAAGAGCGCATCTCCTACAGACTCACTCAGGTACTCACCGGGCACGGTTGCTTCGGTGAGTACCTGAATAGGATTGGGTGAAAGGCCACGGCAAATTGCCATCATTGTGAAGGCGACCTTGATTCTGCGCAGCTCGCGCTCGAGGAATTCTCAGCGTGGACCTCTGAGCGGCAGGTCTTGGTCGCCAGGATCGGGCGAGACCTGTCTCTGCCAGCAGCTGTGAGGGCCATGCTGGCAGAGACAGAAAATTGTGGCTTCCTTCTGTGAGACTGTGATGGCCCAGAAGGAGGCCCCCGAGCGGGACCGTGAGAGGACCGATCCCGCTCGAAGAAGAAGGCGTCGGGGAGGCAACCGCCTAGATGCCTAAAACGTCGAAACCCCGCCTGCGTCACAAACAGGTGGGACTTCGGGGTCGCGGGTGGTCAGTTTGGGAACTCTGTCCACCCACCGAGTGACTTCAGGACGGACGGCAGCACAGTGATCACGTGCTGCCGAGCACAGCGATGCTCAGAGGAGGCGATTCTTTCAGCCTCCCCAGGGATGTGCCCTAACAGGCGTAGCACAGAGGGGGTTCCGGGGTGGTCTTTTAAGAGGTGACGGGACCCCTTCCAGGTGCTGATGGTGATGATCACCGGAGTGGTTTTAGTGAGGTAAAAATCCCACACTCTTGATCTTTTCCCCAAAAGTCCAGGTGCCTTTTGAAGGTTTCTCCCCGTAAACAAAAAAAAAAAGGTGCCAAAGTTTCTGTGCTATGCTCAGTCCATGAACCTTAAATACTACTCCAAGCGTACTGCTTGTTTATCAGCTTTTGGAAGGATCACATTGAACCGTATTGCAAAATTGTGGTGTAAATAGACTCATATTTTTAATAATCTATGTTTACATATATTGCAAGAAATTATAAAAACATTGTAAAGATTTAAAGTACCTATATTATTAGTGGTAGTTATAAGTGTGAAAAAAGTGTGAAATTAGTGCCGAAATTATATCTCTGAAATATAGAAAACGGAAACAAAAAAAAAAAAACAGTCATCACAATTATTGACATCTACATACAACAGACAAGTAAGTGTCAACACTGTCATTGTCAACGTAAATAGTACCAACTTGAGCTCCGAACTCTGTCTACGGAAGTCATAGATAAGGTATAAGTTGCGTTCGGAAATACAAAGTTACGTTCCGTTTTACCTACAACTTGCTTGCACGATGGATCACCTCCAAACGTTCTTAGAACAGATGAAAATCGAAATGGAAAAACAAACCAAAGATATTTTATCGCAAATGGATGAAAAATTTACACCTATAACACAGACTATCACGGATTTAAAATCAGAAAACCAAAATTTGCGAGAAAAAATAAATAAAATCGAAGTTAGCAATAGACGAAATAATATCATTATCTATGGTCTTAAAGAAAGTGAAAATAATATGTCATCCTTCGATCTCTTGGTAAAAGTGACAGAAAAAATCAAAAACGATCTCAATATTTCGTTGGAAAAAAGGGATATTGATGTTATCTATCGAATTGGTAAAAAGGACGACAAAAACGAGAGGGCAAGACCAATACTAATTACATTTGTAAACAACTGGATGAAAAACAAAGTCATGATAAATAAGAAGAAACTCAAAGGCGCATATGTCTCTGAGGACTACACAAGAGAAGTAATGGAGAAAAGAAGGGAGCTATTACCAAAACTCAAAGAAGAAAGAAACAAAGGCAATTTTGCAGTTCTGAAACACGACAAACTTATAATTAAAGAAGGAAACACTGCTACGGAAAAAAGGAAACGAAACGAGTCCATTTCGCCTGAAACTTCAAGCCAGCCTCGAAAGCAGTTTGTGGCTTCTAAAATCAACAGGATCAATGCATTCGACGTAATGAGAGTCCGAAGCAACTCGTTAACAGCCAAAATGCCAGTATCAGAGAACCATAACTAGGATGAGGTCATCAGCCCCCGGAACACAACAATAAGTAAGCTAGTAGAACCATCAATTAATAAAATCAATACATTTCCCAAGCCGACTGGTCATCGTGGGGAATTAGACCACCACCCTCCATCTATAAACAACAGATCAAGTTACAAATTAAAATACACACATGAACAATGTTTAAAAATTTGCACTTACAACGTGAGGTCCCTATCGTCAAGAGAAAGATATTTGGAATTAACTTATGCACTTGAAAGTATAAATTGTGACATATTGGGGCTTTCGGAGGTAAGAAGAATGGGCTGTTTCATAGAAGAGTACCCAGACTATATTTTCTGCTACATTGGTCAAACAAGAGGCTTATATGGGGTAGGATTCCTAATAAAAAAGGTACTTAAAGATAAAATAAAAAACTTCACTGGTATTTCAGAAAGAGTAGCATTATTACAGCTGAATCTTGTTGAGCTGAATATCTCAATAATCCAGGCATACGCTCCAACGGAAAAAGCCAGTGAATCAGAAATGCAGGAATTTTATAACAATCTCAAGGAAGCACATGCACTAGCCGATGATAAAATAATAGTATTGGGAGACTTCAATGCGAAAATTGGGCAACCCAGAAAAGAAGAAAATCTCATCATGGGGAAGCATGGGATTGGAAAGCGAAATGAAAGAGGAGAGCGCCTGATAGATTATGCATATGAATACAGACTATCCATAATTAATACCTACTTCAAAAAAAGACTTAATAGAAAGTGGACATGGATATCACCGGACAACAATATTAAAAATGAAATAGATTTTATAATGACAAACACCCCTAAACTAGTATTGAACTATGAAGTATTAAACATGGTAAAGTATCCATCGGACCACAGACTACTGCGAGTCACACTCTCTCTAAGCATTCCAAAAAAGAGCAGAAAACATTTTAAAACCCCACCTAAAATTCCAGAAACACAAGATGAAATAAACCATTACCAACTTTGTCTTATGAACCGCATTGAAGACCGATCTAAAGGAATCACAAGCCCTCAGAGCTACTATGACACTCTGGAAGAAGCTATAATTTACAGTCTAACAAACAAAAAAGAGCATAGTATGAATAAAGAGCACAAAATATTTAGTAAAGAAACTATAGCACTGATAAAGAAGCGTACCGAATTAATATTGCAAAAGAATAATAACAAAGACAAAAAGGAAAGATTAAGCAAAATATACAAAGAAACAAATAAATCTATCAAGAAAGACTACAGGAATCACCGAGAAAATATAATAACGAAACATCTGAACAAATCTAGAAGTACAAAGAAAGCATTCAAAGAGCTAAGCCTATGCAAAACCTGGATACACAAATTAGAAAGCAAATCCAAAGAAACAAAAACAAGGCAAGATGTTATAATACAAGCTACAAATTTCTACCAAGAACTGTACAAAAAAAGGGAAGAAGACTGTGAGTCAGATGGTGAAATGGATAATAATACTACCTGCAGTGAAATAATTAAGCCAATAGATGAAAGAGACATATACGAACATATAAAACAGCTAAAATCAGATAGGAGTCCAGGTTCTGATGGCATAACAAACGAAGCCTTAAAAGTAGGGGCACCTATCCTAATCAACCACTTCTCAAAATTGTTCAACATGATACTTGACACGGGGACTATCCCAACACAATGGTGCTCATCGGACATAATCTTACTGTACAAAAAAGGCAACCCATTAGACATTGGGAACTATAGACCAATCAGCTTAATGGCAAACATCTACAAACTCTTTGCATCAATCATTCTGAAACGGATAAGCGAGGCAATTGATAAGGCACAACCAGTCGAACAAGCTGGCTTTCGCTCAAGATTCAGCACAACAGATCACATACAAGCACTGGACCAGGTTATGGAAAAATACAAAGAATACAACAGGCCTCTCTATCTGGCATTCATTGATTACACAAAAGCTTTCGACAGTATTAGCCACAATGCTATCTGGAACACCCTAAAAATGCTCAATGTGGATGTAAAATACATTAACATAATAAAGAATATATACACTAACAGCATAAGCCGGGTTAAACTCGAAACTAGAGGAAAAGAAATAAGAATAGAAAGAGGAGTCAGACAGGGCGACCCATTATCCCCAAAACTGTTTATTGCTGTGCTGGAAAACATTCCAAAAGTTACATTGGCAAAACAAAGGAATACTGATTAATGGACGTTGGTTAAATCATCTCAGATTCGCAGACGACATTGTAGTGCTAGCCGAAACTGCAAAGGAACTGGATGGAATGATAAATTCTCTAGACCAAGTAAGCTGCAAAGTAGGCTTAGAGATGAATACAACTAAAACCAAAATAATGACAAATAGCCTAAAATTACCAATTACAGCTGGAGGAAAAGAAATAGAATATGTCAACAACTACATATATCTTGGCAAACAACTATCATTCAGCAAACAAAGTAATGAAGAGGAAGTTGATAGAAGAGTTAATATAACGTGGAAAAAATACTGGACACTTAAAGAAATATTAAAAGGAGATTATCTTATAAGAATGAAAAAAGTAGTTTTTGATACCTGTCTTTTGCCTTGTCTATTGTATGGTTGCCAAACGTGGGTCTATACCAATAGAACTAAAAATAGAATCCAATTAACTCAAAGGGCTATGGAGAGAAGTATGCTGAAAATAAGAACAATACATAAAATAAAAAGTGAAGAAATAAGAAGAAAAACCAAGCTAACTGATGCACTCACACAAGCCTTGAGGCTTAAGTGGCAATGGGCCGGCCACATATCGCGCTATACCGATGGCAGATGGACTATACAGACTATGAGATGGAAAGGGCCAGCAGGCAAGAGGAAGGTGGGAAGGCCTAATAGACGGTGGGCTGATGACATAATCGAAAGAGCAGGAAAAGACTGGTTGATCCTAGGCCAAGAGAGAGAGTCGTGGAAGAAGATGGAGGAGACCTTCACCCACGTAGGGGTCCATATCCCAAATCCAAATACTAACAATACTAACAATGAGTAAATAAGCAAATTACTAATAAACACTAACAACATTTAAAATGTACAAAATTAGGATATGGAAATAAAAGGTTTTTTTATTTTATTTATTTTATTTATATTATTAGTGGTGACAATAATTCTCCGTTAGCACTAATCATTGGTTGTAGTGTATAGCTATGCGAAGTTGAATTTAAAGATTTCACAATACACTCAACTTTCTTTTCACCTATTGTTGTTAAAGTTCTGCTACTCCAACAAAAATCCACTCTAAACCGAATTATAAACATTTTCTGGTCCGTACTCGTGCTATCAGTGGTATTATATCGCTCATAAAATTTGTAGCTGTCTACGGTCCCGAAAGGGATGTGCATAACTCCAGCTTCCTCATAAGTGTTAGAATAATTCTATCTATGCCAATATTTCAGGCATAATAGCAGCAATCAAAGTACCAAGTCTTTATTTAGCTGCCACGAAAACTTCGCTGATATGTGTCGTTTAGTATGAGTCAGCTGGAGTGACGTCACCCCAGCTTCCTCATTCAATACAGGCAAACTAGTGATGTTAGGGTTTTGGACTATAGTCAAAAAAATAAGGTATAATAGCTGCACATGGAAGGAAAGAACTGAACGATAATACTTAAAAAGTGTTGAAACTATGATAAAAAAACGTGTGTGTAAGCTGATGTGACGTCACCCCAGCTGCCATGTCATATCTTCTGAACAAAAGAAGATACGATTATGTATTATAGCTCAAAAATTAAGGAATAATAGCTGCCATTGGCAGCAAAATTTTCAAATCTGTAGTCAAAATACTCCATAAGTTATTAAACCGACAGATATGTGTAAGCTGGAGTGACGGCACCCCAGCTGCTCATATCATATCTTCCGAACAAATGAAGATATGATTATGCATTATAGCTTAAAACATAAGAAATAATAGCTGCCACAGGCAGCAAAATTTTCAAATCTCTAGTCCTTGTAGTTTTCACGTAGTAAACAAAAGAATGGTTTCCGCGCCAAAAGGATCAAATTATTACTTCGGAGGAGGTATGGAGCGGCGCTGCCGTTCCGTGCGCTACAACAGCGCTAAGCTATAAGTAAAACCGTTACATATTATACATATCTACATATTGTTACAGAATTATATTTAGTTATGCTGCTTTGCTATTGAAGAGGCGCCTTTTACAAGTCAAGCACGATTGTCTGGCCGTAAATATGACTATAAAAACCTGAATACTTACATAGTACCTACGATTCAAGTGTGTAGTCAGCTCCCAGTCTATAACCTAGTTTAAACTACTTCAAACTGATAATATAGCGCACAGAACGGCACCGCCGCTCCGTACATCCTCCGAAGTAATAATTTGATCCTTTTGGCGCGGAAACCATTCTTTTGTTTACTACGTGAAAACTACAAGGACTAGAGATTTGAAAATTTTGCTGCCTATGGCAGCTATTAATTCTTATGTTTTAAGCTATAATGCATAATCATATCTTCTTTTGTTCGGAAAATATGATATGAGCAGCTGGGATGCCGTCACACCAGCTTACACATATCTGTCGGTTTAATAACTTATGGAGTATTTTGACTACAGATTTGAAAATTTTGCTGCCAATGGCAGCTATTATTCTTTAATTTTTGAGCTATAATACATAATCGTATCTTCTTTTGTTCAGAAGATATGACATGGCAGCTGGGGTGACGTCACATCAGCTTACACACATGTTTTTTTATCATAGTTTCAACACTTTTTAAGTATTATCGTTCAGTTCTTGTCTTCCATGTGCAGCTATTATGCCTTATTTTTTTGACTATAGTCCAAAACCCTAACATCACTAGTTTGCCTGTATTGAATGAGGAAGCTGGGGTGACGTCACTCCAGCTGACTCATACTAAACGACACATATTAGCGAAGTTTTTGTGGCAGCTAAATAAAGGCTTGGTACTTTGATTGCTGCTATTATGCCTGAAATATTGACATAGATAGAATTATTCTAACACTTATGAGGAAGCTGGAGTTATGCACATCCGAAAGGGTTCTACAAAACCCACGCGTTGGGTTTCGAAGAAAAAAATTGGGCGCTTACAATATGGCGCTCAAAATCCGCCATTTTTCTATTTGCCAATATGTAGTCAGTGACACGTGCAAGGTTAAAACAAATTGATTGACGTTAGAATTATCAAAATCAAAATCAGCGACGCGTTTGGTGTCCAGAACGCCACATAGAACCAAACATACATACATATACTGATAAACGCATTACCCTCATACGGAATTCGAGTAGAAAGTTAATTAAGTAAATTTTAAAATCAATAACCCGACTGTTTAAGAAGCGAACTAAAAAGATCTAAACAAGAAGAAAATCGAGCTGTGCAGATTCGCTAGCTGGCTGACCAAAACCTTATTTAATTCGTAGTATCTGAGGAAAATTAAAAATTTTGTAAATCAAATGGAGCCCCTCCAATAATAGCTGTCCTCATTATAATCATACATTTTAATAATTATAAATTTCATAAACATAAAACTTACAAAAACGGTTCAACTTTATGGCGGTGTTCTACTTACAAAAAACCAGCCAAGTGCGAGTTGGACTCGCGCACGAAGGGTTCCGTACCATTTTCGTAAAAAACGGCAAAAAAATGACGTATGTTGTATGAAAGCCCCCCTTAAATATTTATTTTATTTTGTTTTTAGTATTTGTTGTTGTAGCGGCAACAGATATACATCACCTGTGAAAATTTCAACTGTCTAGCTATCACGGTTCATAAGATACAGCCTGGTGACAGACAGACAGACAGACAGACAGACAGACAGACAGACAGACAGACAGACAGACGGACCGCGGAGTCTCAGTAATAGGGTCCCGTTTTTACCCCTTGGGTACGGAACCCTAAAAAACAAGTTCTGGATCTGCCTCATTTTTATTGTTAATATTGAAAAGTTGTATGTATGTAGATACTTCTAATATGAAACATCCATTTTTATCGGATTACATTTGGAGTGAACTTATAATATGAGGTTATTGCGCACATGGCTTTGTGTCTTCTACTTATTGGTAGAGAATGAAGTTAAATACCAGGCCCCTCAGAAAGTATTGCGAAAAAAAGTTTTTATATATGGGAGACTGGCCAGTTATAATGTTTTTCGAAAATATGATTATTTATAAGTAAAAATAAGTAAGTTCCAATTTCAAAATTTCCCTCCACATTTTTTGCGAGTTAATTCAAAGTATTGTGTCTCACTGAAATATGGATCTACGCCGGGAACATTTTAGAGCTATGATTTTATACGATTTCAAGTGTCGCCTGAAACCGGATGAATCGTACGATAGACTTCAAATGGCATTCATGGATGAAGGCCCTTCCAAGGCAACCGTGTATCGTTGGTATAACGAATTCAAGCGCGGTCGACCAACTTTGGGGGATGACGAAAGAAGCGGTCGCCCTTTGACGGCTGTTACCGAAGAAAACGTGCTAGCAGTGAAAAATTTAATCCAAGACAATAGGCGAATTACATATCAGGAGATTCAACACATATTGAAGATTGGATCGGGAAGCGTTCACGAGATTCTACACAGCCATCTTCGCGTGAGGAGGATAGTATCACGCTGGGTGCCGCACAACCTCACCGATGCTCAGAAGCAGGCCCGGGTGGAATGGTGCCGTGATATGCTTAACAAATTTGAAGCAGGCTCGTCTCGGCGTGTTTACGACATCGTTACAGGTGATGAGTCCTGGATTTATCAATACGACCCAGAAACCAAGCGCCAGTCGACTGTTTGGGTGTTTCAAAATGAGCCAACGCCTACCAAAGTGAAGCGATCTAGAAGCGGGGGTAAGATTTTGATCGCTAGCTTTTTTAATTTGACTGGCCACTTGGTATCAATTCCCTTACGGGATCAAAGAAGCATTAATGCCGAATGGTATACTACCAAATGTTTGCCAGAAGTTTTCTCTGTTATAAGCAACAAGCGACCAAACACAGGGCTCCGCGGGCTACTGCTCCACCACGACAATGCACCTGCGCACACCGCACTCAAAACGAGGGACTTCCTGGACAGCACGCCAGTCAAACTCCTGGGTCACCCTCCTTACAGCCCTGATCTAGCACCGTGTGACTTCTTTTTATTCCCAAAAATAAAAAATCAGCTCAAAGGGATACAATTTTCGTCGCCGGAAGATGCGCTGGCTTCGTTCGAGCAGGCTGTAAACGAGGTGTCTGCGGCGGACTGGAAAAAGTGTTTTGAAAACTGGTTTAGGCGCATGAATCTTTGTATAGAGGCTGGTGGAAAGTACTTTGAAAAGATTTAATAAAAATATATGTACGTATAGAACAATTTTTTTTAGTTTCGCAAAACTTTCTGAGTGTCCCACGTATTATATGTCAATTATAATAATTATGTTTATCAATTTCAGGATTCAAAAATATGCACTAATTGAAATTGCTGATATACGGCCAACCTTTACAAAATCTGTTCAACCAATAATGTAATTTAATGAAAAGATGTCTAATTTAAGAAATTGGGGATTTGATTTAGTAACTGAAATGACATCTTTTGTCAGAATCAAGCATTCATTGTATTATGCGAGGAATAAATCTGCATGGATATCTATCTAAGACACCAAAGTTTAATTATGTAGAAGAAGTTTAAGTGCCGAATAATTACCGATATTTTATTTTAGCGGACTATTGCGGATAAACGTTTTTAGTACAAAGGAATCAAAAACGTTGATTCCTCACATCATACTAATATTATAGAGGCTAAAGTTTGTGAGTGTGTTTGTGTGTGTGTGTGTTTGTATGTTTGTTACTTCTTCACGGCCAAACGGCTGGACGGATCTGGATGAAATTTGGTACAGAGTTAGATTATAGCCAGGAAAAGCATTATAGGATTTTTATACCGGGAATATGTTCCCTTGGGATAATTTTTGATATACACGCGGGCGAAGTCTCTGGCAGAAGCTAGTAAGGGCCAACATTCTATAGTTGTCCGAAACCATTTGCGCAGATTTAAAATATCCACGGAGAATTGTGTAGTAGTTCAACGAACACAGATGTAATACCGCTTATGTTTGCGCTCGAGTCGGACGGAAAGCAAAGTAGCTCTACACATGATATTCACGAAATTTTGTTTAATTTTATGAATTAATTGTATCGCTGAGAATGTCAAGTAAACTATTTGATACCTCGTTGGGAATGTGAAGTAAATCATTTGATACCTCATTGGAAATGTCGAGTAAATAAGTAACAAATACAAATGTATGCCGATTCGGCAATGACAACGATGAACTTTTCAAATAAAAAGTAAGGCTTATTACTACCGCTTACGCTTTCAACTTTGGCTTACTCCGAAAGCCATCGAAATTGAAATAATGAACCTGATTGCAGCAAGTTGCCTTGATTAAAGGATCACCTGACTAGGCGTGTTTGTTGGCTCATCTTACGTTCAAGTTCTAGAAACTAGCTCGGTGTGATCAGCTAATTAGTGAAGTTATAGATTAATCATTGCTTTATCTAGCTATAAGCGATGATATGATCAAAATTCTATTAAAAATAAATAACAACTGCCAATTAGTCAACAAAAACCACACATTAGGATGGAGGTGACTGAAGATTTTTCTTCTGCGAGATAGTTAATTAACAAACATAAAAATAGAAGATACTTAAAGTAGAAAGTAAACAATAGAAGCATAATAACAGCTAAGGGTTTAATTTAATTAACATTTCACCAAGGCCCGCCAATTAGTCAACGAAAACCACACTTTAGGATGGAGGTGACTGTAGGTTTTTTCTTCAGCGAGATGGTTAATTAACAAACATAAAAATAGAAGATACTTAAAGTAGAAAGTAAACAGTAGAAGCATAATAACAGCGAAGGGTTTAATTTAATTAAAATTTCACCAAGGCCACTACCCCGCTAGGGACACAACTTGAAATATGGCGCACTGTAATTTCATTAAAAGCATTAATATTTAGTAGTAATCAATTCTCTAATTGTGATGAGCATTGCATGCATCGAATCATAAACCCAATTATATTATGGTACATAATATAATTGGTATTCGGAATAAAGCAAATACAGAAAAATTCTTTGACCTTTAATCATCAATCTGTTTTTTTTTTATCATTATTGGGGTTAGCTTCTGGTCTACTGGATGCAGCTGATACCAGCATAATGGACTAATCTTTACTCAACATTCCTCAACCCAGTAACTTGCCTTGGGGATACTATTTCCAGGTCATAGTCTTCCCGTGTGACACACATTTCGTCCAAATATGTTCAGCCATTTACGTACGTAGGTGAACAAACTGAATTTCCAAAATACAATATTAGTAGGATCATAGTTCGTATTAAAAATTCAGATAACATGCAAACTAAAGAATCCTTCCCAGAGTTTTCAAATGCTCAAGGTAATGAAAATGACATAAAACCGCACGCAAAAACTGCAACAAGGCGTTCAACATGAACTGACTTACGAAAACCGACAAGCTTAACACGAATTTCCATTCCGACATCAGTATGAAAATCCCCAAAAGAAACAGTAGGTACAGAGGTATATCAGCAAACCCAATTAAAATTGCGCATATAAATAGACAAATTATTTTGACACGCACAATACTGGATTACAAAGTTATTTCGTTCGTTATGATGATAAACCAGCTTTTGCGGTAAACCAACGAAACCCGATATTTTGGGATCCGGTTCCCCGTTTATCTTATTTAAATGGCGCAGTGTGTAGAGGTTGGAAACCGAATTTTGCGATTTAGTTTTTTGATTGATGCGTCGAAGTTTTTTTAAATAACTTAAAAAAAAAACAATTGTTTTAAATTATTTTTATAGGCTCACGCTTGACCACTATCTCACATGATGGTAAGCGATGATGTGGTCGAAGATGCAGCACGTTTGCCTAGCAGAAACCTATTTATTATTGACTTAAGACTCCCAGGTTGTAGCTATCAGGAAATACACACTGGGGCAGGGAATGCCACTCCTTAGTGTACGCATAACAAAAAAATCCCAAAACGCACGCGACGCGACTCATCGCCTTACGTTTTGTAGTCCGATGGAACGGGCTAGGAGGAGTTAGTTAATGCAATTTCATCGCACCGCCAAAATGTAACCAATAAAAAAACCACAGGCTGGCAACTTGGCACTGATGTTGAGCTTAGACTCGACCAGTAACCTATATCATCCTATGAGCCTCTTTTTTCGATCCTATCTCATCCGATGAGCCTCTTTTTTCGATCCTATCTCATCCGATGAGCCTCTTTTTTTCGATCGACTCAAGTGCATCCAGCTGGTACTTGGCTTAGGAGAGCAGTACTCCATGCATGACCGAACTTGCGCTTGATACAAGTTGAGCAACTGTTCTGGCGTGAAGTGCCAACCGTCTCATCTTTGCAAGGATCCTCCTAACTTTATGGCAGCCAGTTGAACTTTTGAGTCAATGAATGTACCAAAATTGAGGGTCGATGTCTACGTAACTCCGAGAAGATCATGATTCGGAACGAAGGAGCCGTGTGGAATCGGCTTCCTTTAGTTTATAAAATACAGGCTTGGGTCTTAGTAGCATTGAACCTGACCAGATTGGCATTGCCCCATACGGAGACTGCTTTCAAGGACAGTTTCCCAACCATGGCCCCCCGGAGAGACCGGGTCTGAGGCCCAGTAGCACGCGCGCCGGAAACGTTTTTCTCAGTGGAACAGTGCTGTCATCTGCATACCCAAAAGCAACATCTGCATACCCAAAGGTAAGTTTTTGCAGGTTTATGTGCAGCAATAACCATTTTGCTGAGAGTACCGACCCTTGGGGGACCCTGGCTTTGATATCCAGTTGGTCAGACGAGGGCCTTCAAAAATGTCTATTGAAGACAGCAGACTTCCTAAGGAACCGGTCTATACGAGTGGTTATTGAAGGCCCTCGTCTCCAATGGCACATACTACCTAAGGAAGTCTGCTGTTAGCAATCTAAGGACCGAATGACGGAAGCTTACCAATAAGGCTTTCGTGCCAAACCCTGTCAAAGATGGCAAGCGCATCCCTGTGCGTCTCGATGGCTTCACTCTAGTTGTGTATATCACGTGATGTGTTTTGGTATATCTGCTAGAAGATCCCTAGTTGACTTATTTTGGAAGCCGTATTGGCGGTCATTGAGGATGTCGTTAGCTTCTAGATATGCGAGGAGCTTAGAGTTGAGCACCTGTTCCATACTCTTGCAGAGGATGGACGTAACTGAAATGTGTCTGTAGTTGGCTGACGCAGCCCAACAGCCGTTCTTGGGCACAGGCTGATCGTTAACTTGCTTCCAAGCATTCGGTACATTTCTAGTCTCATATGAAATGCGAAACAGGCGTGTCATAATCGGACTTACACGTTAATAAACTCTTACATAATAATATAGTAAATTTGAATTTAAAATATTAAGCTCAAAATATACTTCATATTCTACGCGAAAATATTTTATTACCATCCAAAGTTTGTTTTTGTAGTTATTGAAAGAATAACTGGATGTATAAAATTAATGTTGTGTTTGAAATCAAAACAAAAAAACAAATCCATGTTAGTCGCTGAGGATCAGACAAAAGGCAACGTTCGACTTTAAGGAAACAAGACAGTACGTGGGAAAACACACACCAGCACACAATTACTCTGACATATTGTTATAGACAAACGTCTTTGTTACGGCATTCAATGTTTTGTTTAGATTAAGATTTGAATTTGGTGTTTTGATATCTAATGGAGATATGAAAAACTCTATATGTGAAAACATCATGAAATTTCTTCGCGGTGTTGAATTTGTTTTGTGTTTATTGTTTCCATATAAGAAAAAAATAACAGTTTTTGTTGCCACGATACCCACAAATTTCGCACTATAAAAGCGTCTGAGAAACAAATAATAAACAGAATTAGAGCCACAAATTGTGTTTTTTTTTAAAGAAGACACCGCAAGGCAAAGCGACAGACGACATACTACACAGGCGCAATAAATTATAATTACGATGAATGATAATGAAAATACGATTTGAATAACCGATAACGAAATTAGCAATACGACTTGCACGCTTACAAAACCTGGACTCATTGCTCAGCTCCACCTCGCCGACCTTGGATAATCGACTAGTGTGATCGGCAGCTACAACCGCATCGAGAGCGTTGACTATTTCTTCCTAGTCAATACGACATCGCAACACCTGAATTTCAGCAGGGAATAGGCTCGCTGCTGAGGTGAGCTTGAGACTTAGGGACCACCAAACCTGAACCAGGTGCCCACTGCTAATGGCGGTGCACAGCGCATGAGAATTGTACGCGAATCAAAGTTCGTTGTAAACAAGAACTTATGTAGTTGCATAATCTCGTACAAATTAACTCTAAATCCTGACATACATTTCTCAACACAAAGAGAAATAAGACACTATCACATTTTAGGAAGGCGTATGTATGCAAAGCTTTGTTAGAACGAAAGTTACAAAGGGAAGCTTAAGACTACGACTTGAGCAATACAAGCTATGTACTTAAACACTACTTACTGCTAAGAATGCGTTACGATAAGATATTTTATTAGAATTAAAAATAATTTTGCTAAATAATTTAAATTGCTATAAACGTTTCAATTAGTTTTTGCTGCCAAAAATTGCAGTCAATACAACAAAATAAGTGGAAACTCCATCACCGCCCATTGATTTCCCAACTAATAACATCATAATATACTCAATCCAACAAAGAAACATTTGGTCTTTATTAAGGAAGTTTGTTAGGGAGACAACGCGAGGAGTCATTAAGCCCTTAGCTAAACAAGTTAACACATTGAAGGAACTCGTCTCGGTGTACAACTTACGAACAAGCCATGCAGTGACAACTTAAATTTAATTTCACTTTGGACCCTTACCATTGAAAAGTGACTTTGGTAAGAAGCAGAATAAACCATTCCCCTTTTTATTTATTTATTTATTTGGGGAAAACAAACAGTGACACATTACATTTTTACATTTTTTATTTTTTTTTATGAAGCCGTAGACTTATTAGTTCCTCTGATTGTTTTTTTTAGAGATGGCTAAAATGGTGACCAGTATCACCCTGAATTAACCAAAAAAAATCTTAACAATTTCTTTCTTCGAAAATCTATAATAGCATAAGTTATGGTATTCGGCGTAATTTCTAGTATTTTTGCGGGGCGTATGACGAAAATGTTGATGACGTACATGCACGATCTTAGTTTTCTAGCAATCTCATCATCATCTGCATAGCCATTTCCCAACTAAAGTTGGGGTCGGCTTCCACCAGTACCAGTGTTTCTAGCTATCTACGAAATAAATAAAAAACAACGAGCTATCTAGGTAATAAATAAGAAACAACCTCTTGAACTGACTCATCAATGCTCAATCTAAATTTTATTACGTATGGTCAGAAATACTAATCAAATACATCAGCATTAAAAAAAAGTTAGTCAATCACACCTCAACGGCGAGATTTGAATGAAACTTGGAATAAAGACCAACCATAACATCCTGGTATGTTTTTACCTTGAGACAATAAAATATTATTCACGAGGGAGAAGCCACGGGCAGAAACTACTTAATAAATATAAAAGCATATAGTAGCGGTAAAAACGATAGAGGATTACGTCTTACTTGAGTCAGAACCAACCAGAGGGTAGCAAACTAAGTTTGGTTCTTTGTGTCTTAACAGCCTGCCACATGATTAATGTCGCGTTAATTTGGAACCATTATTAACGAACGTTGCATAAAATATTACGAGTATTATAACAATTAAGTGTGTTTTGGTTTTGATACAGCGAATTGTCTGCTTTTCGCTAATCGACTGCAAAAAAGATAAAAGCAAAGTGGTATACGATTTTGAAACGCTTGTACTAAATCGAGACATAAATTTGTTATTACCGGTATCTATAACGCCACATATAGATTACAACACAAAGACTTAGAAGTCACACAACTCATATTTAAAAAAAAAAATAACAAATTAGTATAATTCAAAAAAACCTTCAGGTACTTTTGAATTGTCAAACAAAAAAATAAAAAGATGACTAGTTGCAAATTCACAAGCGTCAGTAGGTATAAATGGAGAATAATTTGGAAGAAACTCCACGGACACTCTTTTCCATAAGTTTTAATTACAAGTTTTTGGTTACATTAGTCTTGTTGAAAAAATACATATATGTGACAACGATGTAAGATGACGTGCACGTAAAAGCGTCAAGAGTAATAAACAATTTTAACAAAAAAATAGAATAACAGGCCCAGGCAGCTGAGTTATGGCCAATCACGATCCCGATGATCCCGATCACGAACACGCATGGATCGGCACCACTCAGCTCAACCATCATGAAGGAAACCGAATGATCCAACAGATGTGCCACCATCAGAGAGAAATTAGATAGAGCATGACACACTCAACTGCCAGGGCATACAGAAGTCAACGAACGACACATTGGAACAGTGAATGGTAGATGTCAGAACATAGTACTAACACATGCTGTGCAGTAATATAATACTAAAAGAAATTGAGTTTATACAATACAAATATATTCATACTGTCTTCAGCAGATTCAACAATGCTTAAACTTTTCTGCCCATCACTAATTGTTCTTGCGCCCTAGTGGCTTCGGAGCAGGACCAGCATTGAGCCAAGCATTTTGATCAGCGATGTAATCTCCCAATTTGTAATATGCTTGCCTGCATAGTGTGCGTTTATACAAGTTTTAAATTTCGTCTCATTCAGTTCTAGAATGTGGGCCGCATTTCATCCTCCTTTACCATTAAATACCTATTTTATTGTAAAGGAGGATAAAATGCGGTCCAAGAGACTCATCGGCAATGAGGCACTGGTCAAGTCAAAGCTCCAGAGCCTTGAACATCGTCGCCGAGTTGCCAGCTTGTCGGTTTTTTATCGGTTGCATTTCGGGGAGTGTGCGATGGAATTGCATGATCTGATTCCGCCTAGCCAGTTCCATCATCGGACTACCAGACGTACGGCAATACGTCATCGGTACATGGTGGATATCCCACCGATACGCACAAAACGTTTTGGGGACACTTTCATTATCCGTACAGCTAAGGAGTGGAATTCCCTGCCGGAGTCTGTGTTTCCCGATAGCTACAATCTAGGGGTCTTTAAGTCAAGAGTGAATAGGTTTTTTCTAGGCAAGCGTGCTTCACCGTCGACCACATCATCGCTTACCATCAGGTGAGATAGAGGTCAAGCGCAAGCTTATAGACGATAAAAAAAAAAAAAGTTTTCCATAAAAGATGATGCTACTTTAGTCTTTACTTTAGGCAACGTTTTTTTTTAACAAAAAAAAAAAAAAAAAGTCTGAAACCTGGTCGAATTAATTGGTCCCTATTATTCTAGAAACATAATTATTTCTTTCGCCGTTTTTACTAAAAAGATGTAAATCCTTTCTAACGTACATGATGTTTTCATAAATATATTGACAAGGTACAGTCATGATGTTAATTTCCTTAAACAATTCCCTTAGAGAATTGCGCCGGCGAAGTTTGTATATTGCTCTGATGGCTCGTTTTTGCAGAATAAAAAATACTCAATGTCTGCCAGCCTTTCTCCATAGTAAGATACCGTAAGACATTATACTGTAAAAGAGTCGCTTCGGCCGTCAAGGAAACCGGGGTTTCGTAACTGGTTTCCATGAAGGCTTTTTTTATACGTCTACGTAACTGGTTTCCATGAAGGCTTTTTTTATACGTCTACGTAACTGGTTTCCATGAAGGCTTTTTTTATACTACTACGTAACTAGTTTCGAAGGAGTAATTATCCAATGTTCCTTAAGCTACCTACGAAACTGACTAGAGAGATATGAAAAGTGTTTATTCGCCACAAAAAAAAATCATAAAATAAAAAATAGACTAGCCTCGCGGTATCGTATCGTATTCGTTTTTGTTAGGCTCGTGTTGACCACTATACCACTTGATGGTAAGCGATGATGTGACCGACGGTAATGCACGCATACCTATAATTAACCTATTCACTCTCGACTCCGTTCCCCAGGATGTAGGTACCTATCAGGAAACAGCAGTACGTACAATGATAGTATGTCCAAAGTAAATGAAATATCCAGCATACCAATGTCCCATCGCAGTACGTCTTGTAGTCTGATGATGGAACATTGCGCAATGTATGTTCTCCGCGCTTTGAACATACAAAAGCCCGACAACATCCATCGGGATACCACCAATACACCATACACAACCGTTTGTTCGGTGAATCCTCCCTGTACAATGGAGGTCTTTACTACCTGTTCCGCACTATGCAGTACCCCCCCCCCCCCACAGTACGTAATAATTTAGAAAACAGCAATAGACATAATATATTACGGCAATCGTTTTACACTCAGAAAATCAACAAAGCTTCTCGAGACAATTTACAGCACCTTATTCAAAACAAAAATAGCACAATTAAATATTCTTTTATCGACACATGTGAAGCAGCACAGCATATGAGTTTTTTTTGTATGAAAAAATAGTTTGTGCAAAACTATAATATGTTAGCAGACTGTTTTCAAACAGAGATCTCTGGAGGGTAAGACTTAATGTTTGTTGGTAGGTCGTGAGATTACCAAAGTTTGACCATATTTCAAGTTATTTTCTTCAGAAAAATCTATACTACAACAAAATATCAGAGTTTTCGCTCCTAGCTATAATAATAAAACCACATGAAACATGCATAATCTTTGATCATTGTTACTTCTTGCTAGTGATGTATTCTTTAAGATCATGTTAGATAAAGGTCAGGTGATGAATATAAAATAAACCGGTCAAGTGCGAGTCCAACTCTTGCACCGAGGGTTCCGTACCTACCCATTATACCGCCATAATAAAATTGGTATCATTTTTATTGGTGGCTAAGTTTTAAAGATATGGGCAAATTTAGATTTTCGCGAAAACTTGTAATTTCCCCTTGATTTCTGCTGCAAGACCTAACTTTTTGCCGAATTTCGTGATTCTAGGTCATCGGGTACTACCATATAGGTTTTCAACCCAAAACCTATAGGGTACTTCCGGTTGACCTAGAATTGTGGTACTACAAGTTTTCGCGAAAATCTAAATTTGCCCATATCTTTTTATCGTGTTGATTCAGGACCTTGATTTATACACCTAATAGGGACTATATACCTCAATATCTGGTATAAACACGATAAAAACTTTCAACTTGCTAGGTCTACTCGTTCCTGACGGACAAGATCTTGATCTTATAAGGTTTAATTTTTTACCTTTTGAGGTATACGGAACCCTAAAAACGACAACCATAAAAATAACATTCAGTGTCTACTTATTATAATATTCAGCCCATCAAAACCGAGTTGACGATGACCGACCATTTCATTTATATGTTAACACAGTCGTGCTAACATTCAGATACACTGACTATAACAGTAATGAGATTCCTGATAAAACCCTTTAAATTGACGTCACTACTGATTTCAGCACTGTTTGTTTGGCTACATTAATTTGGTCATCATCGCTACTCGTAATTGGTGACTGTTCATTAACTCCTGTTTCGTTTATTGCAGTTTTGAAAAGTGGATTTATTTAATGGGTTTGAATTTATTTACAAGTAAGACCTATTTTTTATAATATTAAACTGAAATAATAAATATAATTTATAAACAAGCAAATAAAGGATACATATAAAGAATATGGGTTGGTTATTTTGTTGATAATTTGTAGAACAAACATATTTTTTACTCTTGGTTCAGTTAAATCCCGCTAAGTTATATCTTAACATTGACTTCATGATGCATACAAACAAGTCCCTCACAGTTCCTGCGCCACTTTAAACAACAACAAAAACTAGGATTTACCGGTAAAACCCAGAATTAACCGGTAAAACGATTTACGAAGGATTTACGAAGTCATACGGGGAAAACCTGAAATGATCTATAATAATTACTAATTGCCGTCTTCTACAAGGAACCACAAGGTAAATATTAGGATTTACGTCACAGACTTGTAAATGTATGAACAATTACAAAAAAAAAAAAACTTGGTAATGTCTTTTACACACTATGTTACGAAACGATGAAAACAATTTAAGGAAGTTTTACCGGTTATATCCTATGGTTTTACAGTAACATATATAAGTACATACTGGTAAAGGCTGACTGATTAGCCTGATGTAGCAAAAGATAGAGAAAAATGTTAAGAAGATAGCTTTTGCCTTACAGTATGACACACAAGGCTCAAAAAAAAAAGAAAACAAAAAACCCGACTGCTTGAAAAGCGAACTAAAAAGACGTAAACAAGAAAAAAATCATGCTGTGCAGTCGGAGGAAGCAAGGAATCAATGTAGCAAGTGACACTTGCAGGGTTAAGACGAATCGATTGACGTACGAATCATCAAAATCGGCCAACGCTTTTGGTCTCTGTAATGCCATATACGAACAAATATACATACATACATACACGCATACATAGACTAATAAACACATTACCCTCCTTCAGCAGTCGGGATAAAAGGCTGATGCTTTTGCACCACTCGATAACAAGTTTGTAAATACATTATCGTTTTATTTTACAAAATAAAACGATAATGTCTCAAAATAAACAATTGTCAATGTCGTTAATACCACACCACCTTAACAATAGATGTCATAGTTTGAACAATCTTTTTGTAGCATGTGAAAAAAACGGCATCAAAAATAAAACAAAACTAGCCAAAGCTACCATGGAATGCGTGTGTATGACTAGATGTGTCAATGTACGCGAATGAAGCAAGAAAGTATGCAAGGATCGCAGCAGGTGGCGTTCTGTAGTTTCTGCCTACCACCATGGGGAGGAGGCGTGACTTTATGAATGTGCATAGATAGCCAATCAAAACTTTTCATCAGATAAAAGAAACAAACAAAATCCATCGTACTCAATCATTGTATTTACCCGGCGCTAAGCTTCGTGGAGCTGATAGGTCGCAATCCATTTCTGATTACAGTGCGGATTCAATTGGCGTGTTCCAACAATGCGGTGTGTCAACACTGCGTGCCGCTTCAATGCAACGTACCGACAATTTATAGCGACACAGTGTTGGAATTGGACAGCGGCGATTAAAGCTAGATTACAAATACTTTAGTGCCACAATAGAATTTCACAATCGCAGCACAGATCTGAATGCAATTGGTATGCGATCGGAAAGCCATGCAAAAGGGAAGCATGTAGACTCATGTAGATATTTTATCTAAGACCTTTTGGAATCTGCCTCAAGTACACGATTATCAATTAATTTTACTCAAATAACTTTTTTGGACTTTCAAGCAAAAACTGAAAAACGACTTAATAAGAGAGATACGTTCGTTTAATAAGAAAACCCTTGTGCACAAACTTCAACAAACCCATATAAATAAAAATAAACCTATAAAGTAAACAATGACAACCACAGCGCTTACACCAAACAGAAAGGGTGTCCATTTTTTTATTGAGTGCACTCGCTACTAAATGTAGCACTAAGTGCCAGTATGTTTCGAACACTATTAGCATTATTCAAAAAAAATATGAAAACCGATATGCACTGTGACAACCAGGACCAAAATACTCACATCGCACAACAGAGTTAGTGGAGCGGATTGTTTCAAAGCATCCCATTAGAATTATCTATTTACGACAACACTGTTTAAATTAGGAAAACTATAACGTATACGACAATACGAGACTATTATATTTAATTCTAGACAACTAGACGAAATATTAAATGTTTTTGTGGATGATACCTCAGTTATAAAATAATTATGTATACCTAACGACTCGATACCTATAACAAAACACTGAAAACACATTTCGCTTACTTTTCTAATAATTATTTTGATTCCAAAACTTTAGCGTAAATTAATTATATTAATTCAAGAAAATTACACTAATCTCAATGAAGTTTTATCGAAGGACGCCATAAACATTTTCAAATATAGAACGCATTCTGATGTTTCTTTATTTGAAACTGACTGCGACCTGTGTAGGGTGAATGAAAAAGTTGTCGGCTCAAAAACATTTTTGATTAAAAATAAATAATTATTACTTGATTAAATTCTTAATCTGTCAGTAGATTTGATCATCCATGTCTCTGCCCAATGGAGAAGAATGGAGAAAATAAGTGTGCAAACGGGGTGCTCCTTTGTTCGATTAGTGATATTTGAGTATGTCCATACATATGAATATTTGAGTAGAATCATAATATATTATTATAAAAATAGAGTACAATTTAAATATTCAATTAAAGTTCAATAAAGCTTGTCGAAAGGTACTTTTAATAACTACTTTTCGGTATTTAGTTTTTTAGCAAAAAGTTATAGTCGAGTCAGTAATTGGTTTTTACACCCTACTTTCTCTATTTCTTTTTTGTTTACTTTATGGCCGCTATTGCTGCCAATATTAATTTTCATAAATGAGACATGTAAAAAGGTATTTTGAAAAAGGTTGAAACATACAAATTAAAATGTAAATACTTAATTTTATCCACTGACATTTCGGGTTGGCGCTACTGTCTATATTGATTGGGTTCGATTCTGAATGGTGTTTGTGTAGGATGATAAAGTCAAGGTGTAGTGGCTGTTCAATGGATTTCTAGTAGATAAATCTAAGTGGTAAAGAGTTGGGCAATTATAGTGTGAAACTAGTGTCTGGGCAATAAAACCAATAAACAAACTGAGTTCTCCCGTTTTGCTGTAAATACATGCACAAAGTAATCGAAGACACGCAAAATATTTTAGATTAAACTGAGCAATGAAGATTTAGTGTAATCAGAATTGAGAGGATGCCCCTTTTTACCCGACTGCCGAAGGAGGGTAATGTGTTTATCAGTCTATGTATGTATGTATTTTTGTTCCTATCTGGCGTTCTAGAGACCTAACGCGTTGGCCGATATCGATGATTATTACTTCAATCGATACTTGCAAGTGACACCGGCTATATTAAAATTGGAAAATAGAAAAATGCCTGCTTTTGGGCGCCATATTGTAGGGACCCAATTTATATTTACATATCGGGGAGTGTGCGATGGAATTGCACAATTTGATTCCGCTTAGCTATTTCCATCATGGGACTACAAGACGTACGGCAATGCACCATCCGTACATGGGGGACATCCCACCCATACGCACAAAGCGTTTCGTAAATACTTTCACTGTGAGCACTGAGCCACATTTAAGGAATTCCCTGCCAGAGTCTTTGTTTTCTGATAGGATCAACCTAGGGGTATTTTAGCCAAAAGTGAATAGGTTACTTCAAGGCAAGCGTGCTTCACCGTCGACCACATCAACGGTTACTATCGGGCGAGATAGTGGTCAAACGCGAGGCTTAAGTTAAATAAAAAAATATATAACATGCGGTTTTAGTGTGGATTTGCCAGTTCGATAGAACTAGCATGTCATAGAGAATAAATTGCAGGCACTTTACGTTGTATGTATTATGTATGTGAAATGCGTTCGTAAAATTTTATTTGCATTTATACAAATAATTTATTATTTCTTCATAAGTATGTACAAACATCTGGTAATTGAAGTGCTCTTTTAGGCAAAAATAGCCTGTAGTAGAGCACTTCGCTCTTCTAAAACGTAGTATTACCAAGTACAAGTTTTGTTAGGTACGTACGGATTTTGATAGTACCTACGTACCACTCTAGGGTTGTCACTTTTATTAGTTTATTTTAGGGCTGTTGAGAAGGTTTGTTTCAATAAACATTACGTATGGAGAAAAGCATTACACCATTACAGTTATGTCGCCGTTGTTTGTAGCAAGATTGCCCTTTTAAAATGCTGCGTTCACCGCACTTTCATCTGAACATGTGGTATATCTGGCAGTTTATTATTCGTATATAGTATGTCTGGTTTCAAATTAGCAATACGCATTTCAAGCACTTTCTAGCATGCGATTAAGCGTAATTTTGGTTAATTCTATAACTTTGGAGAAAATAACTTTGGATGATGCTACAGAGCTGGTCTCTTGATGCAGCCAGAAGGTGACCAAAGGAACGCCTCAACCAAACTAGATAGCATCATCGTGTTTGTGTAATTGGATTATGTATTATAATAATAATCTTTATTTGGGCATAGAAGAGCTCGTGGCTAAATAATAACAGCCGCACTGGTCGATCATCAAGGTTAAGCAACGCTTGACGAGGTCGGTCCGTGGATGGGTGACCATTTCAACGTACCGAGTTTCCTCCGTGCCTTGGAAAACACGTTAAGCCGTTGGTCCCGGCTGTCCTTTGAAGATCTTTGACAGTCGTTACGGGTAGTCAGAAGCTTGAGATCTGACACCAGTCTTGCCAAGGACTGGGTTGTGGAGGGTCAGATTGGCTGTCGTTCCATGTAAAACACTGGTATTCAGCTGAATCCGGTAAGACTGGAAGTCGACCCCAATATAGTTGGGAAAAGGTTAGGCAGATTGTTTTTTGGACATATTCCATAAAAACGTACGATAGAAGGCATTAGTACAGTTGTAAGCAATACAAACTCTTTAGATAGTTAAAGCTTGTTTTAAATATTTTTCTCATACCGTTCCTTGTATTTTCTTCTTCGATTGTTTGGCTAGTTTCTCGTTATGAGACAGCCCTAAGCACCTCAATAGGTCCAATTTACTTTAGGGTATATTGGGCAGTCAAATAAATGAGAATTACGAATGGGAGTATTTATGTAAAACAGGGCAGCTCTTGCCCCATATCCCTTACCTTTATGTCTCGTAAATTTGCGACTACTACCTTCTGTGATATAGTTTTATGTCGTTACATTGTGAGCTGGATTAGTTGTAGGTATTGATTGCAAAATCTTGATAGGCGGGTGGCGTAAAAATTTGAGTTTCTTCATTCATACAATAATATTTCAGATGTTTATTGCAATTAAATTGTTGTGCCCAATAGGAGACCATGCTGATTGCAACGTCAGAAACTCTATAAAAGTCAGCTACGGTGCAAGTGAATGGACAGCTGGGACACTCCAGCAAGTGGAACATGTATAACAGTATGTATAGGAGGCACTACATCATCAGCCTTATAATGTTCCCACTGCTGGGACACAGGCATGCTCTGTGAGAGAGGTAATGGGCCTTAATCCACCACGCGGGCCCAGTGCTGGTTGGTGAATGTCACATTTAGATTTTTTTGTTCTAGGACATGACGGTTTCCCCACGATGTTTTCCTTCATCGTTTTTAGAGTAGTGGTGATGAAATAATTTCACAAAGCTAAGGGACACTACAATCCACCCTAATTCGCCAAATTATATTTGGAGCCTACTTGGGTACGTAACAATGCTTTCCGTATAGGCCAGTGTAAATTCATGACCATTTCAAATGTTAATATCCTTAGTATAATTATGCAAGCTTATAATAATATTTATTAACAAACGAGTATTCAAAAAGGGAGCAGAAATACTCGATTAGGTGTAACCCAATTAGTTCTCATCGCTATTAAAGTGCCCATAACACTAGAATTCTTTGACCAAAAAAAGGCCAGCCCTTTGTGTACGTGAAGAGTCGACTAACCGTTTGCTGATTTCCAGGAAAACTCGGTAACCACTCAGGCCCCATGGCCCTAGTATTTCAATCCCTAAGTTTTAAGTTCATTTATAAATGAGCCCATGTCCTGGCAAAGACGAAGATAAGTACCAACTTACCTTGAATTCCCAATTGTGATACTCATAAAAACAAACTAAGAAAATTTGCTATGTAGAGATATCGGCTGGTTGTATCACAACCGATCTGACATTATTCGATTCCTTGAAAACCTATCCAACAGATTCTCCTAAACATGCAAGCCTACTTACCAACAAACATATGTTAATTTCTTTCCTTCTACTCCCAGAAACTTAACCAGATAACAAATTTTCTCCCTCGTAATAAGGAAAAATAAAACGAAAATTCTCAGGGATACATACACATCTAGCTGAAGATGTATCGCTACTATAAATTGCTTATGGGGGTGAAGAAACCAGGCGGAACTAATGCACCTGTCGGACTCGCGTATAACGGAAACCATGTTCGTATTTATCTTGCCGATTTTTCTTTAGGTGAGGTAGATTATGCTACAAGTTATTACATTTTTGAAGAAGTGCTTTTTATGCCGATAAGATTGCGTGTTGTGAGGATCTAGACACGGAAGTTATTATTTCTATTGGGTGGCAAACAAGCTGTAACTAAAAAGTCAACGCCTACAAGCTTTACAACACCAGAGGCATCACAGGTGCTTGTTGTAAGCACCTGTGATGAAGCTTGACCTGTATGTGTGAGCAGCCGAAATTACTCTTATATTTTTGTTTGTATGCCACTTGTACTTGTATTTATACCATTTTGAAACACAATTGTCAATTTTAAGCGATTATAATTTACTTAGCTGTAGGACTCAGGTGCGACCCAGGCACCAGCAGCAGTCAGAGATAGTCAATCGTCATCGTCTGATATAGTTTTACTCGACTTCTTCTTTCACCGTTTTGAGAAACAAGGAGGTGGATCGATTGGTACATTGCACAAAAGCATGGAAATTGCATTTATAAAAAATACGCCTTAAAAAAATATAAAAATGAGAAAGAAACAAAATTTATCCAGCACAATACACTGCTGTTTTTCAACGCCAAGGCTCCCAAATCATCGGTATAAAGCCGTCACTGAACAGGATACTTTATGAAAATGTGTTCGTATCGCAACGATTTTCCTTCAAGAGGTGCCGTATCATCTTCAGTACGGCTTTAGCTTTCGAGCTGGGCGGTTGCGCGCGGGAATGAGGCGATTTTGCCTCTCAAACTTTTGAATGCGACACACGCGATGGCATTTTTCTGAAATAAAAAAAGTTTTTTTGTGGTTTTTGACTGTGCATGGATTAAAAAATATAACGTGTGTGGTGATAGACTTGTGTTTTATTAAATTTAATTAAACAGTGATGAAAGTAAAATATTTGTTTTGTAATGTGTCCCGGAACAACTTGTCGGGGTATACCGGTTTAGGTAAATACACTTTATTAATTTTCCTTTTTGTTTGGTAACTACATACAAGTTAATAAATAAGAAACTAGACATTATTTGAATTTAAACAATAGAAATGGGCCGATTAATAAGTTAAGGTATGGGCTGATTTATTCTAATTAATTTGTTGTATGGTTGTCATCAAACTATTCTTATTTTAAAGTTGATTGGTGAGTGTATTCTACAAATACATAATAATGTAATATCGAGTCTGAATAGGCCAACATATTAAACGATTTGCAGTATCTCCAATTTTAATTATTATACGCCAAAATAACGAAACTTTTCATTTCTAAAAAAAATCTTTATGAAAGAAAACCCAATTGTCAGTTATTTGCAAATACTGAGTTCTTTTAACCGCGAAATTGCATTATTTTCTTCAAAATATGACACACGTCTGAATAGTATAATTTATTATGTTTTCCCTACGTCAGATGACCGTAACGAGGACTTCGATTAAGAAATAGGCCTACAGACATAACCAAAATTCCTACGCAATGCTCGTATTGTAGACACACCCAGTTGAAATTTCGTTAGAACTTTGCTTATCCAGTTTTCCACAAAATACCCTTGCCTACAATTTTCTAACAACAAAATAAATATGCATGAGAACCGTAAACCAAAATTAAACAGCCGGTTTTTTGTTTTCTATTTTTGTATCTTATTATTATAAGCAATTTTTGTTCGTCAAATGCCTCCATTAAACATTAGGTATACTTATTTTTATTTGTACTGTATTTAGATTATTTTTATTTTTTAAATCCTGGGCAGTTTTTAAGTGGTTATTAAATCCATTTTTGTTCACCTACAAAATCAGTGTTGTCTTTTAACCTAACGGAGAATGCCTTAGGGTTGTTGATGGTTAGGTTTGTGATTATATACATAAAGATTAAATAAATAAATTAAGAAAATAAAGTTATATCTCTTATAAGTTTTAGCTGTTAAATACGGTCGCATTGACACAGTTGAGCGTAATACTCACCTATCTAATGATGGCGGCAACTGTCTTGTGCCATTAGCTGCTGCCACTCACTCATACTCGTGAAATCGCTTAGTTAGGAACGCCAACTGGGAAAAGTAAGTATAATATTGTATAAAAATGAAAACTTTATATATTTAGTCTAAAATTTTTCCTTTATTAATTATTTCTATTTTTTATGCACCTGCCATGTTATCTCTCCACCACCCTTGGTTGACTGGTAGAGAATGCCTCAGGCATTAAATCCGCCTATGTACCTGTACGTTGCATGAAGTTTTAATAAATAAATAATAAATAAATAAATAAAACTCATCCAATTTAGATGAAAAATATGCTCATGGTTCCGTTTTGGCCCCGCTAAATACAGACTTTCATGAACTTCCTTAAAGAGGTCAAACGATTTTAATTTTGTATGTGAAAGGAGTAAAGACATAAAAATCCTACGCCATATTGTAGACACACCCAGTTTACATGTCGTTAGTATTTTTGCTTATCCTGTTTTATATGAAGAGCTTGGAGGAAGAGTGGGTAATGTTCTACTATAGGTGCACCGCTACCCAACCCTTTAGTCGGTGTTTCTGTTTTTGTTTCTACGTTTTTTGACACCGCCTTCCGAAATTGAAGTTATTCTTCACTTTGTAGTGTTTTTATTTGGAAGTCGGTTGAATTTTTTGGATAAAAAGTTTTCTTTTTTTTTCTTTTTAGGGGAACATAATGCACAAGTTCTTTAGTATGGTACCTATAATGCCCACAGTGATGCCAGAATAGATTACCCGTATATCATGAAACTTGAACATAACCGGTGAAATGAAGGTGTACCAAGGTAAACTTTACACATCTGCGTACCCCTTTAGAGCGTACTGGCGTGATGTTATTTTATGAAATGGTGTAAACAATAAACAGACATGCGATTGCAGCAATGCCGTCATTTATTGAAGAGTTATGTTGTATATCTCCGAAGTTCTTCATCAGATATTTACATATAATTTAAATGGGACAATTTCGGAACATACTTCTTTCGATCAAAAAAAGAATTTTGCAAATCCAATAATATAGGACGGAGTACGAATATATGCCCGAAAATACATAAAAAATTGTGATATCTGAATTGAGAACCTCCTCGTTTTTGGGAAGTCGGTTAAAAATATGAATATTATCCTCAATATTAAAGATTTACAGAACTAAAGAGTTATTAGCCTTTTTTGCTGGTATTACCTTTTGTCTTTTGTTTTTTGTCACCTTAACAAATACTAACCGTACTAGGTAACGCTTTTACTATTTAATTTATACTATAGGCACTTCCGGGCGACCGTCAAAAGGAGGATATCGTTGGAAAAACATGGACAAGGACGGCGAGAGATAGAGAGGGGTGGAAGAGGTTGGAGGAGGCCTTTGCCGAAAATGGGCAAACAGATATTATATGTGTCGATGTCATGTAAAAATATTGTAATATTTAAAAACTTTGGAACTATCTGAATAAAAAGGCTTAAATAAATAGGCACTTCCGGGGATCCACTGAATGCGGGACGCAAGGGACCAGTCAATGTGGTGACGCTTTGGGAAGGCCTTTGTCCAGCTATGGACGTCTTTCGCCTGATATGATGACAGGCACTTTCTATCTAGCTTACAGCAGGGTAAACACCTCCCTTAGTATACCTCTTGCACATAATTCTTACATTGCCACTGCGGGGCAGCCCTAGATACTTTAGAAATTCTGTTTTAAATTCGAAGGAAGATCCGTAGGTAAATTGGTGACGTTATCGTTACCACGTCTACCGCTTCACTTTTATTTTCTTATTATGTGGCGTCTGGCAGTTCAACCATACTGAATTACGATAAGATTAAATACGAAGAGATTATTTCCAAAAACTGACGCTGAAAGTTAACGAACCCAATTTTTACCAAAGCTGCTAAGGTTCATCCGATAACCTTTGTGAGAATGATACTATCCTACGCATATTTTAGATATTTTGAAGATGGATTTCTGGTACAACAATCAAACAACACAATTGAAACACAATATTTTTTGTTGTTATTACGATGTTTTGTTAGAAACTTGAAGTTTTGTTAGAATCGATATTGAATAAGATTGCTAGCAAAGGGGTATATACAGAGACGACGGATAAATATTTTAATTTATTTATATGTGCATAGTATTATTTCGTATAACTATGAGTTTTTACGCAGATTGCATGTTTAAAACACTAGCCTCTGCCAGAGGCTTCGCCCACGTGACAATCGGAAATTATCCCACAAGAACGTACTACCGAGATAAAAATAGCTATGTTCTATTCTAGACAATAATATATCTCTGTATCAAATTTCACCCGAATCCGTCCAGTCGTTCGACCGTGAAAAAGTAATAAACATACAAACACACACACTCACAAACTTTCGTATTAGTGTGATGTGATTATAAATAAATACGCAAAGAACCAGTGACGAAGTTTTAACCTCATAAAGTAATGTTTGATGTTATTTGCCAGCTAATCATCCATTGTTTTCCACAAAGTTCAGTGATAGAGTTCAGAGATACTAAAATAGTTGTCACAATATTTCGATATAGTGATTCATACCAGAAATCATGTCAGGTAAATTAGAGCATGAGTTTATGTTGGAGAACTAGTTATTTTATTCAAAATATTGTTGGTTCAATTCGGGCGTAGTTTGCAGTCATAGTTTACCAGTACAGTGCCCAATCTGTCTGTCAGAACACTGGGCAAGCCTTGCAAAGTTAGAATACCGATATCTCTTGGATAAATTGGGCTGTGGACTGAATGACAGATGTTGGATAGTCTGTCTGGATAGATTTGTTTATATCTGTAATATATATATAGATTTATATTTGAAATATCACGTGATTTTATTTTATCCAACGAATTTCATATTAACTGCTACAGCTATTATTTTCTTTTTAAAAAGTAGATTTTTGCATGCCCGGAAAAGAAATGGATGATGATAAATAAAATATCAGGCAGTATTTATGAAGATAATTATTATTATTACTTTCTTGTAGACCACAAAAAAACGTACAGTACAAACGTTCACAAACACAAGTGTACAATGGGCGGTCTTATCGCATTAGGCAATCTCTTACAGGCAGCCTTTGGATGGAATGAACTATAGGAGAAGAATAATATACATATACACACACACATGTACAAACATTGTTATATTTGGTATAACATGCAATTTTGGACAGTGTATTGATGGGTGATGCCCGATCTCCCCAAGTTTTAAGTTCACCAAAGCTTATATTAATAAATAAAATTATACGACCCTGTCTTGACCGAAATCTAGAATAGTACAGTCGCCGAATCAATGCTTACGTACGTATTGTTTATTAGATACCTATCATATCTTGTTATTATGTGTAAAAACTTTTTGAATACCTTTTTACTCAACAAAATTATTTCTTAGGGTATATAGCCCTAAAACTAGTAAAACTATCTGAGTCTCATTTTACATTATGAGTAATGAACGCCATCTTTGTCGTCTAATTAAAAGAACTTCGTCATAGAAAAAAGTATTTAGTACAAAAACTTTGAAGAAAAACTAGAACACGGCATCCACTTTATTATAAAGAAACTTTAGAATTTCTTTTTAATTTTCATCAACTGCTAAGAGAATTAAGAGTTTTTACAATACAATATTTCTTGGTGGTAATATGGGCACTGGGAAAAATATTTTGTTTTAGATTTTATCAAAAGATCTTTTAGGAAAATTGGCCAGCAAATGTATGGACGTTTCCTGAATCATTATGATACACTATGCACATACATATGTAGCAGCAATCTGGTTAATAATGTTACCAGATGGTTGTAACACATACATAACATGACGCTTGTATTTCCCGAAGGATTGGACAGAGGTGCATCCATAATATATTTCATACCATTCCCTCTTTTTCTTTACACAATTTAGAACATAGCAGAATATTCAAACTCCATCTCAATCTCAATGCTCTACAAACCCCTTGCGCAAAAAATACTCTATACGAACTCCTTTTGCAAAGAATACTCGACATACAAACTTCTTGTACTTTTTGCTTAAATCTTTCTTTTTCTCGTAGAGTTGAATAAAACGGATTTATATCGTGGGAAATGAATCACTGGCGTCGCTCAGGATTCTAACACTTGAATCACTCGCTACGCTCATGATTCAATCGTTAGAATCCTAAACTTTCTCGTGATTAATCTGTGGCCCTCACTTTAAATCCTTCCTTTATTCACTAATTGCATTATATATATTTTTTTATTCACGGGGGAAATTCAAAAGGCGCCTGGACTTTAGGGGAAAAGTCATGGGAGTGTGTGATTTTTACCTCACTAAAACTATCCCGGTGATTACCATGAGCACATAGAACCCGTGAGCCTTCACGGGGTGGCCTTTTAAGACGTCACTGGTCACGGGTCTCATCCCTGGGGCAGCTATATATAGTACCTACATTTAGCCAGTACTGCCAAAGTCTCGTGTAATATGGGGTACTATATTGCCATCAACCAGGCACAAATCCAGACTCCGGGCTACTATTAGAATTTGAGATTGATAAACACAATGACAATTTGCCCGAACCGAAAGTGAAACTTAGGATCTTGTGCTCAGCAGTAGCGCTTGCGTTCAGTAGACCAAAGAAGCAGTCATACCTATACATTTTAATAAATTGTTTATTTTTCAATGTTATTGTTTTTTCTTCCGTAACATGGATCTTGACTCTTTGACGGCTACTCAACAACTTTCAAAAACTTATCTGATAGCTTTTATTTGAAACGTTTTAACATTCCTTACGTCAACTGTTAAATTACACTTGAATATATTATTTTCCCTTGATCCTACGCACGATTTGATAGAAGCATTTTTCATAAGGACTTTTAACGAGTTGCACAAATTTATACGTGGTAACGAAAAATTTTCATTATATTTTTATTTGAAACCACTACAGAAAATAACCTCTAAATTGCAAAACTGTGTAGGGCTACACCTACGTAGAATTTAAATATATATTTTATTCCTTTTAAACTGTCTGCGTTGATGACTTCAGTAGGCAGTCGTAGTACCGAGTGGGTGGTGGATTATAAAGACAGTTCGACTGCCTATTAGGTAAAGAGTGACAATTCCAAAGAATAAGAGGGAAGAATTTTATTACATCTTATTTTGTTAATAACACACTGTAGTATTATAGAATTAAACTGTTCTTTATGAGAATATAAGTACCTGGGTCTTTTTAGTATTTAGCGAACGATTCCCTACGTAGAAATGAAAGGAATATGGATAACAACAATAGTGACCTACTACATTTGTTAAAATAAATTCAATGTCACTTTAATTAATCGTACAATTTTAAAAAAATTGTGCATTAATCTTGAAATTTACCTTCTTTCATGCGGAAACCAACTACAATCCAATATCTGTCATTCCAAACTGCAAACTAAAATCCGTTGAAATTTCGTACGGATGAAGAATGGTGTTAAACGAAACGTCACCAGCCAGACGTCATCACGTCAGCAAAAATAAAAAGTGTATCCGTTCACGCCAGCGTTTCATTCTTTCTCACTAATTGGAATTGCTTTGCGGTCTCTGACGGCGGCGGTGAATTTACTGTTTCTGTATCTTCATACCCGTTTTCTTTAATAAAATAAGTTTGGTTTGCGGTTGGACACAGTTTGTATCGAGTTTTGTTTTCCGTTTCTAAATGTCGATTTAGGTCAGAACATTTCTAGAAATTTTTAAGATTTCGTTAAATTTCTAAAATAAATTTAATAATTTATTTAGCTTAAAAATACGTCGAGAGGTAAAATATTTAAGTAGGATAAAAGAAACACTCAGTCAGTCAGAAGAGCTAGAATAGGTAATTTAATTGTGTAATCATTTAATATCTCTTTCATCTGCGTGCAAACTTATTTTTGGTTCTTTTTGCAATGCAAGCTAATGGTATAGCTAGCTTTTGTAAAGAATAACACTATCATACAGATGAGTAACAGTTATTATTCAATAAGTAACAATAAACAGCGCCTGAACTAAATTGAAGTAAACGGTCGCTACTCCATTTAATTACAAAATAACCCTTTCCCATATACCTCCGAAATTAAGGAACTGGTGGAATATTTTTATTTTATTCCAAAACCAGCATAGAAACACGCCAACGCTTCATTCTTTTTCACTAATTGGAATTGCTTCACGTCTCCGTCGGCCACGACTTTTTTTAAATTGAATTATTTTTCTACATAATAACATGTTGCTGATGTTTTACTCGGTACGTGCAGCATAAAGCCTTTCAGGGACGGCGTATATGCTATTAGTAAAATGAAAACATAAATTTCGTAAACTGAATTTTGTCGTGCCTAAATGTATTATGGACTTCGTTTTTTGAATTTTGGACAAAACCTGATGTTTTTAACGAAGTATGGTCTTATAATATTTCTTTTTACTTAGAAATTCGTTTTTTTCTATTTTTAGACGTGTTTTAATTTTTATGAATTGTCGCTATCCTTAGTCTGAATGCCTATCCTAACACACTATTTAAATACCACTAAGTTAAAAAGTACCATTTTCTGCAGCTGCAGCTGATTCACAATAATTTTAATCCGTTTTTAAAGATCACTTTTTATCATTATATATTAGAAATCACCGTGAAAAAAAGGATTCTGTACTTGTCAGTTTGACTAAAGGGATATTTCAGTCTAGCACCAAGATCTTAATTACCAACAGTCAGGTATCGATGACTCACGTATCTAACTCGATTATTGAAATCAAAACAAATCTAAGATAAAGAAGAGGGAGGTCCCAGTAGCACCACCAGTTGAAAACGTAGGTGTTTACTTAATTTTATAAATACTGCATAATCAATAATCATAGCAATAGCAGTATGTTCAATATTGGTACATTTGAGTTTAAGAGGCTGTGCACGGCGCTTTCAAGCGCCGCGTCGTTGATGCAGTAGTTCTGCAGTCAACGACTGTGCTTAACTGTAAACCTTAAGACAGTGTCATTCAGTTAAGAATGGATTTATTCGAATTTGGAGAAAAAAAACAATCTCACTCGATATCGATGTTTACTTTACAGTGTTACCACCTTTACCAAACAATAAATCCCCAAATTTTGTATCTGAATTTTCCTAAATATCCCTAAACAGAATTTATATGTAGCTCATAAAATGAAAAGTTACATAGTAAGTAAAGAAATTTTATGGAATAACTAAAATCAGCCAAAGTTGTTAATTATTTCCAGAACCGCATGCATCATCATCCTGTTCCTCGTTTTCGTTTGACGTCTCATTTTTTAAGTCATAAATACGTACGTTGAAGTTCTTGATCATGTCCACCGTATGATCAAGTTTTACTCATGATCCAAAATCCCGATTTAAGGAAAATCGTACCATCATGTTACTTGTAACATTTTAAGGGATAGAACTTAGATTAAGGGATAGAATGACTTATCATGCGTTCCTTTCTATGCACAAAACTGAAAATAAGCTTTGTTTTCGATTTTGCAAGTTTTGTTTGAAATCCTTAAAAAATACCCAAAGAATTCCAGTCCCTAAATATGCCCCTTATAACACTTTTTGTCCCTAAATTTAGGGACAAAATCCCTAAGTTGGGAACCGTGGCCCCATTCCTATCTATCAAAAGTCGGCGCGTTACCGCTTACATACTTTGTGCACAAATTAACGGTCAACCGTCAAATTATCAAAGTAATGACAACTGTTTGTTTTGAATTCCGTGAACTAATAGATATTTCTGTTTTTTATATTTATTTAAAGGATTTAGTGTATGAATATGGTATCCTTAAGTATCTAACAAACTATATTCCAAAAAAGCTGCTGTAAATAGAGCGCTCTGGTATGATCAATTAAACGCATGGAGTTTTGTTTGACATTAAATCAGGTAATAATGATTATTTTAATGTAATCTAGAGATAATAAGAAACAAATCAATATGCTATTCATTACTAGACAGGAAACTACACTTCAAAAAATATCGATTACCTCCTTTAAATCCCAATTTTATTATAAGTAAGAGTAAGATCTTAGGCGAGTTGCTTTATTATTGTAAGATATAGTAATTTCCCAAGTCATACAGATACGCCTGAAGGACCGATTGATCAATTAAAGAACTGATGAAATGGGAACCTCCTTCTAGAAAAGTGCCGCTTCACATCGTTCTAAGCCGCATCAGTGAGGAAATCGTTGACCTAGTCGGGGACTGCTACGCTTTGAACAAGCTAATAAGACCCCATTACACCCTAATTCGGTTCAGCTTGCCCACTCTATTTGTACGTTATTTTATTCACAACATAGCTTCCCACCCTAATAAACTCAACGAAGCAAAAGCATTTCCTGACGAAATTTTTTTTTCCGATTCCAATAAACTAACATCAGATAGATACAGAAGATAAACTGTCATAGAGAATTTGTTCCACAACTCTCAACACTGGATGATGAGTAGAAATGCCCCGGTTCCACAACAAATTCCTGATGTTTTGCGGATGAAACTTTAGATGTATCTGTTGGAAGCTTAAAGCCTAACATTTTGTAAGGTATGTAGATTTGGCGGTAAATCCGGACTAGTGTTTAGTAGTTTTGTTATGCTGTTATAGTTTCCTTGAGTTAGATGTTTGAGTTGTTATGCCGTAGTGGCCCAGTGGCTAAGACCTCGCCTCTCGTGCTTGAGGTAGTGGGTTCGAATCCGGGCAAGTGCCAATGTGACTTTTATTTATAATGTACTTTCTAAGTATATATTGTGTTTGTTTTTTTTTTGTGTTTTTAAAAAACGTTGGCCCACACTAGGAATTTCTTTCTGTATCGTGGGAGCGTTTACAAACATATAAACTCACATACACAACACCCAGAGCCGGAACAACTATCTGTAGGTCATACAAATATTTGTTCCGTGCGGGAATCGAACCCGCGACACGCAGCGCAGCAGTCAATCGCTCAACCACTGCGCCAACCGTGCGCCGTATATTGGACATCGCTGATAACAGTAAAGGAAAAAAGCGTGAGGAACCTAGCCCCCGTACCATGACGTGTCCAAACTATCATGGTTCGACTGTAAAAAGGGACGCACACTCAAAATAACCTTGCTCTAAGAGATTATGGTCACCCCCTGGACTTATAGTGAATTTATAATAAGATTGTGCTTTATTGCTGAAATATAGGCATGGCGTTCCAGTGCAATGAAAAACGGATAAATAAAAATGAGTTACGTTAGGAACATACATACTTGACTTTTATTGCACAATTTAGAAAGTAAGGTATGGTTTTGGCAAATCAATTAGAAGATGAAAGTAAAGGTATCATTGTCAAGTTTCATGTTTGTAAAGGTATTGAGGGTTACAGGAAAATATCTTAGTATAAGCAACGTTTTCTTAATAATGTTGATAATTCAACAATCATATAACTTATAAACTGGTTTCGGCGGGAACTAAGCGTCCTACAATATTTCGGGTAAACTAAGGGACTATGACAAACAAAGACCAAAGAGAACGAACATCACTGGAAAGACTAGAAATCATTAACAAAAAAGTTATTATTCTCAATACCAATCACATTGCCAAAGAAGCTTCCTTTTTTTAACCGACTTCACAAAAAAGAGGAGGTTATCAATTGGAATGATTTTATATGTTTAAATGTACCTAATTTGATAAAAACTAACTAAAAAGTTATAAATAAAAAAGTTAAATAAAAAAAAACAAAAAACTCGACTGCTTCAAAAGCGAACTAAAAAGACGTAAACAAGGAGAAAATCATGCTGTGCAGGCGGAGGACACACCAGATTTTGGTCAGCCAGCCCGCGAATTTTTATCCTCCGACTGCACAGCATGATTTTCTCCTTGTTTACGTCTTTTTAGTTCGCTTTTGTTTCGCAATATTTTTTTAACCCAATCTATCTATTGTTTCTTTAGTTTTCCTTTCCTTTTGTAACCTTTTACTTTCAAACTCAAAACTTTCGTTACGACAAGGAAAAGGATATGAAACGAAAAAGTACGAGCTATTAACGTTGTTGGCTGTTAAATTAAATGTGTCATAATTTATTAGTTAATAGCTCAACTCACATCCTTAGGGCGCGTTCCCACCGTGTCGTGACGACAGATAATCGTGTAGTTTTAAGTGTCGTGGCTTATATGTTTAAATGGAGGTGTTCACATTTAGAACGACACAATTTACTGTCATCTACGAAAGGAAGGAACGAAAAATAACGATAAATTAGTCGTTACGACATAGTGGGAACGCGCCCTAACTGTTAACAAAATTGTAATACATCTAGAATGCAAGGATTTTATTACATCGTGCAACGTGCTTTGCGTACGTACCTTGCAGACTAAAAGTGTTCATTTCAACAGCCTCCAAAATGAAAGATGATGGGCTGGGTAAGGCAACGTTCCCTTATGAACACACGACATTTTTGAAGGCATCAAAGTGTATAATATCCCCGTGCCTGCATTTTCAATGGCTTAATAGATACTATTTCTATTATTATAACCCAAAATACTTCTAACACAAATCCAGTATGGAACCTAGTTCCAAATATATGTATCAACGACTCCTGTTATCCATGTCGTAGGATTAGATTTGTTCGTCGTATCCCTACTCACTCGTACCGACTTTGTCACGCAAAAGAAAACGAAAGTATTTCGTATAACTTACCGATGTGTGACGCGGAGGAATTTTTTCTCTATTTCCCCTTTTTTTCTTTGGGTGATAATCTCTTGTGGGTTTCGAGGGCACTTTTCGTGTTTCCGTAAAGGCTTCTTGGATTTTCCGGTAAGTTTATTTTGTTGTGGATTTTTCCATTTCTAGAAATAATGTAGGTTTGTAGTCCTTCTAGGTTTTAACTTTGACTTTGCTTAGGTTTCAGTGTTTTATTATCTACTTATAAGCTTCTGTCAATAGCTGCGCCCGCGTGACAAGTGTTTTATCATATGTTGTTGTTTTATATTACCGGGATAAATAGTAGTATAATTATTATGTGCTTTTCCAGACTGTAATCTATCTCTCTGCCTAATTTCATAAAGACCCATTCAGCCGTTCTGGCTTGATTGAGTAACAAACATTATCCATCCATTCTTTCACATTTTTAATATTAGTAAGATTAAGTAAGATTAGTACCAATAATGCAAGTAAATTTTGAGAATCAGAAAACAAGTACTCGTAGGACTTTTTATAGCTTTGGGTAAATTAGCTGACACTAAAGCAATAGTAGTAAAGTGCATTATATTATGCATGTTGTATCTAAGCCGGGCCTCTGGCTACAGGCATTACCGTCTCCCAACATAGGCACAATGTTGAGTGACACTACCTTCCGGATCGCTACATGTCTGCGCCTAGGTACTCCCAGCAGAGCTCCACATCGTTGTCAATGTGGTGAAGCAGTCGACCGCCTCGGACACCATGGCCTATCCTGCAGTAAGAGCGCTGGTCGGATAGCACGGCACGCCAGCATTAATGACATCATACGTCGAGCTCTTGTCACCGCCAGCTGTTTTAGAACACCATGGCTTAGCACGCGACGATGGGAAGAGACCGGACGGGATAAGCATAATGCTTTGGAAGTTGTGTAGGCCTTTGGTGTGGGATGCAACATGTGTCGATACTCGTGCGCCATCCCATCTTCTTAGCACGGCGGGTTGTGCTGGGGCGGCTGCTGCTGGTGCAGAAAACCTCAAATGGCGCAAATAACCTTATTGGCAGTTATATATTTGAGCCGTTTGGGGATGAGACATTAGGTCCATGGGGTCCAAGTGCTCACCGAGTGTTTCGAGACATAAGTAAACGGTTAGTCGACTGCTCGCGTGACCAGAGGGCTGGCCTTTTCTTCAGCCAGAGAATCAGCATTGCCATAAACGTGGCAAAGTACCAATCAGTTTATTAAGTCCTCCTTAAAAAGGCCACCATTTTTTTATATTGAAATTTAAAGACACTTTTCATATTCATTGATCCTTTTACACTTAATATTCTGTTTTAGTATTATTTCCGGGTCCTTGCCCTGCTTTGCCTTGAAGTTCGTTCCAAAATTGATTTGGAAAATGATCTCATTCTGAAGGCATTAAGTCAAACGATTCTGTTTGATGTCCCTTCTTATTGATGAGATGAAAAATATTCCGCATTTTTCAAGAATATTGAAAGTTGGCTAGAAATTTTTTCAGAGGACGATTATTAAAAATCTTAAAGATCGTCAAATCCGGTTTGATCGGATCACCACATCAACCATATTATTCACCACTGGTGTACCTGCGGTATAAGAATCTAGTGGACCGGTACGTGACTATGAGAAGAGATCAGATAACTTGTTGTTGCCGTAAAGAGTAGGATGGTCTCAGGCTCTGGTATGAGACGCAACCATCATTGCGACATGTTTCAAGCACGGTGGGCTATGCCAGTGCTACCGCTGGGGCTGTCAAGGCCCTCATGAGTCGCAACTAAGTCGATACTGTCTCCTTATTTGTAATTTTAGTTCTGAGCAGCTTGAGGTCAAAATGCAAGGGATCCCAGTGCTACGACTTCAGATATCAACATGTGAACATTGTACCAATAATTATAATGTATCTGTATAAACATTTCGTGCAAAAACATTTTCTGCATAGCTAAGTAGATCATACCATGAAAATGTAACTACCGCACTGCGTCCATATTCATATTTTTACTAAATAATGTACAAAGTATGTTTCACTCGCGTCAGCGCTGAAATACACGTGCATCTGAAACGTTTTGCGAAAAAACTGCGGGTCTGTAAATACCAAAATATTTCTCGCTGTTTCATTGTTAGTTGTGGTGTAAAACATAATTTTAGAATGTTGTATTCACGTATTATGAGGTACCTACTTGAATTCGTAATCTACACTAACATTATAAAGGGGAAAGATTTGTTTGTTTGTAAATTAGTTTGTAATGGAAAAACTCCAAAACGACTTAACCGATTTAAAAAAAAACTTTCACAGCTACATTATTCCGGAGTGACATAGGCTATTATTAAACCATTAACGGGTCCTGTGGGTGGGCCACGGGAGCGAAGCCACGAGTTAAAAGCGATATAATATATTAGGTCTTTACCTATGAAATTGGCGTTTTGTCGTAGACGTCACTTTGATCTCAAATATCTCCTCTTTGGTTTGGAATTCCAATTTTAAATTTATACAGCTATTTACTCATGGTTTTGTGTCTGGAAAACCGTAATCATTTGTTTTTTCCTCTTTTGGTTTTTCTTTGCGCCAATCAGTTTATAAAATGGAAAACTTGAAATATCGCGTTATTTACGAGTACGAGTTCCATCGTGGCACCAGTGCTGCAGAAACGGCTCGAAGGATTAATGATGTGTATGGCGACGGTGTCGCAAAAGAAAACACATTGCGTTTTTGGTTCCAATGTTTTAGTTCTGGAAATTTCGACCTGCAGAACAAACCCCGAGGACGGCCGGAGACCAAAGTTGATAATTAAGAATTGAAGGCTATTATGGAAGCGGATCTATCGCAAACCACGTCCGAGTTAGCGGCAGGCTGTGGTTTTAGTGATGAAACTGTTTTAATCCACTTGAAGCAAATTTGGAAGGTGAAAAAGCTTGAAAGGTACCTCATGAATTGAGTGCAGCAAACCGACAAACGCGCGTCAACTGCTGCGTTACATTACTCAACCAGCACAATAATGACGGGATTTTAAATCGAATCATTACCTGTGTTGAAAAGAGGATTCTGTACAATAATCGGAAACGCTCATCGCAATGGCTGAACCCTGGCAAACCAGCCAAATCCTGCCCCAAGCGAAAATTGACTCAAAAAAAAATATTTGTGAGCATTTGGTGGACTAGTGCCGGTGTCGTTCACTACAGTTTTCTTAAATCTGGCCAGACGATTACGGCGGATCTCTATTGTCAGCAACTGCAAACCATGATGGAAAAACTAGCTGCTAAACAGCCTTGGCTGGTCAATCGCTCTAGGCCACTGCTGCTTCAGGACAACGCTAGACCACAGCCGAGTGCAAGCTAGGCAACTGCCGAGTGCATTGAAATCTTATAGGACTATTATTTGTGATAAAAAGGTGGCAGAACAGTTTGAAAATATTTCATGGAATGAGCTGTTAAAGTGTAAATGTCCAATAGACTTGTATAACAGGTTATGTTCAATTTTTTGTGATGTTTATAATGAAGCGAAAATCCAAGTTGTGGTACGAAATAAAAGGAAAAGTAAACCATGGATCACAAAAAAGCTTAAGGAAATGATAGGTATTAGGGACAGGTTGTTTAGAAACTGTAAAAATAAACCAGAGGATATGAATTTGCGTAGACAATATAATAGATTTAGAAGTAGATTAAATAAATGTATAAATAAAGAGAAAAATAAATACCGTCAAGAAGAAATAAAGAAATGTAAAAAGAATATTAGAAAGATCTGGACAAAAATTAATTCATGGATAGGAAATGAAAAAAAAAGTGTAGATTCTGTTATTTTAAAGTACTTAGGAAAATTGGAATGCTCGGTTGAAAGTATATGTAACAAATTCTCAACAACATTTACCAAAGAGATATTAGATATAAAACATACCTGTAGTCATAGGTTTTTGGAAAGAAATAGCTATGTTGAACCCGGAAATGTGTCACTGCGGTTTCAGAAAGCCTATCCAATAGATATAGATAAAATAATAAATTTATTAAGTTGTGATAAGTCTGAAGGAGTAGACAAAATTAGAGTTAAAGAAATTAAATTATTAAAATCTAAGTTGAGCCCTGTAATAGCTTTATTTATTAACTTGTGTGTTGAAAAGGGGTTATACCCCGAGAAATTAAAAACAGCATTAATTAGACCTATTTTTAAACAAGGTGTTCATATTGATTACGCAAACTATAGGCCAATAGCCTTATTATCAGTTTTAAACAAGATAGTAGAAAAGTTTATTGTGAATCAGGTAAGTGTTTTCTTAGAAAAACACAATATTCTGACAAATGCACAACATGGTTTCCGAAGGGGGCGGAGCACGGCGACGGCCTTGGCGCGGTTCGCGGACGACGTCAATGAGTGTTTGGATCAGCGAAAGCAGGTGGTGGTGATTTTAAAAAAGCATTTGACACCTTGGAGCACCACCAGCTGCTTCAAGCCATGGAGGAGTGTGGAGTCGCGGGACCACTGAACAGGTGGTTCCGTGCCTACCTCACAGGCTGGACGCTGCAAACGGTCATTGACGGCGTCGTCGGAGAGCCCAGACACGTCACGTGTGGTGTGCCAACCGGATCCGTATTTGGCCCCGTCGGATACATCATGCATGTCAACAGCATGTGCAATGTAGTTCATAATTGTCGCGTATATATGTATGCTGACGATACTTGTCTTGTTTATGCAGATAAAAACTTAAAAGTAATAGAAAGTAAGATACAGGAGGACTTTACTAATATCATCAAATGGGCTCACGACAATGGCATTATAATCAACATAAATAAAACCAAATGTATGCATATAAGATCACCTTATCTAAAAAAAAACGAACGTCCGCCGCGCATAGTGGGACATAGCTATGAGTGTCTGCACAGTGGTGGACTAACGTTGTGTGAGTGTGCAAATATTGAGGTGGTGGAGGATTACAGGTACTTGGGATTAGTCATAGACAACCGCTTTTCTTGGAAAACACACATTATACACTTGTGCGACAAACTCAGGTATGTGCTTGTAAAATTCCACCACCTTAGTTATGTGCTGGATAGGGCAACATTGTACATGGTCTACTATGCGCTGGTGGACTCATTGTTTTCTTATGGGCTGGCGTGCTATGGTAATACTTTTAAAACATATTTAGATAAAATAAAAAAATTGCAAATCAGATTCATGAAATTATTAGTAGATAAAAATACAAAAAATCGCTGTAAAAGTAGTGATTACGAAAATTTATTTTTGGAATGTAAAATGCTGCCAGTTCATGAGAGGGTAGTGTTGTCAGTAGCTTTAGAAGAGTATTGTAGCAATGAATTTAAAACTAATATTATGCACACAAGATCTCAAAGGAATAATAATATAAAAAGATTTGTAGTGCCCACTTTTAATAATTATTATGGGAGAAGGTGTAGAAGTTTTTTAGTTCCAACTATTTTTAATGACCTTCCTTTAGATATAAATAGTAGTATCACAAAAGCATCCTTTAAAATAAAATACACAAGTACCTCCTTAATACATTTTGTCAAGGTCTCATTATAGATAAGATAAGTTAAGAAATTTCATTTGTTTAGTAGTAAAGAATATATGTTATTATTATTTACAAAAAAAGAAGCTACGTCTGCCAACAAACTGCTTTGCAGTTTGGCAGAGGTAATATTTAAATTGTAACAACTTTTTTCTGTGAATAAACACTTTTTCATTTTCATTTTTTTTTTTCACATACTGCACAACAGACGGCTACCAAATGGAATCTAGAGGAGCTTCAATTGGAATGTCTAAGACATCCACCGTACTCCCCGGACCTTGCTCCAACAAATTACCATTTTTTTCGAAATTTGCCTAACTTCTTGCAAGGGAAAAAATTCAACTTCGATGGGGCAGTCCAAAGCGCCTTCAAAGATTTTATTGATTCCCGTCCGAACGGTTTTTTTTAGTAGAGGGATCAATGAACTACCTATGAGATGGCAAAAGTGGCAATGGTACATACTTTGATTAAATAAATATATTACATTTAAAAAAACGACTTTATGTTCCTCCCTTACAAAACGCCAATTTCATATGTAATGACCTAATATATTCGATATAATTTCAAGCCATCAGTACCAACACCAACTCAATTGCGTATAAGTGACCATTTGTATTAACAAAACCTTAAAAAGTATGAATTGCAATGGAATTTGAATTTTATCTTGTGTGTCACACAAGACAAACTTCTTCCACAGAGTTTGTTGTTCCAAAATTTGATAACTATTCTCGGATTTCGAATTTAAAAACAAGTTATGTTAGTCACAGCGGATCTTTGTATCTCTGAAGTAAGCTCTGGGAAACATTGCGCAAGAAACAGTTTGTTATCGAGTATACTGCATAGAATAAGCGATACAGGACGATGCGACAAACGTAAGCGAGTGAACGATGCTTCTACTACAACATTGACACAAAAATAGCAACTGCGCAGGGTTTTGCGGCCAAAAGCCAAGATCAGAGGCACAAAGATCCGCTGTGACTACTATATCTCAGGAGGTAAAGGGCTCTATCAATTTAGACATTTGATGCGGGACTGCTGCGTCATATGGGTGTGCATAAATTGTAGAGAAAAATTAACCCGTCGTGCGCAGTACGGCAAACACAACCATTTCATGAAATGTTCAGCCACATCATGAAGTGATCAATTCTTAGATCTGGCCACAACATATCTATTTGGTTACTTTTAGGTCCTTTATAAAAGGAAAATAAGCTTTACTTGAAGCATTTCAAACAGCTAACAAGTTAATCAAACAAGTACCTTCTGGGATAGGTTGACAATTTCACAATATTATGAATGTGTAAAAAATAATAAGTTGGTTTAACGAGTTTTTAACACCATCTTTGTACTACGTAGCAGTATAATGTAAAGACATGTTTTCTCAAAGCACGTAACCCTTTCGCAACCGAGTAAAGATATTGAAGATTAACAACATAAACAAAAGTCAACACCCCAGCTGCAGCGCGGGTACAAAAATACCGCGGCATAAAAACGATTCTGAAACTGGAATCGAATTTCCCCGAGTGTCACTAGATTGAATTGTTACAACTATATCTCGCAGACACGGGGTAACTAGAGTCCCGACACTCGCTACATTTCCGTGTGTAACTACTTGATAAAGTCGGCACGGTTGAAATGTTGCCGGAACAGTTTCCTTTGCGGTTTGTTTGGTTTTATGCGTCAGAAATAAATAGGCTTCAAAGATTTACGCAGTGTTTTACTCCATATAGGTGTATACTCGAAAAGTGACGAACATATTGCGATGTTTCATACGATCGTATTACGTTGACTCTATCTATTACGCTTAAAATAATTTTAACCAACGCACTATTTCATGACGTCCAAACTTTTTCCTCACCCGTTTTATTCGCGTTGTGTAAAACATAAAACTGCTAAACCCAAATTATCTGCTTCACACCTGTCCGTTTGATGTCAGTTATAAAATTCATGTACGCAACGCCTGGAATGGTCAGGATGGCAAACTTGCGCGAGTGTTAAGGGTGCAATGTGTATCACGCAAATGAAACCGCCGTTTCTGTCCATACTGGAGTGATTAGAGGAAGTAGGTGCTTAGCGCGACTTGACGAAACGGCTAGCGAGTGATCGTCTATTCTTACCCTGAGGAAACACGTCTAGGCTTTATCGTCATCAATATACAACTCGCAACACTGTGGCCACCTAATCGCACCCGCTCCCGCTCCCACCATAGTCTCCGCGCGTTTACTTTGAACAAGGCCTGTTAGCGACTGCGTTTACTAAACCCGACACCTCATTACTGTACGTCACTGTACGCCAAACAAAGGCACTTCTTGGCACCTGGGATCCTTTTCTGTGGTAAATATGTTTTTCAGCCAGCTTAGTGTACTTTGTTATTTCTTTGTGTTGACAGAAAAGGCGACTATTGTTATTTTGTAGTCCCCCTTTTATCTTTTTTGTACAGCATTTGTTTTTTATGATTGATAAGCTTGTTAGAAGCGATGATGTGGTCGACGATGGGGCTTGTCAAGAAGAAATCTATTTACTCTTGACTTAAAGGCAACCAGTTTGCAACAAAACATTCGAACACCAATAAATATGTATTTTTAGGCTCTGTAGGTGACACTTAGCTATAATAATCGGCATTACTAACGAACCATGTGGAAGACCGCCCACACAGGTGAATAACAATGAATTGAAAGAGATGGTGGAAGGCGATCCGAGCGAAACTACCCAGGAATTAGCGGCGTGGTTTAACGTTACGTTACCAACAATATTGACTCATTTGCGTCAAATCAATAAATAAAAAAATTAAAAATAGCTGCCTCATGATTTGACTGATCTGCAGAAAGAAACGCGTGTTGAAACTTGTGTTGCCTTGTTGAATCGATACAGAAATGAAGGAATATTGGATTGAATTGTGACATGTGATGAAAAGTGGATTCTTTACGATAACCGTAAGCGAAAAATGCAATGGCTGACCCCAGGCCAAACGCCGCAACATTGTCCTAAAGCAAAGCTTACCAATAAAAAGGTAATGGTAACTGTTTGGTGGTCTCAGCATGGTGCTATTCACTATAGCTTTCTCCGATCTGGTCAAGCAATAACGGCAGATGTCTACTGTGCCGAACTCCGAACAATGATAGCAAAACTGGCAGTAAAACAGCCCCGACTCATATCGTATCGATCTTCACCATTATTGCTCCATGATAACGCGAGACCTCATAAAGCACGAGAAACCGTTTTAACTCTTTAGGAACTACAATTAGAAACCATTCGTCACCCCCCGTATTCGCCAGACCTTGCTCCAACGGCCTACCACTTTGTCGTGATTTGGGCAATTTTCTACATGATAAAAAGTTTTCTTCTCAGGAGGCAGTACAAAATGCTTTCACACAGTTTGTCGTATCTAGATCACCAGACTTCTATCGCAAAGGCATAAATGACCTTCCTATTAGATGGTAGCAATGTATAGATAATAATGGTAATTATTTTGATTAAATAAATATGTTAAATTAAAAAAAAACTAATTTCAATTTTTCAGTACAAATCGGCAATTTCATACTTTAACCCCTAATAAATCATCACAATATTTACTGTCTCTCTTTACAATAAATAATAATAAATCCGTAAAACCAAAAAGATGCCTAATTTTTAAATTTTCCCCAATGTTTCGCCCGCGTCAATAGTGTTTTATTATCCTAAGGGATCATTATACTTAGTTTATTGAGATAAAATTTAAAGCCTATGTGCTATTCCAGACTATATGCCAAATTTCATTATATGCCAAATATCTATTTGCCAAATTTCATGTAGAGCCGTTTAGCCATTCTGGTGTGATTAAGTAACAAACATCCATCCATCCAAACTTTCGCATTTATAATATTAGTAAGATAAAGTAGAATAGGATTAAATCTCATTATTTAGAAATGAATTTGAGAATTATTAACCATTTGTAATCTCGTCCATTTTCACGCTTACTTTACAAATAATAAATTTTATCACAGTTAAATTATTTTCGCAGCTTCAGTAGGTAAGTATCAATGAAACATTCATAAAGGAAATGATTAAAGTTTGACTGTGAATAACTTTACGATTAACAGGTTAATTTATTAAGAGGGCTCTTCGAGTTAAAACGGTATTATTGGGAAATGTTTAATCACAATTTTGACTTCTCCATAATGTTTAAGTGTCCTAATATAACAATTGTGAAAGGTTGTATGTTTGATTTTCCACCTTTCGGATTGCGCAGCATGCGCTGTGAACTTTACGTGCAAAGACCTTAAGACTGACTAAGGACTACATCACCGAATGCTTTTACCGTAGCTGAATTCTGGGCCATTTTTTTTTTTGTTTTCCCTTCGACATGCTAAGAAGAAGATACTACATAAACTTCCGTTTTTTCTAATGAAAGTAGGCAGAAACTACAGAACGCCACCTGTTACGATCCTTATATACTCCTTTTGCGTCATCCATGTTCATCTAGTCCTAAACGCACGCCGGTTATGAGTACTGCGCACCTGGCCTTTCTGAAGAACATCAGTCATCACCAATAAGATTCGTCTATGATCTTTTTGGCCGATTCTTCCCGGCGTTTCCACTCACCTCTGCTTTGTATAAACCTTTTGTTAAACGCTTTTCATTCATCCTCTCAACAGACCAAACCATTTAAGAATACTCTTTTCAATTTTTTTCACTACATCTAATCACGTAAATACGGCTGGATGAATTTGAATCTCTTGATTGAAACGTACAGCGCTGTGGTATGCGGTGCCAGACTAATAATCGCATAAAATCGTCTGGAATGGTTTTCTGCTTTCTTTTGTTGCGTCCTAGTACGTGTCCTTACCTCACTAGGGTGTAATACCTCATACTGCTGCTTCGTGTGTTCCGATCAAGAGACTAAAGTTTTTTCTGACATCAAACTGCTTTGCCAGAAGATTACGATTTTTGCCCGTAAAAAAGCCCTATCATATATTATACTGTTTTGAGTGTAAGCTTATGTAAATACCGTAATTATGTATTCATTCACACTTAAGTACGTTATCTTGTAACTTTTACATAATGAGCCCTTAAATTTCACCTGAGCTCGCTTTGCTGCTCGTAAAAATATCCAAACTTTACTGTTCATAAAAACCTTGGCATAGTTTGTAAATGAGAATAGTTCTAGGGCTGAAAGCATGTGTGTTTATTATTTTATACTGTTGTTGATAGTACGTTAGTACAAAGCTTTCCTTTAAATGCTTCCACTTACCTTACTAGGTAGAATCAAACTGCCTAGCCTATAACTAAAAATGTTGGGGTCAGCTGTATCCGGTTTTACTGGAATAACCGGTTGTTAAATGGAGCGACTGCCTACCTGACCTCCACAACCCAATAATTGATTAAAACGATGGGTACCCTTTGGTAAAACCGGTGCAGGTGCAACGGGTGTCAGATTTTCTAGTTCACATAGAACAAATGTCATATATCTAAAATGACAACCCTTGCTTTTGAAGGCACAAAGTCACGGCAAGCTATAAATGGTAATCAGCAGGCGTTGATAGACTCGTGCGGCTTTTAACATGAGAATACGTGATAAGAAATATAATTATCGAGAAAGAATTTACAGGACGCAACTTTGAAGGTTGCATTGAAACAGAAATTGATTGATTGAGACGCTCTCAAAAGACGATGTTAGCACGTCACTCATTGTTAGAGATAATGTATGAAAATAAAGTTTTCCTTTGTATTTTGTGATGATGAAGCATGTGTAAGAGTATAAAAGGAAAGAGGTTTATTTGGTATTTTTTCTTTTTGGTATTAGAGGCCAGGAAGTAGAGCATACCAGAGAAAGAATGCCTTTGCTCAATTAATAAGATTTTTGTTTTTTGTCTGCCCAGCCCTCGGCATTTCTCCTATATCGTGGGTGCGTTTACAAAATTTTATTTCACATACAAGAATAGTCAGATCCGGAATAACTATCTGTAGGCCATACAAATATTTTTTACGGTGCGGGAATCTAACCTGCGGCACGTAGCGCAGCAGCAGTTTTACAGACACATAAATAAACCAGACATCATAACTTACTGCATTAAAACCAATAACATTACAAAAACATTTTGATAGTAGTTACAACGAAGAGCCGCAACCGGGTTAAAGAAAGTGCCAAAACAGTTTGAGTTTGAGTGGACTCTTCCCAACTGTTGGCACTGTTTTGCTCTTACGAAAGTGTTCCCACAATATGCAATGTTTTGACAAGTAGATTTTATTTTGTTGTTGCTGTATTTTCGTCTAGCTAGGGCTTGTTACTTATGAGGGGTTTGTAAAAAAAGCTTTCTGAGGTCAATCAGCAGATGGGTGACCATCAATTACATTTTCTGACCTTCCATGCTTCCGCGTGTCAGTTTCATGGTTGCTCCGTGTACGCTTTTTGAGCCTGGCTGTCTTGATTCGAAAATCTTTTATACCCGCTACAAGATAGATATAAGCCCGAAAGCTTGACTAACAATCTTACTAAGCTAAGAAACCCTCGGTAGGACCCAATAACTGCGTTGTGCAGGTTAGATATGCCGTCGCTCCTTGTAAATCGTTCTATTGTGCTTCATCTGAGTTGATGAGAAGCCCACATTAATATATTTAGGAAATGACTAGGTGAATGATGATAATGAAATCTAAGCTTCAAAATTAGGCCGATTTGTGTTACGAGTATTTACTGATCTAATGAGTAGACTCGTTAGAGCAAACGGACCAACGAATACTTCAGTCAATCCGTAACACCACGATTGACAAAATCGCAACGTATGTTATCTTTAACTTAAAAAAGAAGCTGATTTTATAAGCAACCATCAATTATGCTACCATGGGAAATACTAAACGGGTATACCTAATTACCTCGTCCGCGCATATTTGCCGGAAAAATAGATCATCTAGTTTTCTCTAGAGACATATGTGAGGAAAATCCTATAGTATTATACGTATATATCAATATGATGTAAGTGAGCTTCCCAGCGGGTAACGGAGAAAGTGAAATGGCGTTATAATTACCGAACTGTGTGCTTATAATGACTGTGAAAACTTTTGCAAAAGGGTGTGGAAATGTTGATTGTAAAATGGTTAATTGGTAGCATTTACATGGAAGTAAATGTATATTCTTGTATTTTTATTGTGGCCACACACCATTACAATATCATCGAGTAGGTACTTACACTTACAAACAATCCTAAATTTAAGTGACTCCGTAAGAGATTGCCCTGTGCGATAAGACCGCCCATTGTACACTTATCTTTGTAAATGTTTTGTCCTGTAATTTTTAAGTGGTGTACAATAAAGTATATAATAAATAAATAAATATAAATTCTCCAATTCGCAAAACGTTCGTTCTATTAGCAAAACGTCCTATTCTCAGATCGTCGGGTGTATAAACACCGTTGTAACCTTGAAGATTAATCAAGACTCAAACTACAGGTTACAGCTAAAGAGGAACTTTGCGATGGAAAGTGAAAGGATAAAAAGGTTTTTTAATTTCTGTAGCTATTTTGTCAACGTCTTATAATTTATTCGAGAAATCAATTCATCATTCGTTTAATTACGTACCTATATTTTTACTGTTTATAGGAGCATGCCTTTTAAAGAGAACAATATACATTTTATGATCTTCTGGTACTTTATATGCGAATTACAAGAATAAAAAAGGTATAAAGTCCACAACGACCTGTCGTCATGAAGAAATCGTTGATAACAATATACTAAAATGCTTTTAGTATGAAATTTTACAGAATAATTTATTTCAAGTCGAATGTTCTACATTGATAGCTTTTACGACGAAATATTTTTTTAAGGGCTAACAAGACCATGTGACTCAGAGATGGATGGTTTTTAACCATCCACCTCTGAGACATGGTTTTGCTGCCTGGATCAAGTCTAAGCTAGCGACGCGGCCGTCTGAGCTCCGGAGTGAGGAACCTCTAAACAAAACGATCTGTGGTTAGAAGTACCGCTTTCTGAATTAGGCTCTTGGTCCAGCTAGGCAGTTGGATTAAGAGCCAATCGAGACTCGACCAACACTCGTTAGGCAATGAGATCCTCCTAAGGTGCTGGTCGAGGCTCGTGGTTATTAAGCCATTGGCTAAGACGACTATCGCTGCAATGATCGCTGAATCCACATCCCATACCTTGACAACCTCGCGAGTAAAGTCAAGATACTTGATTTGCTTAACTTGATAAAATTTTGTATTATTAAAATTTTTCATGTCGCATCTAATATAGTTTTAATAAACACCGCACTGCGTCTATTGCTTCAAATTACCACAATCTTTTAAGACGTTCGGCAATCTTCGGGTATCATCGGCAAATTCACGAAGGCAACCGAATAAACCTCGTTACGGCTGTAATGAAATTAGACGCAATTTGTTAGACTTGTTCACGATAGCTCTATTTTGTTATAGTTTTTTTATTGAATCGTGGTAATTGAGATGAATCCCAAAGTAGTTTTAATAATTGAGTTGTATTTTTGTTGATTTTATTTTATCTAGCTGAAAAAGGGAATGGAGCTAAACTGGTTAAAAATTAGAACGTCGATTGACGCATCGGAAGAATTCGCTAATAACAATATCAAATAAAAACTTTTCTTTGGCTTGGTAATTATAATTATTGGCAGTAATTTCTGACGTTTTTCACATAACCTGAGTTACTGCCTGATTTTTAATACTATCCGAATTTAGCCAAGCATTAGGTATCAATCAAAGTCACAATATATGCAGAAAAAAACCTCTAAAAAAATATTTCCAATCTATTATATAGTACAAAGGAATGTACGAATTTTCCAAATCTCTTACGAAAATAAATGCTTAGGTAACGCTGGGTAATTATAATAATTAGGTAGCCAAATTGTTTTCAAAGTTCTTTTAAAGATTTATTAAGAACAATTACTAATTGTTTTAGGTTCCGTTCCTCAAAAGGAAAAAAAGGAACCTTTATAGGATCACTTCGTTGTCTGTCGGTCCGTGTATCAAGACCGTTTTCTCTGAAACAACCTGGAGGAATCAATTTGAAATTAATATCTTATATTCAGGTTTGCAACTCTTTAGGGCAGTGAAAAAATAAATCATCGTTTATGTCGCACATTTAAAGAATCGCTAGAGAACAAGACCTATAGAGTACTTCCCGTTGAACTAGAATTATGAAATTTGGCAAGAAGCAATGTCTTATAGGAAAAATAAAGGAAAACATCCGAAAATCGTAAATTCGTAGCAACACCTTTTTCTGAGGAATGCTTAGAGATATGAAGTTGAAATTAATATCTTATACTCAAGGCTGCAATTCCTGGGAGCTGTGACAAAATGAAACTTATAGATCAACGGAATCAAAAGATACCGCTGGTTATGTCGCAAATTTGATAATAAAACCTATCGAGTATTACCCGTTTACCTTCAATCATGAAATTTGGCAAAAAGCAATATCTTATAGCACAAGTAAAGGAAAACATCCGGAAACCATAAATTTATACCTAAATAAAAAAAAGTTTACTAACTTATTTATGGTTAGTAAACGGAACGGGATTTATGTTAATGTATAGGGACAACAGTTTTCCAACGGCAAAGTTAATTGTGTACTTCAATCCAGTATTTTTCTTCGTTAGAGCAATGAGCGGTGCTTTCATTGTTTATGAACTTCAATAATGTTACCTAATTGTTTTAGTGAATGTAGTTTGTACGGAAACCTTGGCCGGTTTTTTTATTATGAGCTTTATATATGTATAAGCTAAAATGAGGACAGCAAGCGGCAAAGGAAAGTTGGGGCAGTAGGTTTTGTAGTTTATGAAATCATCATCCTAGTATCCTGATCTCTCTTATTAGGACATAAAAGTTCAAATTTAAGCTTTAACTATCACTTCTGCAGAGCTTGCTATTAGCTCTGCAGAAGTGATAGTAATAAAAAGATTCAATTTTATTTTATTTTAAGCAACTAGAGTTTACTACGGGAGCTGATGGTTTATTAGGGTCCAAACGGAGCCCTATTGCTGGCATTCACGTGTCCGTCTGTCTGTATGTCCGTCGTCCGTCACACATTTTGTTCCGAAGAATTTTTTACTTCCCATTTATCTATGAACTTGAAATTTCGTGATACTCAATGTTGTATATTTTACTAACAAATACCAATATATTGATAAATTGGTACGGAACCATAAACGTGCGAAGTCCGACACGCACGTGGCCGGTTTTTATTATTTTACCATCATTAGAAACCCTATTGAGCCTAACCGGTAGTGGTTTCCTTTTTCTTTTTATGTTGGCACCTTGTTTTTAAACATATAAATTGTAATAATTTAATTAAGATTTTGTGTGTTGTGCTGTCTTTTTTGTGCACTAAATAAATATTTTATCTATCTGTCTATCTAACCCATGGTATAATAACATACTCCGTATACTTCGCCTGGTATGTTCTTCCCAGGATGGCCTAAGCCTACGTCACGATAAGTGTTACCATTGATTGTCCTTTTTAGAAAATTTAGGTACTTTCTCATGTAGTTAATGAAAATAAAATAAATTACTAACTAGCTTAACTATTAAGTAACTCATGTGATTCATCTATGTTCATCTATGTCATGTATATTTAGTGTTCAATTAATTTATATTTTGAATTATTAGTCCATAATTGCTTTGTTAAGATTAAAAATGCATTTTGCTCGGGTATTTCAATAACACACAGTGGCAACACACCGAATTGGCAAGTGTCATACTGACAACTAGCCATTTCATCGCTATTGTCGTGTAGCTCACACCTATAGCGTTGTTTCGCTCGGTGAGAAAAATACTGCGGCTCCCAAACATTTGTGATGAACCCGTGAACTTTGAAAGATAAACAAGAAAAACTGTTAATTGTTCCGTAAACTGTAAAAACAGCAGTATAAAAGGCGGTGCAATATTTTTTTTCTTTTCCCAATGAAGAGACGCTATCATATGCGTGGCTTCAATATTGTAACTAACTTCACCTAAAATAACTGGTATGTGCCTTTCATTATTTATTATTTAATTTATATACGCGTTGTAAATTCCATAATTTAAGGCATAGTTGTGTCAATACGTTTTTACACCCGAACTTAACCTAACCTAATTAGTTTTTGACTTATTTTAGCCAAGTCAAGTTTTGTGGGTTTTCGTTCCGAACTAAATAAAAATACTAAAATGCAATCAAAAGAAAGCAAAGTAAATAAATACAAAATGTATCAAATATGACGATTTTATTAAGAATTATAAAACATTTGTACTTATTGTATTATTTTTATCTTTTTCCCCACTAAAAAAGTTTGAGAACCGCAACGCAATTGATGACGTAGTCTTAGGCCAATCACGTGACCCAGCTGTCACGGGAAGAGACTACCATGTCTTGTTCTACCATGATCTAACCCTAGTGAGCAGGACGGACGGACGCGACTTACAAGTTGTAGGTCGTGGGTTCGAGCCCAGGCAGGCTCTTTACTTTTTGTAAATTATTTCTTCACCACTGCTCTCGAAACGGTGAAGAAAAACATCATAAGGAAACTGGCATGTCCTAGAACCAAAAATTCGAAGACATGTGACATCCACCAACCCGCACTGGGCCCGCGTGGTGGATTACGGCCCATTCCCTCTTACAGAGAGGATGCCTGTGACCCAGCAGTGGGCACATTAATAGGTTGATGATGTGATGTGTGTAGAAACCCTATCGATACCCATCACGTTTGCGAAGTTTTGCGACTTATTTTAATGTAGGTCTAAATTATTTTGCGAAACTGTGTATGAAAATATAAGAAAAAAACTACTTTAATAAATATTGTATCTGTTTTTGATCCAATCGGAATGGCATTATTACCAAATTCCTACACGCTACCTGACTTGGTTGTACGTATCTTGTTCCTCGAAGTTCTAACGATTTGATACCACAGCTTACTGCTAAATTCCACTCGATATTACATAATACTAAACATATTACACTTACACATAAATAAACATAACATTAATTGCGTCTTGACTTGAAGTCCTGGAGTAGAAAGTAAATGGAGTGCCATTCACATTATTTTGTTACAAATTTCTAACTTGCAGCCTCATTGATCTTGTAATTTAAAGTATTTAAAACCAGTTGATTCTAAGTCGAAGAAACCCTATCCTATTTCTCACTAATATACATGTGGAAAAGTCTCTATGTTTAGATGTTTGTTAATCACGCCTCAAAGGCTCAACGGGTTTCAATTTAATTTGGCATACTGGTAGACCAAGACTTGGTGTTCTTTTATTAGTTATTTTTATCCCGGAATTGCATTCCCGTGGGATGATATCAGAATTTTTCGCGGGCGTAGCTGCTGACAGATTAAAAGCTAGTGTTTCATAATATGGAATCAATAAATCTAGCCTTAACAAATTTACATAGCCTATCGCTGTCCAATGCTGATTGTATTCCTGTTTTCTTTTGGTAACAGTCGCCTGCACTTTAAAATACTACAGATAAATAAAAATAGACACAAAAATTTAAAAAGAATAGAATAGATTAGAAAATAAAGCAAAGCAAAGCATTTTCTCATTTCATCATCTCATCTCATTTTTCATTCGTTATGTTAAATATAGCGAGCGTCCAAACCATAAGCAAACTTAGTACTAGTGCCGGTTTGACGTAACATTTTGCATTGTTACTCCATTAGCCATCTCCTCAGTGGTCACAAGTTCACAACCAACGAAATTGACGTGACGTTGCTTATTTGTCACCAAACTATCCACCATTGTGTTATGGCGTGATAGGAACACTCCCTGTATTTAACCTCGCCCTGCAACGTGTAATTATGTTAGGCGTACGAAATTAGACTATAGTTGGAAAGTTTATTGATATTGCGGTAATAATAGGCCAAATTATACGTACGTGACGTCAGCTTTGTATTCTCGAAGGATTTGAGAGGAGTGTATTGTTTGCAGTGAAGTACCGGGAAATATGGAGAATATTGCTATTTACTAGGCACTGTTATAAATCCTCCGGGTTTTGCAATATTATGATGATTAAGTAAATTATGACTCGTATTTTATAAGACGGATAGGAAAATAATCCTTTCCGTCAGCTGCGAGGTAATTTACACAGTGGACTTTTATATAAATTAGGTCTCATACCTCGGTAGATAATCAATATCTCTGGGGTTACCTTTTTGTTTTTAGAGAATATTAGGGCAAGTATATCAAAATTATCTGTTAGATGTTATTATGATTTCTTAAGAGGATTTAGACAAAGGGATATTCCATCACCTCGCTTCTTTTTTTTTCGTGGAGAACCACGGGGATATGGTGCAGTTCTGTGGGACTCCAGCCCATTAAATCTTCACGGTGTCCTCCAGTGCCGCTTATGGTGGGAACACCGGCACGCGTTAGCACTCACCGCGAACCCGCTGCGGCTGTCCGTCACCGGAGTCTCCTTTGGGGTGTACCCCCATCACCGGCGCACCAGCACACATTTCATCCCCTGTGACGGGTTAGGTCAGTGGCCCAATCTAGAACTCTAGAATTCTGGAACTGAATGGGACGATTTTTTTTTATTATGGGTTTGCTCTTGACTTTAGTCTAGGTCAGAGGTTACAGAGACTAAGTTGACAATGGAATGAGCTTACCCAGAAGAAGCCTGTTCACTCTAACTTTGAAGAGATTCGGGTTGTATGCGTTCGGAAACACAGACGCAGGCAGTGAGTTCCACTCTTTTGCTGTGCGCATTATGAGGGATGTTTGGATGCGCTTGGTGCGAATTGGTGGAATGGCAACTAGGCGAGGATGGTAACTTGCAGTGCGTCTTGATGTCCGATGGTAGAAGGGGGCCGGTGGGATGAGGTCATGCAGTTCATGAGCACACTCGCCAAAGTATAGTCTGTAGAAGACCGACAAGCAGGCAACCTTACGGCGATGAGCTAATCTGTGAAGCTTGGCATCCACCAGTTTGACGTCGCCAATTCGTCTCTTAATTCTGCGCTCCACCGAGTCAAGCGCAGCAAGCTGATATTTAGCTGAGCTATCCCAGAGGTGGCTGCAATACTCCATGCAGGATCGGACTTGCGCCTTGTAAAGAGTTAAAAGCTGTCCAGGCGTAAAGTATCGCTTCACTCTGTTTAGGATGTCCAGTTTTTTGCCGCAATTTGGGCTTTGTACTCAATGGAGGCGCCAAAGTTGAGACTGGATGTCAACTCCATGGAGCTCGAGCCGATCAGTTACAGGAAAAGTAGGCGTTTGGATGAAATGAGTCCTCTTTGCGGTAAAAAAACATGCATGTGTTTTGGTGACGTTAAAAGCGACCAGATTGTCATCAACCCACTGGGAGACATGGCTTAAGGTCATTTCTGTCCGCCCCACCATAGCCTCTCTCTAGGAATGAACTTCATCCCCGTTGGTTTTTGCGCTGGACAAGTATCTCTCTGAAACAGTACTGTCATCCGCGTACTCAACAATACCAGGCAGAAGTAGGTCATTTATGTGCAGCAGGAAAAGAGTTGCAGAGAGAACAGACCCCTCAGGAACTCAATTAATAGCCATAAGTTTAGAGGAGCAGCCGTCAACGACTACTCGGATCAACCGTTCACTGAGGAAATCTGATATCCAGCTACAAAAACCAGCTGGGATGCCATAAGCAGGAAGTTTGCTAAATCTAGCGTGCCAGACCCTGTCAAAGGCCTTCGAGATATCGAGCGATACAGCTAGAGCTTCGCCGTGTTTCTTGATGGCTTCGTCCCAGCAGTGCGTGACAAACAGAAGAATATCGTCAGTTGACCGTCCCCGGCGAAAGCCATATTGACGGTTACTGAGGAAATCATTGTCTTCAAGGTAGGTCAGCAACTTACTGTTCAGTACCCTTTCCATAACCTTGCACAGTATGGAGGTAATGGCTATCGGACGATAGTGGGCAGGGTCTGCACGGTCGCCCTTTTTGGGTACTGGTTGTACATTTGCAAGCTTCCAGGATTTCGGCACCGTTATTTTTTTAAGAGAGAGGCGGAACAAGATAGTTAACACAGGGGACAGTTCAGGCACACACTGGTCCAATACTCTCGCTGGAATGCCGTCAAGCCTGCTGGCCTTGTTCAGGTCTAAGCTGCACAATACTCTCCGAACCTCTGTAGTGTGAACTGCGATCTCCGGCATCGAAGAGTCTCAATAAGGTATAATAGGTGGTTGCTTAGAGCCAGCATCCAGACGTGAATTGCTTGCAAATTATAAAATTTATTGAAAAAGGCATTACATCCCAATTTTTTTAATTAAAAAAGTTACAAATCACATCTTTTAGAAATCATTAAAAAATCATTAAAATAACACTATACATTGTAATAAATTCATTATTAAATTCCATTCAAAATATAAAAATCTCATTAATTAAAAATACTGCGTCAATAAAAAATAAAACATTAAAATTATTCGATAGTCACATACCTATATAAAAATATCAATTAAAAAACATATAATAATAATAATTTCGAAACGTATATATTTGCACATAAAAGAAGAGAGACAAACCATCTCGGAATACGTAGGTCAGTCACACAATGTTTATGTTGTTTTGTTTACGTTAATTGTACGCAAAATCGTCTGAATATAATTCCACTCGGCCAAGAATTTGGACTTAAAAAAGTAGGCAGCTTACTTTTCGATACAATAATCTTAAATGAACGGAAACTAGTTTCTGGCAAAGGGAGATGCAAATAAATTTGCTTTCTCAATTGCAGAGTGAGCCAGCGACACATCAGGTTTCAGTATTGGAGGTAAAGTGGAACGACAGAAATTAACCGAACCGAACCGAATAAACCGCTTAGGACAGGGACCAAAACTGTTTACTACCCGGAGGGTGCGATGCCAGCTTGGTGCCGATACGTCCAATATGATAAAAACGTGCCCGACGCAGAACCCGCTTGCAGAGCTTGGCAGCAGAATTAAAGGCTCTTTTCCTCGCGCGAACCCTACGCGCTCTAACTTTGCGGTCGCCTGCCTTGACCCAGACTTGGTAGGCAGACTCTTTTCGGGCCTCAGCGCGGGCGCATTCTGCATTACACTAAGGCCGGGATTTGTGGCCGAGTGGGATATCGGAGAATGGAATAAAATACTCCATTCCCTGCCGAATCATGCCCGCAACCACGTCCGCACAGCACGACAGGTCACCCAAGGAAAAGCACATATGCCGCCAAGGATAGGATGCGAAAAAGTGCCGCATCTCATCCCAGTCTCCTGACTCCTATCGCCGTACTCGCCTCGTGCCTCTAGGACTCTCGTCTGGAGGAGAGCAGGTCGAAACGGATTTCGTCAGACAGTGGTCAGACATTCCCAGCAAGGCTGAGACCGATACCGAATGACTGTCCGGATCAGTCGTCAACACAAGGTCCAAGCAATTGGGTGTATGGCCGTCAACATCCGGTACCCGCGTTGCTACATTCACCAGCTGGGTAAGATCTAGCGTTAAAGTAAACTTGCTCGCCTCCAACCCAGCATGGTCAGTTTTCTGGTACGAGAACAGCCACTCCTTATGATGGGCGTTGAAGTCCTTCAGAAAAATTAGCTTCACTGTTGGGTATCGTTGCTGGGCTACATCAGTCGACTCTACGAGGCTATTGACTGGTGACTTGTCTCCACCAATGTTGGCACTTCCAGAAAAAATCTGTGTACCCAATTCACAGGAATATAAAACAATAATTTTTAGTGACGAAATAGGTTCTGGCTTTGGAAAAATATTAAATAATTACCTTAGCTACAGTTCTACGAATCATTGCTACCATAATATTAGTTTCAAGCAAATGATTAAAAAAAAAATATAAATTCGAATATGGATAATTATTCTACAATGGTTTTGTTGTTAGGTAATAGTACTGGTATTACCAAAAAGGACATAGTGGGCGGTATTGACACCTTGTTAGGATTAAATTTAAGAAATCTGATGGTATGTGCTTTTCCATACTCTGATAGTTTCTCAGAACAGGAGAACAATCGTATTTTTAAATTAAATAACATTTTGCAAATGTTGACTTGTCATAACGACAAATTATTGTTTTTTGACACTAATATATTTATTAGTGGACTTAGAGTAACTCAGAGAGCTTTCTCTCTGTCATACAAATGTAGACGTAAGGTAGCTATGTTGATAGCATATTCATTAAATAAATTGATGGGAAATCTATCAAATTTTATATTAATTGATGAGCCTGTGTTGCCTAGTTTAACTAGCAACATAGATTTAAACTAGTCCATAAGACAACAGAAGTTACCCCTGTAAATAATCAGTTATTATTAGAACATAGTAAAAAAAAAGGTATCTTCTGGCAATCCATTTAGTGGTACAAAGCTGAGAGGAGAGCAACACTCTTTAAAATTATTAAATCAGAACATTCAGGGTTGCTCTTCCAAATTATTAGAAATTGAATTATTTTTAGAAAAAACCAAGTTTGATATTATTTGTCTAACTGAACATTGGTTAAAAGATCATGAAGTAAAGTCCGTTAATTATGAAAATTATTGTGTAGTTAGCCATTTCAGCAGACAACAAATGATACATGGCGGATCATTAATACTTATTAAAAACTCTATTAAATCTAAAGAAAGAAAAGACATTGTTAGATTGTCGGTTGAACACACCATTGAATTGTCTTGTGTTGAGCTTGATAAGCATATTGTAGTGTGCGTCTACAGACCTCCAAGTTACCAGAATCTATCTGTGTTTGACTCTGTAATGGAAGATGTGTTAAAAAAACCGGCCAAGTGCGAGTCGGACTCGCGCACGAAGGGTTCCGTACTTGGTAAATTGCGGTTTACGATTTATGACGTATTAAAAAAAAACTACTTACTAGATCTCGTTCAAACCAATTTTCGCTGATAGTTTACATAGTAATGTACATCATATATTTTTTTTAGTGTTATCATTCTATTATTTTAGAAGTTACAGGGGGGGGGACACACATTTTACCACTTTGGCAGAGTCTCTCGCGCAAACTATTCAGTTTAGAAAAAAATGATATTAGAAACCTCAATATCATTTTTGAAGACCTATCCATAGATACCCCACACGTATGGGTCTGATGAAAAAAATATTTTTAGTTTTAGTTTCAAGTATGGGAACCCCCAAAATTTTTTGTTTTATTTTTATTTTTGTGTGAAAATCTTAATGCGGTTCACAGAATACATCTACTTACCAAGTTTCAACAGCATAGTTCTTATAGTTTCGGAATAAAGTGGCTGTGACATACGGACGGACAGACAGACAGACAGACAGACAGACAGACAGACAGACATGACGAATCTATAAGGGTTCCGTTTTTTGCCATTCGGCTACGGAACCCTAAAAAGTTAGTACTAGTAGCAAATCAATTGTCATAATTATGTGGCGATTTTAACATTAATTTATTAGAGAATAACACTAACAGTATCAGGTTGTTGGGTCTTTTTAAATCATTTAATCTGGAAAATGTTTTTTATGGAACCAACCAGAGTGACAAGTTCTTCTGCGACTTGTATAGATAACGTTTTTTGTAATTGTGATTACTTTGATAAAGAAATTGTAAATAAGTTAGCATCTGATCACAGTGGACAAACAATAACGTTTAGTACCTACATACCTTTACAAAAAATACAAATAAAATTTAGACAAATTACTTGTAAAAATTTAGAAAAATTTAATAATACCGTGAATAGTAAGTTATGTGTTCAAAATTTTAATAATATAGTGGACCCAAATGAGTTCTATGCCGAATTTTCTAAAGTACTAAACACGCAATTTAATAAGATTTTTCCACTGAAAGCGAAAAGTATCTACACCAAGTTCGTATTTAGCAATTGGGCGACTCCAGGCATTCGTAAAAGCAGGGAAAAGCTATATGAACTTTATGGCCTAAAGCAACATAATGTATAATGCAAGCTTTGATAAATATGTTGCGAATTATTCAAAAACTTTTAAAACTGCATGCAAAATAGCTAAAGCACTGTATTTAAGCAATAAAATAAAATCAGCAGACGATAAAATAAAAACTACCTGGAAAATAATAAATAATGAAACAGGTAGAAAAAAACAGCATAATACTGAAATTAATTTAGCGACTGCACATGGTCCCATACATTCAGATGTAGAGGTTGCTCAGGAATTTGAAAACTTTTTTGTTAATATTCCTTTTAAAACTACAGCAGCTTTAAACTCCTCACCCGTGCTCTCTGCTGACTTACTTAGAAAGAATGTAAATGCGTGCCCTTCGGAGTTTAAGTTTCAACATACAAACCCCCAGGCTATTTTAAAAGCTTTTAAAGATCTAAAAATTAAATCAACAGAAGATCTTTGGGGATTATCTGTATAAGTATGTAAATCAATCATTGAAACTATTGCACCCTATTTAGCTTTCATTTTTAACACGAGTGTCGATCAAGGAATTTTTCCGGACCTTATGAAACACAGTAAAGTAGTTCCATTGTTTAAATCCGGGGATAGCAAGGAAGCCAATAATTATAGGCCAGTTTCAATTCTGCCGGTTCTCAGTAAAGTCTTCGAAAAGTTAATGCTCAACCAATTGTTGCGTCATTTTAACAAACATTCCATCTTTCATGATCAAATGTATTAGATTCACATTGCCGAATGTTAGAAGTAGCGAATGTGACATCATATTGAATGGAGAAAAGCTGGACTATGTAAATCAAACAGTTTTCCTAGGAATCACTCTAGATGTCAAATTACAATGGGGGCCTCACATAACATCTCTGGCAGGACGGCTGAGCTCAGCCGCTTATGCTGTTAGAAAGATAAGACAGTTAACGGATGTAGAAACCGCGCGTTTGGTCTATTTTAGTTACTTTCACAGCATTATGTCATACGGTATTTTACTGTGGGGTCGGGCGGCTGACATTGAATCAATATTTATATTGCAAAAGAGAGCTGTCAGAGCCATATATAAGTTAAGTCACCGAGAATCTCTTAGGGAGCTATTTAAAAAGATTAATATTATGACAGTTTCTTGCCAATTCATTTATGAAAATATTATGTATGTAAGGAAAAATTTAAATCTCTTTAGTAAAGTTAGTGATAGACACAATTGTAATACCAGAAATAAAGATAAGTTAGATCAACCATCATATAGATTAGCTAAAGTACACACATCTTTCATGGGGTACTGTGTTAAATTCTATAACAAAATACCTTGTGAGATATTAAAGTTAAATGAAAGAAAATTTAAAACAATAGTTAAAAGCACACTTTGTAAACAAGCATATTACAAATTAGATGATTATATTCAAGATAAGAATGCTTGGAAACATGCTGGTCCTGCTCCATAGGCCTATCTTTGGTGTGGACAAAATCAAAATGGTTAATTTGTATTGTATTCATAATTAAAGTAACGCTTTATTTTTATTTTTTCTTCTTTTTTTGTTTAAAAAAAATTGACTCGCACACTGTTCTGTTGTTGTTTAATTAGGTAATGTACCTATATTTGCACTATTTGTAAGTACGTGAGGACCATGTTCCTATTTATCAAGTAAAGGAATTTACCTGTTAATGCTTGTAATTCTCTCATACCTATATGTAGTATAGTAGTGCTGGGTACATTGTCCTCACGTATACGAATTTATTAATGTATGTACCTATATAAATATTGTATAAAACTTTTTTTTAAAAGAGTAAGTATGGAGTTTCTTGTGCGTTCTTCTCCATAACAACCTACATTTCCGAATGCACGGTAGAATCAATTTTTATTAAATGTAAATTTTAACGTTCAAAAGTGCCACATAATGGCCTACTTGAAATAAACACATTTGACTTTGACTTTATTAAAGAGCGCTGTTGACTCCTGGTCACCGCTATGTAATCGGTATACGCCGATGTAGATAGATTTTTTCACGCCTGTGTCCACAAGTAGCCATATGGCAGAAAAACCCGATTTCTCAAAGCAACGGAGACGGCGACAACAAATGTCATCGCGGACGTACACACAGACCCCAGCTTGCTTCGTGAACTTGTATTCAAGAGAGTAACCCGGGTAGTTGAGGTACGCCACGTCCGACGGGGTTGTTATTTCTTCTCCGTTATGAAAAACAGGTGCGGCTTCTTGGTCTCAAGGTGGTGGTGGACCGTATCAAGGTTGGAGTGCAATCCCCTGGTGTTAATGAGGTGCATAGGTGGTTGGCCACCATGCTTCGGATCCCACTACCCTCCAGAATGAGTTACCCGGCAAGTTATTCTCAGAGACCAAGACCGGTTCTAAACAGCGCAATTAACAACCTCCTTCTCCCCCAAAGGCACTGGCACTCCCACACACCGACGGAATACAGCAAGCTGCTTGTCGCAGGACTCCGGTGGGATGGTGGTCGCGAGCCAGGCGGCCCCTTGCCGAGCCTACCACCGCTTAAGTGGGATCGTTCAGCCGTACCACAGGCAAGCCCGTGGTGCCGTTGTCCGGGGTGGACCGCTAGGAGGTAGATCCTATACCACACCAATCTTAAACTTAAAACTTGTATAAAACGCAGCAAAATCAACCCAGCAAAATCACAAGCTCTTATTATTGGTGGCAAATACTTCATCAATCTGTTGAGAAGCCAGTCTTTCCCCCCTGTTTTGTACGATGCCGTCGTCATAGAATATACCAAAAAAGTTAAAATTAGAGGTTTTTCTTGACTGCCACTTAACTTGGAATGTTCACACTGCAGAAGTAAGCAGGAGGGTGTTTTGCTTGTTTCGGTCTCTGAAGCGTCTCCAGAAGTTCCTGCCTTTTCCGACTAAAGTTACTCTTGCTCAGTCTCTCCTTCTTCTTGACTATGCTGATGTCTGCTTTCTTGACGTGACTGAGGAACTTCTTGATAAGCTCAAACGTCTGCAGAATTCGTGCATCGGTTTCATATTTGGCCTCCGAAAATACGACCATGTGTCGGAATTTCGGAAGCGGTTGAAATGGCTGCCTATTCGACAGTGCCAAGATGCCCAAACTGTTTTCTGTACTTCATAATCCTAAGTCTCCTTTGTATCTTCGAGAACGCTTTGAGTATCTTGTTCCGAGAGGAAAACCATGTCGTCTGTCATTATCTCTTCTCCTTCGTTTTCCTTCCCACTCTTCAAGTCGTTATGGTGGATCCTTTACTGTTCGCACTGTGCGCCTCTGGAATACTCTTCCACACTCTATACGAGATAGCCATTGATTGGAGGTTTTCAAGAGAAGAATTAGAATTAGGGAATATTTCCTCTCAACATGACTCATTAATTTATGTATTTACAGTTGTAATATTTTAGTTTTATATTATATAGGTATGTATTATGTTTATGCATTGTGTGTTGCACACGTATTTGTTTAGTTTATTTAGTGAGTAAGTGTTTAAATTTTTTTAAGAGTTTTATTAAGATTTTGTTGTGCACATGGATGTACTATCCTAAAATGCATATTTCTACGAAACTGAGGTTGGCTGTTAGAGAACCCAACTATGGGTTAAGCTCGCCTTTGTGCATAAACTGTCCTATTGTATTTGTATGTTTTCATGTTTTGTGTACAATAAAGAATAAGAAAACGCACACTATGCAGGCAGGCATATTATAAGTTGGGAGATTACATCACTGATAAAAATGCTTGGCTCAATGATAGTCCTGCTCCACAACCACTAGGGCGTAAAAACAAGTGATATGCAGAACATTATTGTTTTGAAGTATTGTTGGACCTGCTGAAGACTGTATGAATATATTTGTATTATATAAACTCAATTTCGTATACTAAATAATATATTCGTATTGTGGATCGTAGCAGGTGGCGTTCTTTAGTTTCTGCCTACCACCATGGGAAAAAGGCGTGAGTTTATGTATGTATGTATAAACTCAATTACTTTTAGTATTATATAACTGCACAGCACGTGCGTGAGTACTATGTACCCAACTGTAAATCTACCATTTGCTGCACCTTTGAATCGTTCGTTGACTTGTGTGTGCCCTGGCAGTTAAGTGTGTCATGCTCTCTCAAATCTCTCTGCCGGTAGTACGTGTGTTGGATCATTCGGTTCCCTTCATGATGGTTGAGCTGGATGGTGCTGATTCATGCGTCATGCTCGTGAACGGTCGCCGTCAGTTGGGATTGGTCATAACTTAACTGCTTCGGATGTTAATGTTTTTCTTGTACCTATTATATAACTGCACAGTGCATGTGTGAGTACTTTTAATACTTCATAACTGTACGTAGTATAATGTGTAGTGATTCTGGGTGCATAATCCTCACATATATGAATTTCTTAATGTATGTACTTATGTAGCCAAATATTATAAAAAAGTATTTTTTGAAAGGAGTAAAGAGGATTTTAAGTATGGAGTTTCTTGTGCGTTCTTCTCCATAACAAGCTACTTTCCGAATGCACGGTAGAATAAATTTTTAATCCTTGTACATTTTAAATTAACGTCCAAAAGTGCCGCTTGGTTAGCCTAGTTGAAATAAAATATCTTTGTCTTTGTCTTTGCCCCGCCACCTACCACTTTTCGGCCGCAGGGGATAGGGACCTTCCCTGCGTCACCACCACATTTGCCATAAGACGGTGGTGACCCCGTCCAGACCGCGGAAGGTAGGGAGAGCGGCGCACCGCAATACCGGTTCTCCTCTCCGGCCGCGGCCTGCAACCCTCAGCCGCGATTGTTTCAATGTCAAATTTGTTACTACGCGGCACCTCAACTTACTTTTTGGCCACTAAGTTGTCGTCGGCTTAGTCGGCAAAAGCCCGGATGAGGGACTCCTCCTCGGGTTCTTCTTCGCTTCACCGTAAGTGACCAAGCCACAGCTACTGAGCTCCCTCGACTCAACAATGCGGGATCCCACCGGGGGGTCCATCAAGTCCCAAACAATCTTGCCGATTGTCGAAAAGTCAGAAACGTCAGAAAATATTTCGGTAGCGCATATAAATCCTATAAAATTTGGAAGTTTTGGCAATCTTTATTACCGATAGAATGTCTCTTTATATAAAGGTTAAGCTTATTTTGTTATGGCGACACGAGGTTATACTAATAATATTGTATAAAAACTGTAAATTTAACCTCGTGTAAGCACCTATGTCTGAGTTAAGTTTTTGTTTATGTGGGCCTAATTATGTTGTTTTCTTGTAAGATCTTTTTATAAATATATATGATTTAAAACCAATTAATTTTTATAAAAGCTTGTAAGGCTCGGTTCCTCTTTACAGATTAACCGTTCCTCAAGTAAATTTAGAGTGTATATTTTACTAGGGAAAGATCCAATTTAATAAATATATTATTACACTTTACAATGTTTATTGTAATAAACAAACATACAGGTACACATACCTAAAATTGTGGCGAGCCACTAACACTCAGATCTTCCCAAAACTTAAACAACTAAAATGTTCACCCTAACACATCCCGTCTCCGTAACAAGGTGTGTTATGGAAACACCTGACATGACACTAAATAACAAGCTCAGAGTCGGTTGGGAGAGTTCGTGAGGTGAACGCTTAATAACTTCTAGCTCAATCGAATATAGCAGACCTATTCTTGCTGTGCTCATAAAATAAACATAACCATGGGCAAAGTACCCAGAAACAGCTAAACACTTTAAATTTATAACCACTGGTCTTTACACTGAAAGGACCTCATATATATGTTCAGTAGAACTAAGGTCACTTGGTATCACTCTCTCAAAGGTTATGGTACTACACCTAACGTGGTAAACACTAGGTTTTTATATCTCTCAACTAACTCAAAGTTTGGCGGAACAGTGGACCCTTGGCACTACAGCCTACAGAGAAAAATCCCTGCAGTCTGCACGAAACACGCGGCCTACGGGCACAGTCCGTAAATGATTCGGTGACGCTATCGTTATCTGGAGCTGGCGACGCTTAATCGCACGATTCGGAATGGTGTGGCCTTCCGATAGAAAAGGATGGCCTCACTGCCTGCACTCGTTGGGTCAAACCTCAGAACCGCCAAAACCCGGGTCTATCAGCATACTTGGGTTCGAATCACCGATCTCTCAGAACTCGGGATCAGGATCACCTTGATTGCGCCAGACCACGGAACAACACCAGAGCGCCACGACTTCAAGTGGTCGTGTCAGGTTAGGCTAGCTAAGCAGCCAGACAGGTTCAGCTTCAACTGGAACAACGTAACTCATGAGAGATTTGGACACAGTCTGATCATCAGAGCAGGTGCCTCTCCAATAGCTTACCTGATAAATCTCGTCCATTGTCTCAGGATATCAACAGGGTCGGCAAGGAAGGGTCCTTCCTCCGTCAGTTGCTGAACCAAAAAGCTGAGCAACCTCTATCGCCCTGCAAGAAAGATCTAACCATAGATAATGCTAAATTCGCAAATCACTGTCCTCTTTAATCTTTGTTAATTTTATTATTCGAGTTATACGTTGTTGTTTTAATATTATTAATGTGGGAATTGAATTTCGTTTATTAATTATCTATGTATGTTTATTTAACTTCAATAAAATTTAATATGTATAACCCGAACTTGAAACAGCGCCATCTCTTCTGTACTGTGACCAACTGTCAGTCAAAACAGACAAATCAAGAGATGTCGCCTAAGACGTCTTTTTGCAACGTCACAAGCTGTAAGTACGCTACGTGCTTTTTTATTTTATGGTTCTTGAAAATAACAATATAAATACTTTGTTAGGGTATTCTAAAAGTAAAATAACCATGATATCACATTTTACTAGGTGATCTAAATACATAAATGTGGAACGTGAACGTAAAACACTTGCATGAAGTGGGTTGTATGTATAAACTTATACCTACCTACCCATTCTCCGTGTTAGTAAGTAAACAAAAACTACGGCCCGCACTGCGTTCCTGGCTTACATTTTTTGCTTTGCAAACGTTTATATTACCCTTGTTACCTTTATATCCTACTATATCGTTATACTGTCTGTATGTTTAGATGTTTGTTTATAATTCACGTCTTAACGGCTGAACGGATTAAATTTTTTAAATTTTCAATACGGGTATGTCGTGGCCTAGATTAAGGTATAATATACTTTAATCTAAGAAGTTCGTTCCTGTGATACAAGTTTTGATTATACGTATATATACACGAGTAATTCCGCTGTCAAACTTGCTTTTGACCTTTGTATTTAACGATAGTTCAATATTATACGGGTTAATATTTTATAGTTAGGTATTGTATACTAAATAATGCTGACTCGGTGTCTGACAGACATCTTAAAAAACGACCCAACACTTAACGTATAAGGCAAAATGCTGATCAAGGAAAAAATATTCCACACCTAGTATGCAAAAAACAAGTCGATCTGCGCAATGAGGCGGCAAATCGCTCTTGAAGTAAGTACCTTTACCAGTAGACTTCAAGTAGTGAAGAAACTCTTGTATAAAATCGAGAACGTAACTTACGTTTGCAAGATTGAAAGAAAGTTAACAGATTTGAGGCTTACTTTAAATAAAGGAGTTAGAGCGTAAATAAATCTATGTATTAATATTTAATAATCCACTCTCTATCCTAAAAGAAATTAGGAGAACCCTTTGCTCAGCAGATTGAGAGTACAGAGTAGGTTTTCTCTTATGTTAAAGATCAATTTTGAGCTGAATTTTGTTTAATCATGAATCAAATGCTACTTGAATCACATAATGTTACTTCATGCCTGTATCCTCGAAGGTTTGGGCAGAGGTGCGCCGATAGAACACCCACATTTTAGTTTTATTTAAGTCCCATGTAATAAGGGGCGAGCTTATTAAATTAAAGCAGAAAATATTACATTTATTAAAAACTATTCCGTATACAAAAAAAATCAATTTTATTATTCTTGATAAATTATAGATAAATAGTAAATGTTGCACCAATTTTTAGAGTCTATTCAATTACCAAGAAGACAACACTTATATACTGGACACTATGATTATTATATTGACTGCTGCGTGACGTGTATGTGAGTTTATATGTTTGTAAACGCACCCACGATACAGGAAGAAATTCCTAGTGTGGGGCAAAGTTTAAAAAAAAAATATGACCATCACATCATTATATTTAACGATAGCGTTTCCCGTGGAAACTTGCTATTTTCAACCGACTTCAAAAAGGACAAGAATTTTTGTAATGCGATTATTCCACCAAATATGAACCGAATTCAATGGTTTTTTTTTAACGCTGGTGCTTCTCATCTAGTCCCATTTAAATTTGATCAAGATCTGAGGAAGAGTTTTAAGTTATTCTTAATAATGCGTATTTTCATGGTTATCAATATAAGATACCAAAAATAAGAAAAGAACATTTTTAACAAAAATAATAAACCAGCTTCGAAAACAAAACACTAAGAAGAGCAAAATAACCTTATTTTGGGCAGTCGGTAGCTTTGGTCTTTTTATTTTTCAAACCGACTTTCGAAAATAAAATACTTTTTCGTTTTGTTAGGTTTTGTTTTAGAAGACGGTTATTTTTTTTAATTTTTATTTAATTTAAAAAAATATACTTTCTTATTTTTTACTGATTTCATTTTCTTAAAACGTTTTCGATATAAAATACAATACACTACACTTAGAAATTGTGTAGCTTTCTATTAGTGATGCGACGAAAGTATCATAACAGAATCAGAAACAGATGCAGAAGCGGCACTGTAAATACTATGAAAATAAATTTTATATTCATTTAATTGAATTTTATAATTAAAACTGATTTAGGAAAAAGGTTAATTATATTTTATGATACGTTTTGCCGCTTTTGTACCTAGCAATCTGCTTCGGTGCTTTTCTTAAATTGCTGGTCGACTAGTCCAACCGCGCGTTACCCCGTCAGAATGTTCCGTATAAATTTCCGTTTTAAGAGTTGCGGATGCAGAAGCAGGGGGACTACTCCCTAAACACGAAGTCCGTAGTGTCGGTCTTCGTTACGGGCGTTTCCTACTCCTTATTACCTACGGACTGATGATTCGTTCGGGGCCCGAAGTAAGGATGAATGACAACACAATTTGACAGTTTTACCTACTCCCGATGTTTGTGTGTTTGTGTTTTATGTATGAAAAATTTAACTTAACACTTGGACACTATTCCGAAACTTAGGAGTTAGAAAACTCCTAAGTTTCGGAATACTTTTGGACAGGACCCGAAACTTCGTTGACGGAGATAGAGAGTAGACACCCAGAAACGTATATAAGAAAGCGTGCGGAACTTCCGGTATTGTGGAAACAGAAACAGAGGTATTTTGCATCACTACTTTCTATCAGTAAAAATACTTTGTAATCTGATCAAAACTTATCTTTATTACCTATCTTTTAATACTCTCTCTCTTGTTTAGATTTCCTAAACTCTAATTGCATTAGTCTGTAGTCAGTTCCGTATTATGCAAAAAGCCGGATCGCGTCCAACGAAGCAGTAAATCAAAGCACATAAAGTAAGCTCTGTAGGTAAACGACTGGCAAACCTCACAAAGTTGGAAACACTGAACTTAGGTATTAAGCACCTCGTGAAGCAGTCAATATTTTACACTAAGTATGTATTAAGTAGTTGTGGTGAGACCGTGAGACACATACCAACTAAGTTAATGGGAACTAACTTATCTTTTATTTTCACTTGTGAAAAAGGACTCTAATCAATCAAGCCTTTTCCCAACTATATTTTACTCCTTACCAGTCTAAAATACCAGTATTTTACATGGAGCGACTGCCTATCTGACCTCCACTAACCAGTAATTGGAAAACACGATATCTCTTGGCAAGACTCGTGTAAGATTTTTGGCTTATGACTACCCGTCATGACTATCAAATATCTACAAATAACAGCAATGACCAACAGCGTATAGTAGCTCGGTGCCAGAATATCAACATTGGACCTTCTTTTGGACAGTTTTGATTGCAAATAATTTTTTGATTTACATATCCTATGTAGGTTTAGAAGAAATTCAAACCATATTTTTTTCTAAACATCCAAGTCATTTTGGAGGAGTATGCAAAAGAAACGAAAAAAAATCGCGTTGATATATTTTTTTTTAAAGTGCGTTGCGAAAGTGTTAATCATACGGAAGAACCATGTTTCATAAATAATGTACATGAATCGATAGTAAATATATATTTTTACTTTTTTGTAACTTAGCCGTTACTTAGGAGTTTGCTTTAGAAACTAACCGTTTTACGGCACTAAAGCACAGTAAGGGCCTTAATACCAGATAAGGAAATCTTCGTGGAAAGATTTATCCTTAACAAAGTAAAGGAACTCCAGTAGTTAGTAATTTACATGAACATTTTGTTGAAAGCTTCACTTCAAAGTCACTAGGATAGTCAGTGGGCTATCATTAGCTCTAGTATTTTACCATCGCATACCGCAGACTATTCGCCTCAGCAGTTTTAACAATTCCGTAACCTCTATTCCCAGATCATGATAATTATTTTGATGACAAAGTGGCAACTGTCATTAAATTAAAGGAAATTTTAGGAGTCAGCCATGTCGAAAATCGCTTCAGATCGGCCTTATTTAGCTGATTTGTGGTTGCCCCCAAATGGGATAGGCGTCTTTTGAAATAAAGCGCTGTGTCATCGCGGGGAAAATTGTCGAAGGGACTTGAATTAGTAATCTATTTTTACAATCTTTTATTTAAATTGCCTTGTTAGTTAATTGGTTTAATTGGTTATGCCCACTTACGGTAAGTCAGAGTTAGTTGCTGATACGTGGTTAAATAACAAATATTTCACACATAATTGGTCAGGTCCGCTGCTAACTCGGAGTTAGTAAGTAAAACCAGGGTGTCGCAAGCGGGTCTGTCAAATAAAACCTTGCAACCGTATTATCCTCAACCAATTGCGCTGAAAGGTCATTGGGCACATCAGACCCGCTTTGCAAAGACTGGCGAACATTAACCAACAGTTTTAAACTATGAAAATTGTGTGACCTTATTGAATGTTTGCACTATTTGTCTCTGCATCACCCAAAGGTCGACTGGTAGAAAATGCTTTAGGCATTAAGTCCGCCTCTGTACGTTTGTGTGCATAAAGTAATAAATAAATAAATGTTGCTTATATTTATTTGATTAATGGAGTAAAATGTACAAAATCGTTTAAAAAGCAACAATTTTAAACGGTTTCAGTCTCGTCTGTACATTTTGTTAAAATACATCATAGTGTCTTAAATTTGCCGAATGTCATTACTAAGGACCAGATTATATGCAACATAAAAAGCATAATGCATGCAAATATGCATGAAAAATGCGTAAAACATGCATGAAAATTTGTTAAATATGCAGCATTAAAGTGGTAAATTTTCCACTTGCCAAAAGTGGTAAATTTTTATTTTTTTTATTTTTAAATCAGCATACAATACTCGTAAGTGAATTATTTAATCATAAATTTTCAATACCAAAATATAACAACTTTGTAGACGGTAAAATGCACTAAAACGAAAAATTATTGAATATTTTTGTAAACGTAAACAAGCAGGTAACCTGTCTTCAATCAACCAAAATATTTTTATAAGTGAAAATGTTAGTGTATATGTGTGAAATTTTGGTTATAGAGTTTATTATTAATTTATTACACTTAGTACCTAATAGGGACCTACCGAAAAATATAATAAATATAGCGAAAATATCTATCATCACTAGATATTAGATAAAATACGCAATTTCATGCAAATGCATATAATCCGGTTTCTAGTCATTACTTTCCAGAATTTTAACCTTGTTAGCAACACTATCGGATCGTGTAATAATTAATACAGTGTGTGTGTATGTTATTCAAAATCAACGAGTTCGATTCCTCGCTAAGAATATTGAGTTGGCCCACTTGAAAAACTCACACAATATATTTTTTTGAGATTATCATGACTCATATTAATGTGACTAATGCCATATTAAATTTATACATAATTCTGCTACATTTAAATGTAGCTTAGCGTTTGGTTTTTATGACAATGCACAGAAGTTATTTTTTCTCATAAAAGTTATTTTTTAAATGAGTAGGTAATTATTTTCTGAAAATAATCATGTCACAATATTTTTTTCTCTTTAAACCGACTGCGAAAAACAACTACACAGACATGATCACTTTTCAAGCAGTGTGAGGTTTACTGAAGCATATTGGAACAGACCGATGACGCCGGTGTTTACTAGATAGATGCGAGCGGACAGTGGACAGGACCGGGCGTTGTGGCGACCGTTGAGGAAGGCCTATAGCAGTAGACGTATTTCAGATGATGATAATGGTGATGACTTCAACAGACTAAAGACTGCTGGAAAAGTGACCGTGTTTGAAAATTTTAAGTTTTATTTGGAGTTGTGTTTTTGATATTTTTTTTTTTTCCTACATGTGAGTTAGGAGCCGGAAAATTCGATTTTCACATTCACCAGCTAAAACGCTTCACCATTTCATGTCGCGACAACATTCTTTTTCATACGGAGGTAACGCAAACAGTTCTAATCCTTTTAAACAAAAGTTGCAAAGTCACCCTTTTGATTAGTAAATTGCCGCTTTCTTCCCCAACGGCTTAGTAGTAAGAAATTATTTCAAGTTAATTCCATGTAACCGACCAACGATTCATTAATCTTGATTGACGTTATCGTTGCTGTCTCACTTTTGTAAATTGTATGCTTCAGTGAATAGTATTAGTACAATTTATTGCTATATTTAATTTGTATTTTCTGTTTCAAAATTATCATGAATTTGTTTCAACTTAAGCAGGTAAATAATGAGTATGATTATCCCTACTGACTGTTTCATTTCTCTATTTCAGTATTTGTAAGCTTGAGTGAATAATTTGATTAATATATAAGATTGTTTGGTTTCCATTTGGGAACTTTTATTTCGCTATCTGAAAATGTCAGATACTTATATTAATATTTTATAAATAGACTTGTTTATCTACATAAACATAGTATACCCTAATCTACTTCTTGAGGCAAACCGCCGCGAAACTAATTTAGAATGGGTTTGGCTATCCAAACCACGCGACAGTGATTGCCATAATCGTGGTCTTTAGTTGAAACTCTATAACAAAAACACTCTAAAAGTCTCTATTGGGCAACCTTTATGATTGGCTAAAGGATCTTCCTGTTGAAACAACGCCATTTAAATTGCGTGGATAGGAAATATCGCGCACGTATTTTGTAAGAAATTTTCAAGTGCTAATCGGTCAACATAAGATATCTATTACATTCATATCAGTATTCACCCGCCATTCTATCAGAACTGCGGCTCACTTTATAATTGTGATTGTTCTTGTTTCATGGAAGTACATTGAATTTCATTAAAGGTACATTTAAGTACAAAAAATATATGTAATAAGTGTATGTAATCGTAAAATATTCATTTCTGCAACAATACACCCGTCATTTTGACCCACACGAATTGCAATGCATTGCGTCCATGTAAACATAGTTGCAATTTCCATTAGCAAAAAACGCTTATCGGTGTGATATAATAAATCCAATCGCGTCGAGCCACCAGGCAACTCTCTTATAGTGACTTTTCTGGAAATACGATTCCCCGTTATCTTGCAAAAAACAGAAAATTGTCAACACTTACCAAAACCATTTCAAACCCTTTGTAAACAGCAAATGCTTGAAGGAAAACGCTCAAAAAACGAAAAGTACGAAGTGTCATACAAAACTCCGTCCCAAAGGGCAATGTTCCATTTCTTATAAATCAAGTTAAAAGGGTACCTCCGTCCCTTGAGGTAGAACTTGGTTGCAAACATCGGAGGGTCTAAAGGATCCTCGAAACGTTATCTAAATTAAAAAAAAATGGGCACCCTATATATGTAAAGCTGTTCGAATTCTCTATTTGGAAGGGTTACCAATGAAAACTCATAGTGCAACAATTACAAAATTGACACCAGTTTTACGCGTTTTAAAAATAAATGAAGAATCTATTAACCAAAATAACATTTAAATGTTGTATTTTTACACAATCATTACATCAATCGGAGTCACATTAACAGTAATATTTAAAAATACATGTAACCAACTCAAGAAATAAACATTTCATGAAATAATTATAACGAAACGAGTTAAATTAGCCGACTGTTGAAGTAAGACGGTCATTATTACCTAGTCATAATTAAACAAAATGTAGGTCATGATATTAACTAGAAACATTATTTAAATTGATAGTTCCTAGGATTTTGTTAGTTCGTTAATTCTAATTTCCTGTAGGTGTTACATTTGGCACGACAGAAATACGTAGGTAAAGGAGTTATTATTTATTGAGTTACACTGAAAGGCAAATTTTGTTATAAATACCCATTTGGTATTCGAATCTCGATTTAGAGTAGGTATTTCCTTCGGGTTTAGGGTGCGTCACAAAATGGATTAGAAAACAGAGGTCGATGGCCGAATTAGCGCATTAGGAACGGGCTTATCTGGCCCAGTCCACACACGAAAGATTTATACAGGCTTTATTATTTTCTGAGCCTGGTATTTACTGTGCTACGTTGAACTAATTAAACTTTAGATTCTTATGATATTACTAGCTTCTGCCAGTGGCATCGCCCGCGTGAAAAGTATTTTGTCATCCCAAGGGAACCTTAACTTATATGCTATTCCAGACTATAATCTTTGCCTGTGCCAAATTCCATCCAGATCCGTTTAGCCATTCTGGCGTGATTGAGTAACAAACATGCATCCATCCACCTAAGCTTTAGCACTTATCATATAAGTAGGAAATAAGATAGAAGCATACTCTTAAGATTTGGAAGGTAACTAAAAGCAGTTGTATGATACTCGTATTCTACAGCCTTTAGAAAATGTACTTTAAGGCACAAAATGACTAAGGATGTAATACGAGTGTAACGTCTTTGCATCTCCAAAATGACTCTCATAACGTGAACCGAATAGCAAGTAGGTAACTAGACACACTTTTTCCTTTTCCTGGAAAATATTCTTCAACAAAAGAAACAAGGGCGTCAAACACACGCCATTTTTTTTTGTCCATAATCGAAACCCATTTGGTTCCATCTTGACATAGTTTTCCAGTCCACTAACGTTTGTCAACTTGAGACTACTTTACGCATACACTCGTAGCTTTTAGTCTACGACATAAATTGGCACATAATGACATAAGTGTTAGGTTTTAGGTTTTTTGTGGTTTTGCTTTAGCACACTAGACATGAAGGAGCAGAGAGTCCCTATTTGGTCTATGGCCGTGTTATGATAAAGAAAAATGAATAAGTAGTAAAGCTTTATTACTTATAGTTTATTTTCTAATAACTTATGTTTTCTTAAAATTTACAAAATTAAATTTTTGTAAAAAAAATATTTTTCATTATATTTATGAGCTCAACGACTCGAGGACCAAAGAAAGGACATTTGGTTAGCCCGCATACAATATTGAAACTGCCAGATAATCATCTTTAAATTAACGAATAACCTACATAACATAGTCATCCATCTATTTGCATTAGTCGTTTAAAGACATGCAGATTAGTATTTCATAAGGTATTAGAAAGATAGAATCACAGAGATTTGAGTAGACCTGTCTATTCAGTTTCAATGACAGACAGCATTTTTCAGAACTCAGGTAGCTCAACTCAGAACTACATACTTAGGCCGAGTTTCCCACCTTTAAATTATCGCAGAGTTAATGTGACAAATTGTCAAGCACGCGTTACTTTCTGTGATTGGCTGTTGAAAATTCATTCAGGGGTTTGGCACTTGTCCCACCGCAGACGATCAACGAGACACGAGTAGACCTAGAAACTAGATACGAATTGGAGACCAAGAAGCGAGTATGTGGTTCCGATAGTTTTGTCGCTCAGCTATAAGCGAGAGTTCTTGTGCGATGGGCGATTACTCGCACCACTCACTCTGGGTGGCCATTCCTGCGCAAACTTGCACGCCCTGGAAATCACAGCTGGTTGCTCTCTCGATGTGTGTTCTGACCGCACATACATAAATGTAACTACATGACGCAATTGTATGTACTTCGCGTGCCAAAAAACGGAATGAAGTTACGATCAATGATCGTAATCTGAGCTTTTCATTTAGCATTATCGGCACCGGAAATCCACCGAAATCCTTTTTATGTCATATTGAGCTGTGAAGAATGTATAGAAAAAGTTGGCCGAGGCATTGGAAATCTTTTAAAGGAAGGAAGAAAGAAAAGGATGTAAATTTGTTTTTAAATTGTTTGGGAAAAAGTGGTACGCTTGGTTTTCATACAGATGGAGGGACTTGCGTTATCTAGTTAGATTTATGTCTGTGGTTCTAACCGCCAAGCGAGAATCGCCGAGGAGTATCGCAGAGCGTGCATTATCTTTGCGAGAATTATGTTTAATATGTCGCTGCGACAAAATAGTGGTGAGAGAATTCTCGCCGGCAGTATGAACAGCCAGCGATCAACTTTTGATATATGTGTCTCTTTAATCTATCTTCTGAAAGTTTCTTCAGCGAGAAAATAGTCGCTTACTCGTCGGCGGGACAAGTGCCTTAGACTCCCATTCTCAACGACTCGATGAACCAAAAGAATAGTTATTTGTGCAACAAGAGAGGAAAGTTGGTTTTTGCCGCGAGTGCTGATTTTGAATCCCGAGTAAGCGAAGGATTCTATATTTGAATCACGAGCGTAGCGAGTGATTCTAGGTTAGAATCCTGAGTGCAGCGAGGGATTCAAAGACACGAGATGCAAATAACTTTGGTCTCGTGTAGCACATACAACTTTTCACTTCAGCAGCGAGAACAAATAATCTAAAGGTAAAAAATACAACTTGGTAATATTTAAACCACATGTATATTTGTAAAAATTAAAAGTTAAAAGTAAAATTATTGCAGTTTTGCAAATTAAAAGTACCTATCAGTTTTGTTTGGAACCAATGGAACCGATATTGTTGTTTTAGCGACTTCAGTTTGAGTATTCACTGATTCGCTTTTTACATACTGCTTCAATTCTTCCGGTGTTAAATTGCAGACATCATCACTATCTCTCGCTCTTTTCGTATCGAAGTGAAAGTGACAGAACAAAGTGAAGTTCAAATCTTTCGAATGTTGTGAGTAGACCCAGCACTGGCTCGGCATTTAAAAAAAATAATTAAAAAGTTACTTTGTCTCACGCTCGCAGCAAAATCGAATTTTGCTCACTGTCTTTAAGCAGCAAAACCTGCTTGTTTGAGGTGCTGAGGTGAAATAGTTATTTGTGCAACAAGAGAGCAAAGTTGGTTTTTGCCGCGAGTGTTGATTTTGAATCCCGAGTAAGCGAAGGATTCTATATTTGAATCACGAGCGTAGCGAGTGATTCTAGGTTAGAATCCTGAGTGCAGCGAGGGATTCAAAGACACGAGATGCAAATAACTTTGGTCTCGTGTAGCACATACAACTTTTCACTTCAGCAGCGAGAACAAATAATCTAAAGGTAAAAAATACAACTTGGTAATATTTAAACCACATGTATATTTGTAAAAATTAAAAGTAAAATTATTGCAGTTTTGCAAATTAAAAGTACCTACCAGTTTTGTTTGGAACCAATGGAACCGATATTGTTTTTTTAGCGATTTCATTTTGAGTATTCACTGATTCGCTTTTTACATACTGCTTCAATTCTTCCGGTGTTAAATTGCAGACATCATCACTGGATTCACTCATATTTATTTATTATTATTTTAATAATATCCAACGTGTATCGCACTTTGTAGCTAGCGAACAGAAGAAGAAAACAATAAAAAATTTTTTAAAGATGCGTTCGGAAATTGCACTATTACTAAATTATTCTGTCACAATAAAGATTGTTAAAACTTTAAATAATTATGTAGATACATGATAAACTTCGTATTTTTTACTTCAACATCTCTTTATTTGATTATAAAAAAATATAATTCGATTATTAAGAGAAAAGTATAATAATTACATTTTCATCCCACCATCTCGGAAAGAGTATTTTTAATCTTCAATATCTGAGTGGAAAAGCCGTTTTTATTCACTAGAGGATAAAGTAAATTGAATTTAGAACATCGTGTGCACTAAGTTTGTGAATTAAAAAAAACATTAAACCTATTTACTGCTACCTCTATGGTGCCGAATATATCAAACAACTTTTTTTTAATTTGTTAAAAACTTAGACTCGGAACCTTCTTGGTGTTCTTTTTTCAATTTGCTTTGTAAGCGGTTCTAACCATCTCCCTCTCTCTCCAACATTCACGCCAAGGGAATCCGATGAATCGGTACAACTATTAAGTATGACAGATAGTTTACCGAAAAACAGTACACAAGTGACTAACACCAATATTACAGTACCAAACAAAAATATTACACTCAATTTAAATAACTGTAGCAACGTTACTTTAAAATTTTCTTAATTATACCTTAGTATTATTTTGTTATAATTTAAAGATTATTCTGTAATACTTACCTGTCATAATGTAGTAATTAATACCTAAACTGAAATAAAAGTGTACCTATCTTGTGATTGTAAACGTTTTTTTTTTGCATTTAGTCATTTCCTCGCTGAGGTGGAATAAAAAGTTACGTGTTGCACTCGAGTGCAAAGATTTTTCACCTTGTGCTCTTTTGATTCCCTCGCTAGCGCTCAGGATTCTTATTTTGAATCACTCGCTGCGCTCGTGATTCAATTTTAGAATCCTTCGCTTGCTCGGTCTTGCTCATCAAAATTGAACACGCCTATTATATATGGCATTTGAAAATCGAACTTCGAATCGACTTGTTTCTATCTCTCGCTCTTTTCGTATCGAAGTGAAAGTGACAGAACAAAGTGAAGTTCAAATCTTTCGAATGTTGTGAGTAGACCCAGCACTGACTCGGGATTTAAAAATAATAATTAAAAAGTTACTTTGTCTCACGCTCGCAGCAAAATCGAATTTTGCTCACTATCTTTAAGCAGCAAAACCTGCTTGTTTGAGGTGCTGAGGTGAAAAAGACATTTGTATACTTGCACTATTAAAGGCATTACCAAAAAATCATAAAAACCAAATCATAGTAATTCATTAATTGGACAAAATATTATCAAATATAATTAGACAAATTTTATTTTACACAATTCGGGTTAATTGTGTGAAATAGTAATTCGTCTGTGTACAAACTGTACTGTAGGTATGAGAAGAAGCCTTGTCCCTCTCACTTATTCCTTCTTGTCCTGTGGCGTCGCAGTCTTATTTTTTAGGCTTATTCTAATCGGTTTTTTTTCCATCACATAAACTAGACTAGTAAAACAGTAGACATTCTAAGGAGCCATTTGCGCAAAATGAGCGTAAAATGCTTCATGAAAATTAATGAACTCACGCCTAAGTGATTTATTTCATAATGTATTTCTATTTACTTCCGAGAACTTTATGAATATTATGATAAATTCTGTCTTTTATTAAAAATGTTTTTGCAAAGTTTTGTCGTCAGCCAAAGTATTTGCATACTGATACTGTGTAATACTTGTTTAATTTCGTTTCTTATTTAATATTTTAATGTTCATTATGCGGTAAAGATGGATAAAGAATAGTGTGAATTATAATTTAATGATAAAATCTCAATATAATTATAATTTTTATAATAAATTGTATTTTCGTGAATTCTGCCCGTGTTTTAGTTTTTCGGCTACTCGGGGCGGATAAAAATCCAACAAATCAAAGGTCATGAAAATCGGTCCAGCCGTTCTTGATTTATATATAAATGGTCTAACTAACCCTACTTTGCTTTTTATATGTATTTTTTTTTTTTTTTTGCTTTCTTTTTTGCTTTAATAAAAACGTTGCCCCACACTAGGAATTTCTTCCTGTATCGTGGGTGCGTTTACAAACATATAAACTCACATACACAACACCCAGAGCCGGAACAACTATCTGTAGATCATACAAATATTTGTTCCGTGCGGGAATCGAACCCGCGACACGCAGCGCAGCAGTCAATCGCTCAACCACTGCGCCAACCGTGCCGCGCCGTCGCTCAACCGATTGGGGTTGGGGTTCATCTACTAGGCTTAAACTATCAAGAGAGTTTAATGGTATGAGATCCCACTGAAAAAACTGCAGGAAAATTGTTTTTGACAAAACTTGATTTATATGAAGTATTTGATAGTAGATAGAGTTTTTGTAGATAGAGTTTTTGATAGTAGAATAAATCGTTTCAATCGTTTTTCGTCTATAATTCTTTTTTATTTTGTCCTGCACTAGTAATTTCTTCTGTATAGAGGGTACTTATGCAATATCACCTAGCTAGCCGTCAATCATGGATTGCCAGGTTTAGGAGGTATACTAGCGACCAACGGATAAGAAAAAAACCTTTTTTCCCTATTTTCTACACCACTTTCTTTGAAATGGCGCTGGATTCACATTAAAAACTTATTTATTGGAGGTTAACTATCAAACATTTATTTCATTTTAACACGGCTAGATATTTTCAGGCAACTCTGCAGAAAATTATACTATCAATTATTATCATTCATGGAAATTAACTTTAATTAAAAACAAAATTACTAGCCGATTTACGCAGCGGGATTTTAGGCAAGAATCAAAAATGAAAGTTCGATAGATTCATTTTGCAGTAACTATCCACTTTTATTAAGACTTTTATACATACGGGCAGCTGAATATTGCAAATACGTCGAGAGACAATGTCGGTGCATTTTCAATGGCTGCGGATTGATTGTGCATTTTATTTACATTTTACATGTTGCAAAAAAGCAAAGTGAATTAGGATGAAAATATCAGAGTACGGAACGTTGCCACACAAAAATTTTATAGAAAAGATCAATTTTTAACAATAGCAATCACTCCTTAGAAGACCACAAAAAGGTCTATCAATGCTCCTAAGGCGAAAACCACTATCTGGGCTTATAACCCGGGTGGGTTTATTTGGTTCAAGGGTCACCAAATTCTGGTAAAATCTCATTCGTGGTATACGGTACATATTACAAGTCATATCCTCCAACTCGATTCCACTTTGAACCATCAAATTGACAGTTATGACTTATTGACATTAATCGAGATATAATATATTTCGTTGACAATGCAAATTAGTTGAGTCGAATCCTTCACACAGGCACATTTTTTTCCGAGACAAACTGTCTTGAAAAATGGGCCTGTGTATTTGTTTTTTTCCATGAAACGTAAATGCTAAAGTGTTCTTGGTTTGATTTAAATTAAAATGTTTTGGAAACTAAATTGAAAGTCACAATCTAAATCCTCGAAATCTAAACACAATTCCATTAAACAATGAATTACTTTTTAATCGCTCTGTGCAAAGTAAAAAGGTTTTTTATCTATACAAGGTTACACAACAAAAAGGGGAAGAAAAACCTTTTTATAAACGCTACGAACACATTAGTGTAATAAGGGTTAGGTCACGCTCCGAGGGTGACACCGGAATTGTAATGAAACCTTCAATTATAAGAGTAAATGAAACGCATAAACGTGTGTACAAATCAACTTTTAATAGAATTTGTGGGCGTTATTTCTACAGGGATTTTTTCATTAGGTTCTTAATAAAAACACTTGCAGCCACGTAAAAGCAATAGAATTATGGACATCTAGCTTCTGCTCATGGCTTCACTGAAGTGTTATATTAAAGGGAATTTTTCACTGAGATTAAAAGTATCCTATGATCTCCTCCAAGGTCAAAGTCCTACGTATCCCTATACAAATTCAGCAAAATTTAATCAGCGGCTTAGGCGTGCAAAAGTTTCTAACAAATCGAAAGACAGACAAAGATACTTTCGCAATTTATAATATTAGTTCGAACTCAGAGTTGTTTCCTCTCCAACTTTATATCCTAATTGATAAGATAGCCAAAAAAGAAATTTGAAACCCTACCCCTCATCTTTTGAATATAACCAGCATCATATCGACTTATTTCACATTGAGTCACACAAAATCACCATGGCTAATAATTAATCAATTGATATCTTTTTCAGCAAAATTGGCTCGGTAATTTAGCCGCTACGGTGGCACATTCGTAAGTACATACAAACTAACAGAGATAGTTACAATCATAGCTCATCCTTTGCTGTAGTCGATCTAAAAGCCAAACAAAAAAATTGTTAACTACCGACGCTATTATAACTTATCCAATTCCACATGAACAGTAGAAGCCAAACAAATTAGGTCTCAAATAAATAAAAATGCAAGGTAATCTTCTTCGAGAAATCTTCCTGAAAACTTCTAAAGGTTTTTCTTTACCTTTTAATTCTGGAGCTGTCAACTTGAATCCTGCTCTGAAAAAGGATTAAGTTTTGATAAAATGGATTGAGATCGACCCGTCGGATGTAGGTGATCGACGCCAATAGGGTTGTTACTTATGAAAATAAATTTAAGAGTTTTCCATAAGGAAGAATGTGTTAATAGAGTATAGGTATTGGGTTAATCCTTATGAAGTTTCAGTATGACATAGAATTAATTTAAACATACGCGTGCACCAAAAAATTGATGTGAGAAAAAGGTTTTAAAGTGTACGATAAAGTATGTAATAAATAAATAAATATGAAAAAGAATGTATTAACTCATAATCTTAAAATTTCTAACGTGCTTCGCACGATTGGTTTAGTAGCCATTAAGTATAGAAAGAGGCCCAAACAACTGACACCAGCGAAGCAAAGCATTATTCGTACGTATTCCGAGATGGTTTGTCTACGTATTCCGAGATGGTTTGTCTACGTATTCCGAGATGGTTTGTCTCTCTTCTTTTATGTTCAAGTATATACGTTTCGAAATTATTATTATTATATGTTTTTTAATTGATATTTTTATATAGGTATGTGACTATCGAAAAATTTTAATGTATTTTTTTTATTGACGATGTATTTTTAATTAATGAGATTTTTATATTTTGAATGGAATTTAATAATGAATTTATTACAATGTATAGTGTTATTTTAATGATTTCTAAAATATGTGATTTGTAACTTTTTTAATTTAAAAAATTGGGATGTAATGCCTTTTTCAATAAATTTTATTATTATCTCCTTTATTCATATTCTTTCTTACTGTCTACATTTTTAAATATTTTTATAAAACATACAAATAAAAAAAAAAACATTTAAAAATATAAAAAATAGAGGCCCACCGGTATCGGGAACAGGGTCCAAGCGACCGGCGGTCAGGGCTCCGGAGAGAGGAACCTCCTAACAATACGAGCCGTGTCCAGCAATACTGCTTTCTGGATCAGGCCCTTGACCCAGCCGCCTAACGAGAGCCTCCTAAGGTGTTGGTCGAGGCTCGTGGCTATTAAGCCATTGGCTGACACGACTATCGGTACAATGATCGCTGTGTCCACATCCCACATGTCGACAACCTCGCGAGCCAAGTCAAGATACTTGATTTGCTTATCTTTCTCGGCTTTCACGAGCTTCCCGTCATGCGGGACGGTAATGTCAACAATCATTGCACGCCTCTCGATTCGGTCCACCACATACCTGTAGTACGGCACCTCCGATGCCACAAGAGTGTATTTCAGAGCAAGTTGGTGATGGATAATCCTGGCTACAAGGTTGTGCCTTTGCAAGTACTCTTCGTTAGCTAGACGAGAACAACCAGAGATAATGTGGCGGATCGATTCACCTGGACGGTGATATGCCCGACAGATGTCAACCGTGCCATCCTTCACAATAAATCTCCGGTAGTTATTCGTCATGATAACTTCGTCCATAATTGCACAGACAAAACCTTCGATTTCCCCAAAGAGGTCACCGAAACGCAGCCAGGCTACGGACGCTGACTGATCTACATCGGACCCATGTAGGGCCCGGAAAAAGCGTCCGTGAAGCTCCTTACTCTGCCATACCTCCCTGCGGTCGTTAGTGTCAAGCACTACAGGCTTGCGCCAGTTCTCATACGCCAAAGAGAGCGGGGTGAGTCCCTTGTCCACTGCTACTACATCTCGATGCATTCCCACGTCGGCGTGTAGAAAATATTCCCTGAGATTGCATATCTCGCGGTTGTGGAGGTTCTTGGCATTTAAAAAGCCTCGGCCTCCACACTTCCGCGGGATATACAATCTCATGACCGACGATCGTGGGTGATGCATTCGATATGCAGTCAGCAGTGTACGGACCCGCCTATCCAGGGCGTCGAGTTCCGTTTGAGTCCATTTGAGTATGCTGAAAGCGTACATCAATACCAGCATGACGCAACCGTTGAAGGCGCGCACCTTGTTTCCACCCGAAATTAGGCTATTGAAAACCTTTTTCAGGAGGCCAAAGAAGCATTCCTTCAACGATTGCTTCATGTCAGTAGTGCTGATACCTAACGCTTCCGACATACCCAGATACTTATAAGTTTCGTTTGGAGAAAGGGATCTCAGGTTTATGGAATCCGCGAGTTGAATTCCCACGGATTCCACAATCTCCCCTCGCTTTACATGCATGACCGCACATTTTTCCACGCCAAACTCCATCCTGATGGCGCTACTAAAAGTTTCAGTCACCTTCAGTAGCTCCATGCTGAAGTTGAAGATTGCTGGGGGCAAAGAGCTTCAGATCATCCATGTAAAGGAGGTGAGATATAACCTGACCACCTCTCTTCAACCGATAGCCTAGTCCTGAATTCTCCAGCAGCTTGCTTAGAGGATTCAGGGCCAGGTAAAACCAAAGTGGACTCAAACTATCGCCCTGGAATATACCTCGCTCGATCCTTACAGGTTCGCTATTCCTCTAGATATTTAGACATCCTGGATAGCAAAGGACTGTGCTCCATTGCCTCATACACGACATCAGGAAGGTGCGTAGAGTTGTATCTATTTTATACAATTCTAGCACCCTCATGAGCCATGTATGAGGCACCGAGTCATAGGCCTTCTTATAATCTATCCAACATGTCGACAGATCCTTTCGGGAACGCCGAACCTGTGTGTACTATAAGGAGTAGCTCCTTAGTACCGCGAGACCCATTCCTACATCCATTCTGAGAGGCCGACATGATGGAGTTATCGTCGACGTGTTTATTAATTTTAACTCTCAAAATGGATGTAAGAACCTTATAGACCGTCGGTAAACATGTAATAGGTCTATAATTTTTGGGTTCCGCGGTGCTACCAGACTTGTGGAGCAGGTGGGTAATTCCTGTTGTTAAGAACTGGGCTAGCGAACCAGACTCTAAGGCTGCCTGTCCGACGCTGCAGGACTATAATTAAAAGCCTGCAGCGGAAAATGGCCATTCATATCGCACGAGGTTACCAAACGGTATTCTTTGAGGCTGCAACTCTCCTGGCACGCTTTCCTCCACTGGACATTCTGGCGGACATGGATGCGTGGGTTTATAACTGAATTCGCGACATCCACCAAAATGGTGATAGCGTGCCAGGTATCTCTGTAGTAAGACTGTGGCGGCAGGAACGGTGACACAAGCTCGATTGCGACACGAGTGGCTACAACAGTCACAATTTTCGCGCTAGTGAGTTGTTAAAGCCGTCCTGCCGCACTTCGAAGCCTGGTTGTAGAGAGATGAGTGGATCTAATACAGGTCCACTCAGGTACTGACCGGGCATGGTTGCTTCGGTGAGTTCTTGAATAGGATTGGGCGAGAGACCACGGCAAAATGCCACCACTGCAGAAGTAACCTTGTCTCTGCACAGCACACGCTCGAGGCGCGCCCTGCGTGGCAGGTCTTGGTCGCCAGGACCGGGGAAGATGTGCCTTTACAGCAGTTGTGAGGGCCTTGCTGGCAGAGACAGAAAACTGGAGGGAAATGGCCTCCTTCTGTGAGACCGTGATGGTACAGAAGGAGGCTGCCAAGTGGGATCGTGAGAGGCCCAATCTCACTCGGAGAAGAAGGCGTCTTTGAGCAACCGCCTCGACGCCTGATACGCCGAAACCCCGCTTGCATAGTAGGCAGGTGGAACTCCGGGGTCATGGGCGATCATATTAGGGACTCTATCCGCCCAGCAAGTCACTGGAAAGACTGTGGCACAGTGAACACGTGCTGCTTCGCACATTGAGGCTAGGGCAGTCTTTTTTTACTCGCCCAGGAATGTGCCCTAACAGGCGTGCACAGATGGGGTTCTGGAGAGGTATTTTGAGAATTCGAGGGGCTCCTTCTACGTCCTGATAATTTCAAAGTCACCGGGGTAATTTTAGTGAGGTAAAAATCCCACACTCCATTGTATTTTCCTCGAAATGCCAGGAGCTTTTTGAAGACTTTCCAAGCAAAAAAAAAGGCTTTCGCTTCTTATAAAATACTGGCATTTAGCTGCATCCGGTTAAACTAGAAGCCGACTGTTGGGCAAAGGCTTACCTTTGATTTGACACAGATTGACAGGCAGTGAGCACATTGAAGCAGGATTGAATGGCGACTGGGTCAGGCATGATGTTACGAGTACCTTGAATCCCAAACCCTAGCAAAAGCCGGGATTATTAACGCCAGGCAGGAGGCGTTCGTGAATACGCTATAGAATTCAGACTTTCATATTTCAAAATAAAAATGAGATTTCGTGATTGAAGGTACCCGCGGCCGTAATAAATATCTTAATTTTATTCTTAAAATCCTTTTGTAAGTACCGTACCCACGGTTGAACACCTTGAACAAATTAGACGACCAGCTACAGTTAGTTTTACTGATTCATCATTTTCACTGAAATTAAAAATATATTTAAGTAAAATCATTTTAATTTTAAAACATCCTTTTAATATTTCGTTCAGGAGTTCCTATGTTCAGCTGCCGGCTCTATTATCAGACAAGCGATGTACATATTACCAGAATATTATTAGTTACATGTATGGCAAATTCAAACGTAATCAGATTTCAGGAAATACTTGAAATATAGATTGCAACTTTTTAACCGGACAAACATACGAACGTCGCAAGTTTATAAAAGCTTTCTATAAAATGACGTAGAAAAGAGCAAATATTTTAAGATTGTCTCATTAAATAATTCTTATTGGCTACCTGAAGACTTGACCTTTAAGTGAAAACCTTCTTGGTACCTACTGTTACAAATTCTAATGAAGAAGCCAATGCTGATCAAAGTTCTGATGACGGTAATGTAGACTTATTTTAAAATACGATTAAACACCTACAACAAACAACATCTGTATAAATTCCCAAAAAGGTCTGAGGAGCCTTCAAGGCGATTACTGTTTGCAGCAAAAAAACGCCGAGCTCAGAACAAGAAACATTATTTTTCCATGATAAACGAGTCAAAAACTTTATCGTACACATCACGACTGCATTCGCGTTTAAATGAAAAGTGAATGGTTTCCAAGAGTTTTTAAACTTCATATATTCACCAGCAGAAGTTGCCATTATAATTTTAAAACATTTCCATATATTAATTTACGTTTTGGCTACTCAGTAAAATGAGTATGAAAACTGTTCAGAATATTTCTATTTCGAAACATTGTAGTTTTTGATAGCGTGCTGTCTGATTTATACGGTTTTGCTTTTAAGCTAAAATTTTGCTGTTTTGGTTTTTTTAATATTTTCTGTAACACTTTTTAAATAGAGAAATAATGTCGGTTTGATGTTCTGTCAGTGTTAAATACTCATAATCTATATTCATCTTCCTGTCCTGGTTTTATGATACTCGTTTCCGGATTCCACATTTAATTTTATAATTTATTCGTTTTTAACCCCCGCCGGAAAAAGAGGGGTGTTATAAGTTTCACGTGTGTTGCTGTGTATCTGTTTATCTGTGTGTCTGTCTGTGGCATCATAGTGCCTAAACAGATGAACCGATTTCGATTTAGTTTTTTTTTTAAAGGTGATTTTGTCGAGAGTGTTCTTAGCTATGTTTGAATAAAATCAATTCAGCCGTTAAAAAGTTATGGTCGTTTAACTGTTTGAATCGGGGTGTTTTCGCAAGAAAAAATTAAAATTTTGAAATTTTACCTTTATCATTCAACTATGTATTTTATAATACATAATAATAAATAAATAAATTGTTTATTGTTCCAAAGTCATTACATATGTGTATTATGAGGCAACTCCATAAAGTTATTGATAATACTTGTGTTGGGGCCGACTTTCGACTCATTTTAGTGACATCCATTTTATTTCTCCTTTTTATATGGCCATACCAAGACAATCGATTCCCTACCCATTTTATATTTGCTTATAGTTTTTTACCGTAAAGGCTTTGTAGTTTTTGCGCGTTTGGTTAATGGAAATAGGCGTTAATTACGTAAGTATGAAAAGCTGGAAAAAAAAATTGTTACTTACATAGAAAGCACAGTTATTGTAGTTAAAGTTTTCTCATTGATTAGCGGTTGACAGTATACTACTACTCCCAAAATACTAAAATACTACTAAAATCCCAAAATCATCCCCATTTAAAAATACTCGTATAGGTATTCGCATAAAAAGTTCTCACCTTATTTAAAGATAAGCAACTGCAAAGATTTTCGGCTAATACGATCGACAGTTATAAATAGGACGCCTGAGCTTAAAATGTCGCAAAGGTAACTTCGGGAAGTCGAGTAACTCCTCGTATTTTGTAGTAGTAAGCGTACTGCTACAAAATACGAGGAGTTTATAAACACATTCTGTGTATAGGCCCGGGTTGCTATGTTACTTCTAAACTAGTGTGGGAGTTAATGTAAAAAATTTACAAGGTGTCAATTCGTCTTTTTTCTTTAGCCGTTATTGTAATGCCAAAGACTGTTTAAACAATTAGACTTTTTTTTGATAAAAAAATATATTTAAGACGAAATCAATACAGGAAAATATTTTATTCGTTCTAAAGTCCCCGTTGTACCGTATGCACCATTGACTTGCACCATCAATGGTGCAGATGAGACTAATAAGCGCCTAGCGCTAATTTGGTTTACAAAAAATATAGGTAGGTACGCTCTGAAGTCAATTTGTTTATAAGTTCTTCAAACAAAATTGTACATACAACAAGCAAAACTTCTTTACGACTAAGTTTTCATTGATTTTATTTACAGCATTACCTTTTCTTGACTTCTTCAACAACTTTCTTATAGCAACCTATCCCAAACTCTACTATTCGTATTAAAAAGGCATAAAACAAAACTTCATTATTTATATCCATATTTCGGCCACAGTCTACTAAAATATTACTCACAAAGAACTACATGCTAGAACTTAGAATTAATTAAATGAACAGGGCGTGATCAGTTCCTGAGGGAGTATAGAACACCGTATATGCATAGCTATAGAATTATATTTACCGCTAGGCCATGTGCAGACGGGCGATATTTTGATTTGGTCAACGTTGTGTATCCAAAAGTCGATTGACTGGTGGACCCCCATTCCTGGGCTCAATGTTCACGGTCTGGTGCCGTTTTTAATATATATTTCACCGGATTGTTGTAATTACCATTAGTGGAGGAGCAGTGGTGGCCCAGTGGTATCGGCCGCGACTTACAAGTTGTAGGTCGTGGGTTCGAACCCAGGCAGGCGATTTACTTTGTGTAAATTATTTCTTCACCACTGCTCTCAAACCGGTGAAGGAAAACATCGTGAGGAAACCGGCATGTCCTAGAACCAAAAATTCGAAGACATGTGACATCCAACAACCCGCACCGCGTGGTGGATCACGGCCCATTCCCTCTCACAGAGAGGAGACCTGTGTCCCAGCAGTGGGAACATTAATAGGCTGTTGATGTGGATAGTATTTATTATAACAATAAATTAATACATACATTCTAACTCTACCGTCAGTAAAAAAGTGGTCGCTCAGGTACCTATGCTTAAAGACCTGCAGATTTGAGTCCCTCGTTTGTACGCCCTCAGGAATGAATGTAACCTGGTGCCCTTTATCGATGGCGTTACTGCCATGAATGTTCGGCTAAATTCCATTGACGAGTAATCAAAAGTTTGATCTTTGCAACTTGAATTAGGTGGCTCCAGGAAAATGTTCTGCGGGATTACTTATATTGGTAAGATTTTTAATATTAGACTCTAGACAAAGTGACTTAATATGGAGAAGGATTGAAGTGATCCAGTTTCTTATAAGACATTAGACGTCCAGTCTACACATAAATTTACAGCTGTTTTCATTAGTTTCACAAACATCGAAAGCGTTCGATATTGATTTAATTATCCAACCTAGCAACGCAAAATCTTCATTTCCATCAACCATTTTGACATCAACATCAAATTCACATCTAAAATTCTGGCTCAGTAACAAACTATAACAGTACCTACATTTGAATTGAACTAGTCTTAACCACCGAATAAGTTGGAGCCACTTCTAAGACACAACTTGGAAGCTGTATGTAAATGATTTATTGTGAAGACTAACTTACTGAACCAAGAATGGAATTGAAGAAAAACAAGCATCTGTTTGTTTTACGCAAATTGTGGGAACACATACACGTTTCGTTTCTTACACAAAGCCAGCGATCAATAAAAGGTAATGTTTATTTCAGTTGTTTCTAAGGAGCAAAAAGCTCCGCTATTATTTTATTTCAAGTACTTGTAGAAAATTGTACCATTGAACTGATCTGATGATGAACCCGGGAGGTAGGCACTAGAAATCCGTAATAAAACAATGTACCCTAGTCGTGTTTTGGCTTATTGCACTTGAAATGAGATGTACTCTGGCTTTAAATGATTTTCATGGTAATATGAGGTACCAGCACAAAAAAGAGTAAAATAAAAAGTTTTTTCATCGTCATCATCATCATCATATCAGCCGAAAGACGTCCACTGCTGGACATAGGCCTCCCGCAGGCGTCGCCACTTTGACCGGTCCCGTGCATCTCGCAACCAGCTAAAAGCTTTTTACCAAAAAGTCGATGTCGTAAAATGAAAAACTTTAGGTACTGTGAGGGGTAGACAGGGAGAGCTACTTAAATGAAACTCAGGAATCACTGTTCTACTTATATTTCAGCAGCAAGGTGCCCGCCCTCAGGCACCTTCCATCGAACTCATACATCAATGCTCAGAGGAGCCTTTATATACCCGGAAAAAGTCTAGCGATGACAACTTCATTTATTTTATATTCGAAATTCAGTTCCCTTTCAAGACGTTATTTGTGGCCAGTCTTAATATAGGCAAGTAGGTTGCCTTCTCAAATTGTAAGTCCTTACATGAGCTACGCCCCTACGAATAGACGCACAGAATCATATGAAGTGCTTCTATTCTAAGTCTTGAAAGGTTACATGAAACCTACCTTATCCTAACCCGAACATTTACCTAACAGAGGAATCAAAGAACAATTGAGGTACGACCCTTAAAAGGGGAAGGCTTAATCATGACAAACGAGTTACCGGATACTCCGATATGTGCTTTTAACTTCAGCTGACGTGCACATACGCACTAACAAATCAACGCAGTCATGCTTGAACCTCCTTGGCCAAAACCTCTGAAAAAGGTACAAGGCGTCCTCCCAACACTAAAAAGAATGATGCGTCAACTCACATCGACCCGGATGGGGTTTAAATTAAAAAATTCAGATATGATACAATATTTCGATCTCGTGCGTTTATCAGGCCAGAGAAGGAAAGGCTGGATCGCATCGAATTTAAATTCTACTCATCAAACTTACACCAGGGCTTAACATCATAAATATATTTACTTTCTTAAACAACAGTCATCAACTGGACCGATGATGTCAACTCGACATCCTTTGCAAAGGCTATGCCCCGTTAGCAAAGTCGGATTCAGTTACAACTATTCCTCATCTATTGTATTTTATCTCTAGGGCCTGGTGGAAGTTTCGCACCTACAAACTTGCTCATTATAAAAATAGTCGTTTCTTCGATGCATAGTTAATGTTGCCAGCCTCTTCTTCGCCCAGCAGCATACAACCCATCAGCACATCAACAGCTCATGCGACGGAAAGAAATAATTTTATTATATCTATCGATACTATTTGAAAATTTCGACAAGAAAACTATCGATACATTTTTCCTACTTTCCCATCTCTATCAACTTCCATATTATGTCAAATATTTTTTTTTTTAAATTGACAACGGGCCTTATTCTATATGGAAACCTTAATAACCTTATCCTATTCTTATCTATTCTATTCTAACATTAAAAGGTTTTAATCTATTTACATGTATTCTAGGCTTAACTCTCATATTTGCCAACTTTCTATCTATAATGGACCTTATCTCTAAATAACTATTCCTATCTATGGTCCGGCCTAACTAATCTGTGGCTAATACGGCGCATAGAGTATTATTTAATTATTATGGTGTGAACACTGCTTTATTATGTTGTTTATAGCACTATGTCAACCAATTCTTTTAATGAAAACTATGCTTTACTTTTGACAAGATTTTGACACTGTCCTTTTTTGTATTATCTGTGGGACTATGTGTCAAACCATTTCTTAAAATGACATCTATGCTTTCATAGCATTTATTTGCCTTAGGGGCTTTAAAAGACTTTTCTAATAATATCTGACCGTTGTAGACTTAGTCCTTATGGATTTGTATTTGGACTTTGTCTGCAATTTCATAAGCTAATCCTATTCAGTAAATATAGACAAGACAGGGGAGTATTTAATTTCATCAAAACATATACAGATAAAACATTCAAATGATTGCTTCTTTCGATGCCCAGTGCGCATCGCAAATTCCTTTTAGGTTGGACCGTATTCATTTGCACGACATGAAAAGAAAACATTAATTAATAAAGCACAAAATACAACAATCACAAATCAGTTTACATAATAAATTATTTACAAAACTCTATTATACCTAAACTTCTTTCTAAAAAACTTCCAAAACTTGCATTTTACGAGATCAAATTGTTTTATGTGATCACAATGCAAACATCTTTGAACAATATTGCATCTAAGGCAAATATTATGGGAATTCTTCCTTGCCACAATCCTAGTAATATTCTTTATACCAAACATAGCACTCCAAGAAGTTTTATCATAAATTCTCTTGTATTTAAATCGGATTATAATCTTCTTATTGATCGCCTTCTTTAAATTTATGTCGGCGCAATAAGAAACCTTACTAAATACTCCTTTAATTTTCCTATGGATCTCTTTTGGTTTACTTTGAGAAAAATTCTTAATGGCTGTCAATTTCTTTCTTTTCAAAATGACATTTATTAAATTTCGTTTTATGTCACATTGAGAAAATTCAATATTATTTTCAATATTATGTTTGAAATCAATGGGATTCTGGTGTATGTTAACAACAAGATCGTTTTGGTGTTCAGATGGAACAACAACTAGTCGTTCTAACGAAATCTCATCATTGGTCTCTGCAAAATAAATGGAATTAGTTGAGTCAATTGGACTTGACCGATACATTACAATACTCTCGTCCGTGCACTCGCTGTTGGGCAAGGACTCCAACTCGTCGTCACCACCGTCAGCGTGCTCGCCCAGGAACACAGCTTCTGCCTCCAACTTGACATCGACGAGGCCGTCATCTCCGCTGGTCTGGTCAACATCGTCCTCGAAGATGCAGCTCTCTTCGTCGGTGTGATCGCCATCGCCATCAACTGCGTCGCCTTCTCCGTCAACGTCGTCAACGGTTTTCTCACTGCACTGAATATTGTTTTGTGTTTGTTCGTCCTTAATCACCATACTAGAAAATAAATGTGCATTAAGATCTTCACACAATACATCAGGTTGTTTTTTATCCGCTTTTATTTCAGCGATTATTATGCGCTGTTCGCAATATCGACATCTGCGGTGAAATATTGAGAATTCACTCCTCAAGCGATCGCATAATACTGCAAAGTCCATATCATATTTAAAAATCATATGGTAGAAGTGATATGCAGCCCCACGTAAAAAAGCTCCTAAGATCAGGCTATAGTCACTCTTTCTCCATTCGTTTATTTCAGCCACTGACTCGAATTCGGCCAAGAATTCTTCCAAGCAGTATCTGTCCGTGCCTGAATAATAATGATCCATCATGCTTTCCATAAGTTCACATATACTAAATAATAAAACCACTTAGCTTTTCCATATATTTCATCCGCTGTTTATTTCCGTTCACTGCTTCGTGCGCTGTATCGCCACACACACGCGAAATGTCTTTAAAATACTTATAAGTATACTGTACGCCGTATACACGCGAAAATTTATAACTTTTATTTTTTCTGGGATTTTCTTACCCCGCACCTCCACCAATATGTGAGGGGTAGACAGGGAGAGCTACTTAAATGAAACTCAGGAATCACTGTTCTACTTATATTTCAGCAGCAAGGTGCCCGCCCTCAGGCACCTTCCATCGAACTCATACATCAATGCTCAGAGGAGCCTTTATATACCCGGAAAAAGTCTAGCGATGACAACTTCATTTATTTTATATTCGAAATTCAGTTCCCTTTCAAGACGTTATTTGTGGCCAGTCTTAATATAGGCAAGTAGGTTGCCTTCTCAAATTGTAAGTCCTTACAGTACATACAGCAGCAGAGAATCCTCCCCCCTAGAAATGTATCAAAAGCGACATCTATGGACAGGAAGCTATACTGCGATTTTTACGTGCGCTTCGTGCGCGCCATCTCTGTGATATCAATGAAACTGCTAAGATATTCTTACTAGAAATAAAAAAACTGACGGCGCTTATGCAAGCGATCGCTGGGTTTTATCCATCGCATCCCACCTATTGATATTTTAAATCTTCCAAATGTGTTTTTTACGAAACATTATACTTTTTTACAGATTTCTAAAAACTCACAAAAGAATTTTAAAATTGTTAAGCCGAAGCAAGATTGGAACTTGGTCCCTATAACCCACGAGTCAAGCTGCTATACCGCCGCGCCATTCTAAAACTTGTCATATTTGTGAAATTCATCGATATGTTTATAAATCATCCATCATATAATGTCGGCCGTGACGTTAATAAAATATTATAAAAATTCGATTTTGAAGAAGATTGAGGGTAAGCTTTTAATTTTGTTAAGTAAAACATCACATAGCATCATAGCATAATTACTCATCTGCTTGTGTTGTTCGAATAATGACTTATAATTACGATAACACGAAGTCTCGATTGTGTAACTTTATAAAAGTGAAACTAATCGTCCTTTTGGAACTACGAGTAAATTAAAGTTTAAAGAGTATTGCTCGAGAATAAAATGTCGACGTAAGAGTAATCTAAACTATAATCAATGTATATTTGAATTTTTACCATTAGAAATCTTACTTTTTAATTAACTTCTTTATAGAGAAACACAGTTCGTACCTATTTGGTCCGACGGTATCAAGAAACTGGTGAAGTGAAGCCACGTTCGATTGATTACACAAATCAATCCAGCCGTCATCGTGATATTGTGAATAGCCAAACCTCGAATTTTTTTACAAACTCTAGATCTGGTGCTATAAGACATGGCATTTCGTTTACCACTGTCCAAAGACATTTACATGCAAGTGGGATCAATAATTATAAACCAGCCAAAACAAATGAACTACCCAAAATTCATCATCAAGCCAGGATAAAGGATTTGCAACCATTGCAATATGTTTTAATATTATGGTAAATGGAATGAGATCAAGATTAGAAGTTATGGAATATAAAGGTTACCCTCTCCGTTATAAGTATAGGCACAAGCTACAGTTAAGTTTTTTATAGTTAATTTTGTAAACAGTTTTGAAAATTTCAAGAGATGTAAATTGTTGTTCAGTTTGTTTCAAACGGGAGTAACATGTTGTTTTTAGTGAATAAATATTTATTAATCTAAATTGGTTACTATATTAATTAATACCATAAGAATATCCCCAGCTACAAGGTGACTTGTCTACACCAATGTTGGCTCTTCCTGAAAAGTCATGTGTACACAATGTACAGGAATGTAAAACAACATTATTTAGTGATGAAATAGGTTCAGGCTTTGGAAAAATATTACTAAATTACCTTAGCCATAGTTTTACAAATCATTGTTACCATAATATAAGTTTTAAGCAAATGATCAATAGAATTATGAATTCAAATATAGATAATTGTTCTACAATGGTTTTGCTATTGGGAAATAGTACTGGGATTACCAAAAAGGACATAATGGCTGGTATTGACACCTTGTTAGGGCTAAATGTAGGAAAGCTCATGATTTGTGCATTTCCTTACTCGTATAGCTTCTCAGAAGATGAGAACAAGCGGATTTTTAAATTAAATAACATTTTACAAATGTTGACGACTTGTCATTGTGACAACTTATTGTTTTTTGACACTAATAAATTTATTAGTGGACTACAAGTAACGCAGAGAGCTTTCTCTCTGTCACGTAGATGTAAACATAAAATTGCTATGTTGATAGCATATTCTATTAATCAATTGATAGCAAATCTATCAAAATGTACATTAAGCGACGACCCTGTGTTGCCTAGTTCAACTAGCAACATAATTTTAAACTAGTCCATAAGACAATAGAAGTTACCCCTGGAAATAATCAGATATTATTAGTAAATAGTATGAAGGTATCTTCTGGCAATCCATTTAATGGTACTAAGCTGAGGGGAGAGCAATACTCTTTAAAATTATTAAATCAGAACATTCAAGGTTGCTCTTCCAAATTATTAGAAATTGAACTATTTCTAGAAAAAACCAAATTTGATATTATTTGTCTAACAGAACATTGGTTAAAAGATCACCAAGTAAGGTCCATTAATTATGAAAATTATCGTGTAGTTAGCCATTACAGCAGAAAACGTATGATACATGGCGGATCATTAATACTAATTAAAAATTCTATTAAATTTAAAGAAAGAAAAGACATTGTTAGACTGTCGGTTGAACACACCATTGAATTGTCCTGTGTTGAGCTTGATAAGCATATTGTAGTTTGTGTCTACAGACCTCCAAGTTACCAGAATCTATCTGTGTTTGACTCTATAATGGAAGATGTGTTAAAAAAAGTTTGTACTAGTAGTAAATCAATTGTCATATGCGGCGATTTAAACATTAACATATTAGAAAATAACTCTAACATTATCAGGTTATTGGGTCTTTTTAAATCATTTAATCTAGCAAATGTTTTTATGGAGCCAACTAGAGTGACAGCTTCTTCTGCGACTTGCATAGATAACGTTTTTTGTAATTGTGATTACCTAAATAAATAAATTATAAATAAATTAACATCTGATCACAGTGGACAAACAATAACGTTTAGCACCTACATACCTTTGCAAAAAATGCAAATAAAATTTAGACCAATTACATGTAAAAATTTAGAAAAATTTAATAAAACCTTGACTAGTAAATTATGTGTTCAAAACTTTATGAATATAGATGACCCAAATGAGTTCTATGCCGAGTTTTTTAAAGTACTCAAGACGCAATTCAATGACACTTTTCCACTGAAAGCAAAAAGTATTTACACCAAGTTCATATTTAGCGATTGGGCGACTCCAGGCATTCGTAAAAGCAGGGAAAAACTTTATGAACTCTATGGCCTAAAGCAACATATGAATAGTACAAGTTTTGATAAATATGTTTCAAAATATTCAAAAACCTTTAAGATTGCATGCAAAATAGCTAAAGCGCTGTATATTAGCAATAAAATAAAATCAGCAGAAGATAAAATAAAAACTACCTGGAAAATAATAAATAATGAAACAGGTAGGAAAAAACAGCGTAATACAGAATTTAATTTAGCGACTGCACATGGCCCCACACACTCAGATATAGAGGTAGCTCAGGAATTTGAAAACTTTTTTGTTAATATTCCACTTAAAACTACAGCAGCCTTAAACTCCTCACCTGCATTGTCTGCTGCCTTACTTAGAAAGAACGTAAATGCGTGCCCTTCGGAGTTCAAGTTTCAACATACAAACCCCCAGGCTATTTTAAAAACTTTTAAAGATCTTAAAATTAAATCAACAGAAGATCTTTGGGGACTATCTGTAAAAGTGTGTAAACCAATCATTGAAACTGTTGCACCCTATTTAGCTTTCATATTTAACACTAGTGTCGAGCAAGGAGTTTTTCCGGACCTCATGAAACACAGTAAGGTAGTTCCATTGTTTAAATCTGGGGATAGCAAAGAAGCCAATAATTATAGGCCAATGTCAATTCTGCCGGTTCTCAGTAAGGTCTTCGAAAAGTTAATGCTCAACCAATTGTTGCGTCATTTTAACAAACATTCCATCTTTTATGATCAACAATACGGTTTTACCAAAGGGCGTTGCACAACTGACGCGGGTGTCACCCTAATAAAGAACATATTTAAGGCCTGAGAGGAAGCACAGGACGCCATTGGAATCTTTTGCGACCTCTCGAAGGCGTTCGATTGCGTTAACCATGAGACACTATTGTTGAAGCTCGAGCACTATGGAATTAGACATACAGCCCTTGAGTTACTTAGATCATATTTAAAAGCCAGACAAGTTAAAGTTCAGGTAAACGGCGTAAACTTACTAGGGTCTGAAATGACAATGGGTGTGCCTCAAGGCTCGATATTGGGTCCTTTCCTCTTTTTAGTTTATATTAACGATTTACCCTAATTACTGCAAAATCAACCGAAGATGGTGTTGTTTACTGATGACACATCTTTGATATTTAAAATAGATCGGCGGTCACGAAATCTTGATGACGTGAATAACTCCATTTATCAGGTCCAAAATTGGTTCACGGCAAACAATTTAGTACTTAATGAAAAAAAAACCAAATGTATTAGATTCACATTGCCGAATGTTAGAAGTACCGAATGCGATATCATATTGAATGGCGAAAAGCTGGACTAAAACAGTTTTCCTGGGAATCACTCTAGACGACAAATTGCAATATATTAAAACTAAATGAAAGTAAATTTAAAACTTTAGTTAAAAGCACCCTTTGTAAACAAGCATATTACAAATTAGATGATTATATTCAAGATAAGAATGCTTGGAAACATGCTGGTCCTGCTCCATAGGGCAATCTTTGTAGACAAAATCAAATTTGTTAATTTATATTCCCATTCATAGTTATTGTATTCATTGTTTTTTTTTTTTTTTTTTTTTTTTTTGAAATTGACTCACACACTGTTCCGTTGTTGTTGAATTAGGTATTTTACCTATGTTTGTAATATTTGTAAGTATGTGAGAACCATGTTCCTACTTATTAAATTAATTAATTTTCCTGTTAATGCTTTTTAATACTTCATACCTGTGTGTAGAGCTATTCTGGGTGCATCGTCCTCACATATATTAATGGACGTACGTATCTTAATATTGTAAAACACCAATTTTTTTTTAAAGTGTAAGTATGGAGTTTCTTGTGCGTTCTTCTCCATAACAATCTACTTTCCGAATGCACGGTAGGATCATTTTTTTTTTTTTTTTTTTTTTTTTAACTTGTTTTTTTTTTTATTACTTTTAATTTTTTTTTTTATTAGTTTTAATTTATGTGACGTTCAAAAGTGCCGTTTATTGGCCTAATTGAATAAATATATTTGACTTTGACTTTGAATAATAAATAATACTGTTCTTTTTTTTGTTCCCGATACCGGTGGGCTACTATCTATACCAATATTATAAAGAGGAAAGATTTTTTTGTTTGTTTGTACCGAATAGGCTCCGAAACTACTGCAACTATTTTAAAATTTCTTTCACCTATGGATAGCTACATTATTCCCGAGTAACATAGGCTATAATTTTGACGGGAGCGAAACCGAGGGGGTCAGCTAGTTTTTTATATTTAAAAAAAAATCTTTTTGTTTGTTTTTTTTTGTGTTTTATAAAAATATTCAAAAATGTAACAAACAAGAAAGAAATAAAAAAAAGGACATAATAAATTATACTACGTATATAAATGAATCTCCTTTATATTGAAAGACCGCCTTTTAAGCACCAGAATTGTTATTATTTATTAAATTAATAATAGTACATCATCATATCAGCCGAAAGACGTCCACTGCTGGACATAGGCCTTCCCCAAGCGTCGCCACATTGACCGGTCCCGTGCGTCCCGCAACCAGCGGATCCCCGCAACCTTCACAAGGTCATCGGTCCAACTGGTGGGAGGCCTTCCAACGCAGCGTCTTCCGGTTCGCGGTCGCCACTCCAGAACCTTTCTGCCCCATCGGCCATCCGTTCTGCGATCAATGTGCCCTGCCCACTTCCACTTAAGTTTGGCAATTCTTCGAGCTATGTCGGTAACATTGGTTCTCTTACGGATCTCTACATCTCTGATTCGATCACGCAAGGAAACTCCGAGCATAGCCCTCTCCATTGCCCTTTGAGTGACTGTAAGCTTTCTGATGAGGCCCATTTTAAGCGACCACGTCCCAGAGCCATATGTCATCACTGGCAACACACACTGTTAATAGACTTTGAACACAATAGATCCCATGGGTCGAAGTGTCCGAGTTATTTCTCGGCCCCTCCACAAGATAAGATAATAGACTTTTGTTTGGAGACACTGTGGTAAGTTGGACGAGAAGACACCGCGCAACTTCCCGAACGCTGCCCAGCCGAGTCGGATTCGACGGTTGATCTCTCTCTCGAAGTTGGCCCTACCCAACTGGATCGTTTGTGCCAGGTAGACATAGTCGTCCACAACTTCGAGTGTAGAGTCTCCAACCTTGATAGGAGTGGGTGTAACATGGGCATTCAACATCACCTTGGTTTTGTCCATGTTCATTTTCAGACCCACTCTTTCGGAAGCTCTACTGAGGTCATCGAGCATTGTATTGAGGCTCTCCATGGTCTCAGCCATGACCACTATGTCGTCGGCAAACCGAAGGTGAGTGATGTACTCGCCATTAACATTGATGCCTAGGCCCCTCCAGTCCAGAACCTTGAATACATCCTCCAGCGCAGCAGTGAACAGTTTCGGAGAAATGACATCTCCCTGTCTCACGCCACGCTGGAGAAATATTGGTTTCGAGGTCTGATCCTGAAGACGGATTGACATGGTGGCGTTTCTGTACAAACACTTCAACACCTCAATGTACCGGTAGTCGATCTGGCACCGTTGGAGAGACTGCAGTACAGCCCAAGTCTCGATCGAATCGAAGGCTTTCTCGTAGTCCACAAACGCTAAACAGAGAGGCAGGTTGTAGTCTTCGGTCTTTTGTTTGACCTGCCGCAGCGTATGTATGTGGTCTACGGTCAATTTTCATTAACTAAATATTTTTATTTATTTAAATGTATATATTTTAATGTACGATAATAAAAAATAAATAAAAAAAAAGCCTTTTCGGAATCCGGCTTGTTCGGGAGGCTGGAAATCGTCAAACCTGCGCGCGAGACGATTCGTGATGACTCTTGAAAACAACTTGTAGACATGGCTAAGAAGTGAGATGGGCCTATAGTTCTTCAGCCGAGCATTGTCACCCTTTTTGAAGAAGAGGACCACCACACCTCTGCACCATGCCTGTGGCGTTTTGCCCTCGTGTATGACGGAATCAAACAGCTTCTGAAGGGACTTAAGGACCGGTTTTCCACCCGCCTTCAGGAATTCAGCCGTGATTCCGTCGTCACCCGGCGCCTTGTTGTTTTTAAGCTGTTTCAGAGCCATCCTAATCTCGTTCAGGCTGACGTCCGGTATATCTTCGGTATAGTGTCGGGTCAACCTAGCTCTTGGGTCGTTTGCTAGATTCGCAACGGGTTTACTGGTTGACGTGTACAACTGCCCATAGAAACTCTCGATCTCCCTCAGAAGCTCCGGTTTGGCGGATACAATCCTGCCATCATCGGTTTTCAGTTTTGTGAGCTGGCTCTGCCCAATAGACAGATCTCTTGCAAAGACCTTGGAGCCCTTATTCCGCTCGATAGCATCTTTAATGCTTTCGGTATTAAAGCGGCGGAGGTCGGTTTTCAAGGAATTTGAGATCCGTCTATTTAGCTGCCGGTATTTCACCGCATCGTCTGAAAACTGCATGATCATCTCACGCCTCTCCTTCATTAGCTTAAGATTAGGATCAGAGAGCTTTTTATTTCTTTATGTACGGTGGGTCTTGAAAAACTTAGACCCGACCGTATGGACAGTTTCCACGAACCCATTGCTGTATTCGTCCACGGAGCTCCCTAGGCACTCGAAACGATTCTGGAGTTCGAGCTGAAAGGTTTCGGGGTTTCGGATCTGGATCTGTGCTGGACGGAGCGTGGACTTCATCAGTCGAGACCTTTCAAGCTTGATATGAATGTTCAATGTGCCTCTTACCATACGGTGATCGCTCCTGGTTTTCACCGAATTCATCACAGAGACATCATTGAGGATTTGCTTCTTGGTTGACATGATGAAGTCGATGTCGGTTTTAGTTCCACCATCGGGGCTTTGCCATGTCCACATCCTGTGCTCACGCTTTCTGAAGAAGGAGTTCATCATATAGAGGCCTTCCTTCTCCATAAAACTGGCCAGTAGGTGACCCCGGTGGTTCCGACGTCCAACTCCAAATTGCCCCACTTGCAGCTCATCCTCGTCTCGTTTGCCCAGTTTTGCGTTGAAGTCCCCCATGACAACGTGCGAATCGGTTAGTTGAAAATGATAAATTATATTTATATTGTAAACTGGTTAAAATAACACGTCTACACATGACGAGTGTTGCTGGTGTTTCCAAGCTGAAATGAACAACAAAGCAAACTTAAGGGTCCAAGTCTCTTTGTAACTTCTTAAGCTGTATTTTCCTTGAGTGATGATATTTCTAGAATTTTCAGATAGATACTAAGCAACTAAAGACAGGTTTTTGCGGGAGGAAAGTATACCCAGGTACAATTTTCGGCTATAATAATGAATCCCGTAATAAAGAGCTCAAAAAGCCTTTATGTATGAACCTAAGTTTTGTTTTTAGTTAGGCATCTGTTTTGGTTCATTAACAAGGCGAAGATATAAAATTCTGATGAACTAAGGCCATTAGAATTTAATACAGCCTAAGTGCGACGCCTCTACGATAACCTTGAACCACTCCAAACAAAATACCGACCATTTTATAAATTCAAATTTCAAAACTTTCAAATTCTTAATTGATGGTCTTAATTTAGCGATCAACTCTTCATAAACAATTAGCCCTTTTAAGATTTTATTCTGCGTAAACAAATTAAATATTTAGTTACAGTTTTTGACAGGGTAATACCCAATTTTACGAGGGATCCGTAGCAGATCCCTAAGAATACCTGAGGGTTACTTGTTTTTGTTTCTTTTTAACTCGACTAGATACTTGTTTTTGTTTCTTTTAAACTCGACTAGATACTTGTTTTTATATTTAAATTAGTAATTCTAAGATAATTATAGAAACCAAACCGTTCTTTGTTTGCTTTCTGTTGTTACAAAGAATTATTCCGTCACTGAGTATATGTATATTCTCGAATAATCCGAGAATATCCCCTATATTCTAAGTCCGAAATATGGCAAGCTAGTTTTATATTATCCGTGGTCCCTTTTCCATACTAGGCCGAACGACCCCTAACCCGATGAAATACACAGGGAAGTTAATCAGTAACGTATCCAATGGCACTGCGCTCGCATGGCATACTACGGTCAGCTCTCTTTCAAAAGGGCATACGTCCCAATAGTGGGAACAATTTCAGTCAATAAGCAAGCTATTGTTTTGTTCACAGAAAACCTGCTGAGCGGGTAGGATGCAGCGGCATGCACCGCATCGTGCTGCTAATGGCGGTGCTCACAAGGGCCATCGCCCCCCATGCGAACGTTACGGGTAAATACATCATACCAAAATTTACAAAATCTATAGAACGGGAAACTACGAATTATTTTTAACTGTAGATCAGCTCGCGCTTGACCACTATCTCACCTGATGGTATAGTGCGCGGCACGTAAGTTGAACAAAAATGTACTAACGCTGCAATTAAACGATTTAAACAGAAAATAATCCCTTATAAATAACCTAGCCGTTGACAATAAACAAACTGTCTACGGTTAGGTTGCATAAAAAGAAAAAAGTCGGTTTAAATCGTTTAATTTCAAAAATACTTTAGTACATTTTTGTCCAACTTACGTGCCACGCACTATAAGCGATGATGTGGTCGACAGTGAAGCACGCTTGCCTAGAAGTAACCGATACACTCTGTGACTTAAAGACCCCTAGGTTGTAGCTATACGATATGGGCAAGAAAATTATGATGATATAGTAATTAATTCCTTGATAATATATAGTATCAACTGATATCCAAATACTAATCCATCTAAGTCCAAAGGTAATGAATATTATGATTAATTAATTTTAATGTCACAACAATGATATTAATTCAACAGTCATTGTGTTGTATTCATTAATAACAGCGCTTAGTGGCATAATAGCTACATGAGCTCGATAATTTAGGTTAATGCTATCAGTTGCACTTAAATGCGATAACAGTATAAAATAATGTTTATCATTAAACTATATTGCAGTACTTATAATAATATTTTGCCTAAAAACAAATAACAGTGCTACAAGGATCTATTTGCGTTTGAATGACATTGTCAGTGGGGGGCATGTTATTAAATCTTTTTTATGTTTTTGTTGAAATGGTATCTAATGAAAAAATAAAATGGCGGAATAAACTACAATTTTGGCGACGAGCCAAAAATCCTTGATAAGTACGTAAAGCATGATATGACATATAAGCGGGTGTGATATAGGTACATTAGATATATGATCCTGAAGTAGGTTGTTTTAAAAAGAGTATAATCTAGTATACTGGTATAAAACCCTTGGTTGTTTGTTTATAAATGCATTTATGACATAAAAAAACTATCTTTATAATTTACTACTTGCCTCCCGCGGCTCCACTCGCGAGGTGTTAGTACCTCTCCTAATATCTTTATAAATTATACCTTATGAATTGTTATGAAGTATGCTAAGCTAAATTTGTGTAGTTTCTTCAAAATCCGTTCAGTAGTTTATGTGAGAAAGAGTAACAAACATCTACCTCAACTTTCACGTTTACAATAGTATTAGGATATGTGTAATGTAGATATACATAGTCAAACACAAACGTTTAATCTTTTAAGACTAACGTCGTCTAATGTCACAGTACCTAACACAATTCCCAGTAATAAATCAGACGGTTTTGCAAAAGACATTCAATTTATCCCTTTCAACCTCAGGTTAGTGTTTTTCCACATTAACGAAATTAAATTATGAGAATAAAAGAAACGTACTCATATTAATATTTCTTTGATGTCGTCTGTATGCGTATGTGTAACTTTGAATGATAGATTGGGAATGATGTTATAGACAACGTTGTTGTTTAACAGTTTGGCTGCCAGAGAACGAGACACAATAGAAAATGTATTGTTTGTCGGGCATCTGGCAGTTAAGGTGTTAATAAAAAAAGATGCGTTTTGACGAAAATTTAAAAGAGTATAGTTTAGTAGTAGAGATATAGCCCTAGAAGGGCAAACCTTGTCGGTGATGTTTTTCAGAACAGCCAGTGTGTGTACTTACATTCAGTGTGCGTTTACGACCTGTGTGAGATGTATGAGCGTAAGCGAAGCAAAAGGAGTGTGTATCGTAACAGCTGGCGTACTGTAGTTTTTGCCTACCCCCATTTAATATCTGTATATGCTATGCTTAAAGGACAACGCAGTATTCATAAAAAACCCATGACTAATAAATCATCCTTCCACTCAGGATCACCAGGCACTGAACCTAGCAGCCTACCATCGTCCACAATGATGACGCCGCCTCCCACAGTCTTCCGGAACCTAAGGGTCACCAGCAAGCCCAGGAAAGGCATGAAGCACGGGAAAGTGGACTCTCCTATGCTCAACTACATATTCGATGCGTATGCGACTAGCAATAAGCATTTTCATGACAAGTAAGTTTTTTATCCGGGTTTAAAAAAAACCTGATTTTTAATGGTAGAATTTTATTACCAGGGTTATTAATATTGGGTCTTTACCTATAAAATTGCCGTTTCTTTGAACTGTGAAAACTTCGGTTTGACTTGGAATATTTAATTCTTATTAACTTAATATTAAAGGCATATTATTCCTCTTTTAAAATCAGTTACTCACCTGTATACTTGAGTTCCGTTTTTTGTGTAATATTTAGGTACCTATTTAATAAAACGGCATAGGTAAAGGACGGAGTTTAGTCCTTCATTATATTTTGTATGTCCACTATGCGAGTATAATTAACGTTTTTCTGGCTGTTATTTTGTCTAAAATCTCTCACTTCTTACAAACACTCTAATGACCCATTTTTCTGCAATTTATTTTTTTCATTTCCATTTTCCATACTAATTCTTAATCAGCTTCGTACAATTTAATTAAAATCGTGCCTCATCTACAATTTTATTCATAAATCCTTCACGAAATTGCATTCTTAGATGCTCTCATTCGTTGGCCCAGAAAATTTACATTTGCAAATCATAAGAACAAAATGGAATGCCTGGTGAGAAAATTCGGCCATAGGGTTCCGTAACCTTTAAATTTTAAGTGGTAACTTTCTACACTTACCATTTTTATGAAACATATTTTCTATGAAATTCACTATTAAACGCCTATCTTTGTCATTAAGTTGCACAATAAAAGTGATTACAATAAACAAAATGACCGTGATAAGGCATTTTGTTGCAGACATTTTGTTTTATGGATACCTGGAGAGTATTAAAGCTATTATACATTGTGATTTTTTATGGCTCATTTCAAATACTTTTTAGGCATGCTTCAGATGAAATAAGCACTTAAAATGTTAATATAATTTAGGATCAAAGTTTGCCTTAAAAAAAGTAGTGGCGCAGATGTTAAGTTTCCAAATATTTTTTGCTATCGTTTTAACCGCTTGCCTTGAATTTAGAAATGGCCGATTTTTTTTTACCAAAACATAAAATATGTTTTTCAGATACATTTTTGTGGTCTTTCAGTTGTGCAAAGCAGTCTCGTTAGAGAATATATTTTTTTACTCCCAACGAAGAAATTTTTTTGGATACCTAAAAGACAGCCTAATGCTAAAAAGATCAAACATTACATTGGAATTTACGCGCTGATCGAAGACCAAATCTTTTAGATACTGCAGTAATATTCTTTTGAAGGCTTTCTAACACGCTATTTATTTCTTTCGAGAGATTTTTTTTTGTGTTACATCTTGCTGTGATAACCTATTGAGAGATATGCTTTGTGACTTATGGACTATATCTCATATTTTTTTGAATCCAAAAGGAAATCATTACCTTTTATCTGAGGCAGGCAAATCTATAGATTCTTTTTTCTAAAGAAACGATGATTAAAGCAAGATTTTGTTAACTTCCAAACATCGTAGAAGCTCTTATCGTAAACCCCCGACAAAAACTTCAGTAATCAATATAAAGCTTACAAAATCACTGTCGATCAAATAAAACATTCTGGTGTGAAGGAACACGTTCTGTTAAACACTGAAACTAATTTCGGTAATACCGACCAACGGTATCGCATTTGTTCGCCTTAATGAAGATCCTTTTCAGGCCCAAGTCAAAGGCTTTTGTTACAACGAACGCTAATCTTGTTAGAGTCTGAATTAGATGATCGTGTTTTGTTTGTGATATGGGACGCGTTTATGAATGGAGTGGTTTTTTGTTCGTTATTTATTTTCTTCTGCATTTAGTTTGATTTGTTATAGAATAAAGCTTGGGTAAACAGTGTGATTGTTCAACACCCAACCACAAAGTGCACCTCACCAACATTAGAGGTCTGCACTCAAATCTCTCTGCAGTCCACTACCACCTGAAGGCTGAGAAACCAGCGCTGTTTTTCCTTACGGAGACGCAGATAGCGAGTCCGCCAGACGTGTCGTACTTGTCTTACCCAGGGTTTACCCTGGAGCACAATTTTAAACCACGCGCGGGTGTGTGTATGTACGCCCGCGACGACACTTGCTATCGGCGTCTCCGTAAACTTGAGGACTACAGATTCTCAACGCTTTGGGCTCTGGTGGACACAGGTCTGGATAAAATTATCTAGGCCTGTGTCTACCGGTCGCACAGCGGAGATCAGGAGACAACCAGGCTCACAGAGTACCTCAGTGAGGCGGCTGATGCGGCACAGCAGTGGTACCCTGCCGACCAGTTAGTGTTACTGGGGGACTTTAATGCCCACCACCATAAGTGGCTCTTCCCATACCAGTGCACTGATCATGCTGGACGGGAGATGCGTAAGGTTTCGCTTGCACTAAACCTTACCCAGCTGGTCCAGGGGGCAACGAGGATGCTGAATGTTAATTCGCACACCGCCATTTGCTTAGACCTTCTGCTGACAACAGATCCAGACCGATACTCTGTGTCGATAGCTTCACCTTTGGGTAGTTCCGACCACTGTCTGGTGAAGTCTGTGTCCCTCTACTCCCCGCCCGATCCCAGCCCAAGAGGCACCCGGTGGGTTTGGCGGTATAGGTCAGCAGATTGGGATGGCATGCGATCTTTCTTTGCATGCTAAACTTGGCAGCCTACTTGCTTTTCTTCAGCTGATCCTTCGTCATGCGCGAACGCTGTGACGGATGTGTTGCATCAGGGAATGGAGTATTACACTCCGTTCTCTGATGTGACAATATCCAGCGTTGACCGGCCATGGTTTGGCGCCGAATATTATCGCGCCGACGCGCTTAAGCATGAGGCGTACCTGGCATGGGTCGACGCTCGATCGCGCAAAGCGAGTGACGTGGGTCAGAAGAGGAAGGCCTTCAACAGGGCTGCCAAGTCCTGCAAGTTGGTGTTACAAAGGGCTCGATTCCACCACATTGGCCGAATAGGGACCAAACTTGCTTCTTACCGAGCAGGTAGTAAAGCGTTTTGGTCCCTGGCTAATTCGGTTGAGTCGAACTACTGCCGTCCGTCACTCCCACTACTGCTGAAACCCGACGGGTCGTTGGCCCACTTCGCTGAGGAGAAGGCAAATTTATTTGCATTTCTTTTTGCGGAATCTTCGCGTCTGAATCCTGGTGATTCGCAGCCCCCTCCTTCTCCTGTTGGATGCGAGCCGAGAATGTCGGACATTCGCATCCATCAAAAGGACGTCCGTCGGGTGCTGCGCAACCTCGACGTGAACAAGGCTAGCGGCCCTGACGGAATACCAGCAATAGTTCTTAGAACCTGTGCGCCTGAACGGTCTCCGATCTTGACATGCCTATGCCGCCTTTCATATGAGACTGGAAAAGTGCCGAATGCTTGGAAGCAAGCCAACGCACAGCCTGTGCCCAAGAAGGGCAGTCGAGCTGACCCTGCCAACTACAGACCCATCTCTGTAACGTCCATACTCTGTAAGAGTATGGAGCGTGTACTTAACAAAAACTTCCTGGCATACCTAGAAACTAACGATATCCTTAGTGACCGCCAATACGGCTTCCACCGAAATCGGTCTACTGGGGATCTTCTAGCGTATGCCATTCAATCCATCACATATGGAGTGAGGCCATCGAGAGACACAGGGAAGCGCTTGCCGTCACCCTCGACATCTCGAAGGCTTTCGATAGGGTCTGGCACGGAAGCCTCATTGGTAAGCTTTCTTCATTCGGTTTGCCCGGTGGTCCGTGTGATTGGATTGCAGACTTCCTGAGAGATCAGTCCATTCGAGTGGTTATCGATGGCTGCTCTTCGGACCAATTGGATATTAATGCCAGGGTCCCTCAGGGCTCAATACTCTCAGCAACATTGTTCTTGTTACACATTAACGATTTGCTAAAACCTTTGGGTATGCTGACGATAGCACTGTCGCTGAGAGATACTTGTCCAACGCACGGGCTAACGGGCCGCAGATCCGGTCTCTCCGTGAGGCCATGGTGGTGCGTTTGAACCTGTCCTTGCAGGCAGTCTCCGAATGGGTCGATGCCAATCTGGTCAGGTTTAATGCTGCTAAAACCCAGGCGTGTCCTTTTTCCGCTAAAATGAGCCAATTCCACCCGGCTCCTTCTTTCCGTGGTATGAACGTGCCGATAACGGACCATCTTGAGCTTCTTAGTGTTTCGTTGACATCGACTCTCAATTTTGGCCCATACATTGAGGCAAAGGCTCAGCTGGCTGCCAAAAAGTTGGGGATCCTTGCGAAGGTGAGAGGGTACGTCACGCCGGCACAGCTGCTTAATTTGTATCAAGCGCAAGTTCGATCATGCATGGAGTACTGTTCTCATCTCTGGGATGGATCTGCCAAATACCAGCTTGACGCACTCGAGTCGATCGAAAAGCGGGCCAAGAGACTCATCGGCAATGAGGCACTGGTCAAGTCAAAGCTCCAAGGCCTTGAACATCGTCGCCGAGTTGCCAGCTTGTCGGTTTTTTATCGGTTGCATTTCGGGGAGTGTGCGATGGAATTGCATGATCTGATTCCGCCCAGCCCGTTCCATCATCGGACTACCAGACGTAAGGCGTTGCGTCATCGGTACATGGTGGATATCCCACCCATACGCACAAAATGTTTTGGGGACACTTTCATTATGCGTACAGCTAAGGAGTGGAATGCCCTGCCGGAGTCTATGTTTCCCGATAGCTACAATCTTGGGGTCTTTAAGTCAAGAGTGAATAGGTTTTTTCTAGGCAAGCGTGCTTCACCGTCGACCACATCATCGCTTACCATCAGGTGAGACAGTGGTCAAGCGCAAGCCTATAGAAGATAAAAAAAAGAAAAAGAATTGAAGATTAGTTTTGTTTAAGGTCATGAACGATGATTTTGAAGCAAAACACAACTCGACTTTCCCACGACGATGAGTAAAAAATGTAAATTATTCTTGCACATGGTGTTCATTAATCTCGAAAAGGCATACGACTGGGTGCCCCGTGAGGTTTTGGAGTGGGCCCTTAAGAAGAAAGTTGTGCCTGCGAAGTATGTACAGTTGGTCCGAGTGATGTACAGTCGATGCAGTACCCAAGTTCGATCTACAGTGGGCACTACTGGCAGCTTCAGTGTGGCAGTCGGCTTGCACCAAAGGTCGGCTCTCAGTCCTTACCTCTTCCTGATGATAATGAAAAGACTACTCTCGTTCTAGTCGTTTGAGACGATTCTTTTACCACGCAGTGGTGAGGTATGACAAAACGATTACCTAACTCAGGAGGGTCGGAAACCGGCTCCATATGATTCAACTCCAAATATTCACGTAAACACGAATGATATTCCTCCTTAAGACTCGGGTTCCGTTCTAAACGTTGCTCTAATTTGAGGAACCGAGAGTGGGCAATTTCCTTTGAGTCACCTAGTGGCTTGGCATCAGGCTTACGAGGTAAGGCTACCGGCCAGTGACGTCACGACGATGTGAGTTCTCGAAAATAGATTCGCAAAGACGTTCCTCGGGAGAAAGTACCTTCACTTCGGGTACGGATTCCAACTCCCAACATTTTTTCAAGTTATCGTCATCGGAGAATGAGCTAAAACAAGCTTGAACTGCGCCGGGAGCCGGGGAAGGGAACGCTAGTTTTCCCATTAATAAATAACCGAAAATGCTATTTATTGCAATTGGTGTACCAGGTGGACCAGTAATCACGTCACTCAATAAAATTTGAGACATCACTTCTACACCTAAAATACAATCTACTCGTTCTGGAATGTGAAAAAGGTCATCCGCCAAATTCAAATTTTCGATGTGTGACCATCCTGTATAAGGCAAACGTATCGATGGCAATTGCGGAATAGGTTTTGGTAAAACTAAAGCATCCATTGAAATAAACTTCTCACGCTTATCTCTTGGTGCGATACAACATGACACCATCCCTCGTGGACGAATTGGTTTTGTATCACCAATCCCGTAAACAGGTACATTAGCATACCGTCTACTCAAACCTAATCTCTGTACACACTCCTCAGAGAAAAAATTTGCCATCGATCCGGAATCAATCATGCACCTAACGGTGCCTCGTTTCTCATTGTCTACAAATACATCGATAAGCACGGTTGACAACAATACCGTATGCGCGTGATCATATGGCGCAGTGGATGACGAACACTGAATAGGAGTCGAGGAGCCGGGTGACGTCACGCCATGTTGAATATGCGCGGACGCAGCGCCCTCTTCCGCCAATGCGGGAACCGAGACGTTTGTCTCCGTCGCCCGACGCATAGTATCTTCCGTAGGAAAATGAATTAGCGTGTGATGTTTTTTCTGACACGATCGACACACGAAAGTCGACTTACATTGAGACACATTATGACCCATACCCAAACAATTGAAACACACATTTTTATTTTTAATCAATGAATACCTCTCGTTAGGTATAAGACTTAAGAATTTGGGGCACTTCGATAGTGTATGGTTATCCTCGCAAATCACACAACTTTTGTCTTTGTTTGCATTTTGAGCATCAGAACGAAGCTGGCTCTTATCAGTCGTAGCAACAAAGGAACGCTTCACATTACTCGGAGACGTGTTAATGCGGGTAGTCGGACTACCCTCACTCGCACTTTTTTTGTCGTCGAAAGCGATTATTTCGTTTGCCGCCAGTTCTCGTTCTAAAAACTCAATTAACTCGCTAACTTTAGGTATAATCGACGGTTTAGGTAATGATAACTCGAACCTTTTACGTATGGAAATAGGGATTTTACGAAGTAAAATATGCAATAACAAAAAACTCCATTCTTTGATCGGAAATCGCATTACCTCGAGTGCTCGTATGTTTTCGTGATACGTATTTAACAAGTTACGCAAATATATGTTAGATTTATCATTACACTGGTCAATATTAAGAATGTTATCTAAATGCTTCGAAGCTATCACTCGCTTGTTCTCGTAACGGGCAATTAATATGTCTAATGCAGTGGAATAATTTCCGTCAGTGATAGGAATCGACTTAATCAAATTGTACGGTTCATTTTTCAATGTAAGCAAAAGGTATCTGAATTTCTCCGATTCTGTGTAGGCATCATTGCGGTGCACTACCGATTCAAACAGGTCGTAGTAAGGTGTCCATTCCGTTGGTTCACCGAAAAACTGTGGTAACGGAAGGGTAGGTAATTTCTTTATGCAACTATTGCCATGATTGGGAACAATAGAAACTCGGCTCTTGCGCCGGCACTCATCCTGAACCTCCTTCAAATCATCTAAATGACTTACAATTGCATAATAACTATCATTGAATTGGTTTCGAAAGCGTAATTGTTCTTCGCGATCAAATGTTTGTGTTTTCAACAACGACCTTTCAATTTTAGTTTGCAATTTAAGGAATTTTCTCTGAATTGTTTCAATATCTTTAGCTCGAACTCGAAATTGTTGCTCATCAATTTCGTAAAACTCTAAAATACGTTTGACCTCATCGAGAATTATTTCTCGTTCGAATAAATCTTGTTCCGCCATTTTGCGTAACAAGAATGGCCCAAAAAACAAGTTCACAACACTGAAATATTGCCGGGACGCGTAACGTCGCTACGACAATACCACAAATATGTAACAAAACTATACTTTTAACAAGAAATATACCCTAAACAGTGCCAACAGGTGAATTTAAGAACGTGAACGCAACACAGAAAAACAATGGCTCCGGCTCGAACGGATCAAAATTTATGTTGGTTAGACAAAGCTGGCATGCGAACTTACTTGGGAAATCTTTCTGCGGAGTCCACGCTCTCCTCGGGATAGAAGGTCTGTCCAGGGTGCACTTTGATACACACAAAAGGATATACGTATGGTTTATACGACCGACGCGCGCGCCATACCGTCACAAGGGTCGTTCCACGATAGATGACACCCAAAATCGCGCCACACTCTACTACCAACACACGAGAAAAAATTGCAATGCTAATCTGAGTGTGGACACGTTAAAAAATTACACCTATTATTTTGGCATGATTAGAAATTACAAATAACATTGGTTTTGGCACGAAACAACACAGTATACATATATTTAAACTATTTAATTATTAAAATGTTTTGTTTGTATAATTTCTCATAATCATCATTATCTTGATGATCATTATCTCAATTTTTTTGTCACTCACTCCACACAATCACTCCATCCATTGTTTCTTTGGTCTACTCTTACTCTTAAGACATCAACATTCATACTCAAAATATCCTACAACTATAAGCATAATTTCTATCAAAGGCCGAAACTTGTAACTACGTAAACAGTCCCAAAAATAATTAAATTATGCCCTTTGCCTTACTCGATGGTGTGAGGTGCATTCCTTTAATTTGAAAGCGTATCACGTTCATACAAAAGTTACCAGTTTGAATAAAATGAGCCTCGTCGGGTCACACTTTTTCTTTTACAAAAAGAATATATACGGCATCTCGACCTAACATATTATGTTAGTGTTGTTCCTTTTTGTAAATTAGACCGGGAATAATATCATAACTCTCTCTTTATCCGTCTGCAGGAGTCTTTTTCTCTGCTGTTTAGTTTTGGAACGCAAAAAATAATATTTGGATAATATATTTTTTTCGTTTTTAGATAAGTTTTTCATGTTTTCTTTTTACGTTGGATATAAACTACAATATTTGTAAAACCTTTTACATACCTATGTTTTGTTAATCCAAAAATGCCCTTAAATGTGTGAAACTTTTTTGCAGCCTTGGTGTGAATTAGCCAGAATTTCAATACATTACCAAGAATTTCTCTTTGTAATTCTGTCTTTGGTTGCGATATATTTAAAAACATAATAAGCTACCTGCGCAAAATATACAAAAACATTTTCACCAATCCTTTTTCAAAAATATGGATACAAAATGTACAGTCTTATAATTTTTTCTTAATTTGCCAGCAAACATAAACAGACCAATTTGCAGGTATTTCTTGTTATCGTTTTTCCAATGAGTTTATGAAACGTTAACAAATATTATCTCAAATTTCATTAAGGTATTTAACGACAAATAACTAAATAGATTCTTGTGAAATTTAGCTGGCATCAGCAGCGGTAATTTAAACAAGAGGATATGGTACCGAATTCCTTTATTTATAGTATGTTACCTATTTAAATAAATATGAATGATGTTAGCGCAAAACGTTAATCGGCTGGAACGATTTGGTTTAATCTTTTTTTGAATGTTCTTAATATTTTGAGTAAGGTTTTTAGGGAAAGTTGCCCGGAAAACCTGAAAGTGTGTTTTTCTAGAAGATTTTTGTATGAATCCGGTTTGGACAACGTCTCACGGTTCAACTAGTATCAATTATTTTGTTGAATTCCTGCAAGTGGACATAAGAGAAAGAGGTTTTTCACTTTGTAGTTTTTTTATTTGGAAGTTGGTATAATTTATTTGTAAAAAGTTTTTATAATATTTAGTTGTCTTATAGTTATTTCGAATTTTGTCGTATCGTAGTAGTACTTTTAGAAGTCTAGACTGATTCATAGCATTTTTTTTTATCGAAAGCTCAAGCCACTTATAATTAATTGCTTTACCTATACCTTTACCTAATAATCATATTGTTTATCTCGATTTATTCACGAACCTATATTAATTGCCATCCACTGGTATTAATCACAAAACACAATTAGTTCTTTGTTATCTCAAATAATTTTAATTTGTAATGAAACAATATTATCATGTCACGCGTAACGCTCAATTAAGAAACATAAATAAAACAGACGTTTTTAGCAATCAAGACACTTTGAATATAAATTAATAAAATGTTTCTCATTTAATGCAATAAGAAAAGTTTGTGGGATGAAATTGTTTATTATTTTCCTCTTTGTGAAGTCCGTCCTCCTAAATATTTGGTTGGCAACCTAATTAGCTAACGAAACTGGAACGTGCGTGTGCGGGGGTGTACTCGGGGTTGTCACCTGTTATAATTACATGAGGTCCACTCACCAACAAAAGTAATATAACAAGAGTGAGTGTTTACAAACAGACCCTAGTTTACTTTAAGATACTCGTTTACATTTTAATTTTAATATGCACCTAGAACAAAATATTTTTATAAAAAAACTTTTGTGGTTGTTGATTCACTTTACTTACCGACAGTACTGAATCCAGAAAACTGATTAAGCTAGTTAATTTGCCGAAATTTAACGAAGAAATTCTTGGGTCGGGATTTTAATCATCAAACTTAAACAGAATTTATGTTGAGTTTAAAATAGGGGCGTGGTCTCTGTTCCTACGTTATTGGACTAAGGTTCAATAACTGAGCAGAAACATAATTAAGTAACTTATTGACGTTTCGTGTCGGTTTGTGTTATGTCGTTTAGAATATAGTTGCTCATTTTATCTTTAGAACGATCTTGCAAGATACTACGTGTAGTTTAAGCTGACTTGCTTGATATTTAAGAATATTTTGTCAAACAATTAGTAGGTGTCTGCAATTACGTTTTTCTTACACTATCAAATTAACAAGCTATTCATTTCAATTTTAACTATACGCTAATAATAATATAAACTACAGTAGTAGTAGTCTAGTTTAGTCTACCCCACCGCATTATCTCTACGTTGACGTCGTGGTCGGGCTTGCGCACTTCAATGATCCCTAGGTTTGTGCCGGTAGATTCTGCTTTGCCGCAACATGCCTATGGTGAGGAGCCAGACTAAGAGAGATACAATCCGCAGGGCAGCTTTGTGGCGAGCTGGTGGGCAGTGGCGACCCCACGGACCTGATCTCAAGGGAGAAGTCTTGTTCCTCATCTCTGGCTTGCCTTTATTGGCCGTTTGGAGTAAAAACTGACGGGGATCAGAGCTCTCACCTCTCTCTTGCCTTAATTGGCTGGCTTAAGTGGAGATTTGCAAGAGCAAACGTGCTCAGAGCAAGGAATTTAACCCAGTAAGGTGCTGGTAGGGATCTTGACCGTACTTCTGGGATTGTCCTAATAGCCCACCACCACTCCACACCGCACCACTTCTTAAGCCCCTCCGAATATGTTGCCCTCTTGGCGCTACGTCACTAAAATGCTAGTGACCCTTTATAGGAGCCCATTAATTGAGTGTGCAAGTCACCCCCTGCCATTTTATACACGTTTAGTTCAACAGTGGTCGAGCAGGGGCCGGTAGTCCTCTTATAGTTTTGGGCAATCAATCCACTAAACTTACAAAATCTATAGCCTCAATTAATTTTTTCTCCATAATTTGCAATAGTCCTGCATCAACTGGGGATTGTCCTTGGGTGCAGTTGCGTAGTGCATACAGGGATAATCGTCGGTTGGCGTCACATTTCCTCATACATGTCTAACGGGGCCTCTACGTGTTGGCTTCGGCTCCTCGTACGGACGCTCCTGCTAAGGACCGGGACCATGAGGTCCCGAGATTTTCTAAATATGAACTAAAATATTGACAATCCAACCACCGTAATAAACAAATAAACATAATATCAGAGCAGCATCGGGAATTGGAACAGACAAACAAAATACACAAAATGTCATCAAACGAGAATTCCCTAACGCGTTCATACGTAATGTCTGAGGAAACACATAGCTGTATAAAGCCAAAATCCGCTCCAAACCCTTGTTTTATGCGTGCAAATATAGATCCACACTGAACAGAACCTTTCGCGCACTTAGTTGTATAAACAAGAGCTAGGTTACCTAACAGAATGGGACCGTTAATCCCTACATGTTAAAATTATTGGGTTATAAAAGCACCGTTATTTGTTCAGCTGTCGAAATCACTTGATTGGATTGATTGATTTATTTATCCTTTAAACAAATTGCAGCAGGTACCTACAGGACCAAATTCCAACACAGAAATTCGTGGAATCAAAATTTTGTCTTGCTGAAAAATATGATATTTCAAATCCAAACCGTTTTCTCCAATACCAATATTTCTTAAATAAATTCTGCGAAATACTAACGACTCGGGTCACTGCACAATAAAACTGGAACAAAAAACCCTTAAAAGGTTGAATTATTTCTTTCGTAAAGTACGTACCACAGGAACCTTTGGAAATATTTTAATTGTCCTATTTAAATGCTGCTGGTGCTTAAAACTTGAAATTTACATAGGACGACATTGTAGCAAACATTATTAAAGTAATATTCAGGGTCTAGTGGATAGTATTTACTTCCCGAATAGTTTTTGTTTGTATATTTGCAAACGTATTTACATCTAAAACTGATAAATCCAGGAATTGGAAAACAAACCCTTTTTTTTAATCATTTCCTCCACTCAAGTCTAACAAATTGACAGCTTACTTATATCGAAGCATTTTCATAGTTGTCATGGCGGCTGAGTCTATTGAAGTGAAGGAAATTTCCTCCAAAAGGACTTATAATATAAGCCAAGCCTCATTCTTTTTATATTTTCAATTGACATGTTTGTTTATTGAGCATGAGGTCGTGGGTTTGATTCTCTTTTCGGGCATAGTATTATTGGAGATTTCCATCTGGAATTTTTCAGTAGCAGCCTGTAGTCCAGATTTAAGCCCAGTTAGTGGCAATAAGCTCGCCCCTTATCATATGAGATATATAAAATCATAACTGGCAAAATGTGTGTGTACTAAAGGAGGTGCCTCCGCCTAACCCTTTGGGGAATACAGGCGTGATGTTGTGTTATATAGTATGTTTGTTTATACTCACTTAAACTTAATTAAATTTATTTCTTTTCGATCCAGATTTCGTCCGCCATCATTTGAAGGCACCGCTTCAGAAGATACAATATTAGATGCTGATACAGGCTCAACCGTCATATTTGACTGCAAAGTGACTGCTTTAAGGGATAAAACGGTAAGAAATCTGTTTACTTTGGGATTAAAGTTTATCTTATATACACTGAAAATTATTCAGACATTTTGTTACAGGTTTCGTGGATAAGAGTATCGGAAGATGACAATTTGGAGCTTCTTACAATAGATCTGGATACGCATACAACAGATTTTAGGTGGGTCTCTTAATAATAAAATAAAATTAGTGCATACAGAGATAACTGTCGGTTGGTGTCATATTTCAAGTAACATATCTAACAAGGCCCTTTTGCCATTTGGTTTAGGCCCCTGGTACGCCTTTCAAAGGTCCGGGACCTTAACCTCTCATAGGGTTAAGGTCCCGGATCTTTGAAAGGCGTACCAGGGACACAAGAATCTCAAAAATAAAACTTATAAAGCTAGGAGCATTCAAACCTGAAAATTTGAATTTTATTGCATTAAGTTTCTTAGATTTTTGAACTTTTGTTTTCTGATGATGATGATTTTCTGATCATTCATAGTATGTCTATATCTTTACTATTTATCAACACTATTATTAAATTATATAAAACTTTCTGCATTAAGATATCACTACATATATATTTAACAAAATATTACTTTCATTTAATTATGGAACTCTGATGTTTTCCGATTCATGTACACTTCGAATATACTCATCAGTTATTCAGTACCATTGAAAGCCAAAGTCCATTCAAAGATTCACAATACTAACGCGGGCTCCATTGGAGGACTTCTCCATAAATATAACTTCTTATTTACGCATGCCACAATCCGAATAGGATGTGTGTTTGTGTTAAAATATTGACTGGTTTCAGAATGGCTCGTTGGTACCTTTTGTTTTAGTACAAAAAAAAACATTGTTTTGTGGTAATTTTAGTTAACATTGAAGATAACGTATGGTATGGGTTAAAAATGTGTCCTACTCCAAAGTAGAACAGTCCAGTATTTATAAAAGCAACAGTACCCGTTAGAGCTTTTGTTATCTTAAGTTAAAAGTTCCATGCACAGCATTGTATAAATTTATAATTTTGTTTTTTCATGTTTCTTTCTATTTCAGATACAGGGTAGACTTAGCTGGTGAAAATTGGAAGCTGGCATTAGCTGACGCCAAGGTCCAAGACTCAGGTGTATACTGCTGCCATGTCTCCACACACCCTCCAATGCTGAGGCGGTACAAATTGACTGTGCATCGTAAGTACAACAACCTGAAAACAGAAATTTTGACATTTCAACAATCACTATCGCCGATTAAATGTCGCTTTGTCTAAAACCCAAATAGCATTCAAAATTTAAAGTACTAAACAATACATATATATCAACTTTTCGGTGCTTATCTTAATTTTTTTTTTGGGTAATTATTTTTGGTTTGCTTAGAATATTGAAAATAGTACTTAATCAAGAACTACATCTCGTACCTACTGAATAGAAAAAGCGAGTACAACTCTCGCACCAGATCATTTATATTTAAATGTTTAAAATCAAGTAGGTACTATAGCCCAATGTTTGTCCACAGCGCCTTCAATAAAGATGAGTAAAGAAGCATTTCTAGAAACTGGAGAGACGTTGTCCCTCAAATGTGCCATACTTCATCTGCATCCTGGTGAAGCAGTGCCAGAAATGCATTGGTTTCGAGGAAATAGCACGGTATCCCTAGATGAGATCCGAGGAGGAGTGCTCATCGAAACTGATCAATTGACTTTGACCAGTCATTTGCAGGTAACTTGGACTTACCTACAATAATTTCTCCATCAAACTCACACGTACATTTGAATTTACTCAGAGTCGGTTCACGTTCCAAAACGTAGATTTCTGTGGGGAAGAACGTGCAAAAAACGATATTAAAAATTTCGAGAGATTAAAATCAATATAATTATCACGGGAATTTAACGCGATGATTTCGATTGTTTGTTAACCTATTTCGCCCGACGTTTTGGCCGTGTCGCAACGACCGTGGTCCCGGGTAGACTGGTGTCTCGGTGTACTGGCTCCGTTGGGGAAGAAAATTCTTCCTCTACCCTCACATTTCTACACACTACACTGACCGTGTCTTTATTCTGTAAGTTTGCCGACTGCACAAAACGAGGTAATGTTTTTTGAATCACTGGATTCCACGCCGCGGATAATTTGTAACCATCATCCCGATTTAACGTTTTGTGTTTTGTGTCCCGTGATAATCATATTGTTTTTCAATTAGGAAACGCGAAAGTTCGAGAGTTTATCCGCTAATCTTGTCGTAGAAATACAAGTTCACAATCAATGCTAATTGGAATCGTTAATTTTGATAAAAATTACTGCAAATAATATCAGGCAACAAAATTTTCTGTTCTCATATTAATTAGGAACTTAACAGGTTCTGCATTGCCTTACCTTTTTTGAAAGCATAAACGATAGTCACATGCTATGAATACTTTGAATGACCAAAATGAAAGCTTGCGTTCGTTTTTTGGGCTTTCAATAATATTACGTAATTAGGGTGCTGAACAGACATAGCCTGTAGGCCTAAACTGAGAATACGGTTACATTATATAATATTTACTTTCAATTTAAGTATTTTCTGCTCATTATCATTCAAAATACTATATAGAATATACCTGTGACTATAAAAAATAATATCGCGAACATTTTGAATAATAGGCAGTTTGAAAACGTTTTCAATTTCTCCCTTGAAGTCACCTAAATTCTCACATCTGACTTTAGGACCATTCTCGCTTGTAGCCGACTCCGCATTCAGGTAACACCTAAAAAAAAGCGTTTTTTGACCTCGACCTCCTTTCAGAGCACCTGTAAGAAAGTCTTCAGTTTATCGTATTTCAAGGAACATTGTTTCCCTGCTAAACGAGACTTTATAGGCCTTTCACGCAACACGGTATAAATAAAATATCGAAAAACCATTGAGACTAGCAAAGAATGGAGAATGGGTGCTTTTAAAACTTGGTCAAGTACTGCGGGCAGTAAAGTCATTTAGTGGAAAGTTTTTCTGCCACATTATTTTTCTACTGCCAACACTTTCTCAAAAGGCTGGTTTAATTACTGGATGAGGTCCTTCTAGGGCATCCTGGCCCTGCGTTTCCACTAACGTCTGCCTTGTAAACGTGAGTACAAACGGAGTCATACACGAATCTTATTGGTTATGTTCAACAGAAAGGCATGGTGCGTAGTGCTCATAACCGGCGGGCGTGTATGACTAGATGTATGAACGTAAATTAAGCAAAATGAGTATGTGAGGATTGTAGCAAGTGGCGTTCTGTATTTGCTACCTACCCCCGTGAGAAAAAGGCGTGAGCTTATGTTTGTGTATGGATTTGGTCAATGTTATGCACGTTTGTAACTTTCTGAACGGTAGTTTTGACTTGATTTAGTGGCAATCGAGGAAAATAATTTATTTTCTTCTTAGGAATAATTTTATTGTAAGTAGAGTAGAGAGCAACAATAGAGTCGAATTGCTGTATCATACGGCAAATAAACAGTAAATCTACCAGCCATTCTATCGTAACTGTGGTTTTTCTGACAAATATCATTATTTGTTGTTAATACCTACATAAAGTAGTGAACAACAAATAGCCACATAAAAAAACAACTAAGTCACCTCGTGCGATACCCTCGAGAAAAGATCCTATTATCTATTCCGAACCAGTATAAAAGTAACTTAGTTAATTCGACGTGCCCATTTTCCATTTACGAAAAGCCTACGGGCAAAGTATATCTTTCTAAAAATCTCATTGCTTATTTACATTTCATCAACTGTTTTTCCTAAATTCTGGGGAGGTTTGAAAAAATTGTGTTTAACGGACCAAATGAGGGTTACTTAGTGAGGCTGTCCCTCACGGGGATACTGTAATTATGTCTGTAAACGTTTATAGTGAAGGAGATAACAGAGCGTATGATATTTACCGCATGATAGCCATGAGTTAAGTGGTAAGGTGGGGTGGGGACGCAGTAGTAGCGTTTATGGATGCATGTTTGCAAATAACACTATGAAATTTTTATGAATGAAAGAAAGAAAAATAAGTTCTCTATTAATTTAAAAGAAATTTTATAATTTTTCCAAAAGCGGGGCGAAATATTGAAGCGAATGCGAAACGAAGCGAAATATATAACGATTTTAATAACGATCATAAAATGGCAAAAGCAACAGACTGATCAAACTTTTGTGAAGGTAAATTATATAAAATAAATCATTTTAAGTCAAGTAAAAACTCATAGCTTCAGTAGCCTATGCTCTTTCATCATAAATGCAAACGCCTTGCATTTTTGGGCTCGTTGCCAAAGTTCGCTCCATTTAAAATTTTGGCTAGCGAGGCTACTTAACCAGCTATTAATTTTCCCAAATCCACACAGCTATCATTGCCACCCCAACCTGCAACTACACCCTCAAGGCCCAGTAATTCTACCTCCTCGTTTGGTCTAAATTGCCGCAATATATTTGCGGGCTAAAGTGTAAGTGAGACTTAAATATTCTCCCTTACTTACGGTCTGAGTGGTGATACAAAAATGCAATCTTAAAAAAAAAATGTCTTAGATAAAACGAAATGGATGAGCCTTAAGCTATTCGCGTATTAGGCGGGGTTTTATTAAAAGCATTATATTTTAATGTTTGCTTATCTGTAAAATTAGTCATTTTGCTTATTATTATGTGTCAGTGTTATCTTGGCTTTTTGCAAGGGACTGGTACTACTGTAAATTGTCGCATGAATGGTGATAAACGTGAGGAGGTAACAAATGCACAACCTTTATTTAATGAGCGAACCTTATAATATATAACGAGGTCCCAATTTGCTTGTGTACAGCAAATTACTAGAGGCCAAAATACTAATATAATTTGGTTCAAAATGCTAATTGCAGTTGCAGCAATATGATAAGATATTTTAAGTAAGAAACTAATAGAACATTCGATATTTCCTAATATCCAACTAGATATTATTTACCATTTGCGTCACATGTGGGGGAGAATCGAATAAGGATCAACCGCATTTTCCTCCTTCAGAATATATTCACATATTTCTAAAACTCTGTATGTTTATTGTGCCTTATTCGTAGGTTGTGCTCGGTTGGAATACAAATACTAATGTGGGAAGTAAATACACGTAGGTATTTGTCATGTAAACTAAAATTTGTTTTCGTGTATGTTGTAAGTCAGTGTGTGAAAAGTCATTTCTAGATTTGATATTTCTTAAAGAATAGTGACCAGTCTTATTGGATATTTTTTTAACGTATTTGTACCTACGACGTATCGTTGTAACGTCTTAAATACCTAACCCTCTAACAAATAAACGCAGAATAAAGTTATACCAGGTGTAGCTGGTGGTAGGTATGTTCAAAACGATAACGCACTTTTGACTTGTAAGCAAATTTTATTTTCCAAAATATTTCGTGGCACATTCGTCGGGTGTTAGGCCTAGACTGTTCATGTAGCAAAACTACCCTTTTTATTACAATAAAAATCTTAATCTACCTTAAAATAAAAATAAGTACCCTAAAGTTTGACAGATAATATATATGAGCCGCGCGTCGCTAACACTCCCACCCCTAGTGCTGACTCAGCACTCATCTCCCAATGAAATAGGAGCGACGCGTGCCGCAGAACGCCGCCAAGTACCTGTCTTGGTCTTCACGTCAATCTGCCTCACGCGTCCATCTTTAGATTGGAAAACTTTCTGGACAACGCCCTTCGGCCACACGTTCCGGGGAGAGTCAGGATCGACCACTAGCACTAGGTCACCTACCTGTAGAGGTTTCTGTTCCTCGTTCCATTTTTTTCTAGGTAGCAGCTGGGGCAGAACTTCTTTGAGCCATCGCTGCCAGAACATATCGGCCAACTTCTGGGCTTTTCGCCATTGTTTATTCAGAAACAGATCTGAATCATCGAACGCTCCAATGACCGGTAGGTTAGAAGTTGTACCCAGGAGAAAGTGGTTAGGTGTCAAACTTTCAGGGGTGTCTGGTTCGACAGACACGTGAGATAAGGGACGGCTGTTGACTATATTTTCAACCTCAGCCATCAGCGTGCTCAAAACTTCTTCTTTTGGGGCACGCTCGTTTAAAATTACCTTGAGAGAAGATTTCACTCTTCGTATGAGACGTTCCCACGCCCCACCCCAGTGTGGGCTCAGCGGCGGGATAAAGTGAAATTCCATGCTATTGTTCGCCGCTTCAGCTTTCAGTACCTCGTTGTCCAGCTGCAGCATTGACTTTTGCAGTTCCTTGTCGGCACCACGTAGATTAGTTCCGTTGTCGGAGTAAAGATGGCGTGGCCAACCACGTCTGGCCGCCATACGTCGCAGAGCCATGATAAGCGAGTCCGTGGTGAGAGAAGATACGAGTTCTACATGCACAGCACGGACTGTTAGGCATGTGAACAAGGCACCATGCCTTTTTTCTCTGCGTCGACCCACCGTAACTTCCATGGGACCAAATAGGTCGAGACCGCAAAAGGAAAAGGGGCGCTGATGATGCGCCATGCGAGCCTGAGGTAAGTCGCCCATTCTTGGTACTCGAGGTGTAGCTTTGCGTATTCTGCAAAGCATGCATTTCGAAACCACATACTTAACTGTAGGCCTAAGCCTAATTAACCAATATTTTTGTTTCAGCTCATTGACTACAGTCTCCCGATTGCCATGAGCTGCCTTGACATGAAAATGTCGGACGATCAGGTGAGCTATAGGGTTCCTACCGTCGAGGATGACCGGTCTCTTCACTTCTAGATTCACGTCGGATGCAGCGTCGATGCGGCCACTTACGCGGAGAACACCGTGTTCGTCGAGGAACGGACACAAGGTAAGTAGCTTGCTAGATTTTTGTATTGATTTACCGTTTTTTATTGCAGCTATTTCCTCGGCGAAAGTCTCGCCCTGGGCTTGGCGAAGAAGAAGATGCTTCGCTCTCTCCAGTGTGTGGCAGTCTAAAGCGCAGGTGCGGCCCTTGCATCTATCAATGAACATGAGAACTGTCGCCGTGCACCGCAGCAGCCTCAGCCACGAAGAAAATCGGTGAGGATCCGGAATCGGTAATTTACACGGGACAGGTAAGTTGTTGGTAACCATAACGTTCTCAATGTTCGATTTATTTGTTTCAGATTGGCAGACATCAGCGGGCCACGAAGACTCATCTAGGTGTAAAAATGAAGGTCCAGAAAACCACTCACCTTTAAAAATCTCATGGTCGAAATCCTCTCGTGTGGCCAAATCCGCAACATTCAATTTCGTGGGTACATACCTCCACTCATCAATACGCGTCAGATCGTCGATCTCACCTAATCGGTTTGCTTCGAATACTTGATACGTACGCGTATTGTTTCTGATCCACTGCAAGACCGTAGTGGAGTCGCACCAAAAAACCCGTCGCTTGACTGGCAATTTGTGCTCATTCATAATAGTATCTGCCAATCTAGCAGCTAGCAGCGCAGCCTGTAGTTCCGCACGAGGTATCGTCAGCGGTTTTACAGGTACCACTCGGCACTTACTAGCTATAAATGCAACATGAATAACATTCTTATCTATCCAGCGCCAATACTCTACGGCGCTCATAGCTTTCAAGGAGGCATCGCTATAAACATGCAACTGTAGGTAGCTATAACAGGGAGGTGTACTCACAGCTGCTGTCGTGCGCGCAACTGATAACGCGCCGGGAGCGGGCAGCGGTGAGGGCGGGCGCGCGGGGGGTGTAGCCGCCAGGCCTGGCACTCGTGTCTCAGCCTTGCTTCCGTGCGCAGTCGCATGGTAGCACCTAGGTATGCGTATACGATCGACAACCTTTAGCAAGTCGATCCACTTACACCATTTTTCGTAGATATCCGTAGGTATGATATCGTCCCAGCCGATATGTAGCCGCTACGTATCTTGCAGCATTATGCGACCCTGAATGGTAAATGGCGCTAAAAACCCAAAAACATCAAATATAGACATTACTACTTGAAGCATAATTCGCTTCGTAGGTATTTTCTTACCTTGAATTACGTTATCTGGGATTTTCTTCAGGGATACGTCGAATCCTAATTCGTCCGTACCGGGAAACCATATTAGGCCAAGTGTGCGCTCACCTTCGAAATGATTATCTATTTTGAACTTGACCGCGGCAGTACCTAAAGTTTCTTTAGGTACAGAATTCAATACTTGGACACTGTTGCTGGTCCAATTACGGATCCGAAATCCACCTTGTTGGTGGATATAAGAAATATTTTTTACCATCTCGATGGCACTCTCTTCATCGGGCAAACTATCTATATAATCATCTATATAGTGAGACTTACGTATAGCATGTACAGCTAGGGGCAAAGATGACTCATAGCGCTCAGCATTCTTATTTTTTATGAACTGGCTAACAAAAGGAGAACAGTTTGCACCGAATATGAGAGATGTCATAATGTAGGTTTTTACCTTTTCTGTGGGGCTGTCTCTCCACAGAAACCTGAATGCATGCTGGTCGTCCGGCTGAATTTTGACTCTGAGGAAAAAATCTTGAATGTCACCTGTCACTGCAATAGAATTTTCTCTAAAGCGCAGCATTATGCCAAGCAGTGATGACAGCAAGTCCGGACCTGTATTTAAGTAGTCATTGAGGCATAAACCATTTACCTTCGCAGCCGAGTCAAACACCAGCCGCAATTTCTTTTTGTTGGGATTGTCGATCCCAAAATGTGGTAAGTACCACGTCTTTGTAGTAGCACCAGTATCTGTCAGTTCCCGAGCAAAATTATTTTCTAACAAATGTTTAATCCTATCCCTGAACCTTTCCGAGAAACCTTTGTCCTTTCCCATTTTCCTCTCTATACTTTTCAGCCTTTTCAGCGCTGTCGGGTAGGAATCCGGCATTCGGCAGTCTTCGTCCTTCCACGGCAACCCCACCCACCAGCGACCATCGACCAGTACGGCGGTCTTTTCCAGCTTGGCTACAGCAAGTAAGTCATTTTTATTCTGACGTGGCTTACCGAATACACCCATCGAGTCCAAGGCGAAGGATCGCCTCACCTCATCATGGAGATCCTGCAGCTGCTGGTCTGGCTGGCGCGCTGTGAGCGGCGAGGGAGCTGACGGTGCTGACTCGGGTGCCGCGTCCGACACTAGCAGCGTCGCGTGGGCGGCGCCGGCGGCCGCGCACTTGGATGCGCTCCGCGGCACGTGCCACTTACCATGGACACACCAACCTAGGGGGGTAAGTGAAGCGAACGGCTCTGTTGAACTACCTATATTAATTTCCTTTGGTATAATTAAGTGATAGTTATCCTGACCAATTAATATTTCAGGTTTCAAATCGGTGGTACATAACAAATGTTTTATATCAGACAAACTTTTATACCTATTACAATCAACTATAGACATACTATGCACTGGTAAATTTATAGTTATTTATGCTACAAGTGCGGAAGGTAGGTGATTTCCGATGAGTGGCATTTTTATTCACGAGCGAGCGAAGCGAGTGAGTGGATAAATCGACACGAGTCGGAAATCATCTTACGTACGTGTATCATACAACATTTTACTATGCATTGTGCGAGGAAATAACTAAATTAATAAAATAAAATTAATAAAATGGCGGGCTTATTCAAGCGCGTTCAGCATATCCACAGATTAACTAATAGTTTGTCAGGCATATTTACTGCGCATGTGCAAATAGCTGTCACATCGTAACGCAATAAGGCACGAGCAAAATATACGTTCTGCCAAACATATATAATTAATATTTAAAATTAATTTATTGATCAAAATCTAAATCTAGAGTAATTAAAAACGCCTAAAATAAAGTATTAGTTTCATTTTACCTTTTATATGAATGATAATCTGTACATAACTAATTTTTAAAACTTTTCTCAAATAATAAAAACTCTATGCGTCGAGCTGACGTTGGAGTTAAAAATTAAAAAAGTACAGGAAAGTAAAATGCACTAGTGAAAAAAAGTGACACTTTCCGCACAGTTTGGCTGCTTGGAAAACCGCTCTTTTCGAGGACATGCATTGTAAAATTCTTTACAGCTCGAGCTCTAATAGAATAAACCTTATTGTCCATACCAGAAAGGTCCACGTTCGTGACGATCGATTCACAAGATAGTTCATCATTCCAGGCTCCGCGTACGCGTATTATCTCGGGCCGGCCGCGCAAACCTGCGCGCTCAGCTAGTCCGTCGCTTATTAACGAAATAGTCGACCCGTCCTCGAGTAACGCGCTAGAGTTTATAATACCGTTTGCACTATGTATACGTATAGGCACCACTTTCAATAACACTTTGCACTCACTATCACTATTGTTTATGTGCGACACGATTTCTGTACCGGAACCGGCGGTGACGGATGTCGGCGTCGCCGGCGTCGGCTGCCGCTCCCGCGGCGCGGACGCCGGCGGTGGCGCATGCTGGATCTCGCTACGCCGCTCAGGTGGCGTGGGGTAGTGAAGCAGTGGGTGATGCGACTGGCCACAGCCATCCTTATCGCAGACTGGGGCTGGGCAGGTGTCTCGATCGTGACGAGAAAGTAGGCATTTGAAACATAGGCCGCTGCGTTTTACGAATTGCCAGCGAACTTTGCGAAGGGCCTTTTTGAATTTATGGCAGGCTGTTATCTTGCTATGCGTACTCGTCTTACAGAATAGGCATTTATTATGATCATACTCGTCTGCGTGCATTAGTACAGTTTGTAAGCGAGGTTGAGTATACTCACTGTTTTTATGTTTGTGTTGATCGCTGCGCGTGGGCACAAGGTAAGTATAAGACGTAGTAGAAACTTTCACAGCTTCTTCCTTCAAGAAATCTGACAATAATAATAAACGTGACTTGTTGCTTTCTGTTATCGGTATAAAACTGTAATCTGACCACCTGGACAATAGAACCGTAGGCAGTTTCGATAAAACAACCGGCACAACACTCATACCTTGTAGGTATTCTTCTCGGCCGACGGCACGCACAGCTTCCGTGAAGTTCTGTATTTTAACCGAGAAAGACACAATTTCTTTGTGGTAATCTTGAGACATTGGTTGCAACTTTTTGATGTCTTGCACTAGCTTCGATAGGATGTACTCCGGATTACCGAATCTCAACTTTAATGTTGACATTATAGTTTCAGGAGATGATGCACTCACGAGCAAAGCTGAAACGGCTTCTTTAGCAGCTCCGCGAAGACACTTCCTCAATCTCCACATATTTTCCTTAGGTGTGAAACTACATAATTCCGTAGACTCTTCGTACGCGTGTCTGAACTGCAACCATTCCAACGGGTCGCCGGAGAACTCTGGGAGCTCCCGGGGCGTGCAAATGCGGCTGAGTAGGTTCGCGCCCGGCGCGTGACTGGTGGAGGCAGCGGCGAGATCTCTCAACGCACTGGCTAGCATCTGGACTGTACCATCTGTGCTGGCGGCGGCGGCCAGCACCGGGGTCGGCGCAGGCGGGCCCGCCGGGTTCGGCGCGGTAGGCACGCGTGGCGCCTGCGCCCTCGGTGCCGGCGGTTTTAACGTCGCCGCCGGCGGTCCAGCTTCGTGACACTGACGCTTACCCGTGTAAATACCATCATCGGGGGTAGGCGGGCCCATGTTCAGCTCCTGATAGCTACGTTCCATCCATTCTTCAACACGGCTTTGACTACCATTGTGTGAACTGTAATCTTCGTCTAGGCTAGCTAGATCAGCATCTAGCTTTTTATTTATAAGTTCCATACGAATCTGTGCCTTTTGCTTTTCAGCCTCCAAAATAAGCTGCTGCCTTTTTACCCGCATTGAAGAAGTAGAACCTTTAATGGATGTTAGGCTCCGGCGTTCGTCTTTACGTGATGCGGGTAACAATGGCGGCGGCTGCTCCGACTTGATACTGCTAGCTGGCATAGCTGCTCGGCTCAAAATAGGTTGCTTGATTACTTCACTATCTTTGGCTTCCGTAGTTTTCAAAGTCGAAGAAGTAGGGTCCTGGAGTTTCACTTGTGGCAAGTCACAATCTGTTGCGCGGTTATCCGCCTCGTGGCGAGCACGTTCGCGCTGCACTGCGCTTCGTGTGTTCACCATTTTTCGCGGCGCTGGAAGTGTTTTAAACATATATCCGGCTCGAAGGATTCTGTAGCTGGTGGTAGGTATGTTCAAAACGATAACGCACTTTTGACTTGTAAGCAAATTTTATTTTCCAAAATATTTCGTGGCACATTCGTCGGGTGTTAGGCCTAGACTGTTCATGTAGCAAAACTACCCTTTTTATTACAATAAAAATCTTAATCTACCTTAAAATAAAAATAAGTACCCTAAAGTTTGACAGATAATATATATGAGCCGCGCGTCGCTAACACCAGGTATAAACCTATGAAAATGTGTGGGTATACCTTTGTTATACCTGGTATAACTTTATTCCGTGTTTATTAGTAAGAGGGTAGGAGTTTAAAATTTATACTGCCAAAGTATACTTGGTAAAATATGCTTGTGGAAAAAATTAATTTACAAAATAATTCAGTTTAATAACGTATCATATATTCAGATGCCTACGAGACAAGACAATAGTACCTAAAATGAATATTTGATGTAATATGTATTAAAGTAAAATATTATCATAAAAATCCTTTAACAACTTAATTTGGCTTCTGATCAAGGGTTAATGTTGAGACGACTTTTGGAATGCATTATTTATTAGGCCCATTTTATAAAACCTAATGTAAAATGCTAGATTTGGCTTGGCTAGTTATATCCAATGCTCTGTGACCCGTATAAAATATTTGTAATTTATGTCTGATTTAAACAAATATTTACACAGCAAGTATTTGTAACAGTTCGCCGATTTTTATCACAGTAACTTACGATTCTGTTTTATTAATAGAAAAGATTGCCTACGACTACGCTAAAATTTAATAAATAGTTATCTAGGTAGGAAAGTAGAAATTTATTTAAAGTAAAACACTGAAAATTATTTCTGCTTTTCACAAAATATTTTTGGTTACCTAATAAAGTTTTTATTTGATTTATTCTTGTAAAAAATAACCCTCTCCGCTGTTTTTAATAAACAGTAACACAAACATTCTCCTGCAAGTTTAACAGAACAGTTGATGTAAACTCAATCCAACTCTAAATAACATACCACTATAGCAAGCTCGATTCCTCGGACATAAAGCTGCATGTTTGTGCAGGTGGCGCGTCTCAAAGTGGAGGATGCCGGGAACTACACCTGCGCTCTGGTTTCGCCTGTTCAGATGAAGGTGACTACGAGAGTACATGTTCTGCAAGGTTCGTACACTAATACAACTGTCTAGAAATTAGGTCGTAAAATACAAAAGTTTTGGCAACGATCTTGCTGAGTAGTTTTTATTTCGAATGCATCACAAATTGAAAGTCATCATCATCTGCCTAGCCTTTTTCCAATTGTTATATGTTTTTAATAAAAGTTAATTATTATTAAAAACAAATAATTGATTATATTACTTAAATATCATATTATTATCATCGTATTCTTTTTCATCTCATAGTAACTTTATAACTTGGGTGTCCATTACAATGTGGAATTATAATTTTCAACAATCTCAAATAACTAATTAAACTTATAACTAATTAACAACTAATAACTAATAATTAATTAACTATTTTTCAACTCAAATTGAGGACAGTTTGTGTGAGTCGCATGTCTCGCTTTCGCCCAGCAGTACACTAGCGGAGACCGTGACATTTGTTGCGCGTCTCTTGCCTCGGTTGCGCACTGTAGTCTCGCGTTGCAAATCTCTAACTGTCATATTTATTCCTTAGATACAACTTATCTCACTATTGAAAAAGCAACCCTCGGTTAGATATTGCTATCAGACTCGAATCTAAAATACGAAAAAATAGGAACTGGGGTTGAGCCATTTAATACTAACCAAAATGTGAGACAATAGAATTTAGCACTACAAAATTACTTATATATGTTACAATTGCTGGCACAAATGGGGCGACTACCAGGAGGCCACGTTTTGGAAGATTAGACACCTGTGCCAAAAGTGAGATATAAAATAAACAAAATGTATCTTTGTTCTAAGGAATTTGGTCGAGTTCCAAACGATAGAGTCTTTATGTTACTTTTTGTCCTAAATAGGATTATTTTGGATAAATTGGTCCTTTGTGTCGTATTTACGAATGCGATGCAAAGAGTTTTTCTTTTGTCTTTGTTTGTTTATTAAAAGAATATTTATTGAGAAAAAAGATAAAAACGAAGGTATGTTAGATATAATTTATAATCCAAAACCGCATCTACACTAAAGCTAACTAGTGTATCTAAGTTACCATGATCTTTAGTTCAAAATTGAACCCTTATCCTTGAAAAAAGTATATAACCAACAACCAGCACTTTTGTAGATAGGATAGATTATCAGGAGATATGCATATCCTTGACATTTATTTAAAATCTGTACTGATTATTTATTGTATATCACAAAATAGCAAAATGGTATTTTCTCAGAACTAGGAAGCGACAAGCAATAAGCAATAATTTATTTCTTTGCCTTTAAAGAGCAACGGAAAACACCAGCTGAGTCCAAAATTCGCGATTACAAATGAGAGCTACAAGGTTTCCACGCTCTGCAGTTTTAGTGCACCTGTTCCAAGATTGAGTCATAAAGTATTTTCATGCTTATATTCGCTGAGTGGTGTACTGCATAACTGGATAGTATTACTGCATATTCACCGTATTGCATCTCATTTCTGTTCATAGGTGGTATTGAGAAAGTTTTTCTCAATGACATAAGTAGTACCTACATTTCGAATTTGTTTGTCTTATTATGTTTTTCGTTGTTTAAGAATGTAGAATCGTTACAGCTATCATAAAAACAAAGCTAGAATATGATATCGGTATGAAGTAAGGAATAAGTAGGAAGTTTATCATCTTCATTCAAAAGTTGTCTTGTAGATATCGCTTACAATGACAATACCATTGTACTCACAAAATTAAGATTTTTGCAAATGAGTACTGTTCCTATTTTGGTGTACAATAAAGTATATTATATCAATAATATAAATTAAGTGTCACCTGAAGATGGTAGCTTATTAACTCATCTGGAATTCAACTTGAGTCAATTGATCTCCCATCAATTCAGCCACAACTGGGAGGAGGTACCGTAATTATCCTTAATCAATCACCTCGCTTCGCAGGTTGATTGGTAGTATAGCAAATACCAGCCTGTGTTCCCAACATAATCCCCTCTTTTACTTGAAGAGTTAGAGAACCATTATTTTCAGGGTTAATTTTTTTATATTCAAGACCACAGAATTACGAATCGGCACGTACCGCATTATTTAAAACTTTATTAGTTCGCAAAAAACGTACAACGAAAATGGTTCATCGAGGACTTTATTAAGAAATGTCTAAGCTTAATGAGCTTTTTAATGCTATGTAAATTTGGCTGCTACTAGACTCGACTGGAATACTCCGTAATAAAGGCAGTCATTTATAACTGGGGAGTTCTAATATCAAGTCATTAAGTTAGTCCAAATATACAACTGGCATCTGCTTTGTTTTGCAAGTATTTTCTCTCATACAATTTAGAATTGGTATTTTCTTCCACTGTAGTCTTGTTTATTAAGGACTGTCGTAATGAATTATTGCGTACATAAGTTGTCCTCGTCGATCTGGGTCAGTAGTTCGTCAGTGGGGAGCATTCAGAGGCAGTGCGTAGATCACATGGCACCTCATAACGCCGTGATCATTCGTCTTGAGTTTGTCAGTAAATCTTAGAAATATGAGGCACATCCTCCTGTGATGTACGAAAGATATTTGATTCAGATCAACAGCCTTACATTTATAAAAACATTACGCTCTTTCTGGGGCAATCAGATAAAAATAAAGCTGAATGTATTATAAAGTGCAAGCTAGTAGTTGTATATAGTTTACGTTCAAAGAGCTATAGAATAACAACGGTACATCAAGCAAAGGAACTACACTTTGAAGTTCAGCTCGACTCAGTACTTTATCTTGCAATATCATCTTAAATGGTGCGAAACGAGCAGTAACAGCCCGGTACGGTGAACATTCACAATAGCCTATAGAAATTCAAAGCATCCGCAATCCTAGTTTAGATACTTCGACAGAATTACAGAAAGGATATTCCTTGTCCTCGATAACAAACGATTATGAGGTTAGCTTAATTAAAATTGTATCCTTGTTTGTATTAGATGATCGATTTAAGGAACTTTTTAGATTCGTTTTTCGAGATCACGGATTTTACCAATGAAACTAAGGGCCGATTTCACCAAATAAACTAATCGCGATTAGTTTAACTAAACCCAGTTTATGCAAATACAGCGTTCTGATTGGTAGTTTCTCAGCGCTCACAACCAATCAGAACGCTGTATTTGCATAAACTGGGTTTAGTTGAACTAATCGCGATTAGTATAATTGGTGAAATCGGCCCTAAATGCGATCATGATATCTAAACCGCGTTCAATAGCTGTCAATATCAATATACCATAACAAAAATGACACTTTAGATGTGTTTCAAAGTTTGATGAAATCGTCCCTTGTAATTTGCTTGATCTTTGTAAATTAGAACATCTTTGCTCATTACATTATAACAAAAACTTGGCCAACCGAAACTGATTAAAGGTCTTAAACTACTTTACGCACAACTAAACAACCGTCACGTCTTAGACAAATGGTTGGCTGTTTTATTGTGACGGGAGATGGCTCGTTTGTTTGTTATGTATGTCCCATTATTTTTCCAAATGAGGTCGCTAGCTAAAAGCTGGAAAACTGCCTAAAAACACCCATATATTAGGCTGACTTGATAGCTACGTACGGAGGCAAGTTTATTTAAAAGAATAATTGAGACTTGGCATCCTTCCATGACGATTTACATCTACGTGTCGTACTAATGCATAGCTAATCTGGCATAGCAAGCAGTTATCAAATATAGTGCAGCATATTCACAAAACAATGCGATTTTACTGGAGAAGATGTCGCGTCAAAGCTCCAGAGCCTCGAACATCGACGCCGAGTTGTCAGCCAGTCGGTTTTTTATCGGAACATTTCGGGAGTGTGCGAAGGAAATGCACAATTTGATTCCGCCTAGCCCTTTCCATCATCGGACTACAAGACGGCAATGAGCCATCGGCACATGGTGGACATCCCACCCATACGCACAAAGCGTTTTGCAAATACTTTCATTGTGCCCACAGCTAAGGAGTGTAATGCCCAGCCGGAGTCTGGTAAATAGTAGGTACTACATACTAGGGAGATGGAGGAGACCTACACCCAAGTAGGCGTCCATATCCCAAATCCAAATACTAACAATACTAACAATGAGTATATAAGCAAATTACTTATAAACACTAACAACATTTAAAATGTACAAAATTAGGATATGGAAATAAAAGGTTTTTTATTTATTTATTTACATACTAGGTACATTTGACGAAATAACCCCCGTTTTTCAAACGAACCTCACACCATTGTTACGTCATAGGCGACTCACTTGTTTGATCAGCCTATTGACATTATTGTATTCTGAAAATCAGACTCGTGGTGTAATGTATTGCAAATATCGATTTCGCGTGATCACTGATACTGTTATGATACCGTAGTTTGACTATTTATTTTTCGGTCTAGTCTTGCCAAAATGTTCTTTTGCATGTGCTTTTTCTCCATCCTATCAACGATAATGTTTGTCGAAAATACCTAATTGTATAAGCTTGACAAGTATTACTGAAATTTCACGTGGTCATTCGCTTACATTTTGGCTTTACAATAAGCGTCATCACCAATATATTGTCACTTTGTGTAAAGTTTTTTACCGTGTAACAAATATCAAAGATACAAAAACAAAAATTGAACAACTAAAACTCGTAAATACACAAGATATCAGGACTATAACTTTGTTCTGTTGTCAATGTTACCAACATGAATACTACATCTCCCTCCACGTCAATTTCAAAGTAGACAACACATTTCATTTCCAATGTTATACTCGTTTCTTAGAAGTAACACTTTAAAAGAGTCGATAAATTCGTACAAGTAAACAAGTGTTAGGTTCAGTGGGGTTTGTGTTCGATCTTTTTTGTGTTGACTGTCTATATTGTACGCGATTTGTATTTGTGTGCTCTTGGGTTATATCAGAATTGAAGTGGGCTTCGTAATATTTTTTATTTTACTTAAAACAACAATAGAAGTGGGCAAATTGACAGTTCTTAGTTTGCCGCCTATTATAACATGAGTTAGGTTAAAAGTGCTCAATAAAAATGCTTAATATTGAATTATGTGGTGATACGCCTACTCGTTTTACAAAACAAAAAAAAGTTAAAAAGGCTAGGCTAGACAGCTTGATTTTTTAACCAATGAAAGAATGTAAGTTCTCAGGTTGAATCTTATTTTTTATCTATATTACGACAAAAGTATCTAAGTAAGATTACCAGATGCCCGAAAACCTGAAATCAGGGTCCTACTCCACTAATTCCTTACATGCCAAAAGTGAAAACCGGGCAAAAAGATAATAGATTGCTTCTGATCTAATTGTCTAACTCCCAGGTCAGAATTTGGGACAGGTTTGAATTCTTTCGGTGGCAATCAGAGAGTGCTCCTTCACACACTGACCATTTGTTGGAACTGACACCTGATTTCCTGTGTCCCAGATAATTCGCTGAACACAATGCAGCTTTAGGTCGAATGCGAGGTAATGGAGCTACAACGTAAAAAACACCAAAACTAATTGTATAGAAAGGTAAAATTTGACGAAAATGCTGATGTAATTTTCTCTAGTTATCATCATGCTATGGTACTATGTAATAAAATTGTGTAACTATGTCTCTATTTTAAAATAGATAAGCAAATTCTCCTACCGGAAATTACTGGACTTGAAATACCTAGACTTTAGTCAACGATACACCAGTATTTGCAATAATGATCCGAGACTCTGCAAATGTTTGAATACTAATAACAAATGTTTGATTTAGGTCTGCCTGTTTTTGCTATATCTATGCAATGTTGCTTCAAAGTTTAATCATCGCATTGTATCTTTGCTGGTAATTGATTAATCTCACTAGTTTTGTTTACTTTCTCGACTGACACTTGATTTTCTTTTTGCTTCACTTCGCGAGAAGTGGAGGATTTTATCGAATGCGAAGTAATTAAAAACTATAATAAAAACTGAATAATAAAACCGATTGGCATTAGTATTCTGTTTTTGTTATTATAGGTTTATTCCGCGCCTTCGGTAATTATTTTATTTAAATAGTAAGGCGATTTGGCGAAATATGGGTACACTGTAAGTGCCTTACATTATTTTATGTTTAACGAGATCACAATCAGGGTCTTTTTTTAATATTACTTTGAAATTTGATAGGCGTCAATGGTGATTAAGAGACAATTTTACAAATAAAAACTTTGACCTTTCACTGTTCGTATCGTCGCCTAATTCTAATTCTAATTCTCACTCTAGTAAGTTTCGATCACTTTTTCCGAATAAAGCTTCAATTTCTTTTGAACACACAATGCCAAAAGTGAATGGAAATGGCCCTTGGCCATTGCAGTATGTATAAAATATGTACATATCTTTTACTAGTGGACTACGCTTAGAACATACCGCGATTTAACACCGAGTGGTTGAAAATATTAGGATGATGTCTTTAAGGATACCGTTAAAGATGATGTATAAGTTTATACATCTGCGTATTGCATTGAGTCCTGGTCCCTTTAATCCTCTTCTACTATTTTTTTATATTGTTCGTGAACTGGTTCGGTATTTTGTGATGTCACACAATGCCGCAATGAGTGGTTATACCCGATTATGGATGTTATTATGAGGACATTTGTAGCATTTTCCCAATTGGACATTGTATTAGCCTAATAACGTCTAGTACTGCAGCCCACTTTATGGACATTGTACAAGATAAGGGTCTTATTTGCCGAAGTTAAAGTGGTCTCGCCAGTGATTGCTGACACAAGCCTATCAATAATAAAAATAAGAAATCTATGATAAGAATAAATATTACATATGTAAAGAAGGCAATCATAACAATTTACCAAAAACAATTTAAAAGCCCAAACCAATGCTGTACTCAATTATCTATACTATATAATATTATAAAGCTGAAGAGTTTGTTTGTTTGAACGTGCTAATCTCAGGAACTGCTGGTTGGAATTAAAACATATTTTTGTGTTGGATAGTCTATTTATTGAGAAAGGTTATAGGCTATATTCCATCATGCTACGACTAATAGGAGCGGTGCATAAATGAAAAATGTAGCAAAAACGGGCAAAAAATATTTCGTTTTGAGGGCGTCCGTTGCGTGCGCTGCGTAAACGGCTTAAGTTACGCAACAATCATGTATGTAAGGTAGGTAGGGTAGGTGAGTAGGTAGGTAGCCACTTGACGGGAGCGAAGCCGCATGGGACAGCCAGCTATAATAATATATCAACGATGTTGTTTCACCGATTTGCCAACAAAACTGAAAAAAGTATTGATAAGTTATGTACTATCTACTGATTTCATGAGCCGTCCAGTTTCAAAGGCTTAATTGTATTATTATGGGTAATTAACAATACAGGTGGCTTTGGATATGCGTGAAAAGTTAATGAGTGCAATATTTTTTTTGATATTTTAAAGCCATGATATTCGTTACCCAATGTGTTTTGAACATTTAATAACTGAGTAGTCATGTCAGAATCTGTTTTTTTCCCTTGTTCAGTCTTATTTATAAATGGTTTCTGTTATCTCTTATTGGCGTTGATGTGTAGGAACCAATATTTTACGTTGATTGCGCTATAAGGAGATTAGCAGTACAGTTTCCCTGCGCAGGACAGCTAAAATCTACCAGCGCACCTGCATGCGCTTTTCTAGTACCAATATCATATATCTATATCTGAATACCTCTTTTGTTCACAGGATCAAGCCTGGCAGAATTACAAAGCGGTGTGAAAACTACCACTAGCTACTTGAGTTTGCTTCTAACTTCACTATTGGTAGCACTCGGCACACGGTATGAAGACATAAGGTGACCTAATTAGACGACATAGAAAATTGTTTAGAAGGATTGGATAGCAAGAATCGATCTTGAAGTCATCATCAATATTTAAACAATTTATCTACCAGCTATATTCTTTTTCCAATTTTCCGAAGTAGTTACCCAACCTAATCTGTGACAAAATGAAACATTATTATATTTCACAAAATTTGCTACGAGCGTCTTTTGCCCTAATTTTATGTTGTCGTACCTACATGAATTTCGTAATGTAGAGTATGTCGCGCAAAAAGCTGCCAGGAAGGTTTTTGTTCATCTTTCTATGAAACACGTTAGACGAACTAACGAGGTATTCCGCCGTGGGGCTAGTTGGGGCCAAAATAACGTCCTGCTCCATTAACGCCCCGTTCCGGTCGGTAACCACCTTTTGTCTGAAGAGCTCTTAAATATTCACTGGTTTTCAGCATCGAACTCCATTTTTTATGTAGGGAACATCCGCTGTAGCGAAGTAACGTTCTTTAATTATAAGTTGACCTTCTTTCCACATTTTTTTGAAGCAGTTAATTTAAACAGTAGTGATGAAAAATATCTAAGCTAACCTACCAAAAATAATGACGAAGCAAATGATAATTTTATTTAGTTAGTCCATCAAATACCAAAATTTTCCTAATTCTGTACGATATTGTTTTAATCTTAGTACCGAAAGTTTAATTAAGGTGAAGGGTAACTGTTATGGGATATTCTAAAAATTAATTCCTGCTTATCCAGTCCTGGTGTGAGATCCTTAAATGAAGTTTGAACCGTCCAAGGATCTTTGGGTAAAAGGACCATTAGTGAGAGTGTATATACTTTGTACAAAAATATAAATGTAATATAAAAATATATATTAATAACATATTATACTGAAGTCAGTCGGTTTCCAAGTTGTAGATGCGAAAAAAAGGCCAAAAAAAATCTGTGACCTTGGCTAGACTAAATAAATGAATACTAATTATGTCAAAGAAAATTCAATTTCACACTTGAGCAACTTCAATGTTTTCACAAATTTATAAATATTTATATTTATGAATTGGTTTTACGCATCAAGTCAAGCAAGTTGTCTCATTATGTATTTTGGAACAATCTGCTTTCTTGCTTCTAAATCGATCGGTCTTGAGATTAATCATGAGAGATGTCTGAAGATTTCTGAATTATTGGTACCTTATATTTAATGTTATATGTGCTCCTAATCATATTTTTTATGTAAGACAGCTTCAATGATAACAGTTCTACATGATTTATCTATTATTAACTACGCATAAATTTTGACATCGTGGAATACCTACTGACTTCCTTATCACTTCTCTAGAGGATACATATCACAAATTTATCTCTTCATATCACTTGAACCATCACTCTTTTTCTACATATTTTATTTTACTCGCAAAATATTCAAATATTTTAAAGAACTATAAGTTCATTTTTAGGAGATATAATAATAAAATCATATCATAACATTATTATAAAAGTATGACTTGAAAGTAAATTTATACATTTCAATGTAATTTAACTAAAACTACCATAAGATTCTTTCATTTGAAAAATAAGTTTTAAAAAAAATTGTTAATGTCGTTTTGTGCATCAGCGCAAGCACTTATTTTGTGTAAAGAGTATTGAGGATATCCGTGCCGTGAATAGTATGGTGGGAATGGATACCATTCACGGTTATTTAGTGAATAGGGTAACAACTTTTGCCCCCAACATTGTGACAACGGAACGAAATTATTTGAGTCAAAAGTAATGTGGAATCTTTTTCTTTGATAATTGAAAAAATGGAATGAGACTGAAATCTACATCAGAACTATTCTAATTTCGTCGGCTTCACCAGCTTCTTTATTCTCACATTACGTATCTCCCCGGCAAATATAAAAAAAATATATAATGACAAGTTCTAATTAAAATACCTAATTACCCAAACTTCATAGACATGATGGTTGATTGAATTAATAGATATCGATACCCAAGTCTGTCAAGTTTCGAAAGTTAATTTAATTAATTATGCTTAGATTTTCTTCAAAAAATTGTTTCGTTTGATGAAAGGGTTATAAAAGGTTTAAAATATAATTATTAAGTTATTTAGGAGTCATTTATTCAAAAATGTGTTATTTTTTTTCACTCAGAATTTGGTACAATTCAGTACTTCCTAGAATAGTTACAGTGTCTCGTAAAATAATGTCGTAGTGCAACAATATTATTTCTCTATAACTTTCATGTTAATGCACTTACCTGTAAATATAACTATAATTATTTCGCTATCTGCACAAAAATCTTACGAAATATTTTTATTTTATGAGAAAAACATTTATTTTGTAAATATTTATGTACATACTTAATTACTCATACAATATTAGAAGGAAATAATATTTTATAATTACCAAATCGTCATTATATATTATATAGTGTGTGAATTTTTTTAAGGTTTTTTTTCTGTTTTGTATTATTTCTAGACAGGAGGTTCATAATTAATTGACACTATCATTGTAAAATCAAATTATTTTTAAATTATATAATTTTGTTATTCATAATTATTTTATTGTAGGGTTTGCGATCATTTTTATTGTATTTACTAGTCCTACACATCATGAACTAATGCTTATCAAACATATTTCCTCACTGGTGACTAACTTTAGAAATTTCACTTCTTTATGTTGAAATGACTCATAACATATCAATGTATACATACCTACTTTTCACGATATGTACCTTTAACTTATAAATAAATAATAAACAGTAAGTTAAGAAATTGTTCTTTAATTATTATTATTTTTGTTTTGTTACGTGTATAAGTATTAGTATTTCAACGCAATTCAATTAAACAGTTTCATTTATTAAGTGTCTGTAATGTTTTAGTCATTGCAAAATATATTAACTAAATAATTGTTGATATTTAAATACTTGAGTTTTCGTTATTTAATGTTTATTAAAATATATTTGTGATAAGTTTTAAATGTGTTAAGTATTTATTAAACATATTTACAATCTGTGACTATTTTTATGAATTTTGTATAAATTTGTTTCAATTATGTATCTACAAAATACAATTAAATGAATAATTTCACCAAGTAATTTAAAAAAAAAACATTTCCTCCTTTGAAGGCTTCATAATTAATTATTTCACACAATTGGCTTTATTTTAGTGAAAATGTCACAGATTCTAATATTTTTATCATATTATAACATATCGGTGCTTTTGTTGATTTAATCGTAATTATAATAATATATCAAAATAAGTATCATGAAATGAACATATTAATTGTTACGTGTGCAATATTGTGATAAAGTAAGATTTTTAATAAAAGGATGTATGAAAATAACCAGTGTGTAATTTTATCTTGGAGAAAAGACTCTTACCCATGCAATAAAATCCAAAACAAAAAGAAAAAAATCAGCTAATTTTTTTTCATAAATCCACATGAAGTCCGTCAATTTACGTTATTATTCTGCCAGCTAGGAAATGTCATAATTTGTAGAATTAACATCTCAAGAATCCAAAAATGGATTAATTAAAAAACTTGAAAGTGTTAATTCACCTCTAAAAGGAAAGGACATTAGCGAGAAGAACAAATTAAAATTAAAATATTTTTATTTGTAGAACAAAGTTCAAGAGAAGGTACAGATGTTATAATATTAAGGTTACACTAGTCGAAAATTATTCCATACAAACGAAGTCTAGCGATTACTCCACTGTTTGACGATGTACGTTCAAAATAAAACATGATATCAATTTGTCTCATCATTATCTAGCCATGTATGGAAACAAAAAAGTAAAAAAAAAAATTGTAAGTTATGAGCGTCGAAAGTTCCATATTTCAACACATATTCGATACAAATTTGCAAAACGCTAATTCGTACGCGAAGGTTGCGGGGATCCGCTGGATACGAGACGCACAGGACCGGTCAATGTGGCGACGCTTGGGGGAGGCCTATGTCCAGCAGTGGACGTCTTTCGGCTGATATGATGATGATGATATGATGAATTCGTACGCGAACTAGCTTCTTACTGCTCATCACAGCATCTACCTCTTTCGCTCGTGTTGTTGGATGAGATAGCATGCATTTTAACCTCGCGCACAAAATAGTTCGTGCCGTCGACTAAGGGTACCTTAATAAAATTAACGCTATGTCTTGCCGTCAACGGCGTACAAATATGCTAATTATAATTTCTTATTAATAATTGGTAAAAAATAATACTAAAATCAAAATTTGTCTTCCAAAAACAAAAAAAGTTACTCATTGACTGTATAGTAAGCTTTCTCGCTCAATAAATTAAGAAGAGCCTTTTTGAAATGGTTTATGCTGTCAATATCTCTTATTGTAATGGGTAACTTATTATTATATATAACTTGGGTGCCATTCCTAAAAAGTTCTTTGAGTATAATGTAGTCTTGTATGGAATAGCACATATCTCTCTATTGCGTCGTTTCGATCTCAGTGTTTGAAACAGATTCAAGTTTGATTTTGCAAGTACTGCTGTCTTGTAGATGTCCATACAATGCAAAGTAGAAGTTTATATTTAATAAATAATGGCCTACGACTATCAGTCTTTTCCAGCCCAAACACAGCACATACACACCTCTTTTGAGCATTGAACGCAATGTTTTTATCAGTGGAATTTCCCCAATACATTATTCCAAAACGTAATGTTGATGAGACAAACGCTTTGTATGCCATCAAAACTACAGACTTTGATATTTTCGCGATATTATAGACCGCATAAGAATATTGGTTTAGTTTTTTAAACAGTTTCCACATGGCATTTCCAATTTAGATGACTATCCAAGTAAAGTCCAAAATGCTTCCCAAGTCTTTCAATGAGATTGTGTTAGTATTTTTTTCAGACACTTTGTTATAAAGTTGTATTGAAGAAAACTTGTACTTTATCTTGTTTAAAAAATTAATGATTTTCGAAGAATAATAGTTTTGCTGGGCAGCTATGACGGATTTTATTTAGTGTTGTGATGTTTAAGATATTCTGTTGAAATGTTTAATTAACAGCGTCTAGAGAGTAGCTACTCCGTAGGGAAGTAAAATTTATGGAAACCACGTTAATTTTTTTTTAACACTGTGTTCTCAAAGGATATTTTTTCACAAGTCTGTTCAGACTTCAAGAGTTTATGATAAACGACATCATGGTCAGTAGTGAAACCTACCAATTAAAGGAAGAGAACCAGGGGCAATAACAGGCTGATAAAAAGAATAGAATACAAGTATGATCGCAGTGTATCTATTTTTTTAAAGATTTATTTCCTGCAATTGGAACAGTTCCAAAAATGGCGCAAAGCTCCGATGACAATGTTAATTCTGATAGAGTGCAAACTCTATCAGACTTAACATTGTCTTCGGAGATCTATGGGGTTAGCAAGGCAGTATACTCTATATAACCATTTCCTTGCAGCCGGGTAATAAAGGAGTAAGTATATTCCACCGAATTTATCTAAAGACCCATGCTGTTCAACTCTTACACAATTTAAGACTCCACACTAAAAATAAAAAAGTGTTCAAGGTATTTACCGAATATTATTCTTTATAGGCAAGCGTGTTTCATCGTTGATCACATTATCGCTTACCATCAGGTGAGATAGTGGCCAAAGGCGAGCCTATACATAATTTAAAAAATCATACATAAATGTAATAATAATATAACCTTTAGAATACTTGCAACAGGCTTTGATAAGGCTGTGACAACTTTTGTAAGAGCTTAGATTCCCAGAGCTTCTTTTTTTTATCGTGGAGTATGCATGCTGCACAACCACGGGAGATAGCGCAGTTTTGTGGGACTCCAACCCACTAAAATTCCACGGTATCGTCTTGTGCCGCTTATGGCGGGAACATGGGCACGCGTTAGTACTCACTATTAACCCGCCGCGGCTGTCCGTCACCGGACCCTCCATTGGGGTGTAGCCTCCATCAACGGCGCACCAGAATACATTACTAAGCACATGGGCGCCAGACGACCCTGTGTATGGCACCCTTGGTCGCTCTGTGACGGGTCAGGTTAATGCGGCACATCGCAATACTGGCACTCTCTCCCACCAAGGCCAACCCTCAGCCTCGATATCGTATGGGACCTGGGACGCTCCATACGAAATCGCGGCCCGCCTCAGTTGCGATGTCGCCTCTGTTATCAAGCAGTACCGCAACCTACTAGTTGGCCGTTACGTCCGCTTAAACGGCAAAAGATTAACATTTTCAGGGCTGACAGTTCATTCAGTACTGTATATGTGGCAAACATGTCGGCAATTATTGTATTTTTTTAATGATATCCTGCATGCACGTATTGTTTATTCTTGCATGTATACACGTGTTTAAGCAAATAAATATATCTTTATCTTTATCAAGTACACAAAAAAGGCCAAGACTGACACTAAAAGGATACTGTAGAAGGACACACAGATTTTTTTGTTAGTGTTTTTCAGAATGGTTAGGTGCGTAGTACTAGTATATGACCAGATCTGAACGAAACAAAAAGAGTAGATCGTAGCAGATGGCACTCTGTTGTTTCTCCCCACGCCCATGGGGAAAAAGGTGTGAGTTTATGTATGTATATAATGTGTTATTACGACATTGTTTTGGGATGCTCATTCCCTTGACATTAATCTTGGCTTCCCAAGACATATGAGGAACAACCTTAAGTATATCAAATGTTATCACATATATTGTGGCACCTAAAACAGAGGCACTTTATTCTATGACGTCACGTACCACGTCATTACCATGACGGAAGAGCCCGTATCTCGACTTATAAATACGACCAACGAATACTAATTCATGTTCCAGAAAGATCCAGATGTTTCTCGAATATTTTCGGTGTTTTGTAAATATCTGTGATAGATGTTTTTATTGCCATAGTAAATCTTGATGTATGGCAGCGACTATGAATTTAGATGCAGCATTTATTTCACAAAAACTTTTTCACTACACATTTCAATAAATTACATTTTAGGGCAGTATCAGATGACCATTATCCACCAGAAAGTGAAAATGTCTTGAAGTAAAAAAAATGGTAAGTTGGTAATAAAATTATTTGTTAAAAAATCTGGCAGTTAAACAATGATTATTTAAGGGAAACACAATGACACCATAAAAATAAAAAATGTAGTTTTTTTAATTTTACTAACCTTACAACAGATTATTTTGGTCCCCCCAATTCTCAATATGCAAAATTAAAACCCGGACCTCAATTCATTACCACAGTTTTTAATCACTACTACTCCTATAGTCACTTCGAATGGGCACATCTGAATCACAAATTACAGCTTTAATAAAACCTTTATGCGCCCTTATAAAGGTAATGTCCTCAGCAATTCACTAATTGAATAGCGGGCTTTCATGGAAGCTTAATTACTTGCATCTATCAGCAGATGAATTAATGTGCAAACAAAGCATTGTTTGTACATTATATATCGAACATCGAAATTGTTTTGATCGGTTTTATAGTTTTACTTTATAGGATATTGGGCGGGTTAATTGGTTCTCAGGCAATATTTTAATGAGAATTTTATAGCCTGTTTGGTTAGATAACCTTATATTTTTCAACGTAACTGTTGTAGCAACTTAACTTAAAATACAAATAGCCGTTTTGAAAGAAGATGTTACAATTGAAATGTGGTCCATCACAAACAGTAAATAAACTGAAATCATGAACCGTAATAATGAAATTTTTATCAACAGTCATGTTTCTGACCAACGATTCAGTAACATAGACAATTAACACGTTATCTTTCAGGATAATCGGATCACCATGAAATGACATTAAATGAGCTTTCGTATCTGTAAAGCTATTTAACCATTGTTTGCATTGAGAAACTCAATGATACTGACTATTTAAATAGGGTGATTGCTCTAAATCCAGAAGGCTATAAGGCTCTAAGTTAAGGCTAAGCGAGAAATGAACGAGCTTGACGATGGCAGTTTCGAACAAGAAGTGTTTGAGCTCTTCACCAAAGTTGTTACTAATGATTCCTGATATTTTTGAATGGTTAAGATAAAGCTACGAAATATATTGTGTCGAAATAACGTTAAGTGGCTTTACTTATCTTGTGTTTAACAAATGTATAATTCAGAGATTTTAAGCATCGTTATAATTTTATAGTTGATCCTGACAAAACACAGAAAGCTCTCAACACAAAATGGAAAATACAGGTTACATAAATAGGGGGATTAAATATTATACAGGTTTCTAGACAGGTAACAACTAACCTGAACTTATGCTTGATTAAGGTGAACACCTACGCAGCCAGACATGTCTTATTACTAAGCCTTTTTGCAGTATGACATACAAAACAGAGAAAATATAACTCCCAAATTAAAGGCTAATACAATTTCATTCTACTTTATATAGGTATAACTTAGGTAGTCACATATTATTATGAAAAGGTCCATAATTCAAAGACAAAGATTTTTTTTTTTATTTCAACTAGGACACTAAGCGGCACTTGAACGTCAAAAATATAAATTTAAAGTTAATGATAATGGATTCTACCGTCCATTTGAAAAATTAACTTGTTATGGAGAAGAACGGACAAGAAACTCCGTATGTACTCTTTAAAAAAAAAGTGTTTACAACATTTACATACATACATAAACACATACGTGAGGACAATACAACCAGCACTACTATACTACGTATAGGTATAAAGTATTACAAGCACTAACAGGTAAATTCCTTCACTTGTTAAATAGGAACATGGTTCTCATACACTTATAAATATTGCAAGCATAAGTAAATTACCTAATTCAACAATAATGGAACAGTGTGCGAGTCAATTTCTTAATCAAAAAGAGAAGAAAATATAAAAATAAAGCATTACTATAATTATGAATATAATACAAATTAACCAGGTTGATTTTATCAACTCTAAAGATTGCCCTATGGAGCAGGACCAGCATGTTTCCAAGCATGCTTATCTTGAATATAATAATCTAATTTGTAATATGCTTGTTTACAAAGTGTGCATTTAAATTTTCTTTCATGTATTTTTAATATTTCACCAGGTATTTTGCTATAGAATGAACACAGTACTCCATAAAAGATGTGTGTACTTTAGCTAATCTTGATATATATGACGGTGGGAGCGAGGGCGTAGTGATATCATGAATATCTTCTTCTCTAGGTGTGGGTTCCATGATGTAGAGTTTCTCGGGCAAACCAGTAAAACTTAGGTTGAAGCATAAATCACAGTCACGTTTATTCAGTGATATTTACAATGAGTTAATCAAAGGACAAAAGCTTATGCGATGAACTGATAATCTCGAACTTGTCATCTCAACAACATCAATGTCATCGCGTCTACACTTGCCGATGCAGACCGATTTTATCCACGCATCTTTAGCGTCACATTGAAGTGCACTCTAGTGGAGTTCATCGAATAAACCGAATAACCAATCATAACTAAGTTTATAGGTTGACAAACATTATGAAATCCATCGAACAACCAATCGGAGTTAAGTTTACTGGTTGACAACATTATGAAATCAATGAGTTGCAGTGTTGCCATCTGGAATCGCTTACGAAGACATATAGATAAAATTATAATGCATGTGGACAAAAATAATAAGGGTCTTCTGCATATTGACATACAAAAACTGTCAACAAAACAAAACACTTCCAACATTGCAGAATCTCAAAGTCAAAACTATGCTTCTAAAGGGATGTCCAAAACTAAACAGTTTATTGTGATACCTAAGACAACCACTTGCAAGCAAAGCAAATGCGAAGATAAGCGAGAAATGGCCCCGTTTGTGGTAGACTTCAAATGCCATTTCCTCGTAAATACGTTTTTTCTGTTATCGCAACAAACCGAGCCCGGCTTGCTTCTTGAATTATGCAAAAGTTCAGTTCTCTAGTTTGAAGTAATCGGCCTTTTATTTGAATATTAAAAATACAATCTCAATATTGTTGCTTTGCTTTTAAACCGTTTAAATTGTCGTTCTCTGAGTCTGAGTATGACTCTGAGTGTGGTTTTCTCATTTCGTGCTTCGTTGCTTGTGCCACAGTTTGAGCAGAATTTAAAGCAAAAGTATACTAAATTAAACGATAAGTAGCAATGTGAATTTAGATTGTAGTAGTGTCGAATAAATTCTAGGATTTAGTTTGGCTATATATACACTGGCCTTCAAAACTTAGTACTACACTTTTGGAATTGTAATTTCTACTAAACTATAAAAGTCAGAGTTTTAAAATAAAAAAACGTTTTATAGAAAATTTTATCAACTTCTTTTGAAATTACAGTTAACTATAGTAACTTGGAAAACCGGCCAAGTGCGAATCTAACTTGCGCACATCAAAATAAATTTCTAACATTACCGACGTTCATAAACATTGAAAGCACCGAACATTGCTCTAACGAAGGGAAAAAATTAACTTTTCCGTTCGAAAACTGTTGTCTCCATAAATGTTTACATTTCTAAGTACATTTTATTAGTTGGTCGACTATCACTCGTAAACTTGTAAAGCATATTTAACTGTGATAGTTTTCGTTTTAATTTCTTTATATATACTACTGCCATATTTTTTTTACATATCCAAAAGGAACCATTTAGCTGGCAGGCACTTGACTCTAACAAAAATTAGCCATTTAAAGCTTAATTTAGTGAAACAGAAAAAAGGTTTTCATAAACCCGTAATATTTTTGAATGGCCTATTGGATATATATGGAAAAAAGCAACCCCACTTACATGTACTTTCGTGGTGTTATTTTACCACTTTGTCAGCGTGATTAATATCTGTTTCCATGCTAAATTATAGGTTTCTAGTACAAAGAGTCTCTGAGCTAAGCTGCGGATGGACGGTTGGACGGACGGACGGATGGACGCACGGACTGACTACGGCACCCAAAAACAGATAGAAACCATAAAATTAACCATTTTTTCCTTACTGGCAAAAAATCTTACTACATTTTATAAGTATGTTTTACGCCATTACATTTTAATAACTGGTATTGCTCCTTGGGCTCTGTTAAAGAACTTCTTAAAGAACTTTTCGTTTTTCTCTCAGTAAACTCTACCATTTGTTACCTACATAGGTTTATGGGTTCTTTTTTTAACTTTACTAATGTATAATAAACTATAATGTCAAAGGCAGTTAATGAACATTTTCTGTAAAACTTTTTTTATTTCAAAACTCTGACTTCTAAGTTTTGAAGGCCAGTGTAGTTAGGATATAATAATAATAATAATAACGTTTATTGGACAAAATCAGAACTTAGCCTACTACAGTTTCAATACTAAAAACGTAACATATAAGAGCCTAAGAGGCTTCCAACCAAAATGAACTCCTGATTGCCAAACTAGGTAAAAACCTGTATCTTGGCAATCAGTGCTCTTCCAATGAACATAACAAGGACTCTTAGTAAGATAAGGAGCAACTAAGACAAAATCAGTACTGAAAAAGAGAAAAATAAAAACAGAAACACAATAACTAATTATTGCGTGAGTTTACAGCTTGACGATGTTTGAGATATATGAATAGTGTTGTATTGTGTAAGATGTAGGAGTGTTGTGAAGTGTGGTGTAGTGAAAAGTAGTGTAGTGTACATTGAGTAACGTAACGATTTAGTTATTTCTGGACAAGTAGTAACTCTTCGGTATTAGCATAGTCAAGGTCAATGAGCCAGTTTATAACGGTTGTTTTACATTTGTGTTTGGTAAGAGAATACGTATTGAGAACAAGATTAATTTTGTTGTAAAGATGGGCACCAAGAAAAGGGAAGAATCTCTGAGCAAAGTTAGTGCGGCACGCTCTAGACACACCAACTGTATATTTTCTGCGCTTGTGTAGAAATGCTAAGGGGTTATACTTTAATGAACTATGCATTCTAAGGACTGTTTGTAGAATAAAAAGCTGCCTCACCGTCAATACCTTACAGGTTTGATAAAGGCTAGTTGTGGGATGAAAGAATGGTAAAAACAGACATACTTTAAGGAGTGCTCTTTAAGCACGCTCGACTTTGATTAAGACTGTCTTACACGCACCTCCCCAACTAGTTATACAATACACCAACAGTGACAGGCATAGAGCAGAATAAATCGTATTCAATACCTTCGGGCTAGCAGTATGTCTGAGATTTTTAAATATATATATTAATTTACGAACCCTAGAAGAAACAAGGTCTACGTGAGGGGCAAAATTAAGTCTCTCGTCGATCACGACTCCAAGGTACTTTATTAATTTAGTTTGTTCAAGCGAAGGACAATTGCAACTTATAATTTTATGACATATCCGAGAGTGAGCAATAATTTTATGTGAATTTTGAGAGTTATGTGATTCATTACGGAGTGAGAACTTTACAAACTTGGTTTTTTCGATATTTAACGTTAAAAGATTACATCTAAGCCAGTCATTAACAACATCGAAACCACATTGAGCATGTTGAAAAGTTTTGAACCACGACGTGTCCCTAAAAACAAGGGCAGTGTCATCCGCGAAAGTTATAATTTTCCCATTTTGGAGTTCAAGTTCACAGAGGTCATTAATGTAGATCAGAAATAAGGTAGGTCCAAGGACACTACCTTGCGGCACTCCGTAAGTTACGGGAAGCTTGTCACTTACCCAGTCGGCCACCCTAACACACTGAAAACGATTACTGAGGTAATCCGTGAATAATTTATGTGGGAGACCTCTGATCCCCATCCTCTCCATCTTATCCAACAGTCTAGGTACAGAGACTGTGTCAAATGCCTTAGCTAGATCGAGAAATATAGCCAGAACTTTATTTTTATTATCAATATTATCTACTACATAATCAATAACTTCATGAACTGCATCACTAGTAGCTTTGTTGGGTCTGAAACCGAATTGAGCACCAGATAGAAGCTTGTTTTTCTCCAAATAATCAATTAGTCTCTTATTAATAATTTTCTCGAGAATTTTAGAAACAGTAGGCAATATTGAAATGGGTCTATAATTATTGACACAGTCCCTGTCACCAGACTTGAATATAGGTATTATTTGGGCAGTTTTAAAAGCTTGTGGGAAGGATCCAGAAGAGAGCGCCAAATTGCAAATATAGGTCAAAGGAGAAACCAATAAGGATCGATAACGTGAAAGGAAATTTGATGTTATGTTATCGTTTCCAGCAGTAGAGCTAGGTTTTAGATTAAGAATTATGTTATTAATCTCACTTTCGTCGGTTGGCAGTAGAACAAAAGTGTTAATGCAGGTAGGATGAATAGGTGGTAAAGGGTCAGACCTTGGTCCTTGGGGTAGCTGCTTTTCTGCCAGTGATTTTCCTACATTTGCAAAGAATTCATTTATATTATCAACGGCGAGTTGAGGATTGTTAGGACATATTAATTCAGAAGCAATCTCACTCTGCCGTCTAGTATTAGTTACAGTTTTAACAACGTCCCAAATTTTTTTAGAATTGTTACCTGCCTTAGCAAATTCATTCCTTTCATATTCCCGTTTTAACTTGTGCAGCAATACATTACAAAAATTCCTGTACCTTGTGTAGGTTAATTTAAGAGTTGCGTTATCAGGACATTTATTTGATTTAAGATGAAGGCTATCTCTATTCCTTACGCATCTCAAGAGACCTGGAGTGATCCATGGCTTTAGTATACGTTTACGTCTTGATATGGTAATTATTTTTGTACAAGATTCAATAGCAGCATTAAGAGACCCAGTGAAGTTTCCAACAACTTCATTAACATCTGTAATTAAGTAGAGGGTCTTAAAATCTATTTTGGGTATAGCCGAGTCAAGAGCAGTAAAGTCTACACGCTTGATGGTTTTGCGGAACTGTTTAGCTGGGATTGATACATTGACCGAAATAATTACACTATAGTGATCAGTGAGAGATGTTTCTGCAATCAAACATGATGCTGGAAATTCGGATTTGAGTATGACATGGTCAATGCAGGAATTAACACGCGTGGGAGATTGGTAGGCTGGTAGCATACCATGTGATGCCACAAGATTTAAATAACGGTCTTTTCGTGTGTCGAGTGTGTTATCAGCAATATCAATATTTACATCACCAGTCAGAATAAAGTTTTTATTTTTAGGAGCAACCTCAACCAGCAAACCATTCAAGCTCTCCAAAAACATGTCAACATTCCTAACACTGGGTGATCGGTATAGAGCGAGAACTGCAGTGTTTTTATCGAGGGTTATTAGTAGACTATTACAATATATTATGACCGGTTCCTGTACACATATATTTATGCCTTTTTTAATGAAAATAGCTACTCCTTCATTTTGTGTATGGTTTCTAGTTGTACAGTAATAATCGAAACCATCTACCCCAGTCAACATTGGATTGAGCCAAGAGGGCAAGCATACCATCCATATTACAATTTAAGCTTCTGATATTCTGAACAATTACCCTAAATGATTTCCCCGATGTTGGTAAAAGTGTTGAGCATTGGTTTATAGTACATCTATATGTATTAGCCACGGATATTGAATCGATATCAGTAGAGATATCTTCTTTATTTATATTATCGAACATTGGGTAACAGTATCGATAAGTCTAAGGGTGCTTACGTGAGAAAAGTCGGTTACGGCAGTAAAAACATACCGTTTAAAGCATATATTACAAATAATAAAGGTGTGAGCATGTAAGAGTAGTGAAAATATGTGTTGTGTAGTAGTCAAAGCTTTACAAATATGACAAAAAATAAAGTTAGTCGTAGCATAATTAACAAAGTATAAAAAACTTTCTTGGGAATAATGTTTAACATAAAATAAAAATATTATTATGACCTGCAGGCCCAACGCAGACCGTCATTCTTGAACAAGTTTTTGAATATCATCTTCACTATCAATGCGCAGGGTCGGGTGATCATCACTCCTTTTCATGTAAATTTTCCCGAAAGAGTGCCAGCAACCCATAAAAGAATGTTTTTTAGCATGCTGTCGCGCCAAATAAAACAGTTTCTTGGCAAATGGAGTTAGAGACTCAGATATATACACTGGTTGGGTAGGGCCGCAAATCATTAAATGTGAACTGTTGAGCATATTATTCTTGTTGCCCCTATTAAACAGCTTTACTTTTTGGATAATATTTTCTTTAGTGGTTATCGAAGCAAATTCTACTATTATGGGGGAAGAACCTTTGTTCTTGGTTTTCATTCGATAGGCATCTCGAACGTCAGAGATTTTAACAGGGTACTGAACCACTTCACCGACTTTTGCAATAATTTGTAAGATATGTTCCTTGGTCTCCGTAGGCGCTTGAGGCACATTCCTTAATTCAATAGTTGAGGACCTGGATTTCCTTTCCAAAAAATCAACCTTTTGTTCCAGTAATTCAATTCGCACCTTATAGTTGGTATTTTCCTTCTGGATTCTGGTGAGGTTCTCCAACACTTCATCATACTTCTTAGACATAAAAATTAGAGAATTCTTCATCTCCGCTGTTTCATCCTTCAGTTGTAACATAGAAGAATTGAGGGCATCCAACTTGGCATTTTGGGCATTGCTAAATTCGTCAAAAAGTTCCCTTATTTCCAGTTTGCGCTTAAATTTACGCGAGGTGATATGGGTAATAGCTGTGTCACTGTCAGATGGTAATCGGTCTGATGTAGTATCAGAATCGTGAGGAACTAGCAGATTATCATCCACCTTCATCTTTCTTCCCTGAGATGGCGTGCGGGACACTGACATTTTATTAATAAACTTTCAATGCTGTCTTAAGCAAGTATTATTAACATGTAGCGCCTACAATTAATCGCCTCACTCTTCAGTTGCAGTAAACAGCAACAGCGATACCAACAAACAAAACAAGCAATCTCACGTACCTATTTATCAATTATGTGCAGGTAATGTGGTTCGTAAATAGTCCTCGTAGCAACTTCGTAGCGGAAACCAGTTTTGTAGCAATTTCTTGTAGCAGTGTACGACGGCGCGCACGCAGCTGATAACGATGCTGGAGTAGGACAGCAATTATTTCAACTGTCTCTTTTCCTCGCGGGTCGCGGGTGTACAAGGGCGCACCTCCTCTTGCCGGCGGGTACACGTAGCTTGCGTATGTGAAAGTAGAAGCTCGGACTAGGTTGACATATGCACTATTATCGGGTGGCTATCGCTGACTTATTACGACGAGCCGTCAACAACACGTCTGTTCTCGGTGCCAGTTCGGACGGAAGACGGAAGGATGTTAGGAATAAATAACTGTATCTCCAAAGAATAGCTTGCGTGTACATATCTCTGGTGTCTGACAAATAGTCAAAGCATTTAAAAGTTTATAAAAAGAGTCAACAATTACTTCAGAGTAAATCATTACTTAATTATCAATCAATCATTCATTTATTTGCAATAAGTATTGGTACAGTGTAGGTGTTTAAGTAAGTTATAAATAGTTTCCTAATACATAGTCAAACATTTTACATGCAAAACATTACAATATATTCAATGCTAGGCTATAGTGTGTATGTCCAATGGCATGCATGATTTTTCTATTATTTTACAATTATAAGTTTAATTATTAATTGTCATCACATTAACCATTATGTATTTATAAATTCATTTATGGAATAAAATTGTTTTTCTATTAGCCATAATTTCTAATATCTAAGTCGGTATATTTTAAGTCTTTTCTCACTCAACGACCGGCTGATTGCGGTAATCGTTACCTACTTTTTTCGACAAAAAATTTCATCAAGCAGTTACCATAAAGTTCATGCCTTACTAGCATTAACTGGCTTTAGTCTGCTTCAATTTAGTTTTTAATTTGAGAGAAGCTCACTCTGAATTTGCAAGTCCCAGTTGACACACATACCTAATGATAGTAACCTCTTTTTTGTCAGTATATTGAAGACATGCGGACTAAGAAAATCCTAAAGGCGATCTTTACTAATCTGTGAAAATGATGTATAAGAATATAATCAAATCTTGTGATAAAGATATTCTATTTGACTAAAATCAGAATTGCAATAAATACAAGAATAAATAAAAAAAAGTTAATTCGCTCCTTATGCAGTCGAGTATTATGATTGTTGGATAACATTTTTAATTTATAACTTTAAGTTAACATTTAACGAATTAGGTACATATAAACATATAAGTGTTATATATTTTAAAAATAAACTCTTGAACCCTTTATTTTGATACCCCTGACGATAGGTTTGGAAAAAATAATAATTGGGCTCCCACAATATGGCGCCCAAAATCCGCCATTTTCTATTTTCCAATTTGAATGTAGCAAGTGACACTCGCAAGGTTAAGACGAATCGATTGCCGTAATAATCATCAAAATCGGCCAACACGTTTGGTCTCTAGAACGCCACATAGGAACAAACATACATACATATATGCATAGAATGATAAACACATTACCCTCCTTCGGCAGTCGGGTTAAAACGTCAAGGTCCCTGAAAACCACACTTCTTGGTTATTCTTCCTTGATCCGATTGTTGGAAGTGGGGTTTCCTCACTTTCCTGTGCAAAGTCTTTCTGTCTTGGGTTGTATGTTCTAGCAATTGGGCCTGCTCGAGGTTTATCACAATATTTTATTACCAGGTAAATGGCGGGCGGCCTCTACCTCTCTTTTGTTCTGGCAGGCACAGTGCAATTTTGACCACATGGTCCTCATTACATCTCGTGACGTGCTCATAAGATACGAGAAATACCTACGATTTTTTTGTCATTTTATCGGTGATAACTTTGCTTAAATCCTGTTTGGATAATTCGTATGATATTATACAATCTGTCCAGACTTGTAGTAATATAACATTAAGGTCGTAAAATACACTGAATTGTATCGATAAAAACATCCCATATAAGAGGTGCAATCATCATACCCTCAAAGGCCTAGATCACAGAGGCTCACATTTAATGTTATTTTTACGGCCAAGGCATAGATGTGGGATTGTGGGCTCAGAGTGAAACAACTTCTTAATTCGATCAACTCTTTTATTTAGTTAAAATATATCTAGCCCACGTCTTTGCGTCTTAGCGTCTGTTGCCATCTTTTTTACCTCTCTCCTACCACCTCTCTCTCCCTCACTCCCGATACATTCATCCCTTTCGCTCACTCTTACATTCCGTATCCTACATTCGGCCGTCCTGCTCTCTTGTCTGTCCCCAGACACTCCTCACAGCATTCATTCTACAAAACATATCTCTATCTTACTCTCTTTACAACTACAGAATAAATCTTATTACATAAATATTTTTTCTTAAGTATAATTATGCATTATTTACACCGCAAACAAACAAATTAAATAGAAAATACTACTACACTCCATTTTAATTAATTCACAAATTAAACATTATTTAACTTATCAAATTCACTACATAGCAAAATAGTGTAGTAGTAGTACAAGTACACAGATCACACTACACTATAGTGACTCAATGCTACACTTCTAACACATTACAATTATGCATGTTTATATTAACAACCTTAAATACACACAAACTTAACTTTAACTTAACATAACCTTACACTAAACACTTTCATACCATTACATACCCCTTTGAACTACTCACCTGCTTAATTATTCAGTGGTAGTTCCATCTGGCCACCTCTTCATTTGATCAGCTGAGCTGGAAATGCGATTGGGACCTTCAGTTGCACTATCAGCTTTCTCCATATCGTAGCGGTCATTTAGATGAACCTTGGTAATTTGGTACGGTCCCAGGTACTTGGCCTTCAGCTTGAGCCCTGCACCAAATTGGGTTCTCTTTATAGCCACTAGGTCACCTACTTGATACTTATAACTCGGTTTTCTTCTCTTGTTATAATATCTTCTGTTCTCTTCTTGTACAGCCAATATTTGTTATTTTGCTTTTTGACGTAACTCTTCTCTATTACTCTCATATTGTCTTGCTCTTTCTTCTTCAAGTAATTTGTAAACTTCAATGTCTTCTTTATAACTCATCTTGGTGCTAATTAATAAATTAAAGGGTGAGGTATTGATGCTCCTCTGAAATGTGCTGTTCAATGCTCTTTGAACTCTGCTCACATGTTCATACCACACGCCTGTGTTTTCAATACAAAGTTTGGTCAACATAGAGATTATTATTCGATGGACTTTTTCAACTTGACCATTTCCTATTGGTATCCCTGTGGTGATTGTTACATGCTGAATGTTTTCTTCATTACAATACTCCTGGAAATGCTGTTCCACGATCTGTTATAATTCTTCTGGGATTTCCAAATATTTGTTGGTATATTCTTAATTTATTCAGTGTCTCCACACTAGATGTGCTCTTTGTAGGGAACAACCATACAAATTTAGTGAAAGCATCAATCACTGTCAGAAGATAATAGTACTGCTTCCTGGTCTCCGTCAATGGTCCTACATGGTCCAGGTGCATGGTGTCTAACGGGATGCTTTCCTTTGCAATGGGGTTGAGAAATACTTCCTGCTTGCCTTCTTTTCTTGTAGCCATCAGACATGGTATACAGGCAATTAAAAATTCTTCTAACTTCTTGTCCAAATCTTTTATGTAGTAGTCTCGACATATTAAATCTTTCATTTTTCTCTTTGAAAAATGTCCATTACCATGAATTCGCACTATTATCTCCTTTTCTAAATTATAAGGTATAACCAACAATTTGTCTGGGCCCTTGTAGAGTATGTCTCCATCCATAAAATAATCTTTGTAAGACTTTTCTTTCAGCACCTTTTTGATAGCTTTTACACCATCGTCCTGATCCTATGCCAGCTTAACCTGATCAATTAAGGACGTAACTGTGGCCACATAGGGGTTACGGCTGAGTACATCTGCATGCCGCATCTTTTCTCCAGCTCTATGCTCCACTTCGAAGTCATACTCATTCAGCATTATCATGCATCTTGCTACTTTCGCTGTAAGGTCCTTCTTCATCAGGGTTTGCTGAAAAGCTTGACAATCAGTTACTATTTTGAAGCGCTTGCCATATAAATAATGGCGGAACTTTTTGACGCCTTCTATTATGGCTAATGCCTCTAGTTCATAACTTGAGTACCTACTTTGTGCCTCGTTGGTCCTTACACTCATATATTGAATTGGGTGCAAGCCAGTATCAGGGTGATTCTGCAAAAGAATAGCCGCTATAGCTATGCTGGAAGCATCCGTATGTAACTCAGTTTTTAAGTTAGGATCAAATATTTTTATTACTGGGCCGGTAGACAACCTTTCTTTTAACATATGAAAAGCTCTTTGTTGTTCCGCATCCTTCTTTAAAAAGTCATTTAGAGGCTTGGCAATAACAGCATACTGCTCTATGTACTTTCGAAAGTAGTAGTAGTAGTAGTATGTAAGTAAGTCAATCCTAGAAAACTTTTAAGCTGCTTACTTCTCCTGGGTTCTGGAAATCTCACCACAGCATCCGTCTTCTCAGTAGTTGGACGTATTTCACCGTCTTTAATCATATGGCCCAAGTACTCTATTTCACGCTGTATCAACTTTGTCTTCTTCCAATTAATTCTCAATCCATACTGTGCAGCTATTTCCAGAACTTGCTTCAGTCGTTGCAATGCTTGCTCTTCATCAACAGCTGGAATTATAATATCATCAATGAAAATCATCATTATCTCCTGAGCTAGCAGCTCACGAAAAATTATGTCAACAAACCGCATAAAATATTTTGGACAGATCGAAAGTCCAAACGGTGCTTGCAGGAACTCGAACTGACCATGATGGGTAACAAATGAAGTATACGGTATGGACTCTTCGCTGATTTTCAAATGGAAAAATCCATTCTTCAAATCAAGAACACTGAACACCTTCGCTTGAGATAACCTGTCAATAAAGTCATCAATAATAGGAAGAGGATACTCGTCTTTCACAACCTTTGCGTTAAGCTGCCGGTAGTCAACACATACACGAGTTGTCCCGTCCTTCTTCTTTACCAACATTAGCGGGCTAGAGTATTCAGAAAAAAATACCCTTATTATGCCGTCTTTCAACCATTCATCGATTTGTTTTTCTACACTACCCTGCTCCATGTATGACAATCGCTGGGGCCGTTGTGCTACTGGCACATCGTCTTTTAACACAATCTTGAGCTCCAACGGGGCTTCCTTCACTTAGACCGGATGGTACATGTCAACACACTGATAAGCCTCCGGTTTTACTGATGGACTGCTGACATGTTCTAAAAGAGATTCCGAGTCACCTGTAATGCAATTTACTTTATGTAACCATTCACTTTCATCTCTGAATATGTCCACACATCCATCGCTCATTAACATTGTCACACTTCTCAAAAACTCGTGACCTATTATTATATCATAAGGCATACAGTCTCTAGGTATGATGTGAAACGTAACATCGTTGTAGCATTGTCCATCGATGACGATCACCGTCGCAATTGTACCTAACGACCGCACTTGCGAACGGCCTAGTTCCGTTAGCGTTAGCCCACCAACGTTGCACTTAACATTAAATAGTTTAGCACACAGCTCCGCCGAAATGAGATTTACATCACTTCCAGAGTCGATCAATGCACTAGAACTGTGATTGCCCGCAACCAATATAGTTTTCACTGGTTTTCGTACATTTTTGATAGCAGTTAGAGTTGCTTCTTTGTTTTGATTTTCGCTCGCCATAATTGACCACAGAACATTTTTACTCTTCACTATGTTTGACGTATCGATGACATATCCACTGTCGATGTCATGGCCGCTCGTATACGCGCACTGATTGGTCGGACCGGTCGTAGTCCCGAAAATAGCCGATCCTTGAGCCGAACGCTGTTTTACCGACTCGCTTACGCCCGCTGCTCCTCGGCTCACTTAGCTGTTGTTGGATTGCCGGATGTTTTATCGACGTACTTCCTCCGCCAATGAGCGGGCACTGTTTGCCAATATGTCCATATTCGTTACAACGAAAACATTTAATTACCTTGGCACACTGGCTGGATACATGGGTTTTCTCTCCACAGTTGTAACAACGACGCGTGGAACTGGGAAACGTGGATGGGATAAAATTTCCATTATGGGCCGTTGATTTTTGCCGCGGGGATGGTAGGGGGTGGAGGAGGGGACGTTTGGCTACCCCCCTGTTAGCGGTGGGCGTTGAATGAACGAACTGTTTTTTTAGACTGTTTACTTGTCGTCAACTGTTCGACTGGTTTACAGTTCACGGATAAACTAGTTTACTCATGAACGAGATTTTAAGCATCGACTTGATTTCGCGTAGTCGACGCACGACGGAACGGAACGAGTGATGATTACGAAGACTGGTTTTGGTTTACAGTTCACGGATAAAATAGTTTACTCATGAACGAGATTTTAAGCATCGACTTGATTTTGCGTAGTCGACGCACGATGGAACGGAACGAGTGATGATTACGAAGACTGCCGAACCGAAGCAGTATGTAAATCTCGTTTATCTTTATTTGGTGAATTATTTTTGTTTTGGATTTTGTTTATGTACGTTATGTTTTTAGTCCTGATTTGAAATATGCATTACGTGTCGGTCAAGGCGAAATAATAAACTTTGTCATTACCTACTTTTTTGTTCGCTAAAAGTGTAAAAAGTACTTATTAAATAAACAAAAATAACTAATAGTATATAATGGATTGTGTATGAGTGTATAAAGGACTAATCGACTAGTAAACCAGTTTTTAACAAAACGGCCGAATCCGTTCGTTCACTAAACAAACGATGCTGTTCTGTCTATGATGTAAACTAGTCGAAAATTAAACTGTTTTATGAACTAGTTTATCGTAGACAGTAAACCAGTCTCGTTTCGTCGACTGTAAAAACGTCGACGACCCACCACTACCCCCTGTACCATCCCCACCACTGGGAGCCCTATGGTTATGGAGATATCCTTGGTTAAAGTTCTCAGGTTAGTGTAAAAAATTCCGAAAATGTTCATCGTTTAAGGGGCAGTGAAGGAGGGAAGGAAAGGGTGTAGGGGGACTACCCCACTGAACCATCCCCACCCCACGAAAACCCATGGTTATGGAGATATTAGATATAATTTATACCTAATTATAATTAGTGAGATAAAAAAAAAAAAAAAAAATTGTATTAGTCCAAGAGCGAGCGAAGCGAGCTCGGGAGCTTAGGGCACCCCGACACGGATAGGTTAGGTTCGAAGGAGATGACGGGAGCTGAAGTGAGTGAGCAAAGCGAGCGAACTCAGCTCCCGTCATCTCCGTTTCGTTTGCCTCCCTCCCTTAAAACGATGGACATTTACGAAGAAAATTATTCTAACCTGAAAACTTTGACCATGGATATCTCCATAACCATGGGGCTCCGAGTGGTGGGGATGGCACAGGGGGGTAACCAAAGCTCCCCCCTCTCCCCCCCACCCTCCCCGTGCCAAAAATCGACGGCCCATAATGGAAAATCTAACCCGTGGATGCTTTTTTCCTTCTTTCAGTGGCTGGGTCGACTCGTCCTTCCTTCTTCTTCGTGTAACTTTTCATCTTTTCATAAATCAGTAATTTTTCTTTGAGCGCGCTGTACGTCGTAACGCCGTATAGTATAGTCTTGTTTATTTGGTGGTCTTCAATACCGTCGATGATGTACTGAATGACAACGTAGTGAGGGAATTTAGCTCTCTTACCCAACTCTTTCATTGTGAGCATGTATTGGTAGTAACTCTCCTCTCGCCGTTTTTTACGCGCTGCCATCAGTTCGTGCATCTTCTTAGAGTTTACAGCTTCAGGGGATTCCTTCACTAGGGCCGCTCGGAGGTCTTCATACGTCTTGAACACCTTTTCTGATTTTAACCACAGCCCCGCCGTGCCGATGAGGGACCGCCGCGCGATTATCAGCTTTTGCTGCGATGTCCAGTTGAACACTTCCGCATTATCCTGAATGTCTAGGGCTCATTTGGAGGAGGAATATGATTTATCCTCGCCGTCAAATTGGGCGACGCCACTCTCGAAACTGTTGAACATGGCCGCCGCCGCGGCCGCTGCCTGGCAGCCCGCGCCGCCACTTTTGCTACCATCGTCCGTCATTGGCATTTTCGTTTTGGTAGGCAGGTGATCCGCCGCCGTGTCGTAAAAAATATCACCTTCGTCTTCCGTCTTATTCTCCTCTTTTAACACCGTACGTGAACCACACCACGTGCACTCCGGCGCCGGTCGTCTTCGTAGTTTTTTTTTCTTTCTCGTGGCTCTGGGCCGCACCAATCCCGGACGAGCCCCTAAAATTTGTGGGATTGTGGGCTCAGAGTGAAACAACTTCTTAAATCGATGAACTCTTTTATTTAGTTAAAATATATCTAGCACACGTCTTTGCGTCTTAGCGTCTGTCGCCATCTTTTTTACCTCTCTCCTACGACCTCTCTCTCCCTCACTCCCGATACATTCATCCCTTTCGCTCAATATTACATTTCGTATCCTACATTGATAATCTAAAATATATTCAACTAAGACTCAAAAGATAACATATATTATGTTTGTATAGAGCCATAAAATACAATTTTCAATCGTAATTTTACAAGTTTTTGTTGCATTTCATAAAATTCTGCAAAATTCTGCCAAATAAAAGCGATGTGTTATCAGTTTTATGGATCTTTTTGTTAATCTTTGAGTCTACTGTCAAAAGAATCACACCTTTAAGCCAATTACTTTAAATTTTATTATTGCCTTTAAAAGAACCCCTGCTCAGTTTTGCCTTATAATTTTTGCAGATTTTTAGGGTATACAAGAGTCCGAACAGATTGTATAAAGTTCTAGCGGCCCATCACAAAGTGAACTCTCACTGAATTTACACGCAGTGCCACAAATAGAGAAGTCTCGCAAAATTATCAGACGATCCATGATCACGACCACTCTGCCAGAAGTGTACGACTAAGAAGAAGAGGTGCTTCTTTGAAAGTTCCTCGTATGTGTTCATTTCGCACTCTGTCAAGTCCAGTATCACCAGTCCATTTAAAACAAACCCTAAAAATAACACTAAGTGAAATAAAATAAAGGATAATTATATACTAATAAAGTAACAAACTAAAACTATGAATACTTAAAGTGATATAGGTAGAAAAAACCGGCCAAGTGCGTGTCGGACTCGCGCACGAAGGGTTCCGTACTTGGTTAATTGCGGTTTACGATTTATGACTTATAAAAAAAAAAACTACTGACTAGATCTCGTTCAAACCAATTTTCGCTGGCAGTTTACATAGTAATGTACATCATATATTTTTTTCAATTTTCTTATTTTAGAAGTTACAGGGGGGCGGGGGACACATTTTACCACTTCGGAAGAGTCTCTCGCGCAAACTATTCTGTTTAGAAAAAAATTATATTAGAAACCTCTATATCATTTTTGAAGACCTATGCATAGATACCCCACACGTATGGGTTTGATGAAAAAAAATATTTTTAGTTTTAGTTTCAAGTATGGGAAACCCCAAAATTTATTGTTTTATTTTTATTTTTGTATGAAAATCTTAATGCGGTTTACAGAATACATCTACTTACCAAGTTTCAACAGCATAGTGCTTATAGTTTCGGAAAAAAGTGGCTGTGACATACGGACGGACAGACAGACAGACAGACATGACGAATCTATAAGGGTTCCGTTTTTTGCCATTTGGCTACGGAACCCTAAAAATGAAATCCTCACACTAAAATATGATTCAACCCTGTTCTGAAAGATTACAAAAACAATAAAGAACAGACGAATTAACTAAGTTCATCTAACTACGTATATATCATGCATATCATTCACACATTAGCAGTTAATGTTATAAACTGGTATTTTTCTCAATATTTTTAATAAATTAACTTACCAACGAAATTACTGAAACTTTTACAACGGAGTTTTATTAGGGTCTAACGTTAATTTTTATCAGGAAATATTTCAATGTACATTTATTTCTTTTTAGGTTAAAATAAACTGTACTATCTCGCCAAGTATTACAAATAAATGTTATGATCTCAGGTAGGTACCTAATATAAAAAATAAAGTCTTTTCTTCATATTATGTATTTATGCTTTCGATGGCTTACTTCTCAATATAATAGACTTTAATTCGTTAGAAAAACTTTACTAATAGTTAGTCGCTAACACGAGCTTTAATTGACAGTATGCATACCATACAGAATGGGTCTGGGTTAGCTACTAACTTGGAGTTAGTAAGATAAGCAATGTAGCGCAAGCGGGCCTAGGTCAGTTGCAGTATATAATTTAAAAAAAAAATGTTAAAATCAAACGTAAAAACACGGTTTAATAGAAAACCAAACTAAAACATAGACCATAATTTTATAATAAATTTAAATTAAAAATAGTGTGATTAACAAAAATGCTTTATTCTAAAAAGTGTGGGGTGCTTGATGTCAATTGTTATAATATTTTATTGGCAGATATTGTTAAAGTAGTCATTTTGAAAATATCTTAAAAATCACCCCACGCATTTTTACAATAAAATATTGTATTTTGTTTATCACACTATTCTTATTTTTTTTTCTTTTCTTTTCTTTTTAAATAAAACGTTGCCCCACACTAGGAATTTCTTCCTGTATCGTGGGTGCCTTTACAAACATATAAACTAACATACACAACACCTAGAGCCGGAACAACTATCTGTAGGTAATACAAATATTTGTTCCGTGCGGGAATCGAACCCGCGACACGCAGCGCAGCAGTCAATCGCTCAACCACTGCGCCAACCGTGCGCCCAAATTTAAATTTGGTTAATTTAATTTAAAATTTAAATGTATTGAAAATTATTTTCTACTTTTTAGTTTGGTTTTCTATTAAAGCGTATTTTTTTCTCGCTGTTTAGGTACAAAGGTACCCAAACAGCGAGAGGAAGAGACCAAATGAGAGTTGACCCTATCCCACCCTGGCTTGCTGCCAATATTGTTCACTTTAGTACTTAATTTATGTAACAAAATACAGGAAAATTAAATTCATTTGCATTTTCAATGCATTATAGTAATTTACAATTGGAATTTTCTTATTTAATGTTATGGGTTGCGCGAGTTTAATTACTGTTTGTTTGTCCGCAATGCTATTGAAGGTTAATGTTAATGTTATTGCTGTTGCTGTTTAAAATGAGGATTAAAATGCAGTTAGTAACTTTGATGGAGGTAAAATACGGTTACTTTGATAACATTTTGCAACGGGCTAAAAAGGGACGATTCAAAATGTAGTTTTACCGGTTTTATGTAAAATAGTTTCTAGATGTAAAAAAAATACGGAAGCAACTTTAGTCACGGCTGTCATTTTTAAATCATTGGCAGTTGTTGCGGATACTCAGACGACACGGTTGGCGTAGTGGTTGAGTGATCGACTGCTGCAATGCGTGTCGCGGGTTCGATTCCCGCACGGAACAAATATTTGTATGGCCTGCAGATAGTTGTTCCAAATCTGGTTATGTATGTGAGTTTAAAGGTTTTAAATGCACCCACGATACAGAAAGAAATTCCTAGTGTGTGGGGCAATGTTTATATAAAAAAACAAAATCAGAAACCAAAGAATCTGACACGACTTGCCAAGAGGTTTCGTGTTACCCAGTTACTGGGTTATATAGGTCAGATAGCGAGTCGCTTCAAGTATAGAAACTGGTATTCAACTGCACCCGATTTGTCTGGAGGTCGATCACAACATAGTTAGGAAAGGCTTAGGAAATTGATTGATTACTATTTTATGGTTCTGTAGCTATATTAAAATAGCGAGATTCCTCCGTGCCTCGGAAAGCACGTTAAACCGTTGGTCCCGACTGTCATTTGAAGATCTTTGACTGTCATTACGGGTAGTCAGAAGCCTGAGATCTGACATCAGTCCTGCCAAGGGGTATCGTGTTACTCAGTTACTGGGTTGTGGAAGTCAGATAGGCAGTCGCTCCAAAACACTGGCACTCAGCTGAATCCGGTTAGACTGCAAGCCAACCCCAAGATAGTTGAGCGAAGGCTAGGCAGAGTGAGTGTAGCTACATTAATCATAAAAATTTCCGTCACGCCCAAAATTGGGCAATGACAAAAATTGGATTCAGCAACCGTTCTCCTAAGACCGATTCGTCACTGGACTGTTCGTCGACAGGATGATTCATTTATTTCCTTTTCACCAGCAGCTTTTCATTCACCTATGCACATTTCGCCGACAGAACCTTTCCGAGTCTAAATAATATATAAAGATAAAATTTTAATCAAACGTTAGATACTAGAATTATCACTTACGCTCGTATCTCACAGGTCACTTTAATAATGTTTGCCTGCCCCTATCCCTTGACCGACAAATATTTTGGGAAACAAACATTTGCTGAAATCGACCCATACATCACCCTCAATAAAGCCAACAGTTATTTTGAACAATTTATTTAGGAACACACTGTTGTGCCATTGAGTTTATATTTTCATCACGTGAATCTGTTATGACTTAAAGTATTTAAAGGGTAAATATACAAAAAAAGATAGGCACTGGTTTCGTTTTGCAAGAATAAGTCGATACTTTTTGTTACTTATACGATTTCTGCTGAATATTAATCAAAATGGTGACTCCCTTGTCAGTATGCCAATTGGTTTGTTGAACCAATTTTTTTTTTGTAAAAAATTAAAAGATCATATATAAGTTTCCATACAAAACTATTTTTAGTTTTTTTTATTCACTGTACCTAATTACAAAGTAAAATGCAATTGAAAATATTTTTTTGAATCCAGTACCGAAAACACCCCGATAGTTTGCCGAACAAATCCGAGCCCGTGTGACGTCACAACGTTCATTTCTACTCATTGTAGCACATAGCTGATACAGTGTTTTGACTTTTAACCGATTCAATATTGTTATTATCGTCAATATATTGATGAATATCGAATATATTGATCAAAAATATCGAACCTTAAAAGTTATCGTGCTTGCTTCGTACCAATGTACGAATACTACAAAAAGATTCCAATTATATGTGATTCGCGCAATAGCCCCTAGTACCTAGCAATCTACTAAATTTGAGCAATGTTCTATGTCTAACTAGATTCCAATTATAATGTGTTAATTCTGTTGTTATCTTGTTCTAATTTAGTATTAGATTCGTATTAAATTCTTACTTTGATCATTAAAGACTGAGAATATGAAATTTTTAAGGGAACTTTTATTTACGGAAGAATTAGTGTAACGAAAATCTACAAAGTTAATATTTTTACGTTTCTGTTCTACAAACTTTTTAGTGTTTGTAAATATATAATATAGACATTAGTGTTCAATATTATTAAGGGATATTGTCAATCTGCCTAGACTTTAACCCAGTAACTGGGTAACACGGTACCCCTTGGCAAGACTGGCGTCAGATCTCAAGCTTCTGACTACCCGTAACGACTGTCAAAGATCTTCAAATGACAGCCGGGACCAACGGCTTAACGTGCTTTCCGAGGCACGGAGGAAACACGGTATGTTGAAATGGTCACCCATCCACGGACCGACCTCGTCAAGCGTTGCTTAACCTTGATGATCGAACAGCGCGGCTGTTTTTATTTAGCTACGAGCTCCTTTATTAAGGGATTTGTAAATAATGGGTATTACCAAAAAAAATATGTGTATGTGTATCATATTTAGTGGTATCTAATGAAGTTTTTTGATATCCAAAGTCAAAGTTTCGCGCCAATCGTGTTTGTTTACTTTTTATTTTACACCAATACTACCTACCTATATGTAAAAACGATTACGTTATGACAATTATGTTTCCTAATGTACCTGGTTAACAACAATATCTAACACCGGTCCACTCTCACGTATTATTCATTACGACTACTTTATTTATGCTCAAAACTTCCAATTCGTCCATCAGGTGGGTATATTATCGACATTAGCCTTTATAAATCCTTTATCACACATGACTAAATAAAATTTGTTGTTTATTAATATTTTTGCACTAGTTCTCGGATATTTTAGTCAATCTACGTGTAGTTGACACTATAGTATCATGATTTCCTTGAACGTTATGTGGCCCGTTTGTAGTCACGTGGTTCTTTTCAAAATGTTATCGATTTTCAATTGCTTATAATAAATTGAAAAAAAATATTTAAGAGTTTTTTGAAACGACAATATAATTTAAGTTATGTAAAGTTTCGAAATACATTAAAAAAATCGTAATTTTTTTTAAATTCATCAACCCAATTGTCACTACTGCCAATGGCTTGATGGCCAAATAGCTCGATGACCATCTATCGAAGCTGTCATTGCGTGGTTGATAACAGAAGGAAGTTCTCCTCGATATGACTCGCATTGTGAGACGGTTCCTGTCTCTAGAGCCCCAACCACATTTAGCTGGGACCCTACTCCCGTCCGTAGGAGAGCACCCCATACGATTCCCTACACGTGGCCCCCGGGTGGTGCAAATCAGTTGACATTAACTGGTAGTAGGTTACGGCCGAAAGCTTGCGACCACCCTCCGGGCAAAGACGTACCGCCAAGCGGCCTAGCCGTGTTCCGGTACGATGCTCGGTGTAGCCAATTAGAGGTGTTGGGTCGAGATAGCTGTTCTACTGCAGGCGGACCAGCTTGACGCGCGCTGTTATGGGCTTATCGGGAGACTGGTCGCGGAGGGTAGCGGGATCTGAGGCACGGTGCGCCGCTGGCCGACTGCAGGTAGTTGGGGGCCCAAGTAGTGTGCCAGCCACCCACGAAAGGCTGCCCCGCCAACTGTTGAAAACGCCCGGTATGCAGCGATTTGACTAAGAAGAATTATTGCATGACAATGGAGGTTGCATGATTCGCAATAAAAACCGAATTATTGTAAGTTGTCAGAGGTTGACGGCATTTATGAGTTGACAGAAAATAAAAATAATGTCGTAAATGTGACATTGTCAAAACAAAATGAAAATATTTCGAACATTTGGCATAAAAGATTAGCTCATTTATCGCGTAATTATATGAATAAAATGAAAGTTTAGTAGTAAGTGGTATGGAATTTAAGAGTACCGACTTATGCGAGCCGATATTCCATGTATCGAAGGAAAGACATGTAAAAGTCCCTTCAAAAACCAAGGTACGAGAGCAAACGAGGTCTTACAGTTGGTTTTTAGTGATGTTTGTGGGCCAATCGAGGAACCGTCGTTCGGTGGTTCCAGGTATTTTCTTCTTCTTTTTAGGCATGAGGCTGAGGAGAGATAAAAATGTTATTTTTCTAGATAAGCAACATTTCATTTCGGAAATTTTGAATGACTTTAACATGACTGACGCTAAGCCGGCGTCGACCCTAATGGAAGTCGGTGTGAAATTAGAAAGATCGACAAATTCTCATAGTGATCTGCCATATCAAAGCTCAATAGGGTGTCTAAATTATTTGGCCTGTAATACGCGACCAGACATAGCACATGCGGTAAGTGTGCTTTCACAGTTTAATTCGTGTTATGATGAAATACACTTTAAATATGCAAAACGGCTCTTAAGGTATTTGAAGGGTACTTCTTATCTTTGTCTCACTTTTAGAAAGTCCGGAGATTTAGACTTACGCGGCTACGTTGATGCAGATTGGGGAGGGGCTCCTGATAGAAAGTCTTTAACGGGATTCATTTTTAAAATATGTGAAAATATAGTGTCATGGGAGAGCAGGAAGCAAGCAACAGTTTCCTTGTCCTCCACAGAGGCAGAGTATGTAGGATTGTGTCAAACTTTAAAGGAAGCTGTTTATTTATGTAGTTTACTGAAGAGTTTAACGGCTGTGGATAGTAAAGCAGTTGTAATTTATAATGACAATCAGTCGGCGCATAAAATTGCAGTTAACAAAATGATGCATAATAGGACAAAACATATTAATATCAAATATAATTTTATTCGTGAATGTATACTGGGGAATAAAGTTGAAATAAGGTATATCTCAACTGATAAGATGATAGCGGACATCTTAACTAAAAGTGTTCACAGCCCGAAGCTTAGAGAATTTTTAAAGGATTTAACCCTGTCGAATTATTCTATTAAGGGGGCGATGAGTAGTAAGATGTTTTGATGATTTATGTTTATTTTAAAGAGTTTTGTGTAATAGATATTTTTCTAAATTTAGTATCGTTATGCATGCTTTATTTTTTTAGATTTCTTCTGTTTTTGTACATTATTTTTGGTACAGCGAAGTACAGTCGTACACAGAAGTGTTAATGATTTATATAGTTTTATGTACCGAGTACTGACAAGTACAGAAATGATCATACGCACGTGTAATAGATTAAGGGGGCGTATTGTAGGTCGCATATGTATGCACTGGCCTGTGTGTTTAATCATATTTACACCATGCCTATCACCGTTTTTAAATAAGCTTAGTTACGATTTGTTTATGTTCTGGTTGTACTACTTGTCACTTGCATGTAAAATATTGAACCACGTTAGATTAAAAATTAATTCCGGACCAGTGCTGTTTCTATAATCCAATACGGACAAGCGACCCTAGGTACCGGAAGTCGGAGCACATCGGTATGGGTGTTCCAGCAAGAGCTATAGGCACGGAACTGGAGAGACCGCCAACATCGCAGAACAGGTATTCAGTTTTAGTTCTGCTCAATTTCAAGCCAACACTCTCCAGTCTGTGCCACCACACCTCCAATCTGCTCTGAACCTCTAGGCCACTCTCGGCAACCAGCACAATGTCATCGGCAAACAACGTACACCAGGGTGCCTCTTCTTGTATGTCCGACGTCAGAGAGTCCATTATAATCGGGAAGAGGTAAGGACTGAGAGCCGATCCTTGGTGCAAGCCGACTGCCACACTGAAGCTACCAGTAGTGCCAACTGTAGATTGGACTTGGGTACTGCATCGACTGTACATCGCTTGGACCTTTGGGGGGATGTGGAACAGGGTGTAAAGTCCCACAAACCTCCATAGAAAAGGGAGGATCCTCCGACCAGACGTGTGTTGTGTCTGGTCCGGGCAACTGCCCAAAGGTTGTTGTCGGACTGTTGTATGTGTTCTACTCGCGCCGAAAACTTTGCTTGCGCGATGTAGGATTTGTGTGACGTCATGTCATTAGTTCGTAAGTGGCGGCGTTGGTGCCGCTACAGACCAACTGTACATACTTTCCAGGTACACCTTTCTTCTTAAGGGCCACCTCTGTATTTCCATGTTAACCAATTCGGTTTTTTGCATGTTGTACCTGCATAAAACCGAATTGGTTACGCGATATTTCACTTTCTTCTCTCAGCCGCCTTTCAATAACTTTCTCCCAAGCTTTCATACTATGTGACATTAGCTTTATTCATCTATAGTTGTTGCACTCCAGCACATCATAACCTTTGTTTTTAAAGATGGGACCCAGTGAACTATTGCACCATTCGTCAGGTATGGCTTCAAACGGTAACAACTTATTGAAGAATAAAGCTAACCACGTCCATCCATCGACGCTCAATATCTTCCACACTTCAACTGGTACTCCATCCGGACCAACTGACTTACCATTCTTCATTTCATTTACTGCTATGCTTACTTCCTCCATACTAACCATTCTTCTTTCACCATTACGCGAGCCTGTCAATAATGAAAAAAAACAAAAATCATTATATTTAATTTAATACTTGTTAACCGGCATTAAAACGCAGGGATAGACTTTTAAAATTATGCTAAAAAGAATACCCAATTTCCAAAGTCTCACTTACTTCTAAATTAATATAAACCCATAAATGAATAACCAAGCAATTACACAAACTAACCAAAATAAAGCCAGGTGCACAAAGGCTGCCCAAATGCTCAAAGCGTAGCGAAACTAATCAAGTCTATCGCATCGACATCTTTGTCACGATTAGGTGAGATTGTGGCCAAGCTGATGGTCATCGAGCCTATTAATAACAAAACAAAAAAACCGGCCAAGTGCGAGTCGGACTCGCGCACGAAGGGTTCCGTACTTGGTAAATTGCGGTTTACGATTTGACTTATTAAAAAAAAATACTTACTAGATATCGTTCAAACCAATTTTCGCTGGTAGTTTACATGGTAATGTACATCATATATTTTTTTTAGTTTTATCATTCTCTTATTTTAGAAGTTACGGGGGGGGACCAACATTTTACCACTTTGGAAGTGTCTCTCGCGCAAACTATCCAGTTTAGAAAAAAATTATATCAGAAACCTCAATATCATTTTTGAAGACCTATCCATAAATACCCCACACGTATGGGTTTGACGGAAAAAAAAATTTTTTGTTTCAGTTACAAGTACATACTTTCCAGGTACACCTTTCTTCTTAAGGGCCACCTCTGTATTTCCATGTTAACCAATTCGGTTTTTTGCATGTTGTACCTGCATAAAACCGAATTGGTTACGCGATATTTCACTTTCTTCTCTCAGCCGCCTTTCAATAACTTTCTCCCAAGCTTTCATACTATGTGACATTAGCTTTATTCATCTATAGTTGTTGCACTCCAGCACATCATAACCTTTGTTTTTAAAGATGGGACCCAGTGAACTATTGCACCATTCGTCAGGTATGGCTTCAAACGGTAACAACTTATTGAAGAATAAAGCTAACCACGTCCATCCATCGACGCTCAATATCTTCCACACTTCAACTGGTACTCCATCCGGACCAACTGACTTACCATTCTTCATTTCATTTACTGCTATGCTTACTTCCTCCATACTAACCATTCTTCTTTCACCATTACGCGAGCCTGTCAATAATGAAAAAAAACAAAAATCATTATATTTAATTTAATACTTGTTAACCGGCATTAAAACGCAGGGATAGACTTTTAAAATTATGCTAAAAAGAATACCCAATTTCCAAAGTCTCACTTACTTCTAAATTAATATAAACCCATAAATGAATAACCAAGCAATTACACAAACTAACCAAAATAAAGCCAGGTGCACAAAGGCTGCCCAAATGCTCAAAGCGTAGCGAAACTAATCAAGTCTATCGCATCGACATCTTTGTCACGATTAGGTGAGATTGTGGCCAAGCTGATGGTCATCGAGCCTATTAATAACAAAACAAAAAAACCGGCCAAGTGCGAGTCGGACTCGCGCACGAAGGGTTCCGTACTTGGTAAATTGCGGTTTACGATTTGACTTATTAAAAAAAAATACTTACTAGATATCGTTCAAACCAATTTTCGCTGGTAGTTTACATGGTAATGTACATCATATATTTTTTTTAGTTTTATCATTCTCTTATTTTAGAAGTTACGGGGGGGGACCAACATTTTACCACTTTGGAAGTGTCTCTCGCGCAAACTATCCAGTTTAGAAAAAAATTATATCAGAAACCTCAATATCATTTTTGAAGACCTATCCATAAATACCCCACACGTATGGGTTTGACGGAAAAAAAAATTTTTTGTTTCAGTTACAAGTATGGGGACCCCCAAAATTTATTGTTTTTTTTCTATTTTAGAGTGAAAATCTTAATGCGGTTCACAGAATACATCTACTTACCAAGTTTCAACAGCATAGTTCTTATAGTTTCGGAAAAAATTGGCTGTGACATACGGACGGACAGACAGACAGACAGACAGACAGACAGACAGACAGACAGACAGACATGACGAATCTATAAGGGTTCCGTTTTTTGCCATTTGGCTACGGAACCCTAAAAAGAAAAAAATGGTAGACAACTACTTTTAATATGTTTTTTTTTATAAGGGCATGTATAATTACCAGGCCCCTCAGAAAGTATTGCGAAAAAAAGTTTTTATATATGGGAGACTGGCCAGTTATAATGTTTTTCGAAAATATGATTATTTATAAGTAAAAATAAGTAAGTACCAATTTCAAAATTTCCCTCCACATTTTTTGCGAGTTAATTCAAAGTATTGTGTCTCACTGAAATATGGATCTGCGCCGGGAACATTTTAGAGCTATGATTTTATACGATTTCAAGTGTCGCCTGAAACCGGATGAATCGTACGATAGACTTCAAATGGCATTCATGGATGAAGGCCCTTCCAAGGCAACCGTGTATCGTTGGTATAACGAATTCAAGCGCGGTCGACCAACTTTGGGGGATGACGAAAGAAGCGGTCGCCCTTTGACGGCTGTTACCGAAGAAAACGTGCTAGCAGTGAAAAATTTAATCCAAGACAATAGGCGAATTACATATCAGGAGATTCAACACATATTGAAGATTGGATCGGGAAGCGTTCACGAGATTGTACACAGCCATCTTCGCGTGAGGAGGATAGTATCACGCTGGGTGCCGCACAACCTCACCGATGCTCAGAAGCAGGCCCGGGTGGAACGGTGCCGTGATATGCTTAACAAATTTGAAGCAGGCTCGTCTCGGCGTGTTTACGACATCCTTACAGGTGATGAGTCCTGGATTTATCAATACGACCCAGAAACCAAGCGCCAGTCGACTGTTTGGGTGTTTCAAAATGAGCCAACGCCTACCAAAGTGAAGCGATCTAGAAGCGGGGGTAAGATTTTGATCGCTAGCTTTTTTAATTTGACTGGCCACTTGGTATCAATTCCCTTACGGGATCAAAGAAGCATTAATGCCGAATGGTATACTACCAAATGTTTGCCAGAAGTTTTCTCTGTTATAAGCAACAAGCGACCAAACACAGGGCTCCGCGGGCTACTGCTCCACCACGACAATGCACCTGCGCACACCGCACTCAAAACGAGGGACTTCCTGGACAGCACGCCAGTCAAACTCCTGGGTCACCCTCCTTACAGCCCTGATCTAGCACCGTGTGACTTCTTTTTATTCCCAAAAATAAAAAATCAGCTCAAAGGGATACAATTTTCGTCGCCGGAAGATGCGCTGGCTGCGTTCGAGCAGGCTGTAAACGAGGTGTCTGCGGCGGACTGGAAAAAGTGTTTTGAAAACTGGTTTAGGCGCATGAATCTTTGTATAGAGGCTGGTGGAAAGTACTTTGAAAAGATTTAATAAAAATATATGTACGTATAGAACAATTTTTTTTAGTTTCGCAAAACTTTCTGAGTGTCCCACGTATTTAAACATCTAATGAAAATGTATATAAAAGTAAATAAACGATATCAATAACTCTTAATATAATTGTTTAAATCATGGATTGTGGAGACTTGTTCCAATTGAACAAGTCTTCAACAAACGTGCTTATGAGGTAGGTATAGCCAAATTGTACCACGCGGACGTGATCGCTTGAGGTAGGTATCTGGAGGTTGTAAGGGTCCTGCTCGTAGCGCGTTGACGCCCTGTACCTATTGTTCAGTTTTCAAGAGTTCTGAAGCCTAGGAGGTCGATTGATGGCTGCTAGGTGTTGATAGGTGAAGGCTTGATATCTAGGAAATGAAAGACTTGATTCTTCATGACTATTTGCGATGTTTTTGCAGGGTCTTCAGAACACAAAGTTGCGTGGAGTAATCTAATACATTTCAATGGCTACAATTCGGTCGACACACATGCGTACTATCGTTCCACTCAACTTTACCATAACGAGGACTCCACCTTTGAATGAAAATCTGTTTTTTATTTACAAAATTTTTCATTACAATTTAGACTACAAATCAACAGAACCTCCCCTATTCCTGAAGGAATCAGGGTGTGACCTATATGATTGGATGCGCCTTGAAATGGTCCATCCAATGAACTTTTAACCAGGTCCATAACTATATCCGCTGAGGAGATTCTCTAGGAAGAATGAGGGATGAAGGGAAATTCTGTAGATTTTTGGACTTGAAAGCTATTTTCTTTTTAAACTATACATTTTACTACTAGGATACTATATGGGTCTTGAAACCCTTCTATAATGCTATAGAAATATACTATTTCTATAGTTATCTACATCTTCCATGCGCGTAACTGCCTGGAAGTGTTAGACAGAGGAAAATGTACGAATTTCTAACATTACAAGTTAGTTTGTACTCAAGTTATCTGAGGGATATCCACCCACCAATCAGCGAGCATCATCCGGTAGCTATCTCGACAGGCTACACTGTAGTAGTACTTTGGTGGTCGTAGCTTCAATTCTCGAAGTAGTATTCACCCTGGAGTGGACAATACCACGAGAAAACTATGGTCCCTCGCGACCTGTCAAGAAGGTTATCTCCCCAACCATCAGTACTAGGATCCTTACAGAAATGTAGCTGGGTAGGCAGACAAATACACTACCAAATGGTGGTACCGTGATGGGTGTACCGCAAGTTCTTTAGGTATTTTGGGTGCCGGGAAGCGGCCGAAGTTGGTAAGATATTGCGCTGTCCCACAGCTTAATCATCTTTGTTGTAACTAGTGAAGCCACAGAGCAGTTGTGTACATTGTCAGAATCCAGGCACCTACCAGCAGGTTCCCGAAAGTAATGCTTCAGAGAGCATATCAATAACCCTTCAGGCACCAAATGTGTCTGAAGGCGGTGAGCCCGCTGACAAGCGCATAGAAACTTCTATAGTGGTTCATACAAACACATTATCTCAACTACGTGGTGTTTATATACTAGGACTAAATGAGTATAATCTAATTACAGGGCCTAGGTACAATTCTAGGTTACCTAGAAGTGCTAATTTGAGAATAACAAGGTTTTGACCACTTATTAGAGGAAAATGTGTGTGTATTAACCTTTTCAGGGTGAGATCTTATTAGGTCTTTACATATGAAATTGGCGTTTTGTAAGGGAGGAACATATAGTAGTTTTTTTTTAAATATAATATATTTATTTAATCAAAGTATGTACCATTAGAGCAGTGGTGGCCCAGTGGTATCGGCCGCGACTTACAAGTTGTAGGTCGTGGGTTCGAGCACAGGTAGGCGCTTTACTTTGTGTAAATTATTTCTTCACCACTGCTCTCAAAACGGTGAAGGAAAACATCGTGAGGAAACCGGCATGTCCTAGAACCAAAAATTCGAAGACTTGTGACATTCACCAACCCGCACTGGGCCCGCGTGGTTGATTACGGCCCATTCCCACTCACAGAGAGGAGGCCCGTGTGAACATTAATAGGCTGATGATGATGATGATGTACCATTGCTATCTATGCACTTTTGCCATCTCATAGGTAGTTCATTGATCCCTTTACTAAAAAGAAACATTCGTACGTGATTCAATAAAATCTTTGAAGGCGCTTTGTACTTTTTGGACATCGGAGTTGAATTTTTTACCTTGCAAGAAGTTATCCAAATTTCGAAAAAAAAGGAAATCTGTTGGAGCAAGGTCCGGGAAGTACGGTGGATGTCTAAGACATTCCAATTGAAGCTCCCCTAATTTGGTAGCCGTCTGTTGTACAGTGTGTGTTCTAGCGTTGTCCTGAAGCAGCAGTGACCTAGAGCGATTGACCAGCCTCGGCTGTTTAGCAGGTAGCTTTTCCATCATGGTTTGCAGTTGCTGACAAAAGACATCCGCCGTAATCATCTGGCTAGATTTAAGAAAGCTGTAGTGAACGACACTGGCACTATTCAGCCTACAATTCTTCTTCCGGCCGTCCACGGAGCTTGTTCTGCAAGTCGAAATTTCCAGAACGAAAACGTTGGAACCAAAAACGCATAAGTGCATACACATCATTAATCCTTCGAGCCGTTTCTGCAGCACTGGTACCACGATGGAACTCGTTCTCGTAAATAACGCGATATTTCAAGTTTTCCATTTTATAAACTGACTGTCACAAAGAAAAAACCGAAAGAGGAAAAAACTAATGAATTACGGTTTTTTAAACACAAAAGCCAATTTTTATCACAAGAAACAAACATTTTGTATTCACAATTTCAGTTCAATCGAACACTTGAACATGATTGCGGACAGGTGAGACTAAGCTTGTAATTAAAATATGTACCTACTATCATAGGATTAAGAAATTTAATTAAGTTATTTAAGTTAAGCAAGTGTTGCAAGAAACAAATTTTTAAACATGTATTATTATTAAACAATAACTAACAAAACTTATTTATGAATAGATACTAATATTAGTAATTAAAAACTGTTTTTTATAAAATATAGTGAAACAAGAATGGATGCAACTTATAGTTAATAGATATTAGTATATAGTTAACTTGGAATATGTTTTTTTTTTTTTTTTGATATATGTATACTAAGTATGATTTCTACAAAAAATAAAGGCTTTTTTATTTTTTATTAAACACAAAAGCATGAGTAAAAATAGCTGTAAAAATTTAAAATTGGAATTCCAAACCAAAGAGGAGATATTTCAGATCAAAGTGGCCAGTACGACAAAACGCCAATTTCGTAGGTTAGGTGGGATCTAATATTATCCCTAGGTATGTACTGAGCCCCTAGCACAAGTTTCTGACGTTTTCGTATCGTCATCGTGACATTTTACCAGACGAAAACGTACTCGATGCTGCGACAAGTTAATTTGGCAGCACGAGTTCAAAAAAACGTCTTGCGACAATTCGGAAGTATTAATTGAACTATGGTTAATTAAGGCCGAGAATACAATAGCGTTTGGATTTATTTGTAGTGAATTGTGCGTTCTGAAAATAGAAGACTAAAACGGGTAACTTTGTCTTAAATAATTTAGAGACTAAAACTGAAAAAATGTTTGTTATAAATAGATGTTAAAACATATTTTAAAAAATTATTAATTCTATTTTTTTATAAGTTATTGAAAATTTCAGTTTATAGGCGTTTTAATTTATGATAAATTGTTCGGTTTTGAACGGTCCCGTACATGACGTTTGACAATTGTCACTTAATGTTTGACGGTTTCCTTCAAATTACAAAAATATAAAACCGTTAGCACACTGATGCAAACGCGTGTAGATGCGAAATTCACCCGACGCGGCGTGCGAACTCAGTTATTAGTAAAAGTAGGTATTTTGCACGTCCACACCGAAAATTTCAATATCTAATTATACGTAATTATTAATGGCAACAGGGCCCATAGAATAACTTAACCTAAATACATATTATATTCATAGTAGGTATTACAAACAATATAAACTTAACAAAATCAAAATACTTTATTTCAACTAAACCATTTAAATAAATTTTTGAATAGTCAAACAAAAGATGAATCTAGTTGCACATTCGCAAGCCTCAGTAGGTCTCTATGGAGAAGAACGTGCAAGAAACTCCACGGACACACTTTGCCATCAATAAAGTTCAATTATATATAGGTATTTGGTTACAAGAAAAATACATAGATATGTGAGAACGATGTAAAAAAACTTATACCTATATTAGTAACACAATAACAACAGTTAGTAACACATTTAAACAAACAAAGATTTAACAATTACACACAGGCAATCATCATTGCTTCAGTATTCCAGCTGAATTCAATCATGCCCAGAATGCTAGATACAATAAATATACCTACCTAACTTATTGTTCACCATGATTTTCTACATAATCGTTCACATTTTACGCATAATAATATTATGTATAAAAATATAATTAAATTAATATATAAATAAATAGATTACAAAAATGTATTCATCGGTTGGGCGATTTGATCACTTTTTATTAAATTTTAAATGCCGCGCGGTTTATGTGTAGTACCGCATTGCTTCTCGGTGTGAGCAGACCCTAAGGTGTAAACGTCTATTGTTGTTTATTGTCATTTCAAATAATTATTTTAATTTACCAGCTTTTAGATTAAATCTGTTACGTACGACGGTTCTGTGATTTTAGAATTAATAAATCCCAAAAGAACTTGTTTCACTCGGTTCATCATCATGGTGAACTTCATAAAGAAGCAAACAAGTAAGTTTCAAAATGCGTTTCATCCGCTCAATTCCATGAGGTCTCCTGTAGTAAGAGGCGGGTCTATTGCCGTACACAGCACACAGAGTGAGACTTCCGGGTTGCCACTAAGGAATTCCAAATGGAAAGGTCCAATAACACTGCACGACCAACAATGTTGTATTTAGTTTCAGAATCTTTGTATTTTGTTCTATATCAACTTCTTTTACCAACAGGAGATGACAAGTAAAATATTCCTGGTACTAGCCAAAAGCCTTTCTTGAAACCGCAAAAATATTAACCAGCATTGCCACTAAGAGAAGACAAGCCATGATGACTTCAAAGCCCACGGCAAACTTTAGGTCTCTTTGTGCAATAGTGACATCCAACGAAGGAATTGGGGGAATATTTTATAACTTAGGACATTAAAAAGTATCTACATATTTACAACCGTTTTGGTACAAATGCTCTTCATGCTATTTCAAGCGTTTGGAGCAGCTATGAGCTATGGTTGGAATCTTACATGCTCTACCAATTAATTATGATGAAAACAAAGTTACTAGAACATTATATAATACAAAGTTGTTAATTAAATCTGTATTTTATTTAATCAATGCATTATGTAGATTCATGATCAGCCCATAAAGTTTTTACTGCTACACGTAGCGGTGGGAACGGCAGGCGTTTCCTTTCAGAGATTACCTTGTACAAATATAGCAAAAAAAAAAATGTTTAGAATAGGAAGTACCTATGTGTTATGTAATTTTTAATTAGAGATTGAAGAACGATGATGAGATGGAGAAGATGTAATAAGACAACGTTGTGGTTTAAACAAAGATGTATTAACTGAAAATCGTAGGTATGCTGAGATGGTTTGACCATCTTGAGAAGATAAATAGAGAGAGTTAGATAGAGATAAAGATAGTATTTAGAGTTTCGTACCCAAAGGGTAAAAACGGGACCCTATTACTAAGACTTCACGATCCGTGTCTGTCTGTCACCAGGCTGTATCTCATGAACCGTGATAGCTAGACAGCTGCAATTTTTACAGATGATGAATTTCTTTTGCCGCTATACCAACACATACTAAAAACAGAATAAAATAAATATTTAAGCAGGGCTCCCGTACAACAAACGTGACATTTTTGCTATTTTTTTGCGATATTGGTACGGAAACCTTCGTGCGCGAGTCCGACTCGCACTAGGCCAGTTTTTAAAGAAATTTTGTGATGTGTTCAGTGTCGTATAATTACGTAACTTGAAAACATGATTTTTGTTTATAGGGATATTTCAACGATTTTGGTGTCAAATGAAAGGTCTAGACGTAGAACCATTTTATCCGTTTGAATAATGTAAATCGGTCCACACGTTTACGCGATATTCGCTCATTCAATGTAATTAAAGTGTACCAAACCGGAATTTTTAACCCCAGCCGGAAAATTACGGGTGTTATAAGTTTCACGTGTGTTGCTGTGTTGGTGTGTACCTGTGTATCTGTATATCTGTGTGTCTGTCTGTGGCATCATAGCGCCTAAACGGATGAACGGAATTTGTTTTTTTTTTTCGTTTGATAGGTGATTTCGCCAAGAGTGTTCTTAGCTATGTTTGAATAAAATCGGTTCAGCCGTTTTGACTGCTTGAATCGGGGTGTTTAGGCAAGATAAATGTGTCGGGGTTTTTTTAAATTTTACTTGTTGATGTCATTATTCTACGAACTTTTTTTACCCGACTGCCGAAGGAGGGTAATGTGTTTATCAGTCTATGTATGTATGTATGTATGTTTGTTCCTATGTGGCGTTCCAGAGACCAAACGCGTTGGCCGATTTTGATGATTCATACGTCAAACGATGCGTCTTAATCCTGCGAGTGTCATAGGCTACATTAAAATTGGACAATAGAAAAATGGCGGCTTTTGGGTGCCATATTGTGGGGGCCTAAATTTTTTTTTCTTCCAGACCCATCGTGTGGGGTATCAAAATAAAGGGTTTTAAGAGGTGATTTCAAAAATATATAACACTTATATGTTTAAATGTATCTAATTCGAAAAAAACTAACTAAAAAGTTATAAATAAAAAAACTTAATTCAAAAAATCAAAAAACCCGACTGCTTCAAAAGCGAACTAAAAAGTCGTAAACAAGGAAAAAATCATGCTGTGCAGGCGGAGGATACACCAGATTTTGGTCAGCCAGCCCGCGAATATGTATCCTCCGACTGCACAGCATGATTTTTTCCTTGTTTACGACTTTTTAGTTCGCTTTTGAAGCAGTCGGGTTTTTTAATTGTTATAAAATGTGTAATTATTATTGTCGATGTCAATAAGGGTTGTGTATACTAAGTAAACAATCAATTAAAAGGTATTAAATAATGTATGTTTAAAAGGTTTATTAAATAAGGCTCTAAAGATTTCAGCTAAGTAAAGACGAACGCAAAAAATGGCCTTAAATCACATGCAACAAGATTTTTCAAGAAAAAGCCCGCGTTTTATTTCTTTGGTCAAAACGTGGCTCTTGTATGTGGGTCGTCCTCGTAATACCTACCACTCATTCAGGGGTGCGTGGTGGCGTGTGCCACCAGCAGAGTCGCCGGACTCAGAGAATGGAAAGCACGTCAAACAACAGTGGGATACTATCCCACGGAAACCGTGGGTACTTACACCACCCGGCCCAGGAACCGTCCGCAACAGATCTTATTGTGATGTTCTTCAGACAGGCCAGCGTGCGTGTAGCTGTATAAACGTGTATATAACGTAGCATGAGGCATTCTGTAGTTTCTACCTACTTACCCCTATCCGAAAAAAGCGTTAGTTTATGTATGTTTGGATTAGGAAAATCAGGAAAAACATATAGTTTCTGTTTATTTAGGTATTTATTATCACATTTATAGCTTAGTTAGTTACCTAGTCAATTCACGGCTACTTATATACATGTTAGAAATATAATAAATTCAATAAATATCAACAAGAAGTAGGCTTTTTTTAATAAAAACAGGCTGAGTGAGCCAACAAGGCTTTCCATGTACTATGCGTACGAATGACTGTGCGGAACGATATGACTTAGGATTTGACTATATAGTTTTGAAGGAGAGTCCTATCATAGTCCATTCTCTGCATCGATTTCTCGTCTCATAAGGATTACTCTGGATTCTGGAACATTGGCTGGCAGGTGGCAATTACGATGGAAGGTCTTTATACTAGACCGTTCGTCACGCTGCGAAGGGATTCTATTTCATTTTAGTCCTAGTTCTCTCTTTCGTTGTACATCTGTCTGTGTTTATCATCGATAGACTAGCTAGACTTGTAGAACGCATTGCGGTTTTTGCTACATAAAATACTGCAAACTGCAACCATTGCCACAAGATCTGCTGAAGAAGATGTTATATTAATACATTTTAGGATTGTATTGTTGTTAATAGGGAAGTCAAGAACATTTTAGCTGTCAATGTTGTATATCCCAAATTCTAACCCATATTTCCAAACTATCTTTTTATACCGGTATAAACCAGTTGCATAATATATAGGCATACGTGCATACTAGTATTGGGATAATCTCTAATGTATAAAGCATAGCCGTTTTCTTCAATTCATGAATCTTCAAATGAGTCCAATGAATGAGTTATGATAATTATTGAGCACCGCAAGAAAAACGTAGAGTTGCGGCGAATAACGCGCAAGAGATCATACTCCACCACGGCAGGAAGGCCGCTCTATGTGTGGTTAGCATCAATAACTTATAGAAATGGTTTATTATAAGAAACTATTACTGTTTGTTCACAAAGAAAATGAAAATGTTACCTACCTCGTTTAACATCTTCTCCTAGCCTATTTATTAAAAAAGGACGTAAGATAATCAATAGACAGCATGCCTTCCCCTTTTCTTCATGATTAAATGGCATAATCAGGCATAATATTGTAAAAATACCGAAATAAATACGGAAAATTATTTGACGTGAAATGTCTCACCAAGAAAATGTCAGTGAGATAGTTTTCGACGTGCTTTCGTGACACCTTGCGTAAAACTCGATACGAAGGCAATTGTCAAAAACTTGTGCTACCGATTTGTTAGTTCCAAATACGGACACATGGCGCTGATTCATTTTGCATACAAAAATTGTCGGAGGCGATACGTTAACGTAGTCGATCCAATTACGCAGAAACTCGTGCTAGGGCCTCTGTTGTTATGTATTGATTTTCAGTCATAGATAAATAGGCTAGAACACCTAGATTATGTTTCCTAGTGAAATAATGTGTATAAAATAATTAACAAGATTGGTGTGCGAGTGACACCACTACTTGAAACCCCGTTTTTATAGGGGTCTAAAACAAAATATTTTTTTATTTACTTATGCTATTACATACATATCTTATGCTAGTATTTCATAAGTATATAAGCTATGTGACGCCTCGTCGCGTACACAAATAATAAAATGGCTAAATAAAATCCTACCAAAAAATACTTTTCACCATTTTTAAATTACTAGTTTGAAAACTAACGAAGTCAAAGGAGATTATGGCGACATTTTTCATAAAGAAAACATCCAGTCATGACAGGTTAATTTAGCGATAAACGAAACCAAAATCTGACTTCCTGTAAATTGAGTTTTCGGCAGTTTTATTAAAGTCGTTTTTACCTTTATTTATTGCGGGTTTTATGGCAGGAGTAATACTAGTGGCAATCTCGTAGGTAATCTAGAGTAGGTAATTATTTTTTAACGTGTTAGGTAGGGTACCTCTGGGGTTTAATAATGACGGGTTAAATCACCTTATTCAACTTTTACTAAAAGTGGTAAAAAGACTTTAATGAAGACATTTACTGCAAAACATACTGCCTTTAACTTTTCATGCCGCAATAAGTTTCGAATGAGCTAATGGAGAAGTCAAAGCTAATTTCTTTCACTAATGCCAAATTATGCCTTCATTTATATATTAGTAGTATTATTACAAATATTTTGGTACAAACGGCTGATGATTTTGAAATACTCTAAGGAAAAACTTCGATAATGATCGTCGAATCCGCAGTACAAATAAATAATAATAGATCTGCGCGTAGCAATTGATTATTCATGAGGCCGCCGTCTTATTTCGAGACAATTCGATAAAACTGCGGGGATGATAGGAAAATTCATATCTTTCAAACGCTCACGGCTCAAGCTATTGGTTATAGGGTAAACAGAGACTTGAAGGAATTTATTAAGTATAGCAACGAGAAGAGCATAATAAAGAAAACTTTAAGGATTTAATTTAGTGTCTAAGGTACCTAAGTAGAAAAATAAACTTGTTACGAAAGCAATGTAAGTAAAAAAAATACAAAGGTGATCAGTACAATTTTGGTATTCGATAGGTTAATTAATTACGAGATTACTAATCATCTGTAGAATTTGTTCTGTACATTGTAATCTAATTTATATATGGTCCAATAACCGGCACGATTACTCCCAACATTACCGCGTTCTGAATTTCATCGAATAAATGTCAATTTGACATTTATTTGAATGAAACTCGATTTGAATCAGAACTCGGTGAATTCAGCACTGAGCTCCTGAGTCTAATAAGCTTTACCATCACGCGATATGAATTTGTATACAGACTGTATTTTTACTGAAATATTATATTTATTTATTTAATTCAGTCATCCGATTTTTTTATTTCACACTTTCAAAAACAATATGAAAGAATTATACAATTTTAATTAATTTTGCAACCCACTGCAGCTATCGCTCAGGCGAAAGATTTCAATTATGAACTAAATAATTTTATCAGCTGCATGTATATTGAAGGGAAATGGAGTAAGAAGAAATGGAGCAATCATGCACGCTAGGTCTTACGTCAGTGATAACAAAATCTGGGCTCTTTTTCTATTAACATTTTATTCTACTTTAGGCCAACTCAAGGTAAAAGTGTTGACACGAATGTACGAGGGAACCGTATTAAGTTCAGTGTAGGCAGGGCAGGGCCAATAAATTGTCATGAAATACTATTCTGCTTACACTGGACTACTTAACGTCTCTCGGTAGGTGTTAAGCAGTAGTATTTATAAATTAAAAAACACAGTTCATGCCTAACGTGATCATTTATTTTTTGGATCAGAGCGCAGAATAAAAAAAAAATTGTTTTGGAATTTTATAGCGTTTATTGGACAATGTGGAACAATATTTATTTTTCTCTTTTATTTTATTCGTTATAAGCTTGCATTTTACCACTTAATCAAAAACTTAACTCAGAGTTACTTGCTAACTCAAGGTTTAATTGACAATATTGTATGATATTTGACAACCTGTCAATTTAACCGCGTGTTAGCAAGTAACTCTGAGTCGAGTTGTTCATGCAAAGTGGGCATTAGTATTAGTACATATTAGTTAAGTTACTAGCCTTAATTACAGGACTTCTAAGATCTAACTAAGCAATCGTTTTGGGCTCACAATGGGCCTCATCAGAAAGCTTACAGTCACGCAAAGGGCAATGGAGAGGGCTATGCTCGGAGTATCCTTGCGTGATCGAATCAGAAATGTAGAGATCCGCAAGAGAACCAGGGTTACCGACTTAGCCCGAAGAATTGCCAAACTTAAGTGGCAGTGGGCAAGGCACATTGCTCGCAGAACGGATGGCCGATGGGGCAGAAAAGTTCTGGAGTGGCGACCACGAACCGGAAGACGATGCGTTGGAAGGCCTCCCACCAGGTGGACCGATGACCTGGTGAAGGTTGCGGGGATTCGCTGGATGCGGGACGCACGGGACCGTTCAATGTGGCGACGCTTGGGGGAGGCCTATGTCCAGCAGTGGACGTCTTTCGGCTGATATGATGATGATGATGATGAATCGTTTTGTTATGTATATTCGTAATTATAGACCAAAGTCTGTTCGCGATAGCTGGACATTTTTGCCCTTGCTAGGGAAAGCGGGACCGACAGCCTGAAAGCGGGACTGTCCCGCCCAAAACGGGACGTATGGTCACGTTATTCATGCCTATCTCAGGTTTCAAAAAAGAAGAAATGATTTTTTTATTATTATTTTTAAGCAATTCATTGAATCAACGACTGTTTTTAAGTGAGCTTCAGAAGAAGTGATTTTGGGATTCATTGACCATGATTTCAAAACCGAAACTGAAATTGAACTGTTGCTACAATATCATCGAAGAAGGAGGAGCAATCCATTTACTGTACCATCGATGTAAACGCTCTAAAGTCTGACCACTGCGCCATCGGGCTAAATTTATGCATGACTGGCTTCATAAATTTAGATGTGTTAACTGGCAATTTGTGTTTACTGCTGCTAATGGCTGGAAATCATAGCATAGAGACGCAATTAATTTGTTGGCTGTGGTTTGAATGAAAATTGATAGTGGTTTGAACGGTGATGAAACATAAATAAAGGAATGGATGCTGAAGGCCATGAATGAGCTACTAAGTACTACTAGTACTTTGTTTTTCTTGCTGTGGTCATCGGTCTTGTTAAAACGAATTTAATAGAATGTGGATGATTATTAAATGAAGAGGAAGACCAAAGAAAACGGTGGATGGATTTTGTTTGTGATGGTGAATATTGATATGATGGAAAATAAAGATTAATGCAAGAAGACGAAAAGCTGCTCCAAAAAAATCGGGATAAGGGATGTGGATCAAGGATTCAACGGTAAAAAAACGATCCCTTTTATTTAGATGTATTCATTTAATTAATTCACGTACATTAAAATCAATATATATTTGAAATGAAACTGACTATTATTTCAGTTCAGGATTCTTTCGCCAACTGCCTCAAAATACAGCTGGCCCATGTTTCGATCAATCCAAAGTTAAAACATTTGATTACTTCCCCGCATTATAGCGTAGCCTGTTGAATTATTTTGTAATTTGTATTAAAAACAATCAGTCATTGAATTCAATAGCCCTTTGAAGTAGCTTTTTGAGTTTACAAGTGGCGAAATTTTAAATTCACTGGGTAATTGTTATTTTAGCCAAAAATAAAGAGCTATAACCCCTAGACACATTTTATTAAAGGACTAATTAAAACAACTATAATAAGCAAAGTATCGTATAAAAAGTTCCATTGCACCTATTTATTTCAATTACTATGAATTTGGGAATAAATAATTAGCAGAAAGCAAGATTATTTCCTTCTGTCCCACTTGTGGGCAATGGCCTCTATTTCCATTTTACTCACTTATGTTCCCTTCCAACGTTGGACAGTTCTTCCAGTAGACAGCTAACCAAGACTTATTTATTCAGATAAACAACAACAGAATCCAAAAAACAGTACACCCACCCAAAAATAACATGCCATTTTCCTCAACTATAATTTTCCATCATTATCACGAGGAAGTGTCGTATTTCGCTTCTTTCAATGGAACATCAAAGCGAACTCACAAATAATAGGGTCTATTCTCTTGGTACCAAGAGTAATATATTCATTTTAATTTAAATTGCTATATTAGAGAGAACCATTAGCGTCGACGCTTTTTTCAAGGGTTCCGCAATGAATTAAGAAAAACGTGACTCGTCAAAGAATCTGACGTATAAACCGTTCAGTTATTTTACTTCCGACATCAACGTAATAACAAGTAGAAAGCTCTGCAGAATCAGAGCTAAAATAAGTGTGAGTGAGCTGTAGTATCCTTACCCAAGAAAAAAATAAGATGTAGTTATCACTTTGACCTGAGAGTATTGATGTATGTTTGTTTGTATGTATGTCCACGCATTTCTCTGAAACTTTTTATCGGATGAATGGTCACGCCATTCTTTTTTTATTGGGTTAGGTATCACTCAACTAAGGGAAAAATGGAATGTTTTATCCAAATCGGTTCAGCAGTTTCCAAGCTATGGAACATACAACCGAACTCCTTAGTCGCTAACAGTGTTTATGTGTAAATTGAGTTATAATGGGTATTTTGTCAAAACTTTATTTACCTTACTATTTTGAACTTGCTCACTTTTTAGTGATCGTGTAATAAAACTAAAAAGAGAGAAATATTTTAGTTTCAGAAGCTAGTGTCTTTGGTACATATGTTTTTTATCGTTTTTCGACACCGACTTCTGAAACGAAAGTTATTTTGAAAATATTAGTGTTTTGCTTTTGAAGTTGGTATATTTTTTGTGGAAAAGTTTTTATTTCATCTCTATGGATGAGAAACGTTTAAAAAGATATAAGCATAAAGCATTTATTTTAGAAATTTCTTAAGTACTTGCTTAGTACCTTTGTAATCTCTTGTAATGTTAATGTCTCTTTGTATTATACTGTGTTAACATTAATTATAAAATAACCTATAAATAAAATAAGCGTCCTAAACCACTTAATCTAATTCAAAATTTAAAATAAAGTCACTGGCAACATAATTTTAAATTACGTTTCCAGAGAGTTTATATTTTTTTTGGGTTTCTCCAAATTCTGTGGGTTGTAAAAACTAAGATGTTGATCGAAAACCAAATCTTTTATTCCATTTTTTCTGCAGACATCCACAATTTTTCAACTCACGCTTAGCTAGAATTCTAAATAGGATATTGAAGGGTCTGTGAAGCTAATAAAAATGATGAGAAAGCTTCCACTGAGTTTGTTATTAGGCATACTTATGAATAATGCAAAGCGGAAAAAATAATTTAAGAACAACGGCCTACATTACAATTCGCATTAAAAGTAACTTTTTTAGGAAAAGCTGCGTAGGCTGGACACAATAGTGTAATATCTTGGGATGGAAATTATGTTTTAGCACCGAAAAATATAAGAAGAGCATGAATAAATTAAACTAGTGTATATACGTGTATAAATTATAAACACAAGTTGTATTTACTTTCAAACTATCAAAACTTTTGAGTAAAGAAATATTATATATATAGAGACAAATTAAGAGACTTGTTGATACGTATACAATAAGCAACTAACACGACATTAAAATTTAAATTTGAAACGATATTGTCAATTTATAAAAACAGATTTTTGATACATTTTTTCCATAAAACTAAAATAAATATAAAAGATGTCAGGTACTACCAAAAAATAAATTAAACACATTACCAAGTTGGCTAAACATTATATTTCTTTACTCACAGTTGGTTCTCTTAACTTACTTGTTCTTTGTCCGAGTTTCAATTGTCCAGCAAAGTTAGCTTTTGAGAAGGGATGACATAAAAAAATATCAACAATGTAATAAGATATTAAATGTCTTGGTACGAAAAATCCTTTTTTTTTGTTGGCTTAAGATGACGCCATTATAATGGAATATGAAAAAGTGTTTGGCCCCAAGTAACATAGGACGAGGGCAGGAAGATGATACGTTTCAATCCCAATACGGTCTCATTAAAAAGACAGGCTGTGCATTACTGCAAACAAATAAAAGTTTAAGGTAATGAAAACATAAATACATTAAAGTTAAATGACGAACTAGGCAGTTACCTACTAATTTATGATTTTCAACACTAAAATCCCAAGTCCCAGTTTTAATCAGGCTACCGTTTACGTTAAACATTTTAATCTACATTCTAACCACAGCTAAGAAGTAAGCAAGCCATGTGTACGTACCGACGCTGCAGTTAACGGAGCCACAAATTGCCCGCCAAACGGTCGGAGCAACGTAAGGGTAACAAGAAACCTAGAATTACCTACTATCTGAACAGAAGGTTTTGTTGCCTAATGATGTTTTTTATTGTTGTTAACATTAGGAAAAAAGACGAGATCCAGATAAGATTATATAAGAAAGGCATAAGTTAATTGACATTCCTATATTCCTATTTTTATGTTATTATGATTAGCCCTTTATGTAATTGGTCCTTGATATACATTCGCGAGCAATGAACCGGAATCATCTTTTTTAATAATTTCTATTCATTTATATCTATGGATTGTTTATATATTGAAGGTTATTTTGTTAGTTTTCAAACTCTATCAATATAACAACCAAAGATTATTCACCTTATGTCATGGAACGTAAAAACCAAATATAAATTTTGAAAACAAAACACCATATTGTTTAGTAGTCCTGAAACCCTATAAAAGTGGTCGTTTATGAAAATTGGTCATGAGTCCAATGTTTCATGTCACTTGGAATACTGCAGCTAAAAGGAAACGGAAACCACACTTATAGAAGCCGCTCAAGTCGTCATCCTAATTCAACAAGGTTTGTCTCAGCGTACTATCGCTCGACAGCTTCATCAGAGCCAGCCTTGTGTTTCGAAGGTGTACATGAGGTTTAAGGAGACTGGAAACTTAGTTCTGTGACCAGGATCTTCGGTGAGAGATGAGCAATTTATTGTCACGTCTTCTCTCCGAAATTGATTTCTGACGTGACGTGGAAATCCAGCAGCAGCTCAGAAAAGTTCGAGGGAGAGCTGTCAGCGAGTGAGACGAAGATTCGTTAGTTCATTGCATAGAAGTTGTAAAAAATAGTTTTGAGCAACGCGCGATGAAGTGATTCCAGTTTATTGCTCGCGAGTGTAGATAGTTTGTACGAAAAGTAATAAATAAGCTTAGAATTTTCACCGTCTGTTTCCACTTTATTAAAACATTACATTAACGTAAGTAGGTATAAGTTTACATTTCATTTCGTTAATACCTAGAACCGTCATATCACTGAAGATGTTAAGACAATGTTACTGAAGTTGAAGTTCTTAAAACTTGAAAGTCTAAGTCATTTCCTCCACTCGACATATCCAAATGACAGGTAAAGCTTGTTATTTATTGGCATTAATCAACGGTTTTTCCGCTGACTGAGTCATAGTAGCTTATAGTAAGTTTTCATCAAGACAAGGATTAAATATATACGGCTATAATGTGTATATCATCAAGAAAAGCCTTATAACTTTCCATTTATACTCCACGTAGGTGCCGTAAAGTTTGGCAGGCAATTTGTGTGTCAGTTAACAGCTACCTCGCATACTCGAGACACGGCCTACTTCCCCGCAGCTCAATGATACGGTGAGATTTATTGACGAATGAGATTGGAACAGTCGGAGTTAGAAGCGAACTTAAAAAAAAGAGTACTGAAAAGGAAAAGGTTTCAGTGCCAAACGAATGCAAGTAAGGAGTTTGAATTTACGATATGTATGTTTGATACTGAAATAATGGAAGAGAAAAGCTTTTATGATACGATAAGAAAATAAAAGACAGGCACATATTAAACTGTAATGCAGAATTCACTTCTTCAATCCGTAATCCCAAATTATGAAACGCTACAAGGAGATACTAATGCGATATGTCAATCAAGAACCTCATCTTCGTATTATACCAAATTCCCCACATACTTCTATAGATTCTTTATCCTCAAGGCATGAAAAATAACTTTACGGACGTACCAAATCTTAATACTAAAGATCTAACATTTAAAACTAGCTTTGAAATGGAAGACGGGTTGAATATAATGGTTGCATACATAATTTAAATTCTACTGAAGAAACAGGTCAGTTCTGAGATGTGATAGGCTGTCAACCTGTCTGACAAAATGCATTGTTGTGTCCATTCAGTTTTAGGACTGGTTTGAATATTCTAATTTGCTAGAAAGCTTCTAACCATACACTCTTAGCACAGACTACATGATAGAATGAAAATTTTGTAATCTAATGTTGTTTGCATTTTAAAGAACAATCCTTCAGGGTGATATCGAATTAAATAAAACGACATAAACGTAAATAATTTAAATGAACCTTACGATAATTGTCGGAAGAACAACATCCTAATAAAGTGTATATACGTTACACCACTTGCTAAGTAATTCAGTTTCAAAACACATAATGTTACACACGGGCAGAAACGGCTACACTGCTCAAACAGAGAGGAGACGTGTGGATTACCGTCGTATTCAGCATTTCATCAAGCCAACTCCTCAAGTATTCTCAAACAAATTTAACAAATGATATGCAGATGTAAATGAAAATATTTGCAAGCAAAATATATGGAACCGCACACATATGTAAGAATTTCCGCGATCGACCTAATTCAATCTCCTTTGGTATACTTTTGTATACAACAAACCTTATCCGACATTTAGCTTGAAAATAAAAAGCTGGAATATACGTCGGGACGGATTGCACATAACCCGACAGTCTTTTGGGATTTCCTTCTACTAGGTTTTAAGATGACTGCTAATTGTACCGTAGTGTAATACGGCATAAAACTGATATATTCCTGGCAGTTAAATTATATGTATCTAAACAGAAAGTAAAAACAAGATCTTCGCAACGAGATATCTACACTTCATCAGCAGTAAACGCAAAATTAACACCACATCTCTCTAAAATGCTAGATGCTAGGGACATCCTTCTAGCGTTTACTGCTGCACTTAAAGCTACATAAGCTCTCACTTGAGATGAAACACTAAAACTTTTAATACTACTTGAAGATGCACTCTCGTCATTTGATGAAACACATTTCAGAGATATCGATCGACATCTTACGTCAGTCTAATTACTATTAACACAAAAAAAAACTTTCAACGGAGAGTCAGAAGAAACTATCTAACCAACTTCAAACTGATCAGCGTGTCTCATAAAACTGATATTACACTTCGGTGTGAGAGTCTGCCTACGTTATTCGCATGTAAATGGAGGAGTCATATTGAAATTCTAAGGATTCCGAGGATGTAGGTACTTGCTTTTTGTAAGGCTTTTGCGGTCCCACTTGATCAAGACTGCTCTAGTAGATTTACTAATTTTGCGGCAAAGAAATATATGATAACATAAAATGAAATATGTTATCTGTTGTTTTAAAAGTTGGTTTGATTACAGAGCTGTCGTTACTTTCCTAGTTCCTAGTACTAGTCCACCACAGCCACCAGCGCCAGTCCACCTTTGATTTGTACTTTTTATTCTTCGAAGCTTCGTCCTATAATGTATTTCCAAGAAAGTGATATTCTTGTACTTTTGAGGACCCAGAGAGACCTTCTTTTGATGTTTTATTTAAAAAAAAAAATGGGCCCGAAAATCAACATAAACATTTCAATATTGTAACAATATTGCATACCTTTGTTCATTTGCTTCATTTGCACATTCTGTTTCCGTCAATATTTGAATAATGCTCAGAACGGGCCTTTTGCTTATACTTACTTATTTGAATAAGCAGTAAAATGCTTTTCATTAGCTTTTTAAAGGCAACGCCATTAAATATTCTGTGAATAAATTAAAATCTGACTGAAGTGCTGAAAATTGCTTCATTTTGTTTAAACTTCCTGAAAGAAAAGTCTGTTTATTACAAGTTATGTAGGTATTTATTTGTATATTCTAAAATGCGCTAAGCTCACATTTTTTAAACTCAAGAAACATTATCATGTGCTGTGAAGTTTGTAGTAAACAAGTATAAAAACCCAAAATTGTGGACAACCATGCCTCTACTAACACAAAGCGGTTAGCCACAACCACTATGGAAAATACTTTTCACTTTATTCCCCGAATCCAATCTCCTTGCCTCCAGCACTACCCGTGAGAAAATTGCAGACGGCTCTTACTTTTTTAAACATAATACGTTATTCTGTTTCGAAGCACTAACAGGTTTTGAAAAGTTCACCACTATAAAAGATGGAATAACATGTAAAATTCATGTTTCTAGTTAACGAAACAAGAACGATTCCTCTCCGTGGATGTTCGAAACTCTAAACTAAGAAACATTATTCAAACTTCCACCGAATTGTCTAGGGAATAGTCTGAAGACGAGTGTTTTTTTTGCTTTACTTGAAGAAACTTTGTGCAAATACTGTCGTACTATTTTTGTCGTGTATTGTGGTTAGGCTGCTACGTGATGAAAATAAAAAGATACATTTTTAAAGGTCGTCTCGGTAGATAACGAAAAACGTTAGTTTCGGAGTTGAGAAATTGAGAACTTACTTTCCACTGGTGATGATCAAGGTAAAATATTTATAAAAGTACCAAGTGATTAATCAGGGCATTATTTATAATGCCTGGGCATTATATATCTAGTCAAGTCAAATCGGGCAATGTAATGAATTCTGATTTAAACTTCTATATTTATCACATTGTCTGGTCATGATGAAAATAAACGTTAATAACGGTATAATAACGGTTGGGCAATTCGATAATTATGGTCGATAAATTAGTCCAAGAGCGAGCGAAGTGAACTCATTATGTAGGAGTATTTACCTATTCTAGATTAAAACCAATGTCAAAATTAAAATAATTAACAAAAAACATCTTTTATAACCCGGCCCAATAAGTGATGTGCATTATTCAGAAAGCCCGCCCAATTTAATTATTTCAACAGTTTTTATCATATTTCCTACTCATATTGGGCATTTTTCAAATTTCCTGGGCATTGTCAATAATGCCGCATGAATCACTCCAAATCAATAACATATAGACTGTACGTACGTAAAATAAGAAATGATCACATGAAAAGTCACGAATAAAGGCACCTATAGTCAAGAAACTCTATTGTTTTCAAGATTCGTGATGGTATTTCTTTTATTGTTTGTCTGGCAAGTCTGGAAATCCAGACAGCAATCCTCATTGTTTTCTATTATTGTATTATTACCAAGGAGACCCAATCAAAGGCTCAGGAGGAAGCAAGAAAAGTTAGGATTCCTCTTACTAACTGTACATTAAATTAAGCCGTTATGGATACGGCAGAGTTAGATTTACCCGTCGCTTAGTTAATATTTAAAACAAAATATAACACGATACAACTTACTCGACTGTGGAGGTCAGATACGTAGCCACTCAATGTAAAATAATGGTATTCAGCTGCATGCTGTTTAAATTAGAGCTGCCCCCAAAACAGTTGGGTAGGCAGTTTGATGTTTTAGATACTTACAAACTCGCGAGATCGTTAAAAATATTCAGTAGCGTTGTTCAAAAATAGCTGCTATTTTGAACAGCACATCAATTGGCGTTCAAATTACATGCGCTGAATTTTACTACGGCAATTCGGGGAATTTGATGCTACAAATCTGTTGACCCTAAATATGTGCCTATCATTTTGTACAGTTAATAATTTACCAATGTAAGGTATATTGTAAACACATGCAATTGGCTAGGTAAACATAGTATAGTAACTTTTTCGTTATTAAGATAGGCTATGTCCAGCAGTGGACTATGAAAAACGATTGTTAATCATCATTTTATGATAATAGTCTAGTAATTTTTATCAAAGTTGGGAAGTAGTCTGGTATAAAAAAACGTCTTTTAAAGTCTCTAGGTGTTATATTTATTAGCAAAATACAGATGCCTAAAATCCGACAAGAACGCCCTGTGGCATAATTTTCTTTCAAATACTGTAAAGTATTGCTAAAATTATAATAGATCTTCAAACCAAAACTTCGCTCGATTAGCATTGTGTTAAATTAAATTTTCCAGGAATTTGCCTTGCGAAGTTTACCAGCTATAGGCATTTGCGAATTTTCCAACTACTTTTGATTAGTTTCAAAGAAGCGGCTTGGTAACCGCTGAATGTTTCCAAATATTGATTTTGATTTTGTAACATGGTTAATAATGTTATCCATGTATTTATTATTTTACAAGTTAATATGAATACATGGGACATTTTTATCAAGAAATTAGAAAATCTTGAATGAGACTAGCATAAAAGCTTGGCAGTTTTTGTCACACAGAACAGGCCAGTGGTTAAAAACCACTTGTGGAGGACACCAGTGGTTGAAAACGGACCGCAGATGTGAGTAAATTCAAATCAGTGTCGAAAAAAAAACATTATTTAAAAATACTAGAAAGCTGCACAGCTTCGAAAAAGTTCTCTTTATACCACATTGTCTATTTCGTTTATCTGAATGGAGCTCCATTTATGTAGCACAAAACACAAGACCGAAATTAAACACCTAAATAAAGGGTGTAAGAATGTGTACAGCAATGAAGCCTGACAAAAATGTGCGTATCTCACATTATATAGGTACAGTCAGCATAATAAACTACATCCCTTTCGGATAACGAGTGAGAACTTAATAGAATTGCGGGTAGAATGCGTGAGTGCCTCGGAATGCCTATCGTAGACGGTGCCATAGAATGAAAAAGGGATAGAAGAGAAATTCCTGGTACAAACGCTTTACAGTTTGGTAAATGTTACTGGCCTGTCCTGTTTTCATCTCCTATTTCTTCAAACTAGATTCACCTAATGTTTAGTGTTAGTCCATTGCATAACAAATTACTGGGTATTAGGTCTGCCACATCGAACCATTGGCTTTTTGACCAGGTCGTGGCCTGTCTATGCTCTTATGCCCAGTTCTGAAGTTTATTTACAAGTTTTGAATTAGTAGATTTACTATTGTCTACGTAGGCTAACCTAACCCAATTATAGTGCTGTAATACTGCTGGACGTACTTCGCCGTTTTGAGAGCAGTGGTGAAGAAATAATTTACACAAAGTAAAGCGCCTGCCTGGGCTCGAACCCACGACCTACAACATGTAAGTTACGGTCGATACCACTGGGCCACCACTGCACCCAATCTGAATCAATCATCCAATGCTGAGTGTTTAATTTACTTTTTTACTATTATAAATAGACTCACGCTTGACCACTATCTCACCCGATGGTCGACGGTGAAGCACCCTTGCCTAGAACAAAGTATTCACTCTTGACGTAGCTATCGGGCAACACAGACTACAGCAGGGAATTTCACTCCTTAGCTTTACGCATAATTAAAGTATTTTCAAAGTGTTTAGTGCATATGGCGCGTAATGCAAGCGTATGTGTAAGTAGTTAAAGTAAGAATTCTTATTCTTGGAAACCATTTGACTTTAGCAACTCTTTTATTTCGTTAGTCCCAAATGTGTTTTTTCGTGGAATTGACTTGCTAGTGACGGTCCAAAGAAAAGTATATTAAAACATTGAATCGTTGTATGAGTTTCGCTTCTGTACTGATTTATAATTCTTTGCTAGTAGCGTCAGCCAAATAACTTGTTTAATAGAACTTGTTGTTAAGATATTTGTTGAGTCGATTTCATTTATTCGTGTTCTGAAAAGTTATGTGTACATACACGTTTTGTTACTTAGTTATGTTTTTGGGGAAACATTTGGACACACCGTTTAATTTAATTTTGTTAAATACTATGAATTAATACTTCGACCTCATGTAAACAAAGAACGGATGCCGATTGTTCAGAATATAGAAGTCAAAATTATTCTCATTACCTATACCAAACCGTACAAGTATATCCTAAACAAAATATTGAAGAAAGGAGTGCCTGGAAAATCTGTGGAGATGATCCTAGCAATGTACAGTCAATGGGCGCACGGTTGGCGCAGTGGTTGAGCGATTGACTGCTGCGCTGCGTGTCGCGGGTTCGATTCCCGCACGGAACAAATATTTGTGTGACCTACAGATAGTTGTTCCGGCTCTGGGTGTTGTGTATATGAGTTTATATGTTTGTAAACGCACCCACGATACAGGAATAAATTCCTAGTGTGGGGAAACGTTTAAAAATAAAATAAAATACAGTACCAAAGTCCGGTCTAAAGTGGGCAATACTAGCGGATTCAGTGCGGCAATCAGCTTGCACCATGGGCCGGCTCTCAGTCCATACCTCTGCCTGATGCTAATAGACGCTCTGACTTCGGACGTACAGACAGATGCACCATGCTAATTTATGTTTGCCGATAATATTGTGCGGGTTGCCAGGAGTGGCTTAGAGGTCCAGAAAAGATTGGATTGGGGATAGTGTGGTGGCACAAACTGGAGAGTGTTGGCATGAAATTGACCAGAACCAAAACTGAATACTTGTTCTGCGATTTTAGAATTCTCTCCAGTATTCTCTCTCTGCACATTGCACTCACTGGAGCACCTATACGGATCTGCTCTAACTGCCGGTACCTAGGGTCGCTTGTCCAAGGGGATGGTGAGGTAGACCGTGACGTATCCCGTAACGTACTGGATTAACTCAGGATGGATGAAATGGCGATAGGTCACTGAAGCAACTTGCGACCCACAGTTTAAAGGGGAAAATCTACAATGCCGTGATCAGAACTGTCATGTATGGATCAGAAAGTTTTTTTTTCAAACAGTTTTGGGGGCCGAGTCACCCACGTCCGTAGGAGTATACCCCTTTCTGATTCCCTACACGTGGTCCCCTGGTGGTGCAAATCAGGTGACATTAACTGGTGGTAGGCTTCGGCCGAAGGCTTGTGACCACCCACCGGGCAAAGACGTACCGCCAAGCGGCCTAGCCGTGTTCCGGTACGATGCTCGGTGTAGCCAACTAGAGGAGTTGGGTCGAGATAGTTGTTCCACTGCATGCTGACCAGCCTGGCGCGCGCTGTTAGGGATGTATCGGGAGACTAGTCGCGGAGGGTAGCGCAATCCGAGGCACGGTGCGGCGCTGGCCGACCGCAGGTAGTTGGGGGCCCAAGTAGTGTGCCAGCCACACTCGAAATGCTGACCCGCCAACTGTCGAAAAATCCCGGAATGCACCATCGTGCTGGTTGGCGACCAGAAGGGAAGGCCCGATGGACATACCGGGGGGCTCGAGCATCCCCGCAGTCCAGACTAGTGCCCCAATGATGGCGTCCTTTCAGTGCGTGTCTGTAAGTTAGCAGCGTGGAACCTCGCCTCACTTCCTTTTCCTCTATTCCATTCACTCTTTTATTTTAAAAAATGCATAGGAAAAAGAATACTGGAGTTAAACAGCGGCTGTACCCCCTCCCCCACAAAGTGCACCTCACCAATATAAGAGGTCTGCACTCAAATATCACTGCAGTCCACTATCACCTAGAGGCTGAGAAACCAGCGCTTTTTTTCCTTACGGAGACGCAGATAGAGAATCCGACAGATGTGTCGTACCTGTCTTACCCAGGGTTCATCCTGGAGCACAATTTTAGACCACGGGCGGGCGTAGGTATATACGCCCGTGATGACATTTGCTATCGGCGTCTCCGTAATCTTTAGGACTCCCGATTCACAACGCTCTGGGCTCGGGTGGACACAGGTCTTGATAAAATTATCTACGCCTGTGTCTACCGTTCGCACAGCGAAGATCAGGAGACAACCAGGCTCACAGAGTACATCAATGAGGCGGCTGATGCGGCTCAGCAGCTTTACCCTTCAGCTCAATTAGTGTTAATAGGGGAATTTAATGCCATCCACCAGGAGTGGCTCTTCCCATACCAGTGCACTGATCATGCTGGACGGGAGATGCGTATCCTTTCGCTAGCGCTAAACCTCACCCAGCTGGTCCAGGGGGCAACGAGGGTACCGGAAGTTGATTCGCACACAGCAAATTGTTTGGACCTTCTGCTGACAACAGATCTAGACAGATACTCTGTGTCAATAGCTTCACGTTTAGGTAGTTCCGACCACTGTCTGGTGAAGTCTGTGTCCGTCTATTCCCCGCCGGATCCCAGACCAAGAGGCACCCGGCGGGTTTGGCGGTACAAGTCAGCAGATTGGGATGGTATGCGATCTTTCTTTGCATGCTATCCTTGGCAGCCTACTTGCTTTTCTTCGACTGATCCATCAACGTGCGCGGATGCCCTGACGGATGTGTTGCGTCAGGGAATGGAGTACTACATTCCGTTCTCTGACGTATCAATGTCTAGCTAAGACCGGCCATGGTTTGGTGCCGAATGTAAGCGCGCCGACGCGCTTAAACATGGGGCATACCTGGCTTGGGTCGGGGAAAGGGAGTGACGTGGGTCAGAAGAAGAAAGCCTTCAACAGGGCTGCCAAGTCCTGCCGAAGGGTCCGACCGAGCCCGTCGCAACACCATCTTGGTGTTGCGACGGGCTCGGTTCGACCACATCTGCCGAATAGGGACCAAACTTGCTTCTTACCCAGCAGGTAGTAAAGCGTTTTGGTCCCTGGCTAAATCGGTCGAGTCGAGCTTCTGCGGGCCCTCACTACCACCACTGCTGAAACCCGACGGGTCGCTGGCCCACTCCGCTGAGGAGAAGGAAAATTTATTTGCCTCTCTTTTTGCGGAATCTTCACGTCTGAATCCTGGTGACGCGCGGCCCCCTCCTTCTCCTGATGGATGCGAGACGAGTATGTTGGACATTCGTATCCATCAAAAGGACGTCCGTAGGGTGCTGCGCAACCTCGACGTGAACAAGGCTAGCGGTCCTGACGGAATACCAGCAATTGTTCTTAGAACCTGTGCGCCTGAACTGTCTTCAATCTTGACACGCCTATTCCGCCTTTCGTATGAGGCTGGAAAAGTGCCGAATGCTTGGACGCAAGCTAACGTACAGCCCGTGCCCAAGACGGGCAGTCGAGCTGACCCGGCCAACTATAGACCCATATCTGTAACCTCCCATATCTGGAACGTGTACTCAATATTAAGCTCCTAGCATACCTAGAAGCAAACGATATCCTTAGTGACCGCCAATATGGCTTCCGCCGAAATCGGTCTACTGGGGATCTTCTAGCGTATGCCATTCTCATCTGGAGTGAGGCCATCGAGAGGCACGGGGAAGCGCTTGCCGTCGCCCTCGACATCTCGAAGGCTTTTGATAGAGTCTGGCACGAAAGCCTTATTGGTAAGCTTCCTTCATTTGATTTGCCCGGTGGTCTGTGTGATTGGATTGCAGACTTCCTGAGAGATCGGTCAATTCGAGTGGTTATCGATGGCTGCTCGTCAGACCAATTGGATATCAATGCCGGGGTCCCTCAGGGGTCGGTACTCTCAACAACTTTATTCTTGCTGCACATTAACAATCTGCTTAAACCCGGCCCTGCCTTTTGGGTATGCACGACAGCACTGTTGCTGAGAGATACTTGTCCAACGCTCGTACTACCGGGCCTCAGATCCAGTCTCTCCGGGAGGCCATTGTGGAGCGCTTGAACCTTTCCTTGCAGGCAGTCTCCGAATGGGGAGATGCCAATCTGGTCAGGTTCAATGCTGCTAAAACCCGGGCGTGTCTTTTTTCCGCTAAAAAGAGCCAATTTTACCCGGCTCCAACTTTCCGAGATGCGACCGTGGCAATAACTGACCATCTTGAGCTTCTTGGTGTGATATCGACTCTCAATTTTGGCCCATACATTGAGGCAAAGGCTCAGCTGGCTGCCAAAAAGCTGGGAATCCTTGCGAAGGTGAGGAGGTACTTCACGCCAGAACAGCTGCTCAGCTTGTACCAAGCGCAAGTTCGATCATGCATGAAGTACTGTTCTCATCTCTGGGACGGATCTGCCAAATACCAGCTTGATGCACTGGAGTCGATCGAAAAGCGGGCCAAGAGGCTCATCGGTGATGAAGCACTGGTTAAGACAAAGCTCCAGAGCCTTGAACACCGTCGCCGAGATGCCAGCTTGTCGGTTTTTTAACGGTTACATTTCGGGGAGTGTGCGATGGAATTGCATGATCTAATTCCGCCCAGCCCGTTTCATCATCGGACTACCAGACGTACGGCGAAGCGCCATCGGTATATGGTAGACATTCCACCCATACGCACTAAACGTTTTGTGAATACTTTTATTATGCGTACAGCTAAAAAGTTGAATTCCCTGCCGGAGTCTGTGTTTCCCGATAGCTACAATCTAGGGGTCTTTAAGTCAAGACTGAATAGGTTACTTCTAGGCAAGCGTGCTCCACCGTCGACCACATCATCGCTTACCATCAGGTGAGATAGTGGTCAAACGCGAGCCTATAACGAATAAAAAAAAAAGAAAAAAAAAAGAAAGTTGTGCTGTGAAAAAGATGGATGAAAAGAGATTGCATGTAACAGAGATGAGAATGTTGAGATGGATGTGAGGAGTGACGACAGTGAATAAAGTGAGAAATGAGTAGGTATATAGCGGCAGTTTGAAAGTGGCGCAATTGGCAGAAAAGTTGAAAGGAAACCGTTTGTCCTGGTATGGTCATGTGATGAGGAGAGATGAAACGCATGTTATTAACAGAGTTATGAATATAAATTTGCATGGATTGACAGGGAGAGGAAGGCCAAGGAAAAGATGGATGGACTGTGTGAGGAGTGATAAGAAAGAAAAGGTAGTCAGTGATAGTGTGACGGGGGACAGGACGGTATGGAAGAAGAAAATGTGTTGCGCCGACCCCAAGTAACATGCGATAAGGGCAAGAAGATGATGATGATCTAATGTTGAAAAATTTTAGACTGCGTATGTCGCCAAAAAATCTATAGAAAAACTTTCGCTCAGGTAAACCTATAAAAAAATGATACTCACCTACGTATAACGTTTTTTGCAGTGTTCAAAAATTTGTAGGTACTACATAAAACAATTCAGCAAAGATTAAGTACAATAAGACCTATAAAATATTATTATAAGCATATGTGAGTGTAGCTAATTAATTATAATTAGTGTCTATTGTTTGTAACAGCCGCGTTTTGGCTCTATGCCCAAACTTTAACTAGTAACAGTCCTGATGTTACCATTCAAACTCATAAATAAACGCCATTAAAATCTACCATAAAGACTTATTTGTAGGTGCTCTTAGTAACTTCCGTTCGTGTGTATTTTTTCTAAATAACATTGTTTAGCCGAAGATGGTGAGACGAACTAGAGTCATTATGATGGATAAGTCCACAACAGCAAACTGCCGTGAGAAGTAGCAGGTGTGGGGAGGCCTGTGCCCAATTGTGGGACAGTATAAGATGACATAATGATATTTTTTTATTACAAAGTTAAAACCCTGCAAAAACAGTTTTTATAGCAGGTACGCAAACACAATAGCCGAAAAGCTTGAAAGAATCTAGCTCTGATATTTTTAAACTGACTAGTGTTTTCAAAAATTATAGTGACCAGCTGCTAACCCTGCCGCTGCCTATGATTTGCTAACCCGACAGACTAAATAGTTAACACAAAAATCACATATAAAAACAAGAGTAAATAGATAAGCGTGCTTCATCGTCGTCACATTATCGCTTACCATTAGGTAATATAGTGGTCAAAAGCGAGCCTATAACAATAAAAAGAAATCTTCCAATTTTTTCCACGCGATTTGCACGCAATATTTTCTAGTTTTTAACCGACTTACCAAAAAGGTGGTTCTATGTTCGACATTATGATTGTATTTTTTTAAGTATGTTCACCGATATCTCCGCCAATTATGGACCGATTTTGAAAATTCTTTATTTGTTTAAAAGAGTATGTTCCGAAATTGGTCCCATTTTAATTTGGTGAAGATCTGATAAAGAACTTCGGACATATACATTAATAATAATAAATAATAAATCTTTATTTCATTCCTTGCATGGTACATAATAAACGATAACAACTGGTAACTTATTAACTGGTAAATATTTAATTACATTTGTTACACTAAATGAATTTGATTTCTAATTATAAATTGTATTTTGTAATTACTTAAATTATTATTTGCTCCAATTATCAACAACCTAATTATTTAATGCATGGACCCCGTTCGGGTAAAAGCCTTCCCGAAGGAATGCCATCTTTTTCTGTCATTAGCTCTCTCCAGCCAACTTCCACCCGCGGACTCTACAATTTCGTCGGACATATGCAACAGAACTTATGTCAATTCTCTTGGGATTGCTGCAATCGCATGTCAGTTTTTTGTTTATACCATTTCATAACATAACATCACGCCAGAACGCTCTAAAGGGGTACGCAGATATGTACAGTTTTTTTTACAGTTCACCTTGCTACACTCTCATCACTGTCATTTCACCGTTATATGTTCAGTTTCGTGATATTCGGGTAATCTTTTCTGACATTATAGGTACCTTACTAAACTACTTGCCTATTAGGAAGGTACAACCAAAAAGTTAAAAATAAAAAGACTTTTTTACAAAGAAATTCTACCGACTTCCAAATAAGAAAACTACAAAACGAAAAAATTATTTTTACCCGACTGCCGATCGAGGATAATGTGTTTATCAGTCTATGTATGTATGTATGAATGTATGTATGTATGTTTGTTCCTATATGGCGTTCCAGAGACCAAACGCGTTGGCCGATTTTGATGATTCATACGTCAATCGATTCGTCTTAACCCTGCGAGTGTCATAGGCTACATTAAAATTAGACAATAGAAAAATGGCGGATTTTGAGCGCCATATTGTGGGGGCCCAATTTTTTTTTTATTCCATACCCATCATGTGGGGTATCAAAATAAAGGGTTTTAAGAGGCAATTTCAAATATATATCATTTATTTGTTAAAATGTATCTAATTCGAAAAAAACTTAACTAAAAAGTTATAAATCAAAAAACCCGACTGCTTTGAAGCATTAGCGAACCAAAAAGTCGTAAACAAGGAAAAAATGATGCTGTGCAGGAGGATACATCTGGTTTTGGTCAGCCAGCTCGCGCGTATGTATCCTTCGACTGCACAGCATGATTTTTTCCTTGTTTACGACTTTATAGTTCGCTTTTGAAGCAGTCGGGTTTTTTGATTTAACTTTTTTTTGGAAGTCGGTGTCCATAACGCAAAAAATTGGTACCTACCAAAGACACCGACTTCCAAAATTAAAGTTACTTTTCACTTTGTAGTTTTCTTATTTGGTGACTTCCAAATAAGTAGAATTTTTAAGTAAAAAAATTTTTTTATTCCTGAAATCTGATTCAGTTCTAACTCTGATGAATCTGAAATTTCATTCATGAATATTTTAAACAAAAAATTAGCCATATCTGTCTAGTCGTTCATCAAGTCATCCTTCCTAATGTATTGCATTTTTTTCATGCATATAGAATATATAGAAAAAAAATAAACAGAACATAATGAAAATAATACCAAAAAAAATGCAATACATTAGGAACCGAATTTTAACCATTTTAACCATTAGAAAATGGGTAAAATGGGAACAATAAGGGCCTTATTGTTCCCATTTTACCCATTTTAAGTTCAAAAAGTTTTAACAATGCCTAGAGTCGCTCACAAACTAACATACGATTGAAGTTATACAATTTACCCAAATTATGGCCCAGGTACACATAATATATATCGGTGTAAAGATGTTCTCAGCTAGTCTACATTTTAAAGTAACATGGTGGTGTCCATAGTTTTAGAATTTTGTTTTATTTGCGAATTCAATAGGGTTACTTATAACAAAAACGAATGCAAGATGGATGGATTGTGTAAATAATTATATAGATAGAAAGAAGGTGGCTAACGAGCTGACGGCAAGTGTAGATATCAGGCGTGATGCCTGACATCATCATCACATCATCAGCCTATTAATGTCCCAACTGCTGGGAGAGCCTTACACGTAAACATCCAGGTTTGGACAACATTACTCGCGTTGTAACCATACGGTGTAAAAATAATGAAATTAAAAGACCTGTATCTAAACTAATTATTTTACCGGTGAACATTTAGTTATTTACCATCTTATTGATTAAATTTATATACTGTTTTATTTACACCATTTACACTGTTTTTTTGAAGTTACTTGAATGAACTTGTATTTCTTACTTGTTTTACCATTGTTTAGTTTTTATTTACATAAGGCATGAACTTGTATCGTAGAGATAAGGCTCTAGGTTTCTCATAATTACAGTGGATTGTTAAACAATCATTAAGTTTATATTGTCATGTTAAGGTTGATGGACAGAGCCGTCCATGGTGGGCGGAATGTCTAATCTGTTTAAACCATCATTATTTACAAATCATAAACAAAGGTCAACATTTGTAGTACCGCTATTGAATAACAGATGGCGTTGTTCCGTGACGACCCCTTTGTAGATCGCGGTGTTAAGATTTTCCGGTATTGCATTACCTCCGCTATACTTTATGTAATAAATTGTCTTACTCTGGACACCCTGGTTTTATTTTGTATGCGAGATATTTTTGGGACGTTGTACAAATTGGCCTCCTCTTTGTACAAAGCCTCCTCTTTGTGAGAGGGAGTCAGGCATCCAAAAATACAATTTTAAAGTTGTTAAAGTACCAAGAAAAACATAAATAAAAAAACCGGTCAGGTGCGAGTTGGACCGAGCATTGAGGGTTCCGTATAAAAACCTAAATTCACCAAAATACTACAAACACAAAAAAAAAACAGACAGCTACATTACTGACGTTCATAAAGAACCGAAAATTGCTCTAACGAAGGGACAACATTAACTTTTCCGTTCGGAAAACTGTTGTCCCCATACATCAATACAGGTCGCGGTCAGTTTACCAACTGCAAATAAGTTAATAGTGTTTTTATTTTTGATGGTGTCACAAATTTACAGTTTTTAGATATTTTCCTTTACTTTTACTGTAAGACATTGCTTCTTGCCAAATTTAATGATTCTAGGTCAACGGAAAAAGTACCTTTTAGGTTTTGATTCCCTTACGATTCCACAAATATGCGATATATACTACTATATCTTTTGATCGCGTTGAATTATAAGTTTGTTTTTTCAGCACTAGAAGGGATTGCAGACCTGAGTATATCATAATCATTTCAATTTGATACCTCCGGGCGTTCCAGAGAAAAAGGTCTTATCACACGGACAGCTAGACCAGCAAAACAACGAAGTGATCCTATAAGGATACCTTTTTTTTCTTTTGAAGAACGGAACCCTAAAAATGAATACTTATATGATGGTCAAGATACATAGTGTTATGTAATAATTTTTAGCCTACTTCTATCGTAATATTGTGTTCACTAACTCGTGACAAAGTTTAAACAATCAATTTTCCATGGTTGCCACGTGCCCGTTTTATGTGCCCGGTTGAGCGATTGACTGCTGTGCTGCGTGTCGCGGGTTCGATTCCCGCACGGAATAAATATTTGTATAACCTACAGATAGTTGTTCCGGCCCTGGGTTTTGTGTATGTGAGTTTATATGTTTGTAAACGCACCCACGATACAGGAAGAAATTCCTAGTGCGCGGCAACGTTTTAAAAAAAAAATATATAATGCCTGCCAGTATAAGTTTTAGATTTATTTTGTAGACTGAAATTCACAAACTCATAACATCGGACATAGAATTTTGCTTTTTAGTTTACCTAAACGATAACAAATTGCTACATGGTTTTGTAAGACGAGACAACTATAGAAAACAAAATAATGAAGCGTGATTAGTACCCAAGTATCAATTTTCACTTCGAAAGATCGACACAAATTGATAAAAACCTACGGGTTTCAGGAAGTGTATGTCTTTTTCAGTGTCCATTCCCGGACTTCCACTCAAATTCACAACATAAATCCTTTTTGCTAATCGTCTTTCACTCATCCCTTCACTTGACAGGACTGCGGAAGTATACCTTTATCAACCCTTGTCAGCGAATCTTCTTAACCAGAATGTTGAAAAATTCTTTCCAATATATTTTCTTACGTTCATGTTTTTGTAGCTTGTAGAAATATTGTCAACCATGAAAAATTAAATGTGATAAAATACTTTTTTGCAAAAAAATACTACCGACTTCCAAATGAAAAACTACAAAGTGAAAAATAACTTAACTCTTGGAAGTCGGTGTCTTACGTAGGTACCATTTTTTTTTATATGGACACCGACTTCCAAGAGTTAAGTTATTTTTCAATTTGTAGTTTTTCATTTGGAAGTCGGTAGTATTTTTTTGCATAAAAGTTTTTTATTTTTCCCTTTTTAGTTTTGCCTACCTAATAGATACGCAAGTTGTTTCATAAGGTCCCTATAACGCCGAATAGATTACCCGAATACCGAAACTTGAAAATAACCGGTGAAATGAGAGATCTGCGTACCCCTTTAGAGCGTACTGGCGTGATGTTATGTTATGAAATGGTATAAACAATAAACAGACATGCGATTGCAGCAATCCCGAGAGTGTTGCCGTTATTTATTGAAGAGTTCTGTTGTATATCTCCGAAGTTCTGGATCAGACCTTCACCAAATTAAAATGGGACCAATTTCAAAACATATTCTTCCAAACAAAAAAAGAATTTTCAAAATCGGTCCACAATTGACGGAGATATCGGTGAACATACACAAAAAAAAAAAAAAAAAACAAACATAAAGTCGAACATAGAACCTCCTCCTTTTTGGAAAGTCGGTTAAAAATGGGAACCATAATAAAGAATATGCGTGGTTGTTAACTTTGCCGACAAAAGAATTGAGTTTGTTTGATAGATGCCAAGTTCTGTAGATAATCCTGAAATTTATTTATAAGAACATACAACATTCTATAATAAAGAAAAACACAATTTCTTGCTTTTTCTGCTGTAACAATGTTTGCTATTTAAAAATATAACTACTTGAATTTGAACATATGAACTATTTACACAAAGCAGATAACTTAGGATAAATTAAAGCTCAATATTTGACTTGACTAAATTCAAAAAAAAAACGCAATAATGCAAACAAAGCAGCGAGCAAAACCTAGTCATACTAAAATAATAATGTTTTTGTGTTCATAAGCTGTTTCAGAGCCATCCTAATCTCGTACATACTGACGTCCGGAATGTCTACGGTAAAGTGTAGGGTCAATCAAGCTCTTGGGTCGTTTGCTAGATTTGCAACGAGTTTGTTGATTGACGTGTATTACTGCCCATAATTATAATCTCTCGATATCCCTTAGAAGCTACGGTTTGGCGGATACGATCCTGCCATCGTCGAGCTGGCTCTGCCCAATAGTCAGATCTCTTGAAAATACCTTGGAGTCTTTATATCCTTCAATCGCGTATTTATACGCTCGGTATTAAAGCGGTGGCGATCTCTTTTCAAGGACTTAGATATCCATCTATTGAACTGCCGGTATTTGCACGGCTCATCTGAAGACTGCAGAATCATCTCACGCCTCTTCTTCATAAGCTTGAGATAATTATCAGAGATCTTTTTGTTTCTATCTGTACGACGGGTCTTGAAGAACTTTGATCCAACCGTATGGACAATTTCCTCGAACTTATAGTAATCTATACTATATAATAATATTATAAAGCTGAAGAGTTTGTTTGTTTCTTTGTTTGTTTGAACGCGCTAATCTCAGAAACTACTGGTTGGAATTAAAAAATGACCTCCGTGTTGGATAGCCCATTTATTGTGGAAGCACATAACATTACGCTACAACCAACAATAGGAGCGGACCATAAATGAAAAATGTAGCAAAAACGGGCAAAATTATTCCTTTTTGAGAGCTTCCGTTGCGTGTGCTGCTACAATCATGTATGTAGGGTAGGTAGGGTGGGGAAGGTAGGTAGCCAGTTGACGAGAGTGAAGCCGCGTGGGACAGCGAGTTACAAATAATTGTATTCGTCCACGAAACTCTCTAGGCACTCGAAACTGTTCTGGAGTCCGAGTTGAAAGCTTTTGGGGTTTTTAATTTGGATCTGTGCTGGACGGAGTGTGGCTTTCATCAGTCAAGATCTTTCAAGTTTGATATTAATGTTCAATGTGCCTTTTACAATGCAGTGGTCTCTTCCGGTTTTCAACGAATTGATCACAGAGGCATCGTTGAACATTTACTTCTTCGTTGACATGATGAAGTCGATCTAAATTTTATTTGCATCATCAGGGTTCTGCCAGGTTCACTTCCTGTGCTCACGCTATCTGAAGAACGAGTTCATAATATTATAAACCTTATCCATAAAAAAGACCAGTAGTTGAGCCCGGTGGTTCCGACGTATACCTCCAAATTGCCCCACTTGCAGCTCATCATCTTCTCGTTTCCCCAGTTTCGTGTTGAAGTCCCCCGTGAGAAGTGGAGTGAAGAAATGTAATTTGGAACCATGCATGGCTCTAAAGATATCCTCGTCGTCGTAATCTCGTTGTCCGGTTGTGCCGAGGTCGGAACGTAAACCTGCACGACCTTCAGTGAATATCTTGAGGATATTCTGAGCATAAGGTTCACTACCCTGGTCGACACAGTATCGATCTTCACCACGTTATTCACAAGGGACTGTGGACAATAAACCCGACGTACCACCACCCTGGGTGGGACTGCCGGTCACCTTCGAAATAGAGCAAGTTACCAAATTTGAGGATTATCGAGTCCTCTCCCTCTCTTCGGACTTCACATAAACCTATAATATTCTATCGTAACCTGCTTAATTCCTCTTCGAGTTCGGTGATTTTCTCTTCAGTCCAGAGTGTATGTCGCCAGTCCCAGTCGTCGGTGTTTGCTGGGGTAATCGGCTCTACTTTGGGGATTCTTAGCACCCCCTGCTATGCCGTAACCTCGACGACGTCGACTGTAGACAGGCTGTACACTTGGGGCCATTTTTTATTTGTGCTATTCATGAAAGGTTTTGCCATAATCGCCACGCTCAGCAGGTGGATTTGCGATCGCAGTATGGTTGTTACAAGTGCACAGAGAATGATGCTGTTCAATTTCTGGTAAGTCCCTTAGTCGCTTCTTACGAAACCCACAAGAAGATATGGGAATGTGCTATTCTTTACGTCCGACACCATATTGTACGATACACACATACAAATCGGTTAAAATGATAATACTTCCTTTTTCTTCGTTGCAGTCGGGTAAGAATCATAATTGTCTTTTTGTCTTCGCAGTTGGGTATGAATTATACCTTCCTTTTGGCATCGCCGTCATCGGGTAAAAGATGAACTTTAATGATGAAATATATTTTCCTGCAAAGTTTATTATATGTATTATAATTTCGAAAGATAAACGCTAGGTGTTAACAAAAATCGATTGCTTGGAAAACATAAAATAAAAAATATCACCTGTATTGCTTTTCATAAATATTTACAATGTTTGTTGCATGCCTTAAAACTAAATAACTTTAAAAAACAATTTAACTTTATCTTAAATTAATCGGCAACCGGTTTAGCTTGGCTTTCGACAAAGGCCTTCTCTAAAGCTTTCCTTTCAACTCTATCTTTTGCTATTCTTGTCCATTCTGGACCAGCTACTCTTTTTATTTCGTCTTCCCATTGTGTGGTCTGACGTCCTTTATTTCTTTTTCCATCTCTTGGATACCATTCGGTTATTAATCTCGTCCATGTGTAATTTTTCTCTCGTAGCATATGACCTGTCCATTTCCATTTCAGAGATTTATACACTTTTTCTACATTTTTAAATTTTGTTCTAGTTTTGATTTCATCCAGTCTTACTCTGTCTCTTCTCTTAATCCCAATTCCGCTTCTTTCGATACTATTCTGACAAACATTATCTTGTTTAAAAGTTGTTTTGATAGAACCCCTGTTTGACAGCCATATGTTAAGCAAGGTAAACAAACAAACAAACATCATATACTTTCTTTTTACTTTCGTTGATATGTATGTCCTTATTTTACATGATTTCGCGAAGTGACCAAAACCTTTTCCACGTGTTAGTATCTCTTCTATTTATTTCCCTATTCGTTATGTCCGCTGGGTATATTAGTTGTCCTAGATAGATGTATTCATCTACGTATTCTATTTCATCACCTTTCACTATGATGGGCACTTGTTGATTGGAATTGGTTATGATTTTGGTATTCGTTGTGTTCATGGACAGCCCTGCAATGGCACTTTCATCTGATAGTTGTTGTATCATTATTTCTAGATTGTCTGGGCATTCTTAAAACAAGATAATGTCGCCAGCGAATCTTAAATGGTTCAAATTTTCGCCATTTACGTTAAGCCCGTACTTATTCCAATCCATATTCTTAAATATTGCTTCTAGAACTGCAGAGAACAACTTAGGTGAGATAGGATCCCCTTGACGAACTCCTCTGCTGATTTTAAATTCCTTCCCTTTTCTGTGTAGCTTTACCTGTGCAGTGCTTCTTGAGTATATATGTTTTAGTAATCTTATATACTTTCCTTGTACTCCCTGTGTCCGCAGTGCGTCCCAGATGTAATCATGTTCAAGAGAATCGAATGCCTTGTTAAAATCTATTAACGCCAAGTAATATTTTTTTATGAGCTTTATTATTTTTATTAGCCACCAAGAATTATAATCCTATTTTTAACAGAGAAGTAATGATAATATAGTGTGAAGTAAATTTAGTGTACATAGTACATAATTTCCCTGTAAAATAGTATAAGTAAAGAAATATTTTGTAATTGTAAGGGACTTAATAAAGCAGACGAAAACACAAGTGACAAAAATATTATCCTTTAAACTCTATTCAAATACCAGCTGACCTGACAAACGTTGCATGTTGTCTGAACTGAATGTATGCCTTCATCCCACAGAAATAAAAACACTTCCAGTTGTTACCGAATGTTCAGGACAATCATTTGTATGTTTTTCCCGAAAACCTCATTCTAATAATTATGGAAGTTTATAAAAAAAATTGCCACATTGGTCAAGCCATTATCAAGTTATGTGCTCATCAACGAACAGAATTTAATTTCTATTTATAAAGAAGATAATTAACAAAGCCATGTAAATAGCACGAGTAATAAAAATAGATCTCATTTTACAAAAAAAAACCTAAATGCATCCACCTAAACATCATAGAAGTATGGAAGCCCTACCTCGAACAAGCGGAGGGTAGTCGAAACAAGTGGTGTGGTACATTCATTACACCCGGCAAACAAAGTTCGTACCGCGAGTGGGAAACTTACACGGCTGTTCTCAGCGCTTTAATTAATTGGCAGAAGTTTATTTTTGTATGTAAATTATGTATAAGTAGGAAATTACATTATTTTTGTACTGAGGTTGGGAGGAGCGTGATATTATTCAACCGCGGCGAAGCTCGAAAGAAGAGGTTTTTTTTATAGTGGAGTTCTAACAAGGAAGTTTGGAATAGAGTCGGTGCAAAGGTCAAGATAATTGGTTAGGAATTAGGTAAGGATGTAGCAGGTGGTGTAGCAGGTGGCAAAGCAGGTGGCGTAGCAGGTAGCGCTCTGTATTTACCTACGATCATAGGCAAAAGGCGTATCAAATATATATATGTATCTTGATTGGTTAGAAGTTTAGTTTATTTTTTGTCTATAGGCAAGCGCTTGACCAATATCTCAACTGTTGGTAAGCGATGATGTGGTCGATGGTGTAGCACGCTTGCCTAGAAGTAACCTATTCGCTCTTGATTTAAACACCCCTAGATTGTGAATTTCGGGCAACACAGACTCCTGCAGACTCGGGCATTCTACTCCTTAGCTGTGCGCATCATAAAAGTATTCCCAAAAAGTTTAGTGTTTTAGTTAACAATATGTATGATACTTGAATCTAGGTTCGTAGAAATGACATTTAATTTCACTAAAAATACCTTATTTATATACCCTTAAAACAATTCCAAAATATACAACAATCATCATTTACTTTCTTTTGAACTATAGTATAATTATTTCATGAGTTTCACCAGTAACTTTATACTGGTGAAACATTTTAGTCACCTTATAACTTCTCTAGATACTTTCAGTAATGATTTAGCGTGGGCTTGATATAACAACTATTCCCCCAACAATAATAATCTTAACGTACTAAAGTTTCTTTGTGTAACGAGCTTGTTCTTTGATGAAATTACCAAAAATCTCGCTTGGTTAAAATTATTATAGAACCTGTCATCCTGTGTGAGCGAGGATCTACTATTTTTGTGTGCTGTTATATAAAATGGTCTCATAAAGTCTAGAAATAAAAATTTGATCTCGAGACATTTCGCAACCGTGTACAGTACAGTCGATTTTTTTCAACTTCTCAGAAAGTTGTAATGTAACAGTGCTGCAAAGCCGATTTCGTAATCTTTTTTGAGGCATGGCTGGTAGAATACAACAGTCCATAACCACTGGCACGTCTGCATTCGCAAGCTGTCATGTGGAGCTAACATCGCAGCGCAAATCGATTAAAAACATCATGATAGAAGTTGCGATACCCATGAAAATGTCTATGCAAACAATCTCTCCTGGTGCGTGTGCGTACTACTACTCTTACCCGAGCAATGCGAAAACTTTGTTTCAAGATGTTGTAATAGTGTTTTAGGGGACATAAAGCAGATAAAAATTGAAGCCCCTTGACTTTTGATTTTGTCATTTCGCGTTTTATAGCATCTGCCTCTCACGTAGGACAGAGGGGAATTCAGAAGCGCCTTATGACTTTATTACCTTTTCGCTAATTTTCGCCGAACTTCGCGTACGTGAGCAGTTTGCAAACCATCCAAAGTAAATGCCATGCATTAAGTAGCATAAGCATCTTTTTGAAAGACTAAACGCGTTTGCTGGGTCGTAACGAGGGGAATAAACTTCGTTCGCTTCTAAAAATTTGCTGCAATATGCACGTTTAGGAATTTTTATTAAGAAATTCTAGACATTATTACTAATGGCTAAGGAGCGATTCAGAATAATATAATTTATTGTACAAGAGTACAATAGCGGGACTAATGCGTTAGGGAGGGAATCTTCTACAGGCTCACTCAGGTACTGACCGGGCACGGTTGCTTCGGTGAGTACCTGAATAGGATTGGGCGAGAGACCACGGCCAATTGCGACCACTGCGGAGGCTACCTTGACTCTGCACAACACACGCTCGAAGAGTGCTCTGCGTGAGCCTCTGAGCGGCAGGTCTTGGTCGCCAGGATTGGTTGAGACCTTTTTTTGCCAGCAGTTGTGAGGGCCATGCTGGCAGAGACAGCAAACAGTAGGGAAATGCCTTCTGTGAAACCGTGATGGTCCAGCAAGAGGCCGTTGAACGGGCACGCAAAAGTCTCTCTCTCGAAGAAGAAGAAGGCGTCGAAGAGGCAACCACCCCGATGCCTAAAGCGCCGAAATGCTTGTGATGAAGGCGGGACGCCGCGGCCGCTCAGATTAGAGACTCTGTCCATTTACCAAGTGACTCCAGGGAAAGATGGTGGCATAGTTATCACATGCTGCCATGCACAGCGAGGCTCAGTGGAGTTGCTCTAGTCTCCCCAGGGATGTGCCCAAACAGGGGTTGCACAGAGGGGGTGATCAATTCAGAGGGCACGGCTTCTATGTGATCACCGAGGTGGTTTTAGTGAGGTAAAATCCCACACTCCCTGGTCTTTACACCAAAGTCCATGCGCCTTTTGAAGGATTCCCACCGCTTAAAAAGGGAATCTTTACCATTCAACCAAGGGTGTTGAATAGATAACATGTCAAGAACATATTTTCTATCTTTAAACTTACTTTTTATTGTTGGACTGTTTTCCAACATATCTTATAACCCATTAATGCAGCAGGCTGTAGGTACATAGGGAATCTGAAAAAAAACCGGATTAGTAACTTATAGTGCATTAAAAACAGTGTTCAGTACAATCACAGCTTGTCTCGGGACGTCAATATAGTCTTACATTTGAACTATTAGAGCTACTCACAGCTCACAGGCAACATCACTTATCTTATTGTAGCCCAAAAATTACGGATATTTTCTGCACTACGAACTACATTCTGACACGGTTTATGTAGAAAAACAATAGGAGTCGAACATTTATTTTTATCAGGGCAGGCAGCCAGCGCAAAATGTTGCCAGTTCGCTGTGGAACTCGAACGTGAGTTTATGGCGAATATATTTACGGAAAACTGCTTTTATATTGGATCCCGTGTTTAGTATTCAACAGACTAGGAATTTGGATGTTTTAACGAAATCAGATTTGAATCTTTGTAACTTATTTACAGCTGAACATGGAATTGAAAAGTTTTACACACATATAAACTCTTGACTTTTTCCATGACGATAGCAAGAATCTACAGAATGATCTATTATTTATTAGACAAGTTATATTATTATATGCAGAATTAAATGACGAACTAACTTCTAACCGTATATTAAATGGTAACGAACCAATAAGATGCTAATTTAAAATATTCATAGATGCGACCGTGAATCTCTAATTCTACTTTGAAAGTTTTCATAATAAAAGGAGATGCAGGGATAATGAAGGATAGTGGAAAACAACTTTAAGCTTAGATGCTGCCTGATTTTTGTATAACTCCCCAATTTTGCCAGACTTCAATTTTTAAAATCAAAGAGCAGCCCGCCTTAGTCCAGCTCTTGGAAACGCCAAATCTTTCCCTTGCAGCTAAGAATATGGCATGTCGCCCCTTTGTTAAAAATTCGGACAAGGTGATGCCCGAACCTCTTAATTTGGCTTTACTAAACCAAACTTTGTCCCGAACTGCGAGGCTGCCAACCTTGAACAGGATAGGCCGGGTTTTGCTTGCCACTGCTCGTCCCATCCTGTGACACCGGCTGATGTCCGCCGCGGTGAATTCAGTCATCTGGAGCTTGCTACGTACCACCTCGGTTAACACCTTGGCAGTATCTTCCTTCTGCTTCTCGCTCACACCATGCAAAAGCAAGATCTTCCTCCGTCCTCGCATCTCAATTTGGTCAACACTTCGGGCTAGTAGCTCCACCTGACACTGAAGGCTGTTGAGAGCTTGCGAGATAAAAGTCCTGAAGATGGCAAACTCTGCTGCTAGGCTGGAACTTGTGACAGGTGATGTAGGGGACTTCTGCAGTTCAGCCTCAAAGACGGACATGCGTGTGTGAAATAACTCTTTGAGATCACTCAAAGTGCTTGCTAGCGAATCCATGGTTATAAAATTATGTTATTAGTGTCTTGAAGAGAATATATTGTGAGGAGATAACGCTACACCAGCAGGTACTGATTATTATCTTCTAAAATTTGACATTAAATGACTGTAAATATCATTATATTTAATTATTATTAAATTTTAATTAAAAGCGTTTGTTTTTTAATGCAACTGGTACAACTAGCCACAAGAAAAAAAAAAAAAAAAAAAACTTTCCTCTTCTTTGTATGAGAAGAGGCCTTTGACTTGCAGTGGGACATTACAGGCTGGTATTATTATATATTGATTCGCATAAGTTTTTATGAGATTCGGTTTATACGTATTTTTTTTTTTTTTAATTATTGATGACTCTCTTTAATATTGATGTATAACGTAAATTAGGTTACGTAAGTACTTTCGGTAGGTACTAGCTATACACGTGGCTGCGTAATCAAAATCATTATCTATATATCTAATCTGTCTATCTAATACCTTTAAACAGGCAATTCTTGTATATATGTATATATATAATCTAAATTTCGGCAACGGCTCCAACGATTTTCATGAAATTTAGTGTGCAGAGTGTTTCGGGGGCGATAAATCGATATAGCTAGGTTTTATCTTTAGAAAACATCGTTTTCTTTATTTTCACCCGAGCAGAGCACGGTCGCCCAGATACTCACTATTAATAGAACCTATATCGCACCGCAAACTTGAAACTCATTGTTCCATCTTGACTATTGGTAATGATGTCACTATTAATAAGGTTAATTGTTATAAAGATGTTGTAAGATGGATCGGAAACGCCTGGGAAAGCTATTGGTCGATCGAAAGAGTCTGATGAAAGGAGACCTTCAAATTGCCACAAACGCAAATTAATGGATGTATGCCAAATACAGAGCGTAGTCGTCCCGTTCTTCATACCTCAGCTAGTTGACAGAATTGTTTCAAGCATTGGTGTCTAGTGGCTATGTGGTCGATGGTTCAGACACAAATCGCCGATGTCGCTTAAAAATCAGTCAAGCCTATAGTTTAATAGTAATAGTATAGCCTAAGTAATAGTGGGAGGTCAAGTTTGCCGTATATCGAACGTTTCATGGACCAAATCTACCACAATGTGGGTCCTGGAAAATGTATGGTGACATTGCGGCAGACCCAGGCGAAGATGGCGCGAATAACTTGATACCTGCAAACGGGACTGATCCACATTTGCCCAAGTCCGTAAGGAATGGAAAGAAGATAGGGAGGCCTTGCTCGGCATTGGGACCAATTAGGTAAACATATGAAAAAATACACCATATTTAGCTAAGCCATTGTAATATCTTGTTGGTATCATTGTGAAACGCAAATAAAATATGCATACCAATACTATTTGTTGAACTGTAGAAGAGATATATTTACAGTAAAACTATATGAAAATATAAGGTGTGATGTAAAACTACAGAAAATTGCCGATAGCAGCTTCAATCTGAACTGAAAACAAGCATATAAGTAAATAAGTTCCAATACAGGACGACAATATCAGATTATACGGTGCAGTATATTGCCATCGATGTATACGCTATAAATTCACGATTCAACGCTCCTCTGCAGTGTTCCTGCTATTTTGCAAGAGTTGTTTTCTCTGCCAGTACTTTAATATGGAATTGTGTGTAATGAAGAGGCATATAAATGCGATTCAGATTTAATATTTGTGTTTGAATAAGTACTTTTCATTTATTAGGTAACGTTTAAGTAATAACTATAATACGAGTAACTATTTTTAGTTAGTTAGTTGTTTGGTTTCTTTTCTTAAAACTGAATAAACTCTGAATGAGCTTTTCCTCTACCATTTTAACCGCATACTATTTGTTTTATTTCTTCGTCCATACTACCAAACAAATAATTTCAAACGGCTTTTTTACGTTTTGCTCTTGTCTATTGGAAATGTTTTATATACACCTTTGTACGTAATCTATTATAACTAAACTTGGCTCGCCACAGCCATGCGTCCTCCTAACCTCAAGCTATTTTATATTTAGATTCGGACTCTGTGCGTCATCCGGTGACCTTGGTAAGATTAAAGAGATGAAATGAATAAGTGAACTCTGTTTGCTATCAGACAATACAAGAGTTCATTTATTTATTTACTTTTATTAAAGTATCTTTTTAAGCTTACAAAACTTGTTTGTTAATAAGTTGGTTAATTTATAAGATATTCAGAAAAGGAAATGGTAAATTAGTATCTTGAAACACAATTTATGAGATTCGCTAATACATATAACGTGCATGATCTCAGGTGCTAAATATTTATGAATCATGTCCGTTGTTTTTTGCGAGGAAAATTATGCCCTCGTAAATGTCATAACTACATTCAGCACGTTTAGCTCCATCGATTGATATCAACAGTCATCAATCATTATGTAAGCTATTCGGTAAGGAATTAATATCATTTAGGTTTAGCAGTATCCATTTTAAGGCCAAGTTCACTAACGTCCCAAGTATGAAGATTTATCCACGTATTTTAATAAACCAAAAATGTAGTGTACCAGAGTTATCTACCTATTTCAATACGTAGACTACACTAAATAGTTTAAAGAGAGCGGAGGATAGGTGTGAACAAAAATGAAGTCGTTAAAAACATGAATCTAACCGCTATGGTTCGTATTTTTTCGATTTATGACAATTATTTTATGACTTACATTAGATCAATAAATATAAATAATATAATAATAATCCCAGTGCATAATAAATGGCTAGTTGTCAATAAGGTTTCATCATTCATATTCGGAAAAGGACAAAACAAAACAGATTTTTAACAATTGCTTTAAAATTTGATTCAGCCCAAATGATTTGAGTGCAATTTTTAATAACTCAAGAATGGACAAAATAATATGAAAATCATTCTCTTCGATCAGCGGTTCAGCGCGTGCGCAGAAAATGTGGACCAGAATGTGTTGATTTTTGTGTGAACCTGTTTAGTGGGGACTCAACGTGAGAACATCACCGTACTAGCGTGAGTAGCATGAGTATCTAGTATGTAAACATTATTGTGTAGACTTATACTCAGGTGACTCAGTTCTGATTTATTATTAGTTCTGTAAAGCTCGTTTTTCAAGTTCCTTAACAGTTTGGTCGATATCATTTTATCAAATCAATGATATTACTCAATACTTTCGGTGTAAATTGATATTTATTTTTAAGTGTTTTACTGCTCCGATGTAACAAATATCGTAGCATACGAAAGCTAAATGTCATCACCGACTAAATTTGGCCTTCTTAAACGTATTCCAAAATACATTGTCTGAACTACCTGAATGAATATTTATAACATAGATATGTATATTTTATAACATCCATAAAATCAATTATAAATGAGAAAGTGTCTGCTATTTTCACTTCTGTCTGACATTATTACCTCAATGTCTGTCTGTAAATTTTGCGTACAGACCGACTATGACCTAAACTACTTATTCTATGACTTTTATCACGCGGACAGCCCGCGGGCAGAAACTCGTTGGTTCCGGCTGTCGTTTGTAAATCTTTAACAGTCGTTAGGTAAATAACCATGTTACATTATCTGCCTTCTAAATAGAATCCAGAAAATCTGACACCAGTTTTGCTAAAGAGTATCGCATTACTCAGTTACTGGGCTTAAGAGATCAGAAAGGCAGTCCATACGTAATTATAAATTTGAAAAAAAAAGCAGATTGATGTTGACTTATAAACTGAAGAAGCAAAAAAAGTCTTTAGGCTTATTATAGGAACGATTATGATTGCTTATAAATGCAGATTCATTGTTTGTTAATTGGTTGAGCTTATGATCAAACAGTGACGTACATAATTGGAAATTGACATTATGTCATCAAGTTCAATTTGTGTAATATTTAAAAAGTATTAGCAAAAGATAGACAAGTTCTAACAAAAACAACGTATTGATTGAAACAGCTATTTTATTGTTATGCATGACGGCACGGTAAAGTCCGCCTATGTTCTTTTATGTTGTATGAAGTATTAATAAATAAATAAATAAAAAGTTGAATTTAGGTAATATTTCGGCTAAGTTATAAATTATAAACTAGCCACTGTTTTTTTATTAATATATATGTGTGAGTCCGGTGGATGCGAGACGCATAGGACCAGTCAGTTTGGTGACGCTTCGGGGAGGCTTATGTCCACCGTCCACCAGTGGACCTCTTTTGGCTGAAATTATGATGATGATTATATATATATGCTGCAGCTTTTTTTTATCGCATTGCCTGAATTTGTAATCACAACTATATTATTTTATTATTATTGGACTAAACAATATAAAATCTAACTCACTAGATATGCAAATAACACAAAAGCAACCGAACTTTGCTCGCCACAACCGTGCACCCGACTCTAGAGTGATAGATACCCATATCATTTACAGACTGTGCGTTGTGTGGGTTGCCAGACTGTATAGTTTTATGTGTAATAATGAATAAGTGGACTTTAATATTATTATCGACTTTATTTTTAAGCCATGTGTGTGCCTACAAAATCCTCGTGGCTTTCCCTTACCCGGGGAAAAGTCATTCAATACTGGGAGAAGGATATGTGAGACATCTTTTGGATGCTGGTCATGAGGTATGTTCCCTAATTTTTGTTTAATGATTTTTATTCGAAATTATTCTATAAGTCGTCACTCTATATGAACTACTGGTCTTCAGCTCCATCCTGTTAAAACTGGAAAGCAACCTAAACATAGTTGAGAAAAGCAAGGCAGATTGATTCAATGTGATTTTACTACAGTTCAGTAACAAATGCGTGTAGGTTATTTTTTTTTTAATTTTTGTGATTTGTTTCTTTAGTATGCAATAAGTTGTTTAATTTTGTTTGGAATAAACTTATTAATCATACTTATGTTATTATAAAATAAAGATCAAACAGTGTTCAAAACATTTACAATGTTTCGCGGGACGACCGGTTGGAAAGAAGTTTGGTTCACTATTATATAAAGTATCGAATAACATGCATAGTGAAATAAATAACAACAACTAGTTCGTTTAAAAATTATTAAAATGATGTTAATTTATGGCTGATATATAAGTTCGAAGATACAAGGAGTCGTTATTTCTCCGAAACTGTTCACTGCTGCACTGGAGGATGTCTTCGAGGTTCTGGACTGGAGAGGGCTTGGCATCAACGTTAATGGCGAGTACATCACCCACCTTCGGTTTGCCGACGACATAGTGGTCACGGCTGAGACCATGGAGAGCCTCAATACAATGCTCGATGACCTCAGTAGAGCTTCCGAATGAGTGGGTCTTAAAATGAACATGGACAAAACCAAGGTTATTGTGAATGCCCATGTAACACCCACTCCTATCAAGATCGGAGATTCTACACTCGAAGTTGAAGACGATTATGTCTATCTGGGACAAACGGTCCAGTTGGGTAGGTCTAACTTCGAGAAAGAGGTCAACCGTCGAACCGACTCGGCTGGGCGGCGTTCGGGCAGTTGCGTGGTATCTTCTCGTCCAATTTACTGCAGAGTCTCAAGACAAGAGTCTATAACCAGTGTGTGTTGCCAGTGATCCTATCCTATGGGACCGAGACGTGGTCGCTCACAATGGGCCTTACAGGAAGCTTAAAGTCGTTTCTTTACGTGATCACGTCAGAAATGAGAATATCCGCAGTAGAACCAAAGTTACCGACATAGCCCGAAGAATTACCAAACTTAAGTGGCTGTGGGCATGGCTCATTGCTTGCAGAACGGATGGCCGATGGGGCCGAAAAGTTCTAGAATGGCGACCGCAAACCGGAAGAAGATACGTTGGAAGGCCTCCCAGTAGGTGGAGCGATGACCTGGTTAAGGTTGCGGGAAGGTGCTGATTGCGAGACGCACGGGATCAGTTAATGTGGCTACGCCTGGGGAAGGCCTATGTCCAGCAGTGGACGTCTTTCGGCTGAAATGATGACGATGATAGAAGTTCGAATGCTTCTCATAATTAGACACACATTGACAGTAATTTTGTAACCAAACTAAGAGTAAAAATAAAAATGGTATGACCAAGGAAGTAAATATAAAAATAACAGTAATATTTATTTTTGCATCTAGATACTGATAATAATGAGGCCGTATTCAAAGATAAATGTTGCTATTATGATAAGCAGTCTTTATCTTCAGATATAAATAGTATATTTTTTAATAATTTTAACACTGATAAAAATACTTGTTGCCATGATGGAAACTTACGTTTTAGGAAGATCGACGAACTTTGGACGACCTTGACTTGATTGAGTGCCTCACAAACCGAACCAGAGTAATAAAATTAAAACCATTATTATATTGGGCAACCATATTGTTACTACGTAATTTATAAAACCGGGGCCTATATATTATACTAAAGCCGACAGATTTCTGTTAGTCCGCAAAAATGTGAAAATTATACAACACACACATTATTTTTGACACATAATGTCGCAGCCGGCGCGAAACCTTTTATGGCGTCTGCTTAATTGTTTTTCTATCGTATCTGTAATTACACCAGATGAAAAAGCAAAAAAAGTCAGGATAATAGCAGATGGCTTTCTGTAGTTTCTGCCCTCCCCCATGGGAAAAATCCGTGAGTTTATACATATATGTAATTACGTAGCGTGTAGGTTTCTAATAACCTATAATTTCAGTCCGTCCGCTAGATCAGATCCTTTCATAATTGTGCCAAGTATGTATATTGCAGAGCATCCTAGAATACCTAACAAGCATGTTATTGCCACCGTACCTACTTCTACATACACAGGCAAACCGCCCGTCTTCATTAATACATAACGAAACAGCATTTCATTCAAATCGTTCACTATTTAGTTCAAAATTCAGACTTACCTGTTTTAAATTTAGCCCGCAGTCAAAACGTAAGTTTGAGCTCATGTGATATTCAGGTTCGGTCAAGCGGTAGCACTAACAACTTGGCCCACGTTCATTCATATTCCGACTGCCTTCCAACTTCAGACATAAAAGACGTGTTATAGACCATTTGCTGTATTTGTCTACTAGTTGTGGAGAGGAAAACTATTTATGCATGGTTGGTTAACAGGCCTCATCTTACTTCAAAATTAATAAGGTATCTGTACCTAATCGTTGATAAGTTGATGAGAATAAAGGCTTGATTCCCCAAGCTGATTCTGGATTGTGAGAATTTATTTTTGATGGTAAAATTATTTTACTAGCGAATGTTTGATCCCACAGTATTTTTCTAACCACAAACAAACTATTAGGAATATTATTGACAGTTGCCAAGAACACTCCAAGTTTATGCTTTCCAAGTTTCTATACTAAAGCACAAAACAATTCCGTAATATTATTCCGCCCAAGAAATTAGATAAACGAAACTGTCCCAAAAGTTAAAGTTCCTTATTATATATTTGATCCAGCAGCACTTAGGCAGCATCCAAAATTCATTTAAAGCTTTCCTTACCTAAATTCAAGGTCCGGGACATCCAAAAGGCCCAAAACAACTTATAATGACACTGCCCAAAGGCACAGCTTGGCCCTAACCATCAATTTGTAGTACACGGCGCAGGGAAATTCCAAAAACGGTAACACAAATGGTAGATGAATAAGAAGTGGCTTGCCCCGTGACTCCAGAAATTTCGTATTCGGGAAACGTACGGGGAACTTTTCCATTCTGAGGTATAATTTCACTTGTGAATAATTTCCTATGCGTTCCGCTGAATAACTTGACGAGGTCTCTTGTTATGAAAATGTATAAGTTTGTTCTGGGCATGATACGGTGGGTCATGGTAAGTTTGGGGATGTGGATATCAGTTTCATAGTTTTGCTCCTGGTTTATTTCTAGGCGCAAAATTATGTTTTTGATCTCTGACATACCATCTCAGATGAAATGTTTGTTTGTTGTAGTTAATAATAGAATGAAATGGTGACTGAGGATAAACTTTGAGGGTATATCTGCAGCCTTTGCGATGCGATAAAACGATCTAAGAAAAAACAGAAATAAAATAGTGTGACCAGAACCAGTCAGACTGGTAATCAGTGTAACTGACAATGCAATATAATTGTCAAGGCATTACATAATTGATTATTGCGATAGGTACTAAAGCCGAAAATGAATGACAGAAACTTATAAGATCATGAAATTTGTCACCTGTCCTTATGTAACTACAGGTAGTATCAACCCTTTTATGAATAAACAACAACGCATAAATGTTTCAGGTGACTTACATTACTGCAATCCCATACAAAAAACCTCATCCAAACTTACGGCAAGTTGTAGCAGAAGGTGTCATCGACAAGTTTGAGTTAGGTAAGTATTAACAATGAAAGTAAGAAAGAACTAAGATATTAGGGGATTAGAAAACAATAATTACTGCGAAATAACTTGTATCTGGGGGAATTTACTAACTATTACTTTTTCAACAGGAGTTTGCGATTATTTTGATATTAACTCGTAATGAAAGCACTGATATACAAGCAATTGTATATCATCGTTGTAATATATGAGATAACCGACATAAAATACAAAACTTCGCAACACTGTCGTGTGTGTTGTTATGCGCGATAAAATATCTTATCTTTTTACGAAAAAGACATGGTTATTTATTGAAAAAATAATACGCAATAACTATTGTAGTTGTCTATACGGCACACTAAGTTAACTCACTGTGTGAATGGGAGTGCAACTCTAAATATGTAGATACTCATATTTTTACTATAAACTTTTGCTTTCTCTTCCACAGCTAAATCACTAGACTTCAAAAAAGTGATAGCAAAGGAAGTAGATCTAAAAGATATGTACTTGATGTACAAAACGATGATAGTAGTAGCCAACAGGTCGCTCACTCACGAGAACATACAGAAATTCTTATTGGACACGAATGAGCGGTATGACCTAGTGATTGCCGAATGGTTGTATCATCACATGTATAGTGGGTAAGATTTTTAATTAAAATATTATGATTACTTTAATCTTTATGGTGTATTCATAAAGATTAAAGTAATCATCACATATGAAATCAAAGTGACCACACCTATTGCTAATCAGCTCCCTACATATTGCTCTTAAAACATTCATAGGAACTATTGTTACGAAAGTTGAAGATCATCCGCCAGAAACATCTATAATTTATTCAAAATGCCTGCACAACAGTTAATATTTTTTTCCAAAAATTTACAGTGGAAATGTGTTGTTTATAAACACACCTTTTAAGCTGTTACTCTACCACAAATCGATTTTTAAAGATGAAAACCTAGCTCAGATGGTGCCATCTCCGCTGAGAGCAAAAAATCTATTGACGATTTTTTTATTATTTTGTAAGGTTTCATTTCTGGTTACAATAAATGATGATTCACAACGTATTTTAGGTCTGCCATGACTTTAATACGTTTTAGTACATTAGGGGTGAACTTAGTAATTTTTTTAAATTATTTTTCTATTTATAAAAACATTTGATCGACCCTGAGCATGATTTAAAAAAAACAATGATCCTATCAATCTGCTGGTAATGATTAAAGTCGATAATAACACAGATGAGGAGGAAGGCATCATCAACTTTTGCATATAAAACCTAGAAAAGAGTAGAACAAAACTATGTTGATACTAAACTGACAAATTTCAAGGAAACAATTAGGTAAAATTGTTGATTACACATACTTAATCAATTATCTTTATTTTATTTTTTTAAACCTAAGAAAAAATATGGCTAGCCATGTATATAACAATGTATATAGAAAAAAAACTTAGTATTTTGTTAATTATATTAATGATTCATAACTCCAAATGATATCAGAACTATCGAAATTAACAGGAATGATGGCTCACATCATTCTGTAAATGTAGAGAGGACGTTTTTAGCCTTTTTTGGAGCTTTTGAGCAAGGACGTTCAAACATGACGACGTTAACTTGTTGGTGTATATATCAGAATATCCAGTACCCATGCTCGTTTGTCATGATTTAAGCCTTCCCCTTGTGAGGGTCGTACCTCAATTGTTAATTTGAATCGCTCGTTAGGTCAAATAGCGAGATAGAATTAGATGGGATTGATTTAACCTCTCAAAACGTAGAATCGAGGCACCTCACATGATTCTGCGCTTCCATTCGTAGCTCATGTAATGAGGTACTAGCTTCTTACCTCTTTAAAGCTGGCAACTGATATTTAGTTTTGGAAGATTAATCATATTAGGAAAACTAGGAATATTTGAAGATATTTTTGTTTCGTTTTGCATGAGACTTCTGTAATAAATTGAAATAAATGTAAATAAATTTACAATTATATTTGTTTATCATTCCCGCAGCTACGTCTGTCACTTATTGGAAATGAAAAGAAAACATGGGTAATAAAGCATTACTATTTTTGTACAATGTTACCTTTGGACATAGACTCAGCACTCTGCCCGGCTGACGCGCGGCCCAGATAAAATACTGTTTCGTTGAATCTTACATGCATAAGGCACAGATACATTTGTACATTAGTGTTTATTAAGAGAAAATAGTAACTATGCTGTAAAATATTGTTAATTAATCAGATTTGAATTTATATTCTTTTCTCACTACCCCTCACTTTGGCCAACACACCTTTGGCCATCTCTGATCAGTCTCGTGAGTCTGCTGAACTGGTTGTGAGTGTACCCTTCTCGAACCTGGAATTCCTGCCCACTATCCGTCTATAACCTTAGGTCCCATGGTGCAGGCATACTGAACTTATCTATATATTTATTTATCACACATTAGCTATATTGTAGGTTAGGGTTGTAGGGCTTATAGGTCTTAGGCTCGTAGGGACTGTTAGGCTGTAAGGTCTTAGCAGGTCCTTTAAGTTATCATATATTTTCATGTACTGTACCCTTAACAATACTGCGGCCTTACGTGAGGTAATTTGGGGTGGGTGTACAATGTTACATAACAACAAATCTTATTATGTTTTTACAATAAATCAATTACAGGATAAAATGGCATTTGTACTTTTACTATTGGGACTTCTATCTATTTACAAAATATTCAAAAGTTAAATTTTCTAGCCGAAACTGTTTTATTAAATTAAAACGAAAATATCCAAGTCATCTGTTCTAACCCCAATAGAGTTGCTAACTTGCTATTCTAATTTGATATATATGTTTAAAGTCGCGTATGTTGCAATATAATTAACTATGTACAGAAACCAGATTTCATAAAAAAAAATATTTTCAGATTTTCAGCTATTTTCAACTGTCCCTACATCTGGTCATCATCAATGGAGCCACATCCTATAATCCTGAGTTTGATCGATGAGGTCGGGAACCCCGCTTACTTCCCCGATCATATGGAACCTTTGTCTCCACCTCTGTCCTTCTCAGAGCGAATTGGTGAACTGTGGAATATTCTCTACTTGTACAAAGTTATATGGTAAGTTTGTTGCTTGCTTTTTTGGTATTGAACGATAATGTAAGACAAAAGTTTATGAAAAAATATTTAACCATTAATCATTGTTTTCAGGTCTTTGAAAGATTTTGAACAGCAGGCATATCTAGATTCTTTCGGTCCAGCAGCAGCAAAGAGAGGGATCACATTGCCAGCAATAGAAGAATTAAAATATAATGGCTCCATGGTTTTAGGCAACTCCCACATTTCGTCGGGCGAAGCTCAGAGATTGCCAATCAATTATGTGCCCATTGCTGGATACCATATTCAAGATGAAGTTCCACCACTACCTGAGGTATAAACTTTAATTTACACTAACCTTAGTCATATATTTATTCGCTAAGTGAACAATGTATTTTCTTTTAAATAAATAAAGAATCTTTCAACCCAATTTGGTAGCATATTGAATTTATGAACATAAAAATTATAATTTTGTTCAGTGAGAGCACTGTCTCATTTGACAAACCATGTCTCTGACCTATTTTTAGACCAAGTTAGTAAGTAATTATCTTTAAATTCAACTCATCTGTGTGCGGTGCCATTTGTGCGTGCGCTTGTAATTATACATTATGCATTAGTGTGGCAGTGACGCGGCAGTCGTCGTCCGAGCAAACAACCACACACACATGCGCACGGCCGCATATAGCGCCGCGCGCAAAGATGAGTTAAATTATCAATAATAAAATTATTTTTATGTATTTCTAAAATACGTTTCTGATCAATTTTTTTCGAGAGACAATCGTTGGTTTTTAATATATTTTAAACTTACCTTTCAGAATTTACAAAAGATTTTAGACAGTGCACCTCATGGAGTTATCTACTTCAGCATGGGCACAATGATGAAGAGTAAAACCATGCCTATGGAGTTAAAAAGGGCTTTTCTGAATATGTTCAGTAAACTGAAGCAGACTGTCATTTGGAAGCTAGAAGAAGAATTGACCGACATACCTAAGAATGTTCATATAGTGCAATGGGCTCCTCAGCCAAGTATATTAAGTAAGTTTAAAAAGTTAATGATGAAAATATATGTGTAAAGAATGAAATAATTCAAATGACTAAATACTCTATTTTGACATTTTGTTGTTACATGACTGAAAACTTATATCAATCATAGCAAACCTATTTAAAATATCACAGTATAAACAACAAGTCATCATCATCATTTCTGCGATAGAGTCCTCAAATAGGTCTCCTATGATAACAACATATATACTTTTTTAAATCATGCCCACTTTTCCTGAAAATCAACTTCATCCTTTTCGTTCGAACCGTTTACAGTATAATATTTTACAAAAGCATTACAGACGTCCACATCTGTCGATATCACCGGTCGCAGAACCGCAACAATGCCATCAGTATCCGATGTATCAGACGGATTAATAGGGGATATGACAAGCCGATCTGTTTTTACAATTCCATTTCTTTCTTTGTAAATAAAATCAGAAATTTTGAGTTTTTGAGAGCACAGATATACTATATAGCTTTATAGCATTATATACCTTGACATTATATACAGTGCTATATAGCTATGCTATATAGCAACATTATATACCTTGTTAAAGATTATTGTAACCGATTTTTATACTTATATTATTAATAACATTCAACTGACGGTTAGATCGAGCACGCTTATCTAGAACAAACATTTACCTACTCTGTTAAAGTAACCCTACAGTAATTGTTCATGCGAGAAAACCTTCGAATAAATACTTAAAAAGCTGAATAACACATGTAGGGTATGAGTCGTCCAGAATAAAATTATGTCATACTATAAATAAAATTGATTACAGCTCATCCTAACTGCATACTCTTCGTCACCCACGGAGGTCTCCTCTCAACAACGGAAACTTTACACTATGGAGTTCCTATTATCGGCATACCATTGTTTGTTGACCAGTTCATCAACGTCATGAGAGGTGTTCGCAAAGGGTTTGCTCTACAAGTAGACTTGGGTTATGATACGCCAGCCAAACTGAACGTGGCTATTGACGAAATATTGTCAAATCCTAAGTAAGTAGACAAAAAAAATTGTCACTTTGGAATATACCATCATCTTACTCCTCTTTGTCTTATCCGGTTTTTTTTCGGTTCATTGGATCCTTTCCTACCATATTATACCTGTATACCAAATGACTACAGGGCAAATATTTATGTAATAAAAGAAGTATACAATGAGCGCTTTTATCGCACAGGGATGTCGTATGGGTGGACTGAAAGAAAAGAGATAGAATTAGGGTTGTCAGGCAACAAACATAATACATAAATAATAATTACTTGTAGTACGTTCATATTTTTATTTATTGAATTTGCAGATATGGTCAGAAGGCGAAAGAGCTGTCATTTATCTACCACCATCGCCAAAACAAGCCTGGAGCATCACTCGTGTTCTGGATAGAACATGTCATCGAAACTAAAGGAGCCCCACATCTTCGCTCTCCGGCCCTCCACGTTCCAATACACCAGAAACTTTTCTTAGATCTGATAGGTTTAATACTGCTTGCATTAATTGTTGTAGTACGAATGGCTAAGAAATTGATTAGAACTAATACAAAAAATGAAGTCAAAAAGAAGAGAAGTTAAAGATGACAGTTTTTTTTAGTAAATTGGAGTGTTTGAGTAAGCGATTATGATTAAAATTAATAAAGTAAAAAGAAGACGATGATAGTACAGTGGCATTGATTTAAAATAAACAAAAATGTTTAATTTATAACGGTTTATATTTTATTTTAACACAGTAGATCCTAATGGTCATTTGAAGTTGATCTGATGCGTAATTTTACAAAGTTTTTGACCTCATTCATGTCCGCATGAGAATGACCACAAAACTTTTCCATGTAACCCTAAAATAATCTAGGGTCGAGCCCACGCATAAAATCCATTCGTCCCCAATTTTCGACACGCATCAACCCGGGTAGAACTGGCTTTATTTAAATCTTTTGATTGTTTAGGCCTCCCAACGTTTTAATAGTATTGAACATATACGCTCTGTTTAACAGAATTATTATGAAAATTACATATTTATTACTAGCGGTTGTCGCGCTACTTCGTCCGCGGCAAACCAATAAAACAAAAAGAAAATTGCGTGGAATCCTAAACCTTATTCTAAAATTAAAGTAGCCGTAGTAACTCGTTACACCATGTGTTATCTGGGATAGAAAGTCCCGTCAGAATTGGTCCAGCCTTGGCCTCTTACTAAGAAGTTAAACTTTCCCAATCCGCAGCAGTTATAAAACTAGAAGTTTTATTCCTTTGCAACTTCAATTATTGAAAACCTATTTCAGAATGAATCTCTATGTACAATATATTTTCTTAAAAATCTATGTTATGGTATGCCATGAACAAAACAGGTACTTGATGAAGAATTATGGACCAAAGATACCAAGATTTCTTAATTTATTTGCTGTCACTTTTAAAAGATTAATTATTGAATACAGGCGGCGGATTAGTCATTTGATCGAAAGTTGCACGAGCATTACTCATAAATTGTGACATAAGCTGAAGAAAGATGCTGCCAAAATATAAGGCTAACTTGGAGCCTCTAACCAATGAATTTTCTTTTATTACAATGTCATTTTTTGGTGGTTCTGGTTTAATGCTATTCGTCTCTAACGGGGGTGCAGCCTTTTCTTCAACAGCAAGGGGTGGTGGGATAGGTTGTATAGAATTCATATATTCTCTTACCGAATCAGCTCGTGTTACATCAGTAAAGCGGCCAGAAGGAGATGGTATAACCATGTTCGAAGATATAGGGGGTAGAAAGCCTTCCATACGTACAAATGGAGGTTGTAATACCACATCACTGGTTATTGGATTGTTAGGAGGTATACTGACCACCTCAGGAGTTGTGGAAGTTGGTGACATATAACTGAAAACTGGATGAGGCACAGGAGTTACAATTACAGTTGTAGGCATAGGTATTACAGACCTAGGCATTTGATGAGGTAAAGTTATAAATGGAGGTGTAAGCAAGTGTTCTGTCTCTTCAATGTGTTCAAACACCGGTGCTGCTGGGCGGGGTTCAGGCTCTCCCGATATACGTGGCCCGACGGGTGATACTTCATCTTCTGGTACGTAACCACTACCTGAATTCCTCTTTTGCAGTGAATGCTTTCTTCCAAAGACTCCAAATGGCGACGATTTCTCCGTTGTAAACGTTATTGGATTCCTTGGCAGAGGTTTGAAGTTAATTTCGAAACCCTTTTGGAAACTTATGCCTTGGAATAATGGTTTTCCGTTCGCTTTAAGCCACAAAACAGCCGCGGCTAGTAACACGATCTGGGAACCAGAACAATGTTATTAAAGCCAATGTAAAAAAACACCACACTGATTTAGATTACAGCACTACACAAAAATATACCTGAAGAAACTTCGTCATATTGCAATGGAAGCCACAATAGAAATAAAGGAAAATCATAGAGTTGATTTTGAATAATATTTAAGTGGACAATTGAACGTTCATTCATAATTATTGGTGATTAATCCGACCTTTCTTACTTAGCACGCTATGAAATTACACTGCCCAAGGTTTGCATTGTCTTCATAGTTTCAATGCCGATTTTATTTAGATTGTTAATCTTTGCCATTATGTTCAGAACTAGCTGTGCCCGCGGCTTCGCTCACGTGACCGTGTTTTCTTTTCTTGTGCCATAGCGAAGAAAACAAGCAGGTAGCTAATCTGTACAAACATAAGAAATTAATAAGATCTATCAATCTGCCGAGTGATTTCACAACTGTGTTGTGGTCGGCTTCCAGTCTAAACTACCTATCTGATCTCCACAACCCAGTAACTGGATAACACGCTAGCGAGACAGGTGTCAGATTTGAGGCCTCTGGCTACCCTTAACGACGGTCAAACATCTTCAAATGACAGCCGGGACCAACGTGCTTTCCGAGGCACGGAAGAATCCTGCTATGTAAAGATGGTCACCCATCCACGGACCGACCTCGGTAAGAATTGCTTAACCTTGAAGATTTACCCGTGCGGCAGTTATAATTTAGCCACTGATCCCCAAAAAGAAAAAATAAGATGCATGATCTTTATCGGGTTACTAAAAAACCATAATATTAAAAATCCATACTAGAAACCATACTGATTTCACATCTATGAGAACTTGATGATCGAAAAAAACTGCAGGCAATAACTGCATTTACAAAAAAAGTATCTTGATTTTTACACTACACTATTCTATACTACTCACATTTACTCAAAACTATTTGTCTGCGCAGTTTCGTATCAATTTTGGCAGAATTAGCTTCTGTCACATTTAATATTTTGTAAAATGGTTCGAACATAATAGAGACCCATTAAATTATTATTTTTGGAATGAAACATTCGTAAATGATTTTCGACCATTTCTTTGCTGAGCAATTTTGTTAGCATTGGACCATAAAAGTTTTATTCAAGAGATTATATGGCCATATTTAAAAATATTGATGAAAAGTTTCCATTTTTATTTTTTATTTTTATTTTTACCCTCGCACTGGAACGCCTTGCAGCAATTACACCAATGGAGCACAAACTCACAAATACACGATAAGTCCAGGTTTCCTCACAATGTTTTCCTTCATCGTTGTCAGCGTGTCCAAGATAAGCTTAGAAAGTACATATGACTTGAAAAGTCACATTGGTGGTACTTGCCCGGATTTGAACCCACGAACTCTAGCACGAGAGGCAAGGTCTAAGCCAACGTATTATGTCGTGGTGGCCCACGACATAATAAAACTTGATGTTGCTGTTTATTCTGTCACTTATTAAGGAATTTTAGCAGTAATTTTAGCATAATATCTGGTCCTCTTGCCATAGCGATCTTGATAAAGGATGACATCAACTTTAAGAACCAGAAATCAAGTTTGTCTAATTAGGGATTGCACAATAGAAGCCATCGAAGCAAGCTTCATCCAACGCTGCTAACCTTTATGGAACTTGACCGAAGTTAGCTCTCTGCATTTAAATGGTTGTAGAGTTATACGATCAAATCCTAAGAGATCTGTATAACTTGAAAAGAAAAATGGATAAAAAGAATCACAATAACAAAAAAAAAAACGAAAAAAGAGATAAGCAGATAGAGCCTTGCAGATGCCAGATGGCAGATAACTTGTGGCATTAAGTCCGCCTATGTACCACTATTGTATATGAAGTTTAAATATATAATACATAATTAGAGGTATACCTTAAAACACAAGCGTGGACATGCATTATTTCAGGAATTTATTTACACCCACAATTTAATAATAATTATTTAATATTTTTAATTTATTACAATATAAATAACCTCGTATCAATATCTTAGTGTCCACTGTTTTAATAAACTTCATTTAATATACACACATCAACACGGTCTAGGGATATTTCATACTCAATTAAATAACTCGAAAAGTACTGGCCGCATTGGAATCTTTTATACACCGATTTGTTTGTAATTTATCTCAGACTAATTCCAAATTCAAATTTATGAAAATTCTTTTGCTTCGGTGGCATAAAAATGTCTTGATGTGTAGGAGAGGGAATTTTCATTTGTGCGAAATTTAGAAAACAATACGAATTACGTTTAGTTATAGTTTTTTTTTCATTTTTAAACGAAAGATAAAGTTGAAATTGAGGTATTGTAGCCACGCAACGCCAACATTTGACGAGGGCGGAGATGTTACGAGCTGTGGGAATGCTGGAAGCTGGGTCTGTTCAGCGTAATGTCGCTGAGGAAATAGGGACCCACCAAAATGTAATTTCAAGATTGTGGACACGCTATCGTGCCACAGGTGAAGTAGCGGAGAGGCACCGGGGGCCAAGTCGCATCACTACCCCCAGACAAGACCGATTTTCAACCAAATGCAACGGCGACTCAATTGGTCCAAAGGCTGCGAGTGGAACACCAAGTGCTTGTGAGTGACCAAACTGTAAGAAGGCGACTGCATGAAAGCAATCTACGCTCTCGTAGACCACTCCGGGTCCCACCTTTACGGAGAGGCAATCGTGGACGACGATTAGAATGGGTTCGGAACCACGTGGACTAGGGCCGTGAGCAATGGTCCAATGTGCTGTTCACGGATGAATCCAGGTTCGGCTTCCATCCAGATTCACGAAAGACGCGTGTTTGGCGAGTTCCTGGACGATGGAGCCGTCTTCAGAACCCTCAGGAAGTTTACCCATACCAAGGAGGAACAATTATGGTTTGGGCAGGAATTCGTCTTGGAGGACGGACGGATCTCGTTTGGGTGCGGGGCAATATGACGGCAGAACGATACGTCCAACAGGTGCTGGGGCCCGTAATCTTGCCCCACAGAACACAAATGGGGCAAGATTTCCTGCTCATGCACGACGATGCCCGGGCACACACGGCGAGAACGGTAGCAGCTTGGTTACATACACACAATGTTAGGGCCTTAGACTGGCCTGCTCAATCGCCAGATCTAAATCCCATTGAGCATGCGTGGGATATGCTGCAAAGAAGCGCTCTGAAGGAAGTTCCTGAAAATCTGGCTACAGAAGATCAACTTTTTGCGGACCTCAGAACGACATGCGACAATATTCCGTAGGAAGACATTGACAACCTTGTTCTGAGCATGCCGAATCGTTGCCGATGGGTTATGAACATCATGTGCGCTTTCTCAGACTACTAACTTCAAGTTTATAAACACAAATTAAATGATTTTTCTATTTTTTTCAGTTTTTACTCATAAATTAAAAGTTAATTCATATACGGTTTCCGTCTATGCTTAATTTTTTTCCATAAAATCCTGAAATTTTAATCGAAGTACCTTAACCATTACTAAAAAATGGTAGAATATTAAATAACGTATCTTTTAAATATATACATGTCATATAAATAATTAACACAGGAAAATTAATAAAAAAAAATTGATAATTTTCCAGGTTGCCTGGAAGAGATCGCAGAATGCGATAAGGCCGCCTATTGTATATATTTTAGTTTTATGTTTCAATTGTTACTGTATTTTCTGGTGTACAAGAAAGTGTATATAAATAAATATAAATAAATAACACATTGATAGTAATTCGCTTTTTTAAAAATATCCCTAGACCGTGTTGATGTGTTTATTTGCAATACGATGTGCTGCAATAAAGTTACTGTATTGTTGAATGAACCGTAATTGGTATCGCTCTAATGTATTAAGTTTGCATCAATATCATAACAAATAACATTTTTGTATTTGGACAATGGTTCTAAATTGATACCTAATTGATCATATTTTTTTTTCCCTTATTCTAATTTATTTAGGATCGGCTTAGACTGACTTCTTCTTCCATGTACTTCTCTGAAAGTCGTCAGCTCAGTATTCACTTTACATCTACACATAATCATCTTTCACACAATCCATCCCTTGCTTTTTTTGTCTTTTCCTACTCCATCCTTCGCACATTCATAATTTAAACATTGTGAAAAACCTGTTACTACCCATTCACAAATTCTTGTTACCCATTTAATAATTTCATGCTAATAATAAACTTCGATTGCACAATATTATTTCATAAAATCGGTTTTACAGATAAGAATATTTGTTTGTGCCTAAATCTGTGAACACTTATCATGGTCAATTTATGTAATGCTTGATAACAAAACATTTAAAAATTATTAAGCATAATACTCGTAATAAATCCATTTAGCTTATAAAATTCTAAACCGCCTTAAAAAAAAATAATGTACTCAAAAACCCCGACTGCAAAAGCGAACTAAAAATATATCAATAAGAAAAAAATTATGCTGTACAGTTGGAGGAACCGTATTCGCGAGCTAGCTGACCAAAACATACGTGTATTTTCCGACTGCATAGCATGATTTTCTTTGTTAACATGTTGTAGTTCGCTTCTGCAGTCGGGTTTTTAATTAAATTTACTTTTTTATATACAACTTTTTAGTTATCATTTATTTTGTCGAGTTACTTTTAAACATAATATATATTATGTTTTTGTAATCGCCTCTAAAACCCTTCATTTTGAACCAACTCGACGTGTTTGAAACAAAATAAAATTGGGACGCCCACATATGGCACCTAAATGCCGCCATTTTTGTTTTTAATGGTCTTTCCTTGGGTTTTCTAGCCTGTTACTGTCCCAGTCCAGGATGAAGGCCTCTTCTCCTAAAGAGAAGGCATTACTCACCAAACATCTTGTTCCATGTCCGGGTTATTGATTTCAGACTCTGTTTTAGTCGTAAATAGTAAAGTCATAACTTCTGTGAATATATTATTTATACAAAATACACAAATAGCGTGTTGCACCGGCTGCGTGTCGTTTACAAGCTGTGACACTCAACTGAGCAAAATAGGTTACTAGGATTCTCGACGTCGCGACGCTTGTGTACTCATGGTATTTCTACATTATCTATTTTCTGTTTGTTTGTTGTTTTATTTTTTGTGTAGGCGGTAATGATAAATGATGGAAATAGGTTAGGTATATTTTACTTTTGATTAATTCTTTATTTTGAAGCTATTAAAAATAACACAATTTGCGAAAAAATACGTGAAATTAAATGCAGATATATAAAGCCCGAGGTAAAATTGACAATATGTCATACAATATTGTCAAATTAACCTCGTGTTAGCCACTCTGATTTAAGTTATTCGTCCATTAGTCATCACATAATTTTTAGGAGGTTACTTGTATTTTTCTTGGCTTTCACCTACGGCTATGGCTTCTTTTATATTTTCTATTCATCTGTTTTTTAATTGTTTCTAGTTTTGGAATGGACTCTCGCTCAAAAAAATAACATCAAATTCTAGGAGATTTAAGTAACAAAGACTTTGTGATTGAGAGGAAGAGGGAGACCTAATAATTATTTAATAGCAAAGGAAGTTAACGATTGCGTCATGGTTGACAGAAGAGGCCGAAAGAAGAAAACGTGTTGTGTCGACCCAACTTAGGACAAGGGCAGGAAGTTAATGCTGATGATCTCACTATTCGAATCGTTTCCTAGCCCTTGTAGTATTCGTATAGTTTAACTTGAAAATCACCCATTCATGTTATCCCTCGTCGTCACTTACGCTTCTAACTATGCGGTCTATTACACGACCAACTACAGGGTAAACTTTATGCTAAATTTGATCTGGAAACTCAGCACCTTAGTTCGTCGTAGCTTCAAGCAATACTTGAGATGCACCTAACTTTATCATTGTTTGGAACTCTGTAGGTGTAAGTGAACATTAATCGGTAATTGAAAACATGGTTTATATTAATGAATCTATTTGTTTGCTACAGCGTTGTGATTTATGTACGATTTTCACCAACTGGGCCGTGCCGAGGCACGCCGGAGCGCATTTCACACTGTGCTAAAGAAAATTGAGACTTCTATACCGGCAGCCGGTCGGCTCCTTGCGTACGTGGACGGCGGCGATCGGCTGTCGTCACGGCCTGTCGCCCCTGTTGGTTCCGCTCGGCTACAGCCGCGCGCGCTCCAGTGTTGTCACCGGCCGGCAAGTTGTATCATTCAAGTTGTGCATTGAACTGTAGACTGACGTGATTTATTTATTGCTTTTCGTGGAAAATGAATATGGATACAGATGAAAAGCTTATCTGTATATTTGAAAAAAAAACTGACCGCGACACGAAAGCATCACTAGTCGCTTGCACCCGGGTTCCAGCAGATTGTAGCAATCGGACGGACACGGTCGGCTAGTGGCGCGTGCTCGCGCTTCCGCTGCGACGCGCTGCGCTGCGCTCCTGAAAACCAAAGGATGCAGTACATCCTTATTGAGATAAATATATGATATAAAAGGATGTCACTATTGAGATGATGGCAAATAGAAGGAGGCATCTTGCGTTACCCAAAAAAAAGCCGGTCTATAAACGCGAAGACAAGTTGAAAAGAAAAATAGTAAGAAATTACTCAGCAGAAAATGTTCTATGTTACAATTCAAAACGTTAGCTAACCCATTTCGCAACATTTTTACCTAGAACAATTCTACAATGACACAACAAGCTCATACTATTATGTTATATTATCATTTTACTATGCATGGGCAGGGACTTGGTTCACTACATGTTTCGGTAATGCCTATTCAGAATAATTTTGATAAATAATAAGTTTTGTAGACCAAAATGTTATTGCTAGCTGGGTAACTGTTTGGATCACCAGGATCAGTGTTTTATATATTACGAATAGGGTTTCGTTTGGTCGCTATCTCACTCAATAAGCGATAGTTGTCGACGATGGATTACACCTGCTGAGAAGTAACCTTTTTTTTTTTTTTTTTTTTTTTGGGTGGGAAATCATCCAATGACTTCTCCCGCTCTGGGTGAGGCGGGAGGGCGTGTCAGACTTTTACTGACTAAAACCCACCCGTGTTCCTTCAGTTGCTTGAGCCAGGGCCGCGGTAACTCTTTTTCAAATTTATCCGCGACCCAGACAGGCATCGGCCCTCACGGACCCCGTCAGTTCTGCTGACAACTCTTTGAGGCGCGCGTGGAACACAACGCGCCGTCGACACGGGCCTGGTCCTTACCGGACGGCGAGCTACCCATTACTCGCCGCCCGCAAGCCCGCGCCTACGGTGGCCGGGAATCGGCTTGCGACTCCCGACGCCCAGGGCGTCTCCTGCGGTGGCTAGGGGCGTGAGGGCGTCTCCGTTGCGTCTCCCTCACGCGTTCCGCCTCCTCCTTCGCGAGCATTACTGCTTCGCAGAACGAGGAGACAGCTTCCCATACCCTCTCGCTCCGTAACATGGCCTGAACCAGGGCTGGGCGCGAAAGGTTGCCACCGCCGATCGCCTCCACGAGGACACGGCGGTGCCCAGCCCAAGCGGGGCAGATCTCCACCGTATGCTCCACCGTGTCCTCCAGGCGATCCACACAATGGTGACACCCGGGCGTTTCCTCCCGCCTAATCCTGAACAGGAACCTCCCGAAACAGCCGTGTCCGGTGAGGACTTGCGTCAGGCGGAAGGTGAGGACGCCGTGGCGCCTCTCAAGCCACTCCTCAAAGAGGGGCCTTATCGCCGCAATTGTGGCGTGCCCAGCACTGGGTTGCGACAGTCGTTCTCTCCATGTCGCCATGAGATCTTGCCGGAGCTCTGTTCGCCGAGCCGCGATTTGTCGCGGCCACGGAGTTTCACCCCGGCGTTTCGCCTCCTCGCGCCATTCCCAGATGTGTGCGAGGACTTTTGCCTCCAGATCCCATGGCGGTAATCCGGCAAGGAGGCTCGCCGCCTCACCGGAGACCGTGCGGTATCCCCGGACCAGCCGGATGGCCATGACCTTTTGGGACGCGTTCAAATGGCGGACTGGTCGCCGCCTCAGGGAACGCGCCCACACGGGTGCTCCATATAGGGCCATGGACCGCACGACCCCCGCGTAGAGCCTCCGGCAGGAGGCGTTTGGACCCCCTAGATCGGGCAGGAGCCGCTTGAGGGCAGCCCCGGCCCGCTCCAGTCTGGGAGCCAAACGTCGGAAATGCTCCACGAAATTCCACCGGCTGTCGAGGACGAGTCCCAGATACTTCATCATCGACCCGACGCCGATGTGAACCCCTCCTACCGTTATTTGGGATCCCGGCGGTGGTGCGTTCCGAGGGCCGTGAAAACACATGGCCTCGGACTTGTGCAGGGCCACCTCGAGTCCCAACTGCCGGATCCTCTCAACGATTGTCGCAACCCCGCGTGTCGCTAATTCAGCCGCCGCCTGGTGCGACCTCCCCTGCGCCAGGACCAGCGTGTCGTCAGCGTAGCAAATTACGCTGACGCCGCTAGGGAGGTCGGCGCGCAGCACCCAGTCGTACCCGATGTCCCACAGATGCGGCCCCATGACCGATCCCTGTGGGACACCGCACGACATCTCTCGCCGGTTCCACTCGCCCTGGTGACCGGGGTAGATGACGGCCCTGTCCGACAAATAGGCCTCGACCACGTGACAGAGGTAGGGTGGCATCCGGTGATAACGGAGTGCTTCCCTGATGCAACTCCAGGGCATGGTATTGAAGGCATTGGCGATGTCTAGAGACACCGCCAAAACGACCCCACCCCGGGCCACTGCATCCCCCGTCGTGAGGGCTCGCACGCGCATGATGGCGTCTACCGTAGAACGCCCCCTGCGGAAGCCAAACTGGCTCTCCGCCAGATCCGGCCCCACCCGCACCAGCTGCCCAACGAGGCGGTCTGCAATAACTCTTTCAAAGAGCTTGCCCACCTCATCGAGCAGCACAATGGGCCGGTAAGCGGAAGTAACCTACACTCTTGAATCATAAACTTTCTGGTTAGCTCTTCGGCAAGGAATTTAATTATTAACTGTACCAATGCATATTAAAAGTATTTCCAAAACATATTTCTTTTGATATTTGATAAAATACAGGAGTACATTAACATATTGTCTCTCAAGATATAGGTTGCCCTGGTTTGCGAGTCAGGATTCATTACTCAATGGTTACATTGGAATTCTTGTTTTACATGTATGTTAACTTTAATGTAAACTTATTTGTACCTATAAACTTTTTTAAATTATTTACTCATAATAAATAAAAAATGCGTAAACAAAAAATCACTCATATTTTCCGCATATTCATCTCCCTACTAATTAGTACCTTTATAATTGTAAAAAGGTAAAAAAATAACACTAAGTCTCTTCTATAACAAGCTAGGCATAAACAAAGATGACATTTTCAATAAATGTTTTTTATTTAAACCCCTTTTTACACAAAATATAAATAGCAATAGCTTTGTTAATATACCTTAAAGTGCTCCCTTACTTGGCACAATTGTCTGTAATATAACGTTACAGAGTCGAGCATTACATCAGTGAGGGAGGATAACAGAGCATTACATTGCGTAATCTGTAATGTTACAGATTCGAGCATTACATTGGTGAGGGATGAGAATTACAGTGCACAACTTGATGATACAAAGTGTAATATCTTGATACAACTAGTTATATCAATGCGCACTACTTGTAAACATTGTGGAATCAACTAAATGCTCAAAATCGAATCTAATCATACATTACTGGCGAATGCTCGTCAGTCAGGAAGGCAGTATTGTAACGTAATTCTCAAAATAGAACCTTAAATGTTACATTACAGGCGAATGCTCGTCAAGTCAGGGAGGCAGTACTGTAATGTTAGTGGTACTCCAGGTTAGGGGGCACCTTAAAACTTTTAACTCATTTGGGTTTGTACCTAAGTTTCCCCTCTGGTGACCTTTATAACAGTTGAAACAGTAGAAGGTAAAAAACCCTCTTCGTTATTTCAAAATAAATAATTCTAGGTTTTACATTTCCACTTTTGTAGAAGACTATCATAACAAGGCCTTCAGTCAGTGTAAATGAACAAAAAACTGTAATGAAATCCTGGCTGTTTATTTTAACTTAGATTCTACTTTTTATGACGAAAAATTTAAACAGAAAACGTGAATCTCCTGAGACCTTTTTACCTGACTGCCGAAGGAGGGTATAATGTGTTTATCATTCTATGTATGTATGTATCCTATGTTGCATTCTAGAGACCAAACGCGTTGGCCGATTTTGATGATTCTTACGTTAAAGATCCGTCTTAACCCTAGGAGTGTCACTGGCTACATTAAAATTGGAATATAAAAAATGGCGGATTTTGGGCGCCATATTGTGGTATACCGAATTGTTTTTTTCTTCCAAACCCATCATGTCAAAATAAAGGCTTTTAAGAGTTGATTTCAAAAATATATGGCACTTATATGTTTAAATGTACCTTATTCTACAAAAAATTACTAAAAAGTTATTAATAAAAAAAGATAATTTAAAAAACAAAAACACCCGACTGCTTAAAAACGAACTAAAAAGACGAAAACAAAAAGAAAAGCATGCTGTGCAGTCGGAGGATACATCTGGATTTGGTCATCCAGCTCGCGAACATGTATCCTCCGACTGCACAGCATGATTTTCTTTTTGTTTACGTCTTTTTAGTTCGTTTTTAAGCAGTCGGGTTTTTTTTGGTTTTTTATTAACTTTTTTTTTAAGTTGGTAAAGATAAATTGGTATGTTTACACATCACCGCACTGCCCATAACTTAATTGACTAACACAATCAAAATTAGGTAACCTTGTAAGGACCTTTCAGTTTTTAATAAACTTTCTGACTGAACGTCGTTCGATAATTAACACGTCATGTAATTAACTGAACTCAATAACCTAGTGGTTACCAATATTCAATTCAAGTTGAATTTTAGAGAAACTATTAAACATAATAGTAAATTAAATTGAAAAAATAAAGCTTGTTTTTCGAAATTTTCTTGAGCCTTGACCCGAAAAGTTGAATGGACTCATCAAAACAAAACTCTTGTTCAGGGTTTTAGGAAAATATTTTTCTCATCATATTATTTACCTCATCTGCATATTTTTTTGCAGTGATAGGGAATTTATTAAATATAAGATGGATGACTGTCTTTAATTTGTGGTCTTTTCTATGCCTAATATTTTTAAGGTTCTGTACCCAAAAGGTAAAATTGGCACCCTATTACTGAGACTCCGCGGTCCGTCTGTCTGTCTGTCTGTCACCAAGCTGTATCTCATGAACCGTGATAGCTAGACAGTTGAAATTTTCACAGGTGATGTATATCTGTTGCTGCTACAACAACAAATACTAAAAACAAAATAAAATAAATATTTAAGGGGGGCTCCCATACAAGAAACGTGTTTTTTTTGCCGTTTTTTACGAAAATAGTACGAACCCTTCGTGCGCGAGTCCGACTCGCACTTGGCCGGTTTTATTTGTATTACAGAAAACAAGTACTCGTAATGTAGATACTAGCGCAGCGATTATCTATTTGATATCACTGCACTTGCTTAGATAGGAGACTATTGGTCTCGCACGGGTTTTTTTTTATTATTGTTTTTCTTTTTGCTTGTCCCGTGTCTCCTGTGCGAGTCACGTCTAAAATTGTATATCTTTCTTCTTTCAATGGGTGGGTTTTTTCTATGAGTGCAGGTATTTTCGAATCGCATTATTAATCATAGGAATGTATTTTGTATAAGAATTTGAATAGTAGGTGTAAATGCTTTGAAGGCCCTATGATTATTCGTCACAGAAGTTACGAGGGGTATTTTGTATAGTTTCCTCTTCCTATAGGAAATTATTACTGAGTCTACCATAGTACCCTAGTAAAATTTTATTGGTCTCCGACTTGACTGCGTGACGAAGGGTAAGATATTCAAGTTAACATCGAGACACAAAAATACCCTATACTACCAGCGTTCGCTGGACGATAGTGGCGACTAATGGCAAAACACACATCCATTAGGAATGCACGTACAGCGGAACAATGGTCCTGATTTTCTTGTTAACCAAATAAAGTAGAATTAAACCATTGCTATCCTTTACATAACATCTCACCTGTATTCCCCGAAGGGTTGGGCAGAGTTGCACCGTAAGGCTCATTTTATTCGCCAAAATTAACGCAGCACTACAAGCCGAGCACCCCCTCGGTGTCATAATATTAATATTGGACCTCCTTTTGGACAATTTTGTTTGCAAAATATTTTTTGATATACCATTGACTTGTCTGTGTAATAATATTCTTAAACGTCCTAGTTGTTTTGGAGGAGTATGCAAAAGAAGCGAAAAAAACATCGAATTGTATTTTTTTTTTAAGCATATGTTAGTCACCAAAAAAACATGTAATTTATATGAATCATCAATTTTTTTATTTTTTATTAAATCTTTTAACTTAGCCGTCACTAAGGAAGTATGCTTTAGAAAGTAACCGTTTTACTGTACTAGAGCGAAGTAAGGGCCTTAAATACACCCACACTTCGCCAGTTATGTTCAAGGCTCATGTAAAAGGGCGCGAGTCAATCGCCATCCACCTCCTTTACTTTCTGATCCTTTTTTACAGCAAAACAGGTAAGACACAGAAATAAAAAGGTAGGAAGGCATTTACTTACATTGATTTCAAATAAGTTTGCTCTTAAATCTTAGCATAGTTTTCAACACATCTCGACCTGACGCTTAAAAACATTCTAAAGTTCAACACGTGGAGTAGTTTAACAGTTCTGAACCATCACTGTCTTTCTCTCAGTACGTGTTTATATGAACTAGAACAATATTATTTTATTTCAATGCGTAATCGTTAACCAATTTTATACTACCTGAAAATCGTCTCTATTTTTGAGTTAAAGATTTCCAACACACTTTTCCTATTCTACAAAATATCTACAACAATATATTTATTCAAGCTAAGCAGTTACTTCCCTCCACCAGCAAAGATATGTATATGTTCTTTTTCAAACAATGTGCTGTGACAGTAAGCTACCGCATTGCAGCATACGCTATTGGGAATACGCGGTGGTAAATCAACTCGACTCAACATCCGCATACGTTAATCCAAGTGAAACATCACCGAAAGGTATTGGTTGAGACGGGCTGAAAGTAACGTTGATGTGATCAGAAATTTGACGTCATACCAAATTAACTCATACACGAGTCACTTATGCAAATCTAAGAACACGTAGACAGCCTTTCATCACATTTTTTTTTAAATAAATTGGTACATAAATTTAGTGGAATCAACTTTAGTGTGTGCGAGATGGACTCGCGATCGAAGAGTTCCGTACCATTATCGCAAAAAACGGCAAATAAATCACTTTTGTTGTATGGGAGCCCCACTCAAATATTTATTTTATTCTGTTTTTAGTAACGTTGTTATAGCGGCAACAGAAATACATCAACTGTGAAAATTTCACGGTTCATGAGATACAGCCTGGTGACAGACAGACAGACGGACCGCGGGGTCTTAGTAATAGGGTCCCGTTTTACCCTTTGGTTACGGCACCCTAAAAAACACCTCGATTTAATAAGCTTCCTGGCGGTCAGTGTATATTATCTGACACGTTATGTTTTGTGATTAAATTAATTAATAGTGGTTTCTGGCCGCAGTTGATGTTGTTGAACGCTACCCTAAATTAATGATGGATTGGTTTTGGATTATCTTTTATGCGAAAACATATATCGGATTATATGTATAAATTAATGGCATAGAATTAAAATTAAGTCTAACGGCATTGACTCAGACGTTTAAAGTCGAGCTTAGCCTGACACACGGCTAAAACAATTCAAAAATATACCCATGTAACATAGGTGCCCAGGTGCTTACAGCTGCTTGCAGTGAGACAGTGGAAGCCAAATTTGTTTGGACCAAATCTGCTTTGTTATAAACAAACGAATTCCCAATTCGCTTGAATCTTCAGATTCAGTCAGAACAATTTTTCTGCCAGCCTGCATGATGTTAGGTTCCCATCATCCGGGAACCTAAGGCCCTGATGATGGGCTTGATGATGGCCCTAACCTAACCTAACCTAAGTTCGTGCGCCGCTCGCACGCCAGCAGTGCATTTGCCGTATGTAGACACACCCAGTATCTACCATTAATTGTTTCTACGAAATCTGCACTTAAGCCGATATAATACTCTTAGAAATAAAACGTGAAAAACTTAAAAAAAATATTTAATCAAACTCACAAATTACAGTAAAAAATAAATAGACACGAAATGAGCGGAGAAGCAATGTTATAGGCAGGTCTATGACCGATGGCAAAATGGACGAGTCCACGAAGGCTCCTGCCTTTTAAACGCGTGGCCGCACTGGCTAGTGGGGAGTCTTCAGTGTTGTCATCAAATAATACTATCATCTCCAATTTCTTTGCAGAAAGAAAAAAGAAACCTAATCTTGTCCTTCCTTAAGATCCAGTATCCAACAATAACAATGTTGCTTCAAGTCACCAAAAACTAACAATACCTTGAATGGATGTCCTTACGAACTGAACCCTGACTCACTGAAGATGGATGGTTTGTTTGGCGCTGCGAACAAATATTTGTATACCTACGGAGCTGTTTCTGTGGCTTGGTGTGTTCTACATGTAGATTTGTTAATGTCACCTATGATGAACAGAATCTTCTGTTACTCCCTACTTCTGTTAGTGGGATTTTTTTGTAGGAGATGGGAAAATCTTTAGATTTATAAAATAATAGATTAATAGCTGATTCCCCCGTGGGAGTAAGGAAAATATCTTGAGTAAAGTTTTGATTATGAAAGTAGATGGCTTTATGAGGAAGAGAAGACCAAAAAAAATGTGGACCATGTGAAAGATGATATGACTAGAATGGTTGTGAATACAGAGATGACTAGTGATATCAGTGTGGAAAATGAATAATTTATATAATTTAATTTTATAATATATAATTTATTCTAACAGAAAAAGCAACACGCTTTGCAGACAAGTTTTGACCGTTGTATTATTACTGGTAACTTGTTAAACAGGTCATTCTCGTAGATATATTACACGTTATTAATCACAAAAATAACGATCGTTCTTAAATTTGGATGATCTTTAAATTGAGATGTTGTGATGCGGATATAGTAAATTTTGACCATATTGACTATATCCGCATTACCGCATCTCAGAATCAACTTTGATAATATTTATTAATGAAGCTGGTCTATTCTTTACTAAAACCTCATCACTCTACTATAACAATATAAAAATTTATCGGTAAGCCAACTGCATAAAATCATTCTGTGGCATTACTATTTACCTTATCCTAAACAAACGCACGCAGATAGAGCAGAAAGTACCAACGAGAAAAATCAACATGTCTATCTGTCTATAGGTAAACGCAAAATGGGAGAACCAATCAAAAATGTTTATTCGTTCTGATCAAGTTTTTGTTCAGAGTATAATTTTTGCTCTTTCACGGGGGACCGTGGGAGTAAGGAAAATATCTTGAGTAAAGTTTTGATTATGGAAGTAGATGGCTTTATGAGGAAGAGAAGACCAAAAAAAATGTGGACCATGTGAAAGATGATATGACTAGAATGGTTGTGAATACAGAGATGACTAGTGATATCAGTGTGAAAAATGAAGACATGGTTCGCCAATCCCAAATTAATTCTAAAGGGAAGAAAGCGATGAGATACTTATGTATTTTGTTTTCGTATGTATGATAGGACACTTGCAATACTTATTTGTTTAAATGAAAAATGAAATGTCCCACAGGTCTATTAGCCGTGAAATTACTAGATTGCCCAAAAATGTGTGAGTCGGACGTGCGGCACGTCACGTTCCATACGAATCCGATGGCTGGTTCACGCTGCGAATACCCGATGTAGATTTGTTAAGCGCTTAATTGAAAATATTTCAGTTTTCAAAGAATTCTTAAACTTCACGGAACCGTAAATCGATTGAAAGTGCAATTTGAGGATTCCTTTGATATTGGGTATATTTTTGTAATTCTAACACAGAATATGTTGTCAACATTTGGTATCTACAAAATTTCCAGAGATTCTGTCGCTTTGAATCTACTGATACAAAAAGTTTTTTTTTTTTTTTAGTAAATGAAAAACCATTTAAAAAGAGGTGCAGTTCATTCATAATTTTACCAAAATAAAATAGTTGAAATAAAAGCAGGATTTATTCTAGAAGATCCTTTGACCTTTTTATTTAAACTAAATATAATATAATAATAATATATATGTCACATCGAAGTACCTATGAATCGTAGGACAGCCATCTTTAACCCCAATGTCTAGAGGCAATTCCTTTATTCTTGACTGGAGCGGGTTACTTCAATAACACACAACACTGGATTGAAACTCAAGAGTGTTTATTTGATTTAGTTACAGGCACTTTGAGTTTTCAAATGAACTTGAAGCTAAAACCACATCGTGAATTCGTGTGGCCTGCTAGGTCCAAAGCTTTTGTCGGTCGCTGGAGAAGACCTAGCCAGAAACTCCAGGATACTCTTTTTAAATGTTTTTATAGATTACACAATCACTTTATGACAATTAACGTTACATGTTTATTAGGTTTTCAAACATCTATTCAATTAGCAGATTTATTAAACAGTTTTACAGTTATTATTTTTTACACACACCATGCACCTTACGCGCCATGCACGTACTAAACAATGGGCGGGACTTCCATATTGTTTTTGTTTAGACACTAATTACTTGGATAGTTGAGTAAAGTTAGCAAACAATACTAAAATGCTGATCAGTTAATTATTTCAACATTAAACAACCTCAATACTCACAAATACAAAGTGGTTTGTAGTTTATTATTGAAATAGTCATCTAATAACAAAACTATTCAAGTTTCCGGTGATCTAACAATCTTACTAATTAGAAAGTTTCTCATTATTACATAGCTGTGTAAAATAGTCTTATGACTTCTTAGTATTTAATCATTTACTCAAATTTGTTTAGTTCTCGTATTAAATTATTAAATCTGGTTATTGGTCATAGAAATTATAACATCCGCCATTGTTTGACAACTTAATAAGAATAACATAATGAAACACATTTACTTCGTCAAATGTGCAATAGTTAAGATGGGAACAAATCCAAAAGTACTACAATAAGTGTTCCTGTTTTATTTAAACATCTCGTATTAATTAAACATTGAAATTAGCATACGAATTATGAATCAATACTGATTCCACAGTGAGCCAATAGATGGCGCTGAACTCAAAACCCAACTTAAATAGACATAAGACACTTAAAATGATTAATTAGGATAATAAATTAGCAAATTCACGCCTACGCGGCGACATATATATAATATTTAACACTTTGAAATTAAAACCAAACACTGAAAAATATTTGGAGCCAAAAGATGTTAAGTTAAACAATTACATAACTTAGTAGTGAGTGTATTTAGTAAAATAACTTTCAAACAGGACGGACAAACAGAACAACGGTTTAACGGGAGATATGTAAAAAAACAAATAAATGTAAACAGCGATTCGTGTTTCAAGTAAATACCACGTTATTATGTTACGTTATTTTTCTTTTTCAAATTTTTCAGTATGGCATTTATAGACTCGTCCGTAAAAGCATCTGCTGGAGCTGCAGAAATAATTGGGCCGCCCAATTATAATTTATTCTAACAGAAAAAGCAACACGCTTTGCAGACAAGTTTTGACCGTTGTATTATTACTGGTAACTTGTTAAACAGGTCATTCTCGTAGATATATTACACGTTATTAATCACAAAAATAATGATCGTTCTTAAATTTGGATGATCTTTAAATTGAGATGTTGTGATGCGGATATAGTAAATTTTGACCATATTGTCTATATCCGCATTACCGCATCTCGGAATCAACTTTGATAATATTTATTAATGAAGCTGGTCTATTCTTTACTAAAACTTCATCACTCTACTATAACAATATAAAAATTTATCGGTAAGCCAACTGCATAAAATCATTCTGTGGCATTACTATTTACCTTATCCTAAACAAACGCACGCAGATAGAGCAGAAAGAACCAACGAGTAAAATCAACATGTCTATCTGTCTATAGGTAAACGCAAAATGGGAGAACCAATCAAAAATATTTATTCGTTCTGATCAAGTTTTTGTTCAGAGTATAATTTTTGCTCTTTTAGTTAAGCCATGTAGTTTTTAGTAGCAGGATTGAAATTGGAATATGGAATTTCGTTCGGTGTGGAGCAGAGTAAATACTTTTTAAACAGTTCTTGTTTGTATGTTTGGTTTTACTGGAACTGGGGTTTGTCTCGTTTTACCATCATCGCTTACAATCTCACGCTTACATCTCAGGTGAGATAGTGGTCAAGCGCGAGCCTATAGGTAATAAAAAAAAAAACATAATTTATTTATGTGATAATATGGTTCACTTTTTTTGTGAATCGATCTTACGTGTTGTCACACAGCAATTCGCGAAACGCTCTTTTGTAATTTTTTCATCTTTATTTATAACATTGTTTAGCAGATTTTTAATTTCGCAAGACCTCAAGCTCTAAATACGAGGTATTAGCCTATGGGCCACCACGGCCGGCAGACAAACGGTACCTTTATATAAATAAAGGTAATAAATGCAGATTCCACAGAAAAGATTACAAAACAATACTTTCCGTCTAATCTTGAAGTAAAAGGAAAATGTTCACTGACTCAGCCTACTTATTGTGTGCCAGCTGTTAGGCGAGACTAGGGGAAGAGTATTATCGTGAGGCTGGCGGGCTACAAACTAATAAGTTGCCATTAAAGTGCACACCTGCATTTTTGCGCAACTTAAACTCGTTCTGACAGATGCTGCGAATGTGGGTTGTTTTCCGTTTTAAATGTGGTGAATTTGTTTAAAGATATATTTTTAATGCATTTTCATAAAAAGATATATTGTTAATACATTTTCATAAAAAATATTTCTTTGTATCCAATACCTACAATAGTGTTCTTTTCCTTAAAACAGAAAAGTTAAAAAAAAAAATGTCTGTTGTAAAACTTAAAGACGTCACTTTTGGCTGCCTGAAAATTGTACGAAAACTACCATATTACAAAACTAGGATACTTTAACTTAAGAGAACCCAAGCGTTTAGGAAACATACCAAAACTCTGTCGCATTTTCACCAAAAAAATCAAATTCGGCACAATAAGAAATATGCCGACACCGAAGACACCAATGGGGGAATTGAATCGCATATCAGTGGAAAATTTCATATTTATGCAAACTGTACCGGTTGCACCTCGCGATGCGATATCCGCGATAATGAAAACTTTATGTCTTGAATTGCATAAGATGTTAGCTTTATGCGACGAATATATTTGCTTTCTTATTTGTATTGCATATGAGATGTTATGAAAATAGTCTCATGATTAGACTGGATTTTTCTGCCGCACTGATCTGTGAATATGAATAGATTTGAGTCTCCTATAATACTTATGTTTCTGTTTTCGGTAAGTTTTACGAGTATTTTGAGTTAAAATAAAGACAGTATGTAGTACAGTATTAGCATTGTTATATCGCAATGTAGAATGCGTTTAAGGTCAATTAGTCCCCGGTTTCAGCAGTGGTGGCCCGTGGTATTGGCCGCGACTTACAAATTGTAGGTTGCGAGTTCGAACCTTGGAAAGGCAGGCGCTTTACTTTGTGTAAATTATTTCATCACCATTATTTTCAATAACTGTGAAGGAAAACATCGAGAAGAAACTGACATGACCTAGAACCAAAAATTCGAAGACGTGACTTCTACTAACCCGCACTGGGCCCGCAAGGTGGTTTACGGCCCATCCTCTGTTACAGAGAGGAGGCCTGTCCCAGAAGTGTGAACATTAATAGGCTGATGATGAGTGCCCGGTTTCTGGAAATAAATTATTGACGTGTCACAAATTAAACACAAGTCATGTGATGTGATTAGCTGTTGAAACTTCATTCAACCAGCTAACGCGCGTTTGACAATCTAAAATTCTAGAAACCAGGCTTTATCCTTGTGCGATGCCATTTAGTCAAATAACGCCTCTAATTTATGAAACAATTCCCCTTTTGTCAAAAACTCCGCATTAAATAAATCATTTGTTATCACAGGTAATTTTTTTTTTACGCGAATAAACATTGGTTGATGAAAGTGGGAAAACGCATATTTCAGCGGCCATCATGAATTGTGGTCGACATCATTTTAGCACAGCAAAATCTTTTTTATTTGACGGTTTTTGTAATGCCTGGAGTGCCCTACTGTGTGTGTGTACTTGTTTGTTTGTCTTGCCTCTGCGCTTTAATTTACCGATTTATTTGTTAGTACTTTCCTCACTTTTTAGTTGGTTAATACTAGATCATTTTAGGTACTAAAATATTCCATTTGCAATGAAAACATTTTGCCAATTAGTATGATTACGATTTCGACCAAAAACAACGATTTTAATGCTAGCGTAGATAATACATTCCCTATTAAAATTCAAGTCCAAGGCCTTGCAGATACTCGTACAATTTTCTCCCTTTTCCTTTTTACCATGTAATTCGTAATTGGATATAGAATACGTCCCGTTTCAAGAGAGCTCGCAAAGGTTAATACTCGAATGTATAAATTGGGTACATTTTCGGGCAGTCAAGTTCATAGTAGTAAAAAATATGCTGGCTGAAAATTTGGGCTGTTCGTTTTATTTATTTTATTCATCGATAATCAATGGAGTGGGTGAATAAAGCAATAGGTATTATTTAACCATTAATTGGTGTGTTCATTGGGAGATCCATATTCAACAAAGGGAATGAAGATTTTTGTGCCTACTGTGGCATTTAATCATAAGTCTCCTATATACATAAATATCATTAAAAAGGGTGTCCGTATCGAAACCGTCGTTTTGTTGAGCTTTCCGCCTGTTCGCGAGCGCTTTTAAGAATTCTATAATACTGATACCACACACAATGAATTTTAATCCTCTCTTTCTCTTTTTCCGGAATTCACAAACGCAACCATGAAAGAATAAAAAGGCAGCTGATATTCAAACGCAGAATTAAATTCCATTCGGAATTTTGGATGCTTCATGCCAAAGATATTTTGCAAATGATGGACTCGAAGTGCTATAGTGTTTAAAGGTAGAGCTGATACATGTAAAAAATACAGTATAAAATACATAAAAAATACAGCTGAAATAAAGTCCGCAAAGCTAGCAGAAAAAAAATGTATTCTGCTTCTACTAATCTATCTTCTATCTTTGATCTAACAACTATACTACCCTATCCTACTAAGGCTTGGTTAAATTGACAGTTTATCATACAATTTTGTCAATACAACCTCGTGTTAGCAACTAATTCTGAGTTAAGTTTTCGTGCAAGTGGGCCTATCCTACTATAATATCATACATTAATGAACGTAAAAGTCTGACGGCTTCCCCACGGCTTAGATGAAACTTTGCACAGAGATAGACTATACCTGACCTGGATTAAATATACTTTTTGCCTATAGTACCTGTGTACCCTTGGGATATCTTTTTTTACTTTTACGCCGGAAAATAATTAGGCAAAAACTAGTTACTAATAATTTTAGCTAAAATAGGCGGCAAAATAATAATCACAATTTTAAATTGTGATTATTATATTCGGGCTCATTATATATTTGAAAATCTGAAAATATTGTTAGGGGAAGGTCCCTAGTGGCAGGCACCTAAAGCTTTTTGGAAAAAAAAAGGGAACTCCGGGAGGGGACGCCCTAGAAAGACATATAGAGACCTCATAGGTGATGTTCTTCAGAAAGACCAGGTGCGCAGTACTCATAACCGACATGTGTATATGACTAGATGTACGAATATGTGTGAAGCAAAAGAAGTATGTAAGGATCGTAGCAGGTGGCTTTCTGTATGTTCTGCCTACCGCCATGGAAAATAGGCGTGAGTTTATGTATGTATAAAAAACCGGCCATGTGCGAGTCGGACTCGCGCACGAAGGTTGCCGCACTTGGTAAATTGTGGTTAACGATTTATGACGTATTAAAAAAAACTACTTACTAGATCTCGTTCAAACCAATTTTCGTTGGAAGTTTACATGGTAATGTACATAATATTTTTTTTTAGTTTTATCATTCTCTTATTTTAGAAGTTACAGGGGGGGGGGGGGATTCGGATGCTTCAATTAAAAGCTGCCTTCTTTGTCTTTGGCTTGCTTCTCCTTTACACTTTTTCCCTAAGCTTTTGGGTCTTTGCTTTGCGTTGTTCCTTTTATTTATTTATTTATTTACACTTTATTGTACACCAAGATTGCGGCTAACTTCCTGTAGCTGGGCAGTCCAAGAGAAGCTTTTGTCAAGGAATATACCCAAGTTCTTAACTTTCTCGCTAAAAGGGATAACAGAGTTGTCAAAAGAAACTTGGGGTAGAGTCTTCCAGTCAATCCTTGAGATCGTTCTTGAACTGCCCACCACCAAAACTTGCGTCTTTATGGGGTTCACCTTAAGTCCGAACCTCTTGCTCCAGTCGCATATACGGGCCAGATCACTATTAATGGTCGAGATAGCCTCAGATAGATTTCCAAGAGGAGCTCGTGAGTAAATTTGCAGATCATCTGCATAAAAGTGGTAGGAATAAATTAATTCGTTGGAGATTGAGTTAATAAAAACAGCGAAAAGTAAGGGAGATAGAACGCCGCCCTGTGGTACCCCGGCACAAGTACTACACCAGGAAGACAAGATCTCTCCGATGCAAATACGTTGTCGGCGGCCGAACAGGTAACTACGAAACCATTCAATTACCGTAGGAGTTATGTTAAGAGAGCCAAGGATGTTGGCATCCTTCGATGAGATTTGATGAGGAGATTTCGATGTTTTGCTTGGGCAAAACATCGAAATCTACGGTATTAAAAGCATTACTAAAAATCCAGTGGAGCCAAAACCGTTAGATTTACCAAATCCACGACAGACCTTATATCGTCAGTAACATTCAGAAGCGCTGTAGTGGTGCTATGACCAGGACGGAAGCTGGACTGGAAGGGGTTAAGGAGATTTATTTTTGGAGAGGAAGGTGCTTATTTGGTTGTGGATTAAGCGTTCAAGGACTTTGGATATGAATGGCAAGACAGATATTGGGCGATACTCGGCAAAGGATGAGGGACTGGATTTTTTAGGTAAAGGAATTATATGAGCGTCTTTCCATGAGCTTGGAAAGACACTGCTAGACGCGGAAAAATATGAGGATATGGCAAATGACGGGCAGGATAAGGTCTAGCACCGGGAGTAGCATTTTGTGGCTGATTCAGTCGCTTCCTACTGCGTTTGACAAAATCGGTAGTATGCTCTTCTTAACATCACATGTAGTAAATTGACCAAAAACAAATGGAGAATAACTGGGAGTCGGAAGAGATGAAAGATGATTCAATGTATTTAATTTAGTTCTCCTATCAAAATTGGACGAAGCAGTAAAATGATTATTCATTGCATCAATATTAACATCTTTAGGAATAGTCTCCGCCCGTGTTTTACCGACCCCCAATGACCTTCCTGACTTTTGGACAGAATCATGAATATGTTGGCGATTAGCATTCCTACACACCTTATTGCAGTGTTTACGTATTGAGACATATCTCTCCCTATTAGCGTCAGTAGGGTTGCTCTTAAATTTCGATTTTGCCGTAACTTTTTCATTCATGACATTTTTAATTTCATCCGTAAGCCATGGTGCCGGCAAATGTCTCACTTTAACTGCCCGAACAGGAGCGTGATGGTCGTAAAGTCCAACAAGCTTAGTGGTGAACATAATAACTTTCTCATCGACTGAAGCGGAGGCAAATAGGTAAGACCAATCTATGTTGCTAGCATCCTCACAAAGACTGTCAACGTTCATGCCTCCAAAATTGCGTTGCATGAGGATTTTGGCTTTAGCCTTAGGTGGACGAATTTTATATGAAAAAAAAAACAAATCTTGATAAGAAAAGGTATCGGCTGAGCATTGGCCATGCTTAGCGACGCGATCAGGAGTAGAGTTTGGGAAATGTGAGTAGCACTAAGCGGAAGAATGGAAAGATTACTAGAAATTTAAACATTAGTAATGGAAGAAGAACGATGGTCCTTCTTCAGCAGGCAAGTATTAAAGTCACCCATGAGTATGCTATGACTGTATGAAGGGATAAGCATTTCTAAGAGCTTCTCGAAGGATGAAAAGAAGTTGACACGTGATGAAGGACAATAATAAACTCCAAGAAGTAGTTTATAATGATTTAGCTCGACCTCCAGAAAGAGATGCTCACCAGCACCCGATGGCGGTGGCTGCGCTGACACATTGACAATAGAGAAAGGAATATGAGCGCGGAGATATATGGCAACACCACCACTACCACTAACAGTCCGGTCGTTTCTAATAAGCACAAAGTCGGGCAGAGAGTAACTAGTAGAAGGGAGACATTGGTTAAGCCATGACTCGGAAATAAGAATAGCATGTATGTTTTACAGTCAAAACTAGCCAGCATATCGTGGAAATGAGCCGGAATACTCTGAGCGTTAATATGTATAACGTTAAAATTCTTAGGAACATCGGAAAACTGCGCTCTAAGACTGTCTACAAGAGAAGGAACACTCACAAAACTGTCATCATTAGTCAAAGAATAAAAACTATTACTATCACTGCTTTCATTAGACATAAACAATGATATTAAAATAAACAGATACGTTATACACTCACAAAACAATTGAAAAAAGTGTTCCGCGCAGCAGCGGCAGCACACATACACACTTTTCATTCATGTGACATTTCACTAGAAGTCGAAAGGGATGGCTTGATAAAACCAACAAGAACAAAAGAGACAGCTAGTGTTTGTCACTTGCGTGTGAATGTAAACAAACATTATTCTGACCACTAATGTTTTTTCTTTTTTAACCTCCAAATATCAGAATATTAGGGAAAAAAATGCAATAAATTTGTAAATTGAGGTGTATTGCGTATTTACATATGGTATGAGATCCCTTCTGTTTTATGTAATTTGGTATTATAATTGGTACACTTTCTAAATACACACGATGGCATTTTTTTAATTTTGTTTTTGTTTCAACAAAGCGTATCGCTCTTCGCCATGCGTGACATAAACTAAAGACTAAAGGTGACAATTGTCTCCTATTCGAGTCTTCACAATGCGCGCGCTTATAACATATCTGTTTAATTGAATATCATTGGACATAAATATTAACTTAATATAAAATATAAATATATAAAACCTTATCTTAAAAATATAACAAAGCAACAAGTTCACCTGCCAGTTGCGTTATTCATTATTAGAATAAAATCAAATTAAAATAAAATCATGTTGAAACCGGGCAACAAAAACAGAATCTTCACGAAACACAAGAAAAAGAAAAAAGAAAACACGTGTACAGGAGTATTTAAATTGAACATGCAAAATAGGACAAAGTATTTTATGATGAAAGTGACAAGCAAGACGTGTCAAAACAACGTAAATTGTAAACATTAAAACAGTACGTTTGGAAATTTATTAAAAACTGTGAAGGTATAAAACAAAACTTAATATTACCCGGAACCTCATGAAAACATCACAAGGATGAAAATTACTTCTTCAAAGCTGTAGCACGTTTCAGTCTTGCGGTCTTCGAAGAAGCAGCGGTCGGAATAGTTTCTGACACTGCCACTTTAGGTCCACTCGGCTCGGGCTCAACGATTTGTGTGGAACAAATCGTTTAGATCACTTAAAGTGCTGGCGCTGAAGTCAAAACAAGACTGTTATATTTTTGCCTCTTTCAGCGGACAGCCCTTCGAGCAAGAATTTTTGATGCCAATGCCGCACAGCTTACTCCAGTATCAACACAGTTGTAAATTTGGGAAGGTGTAAATTTGTCCAGTGTTGTCATACTTTGAAGATTGTCATAAAAAAGGTCCACTTGGTTTGTTAAGTCCTAAAGCTCGCATCATGCTTGTCGACTCGGGTGTTCTCGGTGATAAGTCAGGGTGTCTCTGTATAAAATCATAGAAAAAATGTTTACCTGTAACTCCTTTTTTTTAATTTAAGCGATGAGCTTGACTGAATTTACATAGATTCAGTCAAGTCGAAAGCTAGTTTTAAAACTCGTTCTTCATCAGAGACATGTGTTGGACAAATCTTTGACGCGGTCCACTAAAACTTGTTCGTACTCAGGTGAAAGGTGTTAGTGAATCTACCGAGCTTTGGTTGGAATGTCATTTCTTCACCACGGTTCAATGCTGATGTGTTATCATGTAGAGTACTTTTCGGTATGTTGTAGCGCGACGAAGCTTCTCTCTGGATAAAACCTTAGAAATCTTAGTAATCGCAGTTTTTTTTTTTTTTTGGTCCCATTGTCCTTTCTTTTTCTTTTCTTCCCTTTCGATCTTATCTGCTCTTCTGTCTTCTGAAAAATCATACTAGTTTTATAAAAAGTATAAACTGACAAGAAAAAAACATGTACTCTGTCCGTTAAGACACTACTTTGTGTCCGGTACTAAGGGACAGAAAATCAACACAAATTATATTTATCATATCAAACCATTTTGGAAAACCTTAAAATCTTTTACAGATTACGACTAACAACAATACACTTCCTTTATTAGGAATCAACAAAAACAACTGACAGTAAATACTTAGCTGTAACACTCACCTAAATCTTACAAGACGCGATGTCGTCCCGCCAAAAACTGCCAATAACCGCTCCAACCAATGCCGCGCGCGTTACCGGCAAACCGCATCCCGTGTCCCGGTATTGCTACGGCCTCCCGCGCCCTTTTCACCGATCTTTGAATTACTCGCTTTTTAAATTCCCGAGTTAATACGAGTAGGTTTAGGTGTAGTGTGTCACAGTAGGTGCCGACCGGCAATAGGCGACTTCCCCTAATATTGTTTCTGGGTCAAGTAGATGTGACATTTCTGACCAGCTTTATTATTGTTCGGATCGAAGATGATTTTGCTCATAGGACTTATTGGTATTTCTATTTGCACTGGACTTGAAGACGTCTCGCAAAATATTGCCTGCTTATTATTATTTGGAAAAATCTTATGAGATATATGCGAGCGCCTCGTAGATAAGTAATAACAACCGCAAGGATCGAACTTGAAGTTCAAGCAAGGTTTGCCGAGATCGGTCCTTGGATGTATGACCACCTCATGACTCAGCCGAAAGACGTCCACTGCTGGACATAGGTCCCAAGCGTCGCCACGTTGAACGTGCCCGCGCCCGTGCGTTTCGCAACCAGCGGATCCCCGCAACCTTCACCAGGTCATCGAGTGAGAGGCCTTCCAAGGGAACGTCTTCCGGTTCGCGGTCGCCACTCCAGAACTTTTCTGACATCCGTTTTGCAAATAATGTGCCCTGAAACTTAAGTTTGGCAATTCTTCGGGCTATGTCGATAACCCTGGTACTCTTGCGAATCTCTACATTAATTCGATCACGCAAGGAAACTCCGAGCATAGTCCCTACATTGGCCTTTGCGTGACTGTAAGCTTTCTGATGAGGCACACTGTGAGGAGAATCTCGCTCTTGACATATTTTTTAGGCATAATGCTATTAGGCATAACGTTTTCACATCACTTTTATCTGCATCATAATACTGCGGCATAATAATACATTAGCATAATGCAAGGGTTAGTATAACTTTCATCTGTACTAATTTGTTTTTCCATAATTTAGAGTTGCATACATTTTTAAGGCATAATATTTATTCGTCATAAAAAAATATGGATACATATTTGAAGGTAGAAAATGAAAATTTTCAAAATATCGAAAATTTTAATATTGATTTGAATCTATTGAAAATTGTTTTACCTAAGCTTAAAATGTCTAATTGAATATATTTGATATAAGGACTCAAATTTATTAGGTTGAGATGCGGCGGGGATGCCCTTGGGCCACCCTTGAGCCGCGAATATGTTTGTTTTATTCCAAAGAACATTATGTGTAAATATCTTTATGCGGTTATAACTTTTTGCTTTATGAGATTATGCATCATTTTTATTTTGCCAACAGTATTTATGGCAATATACATTATGGCGAAGCATTTATGGCCTGATAACATTATGCGTAATGATCATTATGCATTATTCCGTTATGCCAATGTAAATTATGGGAATATATTTTATGCTTATCATTAGTAAACCCATTGTGAGCGACCACTTCTCAGAGCCATAGGTCATCACTGGCAACACGCACTGGTCATAGACTTTCGTCTTGTGAGACTGTGGTAATTAGGACGAGAAGATACCACGCAATTTCCCGAACGCTGCCCAGTCGGATTCGACATTTAACCTGTTTTTCGAAGTTGGCCCTGACTAACTGGAACGTTTGTCCCAGGTAGACATAGTCGTCCACAACTTCGAGTGTAGAGTGTCTGACTGACCATCTATTACATACCTTTACTCCTCCACGCCTCGGAAAATAAGTTGTACAGTAAGAAGTTAATACCGGCTTTCTTTAGTAGATCTTTGACGGTGGTTAGGGCAAAACCAGGATAGTTGCCCCAGGGGTATAGCTGTTGCCCCGATTGTAATTACTCTAGTTTCTCGGATGAGTTGCATGCTATATTATTAATCTATCGAAACATTCTCTAACTATCACTAAGTTGACCGTGTCTCATGTCTCTGCGATTGCATGGGCAGGCAAAATGCGAACAAAGTTTTTGCGGGATAGATGCATAGATGTTTAAAACTAAAAAGGGAAAAATAAAAAACTTTTTTGACAAAAAATACTACCGACTTCCAAATGAAAAACTACAAAGTGAAAAATAACTTAACTTTTGGAACTCGGTGTCTTTCGTAGATACCAAATATTTGCGATATGGACACCGACTTCCAAAAATAAAGTTATTTTTCACTTTGTAGTTTTTCATTTGGAAGTCGGTAGTATTTTAATGCAAAAAAGTTTTTTATTTTTCCCTTTTTAGTTTTACCTACCTAATAGGCAAGTGGTTTAGTAAGTATCTATTACGCCAGAACAGATTACCCGAAAATCATGAAACTTGAACATAACCGGTGAAATTAGAGTTCTGCGTACCCCTTTCAGTATACTGCCATGATGTTATGGCGTGATGTTATGTTATGAAATGGTATAAACAATAAACATACATGCGATTGAAGCAATCCCGAATGATTTGCCGTTATTTATTGAAGAGTTCTGTTGTATATCTCCGAAGTTCTTCATCAGATCTTTAACAAATTAAAATGGGACCAATTTCGAAACATGTTCTTTCAAACAAAAAAAGAATTTTCAAAATCGGTCAACAATTGGCGGAGATATCGGTGAACATACATAAAAAAAAAAAAAAAAACATCCAAGAAGTCGATCATAGAACCTGCTCCTTTTTGGTAAGTCGGTTAATAAATACAGATAGTAATGAAGAGAGGAAAACAAGTCTTCCATGTTTCGCTTGGATGAAATAGAGCGCTATTTTCGGTTCTTTTATTGTAAATACGTGGGGCCATACCCAAAACACTATTTTTATTAATGCAGTGTGACGGTAGACAGGACGGTATGGAGGCAGAAAACGAGTTACGCCGACCCCAAGTAACATGGGAAGATGATGACGAGATGATGTTGATGAAGAAAACTGAACCAAACATACCTAGTCGGCAAAAAGCTAGGCATTTTGATTTATTATGAGAGATTTTCCGGATAATACTTTACCGTGGTCGTATTTTTGGATAATAATAAAGTCCAAAGTTAGAAAGTAATAACAAGGTAAAGTTGAGATTGTCTTATAGAACATAAATAGCATTCTTATGTTTTCCCCTGCTATTGTTGGACTCCGTACTTATTGTGTACTTTACCAAGTAACTTGGAAATGTACTGAGAATTATTTGCAAAGAATCCTATCAAAATCAAATATAAGTTAACAGGGAAAGATAAAGGGAAGAATTGTTTCACAATTGTATCTGTACAGAATTTCGAATTTCTAAAAGCGTAACTTTGAAAATTCTATACAAATGGTACTTTGCTTCGGTATTGCTTTGATTTTCCCTTTAGAATTTATCTTTATAAATCGCGATTGTAAATAGATTTTGTGTTATTTTAATTCTGCACCACTTGGTACTTTATTTACTTTTTATTAATCCGAGGTTTCTGAATTGTAAATTCGCAGATCAGAACTAGTTAGCATGAGAGTTAGTCAAACTTTAGGATAATTTGACAAGTTATTACCTATTCAGATACTGGGGCTAGTAATTTGTATGAATGATTTTGTTATTTAAAAAGCCTTGAATGAATGGTTCAATTACTTATTATTTTATATTATTTCAACAGTTACAGAGCAAAATATTTGAACCCTACTTCCATTTAAAGATTTTATGAAAGGATCTCACTAAAATCAATTCAATCTACAAGCACTTGTGTCATCTTTTCTTATCCAATCCTATAGATGAAAAAAAACTTGTCTATTTCAAGTAATCTTAAATCAACTTTAGGCGTTTGAATAATCTGAGGCTTTAGGAACCCTTTGTAAAGAAAAAGTAAAGTAAAGGTAGCGGTACGAAAATGTTGTATACTATGTACAATTTTAAACCTACACAAGGCAAGTGAGACTCTTGGGGATAATTCAAACATGAAAAAATAAATCGAAATAGACGTTTGGCCTTGTTTTTTTCTTTTCTCGACACGAACTATGAGAATGGCTCATATCGAGCAAAAATGTTTGCCTTTCAGCACGGTGTAAGGGGCTTTGTCGTTCAGAGACACTGACGTTATTAATCATCCTAAATTATACTTTCTTTGTTATTCTTCCATACCTTGATAATTAGTGGATTTGTTTATCAACAGTTCATCATTTGATCAATGATGGTATTATAAACAATGGACATGCCAAGTATTAAAGTCTTAATTGAACCGAAAGGACAATTACGTACGTATTGGAATTAAGCAACTTCTGTTACGCATTCAAGTTAAATTGCTATTGTGTTTCAAGTGATTATGGTCTTTGCCCAACTATAAAGGTGTCAGCTCCCAGATTAAAGATATTCAGCGTAATTGTTTTGACATATGGCAGCTCTTTTAATGTCAGCCTTGGCTGGCAATGCAAATGTCATAATTTAGAGCTGGCTTCTTTTTTCTTTTGACGTTAATCCTCCCGAAAAGGCGCAAACCACCAATGCGACATAGATGTTCACTGCATATTATTAAAATTATTATATTTAAAGAGGAACTTTAGAATCGTTTCTTCGAAAACACATTGTCGCATCGATGGCGCATTGTACGTTGTCTACCTTTAGACCGGTTGTCGATGTCTTGGTGTGGTGTTTTAATAACTCGTGAATTATAATTTAGATAGTTTATTTATATGGTAGCACACTGATCTAAGACATCGTTCAAACATCCCCAAAGACATAGACACCCGTCTTTGGTGACTCAACAAATAAATAATCATTTTATTCAGCGCCTGGCACATCAGGCAAAGTTTTGCATTCGCAGACTAATTAATCATCATCATTGATGGATCATTGATAGGTAATCAGAAAATACACGAACAGAGAAAATATGCGTCACACAGGTGCAAAATGGTGGATGAACGAATAGGAGATATTCTCCCAAGCCAATGAGACCAAGTGTATCAGATACCTACAGGTTAAGTGGAATTTTTGAGCTCCAGAGCTCGAATGCTCAATTTTCTCGCATGCCAAATATTTTCCAGGCGCAAAATATTGTAAAACCCGTTACTGATTGCAATTTTATTTGCGACCACGAGTGCGTTCATGTAAACTTCGATGGGTTTGCGCACAATGTGCGTGTTAGAGAGATATCAACTTCCGACAGGTTCATTTTGGAAATTCATAAATTAATCTGTAATTTTCTTATCACTTTTAGGGTTCCGTAGTCAACAAGCAGAGTTTTTAATTTTGCGATGTCCGTCTGTCCGTCCGTCCGCAGCTTAGCTCAGAGAGTCTTAGTACTAGAAATATATAATTTGGCATGGATATACATATTAATCACGCCAACAAAGTGGTAAAATAAAATAATTAAAAAAAAATATGGTACCTCCTGTACATGTAAAGTGGGGATGCTTTTTTTCTTGTCTATCCATGGTGTGGGGTATCATTGGATTGGCCATTCATAAATATTACGAATCTGTGAAAACTATGTTTCAATTCAGGGATCCGTTTGCGTAAAAGTAAGCTTTATATTTATTTATTTTTTTAAAAAACGTTGCCCCACACTAGGAATTTCTTCCTGTATCGTGGGTGCGTTTACAAACGTATAAACTCACATACACAACACCCAGAGCCGATTTGTTTCGTGCGGGAATCGAACCCGCGACACGCAGCACAGCAGTCAATTGCTCAACCACTGCGCCAACCGTGCATATGCTAGTTGTTGTGAGGGTCAAGTGTCCACCCATCCCCTGCCAGCTAAATGGTTGATTTTGGATTTTTGAAAAATTCACGGCTGTATTATATATAACGAAATTAACAGGATAAGTAAGTAAGATAAGTATTACGAGTTTACGACGTAATAGTTGAACAATTTATAAAATGTACTTCTTGGAAAAGTAAAAAAAATCTTTTCGTTAGAGCAATGTTCGGTTATGAACTTCAATAATTTTGAGCTGAATGTAGCTGTTTGTATGAAACCCTCGGTGCGCGAGTCCGACTCGCATTTGGCCGGTGTTTTACTTAATAGTAGCATGCATTTTAATAAGTAGGTAAAACAATGAAACTTTCTCTCTTTATCTTTTTCTTTCCACGTTTGAAAGCTCCCAAGGACATGCGTCAAGTGACATTTGCAACAAAGATGTAACGATATTTTTTATGCACCGTCTGTTAGGGCACATCCCTGGGAAGACCCCAAAGACGCCAAAGTGCTTCCCCTGAGTCTCGCTGTACACGGCAGCACGTGATTAATGTGCCACCGTCTTTTCTGGAGTCACTAGGTGGGCGGACAGAGTCACCAATCTGACCACCCGCAAACCTGGAGTACTGAACCTCCTAACCCCTGGCGTCCTATACCTACATAGTACATCAAAAAGTCAAAATTACTGCACAACAATAAAAAAAAATCCACAACTATTTTATGGAAATTTGTTTCTGAATACACCTTTTAGTAAAATTATGCTGTTACTTTACTAGAAATGGTTTCTTTTTAAGATGAACGCCTAGTGCAGACGGTCGTATCACCGCCGCATCGAGAAAAGTTTTTAATTGGTAGTCCTAAATCTAATGACGAAAATTTTTTGATTGTTTTGTATCTTTTCACCTGTGGTTGCAGTAAATACTAATAATATTCAAAACCTATTTAAGGTCTGTTATTAATATTATGTTTAACCAACAAGGTCAACACCTTAGATGGTACAACTGGATCATTCTCAGTTCATTAGGGGTGAGTTTATGTTTTTTTTTTTAAATATTTGTGCGGTTCTGAACACGATTTTCACGCAAACCGCAAACAATGACCCCACTAATTGGCTGGTAATAACCAAAGTCAGTTTTCTGAAGATAACAACGTTGAGGAGGTAGGGCTAGAATTGTTAATTACACATAATTTTTAACCGACTTCAAAAAAAGGAGGAGTTTTTTCATTTGTCGGTTTTTTTATGTATGTTCCCCGATTACTCATGATGCCTGAAATGATTTAGAAAATTCTTCTTTTGCTTCACAGGTGGTCCCATGTTCATCAGATCAGGATCTGATGACGGGATCCTAGATAAATCGAGGGAACTCCTCAAACATTACATTACATGTAGCGATTTTGGTATTTTCATCAACAATGCAATCATTTGTTCTCAGAAAGTAACATTTGGTGAAATGGAACTGACGAAGAAGTCCACAGATGGCTACTGTAGCTTTTTAATGCTAAGTACGTCACGGGTAGATGATACAAAAACTTATAAATAAATGGTTCTGATGAAAATGGTACCATCAATCTGATCTGATGATGAAGCCGGAAGGTGGAAACTGGAACTCAGAAATAAAACAATGTAGCCTAGTCGTGTTTGGGCTTATTGGAATCTTGATGAGATGTACTTTGGCTATTAATAATACCTGCACGTACCTGCCAAAACTGAAAAGAGAAAAATAAAAACTTTTTAACAAAAATCAAACCGACTTCTTAAACAAAACACTACAAAGCGAAAAATAACTTTCTTTGCCGAACTCGGTGTCAAAAAACGGAAAACAATGGGTACAAAAGACACCGACTTCGGAAAAGAAAGTTATTTTTCGCTTTGTAGTGTTTTGTTTTGGCAGTCAGTTTGATTTTTTGTTAAAAAGTTTTTTTATTCTATTGCTTTCAATAAAACATGTAGTATTTTTATTAAAATCTTAGAATCTGATTTTGTGTTAGTCTTGTTATGTAAATGTTTTTACCTTAGTGCAGAAAAGTACATCTTTATGTTTATTTTTCTAAAAAAGAAGACATATAAATAATTAGTAATTTGAATTGAAATTCTAAATTACATTATTCTCTCTCATTTCACACGTGGTGTACAGTGAAAAGTAAGTTTTCTTGACATACTACACATATGTAGTACTTCAAGGAAACTCACTTTTCTAAGTCTGTGATTTTTTTAAATATTTTCCCCAGGATTATTGGTACATGACTAACAATCATACCAAGTTTGATCAAAATCGGAAATATTTCTTACTCGTTAAGTTTTTCTGTTAAAAAAAAACAAAAGAACATAAAACACACTTACACGTTACACTTTTCAAGGCGTTTTGCCAGAACTTCTACACGTACAGCCTGTGGGTTAGATATACGCAGAAGGCTTACAACGTTCTCCGTATCCAGTATAATAACGCTTTCAGGATACTGTTGGGGCTCCCACGTTTCTGTAGTGCATCAGGGATGTTTGCAGAAGCAAAAACTGATAGTTTTCAGGTGATAATGCGGAAAAGGACAGCATCCTTGATGCACAGGACGCGGGAAAGCGTAAACTGTGTCCTGAAGGTTATTACGGATAAACCGGACTGCCCTTTCCTAGGGTACTGGGCCCGCTTGCACAGCGGTGGCTCCAGTGCAACGGGAAATAGGTATATGAACTGATTGGATTATTTGTTAATTTATTTGTCAATTGTCAAATTCTTTTTATGTGTTTATTATTTTAATTAGGATGACATTATTAAATTATGTAAATTTACTAACATAGTCATAAGTGTATACTAACAAATTATGGATCATGGTCCGAAATAAATGATTGAATGAGTTGAATTGAATTGATTAAAAAACCGACCAGGTGCGTGTCGAACTTCGGAAATTTAGGTTTCCGTACCAATGTATCAATATATTGATATTTTATAGTAAAATATGCTTAATAATTAATATTATCACCAAATTTGAAGTTCTTAGGTCAATGGGAAGTTAAACAATCTTCAAAACGGAATGTGTGACAGACGATAGACAGACGGACAGACAGACGAACACGTGAGTGTCAGCAATAGGACTCCGTTTGGACCCTTCGGGTACGGAATCCCAAAAACAGACAATTCTTAAAAACATTCCATTAAAAATGTTATCTCAAGTCAAATATAACATATTAACTGTTAGCTTATCTTATCCGAAGGTCAAAAGATGCTGTAAAAGTGAGATTCCCCTAAGAAAAAGGTTATAAAAATAAAAAATCAATGTTAGCTATTTGATTGTTAACGAATTGTGTATGGCATTTTTCAAGGGTTTAAAATAAATGAAGGCATCATTTAATTTAATAATACTGCCCACGAAATGAACTCAATGTTTCCGAACTAATCTCTACTAGTAATGTCTTTATTAAATCCGGAAGAGTAAATAAATCCAATATGGGAATGATTGGTAGGGTCACGGCGAAATAAGATTACGCGTAATGAAGGAAGAAGAAAATAAACATCGAAAGCCCGGTACTGATAATCTGGTTTACAAATCACCAACTGGAGATGTTTTAGCTTCTATTTTATTGAGAACTAGCTCCATTTTCGCGGCTTCGCTCCTATCACTTATCCAAGAGCAGTGATTTCTTAGGGATGAAACCTTTGGCACTCAGCGACTGTGTGTAACTTTCTATCGAGAATAAAAACAGTTTTACCTATTTTTAATTTTATACAGTTATTTACTTAATAATTCTGCGAAAATCTAACATATTCAGCGAAAAGATCTTTTTAGGTATGTAGACCTGCTAAAAGTACTCGTAATGTAATTTTCGAGAAACATTCACAAGAGCTGATAAAGTGTTACATCAACTGGGCGCACGGTTGGCGCAGTGGTTGAACGATTGACTGCTGCGCTGCGTGTCGCGGGTTCGATTCCCGCACGGAACAAATATTTGTATGACCTACAGATAGTTGTTCCGGCTCTGGGTGTTTGTGTATGTGAGTTTATATGTTTGTAAACGCACCCACGATACCGGAAGAAATTCCTAGTGTGGGACAACGTTTAAAAAAAAAAAAAAAAAAAAACTCAACAAACAAAGACATAGTAAAAAGAAAGTAAAAAAGAAAAGAAGGGTATTTATTTGCCACAAAACGACATACAACCACACAAGAACAAGAACAGTGGTAGTAGATTTTTTAAACCCTTAAAGATTGTGTTAGTAGTTCTAGGAGAATTACAATATAATGTAAAAGTTGGCGGTTTTCATCATAGTATATTAATTTGGATAATAAAGCAGACTGATATAGTTGAACGAGCCGATATAAGCATACTATATTTCAACAACAAACATATCAGGTAGACTGAATGCCTTAGTAAATTCACGTAATTGACGTTTGATACCGATAATACATACATTCTCTTTATGCCGCCCTACTTTATTATTCGGCTATTAATTCGTTACTCATCCATCATGTTACACAGGGTGATTACTATTAAATCAAGATCGAAACTCGTTGCCGAAAATTCTGTAAAAAAACATTGGCTCGCTGAAATTGTCTTTCACGAAATTAAGTCTTTTGTTTATTTTGCCGAAAGCTATAATGAAGTGTGAAAAATTAATCCCTTGTCAACAGTCTACCGTTATTATAGCAAAAAATATTAATGAAATTATATGGATTAAGTTGGTTTGTTTGATAAAAAGTTTTGGTAAGTATTGCCCGGGACAATAGATCGCTTGGTACTTACAGTAGAAAAGGTTATAACGAAAAATGGTTGTGAAGAGTTTAGTATCAGATGAGTGAAATAATAAAAGAAATATATTAAATAGTATATGTACCATTTGGATAATTACACAATTATCAAAATGTTTATATTATTAATTCTAATATCTCTCAGTGATATCAGATTCATTAGTAATCTTCTTAGAAAATAAGTCGTTTTTGATAATAAATTGATATTTATTTATAACTCAATTTATGGAAACAAGCAAAATATTGGCCCGAAAAAGCTAGCAAGCAGGATTTTTCAAAAACATACTTCAAATATTTTCTCCATATATTTTTAGAAAATATAGACGGTCTGTCCCACTAGTCCCAGTGACTCAGTCCCACGATGGGACAAATGGGATTAATGTGTTCCACTTGTCCCATGGGACAACTGATACTAACTTATTTTTTAAATTATGTCCCAATAGTCCCATGGGACAACTGATACTAATATATTTTTTAAATTATGTCCCATTAGTTCCATAGGACAGCAAGTACTGATTATATGATTGCGACGGTGAAAAAGACAGCAGGGTAGTACACCAGGTGCATGTGAAATGTAAATTTTACTTCACACTGCAGGAACCAATTATGAAGGAGAAATAGAAGAGTTTAAGTATAAATGAAATGTGTAATTATGTTTTAATTTATTATATGTGTTTTTAAATATATAGTTAAAATAAACATACTTAAATATGTAGGTACTATAATAAATACTATATATAAAATAATATATATTAATTCATTAATAGAAAGGTGCATATTGAGACGAGTCTGCTATTCGTTTAGAAAATAATGCCGCAACTTACGCTTAAATGCATACTGACTGGTGGCCGTCCTGATATCGAGAGGAAGCGCATTCCAGAGAAGAATGGATTGAATATTAAAGGAAGAATGAACAAAATCAGAAGTATGAGAAGGACAGAGCAAGAGAAGATTGTTAGAAGAACGCAGATTCCTAGCGAGCGAAGAACATAGGTATTGAAAGTGAGGTATGAGATAAGAAGGAGGTGTGGGAGAGTTGAGTAGAGAGAAAAGCGCAGTCATGGCGGGCAAATTTCTTCGCTGTCGAATGGGCATCCATTTGAGTTCAGTTCTGCAGTTCGACACATGGTCATATTTGCGGAGGTTGAATTTGAACCGGATGCAGTTGTTTAAGAGCCTATCCAGCTTATCCAGTAATACCGCGTTTAGGTCAAAGTAGCACACGTCACCATAGTTGATTAAAGGGAAAATTAAAGTCTGCACAAGCATAGTCTTCGTTTTTGCAGGTAGAAAGTTTCTCAGACGAAACAGGCATCGCAAAGTCCCATTGACCCTTTGACTGACACTAGAAACCTGACTTTGCCAGCTTAGCGTCGAATCAAGATGTAGACCGAGATCTCTTACACTAGGGCTGATGGGGATGACAGTTCCATTAAAAATAATAGGAGAAAGAGAGCTAATCCCCAATGGACCCATCATGCGCGATATTTCCAATCACAGTGGCCTGACATTTTGAGGGGTTTACAGACAGCCCAAATCTATCAGACCAGTCCTTGATAGCTTCCAACTCCCAGTTCACATCGTCTATAGCGTCTGACAAACTCTCTACCCGCGCAGCTGCATAAAGTTGAAGGTCATCGGCATAAAGGTGATACGAACACCGAAGACAATGAGTTATAAAATTGATGAATTTTCTTCTTGTTTACCTTTTTTAATTCGCTTAAGCAGGCGGCTTTTTTTTTTGGATTAACTATTTTATTCATTTAATAATAGCTTATTTTTTGTCGCCTTTACTATAGTACACATAAGAAAGTTGTCTGTAGGAAAAAATAAGAAATCACGCGAACAAAGCCGCGGGCGGAGTGCTAGTATGTCTATATTACATTATCATATAAAATATGATCCTAGACATGTATAACGTGATACCCCCTAAGGTAATGGGAATAGCGGAAACTCTATTGAACGTTGACACCGCAAAATAAATATGAAATTTACAAAGGCAGAAGTTTTTTTATTTAATATTGCCATGAAGTATTAGTAGACTATGACGACGATTGACGACGTCGCAATAATACTCGTTTAATCAGTACTTGCGGTCCTATGGAACTAATGGGACATAATTTAAAAAATATATTAGTATCAGTTGTCCCATGGGACTATTGGGACATAATTTTAAAATTATGTTAGTATCAGTAGTCCCATGGGACTAGTGGGATAAATCATCCCACTAGTCCCATCATGGGACTGGGCCAATGGGACTATTGGGACAGACCCAATATAGAAGCCTACACCACGCTTCGCAGTATTTTATTTCTTATTACCTGTTTCATTATTATTATCGTGGAATGAAAGCAAAACATAGACTGTATTGATTATATTCCCTCGAAAAAGGTTTTTGTTGTTGCCTCTAGCTGAAGGAAGAAACTGTGAATGATTTGAACTCCGAACTTTCGAACTGAACAAACAATAAGTACCTGTAATTATTTTAACGTAGGTTTGTTAAAAATATGCACCTTCTTTTATTCTCAAATTGGCACGTGTAAAGACTAAGAGCATCTAAAGTCTATAACGCAGTAGTGGATGCTATTTGTGCAAGGTCGAGAAGTTACAAGAAAGATATGCTTATTACCTTTTTAGGGTTCCGTAGCAAAATGGCAAAATACGGAACCCTTATAGATTCGTCATGTCTGTCTGTCTGTCTGTCCGTCCGTATCTCACAGCCACTTTTTTCCGAAACTATAAGAACTATGCTGTTGAAGCTTGGTAAGTAGATGTATTCTGTGAACCGCATTAAGATTTTTACTCAAAAGTTGAAAAAAAACAATAAATTTTGGGGGTCCCCATACTTGAAACTGAAACTATTTTTTTTTCATCGAACCCATACGTGTTGGATATCTATGGATAGGTCTTCAAAAATGATATTGAGGTTTCTAATATCATTTTTTTCTAAACTGAATAGTTTGTGCGAGAGATACTTCCAAAGTGGTAAAATGTGTCCCCCCCCCCCTGTAACTTCAAAAATAAGAGAATGATTAAACTAAAAAAAATATATGATGTACATTACCATGTAAACTACCACCGAACATTGGTTTGAACGAGATCTAGTTAGTAGTTTTTTTTTAATACGTCATAAATCGTAAACCGCAATTTACCAAGTACAGAACCCTTCGTGCGCGAGTCCGACTCGCACTTGGCCGGCTTTTTAACATTACCACGCTATAACAACCCAATGCTGGCGGGCTGGAATTTAGACACACAGAAAAACATTGAAGACTACCTAAATTATCTTTTCATTAATATGATTAAAAATATTAAAAGTTTCTTTGAAAGCTGTGGCCTAGGGATAAATTCTTGTTTATGATATATTCAGTAAAAAACCATTGTGAATATCTCATGAAGGCTGTTCCTGAATTAAGTATGTGGAGATAAGAACGTGTCAAACCCTACTTTAATGCCAAAGTTTGGTAGGTTACCAGGGTAAAATAAATTTAACAAATACTCGACTTATTCTAAATTCAGAATTGAGGGTAAACTTCCGATTTAGTATTTCTTAGTATCGGTATGTGTTGATGCTTAACTTTTTTAAAAGCCGCAGCATTGAAATTTGTACATAATTAAGATTTTTACATCGAAAGTCCATTAACTTTAGGTAGGTCATTCATTATAAAGAGGACTAAAAGAAGTCATGGAAAACAAAAGCAAGACGGCTCAGAATTCAGCTGTATAATATGAATATTCCATGAAATTGAAAATTTAATGATTTAAAAAAATGTACGATATTGTCGATACAAGCTTTGCTGTTTACGGTTATTCTTCTTCCTATAACTACCCTGGTGGACCTCAGGCGTGAAACATTTTGAGTCACTCTAGTCAAACTTCAGGGTATATGAGAAATAACAAAGTTTTTTGTGAATGGATACTGGAACACAGTATAACTAAAAATAACATAACAATTATAAAGAAGAGCTTCTTCATTGCTGCGAAAAATAAGTCCATATTTTAACATCAGTAGCAACCTTTCCAATTTAACTTAATTCATAATTATACTACTAGTGGTTTTGCTATAGAGTAATCAAACTTCGTCCAATCAATACTTACTAACTATTTTCTTTTTGGTTGGTATTCTCCGCGAGTAGTGTCGAGTCTGGAGTCAGCGTAAAAGCAATTAGTACAGAAAATAGTTTTCCCGTATCGTGTATATGTGGCGAGAACGTTGTGCGAATACGAATAGTATAATGTTTCTAATAAATGCTGCACATGTTGACTCTGCAGTTGAACTGAAGATGGGAATTGTTGATACACAAGAACAGTTTAATAAGATGACATGGCCATCAAATGAGTAGTTACTAATGTTTTAAAATTTAAATTTGAAAATAATCAAAATTAGAACGCAAAAGATTTTTTCATAATTCGGAAAAAGAAGATCCCTTTATTGTTCTACAGTAATATTTCCCTTTGATATATTTTACTCAAAATAAAACCTGTCGTGTACAAACTGCCTTTTATTTATATGTGAAAACTAAATCTTAAAAAATAAAATATAAACTTAAAACTGAATCTGAAAATGAATATACAATTTCTCTTAAAAAAGACCTTTCATAATATTCCCTATTCCCAGTGAAGCCGCGGCATAGCATAACAGGCTATTCGCATCACGATCTCACCTTGAGTTAGTTCGTCTTTCGACTTATTTATGGAAAGTTCATGAACAGATCGGTTTTAGGCGTGAACCTAACTTCTTGAGACTAATTTAGTGTGCTCAGAATAATATCTGACGGCTCCTCAAGATGTTAGATTTATTTTTGCTCAATATAGTATTTTCTGTTTTTGTTTTTATTTTTTAATTCTTGCAGAAATGTACTACGAAGTAAGTAATAAAAGCTATAAGAGCTTGTTATTGTTGAACGATTACTAAATTTAAATGATTATTATGGATTTTCTTATGATTGGACTGTTATTATTGAATTTTTGAATTTTTTTTTTGAAATATGATTAATTTATTAATTTAGGTTATTTGATTTGCCTGTCTGTATTCAGTCTTTGTGAATTTTAAATTAATAATAATTATTTGTCTTATGTAACTATATAATTATTGACTCTGCACGTGTTAGGTCAAACTGTGAGTGCAGAGAGTAATTGCAATAAACAAATATCTAAATCATGTCGGTCAACCAAACATTGAAGAAACTAAATATGTAGTTGTTATAAACTATTCAAATAATCTTTTACAAACTCATCGCTTACAAATACTTCTACCATTTAAATTATCTTCTAAATCCTTGTAAGGCATTTCAACTTATTAAATTACAGAGTTGGAGAACAACAACTTAACAACACCCGACAGCAATTTACAAAACTTAGTCTACATCAGTGCAGAAAATGACATGACTAAGAACGCGAGCGCAGTCCGATTAATTTGCATCTCATTTGCAGAGGCTCCGTCGCCTGCGTCAAGCTGGGGCAAAATAGCAGCAAAATTAATATACCCCACATTACGCAGTTTGTTTCCGACCGGTTTATTGCTACTTGCTTGCCAAGCACCGCTGCCAAGTCCCCGAAGTATAAGGGTTTTTATTAAATGTGTTCGTATTTTATGTCTCTTGTAAAGATGTAAAGACTGAAGAAAAAATTTCGTGTATAATTATGTCATGTAGCCTTTATTTCCCTGGGGTATAAGCCGAAAAACAATTTCAAACACTTACAAAAGTATCACCTTTGCTGTGTTCTTGGCTACAAAAAGTATTAACCAGTTTCTTCCCGTGGGTGTCGTTGAAAGGTGACTTATAAAATATATGACAAGTTACGGTGCAGCCTCCTCTTCTTCTTCTTCTTTTCGTGCCGATAAACTCAAATTTTTACTCAACTACACTCAAATTTTGTCTGACCAGTAAGTAGCTACCTGGACCGGGCTTTTTAGGCGTGCAGGTTGGAATTGATGTTCATATAAGGGGCAGCCTCCTTTTTAACCGATTTTTCAAAAAGGAGGAGGTTCCATGTTCGACTTTATGTTTGTTTAGGTTTATATTCATCGATTTCTCGTCATTGAGGACCGATTTTCAAATTATTTTTTCGTTTGAAAGAGCATGTGCCTAAATTAGTCCCATTTAATGTTGTTAAAGATCTGATGAAGAACTTCGGAGATATACAACAGAACTCTTAAATAAGTGACTACAAATCTGTCGGGATTGCTGCAATAGCATGTCTGTTTATTGTTTATACCATTTCATAACATACCATCACGCCAGAACGCCCTAGTACGCAGATGTGTACAGTTCACCTTGGTACACTGTCATTTGACCGGTTATGTTCAAGTTTTATGATAATCGCGTAATTTATAGGTTTTTACATTTTTTTTTACCTTACTATAGAACTTGCCTTTTAAGTACCACAACTAAAAAGTGAAAAATAACTTCTTTTTCGGAAGTCGGTATCAAGAAACAAAGAAAAAAAAGAACTTATATTTCACTTTGTAGTGTTTTAACCTAATTGGAAGTCGGTTGTATTAAAAAAAAAAAATGTTTTATTTTTATTTTATATTAATATGTATTATTTCTCTACTCTCACTATCTTGTCTTTCAAATTTCAAATGACAGTGGTTTATATCTGCATAGAATCCTTACAATAGGTAACATAGGTTGTGTTTATCTCCTTAATCTCAATCTTATTCAGCTCACCTTAGATTCTAGCCAAGTGACATTCTGTCAGCGTTGTTTAAAAGTAAAATATTTATAGAATTTTAAAGCTCTGTCGAAATGCCATGTGATCAATGTGGGTTGGGCAAAATAGTTTGTAGGCTCATTTATGTACTTTTTAATAAGAGTGTAAATTATAGCAGGGTTTAGAAGATTGTAACACTTTCAAAACATCTTGCGAACAGATGTTTATCAATATTTGCAAGATTATTATTTATTCTGAAAGTAATGAATAGTTTAAGAATAACAACCAAAAACCAAAAATGACAACCAAATATGTTTGTATGTTTAACGATAAGGTGCATGTTGTGTTAGCCTGTAATTAATTGTTGCGCTTATAAATGTATTCTTTAGCAAGTATAATTTTAAATGTTTTGTGCAATCAATTGTTGGCTAACCTAAATAAATAAATAAATAACCATTTATGTGGGAATTATACTGGTGAAATTGTGGTAATTTGTAATATTAGTAGTGTAGTAGTATGCCTGCGAGTGATTAAGCTGGGTTCGTTTAGTCTACATTTGACAGATTCTACTTTTGCCAGATTCTACATAATACAGATTCTACTTAAGACAGATTCTACATTAGGCAGATTTTGTAAAAAGTGAGACAAGTAAAGAATATTATTTCATCAAAAATAATACTTATATATCACTATCTAATACATTTAAACGAGCTATTATTGTATACATATAATCTGAATCTCGGAAACGGCTCCAACAATTTTCATGAAATTTAGTATGCAGGGGGTTTCAGGGACTATAAATAGATCGATTTATAGCCCCTGAAACCCCTTGCATACTACTACTACTAGGTTTCATTTTAAGAAAACGTCTCTCATTTTCTCTATTTTCATCCGGGCAGAGCTAATTCGCCGCGGTACTATTTATTGATAAGCATGTTCTGTGATTTTCGCGGTCTCTCCAGTTCCGTGCCTATAGCTCTTGCTGGAACACCCATACCGATGTACTCCGACTTCCAGTACCTAGGGTCGCTTGTTCAAGGGGATGGCGAGATAGACCGAGACGTAACGCACAGGATGAACTCTGGATATGGATGAAATGGCGACAGGTCTTTGGAACAACTTGCGACCCACAGATGCCCCTTAAGTTAAAGGGGAAAATTCACAAGTCCATGATTAGACCTGTCGTACTGCATGGATCAGAATGTTGGGCTGTGAAAAAGATATATGAAAAGAGATTGCATGTAGCAGAGATGAGAATGTTGAGATGGATGTGCGGAGTGACGAGAATGGATAAAGTAAGAAATGAGTATATTAGAGGAAGTTTGAAAGTGGCGCCAGTGACAGAAAAGTTGAAAGGAAACCGTTTGTCCTGGTATGGTCATGTGATGAGGAGGGATGAAACGCATGTGACTAAAAGAGTTATGAATATAGATGTGGATGGATGGAGAGGAAGGGGACGGCCAAAGAAAAGATGGATGGACTGTGTGAGGAGTGATATAAAAGAAAAGGGCGTCAGTGATGGAGTAACAGGGGACAGGATGGTATGGAAGAAGAAAACGTGTTGCGCCGACCCCAAGTAAATGAGGCAAGGGCAGGCAGATGATGATGAATTTGCTTTTATACCTAGTATTAAATGTTTGTATTATATAGTAACTAATATTTTTCGTTCAAGTTTCATTAAAGCCGTTCCGTACAAAATTTATGAGAAAATGAACTGTCTTATCACTAACCGACTTCCCAAAAAGGAGGAGGTTTCTGAAATCGACAGTATATATATTTTATGATGTGTTTCCGCGGATAACTTCGTCGTTTACGAACCGATTTTGATGATTATTTTTTGTTGGAAAGGAGATATTCCTAGGGTAGTCCCATGAGGAAACCATGATCTGATGATGGGATCCTAGAGAAATCGAGGGAACTTCTCAAATATTACAGGCATACATGTAGCGATTTTGGTATTTTCATCAATAATGCAATCATTTTCACTCATAAAGTATCATTAGGTGAAGTGGAACTGATGAAGAAGACCACGATGGCTACTGAAACTCCGAAATAAAACAATGTATCCTAGTCGTTTTTGGGTTTATTGGAATCGTCGTGAGGTGTACTTTGCCTATAATGGAGATTTTCATGTTAATAAAAACTTTTTAACAAAAAATCATACCGACTTCCAAAACAAAACACTAAAAAGTTAAAAATAACTTTCTTTTACGAAGTCGGTGTCGAATAACGAAAAACAATGGGTTCAAAAGACACCGACTTCGGAAAATAAAATGAGGAAACAGTTCATTTTCTCAAACATTTAGTACGAAACGGCTTTAACGAAACTTGAACTTGAACGAAAATATTAGTTACTATAAAAAAACATTTATTACTAGGTTATAAAAATAAAATATGCTTATCAATAAATATTGCTCATCTTGATCTTTGACAGTCGTTACGAATAGTCAGACGCTTGAGATCTGACACCAGTCTAGCCAAGGGGTACCGTGTTACCCAGTTACTGGGTTGTGGAGGTCAGATAGGCAGTCGCTCCATGTAAAACACTGGTACTCAGCTAAATCCGGTTAGACTGGAAGCCGACCCCAACATAGTTGGGAAAAGGCTAGGCAGATGATGATGATCAATAAATATTGTTATTACTATATAATAGTATTATTTTTGATGCCACAATGTTCCTTACTTGTCTCACTTTTTCAAAATCTGTCAAATGTAAAATCTGTAAAATGTAGAACCTGTCTTAAGTAGAATCTGTCCTATGTAGAATCTGTCCTTAGTAGAATCTGTCCTTAGTAGAATCTGTCCTTAGTAGAATCTGTCTTAAGTAGAATCTGTCATATGTAGAATCTGTCAAAATTAGACCATGATGTCAAAAGTAAAATCTGTCAAAAGTAGACTAAACGGCTGGGTTGAGGGACGCAGGTAAAGGCGAGACGTCCAGTTGTACGATTTTTAAAAGTAGTCCTAAATGAGAGTTGATGTGAGACACACCTCTATTCATCAATAATGATCTTAACACATTTATTATTAATGCCTTGCCTTATGACTTGTTTGCCTGTATCTTTACATCCCGATACTACATCATATAATTACATTTTTACGTTTCGGCAATCGCTATCTATTGCTGACAGAATTAAACTTTATCTAGAACCATCCGTTACTGACTAGAAGGAACTGTAGCGTGATCGCTACAAGACGCTTTGCTTTAGCCTTTTTTAATTTGTCAAAGCAGGCAGGTTACATTTATTAACATTTTGATATTTCGTTTGTCAAGAAAACAGAAGACAATTTTTCTTTTAGTGACAGATGGTTTTTTATAGAAAATGTTTGGCTTTGAAATCTTCTATTAAATTAATATTTTATAGTAACTGTTTAAAATTACCTGTAACATTATGACCATGGATATGTCAATTCTTGTGCGGGGATGGCACATTCCTCGTCATTAGGCCGAGGGTACGTGATTTACAAGTCCACGAGCGCGCCGGAGCTCGCGGACCGCATGTCTCTGTTACTGAGCTCTGTCAGAGATACCAACTATCATTTCGCTACCAGGGCATGCCTCATAGTTGCCGAGGGACAGACTGGAGGAGTGGGCGGTCCTGCCAAGACTGGTGACAAGCTTATCATACCAAATCTTGTCGCTGACATGAGTTTATGCGTCATGAATCAAAACGGGTACGTAATGTGACTCTTCTTCCTAAATGTTCTTACGAATGTCGTTTTCTTCTGGTATTTCAGACCGTTTTGGTTCCATAATTTAAATGGTCCGTTTCCTTGTCTGTAGATATCAGTTGAGCCGATTTCGGCTTTCTACCCCCGGGACAGAATGAATGACCCCTGGAGTACCTGTAGTCTTCGGGATTCCGAACATCTTTCAACGGGTTCCGCCGTTGCATACATATTACATATTTTATTGTGTTTGGAGAGGAACAAAGGCCGTTTTCTTCATCCAGCGTGGATTCCCGATGAATAGCTGTCATCATACTTTTAATATTCTTTCTTTTAATTTTTAACGTAGCTTACCTTTTAAGTTTCCGTAGTTAAATACTTTTATTACCTTACTTATATCACGTTTTGGTTTCGTACACTTCTTGTATGCTTGAGCCATCATTAAACCGGTTGCAACTGCGTTGAAGATTAGGCACGTGAATTCAGCTTTTAACTTTAAACCTTTTCTAAATTCTACTTTAAAGTTTTATGTATACTTAATATTTAAAAATCATTAATACAATATTGTCTATTGCGAATATTGCGATACTACTTCCCGTTTAAAAAAATATGTGTTTTACCTTTTTACTTTATTTATATTTTCGGTGTATTTACTTTTTTAAATTTAAAATTATATGTTACCGTTGCGTTCAAAAAGTTTTATTTTTTATTTATTAACGCTACAGAACTTTTAAACTAAATGATAACTTTTAAACTAAATGATAACAGCAACAAAATGATAACTTTTGAAGGAACACAACTCTATAATAAGTTACCGTCCTGTATAAAAAACCTACACTCTTTCATTGCATTCAAGACTCAATTTAGCCAGCACATAATTGCGGATCGATCACTTTTGGAGAAATGAATGCAATGGATGGGTAACTATAAAATTGTAATACTGATGACGAACTTTTGTAATCTATTGTATGTTTTTTAGTATTGTTGTCAAGTAAGTGACATATGTCTTTATTGGGAATAAAGTTTATTTAAACTGACACCGATTATTTACTATAGGGAGATCAAACCCGAAATCTATCGAACAAACACACATAAGATTTATAGCTCCACAATGAATGCGACCTTCAAAGCAAATTCAAAGAGAAGTTAGATATAAATGGAGATATCTAATAATATTAGGATAAAAATGATTGACAACAACGACACACAAACATGTTTTATGAAAGAGAAATGTAGCCCTGTATGCTCCTGAATCCCAGATGTTTTATTTACCCATAAAGTAAAACATCTGTGTGTCTCTATCCGTACTTCAGAAGATTGATACCATAACATACCAATGAGATAGTCGCTATTATTATTCCAATGACGTAGTCTAATGACCATATAAATGTTGCGAAGAAATTTTAAATCTATGTAAATAGTTTATCCTTAAAAGAAATGCAAAGTTCCAATCTCATCATCATCATCATCATTTCAGCCGAAAGACGTCCACTGCTGGACATAGCCACAGCCTCCCCCAGGCGTCGCCACATTGACCGATCCCGTGCGTCTCGCATCCAAAGCCTTCCCGCAACCTTAACCAGGTCATCGGTCCACCTAGTGGGAGGCCTTCCAACGTATCGTCTTCCAGTTCGCGGTCGCCATTCCAGAACTTTTCGGCCCCATCGGCCATCCGTTCTGCGAGCAATGTGCCCTGCCCACTGCCACTTAAGTTTTGCAATTCTTCGGGCTATGTCGGTAACTTTGGTTCTCCTGCGGATATCATCATTTCTGACGTGATCACGCAAGGAAATGCCGAGCATAGCCCTCTCCATTGCCCTTTGGGTGACTTTAAGCTTTCTGATAAGGCCCATTGTGAGCGACCACGTCTCGGTCCCATAGGTGATCACTGGCAACACACACTGGTCATAGACTTTTGTCTTGAGACACTGCGGTAAATTGGACGAGAAGATACCATGCAACTTCCCGAACGCCGCCCAGCCGAGTCGGATTCGACGGTTGACCTCTTTCTCGAAGTTGGACCTACCCAACTGGACCGTTTGTCCCAAGTAAACAAAATCGTCTACAACTTCGAGTCTCCGATTTTGATAGGAGTGGGTGTTACATGGGCGTTCACCATGACCTTGGTTTTGTCCATGTTCATTTTAAGACCCACTCTTTCGGAAGCTCTACTAAGGTCATCGAGCATTTTACTGAGGCTCTCCATGGTCTCAGCCATGGCCACTATGTCGTCGGCAAACCGAAGGTGAGTGATGTACTCGCCATTAACGTTGATGCCAAGCCCCTTTCAGTCCAGAACCTTGAAGACGTCCTCCAGCGCAGCAGTGAACAGTTTCGGAGAAATGACGTCTCCCTGTCTTACGCCGCGCTGGAGAAGGATTGGTTTCGAGGTCTGATCCTGAAGACGGACTGACATGGTGGCGTTTTTGTACAGACACACCTGCCGCAGCGTATGTATGTGGTCTACGGTGCTAAAAACTTTTCGGAATCCGGCTTGTTCGGGAGGCTGGAAATCGTCAAACCTGCACGCGAGACGATTCGTGATGACTCTTGAAAACAACTTGTAAACATGGCTAAGAAGCGAGATGGGCCTATAGTTCTTCAGCCGGGCATTGTCGCCCTTCTTGAAGAAGAGTACCACCACACCCCTGCACCATGCCTGTGGCGTTTTGCCCTCGAGTATGACGGAATCAAAAAGCTTCTGAAGGGCCTTGAGGACCGGTTTTCCACCCGCCTTCAGGTGTTCAGCCGTGATTCCGTCATCACCCGGCGCCTTGTTGTTTTTAAGCTGTTTCAGAGCCATCCTAATCTCGTACAGGCTGACGTCCGGGATATCTTCGGTATAGTGCCGGGTCAATCTAGCTCTTGGGTCGTTTGCTAGTTTCGCAACGGGTTTACTGGTTGACGTGTACAACTGCCCATAGAAATTCTCGATCTCCCTCAGAAGCTCCGGTTTGGCGGATACAATCCTGCCATCATCGGTCTTCAGTTTCGTGAGCTGGCTCTGCCCAATAGCCAGATCCCTTGAAAAAACCTTGGAGCCTTTATTTCGCTCAATCGCGTCTTTAATACGCTCGGTATTAAAGCGGCGGAGGTCTCTTTTCAAGGATTTAGAGATCTGTCTATTGATCTGCCGGTATTTGCACGCCTCATCTGTAGACTGCAGGATCATCTCACGCCTCTCCTTCATAAGCTTGAGGGTATGATCAGAGAGCTTTTTGTTTCTATCTGTACGACGGGTCTTGAAAAACTTAGACCCGACCGTATGGACAGCTTCCACGAACCCGTCGCTGTATTCGTCCACGGAGCTCCCCAGTTACTAGAAACGATTCTGGAGTTCGAGCTGAAAGCTCTCGGGGTTTTGGACCTGGACCTGTGCTGGACGGAGCGTGGACTTCATCAGTCGAGACCTATGTTCAATGTGCCTCTTACCATGCGGTGATCGCTCCCGGTTTTTACCGAATTGATCACAGAGACATCATTGAACACTTGCTTCTTGGTTGACATGATGAAGTCAATCTCATTTTTCGTTGCACCATCGGGGCTCTGCCAGGTCCACTTCCTGTGTTCACGCTTTTTGAAGAAGGAGTTCATTATATAGAGGCCCTCCTTCTCCATAAAACTGGCCATTAGGTGACCCCGGTTGTTCCGTCGTCCAACTCCAAATTGCCCCACTTGCAGCTCATCCTCGTCTCGTTTGCCCAGTTTCGCGTTGAAGTCCCCCATGACAACGGTGAAGTGAGTTTTGAAACCATGCGTGGCTCTGGAGATATCCTCATACATGGTCTCTACCTCGTCGTCGGGGTGTGCCGAGGTTGGGGCGTAGACCTGTATGACCTTCAGCGAATATCTAGAGGATATTCTGAGTATAAGGTACGCCACCCTGATCGACACACTCTCGATCTTAACCACGTTGTTCACGAGGGACTTGTGGACGATAAACCCGACACCACCCTGGGACTGCCGGTCACTCTCTCGGAAATAGAGCAGGTTACCTGATTTGAGGATTATCGAGTCCTCCCCCTCTCTTCGAACTTCAGATAATCCTATAATACTCCATCGCAACCTCAATTCCTCTTCGAGCTCGGTGATCTTCTCGTCGGTCCGAAGTGTGCGCGTGTTGTACGTTGCCAGGTCCAGTCGTTGGTGATTGTTGGGGTAGCCGGATCTCGTCCGGAGATTCTTAGCACCCCTTGCCATGCCGTAACCTCGACCGCTACCGTAGTCGAGGGTAGGCAGGCTGCCGGGCACTAAGGGCCATCTTTTATTTGTGCTATTCATAGAGGGGGTTTTGCCATAATCGTCACGCTTGACAGGCGGGTTGGCGATCGCAGTATGGTTGTTATAGGAGCACAGATAACGCTGCTGCCCATTCTCTGGTTTGTCCCTTAGTCGCCTTTTACGACACCCACGGGAAGACATGGGATGGTGAAATTCTTAACGTCCGGCACCATACGGAAAAGCCAATCTAGTCTGATTTAATTCACGGTCACTGCAACAATCTCCTTTATAACAGAATGGTTCTCAATGGCAAGTTAAATTTTCCACCTTCACGCGGGCGTAGACGCTAGCAAAAGCTAGTTTGCAAATACATAAATAATGCTATTTACAATTCTAACAAAATAAGGTTATGGTATGACAAACTTGAAGCAGATAGAGAGTTGAAGATGAATAATGTGAAATCTACAAAACTTTATTCAGATAAAACTGTCTGAAAAACTTGAAAATATTATGCGCTAGTACCTACATATTGCAGTGCCAGTAGTATTATTGCTGAACGATGTGTTAGCGCTCAATTTGTCTGTGTGGTCATCAATCATCCGGCCAAATTGCGCTGAATCATCGTCATTGTTATGGTAAGGCTTTCGGTATTGTTAATATTTGATACAACTTGCCAAAACATACAAATTGTTTTGATGAAACATCGAACAATATTTGAGATTAATTTCTGTTTTATAACACGGAAAAGTATTTTAAAACTGTATTCCTTACAAAAATAAACCGGTGAAATTGATAAACATAATCAAAGGAAGTCGCCTGAGCGGTCGTCGAAACAAGTTCTTCACTTCAAACATTGCTTCTACTAATTGTTTCTTCAGTGAAGTCTTAGTTACCGGCACCGACGGCTTTGACATTCTTAATGATGTTATCTGAAAGGTAGGAAAATGAGTAAAGATAAATATTTATTGTTGGATCCAGTCAATAATTTTTAGCTTAAATAGGAGGTAAATTTCAGTAAGTATTTCAGTAAGAAAATATGTCTGTGATTAAATGGATGTATCTTCATAGATTTAAAAAAAACAGGTGTTTTACGCTAAAATATACTTAGGTAAAGGTACACAAACAGCACTAATAAGCTAAATTTATTTTCGTTTTGAACTATATACCTAATTGATATATACCCAGATAATGTTTTCGAAGTTGTTAGCAAATTAGATTTACTTAGCGATCGAAAGTTTATCCTCTTTGTTTTAAATACGAGTAGTAGCAAATAGATAGTTTAGAGTAAAAATAATTTTACAAAATTGAAGTTATCAAGAAATCAATAATTTAAGAAGTAGAATCTAAACGAAGAAAATAATAACCACATCTGTATATTTTGTTATCACTACAATGTTTTTACCCACCGCCAACACATCGTTACGTGTCGTTTTAACTACATTCGTCAAATGACTTCTTTGTTTTTATTTGCTAAACTCTGCTTCGCTTTTACCTGGGATTTGAATTTTAGAGGGTCAATCAATCAAAGTAAATCAGAGAGCAAAGGCACTAATTTTAAACGACTGACGGCCCAGCAAGTCTATCAGCACCGTATATTTTGTTACGAAGTTTCTGGAATCATGAATATTGAAGCTGCGGAACTACTAATATTTAAAATTAAAACCTTTAAAATAAATCTTCTGGTGAAAAAACACCATTAAACCACCAAACGTCTAAAATGACGTTTCCTTTAAAGGCATAACGTCTAAATCTACAAAAAGCGCAATTGACCTGGAAACATTCGGGACAGTATTTGTAACATCATAAGGCAAGTTATAGAACAACTCTCCTTAAAGGCTTCAAGATTCAGCCCTGATGAAACCTTCATGTTTGTATGTCTACAAAGCAAATTGGACATAGTCGGACCTCAGATTGGCACAGAGCTATACAAATAGAAGTTGTGGGAGACAGTTTACTTGGTAATACAGAATGGGTCGGGAATAACTTTAATTGCTACAACGATTGGAAAATAAAAGGATCACCGAAAAATGTAGACCTTCATATATTTCTATTCTGTAGTGACAGTTTTTTTATTCTAAAACAATTTCTTTTTAAAAATGAATCATAGACAATTTCACAACATCCTCCGGCCCCGCGAGAAAGCGGAAGAAATCTCTATAAAACTAAAGCACTGTTCAGGAATAACAAAACGAAATAAAATCTTTAAACTTATAAATACTTACTGGGCAGTTTCACCAGCCGACCGGCACGAGTTACGTGTACTTTAGTGGGCGGCTGCTGTGCAGGTGCAGTGGTTGGCACATCCCTATGACGAACCTCTAAAGGGAAGAGGCGCTGTAGAGGTCTGATTAATTCACCTCTTGCGGTTCTAACTCTCGCTACACGCCTATGACCATCCACCCCTTGCAACGTCTCAACAACAATACCTAATGGCCATTTAACCCTCTTTACATCATCAGACCCTATCAAAACTATGTCTCCGATTTCAACTGAATTAATATTAGCCGTTGATTTCTGAGTTAGTAGAGCCAGGTATTCGCTGCGAAAACGCTGCTTCAGATCGCCACATAAACTTTTAATATAACGCCAACGTCCAGTCAAGAGCTGACCATCAATATGGTCCATGTCTACGACATCTTTCCCTTCTTTTCCCACATTTAAAAACATTGACGGAGTCAACGGAGCAAAATTTTCCGTAGTGTCAGCTATATAGGTCAGCGGCCGAGAATTGATCATCGCTTCGGTTTCACACAACACAGTCAACAGTTCATTATATTTAAGTGCTGCCTTACCAAGCACCCTTTTTAGCATTTCTTTAACCGTCCGTACCATTCTTTCCCAGAATCCTCCCCACCATGGCGCCGATGGAGGTATAAAGCGCCATTCAATCTTTTGCGTTGATGTCTCCTGTGTTATTTCATTCCACTTGATGTTCTTAAGTATCGAACTTGCTCCGCGAAAATTCGTTCCATTATCTGTATATATTATCCTTACGGAACCTCGTCTTGCCACAAACCGGCGGAACGTTAACATAAACTCTTCTGTAGACAGTGAAGAACACAAGTCTAAATGGACTGCACGGTATGTAGCGCATGTGAATAAAACGATCCAGCACTTTTCTCCGGTCTTTAAATACAGTGGACCAGCCAAATCTATACCGGTTGCCTCAAATGGACTGCCACATTGTATTCTGTCTGAAGGTAACGGTGCAGATGGTACTGTACAACCCTTGCTGCTGAGACGCCTGCAAACGACACATTGCCGCACTATCTTTTTAGCAAGACGTCGTATGCTTATAATCCAATATCTTTCACGAAGTTTACTAATTAATGTTTGTGATCCCGCATGAAGATATTTTACATGAAAATATTGTACAATTCTCTCAACAATAACGTTATCACTTGACAGTAATATAGGTGACATGAAACCGTCGCTGTCATTGCTCATAGTTAAACGAGTCTTTACACAAACGAGTCCTTTATCATTAAAAAAGGTTTGTAAGTTCTTATTATTTTTAGAAAAATCAACTAAACATTCTCTTTGAAGTACAGCGAGTAAGTGGTTTTCAGCTTCTGTATATTCCTCTGCTGATAAGTCTCCTGTTCTTCTGTGTTCTTTCTTCAAACTTAATCCACAGTTATTACGGAACCTTAAGCACCAGCCGACCATTCTTACTATCTTCGAGTATTTCTCAAAATAAAGTAGATCTTTAGAAAACTCTTTTGTGTTCACTACACATAAACACGACTTCTTTACCTCTCGAAAGACCTCGTTTTCATCCGGAGTCGGTTCTATATGAGGCCACTCTGATGCAGATTTCTTTAGCCACTCAGGACCTTCCCACCATTTACTTTTCAAAAGGTTTTCTGCATTGCAGCCTCGCGATGGCAAATCAGCGGGGTTACACTCTCCTGGAACATGGCGCCATTCGTGCAAAACTGATTTATCTAGTATCTCCTGAATTCTATTATTTACAAATACATTCAAGTTCACCTTTCTGTTAAGCCATGCTAGCACTATAGACGAATCGGTCCAGTAGTATACCGGACAGTTTAAGTTCAGGTACCGTCTTATATCAGCGGCTACTCTAGCAGCTAGTAAAGCGGCTAATAGCTCCAGCCTAGGCATCGTAACAGTTTTACTTGGACACACCCTTGACTTAGCTGTCAACAACTGAACTGTGACCTCGCTATTAAACTCGGACCGTAAAAATATACAACATGCATATGCAGCCAAACTTGCATCACAAAAAACATGTATAGTGTTGTGACTATCGTGTAAATCGACTTTACATATGCGTCGTGGAACTCTACATGCCCCCATGTGCGGAATCTGCTGTAACCAATCTTTTGATATTTTGATTAAATCTTCAGGTAAAGTTTCATCCCAACCAATATTACGTATCCAACATTTTTGTATAATAACTTTAGGCACTATAGTCATCGGCGAAAGCAAGCCAATTGGGTCAAAAATGCTTTGCGCTACAGATAACATATATCGCTTTGTAATATTTTTGTCCGTGTTGTGTTTAGTTAGTAAAGAAGTTTTGCAATAGAGTGTATCATCTCTTGGGTTCCATTGAAGTCCTAATACTGAAGTGGTGACAACCTCTTCATCCGTGATGACTGGACCTGTCACCCAGCATCGAAGCTCGAAATTCCCCTCAAGCATGATTCTTTTGGATTCACGAATAAAACGATGCATGTCTGCCAGACTGCTTACACTATTTACACAATTATCTACATAATATGACGTACTCAATATCTCAGCAGTCTCCGAATCGTACTTTTTTAAATGTTTTAGTATTGTACCTGCCAGTAGGAAAGGGCTTGTTGTAACTCCAAATACAACACGCTGGTGTCTGTATGTTATCAACTTTTTATTTTGGTCCTTAATATTATTCCACCACAAAAACTTGACATATTTACGATCTTCAGGCCATAACGATATTTGTAAAAATGCTTTCTTAATATCAGATGTAATGCCAATGGCATTTTTCCTGAAATTAATTATCAATTTTGGTATTAGCTCTATTAAGTTTGTTCCCTTTTCCAAGCACATATTTAAAGACAGGCCATTTTTGTCCACAGCGGAAGCGTCAAATACAGGTCTAATCTTGGTGGTTAAGCTCTCAGCCTTAACAACCGCGTGGTGAGCTAAATAATGACCGTCCTTGATGTCATCATTTTGTACGATTTCGATTATGTCATTATTTAACCATTCCTTAAACACGTAATCGTAATCTTCTATTATACCTGTGGTTTCTAATTTAGATGTGGTTGACATTAACCGCTTAAATGCTAACCCATAGTTACTTTCGAGACATTTTGATGCATCTTTCCATGGGAGCCTGACTTCATACCTACCACTCTCATTGACTTTCACCGTACTATCGAAAAATTTCAGAACCTCTGACTCTACTTTCTTTTGGCATTTTATTTCAGTATCATCTCTAATGCCCATTGTCTCTAATGACCAAAAGTCCTGAACGTCAAATGTACTTGTATGAAATGTACTTACATTATTCGTGGAACAAAGTGTACCAACCACTGGACCCTGTACAGTCCAACCTAGTCGTGTTTCTAACGCCAACAGGTTTTCATCCACTCGCACTGATCGACCGGTGATAATGCAACCTAGAACATCAGAACCAATTAATAAGTCAATAATAACATTGTCATCTATACAATCAGTGATCACAACACCCTTCTTTTTCAATACAGATACAATTATATCGCTCTTATTGAGTTTTGGCAGACATCCACAGATTACTTCTTGTTCTAAAGCTTGTATCTTAAATACGAAGCTGCTATGTAAATTCTTTACGCTGAAGTCATATAGCTTGTGCTTTTGCTTTTTGGTGACAGCTCCTCCGAACAACGTGTGGCTCAACTCTACTTCGTCAATAGGCTCTAGTTTAAGCTTTTTTACTATCTCGCTTGTAACAAACGAACGTTGTGCACCAGAGTCGAGTAAAGCTCTTACTGTCATTTTATTACTGCCGTGCACAAGGTTAATCTTCAAAGTTTGCAACAAAACGGTCTTTGAAGAAGACGACTGGTTTAGTACAGTTTCTTGTGGGTTAGAGCTGTCAGTGGTCCGTTGAGTGATTGTGTCCTTGTCCTTAGCCAGGCCACCACACATGATGGGATAATGCCTTCTACCACAGATCACACATTTAGGGTGTCTTTTGCACCGATTCCACATATGACCAATAGTCAGGCAAATAAAACAAGCTTTCTTATTCCTTACAAAGTCCTTACGTTCCTCTAGCGTTTTCTTTATGGCCACAAGGCATTCTGAGCTAGCGTGTGAAGTTTTATCGCACCATAAGCACTTTCTATCGGTTTTTTCTACTTTATTTTGTGGTTGGTTTCTCTCATTTTTCCTATCAGTAGTGGTGAAACAGGCTGCGGTCGGCTCGGCTTCTGAATATTTATCTGAGAATCCAGAACGTGCAATACGTATCTTCTCATACGACTCCACCTCTAATTTCACAAAAGTAAGCAACTTGGTGAGTGTATCACCTTCTTGGCCTACATGCGTATGCGATCTGTTCCACGCCTTTAATACGTCCTCAGGTAAGGCCGATTCTACTAATGGAAACAGAAATGCTGCATACTTCTCTTGAGTTACACCCAATGAATCTAGCGCCAGAATTTGCGTCATGAGTTTGTCGTAGTGCTCGTAATGATATTTTCTCACCTTTAGATTGAGCTAACACTAGCTGTAATAGCTCACGAATATAGTATTCAATAATGAGCTCATCTTTAGCAAACCTTTCCTTTAATTGCTTTACGACCTTCTGATAATTTTCTCCGTTTGGTGGAAAACTCTTTACTAATTCTCTCGCAATTGAACCCTGTTCCATACATTGTAGAAGATAGTGGAACTTATCATCATTGTCAATATCGCTATCTATGTGAATCTTGTTAAATTGAGACCAAAAACCAATCCAATTCTTTATTTCTCCATCAAATGATGGAAGCTGCAATTTGGGTAGTCTAAAATTACGATGCTTAGTTATATTTTCTGATGAATTGCTAGTCTTATCAATCTCTTTAACAGTGCCTTTATTAGAACATTGCGACTCTTCATCTAAAAATTCTTTAATTTTATATTTCATTTCATACCAACGAGCTTCATAACAATCGGAGGCATCTACATCTTGTTCAAACAGTTTTTCGTCCCTCTGGTCATCGTCCAACCACATATCTAATACTTTATTTTGAACGATGGAGAGCTCGTCGAACAATTTGCCCAGCCTCCCATACTCGGGTAATAATGCGCTTTTATCTTTTTGAGACAGAATATTTTCAACTTTACTCACGCATTTTGTGAACCGTTGACGCATAATTTTCCTCGACTCTTTTGCCTTATCCATTGTCACGGTCGCCAAATAATACAGAATGGGTCGGGAATAACTTGAATTGCTACAACGATTGGAAAATAAAAGGATCACCGAAAAATGTAGACCTTCATATATTTCTATTCTGTAGTGACAGTTTTTTTATTCTAAAACAATTTCTTTTTAAAAATGAATCATAGACAATTTCACAACACTTGGTTATAGGGCATGAATAGCATCAATAGCATCATAGCATCTCGGACCGAAATTACCGATATTTCAATTCCGATATTGAGTGATCCAATATCGGCATCTCGGAACCAAAAAATATATATTGTAAGAGCTCAGAAAAACAAAGGAAAATAATAATAAAATATTTAATTAAAAATAAACTTATGCAGTACAATAAAATGTTAGCTAGATCCTAAGCCGTCGGTGTCCGCCAGAAAAGAGAGCGCGAGCCTCGGTGCAATATGCGAGCTAGGCGAGCGGCCCGTGCGTTACTATCTTCACAGTTGTCAACTTCATGACGGCTCTCGAGCGCCATCTATCGCCTTACAGTCGGCCTTCCTGAAACAGCTGCGCGCCCCGCGTAGCTCTCGCCTCTTGGTTTTGATGACGGCACAGCTTCCTCACGAACTCACGATGCGGCGACGACGCGGTGAGATTGGCATCTTCATGTCAGCTTGAACTGACTTCTGAATGTCAGTGCGATTGACGTCTGAATGTCAACTAGAACTGACATCTGAATGTCAGCGTGATTGACGTCTTAATGTCAACTAGAACTGACGTCTGAATGTCAGCGTGATTGTCGTCTTAGTGTCAACTAGAACTGACGTCTGAATGTCAGTGTGATTGACGTCTTAATGTCAGTGTGATTGACGTCTTAATGTCAACTTGAACTGACGTCTGAATGCCAGTGCGTGGGCTTCTGAATGCCAACATAAACTGACTTAAAAATAAGCGGTCGACCGTGTCAGTATGACTATTTTCTTAATGTTGAAACAACCCAATCTAAATTAAAATCGATTGTGGTTATAATGATGGCTTACCCTTCAGGATCCACATCATAAATGTCGTGTCACAATAGCCTCCAAAGGCATCGTCTTCCTCCTAAGGACGACACACGACTAATTATAAAGAATACAACCTCTTAAGGCTAGATGTATTCTTGAATTTGGTTTGTAAGGTTGTGTAAACCCTTTACCAAACGCCTCTGAAGGCTAGCGCTATTGAAACAAAGATTGATCATAAATATTATTTTATATTAACAATTACTAAAATGGATCCATTTAACAATTTTTTTTTATCGTGCACTATTTAAATGAAATAAATCGTCCTGAACAACATTACTTTCGTAAATCTTTACTCAGAACTAGAATTATCTGACTCATCGAATTTTTTGGAAAAGCTTTAACTTATCCCTGGCCAAAACATTTTCATAAAGTCGGCCACGGTTACGTGTACTCTTAATCACGTACCGATCATGAGGTAGGACCATTACAATTTCATATGGCCCGTCAAAACGCGGCATAAGTTTACTAATGCGTAAACCCTTACAAATGATCTTTTTTTTACGGCAAGAACTAAATCACCTATCTTAAAAGGTGCTTCATAACGCCGTTTTTTTATCATACTTGTCCTTTGCCTGCTGAGACAATTTAGCTGATTGGATGACAGCAACTTCCCTCGTCTAAATTTGGTGATCTATCGGGCACAACTATATCGCCTACTAATTTAGGTCGAAACCCATAAAGAAGTTGCAATGGAGCCTTACCCGTACTATTATTTATGTTAGAATTTAATCCTAACTGTACCTTAGATAAGTATTTCTCCCAGTAATTATGGTCATCACCAACGTATGCTACAAGGGTGTCAAGTATAGTCCTATTAAAACGTTATATCTGACAATTCGTACTTGGACTAGCGACCGCCGTTATGACATGCTTTCTTTGCCTTTGAGTGCAATATTCTTTAAAGTCTTTGCAGCTAAAAGCTTTGCCTCGGTCGCTTATTATACGACTAGGAACACCAAAAGTTTTAATTAATTGGTCAAACGTCTGCAAAACATATTTAAAACTGATGTCTTGATCAGCTTTGATCCATATAAATCTGGTGAAGGCATCTATTACCGCTAGAATGTGCATTTTGCCTAATGGGCTTTTACAGAACGAGACAAGATGGTCTACATGAACCATGTGAAAAGGTACGGCCACCTTTTCAATTGGATGTAACAAGTCCACACTACGACCAGTTGGTTTTTTAGCATATTGACACGATATACAACCACGAGTGTACTTCTGGATAAACCGACGCATACCGTGAAACCAATACATTGACTTTATGGCATTGTAAGTTTTATTAAAATTAATTAACGTTATCATGGAAACTTTCAACGAGAGACCAACGCGGCATTCGTGGAACGACTACATTTGGACCATTTCCAACTTATCTAAACAGTACAATATTATCAAACAAGAAATATTTAGCCAAGCTATTAGTTATGCCCTTCGCAACCTTATCCTTCACCTGCTCCACGAGGGTACGCAACGAGTCGTCATCCTGATGCACACATTCAATTGGGTATTTTTCAACACATCACATTACTGATTCCACAGGATTACGACTCAGCGCATCCACTTGAGCTATGGATTTGCCGGCACGATACTCAACAGTAAAATCAAGGCCTTGAACTTCAAGCCACCACTGGGCTATACGGGGAGACAAATCACGTTTGGTCCTTGTCCAGCGTATTCCGCTACAATCGGTTACTTAAACCTGAGACGTATACCTTAAACTTGTTCAGGCTCATGACAACAGCCAACGTCTCTATTTCGAAACAGTGATACCTTTTTTTCGACCGACGTAGTCTGACGACTCACATATGCGACTGACGTACCTGGTGTACGTTTCCAGGTACAGCATATTTCATGAGCTGCATTGAGCTTATACATGAACGGCCTGACTTCGCCATCACACGTTTCATGCCCTAAATACTCTATACTTGAAACTAAGAAAGAACACTTGTCTAACCTGAGCGTCAAACAAGCATCCCGTATTTTCTCTAATACGGTTTTGAGACGGTGCAATGCATTATCATAATTTTCAGCGTAAACGAGAATATCGTATAATTATGCTGTCACACATTGGAAACGTAAACAACCGAGAATATTGTCAATTTCCTGACCTAATGAAAAATAGTAAAATAATACCTTTGTTTAAATCAGGTAGTACATCAGACCCTACAAATTATAGACCTATTTCAGTACTACCTACTTTTAGTAAAATATTTGAGAAATTAATTTTAGAGCAATTGCAAAGATTTTTTAATAAACATAAATTATTACATAGCAAACAGTTCGGTTTTACAAGGGGTCGTTCAACTACTGATGCCGGTGTTGAGCTTTTGGGACATATTTATAATGCATGGGAGGATAAGTGCGATGCCTTGGGCATCTTTTGTGATTTGTCCAAGGCATTTGATTGTGTTCTTCATGAAACCCTAATCAGGAAACTCCGCCACTACGGGATCCGGAACAGCGCTCTGGATCTTCTTACTTCATACTTGAGTAATAGGATTCAGAGCGTTGACGTTAATGGAAAAAGATCTCCTGGATCTATAGTAGCAATGGGAGTCCCGCAGGGCTCGATTCTTGGTCCTTTCTTGTTTCTTATTTATATTAATGATTTGCCTTACCTCATAAAGGATAACCATAATATAGTGTTGTTTGCGGATGATACTTCACTTTTGTTTAAACTTAAACGTCAGCAGCTGGTTACTGACGATGTAAATAGCGCGATCTCAAATGTAGTTCACTGGTTCAATGTTAACAATTTACTTCTTAATGAAAAAAAAACGAAATGCATTAAGTTTACCCTACCTCACGTTAGGCAGGTGAAAACTGACGTGCTGATAAAGGGCGAAGAATTGAATCCTGAAAATAGCACAGTGTTCTTAGGTTTAACTTTGGATGCTAAGCTTCAGTGGGGCCCACATATAGATAAATTGTCAAAGAAGCTAAGCTCCGCAGCATATGCTGTTAGAAAAATTCGTAATTTAACGGACATAGAGACAGCCCGTTTAGTATACTTTAGCTATTTTCATAGTGTAATGTCGTACGGTATTCTGTTGTGGGGAAATGCCGCCGACATCCAGACTATCTTTGTTTTGCAGAAAAGAGCTGTTCGATCAATTTATAAATTAAGCCCGAGACACTCTCTCAGAGAGAAATTTAAGGAGATTAATGTAATGACTGTGCCTTCTCAGTATATTTATGAAAATCTTTTATATGCCCATAAAAATATAAAATTGTTTAAAAAATACAGTGATATCCATAATATAAATACTAGGAACAAACACAAATTTGTAATACCTACAACAAGGCTCAAGAAAATAGGTGGCTCGTTTAGATGTCAATGTGTGCGCTTTTATAATATGCTTCCAAGCCACGTACAAAATCTAAGTCTTAATAAATTTAAATCATTCATTAAACGTAAGTTGTGCCAAAAAGCGTTTTATAGCATTAAAGATTACGTTGAGGATAAAACGGCTTGGGAGTGAGCTGCTCCAATTAAATTAATTTAGTTTTTTTTTTTTTTTTTTTGTTTAAATATTTTGCACCATGAATTTTGTTATTTTTTAATTTTTTTTTTTTTATTTGTTTTCTTGCAATGACAAGAATATTTACTTTTTAAAGTATTATATTATTTTATTTTAATTATTGTGAATGTGAAGACTATGTGGATCATTATTTTGTTTTTTAATTTATCTTAGTTTTTAATCATGGTCTGGCAGTTTGAGTAGTTTATGCGGCCTACCCGAATGTCCTTTCTTTGGTATTGTTCGTCGAATCGTTGAGCTCCTTAAATTCTGAGTTGAGCTGCTCGGTTATTGACAAATGCGTGCACTGACTGGACAGGTCCACTCAATCTGGCTGGTTCTTTCCTCAAAAGACCATTTCAGACATCAGTCTACATGGTCTTCACATGATCGAACCAAGATTTTGTCAGGACTTTAAAAGAGACTGTGACCTCTGAGTTTGTTTCGGCCTTTCTTCTCAGAGTAGTCAGATATGAAACGCCGACCTCATCTAGTTTTTTAAAAAAAAATATGTTAGACATGTAAAAGCGTTTGTACAAACCAACTTACAGAAATAAAATCATTTATCATTTATCATTTATCATTTATCAATTGCGCGCTGAAAAACTGACAGTGCATTCACTTATCCAAAGCTCATACGCGTATACTGGTAGTGCCCATCCGGTGGCGGTGTTATGAACGCTGTATACTAATTACTATCATCAGCAATTTGTATGCAATGATAGGCTGACATAATATCAAGACATGTGTAAACGCGTTGCTTGGATAACCGGTCTAACAGATCTTGTATTACGGGTAAAGGATAGCGTTCCTTTTTAGTAATTTTATTTAATGCACGGTAATCCTCGCACATACGTACTTCACCCGACTTTTTGGGGACCAATATGACGGGACTGGCATATGAGGAATTTGATTCCTCGCGTCACACGCCCTGTACGTCACTAGTCTCCGATTTTGTTGAAACTTTTTGAGGATATTGTTCTCAAATTGTTCTATTCAGTACCTTCAATGAAAAAAAGTGTACCTCTCGGGTTTCGCTAAAAAATGGAAAACAAAAAATGCCGTACAGGGCGTATACGCCCCGTACGTCATTTTTTTTTCTATAATACTTAGAGATGCACAGTATACATCAAATAAATGTTCCCGAATATAAACCTACGAATACTGAATATTGACTTTACAGCGCCCACCAAACCGCCACAATATTAAATTGAAAATCGTAAAAATATAACCTAAAAATTTTGGACCCAGAAAAAAGGCATTTTGTTGAGATTTTTTTACCTGAAATAAATGTTCTCATTTAGCGCTCCACAAATATGTAATTATATCACAGATAAATGCGAAACTTTCAAAGTTATTAGCAAATCAAAATTAAACTAACATCACCAACACAGATCTAAAGATTTTTGCAGTACCTAGATGTGGCAATTAAATTTCAAATTGGAGCGTATAGATAGAACTATATGTTTTCTAGAGATTGTTTATAACTGGTTACTGATTGTTTCTGCCTCGACTGTATAATACCTGCATCAAATTTATTTGGATATTATTATTTTTACACCTAATAATTTTCGAGAAAAATATTGCTTAATTTTGAATAATTTTTAAGCTAATTAGTTAATTTAATTTAAAATTGTCATAATTTGCCACTGTTAATGTAAAATAAGTGACAAAACGATTTTAATTTTTATTAATCATATTTCAGGTTTTGAACTTTGCAGGTGATAGGTTGATTTCAAATAAAGTATCATTAACGAAACATCTTCTCGAAATCGAATCGAAAATAAGATTTCAATTCGATTTTGAGAAGATGCTGTGAATGAAACTATTAACCTTTGTTTTAACCTTAATGATCGGTTCCGGCTATCCCAACTGGCTATTCCAATCAGTTGGAATACATGGAATATTTTTCCACTCGTCCCAGCATGCGAAATTGTTTCGTTTTTATGCTGAACATGTGATTATAATATTTATATTTTTTAGTTTAAAGTTAGTAAGTTTGACGTTTTGTTTGTTAAAAAAGTTAGATTAATGAATTTTTCACTTTTCCGCAAAACTTCCTTTGAAAAATTGGCATGACGTTACACCCTGCAGAAAATGGGCTGATATTATTGACGTCTTAAACACTACAATCGTGTTCAGAATTTAAAGCTTGTGCATCAAAAAGAAGTACCTTAGAATATTGATGATGGGTGATGATGTCAAGGACAAAATTAAGGAAATTTGAGAACATACTAGTTATATTATGCCTTCTTAGTCACTGAAAATGACTTTAGTCACTGATGATGATAATAGCATGATAGCTAGAGTGCTCGCACGATAAGTCTGCGCGCGACGGGTGGCGTGCTTAATGTTGCCAGCATAACTGATCTTTTTTCCTACATTTATTTAATCAATAGTCATTTTTCTCTCGAAACTTAAAAGTAATTTAAGTTAAGCATAATTAATTACTAGCTTTTTCTACTTGCATAGAATATGATGAAAGAAGCTTCATGAAATTATCATAAATCTTTTATTGAATACTTAGTTGTACCTACTGATAAATTTGGTCTAAGAATGGTCTTGCAGTGGCTAATACCTTCAATTTCAATTCTTTTTTAATTTCTTCTTCAACAATTTTTGAAGAAGCTGCTGCCACATAAACCTCTTAAGTTGTTTGGGTGACGGTGCGTTCAGAAACGCCTAAAACAAAATAACGATGATGCATTAAATTACATGATGCCGGTCCTGTCCCGCCGGTATATTTATCTACCACCCAAAAACCAATACTGTCGGGCACCGGTAGTACGAAAATTTAGGGAAATTTTAGTATTGTGGTATCCCTAAAAGTTACCTGTCAAATAAGCAACGCGGGCTCTATCATTGTAAAACGGTACCTTAGGCCCGTTATTGTCTTGTGCACTTGAAGAAAACATCCCTGCCATCACTTTAAATTACTTTTAGCATAATGATGGCGATTATTTACTGCGGAAACGAATAAAAACACGGAATACAACACACTCTCTTGACACCTGACATAAATGACAAACGATTAGTTCCGTTTTTGGCCGCGCGCGGACTTAACTTGCGCGTACTCTACAATCGCCCAAGGCCCTCGCTCTCATGTTATTATGTCTTCTTTAAGTAAAGAGTACTCAACGGTGAATAGGTTACTTCTAGACAAGCGTGCTTCATCTTCGACTACATTATCGCTTACCGTCTTGAGATAGTGGTCAAACGTGAGACTACAGTTAATAAAAAAGTAATAATAATAATATCATCTGGTATCATATTTCCTGACACATGCCTAACGGGGCCTCTACGAGTTGGCTTTGGCTCCTCGCACGCCTCTCCGACCGAAAGGACCGGGACCCTAAGGACCCCGAGATATACAAAAAAAAATATCATCTTCTCCGTGGCCTGAAATAAAATGATTTAGAAGAATCCGTATGAATAAACACGATAAAAATTATATATGATATAATCTATACCAATCAACAGAAAGCTGCCATATTAAATACTTGTAGAATAGTTTGAAAAAACATGCAGCTGGACGAGGAAAACTCAGCCTCATCTTGAATTCACACTGCCGCTATATTTCCTTATCTTTAGTCCGTGAATTACCGATAATAATAATCTGGCTTCTAGCTTTAGGCACTCTGCCTTCCGCCGACAATCAGTGAGAAGCGAGTAGAGCTAGACACTAGATAAGAGTTGGCGAGCAGCGCAAAGCGAGTGTGTAATTTCGATGGTTTTGTCGCTTGGCTATTATAAGCTAGTTTCGTGCGGTTGGCGATTACTCTCAATACTCGCTCGGGGCATTCGGTTGTGGTTTGTCTTTCATCGTGAGCTCCGACTGCCAAGCGAGCATCGCTGAGCGATTATTATCTTTGATAGCTCTTGTCACTGTGACACAATAGTGGTGAGAGGGTTCTCGCCGACAGTGTGAACATCCATCGATCAACTATTAATACGTATATATCTTTTGTCCGTTTCTTCAGCGAGAAAATAGTCAATAGCTACCCCATCACTTCCTCGTCGGCGGTGGGACAAGTGCCTTATCCACAACCACAACAAAGTAACGTGAGGGTACATAATGTCCTGAATGGCTTCGAAAAATAGATGTGTGTGGTAGTGATGTGTTGTTTGTTTGTTTTTGCTTAACTGTCGTGCTCCCAGATTGCAATTACATTTCGAGATTCTGAGAAATACGTGGACAAATAAATGTAAAAACAAACAAAGTAAGAAATAAAGAAAACATATTTATTTGCCACAATTCGACCTACAAATTCATAAATTTTGCATAATCTGAACATTTCAGTGTTTTCGATGGTAGTACATACATGCGCTTATAGTCAAATCAAGCTGATACAGAATCGAAGCGAAGAGACGCGTCAAATTCTCTCAGATGAGCGCGAATACGGCTTAATATTTTGGGGCAATTGTAGCCTGAGAGAACAGGTGTTCAAGGCTCAGAAACGATGTTTAAGGGCAATGTGTAATTTAACAGTAACAGATAGCTGCCTACCTGTGTTTAAGTCCCTGAAATTACTAACATTACCATCTCTTTATATCTTCGAAATGGCTGTCTTTGTTAAATCAAATATGTATCTTTTTAATAAATTATCCGATAATAGAAACAGGCCAATAAGGAAACAATATAAAAACATGCTACATGTAGGTAGTTATGACACCGCCTTATTAAAGAAAAGTGTTTTATGTATGGGCCCGATCATATTTAATAAAATACCTGATAACATAAAAACACAGGGTATTCCAGTCTTTAAAAAGAAATTGACAGATTTGTTGACTAATAAATGTTATTACACGATTTGCGAATTTTTAAACGATGAATACTTAAATTAATCCTGACATTTCTGTACCAATTCCTAACGTTTAATTCAATCATGTAATAATAATGATATGGCTATCGGCTGGAATACTTTCCAATAATTAATAATGTATATTTATAAACTTTAATTTTAATTATTTTGACATTGTGCTTGTACTATGCTGGTGTTATGCCTATATTGTTTTAATTAAGTTTGATTTGTTAAATAAAACTGTTTTGCATGCCTTAGTTAAGGTAGAAAGTATAAGGATCACTTATTATATTATAACATCTGTATATTGTACCTATTTTCTGTGCAAATAAATTATTATTCTATTCTATTCTATTCTAATACGTGCTATCTATGTATAATATAGTAATAAAACGAACAATGCAAAAAATATATATACTGAAAAATACCTACATTTTTAAATGAACGAGATTCTCATCCATAATCAGTCAAACATTTTTTTTTCAAAACACACAGGCCACATGTAATAGCTGCACTTCTAATATCGACCAAACACGTAACAATAAGTATGTTGGCCATTGATTAATGATAATAGCCGAACCTTCGCCAGACGGCACCGAACGTCTCGTTACGTTACGATTTCTACCAGCCAACTCTTTCCGCCAGCAGCATTAAGGAATTGCGTAAAAAAATACCGTCGATTTTTTTACGTTCGCATATCACTACCACTGATATTATTATTAAAAAAGCTAAGTCAATATAGTATCAACGATAGTTTGTACCCACTTGAAATTTGATTGCCACATCTAGGCACTGCAAAAATCTGTAGGTCTGTGTTGGTGATGTTGAGTTTAATTTTGATTTGCTATTATCTATGAAAGTATCGCATGTTTCTGAGATATAATTACATATTTGTGGAGCGCTAAATGAGAACATTTATTTCAGGTAAAAAAATCTCAACAAAATGCCTTTTTTCTGGGTCCAAAATTTTTAGGTTATATTTTTACGATTTTCAATTTAATATTGTGGCGGTTTGGTGGGCGCTGTAGAGTCAATATTCAGTATTCGTAGGTTTATATTCGGGAACATTTATTTGATGTATACTGTGCATCTCTAAGTATTATAGAAAAAAAAATGACGTACGGGGCGTATACGCCCTGTACGGCATTTTTTGTTTTCCATTTTTTAGCGAAACCCGAGAGGTACACTTTTTTTCATTGAAGGTACTGAATAGAACAATTTGAGAACAATATCCTCAAAAAGTTTCAACAAAATCGGAGACTAGTGACGTACAGGGCGTGTGACGCTGATTCCTCCACTATTCCTTTACTCAATAAGTCTTATACAATATCACGGACTTTCTCCCGGTCTTCTAAAGACATTCGATACGGACGGTAATAAACAAACTTCGTATCAGATAATTCAATGTGCATTTGGACTGAACATTTTCCAATTTTATTTTCACTACCCGAAAAACAATCAGAATATTGGTACAGTAAAGATTCTAGGTCAGTCGCGATGTTTGATTCTAGGTTATCCCTTATTTTGTATTTATTATTATCGTCCATGACCGTTATCAACGCTCGCACCACGCATCGGTTGCGCGGTAGTTTTATGATCTCATTACTAATATTAAATGTTTAAAACAACTTTGCTTTCAATAACCTCGGTGTTGCATTCTGGAATAATACACTCCGCCCTCGAAGTATTATATTCAGTAGCTCGCAGTGTAATCGAACCAGAGACAAAATCAAAACAAGATAATAGTATTTTATTTACACCGGGTTGCAAAATTACTTCGTCATTCGAAACCAACTTGACGCGCTCAACTTCACTACATGCACTGGCAGGTAGTTCGAGAAATATTGATTTACATTAAATATCTTTAAAGATGTCGGAGTTTTAATCACATATACGGTGGAATGCTCTGTCAAAGGCTGGCCTATTATAGTGCCAATCTTTTGAGCAGAGTCTGGTACTATGAAAGCCATACAAGTAGCCTCTTCAATTTTAATTTTAACAACTACCCCGCCGACTGGATTAATTTTTGAGCCACCAAAACCGGACAAAACAATATTTTTGCAAGGATTCGCTTCTAATTTTTATCAATTGGCTACTATCGTGACGCAAGCGCTTTCAAAATCAATAAAATCGTACACAGAAATGATTAATTTTTACGGTGTAATATTTCGAACTACCCGACGCATCAGTGATTATGCGCAATATATCTCATTGTTTGTCATTTTCTTTGTTAGAAAGTGTACGACAATTTTTAAGTTAAAGACGTTCTTTTTTTATATGGCATATTTTGAATAAACGTTGTTTCCAACGATTTAAGTTGATAATACAAACGGCGCGCATAGTCTTTTAGTTTAGAGGAACAATTAGATATAGCAGTTTGTTCGTCTCAACCGTAAATGTTTGAAATACCCTCAACTTTTCTAATCAATTGTTCCATTGTAATAAAAGAAGTATGAGGATCGAATGCCTGTATTGGATCACTACGACCGATATATCTGCTGAGCACGACGGATGAATATTATGATGGCAATGTGATGGACTTGCAGTGGTAGCTTCTAACGATGGGACTAATACCGATGTCGATTGCATGGAAGTTTTAGAATATACTACACGACAGGTATCTTCAACGCATGGATCCTTTGCTACACTACAGTGTGTGCCTGGGGGGATCCGTTTACGGCACGCGCTAACGGAATTTTGTTAGGTACTGGTGGCAATTGGTTCACGAAGGGTACCGCGGGTAGTTACGGCGGCGTATAGGTTATAACGCTCACCAGATTGGGCATCTGCGTCCTTATTTGCCCCATTCGACGCGGCGCCAGAACTACCCTCGGATGCGGGTATCACGCTAACTCTGCCTTGCAAGACTTGGTTTTCCAATAATACTACGCGTTCTAGTAATCTACGTGTAGTTATATCTTTGACTAGACGGCGACGAAAGATTTTTCATTTTCGCTGTCGTCCATATATTTACGTTTACTTTTTTTTATGGTGTCCCATTATTATACAATAATCACAAGAAGCAATAGATAGGTTACACAGTCAAGTGAAATGCAAGTGTAAAATAATTTCAAGCAATAGTCAAACTCGGTACTTGATCAGGATACACTCAGTTATTATTTAAAAACACTTACGTGGGCTGCAATGGTTCAATCCTACTTCTGAGCTGTAAGAGCTCAGAAAAACAAAGGAAAATAATAATAAAATATTTAATTAAAAATAAACTTATGCAGTACAATAAAATGTTAGCTAGGTCCCAAGCCGTCGGTGTCCGCCAGAAAAGAGAGCGCGAGCCTCGGTGCAATATGCGAGCTAGGCGAGCGGCCCGTGCGTTGCTATCTTCACAGTTGTCAACTTCATGACGGCTCTCGAGCGCCATCTATCGCCTTACAATATTTTTAGCTCCTTGTGTAGCGTTGAGCAAGAAAAGCGGTTAAGCCCGTTGACTACGGTGATTAGGATTGGTCGCATAATTGTTTACTAATAGGGCGCTTATTTACTTAAACTTCACTTCATGAAAAAATAATATGTGCCTTGATGAATGACGTATACATATTACATATTACAGCCCCGAGATTGCTAAAAATGATACCTTTAAGAGTACAAGTAAATACACAGTTTCATTGAACCCGTTGTAACAATTATATTTTCATTGATTAATGCTTTGGCTACGGGAATCCACTGAATTTGTGACGCACGGGATCGGTTTATGTGATGACACTTGGGGGAAGCTTATGTTCAGAAGTGGACGTCTTTCGGCTGAAATGACGTTGACAATGATGATGATGATGAATGCTAAGATGGTTTTTCATACTTATGAGAGGGCTGTTTTGGAACGAGTAAACTTTATTTCAAATTTTAAATTGTGTTACTTGCATGGAAACCACAATAAATTAAAGCTTAATATTTTTCATTCTTCTGCTTGTATTGAATACAACAAATTAGTCTATCCGATCACTAATGATATGTAATGTTGGATAAATCAACTTCCACTACATGACTTCATTGTCTCTCATCATCATCATTTTTTCAGCCAAAAGACGTCCGCTGCTGAACATAGGCCTCCCCAAGGAGGCGTCGCCACATTGCCCGATACTTATACTGGATTAATTAATTATTATTACTCACTACACTTATCGGTACTATTTTCAAGTTTATCGATAAAGATTTATTTTCTGGCTTTTTTAGCATTATCCTTTGTCAGAAAGACATGACTTATATTCTTTCTTGGGAACAAATGTGCAGTTTAGGCAAATAAGCGCCCAATCACCGAGTAATTGGTGATTAGAGAGATAGTAGAAAATCCCAATATGTCGCGGCATTAACATTTGTATATGATATAAATTCATACGTTGTTGGATGGTATTTGTTAAGTTTGCTTCACAATGTACAAAGTGTCAAAAGTATTTGTTAAGAGAAAATGTATATTTTAAGATTTATTGTAACGCGTCCATATGTTTATTACATATTTACTTAATATGTAATAATGATACCAGCCTGTTACTGTTCCACTGCAGGGTAAAGGTCTCTTCTGAAACAGAGAAGGCATGAACATTAATAACCATGCTTCCTCAATTGGCGAAAGATTGGCAGATTCAGATTCAGATATATTTATTTGCATAAACATGTGTATACATCAACAAATAACAATAAGTGCATGCTAGATAACAATAACATAAATGGCTCAAACATGTTTGCCCACATAATGCGGCGTGCAAATCTTGAATTAATTAATTAATACAATAAAAATAATGAATGAAATAATAAATTAAATTCATTTAAAAGTAATTATCACAATTAATTTCAACAAAATAAACAAGCAAGTAAAACAGTGAAAAATAAATGCAAAAATGTAAAAGATGTAAAATAACAATAAAAATAAAATAATAATAAGCAAATGTCAAATAGCAATAATTTGTGCCAGATGTAAGTAAAAATATCAATTAGCGTCAATTAACAATAATTTATGTCTAATCAATCCATGTAAAAAAGAAAAAGAAACATTATATTAGGTCCTTACCTATGAAATTGGCGTTTTGCCGTACTGGCAACTTTTATCTCAAATATCTCTTTGGTTTGGAATTCCAATTTTAAATTTATACAGCTCTTTAAATTTATTTATACTACTCATGCTTTTGTGTTTTGAAAACCGTAATTCATTTGTTTTTTCCTTTTTTGGTTTTTTCTTTGCGCCAGTCAGTTTACAAAATGGAAAACTTTAAATATCGCGTTATTTACGAGCACGAGTTCCATCGTGGCACCAGTGCTGCAGAAACAGCTCGAAGGATTAATTATATGTATGGCGACGGTGTCGCAAAAGAAAACGCAGAGCGTCTTTGGTTCCAACATTTTCGTTGCATACTTTGATTAAATAAATATATTATATTTAAATAAAACACTTTATGTTCCTCCCTTATAAAACACTGATTTCATAAATATGTTATGACCAATTTTCAAAAAGCAATAATGTAGATATGTCAAGGGTAAATCAAATGTCACAATAATAAAAATAATATATCAATGTATGTCAAAACTGTACAAAATTTCAATCAAAAGTCAAAATAAAATAGAAAATAATAATTTATGTCAGATCCATGTAAAAGTTGGTCAAAACGAATGTTAAAACACAACGTCATTTAAAATATTCACTGATGGAGTAAAAACATTTATCACAGAGCCAGTTATAAAATTTGGAATTAAAATCCTTTGTGTGTTTTCTGAGTTGTTTAGTTAAATTGTTATAAATTCGTACTACCATATTTAAACAAATTTTATCACAAATTTTAAGTTTGATTTTGGGAACTATACAAGTGGTTTTTGAACAAGTTTCTTTTGGGTAAAAGACGTTACCCAAAAGAAACGTCCTTTTCAAATGTGGTTGTTCCTTACAAACTTGCACATTCCAATGCAAGGCGATTCCAAACTTCTATGTTCTATGTTAGGAGGGTTTGGTTGCCGCACTTGGTCCGTCAAATGGACCTTTGTACGTGGGCCATGGCGACCGTTGGGTGTTCATTCCAACCAGCCCACCTCCCTCCAGAAGTCAACTAGAGCTCCTGGTTTCCTCTACACATCAGTGTAAGATCTGGGTGACGCGAGGGTTCGTGTTGTTATCTGGGTAACACCTGTGCATTCAATGAGAACGTGCGTAACCGTTTCTTCTGCCTCCATGCATGCCCTGCACAGAGAACTGTCCGTTATGCCTATTGTGTGGAAGTGTTTGTTGAGTGAGCAGTGTCCCGTGATGGTCCCCGTCACCAGGCGCAGGCCATTCCTGTCCAGGCGTAAAAGACGCCTGGTAAGCCTTCTGTCCAAGGATGGCAGAGCTTCTTTGGATTGTCTGCAGCCCGGTGTCGAGGCCCATCAGTTCTCCGCCTGTGTCTGGGTGAATTCCTGTAGCCACCTGCGTATTTGGTTTATAGATGGAGTCTAAAAGTGGCCAGGGCTACCTCCTCCCGCAAAATAAGATGTAGTGGTGGCAGTCCCTGCATTATATGTAGGGCGGCAGTGGGTGTGGTTCTCATACTGCTAGTGATTGCAACGCAAGCGAACCGCTGCAGTTTTTCGAGATCTCTTTGAGCTGTGCTGTGTCCTGGGCCACCAGACCAACGACCCATATGTGATGATTGGGCGGATGACTGTGGTGTATAGCCAGTAAGTGATTCCAAACTTATATTAACTATGTAATTCCACGTTTCCTCACGATGTTTTCATGCACTGATGTCTTAGATAAACTCAGAAAGTAAATATGAATTGAGAAAGTCACATTTGACCATGCCCAGAACTTACGACCTCAAGCACGAGAGGTGAGATCTTAGCCATACTGGGTTACAACGACATTTAAATAAATAAAAAATATTTAGCTGATGAAAATTGACATCGACACATACAGAAAATCAGAGGCCCTAGTCATAGTGATACCCTATCATGTATGGGATCGTCATGGCATGTGCGGCTATTGAAATTTCATGTGTTCGCTCTCAAACATTGCATTAAAGCATTAAAGAACTCAATAGTCAAGCCGATATTTAAGAATGGTGATACATCGGACATGACGAACTATAGACCTTATAACCTTAATACCTGTAATATCAAAAATATTTGAGAAAACGATATTAAAAAGGCTATATGACTATGTGGAAAAGTATAATTTACTAAGGCGGGAGCAATTTGGATTCAGAAAAAATTGCACAACCTCTTTAGCTTGTTTTAATTTAATAAAGGTAATAACTGAGGCGATGAATGACAACATACCTGTAGTAGCTATTTTCCTGGACATGAGTAAAGCCTTTGATTTCGTTGATCATAAGCTATTACTAAATAAATTAGATAAATATGGCATAAGGGGCCAAGCGAATGACTGGCTTAAATCTTACCTTAGTGATAGGCGTCAATGTGTGCAAATATCAAAAATCGTTAATGGAAACAAAGTAGAATATAAATCTAACTTTAAAACTAATGCAGTAGGAGTACCCCAAGGCAGTGTAACAGGTTCATTTTTATTTCTGCTTTATATTAATGACCTCCCCAAAGCAACTCGCCACGAAACAATCTTATTTACTGACGATACAACACTAATAATAAAATGTAATGACATAAATAAATTGCAAAAGGAAATTAATGAAGCAATCAAAGACATAATAATTTGGCTTAATAACAACAATTTAAAAATCAATATAAATAAAACCAAAAATAATTCAATTTCAAACTTATAAATCAAACTTTCAGACTCTTAGTATAAAATATGAAGACAGTATCCTAGAACAAGTAGTAAACACAAAATTCTTGGGCATAATAGTGGATCAGAACTGTAACTGGAAGTCGCACATCAATTACGTTTGCGATAAGCTAGACAAATTCGTATACGCAATAAAACGTCTACGAACAACGGTGTTCATAGACGCAGCAGTGACTGCATATCACGGATACGTATCGTCTGTGCATATGGTCTGATACTATGGGGCAATTCAGTTGAAATTTTAATGGCATTTCGGGTACAAAAGAAGTATGCAATATCTGGCGTCTGGTATTAGGACAGCTGTAAACCTTTATTTTAAAAACTACACATATTACCTTTACCCTGCATGTATATCAAAGAACTATGTATCCTTGTAAAACAATATCCGCACTATTTTCGCATGCAATCAGAAGTCAGTCGCAAGCAGGCTATTGCTAGAAATAAGTACAAGTATGAATTAAATGTACCTCAATGTAGATTGCAAATATTTAGGAGGAATGTTTATGCTAATGCCATTCAGGTGTATAACTTCCCATCCCCACGTTCAAGGAAAAGCTGACAAGTTGGCTATTAGATAATTGCTTTTATGACATTGGCTAATACATGGAATTTTGTAAAAATCCAAGATGACATGAACTTAATTTTGACATTTTAAAGTAACAATATCCAATTTTAATAATACTAATTCATATTGGACCTACTGTAAATCGCAAATCTTAAAATTAATTATGTACTAAGTTAATGACAATTAAATATTTGTAAACCATATATTTCGTGGTAGAATGTATAGAACTAACAAAAATATTAACACCATACTATGTAAAACTACATTCTTACAAATAAATTTTAGACTTCGATAATTGTTATCGGTGAAAAATGTATGTCACTGGCTTTCAGCTATTCCAATTATTTTTAAACGACATCCTCCTTATCTAGACACGTGGCAGCGTGACAAGCCAAGTTCAAGCAAAAACGGAATTTGCGACGCAGCAGCTGTGTTTACACGAACCATTTGGTGCCACTTTTGTTATCTTAATAACTCAAAATATATTTAACATAAACACATGAAATTTGGTTTATATATTAAAATCCCTAAGATGAACTATAAACCAAAATTGCATAAATATAGCTCAAACGGTTATTTAGATATTTACGTCCAAAAATCGTCATTTTTATCACTGACTGACCTATAGATAAAAACTCTAACCCAGTTGCAGATGACCTAGAACGTTCAAATTTGGCAATCAGATAGGTCATTGGGTTAATACAAAGGAATAAATCAGAAACCAGTAAATTTGTATCAATATATTTAAAAAAAAAAAAAACTGATTTTATTAGGAATATTTCCTTATAGTGATGACAGCCTTTCTTAATGTAGATTTTAAGGTCTTCACGTGAATATATAACGAGTGGAATACCACCGTTAATTTTTTTATAATCCAAACATTTCAGTTTTAGCTCTTATAAATTATAACTACTAATAACAAAGAGTATAGTCGATGTTAAATAGTTTCGGTTTGTATGTATAAGATAAATTAGGTTATGTAAGTATTTTCGGTAGGTACTAGCTACACACGTGCGCAGGCACGTGTGTAGCAAAATCATTATCAAAATCATTATCTTTATATCTAATCGATTTATCTAATACCTTTAAACGAGCAATTCTTGTAAATATATAATCTAAATTTCGGAAACGGCTCCAACGATTTTCATGAAATTTAGTATGCAGGGGGTTTCGGGGGCGTTAAATCGATCTAGCTAGGTTTTATTTTAGAAAACGTCGTTTTCTCTATTTTCACCCGAGCAGAGCTCGGTCACCCAGATACTCACTATTAATAGAACCTACATCGCTCCACAAACTTGAAACTCCTTGTTCCATCTTGACTATTGGTAATGATGTCACTATTAATACGGTTAATTGTAATAAAGATGTTGCAAGATGAACCGAAAATGCCTGGGAAAGCTATTGGTCGATCGAAGAGTCTGATGAAAGGAGTCTTTCAAAATTTACCACAAACGCAAATTAATGGATGTATGCCACATACATAAATACATAAATGTAGTCTTTGACAATTCAGCAGAGCTTCAGGTTTGAGGTTTATCAGCGAGCAATGGAGCGCAGTATTCTTAGAGCCTGACTTACAGACTGCAGTGTTGCGTTAAAAAATATAAATCACCAGTGTCGCTTAAAAATCAGTCAATCCTAAATAGTGGGCGGTCACGTTTGCCATATATTGAATGTGTCTTGGGCTAAATCTACCACAATATGGGTCCTGGAAAATGTATGGTGACATAGCGGCAGACCCAGACGAAGATGGCGCAACGAACTTGACACCTGCAAACGGGACTGATCCACATTTGCCCAAATCCGGAAGGAATGGAAAGAAGAAAGGGAGGCCATGCTCGGCAGTGGGACCACTTAGGTAAACATATGTAAAAATACACCATATTTAAGCCATTGTAATATCTTGTTGGTAACATTGTAAAAAGCAAATAAAAATATGAATACCAATAATATTTGTTAATAAAACAATATGAAAATTTAACCATGTGAAACTTCAGAAAATTTCCGATAACAGCTTTAATCTGAACTCGAAAACAAGTATGCTGCTATTTTGCAAGAGTTGTTTACTCTGCCAGTACTTTAATATGGAATTGTGTGTAATAAAGAGAGATATAAATGCGATATTTATTATTATGTTTGAATAAGTACTTTTCATTTATTAGATAACGTTAAAGTAGTAATTATAATAGAAGTAACTATTTTAGTTAGTTAGTTTTTTAGTTTGTTAGGTTTCTTTTCTTAAAACTGAATAAACTCTGAATGCTATTTTCCTCTACCATTTTAACTGCATACTATGTGTTTTATTTCTTCGTCCATACCACCAAAACAAATATTTTCGAGTGGTTTTTTTTTTACTTTTTGCTCTTGTCTATTTGGAAATGTTATATACATACCTTTGTACGTAATCTATTGTAACTGAACTTGGCATGCCACAGACATGCTATTTTATATTTAGACCTTGGTATTCCAGATTTATGAGATGAAATGAATAAGTGAACTCTGTTTGCTATCAGACAATACAAGAGTTCATTTATTTATTTACTTTTATTAAAGTATCTTTTTAAGCTTACAAAACTCCTTTGCCAATGAATTTGTAGATTCATAAGACATTGAGAAAAGGAAATTGCAAATTAGTATCTTGAAACAATTTTTGTGTTAATATTTATGAATCATGCCCGTTGTTTTTTTGCTAGGAAAATTATGCCCTTGTAAATGTCATAAGTACATTCATTACTTTTATCGTCATTGATCGAGATCAACAGTCATTAATTGTTATGCAAGCTACTCGGTAAGTAATTAATAACATTTACGTTTAGCAGTATCCCCTTTAAGGCCAAGTTCACTAATGTCCCAAGTATGAAGATTTATCCACGTATTTTAATGAACTAAAAATGTTGCATACCAGAGGTATTTAAATACTTAGACTAAACTAAATAGTTTAAAGAGAGCGGAGGATAGGTGTAAACAAAAATTAAGTCATTAGAAATATGAGTCTAACCGCTATGGGTTGTATTTTTTCGCTTTATGACAATTACTAAAGTCTATAACCTGTGTGCGTTGCCAGTGATAACCTATGGCACTGAGATCCATTGTGAGCGACCACGTGTCGCTCACAATGGGCCTCATCAGAAAGCTTACGTTTACCCAAAGGGCAATGGAGAGGGCTATGCTCGGCGTTTCCTTGCGTGATCAAATCAGAAATGTAGAAATCCGCAAGAGAACCAGGGTTACCGACATAGCCCGAAAAATTACCAAACTTAAGTGTCAGTGGGCAGGGCACATTGCTTGCAGAACGGATGGCCGTTGGGGCAGAAATATTCTGGAGTGGTGACCGCGAACCGGAAAACGTTGCATTGGAAGGCCTTCCACCAGGTAGAGCGATGACCTGGTGAAGGTAGCGGGGATCCGCTAAATGCAGGACGCTTGGGGGAGGCCTATGTACAGCAGTGGACGTCTTTTGGCTGATATCATGATGATGATGACAATTATTTTATGACTTACATTAGAACAATTAATAGCAAACGAACGATGACCAGGTGAAGGTAGCGGGGATCCGCTAAATGCAGGACGCTTGGGGGAGGCCTATGTACAGCAGTGGACGTCTTTTGGCTGATATCATGATGATGATGAAAATTATTTTATGACTTACATTAGAACAATTAATATCAATGGGATCCCAGTTCATAATAAATGGCTAGTTATCTATAAGGTTTCAACCTTCATATTCTGGCAAGGAAGGAACAAAACAGTTTTTTAAAAATTGCTTTAAAATTTGATTCAGACCAAATGATTTGAGTGCATAACTAAAACTCTTTGAACAGCGGTTCAGCTCGTGCGCAGAAAAAGGGCGTCCAGAATGTGTTTTTTTTTGTGTGAACCTGTTCAGTGGGGACTCAACGTGAGAAAATCACAGTACAAGCGTGATTAGTACGAGTATCTAGTACGTAAACAGTATTGTGTAGATCCTCACTCAGATGACTCAGTTCAACTGACTCATCTGAGTGAGGGTCACTCAGTTCTGATTTATAATTCGTTCAGAATAGTTCGTTTATCGAGTTCATTAACAGTGTTATATGCTAAATCGTTATCATTTAATTAAATCAATGATATTACTCAATAGTTTCGGTGTAAATGTATAAAAAGGAGTTACAGTTCAGGTTTTATTTATTTATTTATTTACCCATTAATGTACACATTTTGTGTAAAATAAAGAGACAAGAAGAACAAGGAACAGAAAATAGGTACAAAGGTACGTTTATTTCAAAAGAAATCTCTTCTAACATACCTGCGAGAGGAGAGTTGAAAAAAAGATATGTAGATACCGTGTGTGGGGCAATAAAAAGAAAAACATATAATAGTTTCAGTTAAGTTACTGCGTTTTTTCGCAGTTGACATTTATTTTTAAATGTTTTTCTGCTCCGATGTTACAAATATCGTAGCACCCGGCAGCTAAATGTCATCCCGGACTTAGTTTGGCCTTCATAAACGTATACCAAAATACATCACCCGACCTACCTGAATGAATCTTTATAACACAGATACGTATATTTTATAACATCCATACTAATATCATAAATGAGAAAGTGTCTTCTATTTTCACGTCTGTCTGTCACACTGAACCGATTTGATGAAATTTTACGCCCAGACCGACTATGACCGGAATTACTTGTTCTATGAAACTAGTTGGTCCCGGATGTCATTTGTAAATCTTTAACAGTGGTTGGTTAAATAACCATGTCACATTCTCTGCCTTCTAAATAAAATCCAAAAAAACCGACACCAGTTTTGCTAAAGAGTATCATATTACTCAGTTACTGGGTTTAAGAGATATAGGCAGTCCATATACGTAATTATGTAGTTGGAAAAAAATACAGATTGATGTTGACTTATGAACTGCAGAAACTAGAAAAGTCTATAGGTTTATTATAGGAATGATCATGATTGCTTAGAAATGCATATTCATTGTTTGTTAATTGGTTGAGCTTATCATCACCCAGTGACTTAAAAATTTAGGAACTTCTCACTATGTCATATTGTCAAAGATTAACATGATAACAAATTGTGTAATATTTAATAAGTGTTAACAAAAGATAGACAAATTCTAACAAACACGACGTAATCGTTATTTTATAACTAAAAGTTATACTGAATGTCAACGTATTTAATACAAAAAATGCATGACGGCACGGTAAAGTGCACCTATGTACTTTTATGTTGTATGAAGTTTTAATAAATAAAAAAGTTGAAGTTAGATATTATTTCGCCATTTTATGTAAGGTGTCTAAGTAGTTGTAAATTAATCACTAGCCATTGTTTTTTAATTAATATATATGCGAAAGTCCGGTGGATGCGAGACGCACAGGAACGGTGAGTGTGGCGATGCTTGGGGGACGCCTATGTCCAGCAGTGGACCTCTTTTGGCTGGAATGATGATCATGATATAAATATACTGCTGCTTTTATATCGCATTGCGTGGATTTGTAATCACAATTATATTATTTTTGGATTAAACAAAATAAAATCTAACTCACCAGACATACAAATAACACAAAAATAACCGAACTTTGCTCGCCACAACCGTGCACCCGAATGTCGAGTTTTAGATACTCATATCATTTACAGATAAAGACTGTCCGTCGTGTGCGTTGCCAGACAGTATAGTTTTATGTGACATAATGAACAAATGGACTTTAATATTATTATCGACTACATTTTTAAGCCATGTGTGTGCCTACAAAATCCTCGTGGCTTTCCCTTACCCGGGGAAAAGTCATTCAATACTGGGAGAAGGATATGTGAGACATCTTTTGGATGCTGGTCATGAGGTATGTTCCCTAATTTTTGTTTAATGATTTATATTTGAAATGATTCTATCAGCCGACACTCCATATGAACTACTGGTATTCAGCTCCATCCGGTTAAAACTGTAAAGCAAACTAATCATAGTTGAGAAAAGCGAGGCAGATTGATTCAATATGATTCTACTACAGTTCAGTAACAAAGGCTTGTAGGTTAAATTTTAATAAATTTTGTGATTTGTTTCATTAGTATGCAATAAGTTGTTTAATTTTGTTTGTGATCAACCTATTAATATTTATTTATTAATTTAAACTTCATGTACAATGGTGATACATAGGCGGACTTAATGCAGCAATGCATTCTCTACCAGTCAACCTTTGGGTTAAAAAGAACACAACAGTGGTAGGACTCCAAAATAAAAATGAACAATAATTAAAATTGGTTATTAAACTATCTAACTAATAAAATACATAAATAATTTCTAAAACAATAGACTAATAAATATTATAATAAATACTATATTCTTAACGAAACAGAAATTTAAATATAATATATATGACGAAGACCGAGCTATGTAAGAGAGGACAAGTAATAGTTCCGGATTTTACGCTTAAATGAAAATTTACTCTCAGCTTTTTTTATGCCAAGGGGAAGCCCGTTCCAGAGTTTTATAGTAGAGACAGTGTAAGAATTCGATACAAACCCAGTGCGGTGAGAAGGAATATGGAGAAGTAAGTTTTTGGAAGCTCGTAGGTTAAGGTCATGAGAACTGCCCAACACTTTAAAGTATTGTTTTTAATAATCAGGAGTACGAGGATCGTTCATGATGTTGAAGAGCATGCAGAGAGATCTGAGGGATCTCCTCTGATGGATAGGCAGCCATTAATCATACTTATGTAATTTTAATATCAAGATCAAATAGTGTTCAAAACATCTACAGATGTTTCGCGGGACGCCCGGTTGGAAAGAAGTTTAGTTCACTATTATATAAAGTATCGAATAACATGCATAGTGAAATAAACAACAATAACTACTTCGTTGAAAAATTACTAAAATGATGTTAATTAATGGCTGATAAAGAAGTTCGAAGATACAGGGAGACGTCATTTCTCCGAAACTTTTCACTGCTGCGCTGGAGGATGTCTTCAAGGTTCTGGACTGAAGGGGGCTTGGCATCAACGTTAATGGCGAGTACATCACTCACCTTCGGTTTGCCGACGACATAGTGGTCATGGCTGAGACTATGGATAGCCTCAGTAAAATGCTCGATGACTTCAGTAGAGCTTCCGATAGAGTGGGTCTTAAAATGAACATGGACAAAACCAAGGTTATGGTGAATGCCCATGTAACACACACTCCTATCAAGATAGGAGACTGCTAAATACAGGTCTGCGGGTCACAACCAAGGGCTGAAGAACCGGGGCCCATAGCAGTCATGCGACCCTTGGACCTGCAGGACCTACACCTACCCGCGAAACTGCGATTGCGCAGCAGCGGTAACTAGGTGTCCGTTCTCTCTTGCTGAATACAAGGGTTGGGCGGTAATATTATGTTTACTCTTACCTGAGTTCTCGTGGTGATTCTTCTCCTACTCGTTTGGTCCTGTGCCTGGGCGAGGGTTTCAGGAATAAGATATATAAAATAAAGGACAAGGCTGGGATGAGGGACACAAATGCGTTCCACTGCGCCGGGGTCCAGCTGCCGAGCAGACACATACACGTTCCCGGCAAAAGCAGCTTGGCTCGCAAAGTATGCACAAATACAAGTGCACGGGCTTTACACTACACCAATCGCGAATGTCCAAAAGAGATTCTATCTCGGATGGGTGAATTACTTAGAAATTACAATTATTTCAACAAAAACCCTTCAGAAACGTTCGCACGCGTTCGACATCAGTTTTTCAAGTTCAATGTCAAACGTCAAGTCCATTCACCCGCTGTCAAAATGGTGACAGCTGACAGACAACAAATTAAGAAAGAATGAACGAACGATGCGTTCGTAACAGAGACTCTACACTCGAAGTTGTAGACGATTATGTCTACCTGGGACAAACGGTCCAGTTGGATAAGTGCAACTTCGAGAAAGAGGTCAACCATCGAATCCGACTCGGCTGGGCGGCGTGCGGGCAGTTGCGTGGTATTTTCTCGTCCAATTTACCGCAATCTCTCAAGACAAAAGTCTATGACCAGTGTGTGTTGCCAGTGATCACCTATGGGACCGATACGTGGTCGCTCACAAACGCCTTCGGAAAGCCTAAAGTTACCCAAAGGGTAATGGAGAGGGCCATACTCGGAGTTTCCTTGCGTGATCACGTTATAAATAAGGATATCTGCAGTAGAACTAAAGTTACCGACATAGCCCGAAGAATTGCCAAACTTAAGTGGCAGCGGGCAGGGCACATTACTCGCAGAACGGATGGTCGATGGTGCCGAAATGTTCTGGAATAGCGACCGCGAACTGGAAGACGATACGTCGGAAGGCCTCCCACTAAGTGGACCGATGACCTGGTTAAGGTTGCGGGAAGGCGCTGGATTCGAGTCGCACGGGATCGGTCAACTTGGCGACGCCTGGGGGAGGCCTATTTCCAGCAGTGGACGTCTTTCGGCTGAAATGATGATAATGATAGAAGTTCTAATGCTTCTCATAATTACACAAACATTGACAGTAATTTTGTTACCAAACTAAAAAATTGTATGACCAAGGAAGTAAATAAAAAAATACCAGTAATATTTATTTATGAATCCAGATACTGATAATAATGAGGCCATATTCACAGATAAATATCGCTATTATGATAAGCAGTCTTTATCTTCAGACATAAATAGAATATTTATTAATAATTTTAACCCTGATAAAAATACTATTTGCCATGATGAAAACTTACGTTTTAGCAAGATCGACTAACTTTGGACGACCTTGACTTTGTTGATTGCCTCACAAACCGAACCAGAGAAATAAAATTAAAACCATTATTATGTTGGGCAACCATATTGCCACTACGTAATGTATAAAACCTGAGGCCTATATATTATACTAAAGCCGACAGATTTCTGACAGTCCGCAAAAATGTGACAATTATACAACACACACACATTATACATTATTTTTGACACATAATGCCGCAGCCGGCGCAGACCAGATGAAAAATCAAAAGAAAGTAAGGATCGTAGCAGGTGGCTTTCAGTAGTTTCTGCCCTCCCCGATGGGAAAAAGCCGTGAGTTTTACATATATGTAATTACGTTGCGTGTAGGTTTCTGATAACCTATTATTTCAGTCCGTCCGCTAGATCAGAACATATCATAATTGTGCCAAGTATGTATATTGCAGAGCACCCTAGATTCCTATAATACCTAACAAGCATGTTATTGCCACCTTACCTACTTCTACATACACAGGCAAACCGCCCGTCTTCATTAATACCTAACGAAACAACATTTTATTCAAATCGTTCACTATTTAGTTCAAAATTCAGACTTACCTGTTTTAAATTTGGCCCGCAGTCAAAAAGTAAGTTTAAGCTCATGTGATACTCAGGTTCGGTCAAGCGGTAGCACTAACAACTTGGCCCACGTTCATTCATATTCAGAGCGCCTTCCAACTTCAGACATAAAAGACGTGTTATACCATTTGTGGTATTTGTCTACTAGTTGTGGAGAGGAAAATTATTTATGCATGGGTGGTTAACAGGCGTCATTTCACTTGAAAATTAATAAGGTATCTGTACCTAATCGTTGATGAGATTAAAGGCTTGATTCCCCAAGCTGATTCTGGATTGTGAGAATTTATTTTTGATGGTAAATTAATTTTACTGGCGAATGTTTGATCCCACAGTATTTTCTAACCACAAAAAAACTATTACGAATATAATTGACAGTTGCCAAGAACTCTCCAAGTTTATGCTGTCCAAGTTTCTATACTAAAGCACAAATTAATTCCGTAATATTATTCCGCTCAAGAAATGCATCATCATCATCATATCAGCCGAAAGATGTCCACTGCTGGACATAGGCCTCCCCCAAGCGTCGCCACATTGACCGGTCCCGTGCATCTCGTAACCAGCGGATCGGTCCACCTGGTGGGAGGCCTTCCAACGCAACGTCTCCCGGTTCGCGGTCGCCATTCCAGAACCTTTCTGCCCCATCGGCCATCCGTTCTGCAAGCAATGTGCCCTGCCCACTGCCACTTAAGTTTGGCAATTCTTCGGGCTATGTCGGTAACCCTGGTTCTCTTGCGGATCTCTACATTTCTGATTCGATCACGCAAGGAAACTCCGAGCATAGCCCTCTCCATTGCCCTTTGAGTGACTGTAAGCTTTCTGATAAGGCCCATTGTAAGCGACCATGTCTCAGAGCCATATGTCATTACTGGCAACACACACTGGTCATAGACTTTCGTCTTGAGACACTGCGGTAAGTTGGACGAGAAGATACTACGTAACTTCCCGAACGCTGCCCAGCCGAGTCGGATTCGACGGTTGGCCTCTTTCTCGAAGTTGTCCCTACCCAATTGGATCGTTTGTCCCAGACAGACATAGTCGCCCACAACTTCGATTGTAGAGTCTCCAATCTTGATAGGAGTGGGTGTAACATGGGCATTCAACATCAACTTGGTTTTGACCATGTTCATCCTAAGACCCACTCTTTTAGAAGCTCTACTGAGATCATCGAGCATTGTACTTAGGTCCTCCATAGTCTCAGTCATAACCACTATATCGTCGGCAAACCGAAGGTGAGTCCAGCCCAAGAAATTAGATAAACGAAACTATCCCAAAGTTCAAGTTCCTTATTACATATTTTATCCAGCAGCACTTTGGCAGCATACAAAATTCATTCAAAGCTTTCCTTACCTAAATTCAAGGCCCGGGACATCCATAAGGCCCAAAACAACTTATAATGGCACTGCTTAAAGGCACAGCTTGGCCCTAACCATCAATTTGTTGTACACGGCGCAGGGCTTCCAAAAACGGTAACACAATTGGTAGATAAAAAAGAAGTGGTTTGCCCCGTGACTTCAGAAATTTCGTATTCGGTAAATGGACGGGGAACTTTTCCATTCTGAGGTATAATTTCACTTGTGAATAATTTCCTTTGCGTTCCGCTGAATAACTTGACGAGGCCTCTTGTTATGAAAATGTATAAGTTTGGTTTGGGCATGATACGGTGGGTCATGGTAAGTTTTGGGGATACGGATATCAGTTTCATAGTGTTGCTCCTGGTTCATTTCTAGGCGCAAAATTATGTTTGTGATCTCTCACATACCATCTCAGATGAAATTTATGTTTGTTGTAGGTAATAATAGAATGCAATGGTGACTGAGGATAAACTTTGAAGGTAGATCAGCAGCTCGTGCGATGCGATAAAGCGATCTAAGAATAAACAGAATTAAAATAGTGTGACCAGAACTAGTCAGACTGGTAATCAGTGTAACTGACAATGCAACATAATTGTCAAGGCATTACATAATTGATTATTGCGATAGGTACATACACTAAAGCTGAAAATGAATGACAGAAACTTATAAGATCATCAAATTTGTCACCTGTCCTGTTGTAACTACAGGTAGTAACAACCCTTTTATGAATAATCTAACAACGCATAAATCTTTCAGGTGACTTACCTTACTGCTATTCCCTACAAAAAATCTCATCCAAAGCTACGGCAAGTTGTGGCAGAAGGTGTCATCGACAAATTTGAGTTCAGTAAGTATTAACAATGAACGTAATAAAGAACTAAAATATTAAGAAATTAGAAAACAATAATTATTGCAAAATAACTTGTATCTTAGGAAGTTTACTTCTGAAATGCTTGTCATGTTATCTTAACTAACTATTACTTTTTCAACAGGATTTTGTGATTATTTTTATATTAACTCATAATGAAAGCATTGCTATACAAATAATTGTGTAACATCGTTACACAATCTACTGACATCAAATATAAAATTATGCATGTCTTGTGTGTTGTTATGCGCGATAAAATATGTTATCTGTTTACGAAAAAGACATGTTTACTTATTGAAAAAATAATACGCAATAACTATTGTAGTAGTCTATATGGCATACTGAGCTGACTGACTGAGTGTATGGGAGTGCAACTCTAATGTACTCATAAAATTTAAAGAGAGCAGTGGTGGCCCAGTGGTAACGGCTCCGAATTATGTGTCATAGGTCGTGGGTTCGAACCCAGGCGGGCACTTTACTTTGTGTAAATTATTTCATGACCACTGCTCTAAAAACAGTGAAGGAAAACATCGTGAGGAAACTGGCAAGTCCTAGAACCAAAAATTCGAAGACATGTGACATCCACCAATCCGCACTGGGCCGGCGTGGTGGATTATGGGCTATTCCCTCTCACAGAGATATTCCCTCTACTGTGTCCCAGCAGTGGGAACATTAAAAGGCTGCTGCTGATGATGATGAAAAACTTAATAAACTTTTGCTTTCTCTTCCACAGCTAAATCACTAGACTTCAAAAAAGTAATAGCAAAGGAAGTAGATCTAAAAGACATGTACTTGATGTACAAAACGATGATAGTAGTAGCCAACAGGTCACTCACTCACGTGAACATACAGAAATTCTTATTGGACACGAATGAACGGTATGACTTGGTGATTGCCGAATGGCTGTATCATCATATGTATAGTGGGTAAGATTTTTAATTAAAATATTATTATTACTTTAATCCTTACGCATACACAAATATGAAATCATAGTGACCACACCTATTGCTGTTCAGATCCCTACATTTTGCTCTCAAAACATTCATAGGAACTATTGTCACAAATGTTGAAGATATAATGCCGCCAGAAACATCTTTAATTTATTTTTATCACCTCCTAACCCCTGGCGTTCAAATTTCAAAATGCCTCACAAAATATTTTTTTTCCAAAAAGTTACTGTGGAAATGTGTATTTCATGAACATACCTTTTATGCTGTTACTCTACCACAAAAAGATTTTTAAAGATGAAAGGCTAGTTCAGACGGTAGCATCTCCGCTGAGAGCAAAAATTTTAATCGTTAGTCAAAAAATCTAGTGATGACATTCACGACGTATACTAGGTAAATATTTTTTTCAATACAAGGTCAAAACCTTAGATGTACTATACGTCTTAGTATAATAAGGGTGAATTTAGTGATTTTTTTTAATTACTTTTGGTAAATATGGTCGACTCTGACCATGATTTTCAAAAAAAAAAAATTGAGCTTATCAATCTGCTGGTAATGATGAAAGTCGATAATAACACAGATGAGGAGGAAGACATCATCATCTTTGGCATATAATACCTGAAAAAGAGTAGGACAAAACTATGTTGATACTAAACTGACAGATTCTAAGGCAACAATTTGGTAAAATTATTTATTACCAACAATTACTCAATTATCTTTTAAAAAAAGTTAAGTTTTTTTTTATTGAAATCTAAGAAACAATATGACTTTAGGTTAAACATGTATATAAAAATGAATATTGTTAAAAAAAAAAAATATTTTGATAATTGCTTTTTCTCTTTTTTGGGGCTTTTGAGCAAGGAGGTTCAAGCATGACGACGTTTACTTGTTAGTGCATATGAGCACGTTAATTGATGTTAATATAGAACTGACTGATGGAAAGTTCAAAAACTACATCAAACGTGTCCTTATTAAAAAAGCATATTATAAAATCAAGGACTAAGTTGAAGATAAAAGTTTTGGCTTTAGCTCCTTCTGCGCATGTGGCTTCCCTGGTAACTCATAAACGGCACATATTTATGTGGATGTCTCTAACTATTTTCAGTCTCATTTATTCTTTTTGTTTTTTTTCTCCTTCTTTTAATTAGTCTGTTTACAATGGTTTTCAATCATCTTTATAGCCCTTTGCTAAGAATAGTTACCTCACTGAAAAACAACATTTGTGCCACATGTTAAATATAGTATTTTTTATTTTATTTTTTACCTTTGTATAAATTCTTTTACCGATTGTTTTGTAAATGTGTGAGCAATGTAGGCCTTCTATATGCTTGTTAACATTTGTAAACTTTTTTAATTCGTTTTATTTTCTTCTGTTTATATAATATATAATCTTTTTTTGTTTTTTTTTTGACTTATTGTCGGGCCTACGTTGTGCCCCCATATCTAAGTACTAATGCTGTAACATTGAAATATTGTAAAACCAAACCATTTTTAAAAAGAGTAACCTTGGAGTTTCTTACATCTTATAGGAAAACACCAACCCTAACCGTGCACCTTTTGTCGACGTTTTATAAGTGCCCATGTAGGCCTATATGAAATTTAAAAAAAAAGTTTTGATTTTGATTTCGGTACATTTGTACATTAGTGTTTATTAAGACAAAATAGTATATAAGTTGTAAAATATTGTTAATGTGAGTCTGCTGGACTGGCAGTGAGTGAACCATTACCCAAACCTGGAATTCCTGCCCACTATCCGCCTATAACCTTAGGTCCCATGGTGCAGACATCCTGAACTTATCTATATATTTATTTATCACACATTAGGTATATTGTAGGTTAGGGCTGTAGGGCTTATAGGTCTTAGGATCGTAGGGACTGTTAGGCTTTAAGGTCTTAGCAGGTCCTTTAAGTTATCATATATTTTCATGTACTGTCACACTCTTAACAATACTGCGGCCTTACGTGACGTATGTTGGGGTGGGCGTACAATGTTATGTTACAACAAATCTTATTATATTTGCACAATAAATCAATAACAGGATAAAATGGCATTTGTAAATTAAACATTGGGGCTTATCTCTTTACAATATTCTCGAATATTAACAACAATGTTTTTTCTAGAATTCTTTCTATAAAAACTCCAAAGTTTAAGTTCTCTAAGTCGGAACTGTCTTATTAAATTAAAACGAAAATATCCAAGTCATTTGTTCTTATTATTTGGGTTGATAACTTGTAATTCTAATTTAATATCTATGTTTATAGTCGCGTATGTTGTACAAATTAACTATGTACAGAAAACAGATTTCATAAACTTTTCATTTTCAGATTTTCAGCTATTTTCAACTGTCCTTACATCTGGTCATCATCAATGGAGCCACATCCTATAATCCTGAGTTTGATCGATGAGGTCGGGAATCCCGCTTACTTCCCTGATCATATGGAATCTTTGTCTCCACCTCTGTCCTTCTCAGAGCGAATAGGTGAACTGTGGAATATTCTCTACTTGTACAAAGTTATATGGTAAGTTTATTGCTTGATTTTGTTTTGCTATTATTATTATTTATTTTATTTCATTCAACTTTGGATCAAATAATTAAACTTAATTAAAAATTATCAATCAAATCAAATTAAGAATTACACAAAAAATGGCAATTATTGACCGATAATAATTTACAAAACTTTTAAAAACAAATATTTAACAATTAAACATTCTTTTCAGGTCTTTGAAAGATTTTGAACAGCAGGCATATCTAGATTCTTTTGGTCCAGCAGCAGCAAAGAGAGGGATCACATTGCCAGCATTGGAAGAATTAAAATATAATGGCTCCATGGTTTTGGGCAACTCCCACGTTTCGTCGGGCGAAGCTCAGAGATTGCCAATAAATTATGTTCCCATTGCTGGATACCACATTCAAGATGAAGTTCCACCACTACCTGAGGTTAAAACTTTAATTTGCTAGCATATTGAATTTATGAATATAAAAATTATTAACTTGTTCAGTGAGAACACTGTCTATTTTGACAAACCATGTTTCTGACCTATTTTTAACCGACTTCGCAAAAAGGAGGCGGTTATCAATTCTACTGTTTTTTTTTTATTGGGTGAACCGATTTTGATGATTCTTTTTTATTTGAACGCTGGTGCTTGTCATGTAGTCCCATTTAATTTTCGTCATTTTCAGATATTTTTTTCGGTTCAGTACATCATTTCCTTTTATAATACACCTGTATACCAAATGTCCTCTGTGAAAACATATATGTAATACAAGTAGTATACAATGGGCGGTTTTATTGCACAGGGCAATCTCTTACAGACAACCTATGGATACAAACGTGAAATATAAATAATATATACTTGTAGTACGTTCATACATCATATTTTTAACCGACTTACCAAAAAGGAGGAGGTTCTATGTTCGACTTTATGTTTGTATTTTTTTTTGTGTATGTTCACCGATATCTCCGTCAATTGTAGACCGATTTTGAAAGTTCTTTTTTTTTTTAAAGATTTTGTTTTGAAATTGGTCCCTGTTTTAATTTGGTGAAGGTCTGATGAAGAACTTCGGAGATATACATCAGAACTCTTCAATAAATGAAGGCAAATCACTCAGGATATCTGCAATCGCATGTCTGTTTATTGTTTACACCATTTCATAAAATAACATCACACTGGTACGCTCTAAAGGGGTACACAGGTGTGAACAGTTCACCTAGTCTTTATAACTGGTCCATTATGTACCACAACAAAAAAATTTAATTAAAAACTTTTTTACAAAAAATAATTAAGTTAGTACCTAAAGATAGTTCAACTCATCTGTGTGCGGTGCCATTTGTGCGTGCGCTTGTAATTATAAATCATGCATTAGTGTGCCAGTGACGTGGCAGTCGTCGTCCGAACAAACAACCACACACACATGCGCACGGCCACGTATAGCGCCGCGCGCAAAGATTTATATTGTATTTATTTAATTATCTATGTTAAAATTATTGTAATTATTTATGTTTTTCTAAAATATGTCGCCGATCAATTTTTTTCGAGAGACAATCGTTAGTTTTTAATATATTTAAACTTACCTTTCAGAATTTACAAAAGATTTTGAACAGTGCACCTCATGGAGTTATCTACTTCAGCATGGGTACAATGATGAAGAGTAAAACCATGCCTATGGAATTAAAAAGGGCTTTTCTGAATATGTTCAGTAAACTGAAGCAGACTGTCATTTGGAAGCTAGAAGAGGAATTGACAGATATTCCTAAGAATGTTCATATGGTGCAATGGGCTCCTCAGCCAAGCATATTAGGTTAGTTTAAAAAGTTAATGATGAAAGTATGTACGTGTTAAGGAATGAAATAATTCAAAATTACCACTCTATTTTGACATTTTGTTGTTACATCACTGAACATTTATATCAATTGTAGCAAGAATATCTAAAAAAAACAGTATCAACAACAAGTCATCATCATCATTTCTGCGGATAGAGTCCTCAAATAGGTATCCTATGATAAAAACATATATACTTTGTAAAATCATTCCCACTTTTCCTGAAAATCAACTTCATCCGTTTTCGTTCGAACCGTTAACAGTATAATCTTTTACAAAAGCATTACTGACGTCCACATCTGTCGATAACACCGGTCGCAGAACCGCAACAATGCCATCAGTATCCGATGTAGCAGACAGATTAATAGGAGATATGACAAGCCGACCTATTTTTACAATACCATTTCTTTCTTTGTAAATAAAATTTGATATTTCAAGTTTTTGAGAGCACAGATATTGACGATTCGATGATATTTGCTACATTGCTGACATTATATACGTTGTTATATTTTATTTTTGTAACCGCTTTTTAAATAATTATATTATTAATAACATTAAGCTGACGGTAAGATCAAGCACGCTCATCTAAGTCAAACCTTCACCTAAACTGTTGAATAACTCCTCCTAACCCTAAAGTTATTTATGTGAGAAAACTCCCGAATAAAACATGTAGGTAGGGTATGAGTCGTCCACATTTAAATTATGTCCTGCTATTAAAACGAATGTTTGATTGCAGCTCATCCTAACTGCAAACTCTTCGTCACCCACGGAGGTCTCCTCTCAACCACGGAAACCTTACACTACGGAGTTCCTATTATCGGCATACCATTGTTTGCGGACCAGTTCATCAACGTCATGAGAGGTGTTCGCAAAGGGTTTGCCCTACAAGTAGACTTGGGTTATGATTCGCCAGCCAAACTGAAGGTGGCTATTGAGGAAATATTGTCAAATCCTAAGTAAGTATACAAAAAATCATGGCACTTTGGAATATCCATCATCATCATCCTCTTTGTCTTATCCGGATATTTTTATTCGGTTCAGTACATCATTTCTGTACGGGACGGACGTGATCGTCCAAGACCGACAGGCAATCAGGAGGTTGTAAGGCTCCTGCTTGAACGCGTTGACGCCCCTTGCACCTATTGTTCAGTTGTCATCTGGTAACTATGGACCTTGGAGACACTTGAAGGCTGCCAAGTAGGTTGAGGTGAAAAACGTGATGTCCAGGTTAAATAAAACTATTTGTTCATGGCCAGAAGCGATGTTCCTTCATGGTCCTCGAAGCGCAATGATGCGTGGAAATACTTTAAGTGAAATAATGGCTACGAAATGTTCACGCGCCTGCGCACTATTAAAGAGGCGAACTCGACTGCGACGAGGACCACAACATTCCGACCGCAAAAACTTTTATTTTTCAAAAAATATACGCTAAGACTCGTAGCTTGAAACTGACAGGAACTACCCTTCCACTGGACCGATTCTGGTGAAACTTGTACTTTTGGATAGGTCTCGAGGAGACCTTCCCTCCGGTCTTTGATCCAGGTCCCTAGCCCCTACCATCAGGGAGTTCTCGTAAGGAGAATGTCGAAGAAAGGGAATTCCCGCCAGTTTGAAGCTTTACAATCGAGTTTCTCCTAAAACTAGACATGTTAGCTCTAGGGTACCAGCGAGGGACTTGGAGCCCTCCTACTGGGCCGTTGACACACATAAGTGTTACAGTTATATTCAAAACATTCAGGCGTACAGCCGCGAAATGGTGCGAGAAGTTAGCTTATGCCCCTGATCTTGGCACATAAACTCGATTCCTACTCAGACTGCTGGGTGGATTTTCAAGTTACATTCACACCCGGGTAGCCCTCGTGATGGGCTATCCCAAGGTAGAAGTCCGGTAGCTACATGTCCAACCCCCGATGAGTTATCGTTTGTTACAAGTTTGTTTACATAGCAAATCCATGTAACCTCGCACCATATCAGGTCGCTTAACTCCTCAACCACCAGAGCTAAGCTCCTTCCGGAAGTGTGGTTGGGTAGCTGGAAAACTAGGCTGTCTGACGGCGGTACCCTGATGGGTGTACCACCAGCCTTTCCGCAGCTTAAGGTGCCGGGAAGCGGCCGAATACTAAATTTTACGTCGTCTCACAGCTTTAATGTGTCTGTGTGCGTTATATACACCTATATACTAGTTTTGTGTCATGACTGAGTCTAGACGCCCGCCTGTGGGTCCACGAAGGTAATGCTTCAGACAGCATATCTATAACTGACCAGGCACCAAGTGTCCCTGGACGTAGTGACCCGTCGGCAGACGCATAGAAACGTCCATGCCGGCATACACAGACACATCACTTCAAGCAAGTGATGTCTATGTACTAGAATTACACAGGTGCTATCTATTTATAGGGCCCAGACAAAATTCTAGGTCACCTAGAAGCGCCAAATGGCCTGTATCGAATTTTCCAAACACTTACCCGAGCAAAATGTATGTATATTTCCCTTTTTAGAGTGAAAATGCACTATGACTGGCCATGCACTGCTATTATGTATAATTTCTCAGTCATGGTATCCAGCCATCCTATCTAGAACACCTAGGTGGTGTTTCCTAACAAAACAATTATGTGTAAGGAAGCAATCTGATTGGTTGGTGAATAGAATACCTATAGCACCACCTGATACCCTGCTCAAAACGGGGGGTCTAAAATAAGTAAACAAAATATTTTTATTTCCTTAAACCTATACATTTATCATATAACTAAGGTACCTTATGTATAATTCTAACACATAAGCGCTATATTCACACTATAAACTATGTAAAAGCCCCCAAAACATGAGTTTAAAGTTATCAAAATTCTACAAAAACTGGTTTTAGTATAAATATAAGGTGCCGCCCTCTTACAGGTCATTGTGAACTAAACGCTCGTTGAGGACGGTTGTTTTTTACGGAGTTAAATACTTGTTTCTTTCCGTAATAACACAATCAGTATGCATATTAAAGCTTCTAATTTATTGTTATTAGACTATATAATTCTATTACCTACTGATAGACACATAAAATATAATTTTAGTGTCTCAAAAACATGAGCAAAAATTAGTTACGAGCTTTACTATAAAAGGTTTTTTCACCTACCGACATCGCTTAGTATGCGATGGCGCTCTGGGGTGAGCAGACGTGTGTCTGTCAATACTATTTATATTTTACATTATGACAACCTATCTAAAGGTGACGTATCGTCGCGAACATCTCTCCCGCCGTGCAGTGTCGCGTCGACTCGATGCTACGTTGGCGCGGCGCTGCATCAGCATTGTGAGCGGCGCACGTCGGCAGCGCTCGTGACCTCGACGCTCTGCGACACGTCGCTCAGCTCTCGCCGCTGGAACTCTGCTGCACTCATTTTGGCAAAGGAATGAGCTTCTTCACCGGACGCTTTAGAGTGCCGCCAGTGGTGCGCACCTTAGCGGTCCGGACTTCTCCATCAGGGCCAGGGTATATGGCCTCGATGCGGCCTCGCGGCCACGTGTTGCGAGGCAGCTGCCCGTCCGCGATAAGGACGGGGTCGCCCACCAGCAGGCCAGGCCCGCGGCTGTGGGGCTCCCGCCGGTTTTGGAGCTCCGGCAGGTATTCTCGCACCCACCGGCGCCAGAACATGTCGGCCAGGATTTGTGACCGACGCCACATTTTTTTGTGGTCGATGTCTTGCTCGGTGAACACGCCGGGGTTTGGGAGTCTAGCCGACCCACCAAGTAGGAAGTGGTTCGGCGTGATAGACTCGTCGTCATCGCCGTCGACTGATACATGTGTCAGCGGGCGGCTATTTACCGTGTACTCTGCCTCACAAATCAGTGTGGACAACACCTCTTCGTGTGGGTGTTTCTCTGTGAGTACGGTATACAATGCGTTTTTTACGCAGCGAACTAGACGCTCCCATGCACCTCCCATAAAGGGCGCTGATGGGGTGATGAAGCGCCAAGTGATGCCTCGGCGACTGGCCTCCTCTCGGAAGGCCTCTCGTAGCTCTCGATCGGCACCGTGCATGTTGGTGCCGTTGTCTGAGTGGATCTCAGTTGGACATCCTCTGCGGGCGGCGAAACGGCGCAGCGCTAATATTGCGCTGTCTGCGCTGAGGCTGGCGGCGATCTCGAGGTGGACAGCTCTTGTGGTGAGGCATGTAAACAGTGCTACATATCTCTTGTGATGCTGGCGACCCACGGTGACAGATAGCGGGCCGAAGTAGTCTAGCCCGGTGTTCGTGAACGGCCTTTGGTGATGAGCCAGGCGCGTTCGTGGGTGGTCGCCGGTCGCTGGCACAGGTGCTTGTGCCTTACGAATACGGCACTGAAGACATTGTGCCAGTACTTTCTTGGTGGTGGGACGCATCCTTACGACCCAATAATGCTGCCGTACCTCATTTATTGTGAGTTCAGTCCCACTATGTAGTAAGCTGCGGTGTGTCCAGTCTATATAGAGCTGGGTTATATGATGGTCGCCATGTAATATTGGCGGTCGCCTTACATCTTCTGTGACCTCGTCAGTGGCGGCTATACGGCTTCTAATACGTAGTAGGTCATCTACTACTTCTATTTGCAGCGCGTGTAGCGGACTATTTTTGTCCACTATTTCATGTGCATGCAATCTAGCTATTTCTTGAGCGAACGATTGCTGCTGTGCAACTTGTACGAGTATTTTCTCGGCTTTTTGAAGAAAGCTCGCATCTATGTACTGCTTTCGGACTTCTGGCGCTATGTATGACGGCTTGGTTGCTGCAGTCGCTGTCTTCTTTTTCTTTCGCCAGTCCGTGTCCTTCTCAGCGTTTTTCCGGGTTCTTTTGTAGAACGTTTTCTCTGTCCTTTGTTTACAGAGATGTATAAAACGTAGGACGGTAGCAGTCGCACGTAATAGCCGCTCCCATCTTGAAAAGTTGACGGGATTAGGTATAGCTTCTATGAGCTTCGAAGTGTATGTATGTCTGTCTGTTATTTTCTCCAAAACAGATTTTTCTTTTTCTGTGACAGTGAGCGTTCTTTCCTCTCCTGTCTCTTCTGTGATTGGAGGTTTTTCTGATGGCCATGAAGAAGGGTCTTCATACAAAAAACTTGGGCCACAGAACCACTCGTGTTGTGAGTCAAACCTCGGCGGCACGTCACGAGTCGCTATATCGGCGATGTTCAACTTCGTGGATATCCATCGCCAATCCTCCACTTTGCTACCTTCTTCTATGGCAGCTATGCGATGAGCTACGAAGGCTTTATAGGTTCGTGCTCCTTTTCTTATCCACGACAAGACTGTTTTGCTGTCTGTCCAATACGTGACCGACGATGGATTGTTGTCGTGTTCACGTTTCACAGCTGCAGCCAGACGGGTTCCCATCACCGCTGCCTGCAGCTCGAGGCGCGGTATCGATTGTAGCTTTAATGGAGCTACTCTCGCCTTGGCCATGACTAGGCTCACCTTCTGTGTGCCTACTGCTGTGGTGGCTCGCCAATACACAGCTGCTGCATATGCCAACTCGCTTGCGTCGGTAAATACATGTATTTGTATTTCTGTGGCATCACTATAACCAGGATAACATCTTGGTATGCTGATGCCCTTGAGCTGCCGCAGGTTTTCGATCCAACTTCTCCACTGAGATGCCAGGTCAGCCTCTAATAGCTGGTCCCAATCGACGCCTCGCCTCCAAGCTTCTTGCAATATTTGTTTAGCTCGAATCGTAACAGGCGAGGCTAGTCCTAGGGGGTCGTATAACGACATAACAATTTTGAGAGCCTCTCTTTTTGTAGGGGCCTCCTTTTCTAAAATTCCTGGCGGCAGTCTTGCAAGCGTTAGGTTGAAACCTAGCGTATCTTCACTAGGTCTCCAAATCAGGCCGAGTATTTTCTCTGCGCCTACTGTGTCTCCGATGTTCACAACCTCAGTGCAGGTTTGTGACGGATCGATATTTTCTATCAGGCGCTTACTGTTTGATACCCATTTTGTTAGGTCAAACTTCGCCTGTTGGTGTATTTTCTTCACCATTGTCGCGACTTCTGTCGCTTCTTCGACTGTTTTATAGCTGTCCAGATAATCGTCCATATAATGGCTCTCTACTATAGCTTTCACTGCTACTGGATGCTGTTCGATGTGCTTTCTTGCGTTCCAATTTTTCGCAAAGATAGCGGTGCACGGCGAGCTTGCCGCGCCGAAAATGATGGACGTCATACGATATTCTTCTGGGGCTCCATCTCTTCTGTTGCCTCTCCATAGGTAGCGAAGTGAGTCTCGGTCTTCACTTCGTACTTTTACTTGCATGAACATCTCGGCTATGTCTCCGGAGATGGCCACGCAGTGTCTACGAAATCTCATCATGACGCCGGGCAGCGACTGCAGCAAGTCTGGTCCAGTTAGCAGGAAGTCGTTGAGTGACTTTCCTCTCGATTTTGCGGCGGCATCATGTACTATTCGAATTTTCTCTGGCTTCATGGGGTTGAAGACATCGAAATGAGGCAGGTACCAGGTTTTTCCTGGCGTGCTTGACTTGGGAGCCTTCTCAGCATATCCCTTTTCCATCAGGGAGTCCATCTGTTGTGTGTATTTCACACGAAGAGCGGGGTTTTTATCCAGCTTCTTCTCTATGGAGACTAGCCTTTTGAGTGCTGTCTCGTAACTATCGGGCATCTCTATTTTCTCGTCCCGCCATAACATAGCGGTTTCTATGTGCCCATTTCCTAACTGTCTTGTGTGACGGTTCAGTATATCTTCTGCCCTCTTCTGGGGGTCAGAAGCTGGTTGTCGTGGATTGATAGCCAACGACTCGATAGCGAAGAATTCACGGAGCTGCTCGTTCAGTTCCGCATCTTGCCTTGCGTCAACGGACTGACACCCGTTGACATAGTGCACCTGCTGGCCCAGTGTTCTGGTGTGCGCGCCGTGCAATGTCCAGCCCATCATGGTTTTCGACGCGATGGGTTGGCTTCTAGGTCCTCTGCGGACTTCAGTGGCCAACAACAAATGCCAGTTGTCTTGGCCGACGAGTATCTTTGGCACTCCAGCAGGATACGTAAGCTGCGACGTCAAGTCTCGAAGGTGCCTACAGCGGGCTACGTCTTCTTGACTGACTGCCTGTGGTGACAGGTTGAGCTTCGAAATGGTGCGCGCCTTGAAGGGCACCCTATCTCTCATACGACTTGTGAGAGTGACGGTTATACGTCTCGATAAGGGAGTGTCGATCATGGTGTTTCCAATAGCACCGATCTTCAGAGGGTCGATTGGGCCCACTGCTCCCACTCGCTGAGCGATTGCTTCGTCGATCAGCGAAACGGTGGATCCGTCGTCAAGGAGTGCGTATGTGTCTGCCTCTCCCGCCGGTCCTATTACCCGGACCGGTATCATCTTCAGGAAAGCTTGACTCGATTCAGTTCGCGAACTGGCCACCGTCTCCTGAGACTCCTTCTTCTCTTCTGGAACAGCAGGCTTCCTTGTCCTGTCTGTTTGAGGCTTCTTACCCCTATGAAGAAGTCGATGGTGCGTGGCTGTACACCCCTTATGATCACACTGCTTCTTGTTGCAAGTGTGTCCAGCACGACGTTGTCTTAGGCAGCGATAGCACAAGTTGTAATTCTTGGCTAGCTCCCATCTTTTGTCACTTGCTGCGTCTCTGAACCTTTGGCAGTCAGACGCGTAGTGACCACTTTTGTCGCAAATTCGACATTTGTTTACCGGCTTGTCGGTAGCTGTATGCGTCCGTTGTATGACGCGTTTTCCCGCTAGAGAATCCGTTTCCTTGATGTTCTCAGGCGGGGCGAATGCACTGCAGAAGTGAGCTTGCTCGGTTATGAAGTCGCTGAAGAGTGACAGATCCGGCAGCGACTGGTACTTTTCCGTGTACGTTCTGTACCATTGTACACGCAGAGAATTGGGTAGCTTCTCAGTTAGCTGGCGCACCAGCTCGGCATTGAGCAGATAGTGCCCCTTCTTGAGAGCTCGCAGAGTGACAACTCCGCTTCTGACTCGACTTGCAAAGGTGCAGATGTCCTTGGGCGACTCGCTGCATTTTGGTAGCCCTCTAAGTCGGTCTGTTTCGGCCTGAGCTATTGAGTCAGGACGTCCAAACTGTAGTTCCAATTCTCTCATGATCTCATCCGGCTTTGCGTTCCCGATGAGCTCTGAGCTCACTGTCTCCAGTGCGCGACCACGCAAGCTCCTTCTGAGTCTTGCCGTGTTTTCTATGTCGCTGAAGTAGGCATGAGTTGCCTCGTAAATGGCTCGAAAAGATAGCCATTCTGTATGAGCTCCACCGAAATTCGGCAGAGTCATGATAACCTGCGACGCCGATCGGTTAGGCGTCCATGGTTCGATTTTTCTGTCGGCTAGCGACGCTATAGCGGATGTCAGCTCCGTTAGAAAAGGACGGAGTGACTCTTTCGCTTCTATTTGCCTTGGCGGCTCCACGTTGGACGGCTCTGTCCTAGGTGGTTCGATGTTAGACTTCACTTGTGGATGTTCTATATGGTCGATATGTTTCCGGGAGTCCGCTATAGCGTCGACGGCCGCAGCCGGGGTCCAATCGTCATTGTCCCCTTTGGCGACGTCATTCTCCCTCAACGGTGTGGGCTCTGGCGCCTCTTCGAGCCACGAACGGACATACTCTTCATTAGAATTTCTGTCATCCATATATTCATCCTCAGAAGCTTCTTCTTCTGCTTTTTGAAGTGCTAACTTAGCGAGTTCCAACTTTATTTTCAATAAGTCTTCACGAGCTCTTGAAATTTTCTTACGTGACCGGGTCGACTTGCTAGTTGACGGCGGTCCAGTATGTTCGATACGGGCGTCACCCCGGGTAGCCATTACTTCTCCTTGAACAAAGGTCTTATCCCGGATCCTTTGTTTTCTACCAGAAGGCTTCAGTGTTTTTTCTGAAGAATCTTCTGATTTCGATGCCTTCCTGCGTGTGCTTGGTTCCTGTGGTTCCTCCTCCTCATGTGTGGGCGTGTTGTCACCTATCTGTGACGTTGGTGGGCTTCTGACTGGTATGGACTTTTCTGTCCCTTCAGTAGTAGACGGCGAGCGTGGGGCCAGCTGATGTTGTACGCCCGCACCTGGACGCTCAATGGGGACTGTCCATGATTCAGGCCTCTTGTCCTGGGATCTGGTAGTCGGCATCCTGATTGGTTCAAAGTTTCAGTTTGAATACGCCAAGTACAAGTCCAATCTTCAACTTGTCTTCAAAACGTTGGCTCGAAACGGCTGGGTCCAATTCTAGACTTCTTCAATATGTCAGTTTGAATCGGCTGAGTCCAACTCTAGACTTCAACACGAACTGGTTGACATCTATTTTCGAGCTTCAAAACGGCTATGTCCAAACTTAATTTTTTCTTGAAAACTGCTAAGTGGTAACTCTGGGTTAAGTCCGATTTCAGTCGTCGGCTTGAAGAGGGTTCGCTTCCTTTTTCAAACTTCGAAAAGTATCTCCAAACTCCGGGTTAGTTTAAACTCCGGGTTATATCCGACCCTCTTAACTCCAGGTTATTCTTCAAACTATAAGTCGCTAGTCAGTCTTCAAAACTATAAGTTCCAAATCAGCTTCAAACTTCAATGTTGATACGTAAACAAGTTCACTATAAGACTTTCAACACAAAATGGGTAAGCACATGAGCATATGTTTTCACTGTACTTACTGTTGTCTAAGTGTCAACTTGTCCAGCAGCCTCCAAGGTTGAGCAGCCGGTCTGGTACCAATCACTGAACTGTTGGTCCAACTCTTGACGTTAGTAGTCACTTCAGACTCCAGATATCCAGGTTTGAAACTCCAGACTTCGATCGAGAGCTTCTATCTCGATAACGACTATTTGTCTTTAAACAAATTCTAAGTCGAAAATAAGCCTTCAGTTATAACGCTTCAGGAAATTTCAGCAACTATTTTTTCGTTCTATTTTATAGAACAAGTCGCCCACACGACTATTCAATATGCTTCTGTGTGTAAGCCTCTTCTTGGATAACGCTTCAGCGATAATCCTTCAGCCGTAACCCTTCAGGAATTCTATGAACGTCGTATGTTCGTTCTATCTCCTAAACGAGCTCCCAACACGCTGTTTGAAAACTCCGATTATGAGTTTCCTAGCGATAACTCTTCAGGCTATGCTATATTCCTTCAGGATACAGTTTCTGTGTAATCTTCGATTACTGTGAATTCTCAGTAAGCAGGTTACACAACAGAAACAGCTCAAAAAACCGTCTTTTCGCGACGGTAATCACACGGGAACGGTTAGCTTCTCAGGAAGCCGGTAGAACCACAGGAATAGCTCAGGAATGGCTGCTGTGTCCCAGCAAAATGGTTGTCTTCCAGGTAGTCCACGCGTGGGCCTAATCCACTCGTGCACTCTTCACGACTGTAGTCGCTCTGGAAGTTTCTACTATGAGACGATAGTACGTTGCGCCTTTTGACGACGCTAATCACCCAGTAATACGGTTGCTGACCAGTAACTGGGTTATCTCACCCAGGAAAGGGTTTCTATCGTCCCAGAGTGTACGCTATGTTTTTGACTGTTAAAGAAACATGATCTTAACCCTGGCACTTGTAAGGTTTACGAGATGGAACGTCAGTATTCTTATTTCCCTGGAACTTTTCTCACGAACGCAACGCTTAGTACCCCAGTTGGCACATTTGTGTGGTGTGTAATCTTACCAGATTTATATTGAGGGTACCTTGAGATATTTGAGCATCAGTTTTCTTTGTTCTCACGAATGTTCACAGGCGTGAGCGTCAGTTTTCTTTGTTCTCAGGTACTAGTTTTCACAGGAACGATACGTTTTGACATTACCCAAGAAACAGGAATGTAACCTCAATATATAAGGTCACTTTACATCAGGCTTGTTTGTTCTCAAGGCAGCGTTCGTGTCCCCAGGGCATCAGGTTTCTTTTTTCACAGGAATGGGACATCAGTTTTCTTTGTTCTCGGGAACAAGGCTCTTCCTTGGCCTATATTTTCACAGCGTCCGGGACATCAGTTTTCTTTGTTCTCGGGAACAAGGCTCTTCGTTGGCCTATATCTTCACAGCGTCCGCAGGTCTGGTATTTTACCAGAGAATCCGGTACGAAGGACCAGCAAATGTACGGGACGGACGTGATCGTCCAAGACCGACAGGCAATCAGGAGGTTGTAAGGCTCCTGCTTGAACGCGTTGACGCCCCTTGCACCTATTGTTCAGTTGTCATCTGGTAACTATGGACCTTGGAGACACTTGAAGGCTGCCAAGTAGGTTGAGGTGAAAAACGTGATGTCCAGGTTAAATAAAACTATTTGTTCATGGCCAGAAGCGATGTTCCTTCATGGTCCTCGAAGCGCAATGATGCGTGGAAATACTTTAAGTGAAATAATGGCTACGAAATGTTCACGCGCCTGCGCACTATTAAAGAGGCGAACTCGACTGCGACGAGGACCACAACATTCCGACCGCAAAAACTTTTATTTTTCAAAAAATATACGCTAAGACTCGTAGCTTGAAACTGACAGGAACTACCCTTCCACTGGACCGATTCTGGTGAAACTTGTACTTTTGGATAGGTCTCGAGGAGACCTTCCCTCCGGTCTTTGATCCAGGTCCCTAGCCCCTACCATCAGGGAGTTCTCGTAAGGAGAATGTCGAAGAAAGGGAATTCCCGCCAGTTTGAAGCTTTACAATCGAGTTTCTCCTAAAACTAGACATGTTAGCTCTAGGGTACCAGCGAGGGACTTGGAGCCCTCCTACTGGGCCGTTGACACACATAAGTGTTACAGTTATATTCAAAACATTCAGGCGTACAGCCGCGAAATGGTGCGAGAAGTTAGCTTATGCCCCTGATCTTGGCACATAAACTCGATTCCTACTCAGACTGCTGGGTGGATTTTCAAGTTACATTCACACCCGGGTAGCCCTCGTGATGGGCTATCCCAAGGTAGAAGTCCGGTAGCTACATGTCCAACCCCCGATGAGTTATCGTTTGTTACAAGTTTGTTTACATAGCAAATCCATGTAACCTCGCACCATATCAGGTCGCTTAACTCCTCAACCACCAGAGCTAAGCTCCTTCCGGAAGTGTGGTTGGGTAGCTGGAAAACTAGGCTGTCTGACGGCGGTACCCTGATGGGTGTACCACCAGCCTTTCCGCAGCTTAAGGTGCCGGGAAGCGGCCGAATACTAAATTTTACGTCGTCTCACAGCTTTAATGTGTCTGTGTGCGTTATATACACCTATATACTAGTTTTGTGTCATGACTGAGTCTAGACGCCCGCCTGTGGGTCCACGAAGGTAATGCTTCAGACAGCATATCTATAACTGACCAGGCACCAAGTGTCCCTGGACGTAGTGACCCGTCGGCAGACGCATAGAAACGTCCATGCCGGCATACACAGACACATCACTTCAAGCAAGTGATGTCTATGTACTAGAATTACACAGGTGCTATCTATTTATAGGGCCCAGACAAAATTCTAGGTCACCTAGAAGCGCCAAATGGCCTGTATCGAATTTTCCAAACACTTACCCGAGCAAAATGTATGTATATTTCCCTTTTTAGAGTGAAAATGCACTATGACTGGCCATGCACTGCTATTATGTATAATTTCTCAGTCATGGTATCCAGCCATCCTATCTAGAACACCTAGGTGGTGTTTCCTAACAAAACAATTATGTGTAAGGAAGCAATCTGATTGGTTGGTGAATAGAATACCTATAGCACCACCTGATACCCTGCTCAAAACGGGGGGTCTAAAATAAGTAAACAAAATATTTTTATTTCCTTAAACCTATACATTTATCATATAACTAAGGTACCTTATGTATAATTCTAACACATAAGCGCTATATTCACACTATAAACTATGTAAAAGCCCCCAAAACATGAGTTTAAAGTTATCAAAATTCTACAAAAACTGGTTTTAGTATAAATATAAGGTGCCGCCCTCTTACAGGTCATTGTGAACTAAACGCTCGTTGAGGACGGTTGTTTTTTACGGAGTTAAATACTTGTTTCTTTCCGTAATAACACAATCAGTATGCATATTAAAGCTTCTAATTTATTGTTATTAGACTATATAATTCTATTACCTACTGATAGACACATAAAATATAATTTTAGTGTCTCAAAAACATGAGCAAAAATTAGTTACGAGCTTTACTATAAAAGGTTTTTTCACCTACCGACATCGCTTAGTATGCGATGGCGCTCTGGGGTGAGCAGACGTGTGTCTGTCAATACTATTTATATTTTACATTATGACAACCTATCTAAAGGTGACGTATCGTCGCGAACAATTTCCTTTTATATTACACCTGAATACCAAATATCCACAGTGAAAACATATATGTAATACAAGTAGTATACAATGGGCGGTTTTATTGCACAGGGCAATCTCTTACCTTACCTATGGTTTTACTTAAAGAAAAGGATAGGTTCAAGATTGTCAAAGAACAAACGTGAATATAAATATGATACACTTGTAGTATGTTCATACATCATATTTTTAACCGACTTACCAAAGAGGAGGAGGTTCTATGTTCGACTTTATTTTTGTTTTTTTTTTTGTGTATGTTCACCAATATCTCCGTCAATTGTGGACCGATTTTGAAAGTTCTTTTTTTTTGAAAGAGTATGTTTCGAAATTGGTCCCATTTTAATTTGGAGAAGGTCTGATGAAGAACTTCGGAGATATAAAACTGAACTCTTAAATAAATAATGGCAAAACTCTCGGGATTGCTGAAATCGCATGTCTGTTTATTGTTTATAATATTTCATAACATAACATCACGCTAGTACACTCTAAAGGGGTACTCAGATCTCTCATTTCACCGGTTACATTCAAGTTTCATGTTATTCGGGTAATCTATTTTGGCGTTATAGGGACCTTACTAAACAACTTGCCTATTAGGTAGGTAAAACTAAAAAGGGTAAAATAAAAAAACTTTTTTCCAAAAAATACTACTGACTGCCAAATAAAAACAACAAAGTGAAAAAAACTTAATTTTTGGAAGTGGGTGTCTTTCGTAGGTACCATTTTCTTTGCGATATGGACACCGACTTCCAAAAATTAAGTTATTTTTCCATTTGTAGTTTTTCATTTAGAAGTCGGTAGTATTTTTTTGCACAAAAGTCTTTTTTTGAATTTGCAGATACAGTCAAAAGGTGAAAGAGCTGTCGTTTATCTACCACCATCGCCAAAACAAGCCTGGAGCATCACTCGTGTTCTGGATAGAACATGTCATCGAAACTAAAGGAGCCCCACATCTTCGCTCTCCGGCCCTCAACGTTCCAATATACCAGAAACTTTTCCTAGATCTGATAGCCTTAATACTGCTTGGATTAATTGTTGTAGTCCGAATTGCTAAGAAATTGATTGGATCTAATACAAAAATTGAAGTCAAAAAGAAGAGAAGTTAAAGATGAGAGATTTTTTTTAGTAAATTGAAGTGTAAGCGATTGTGATTAAAATTAATTACGTAAAAAGAAGACGATGATAGTACAGTGGCATTGATTTAAAATAAACATCAACGTTTACTTTATAAAGGTTTATATATTTTTTTTTAACACAGTAGATCCTTATGGTCAATTAAAGTGTATCTGATGCATAATTTTACAAAGTTTTTGACCTTATTTATGTCCGCACGAGAATTACCACAAAACTTTTCCATGTAACCCTAAAATAACCCAGGGTCAACCCCACACATAAAATCCATTCGTCCCCAATTTTCGACACGCACCAACCCGCCCGGGTAGAACTGGCTTCATTTAAATCTTTTGTTTGTTTAGGCCTCCCAATGTTTTACTTGTATTGAAAATATACTCTTTTACGCTCCATTTAACAAAATTATTATGATAATTACATATTTATTACTAGAGGTTGCCCGCTACTTACCGCGGCAAACCAATAAAACAAAAAAAAATTGCGTGGAACCATAAACCTTTTTCTCAAATTATAGTAAGTAAGTAAGTAACTACTTATAACATGAGTTATCTTAGATTAAAAGTCCCGTCAAAATTGGTCCAGTCTTTGCGGAGATCAGTCGGATCAAAATTGGGGTTTCGGTATGAGTACCGTGTAAACGTTTTGCGTTACCGTGTAAAATAGCTTTTGACTTTACTTGCCAGATGCAGTCCAGTCAAAAGCTGTTATTTTAAAATTAAATAACAAACTCTTCCATTTTATTTATTTACGGATGTAATTTTCATAATACTTTCTAAAGACTTGGTCTCTTTCTAAAAAGCTAAACTTCCCCAATCCGAAGCAGTTATAAAACTAGAATTTTTATTTTTTTGCTTTCTATTTTATTGAAAACCTATTTCAGAATAAATCTCTATGTACATAATCTTTTCTTAAAATCTATGTTTTGGTATGCCGTGAACAAAACAGGTGCTTGATTATGAATTATGGATCAAAGATACCAAGATTTCTTAATTTATATGATATCACTTTTAAAAGATTGATTATTGAATACTGGCGGTGGATATTAGTATTAGTCTTTTGATCGAAAGTTGCACGAGCATTACTCATATATTGTAACATAAGCTGAAGAAAGATGCTGCGAAAATATAAGGCTAACTTGGAGCCTCTAACCAATGAATTTTCTTTTATTACAATGTCATTTCTTGGTGGTTCTGGTTTAATACTATTCGTCTCTAACGGGGGTGCAGCCTTATCTTCAACAACAAGAGGTGGTGGGATAGGTTGTATAGAATTCATATATTCTCTTCCCGAATCAGCTCGTGTTACATCAGTGAAGCGCCCAGAAGGAGATGGTATAACCATGTTCGAAGATATAGGGGGTAGAAATACGTAAAAATGGAGGTTTTAATACCAAATCACTGGTTATTAGATTGTTAGGAGGTATACTGACCACCTCAGGATTTGTGGAAGGTGGTGACATATAACTGAAAACTGGATGAGTTACAGGAGTTACAATTACAGTTGTATGCATAGGTATTACAGACCTCGGCATCTGATGAGGTAAAGTTGTAAATGGAGGTGTACGCAAGTGTTTTGTCTCTTCAACGTGGTCAAACACTGGCGGGGTTCGGGCTCTCTTCTGCAGTGAATGATTTCTTTCAAAGACTCCTAATGGCGACCATTTCTCCGTTAAAACGTTATTGGGTACCTTGGCAGAGGGAAGTTGATTTCGAAACCCTTTTGGAATCTTATGCCTTGGAATAAGGGTTTTTCGTTCGCTTCAAGCCATAAAACAGCCGCGGTTAATAACACGATCTGGGAACCAGAACAATATTATTAAAGTCCATTGAAAAATAACACCACACTGATTTAGATTAAAGCACTACACAAAAATATACCTGGAGAACTGCGTTCGCTGGATGATAGTGACAACTAATGGCAAAACACACATTCGTTAGGAACGCACGTACAGAGGAACTTTTATTAGGTGCGTATCTATGTATATTGCCAATGATCCCGATTCTGTTGTTAACCAAATAAAGTAGACTTAAACCATTGCTATTCTTTAAATAACATTTCGCCTGAATTCCCCGAAGGGTTGGGCAGAGATGCACCCTAAGGCCCATATATATTCCATCTTTTTTATATTCACACAAAACGTTTCGAAAACACTTTTAATATGCGTACGGCTAAGGAGGAATTCCCTGCCGGAGTCTATATTTCCCGACAGCTACAATCTAGGAGTCTTTAAGTCAAGAGTGAATTGGTTATTATTAGGCAAGCGTGTCTCACCGTCGACCACATCATCGCTTACCAACCCCCATGGTTAACGCGGTACTAGCCGAGCACCCGCTCGGTGCCAGAATATCAATATTGGACCAATACACTGGCAATACACTTTGCCTATTCTAAAAAAAAACTACAACAATATATTTATTCAAGCCAAGCAGTTACTTCCCTCCACCAGCCAAGATATGTATATGTTCTTTTTCAAACAATGTGCTGTGACAGGAAGCTACCGCATTGCAGCATACGCTATTGGGAATACGCGGTGGTAAATCAACTTGACTCATCATCCGCATACGTTAATCCAAGTGAAACATCACTGAAAGGTATTGGTTGTGACGGGCTGAAAGTAACGTTAATATGATCAGAAATTTGACGTCATACCAAATTAACTCATACACGAGTCACTTATGTAAATCTAAGCACACGTAGACAGCCATTCATCATCATTTTTTTTCTTTATAAATAAGTACATTAATCATAACTTAAGTAGAAATACGTTCAATGCTGCACCACATCGGCCGGTCATATATTTGCCGCATCAAGCGGATTCACGAGTATATTATTTAATATTACATAATAATGAACTAATACCAAACTAAACCAAAACAAATAATTATGACGAATTATACGCTTGCGTTTGCATAAAAATACCTCTATTTAATAAGCTTCCTGGTGGTCAGTGTATATTATCTGAAACGTTACGTTATGTGATTACGATAAATTAATTAATAGTGGTTTCTGGCCGCAGTTGCTGTTGTTGAACGCTACCCTAAATAAATGATGGATTGGTTTTGAATTATCTTTTATGCGAAACTATATTTCGGAGAGTACATATTTTACTAAATATAATGGCATTGAATCAAAATTAAATATAACGGCATTGACTCAGACGTTTAAAGTCGACCTTAGCCTGACACACAACTAAAACAATAACTAAATAAAAAAATAAAAAATATACCCATGTTACATAGGTGCCTAGGTGCTTACAGCTGCTTGCAGTCAGGCAGCGGAAGCCTTTACACCTCTAGATCTAAAGTTATCAATTATTTCGTCTGGACCAAATCTGCTTCGTAATAAACAAACCAATTCCAAATTCGATTGAATGTTCAAATTCAGTCAGAACTATTTTTCTGCCAGCCTCAATGATGTTTGGTTTCTATCAATAGGGAACCTAAGGCCCTGTTCACATATGGCGATTGCGCCACGAATGCCCCGCTAGCGACCCGTTTGCGAGCTGCGTGCGTGCATTACAAGTTCGCGCGCAGCTCGCACTCCAGCTTCGCGCCTTGCGCGAACGGTGCAAGAGCAGCGCGCGTGCGCCCTGCGCAATATTAGATATACAGTATGAAAGCAAACGGATCTGCTTGCGAGTTCCACGCGCCCATTGTGCCAGCCTTGCGTGAGTTGCGCACCAAACAAATGCAGTAACTGCACGCGTGCAGTACACGAGCTGCTCGCGAGCGAGGTAGTCATATATAGCTATGACAACAAATCTATTTAAAAATAAGATTCGAAATTTATTAACAGACAAGTGTTATTATAATATAAATGACTTTTTGACGGACTCCTTTTGAATGTTTATGTTATTGATTATGGTATTGTTATTCTTATAAAATTGTATTCTGAAATTCTGGAATGATTATTTTGTTTTGACATATTGTTTTAATATCTTGTTTTTTTTTTATTATTTTGTTATATTCTGACATTCTAGTATCACATCCTTGATTTGTATTATTTATTGAAATCTGCACGATTTTTCACGACATTTTCATTTTACACATTAAATATTTTAATATCATGACATTTTTAATAATTCTTATTGACATTCTAGAATGATTATTTTGAATTGATTTATTATTTTAATATCTTTATTTATTTTTTTTTACTCTGACATTCTATAAGCATAATTTTGACTTGTATTATTTTATTGACATTTACACAACATTTATTTTATTTTTAAATTTTTACTAAATATGACATTCTATTAAGTATTTTGATTTGTATTCTTTATTAATATTTGCATGCCATTTTCCAAGGTAAACATGACGTTCTATCTTTCTGTATCCTAACACCTCTTCATGCTGACAATTTGTTATGTATGTATGATACTCTGTTTGAGCAAATAAAAATGATTTGATTTGATTTGATTTTAAGATCCAGCGTCCAACAATGTTGCTTCAAGTCACCAAAAACTAACAATACCTTGAATGGGTGTCCTTACGGAACGACCCCTGACTCACTGAAGATGGATGGTTTGCTTGGCGCTGCGAACAAATATTTGTGTACCTACGGAGCTGGTTCTGTGGCTTGGTGTGTTCTACATGTGGATTTGTTAACGTCACCTTTGATGAACAGAATCTGCTGTAACTCCCTACTTCCTATTAGTAGGATTTTTTTGTAGGAGATTGGAGAAACTTTATATTTAGAAAATAATAGCTTACAACCGCAGGGGAATCCTCCCGCGGTTGTAAGGAAAATATCTTGAGTAAAGTTTTGATTATGAAAGTAGATGGCTGTATGAGGAAGAGAAGACCAAAAAAAAATGTGGACCATCTGAAAGTTGACATGGCTAGTATGGGGGTGACTACTGAGATGACTAGTGATATCAGTGTGGAAAATGAAGACAGTTCGCCAATCCCAAATTAATTGGTAAGGGAAGAAAATGATAAGAGTGATACTAATGTATTTTTAACCCCCGCCGGAAAAAGAGGGGTTTTATAAGTTTCACGTGTGTTGCTGTGTATCTGTGTGTCTGTCTGTGGCATCATAGCGCCTAAACGGATGAACCGATATTGATTTAGTTTTTTTTGTTTGAAAGGTAATTTTGTCGAGAGTGTTCTTAGCTATGTTTGAATAAAATCGGTTCAGCCATTAAAAAGTTATGGGTGTTTTACTGTTTAAATTGGGGTGTTTTCGCAAGATAAATGTGTCGGAGGTTTTTAAATTTTACTTGTGTTTTATATGTATGATAGGACACTTGCAATACTTATTTGTTTAAATGAAAAATGAAATGTCCCACAGGTCTATTGGCCGCAAAATGCCTAAATTGCCAAAAGACGTGTGAGTCGGACGTGCGGCACGTCACGTTCCATACGAATCCGATGGCCGGTTCACGCTACGAATACCCGATGTGGATTTGTTAAGCGCTTAATTGAAAATATTTCACTTTTCAAAGAATTCTTAAAATTGATGGAACCGTGAATTGGTTGAAAACGCAATTTGAGGATTCCTTTGATATTGGAAAGATTTATGAAATTCTAACACAGAATTTGTTGTCACCGTTTGGTATCTACACAATTTCCAGCGTTTCTGTCGATTGGAATCTACTGATAAAAAACAGTATTGTTTGAGTGTTTAGTAAATGAAAAACCATTTCAAAAAAGTTGCAGTTCATACATTTTGTCAAAATGAAATAGTTTAAATAAAAGCCGGATTTATTGTACTTGCCACTAATATGATAAATATCCTAAGTAGGATAAAAGTGGTCAAAGAAGGTCATTTGACCTTTGAAATAAACTAAATAGACCCCACTTTGAAATTAAAACCAAACACTGAAAAATATTTGGAACCAAAAGATGTTAAGTAACGCCGACTTTTGTGTATTTAGTAAAATAACATTCAAACAGGACGGACAAACAGACCAACGGTGTAACGGGAGATATAAAAAAAGCCAATTAAGTAAACAGCGATTCACGAATCGCTGTTTACTTATTTCAAGTAATACCACGGAGTGTGTAAGGAAGTATTAAAATATTTTTGAATGTACTTTTTTTTAATTTTGTGAAGGCATTTATGGACTCATCCGTAAAAACATCTGCTGGAGCTGCAGAAGTAATTGGACCTCCTAATAATAATTTCTTCTTACAGAAATGGTGGCCCAGTGGTATCGGCCGCGACTGAGCAGTGGTGGCCCAGTGGTATCGGCCGCGACTTACAAGTTGTAGGTCGTGGGTTCGAGCCCAGGCAGGCGCTTTACTTTGTGTAGATTATTTCTTCACCACTGCTCTCAAAACGGTGAAGGAAAACATCGTGAGGCAACCGGCATGTCCTAGAACCAAAAATTCGAAGACATGTGACATCCACCAACCCGCACTGGGCCCGCGTGGTGGATTACGGCCCATTCCCTCTCACACAGAGGAGGCCTGTGTCCCAGCAGTGGGAACATTAATAGGCTGAAGATGTGATGTGATGATGTGACAGAAATGGTAAAGCAACACGCTTTGCAGAAAAATTTTGGCCTTTGTATAATTACTGTAAGTGGCAAATAGGTAATTCTCGTAGATAGGTAATATAAATTACACGTTATTAATCACAAAAATAACAATCGATTTTAAATATGGATGCTCAATATTGACTATATCCGCATTACCGCACCTCGGAGTCAACTTTGATAATATTTATTAATGGAGCTAGACTATTCTTTACTAAGACCCATAATAATGACTTTATTGTAACAATATAAAATATTTATCGGTTGGCCAACTGCATAAAATCATTCTGTGGCATTATTATTTTCCTTATCCTAAATAAACGCACGCAGATTGAGCAGATAGTACCAATGAGAAAAATCAATATATCTATCTGTCTATAAATATGTAAACGTAAAAATGGAAGAACCAATCTAAAATGTTTATTCGCTCTGATCAAGTTTTTGTACAGAGTATAATTTTTGCTCGTTTAGGTAAGCCACGTTGTTTTTAACCGACTTACCAAAAAGGAGGAGGTTTTATGTTCGACATCTTGTATGTTTTTTATGTATGTTCACCGATATCTCCGTCAATTGTGGACCGAGTTTGAAAATTATTTTTTTGTTAAAAAGAGTATGTTTCGAAATTGGTCCCATTTTAATTTGGTGAAGATCTGATGAAGAACTTTGGAGATATACAACAGAACTCTTCAATAAATAACGGCAAATCATTTGGAATTGCTGCAATCGCATGTTTGTTTATTGTATATACCATTTCATAACATAACATCACGCCAGTACGCACTAAAGGGGTACGCAGATCTCTCATTTCACTGGTTACGTTCCAGTTTCATGTTATTCGGGTGATCTATTCTGGCGTTATAGGTTCCTTACTAAACAACTTGCCTATTTTAGGTAGGTACTACAACTAAAAAGGGGAAAATAAAAACTTTTTCGCAAAAAAATACTACCGACTTCCAAATAAAAAACTACAAAGTGAAAAATAATTTTATTTTTGGAAGTCGGTGTCCATATCGCAAAAAAATAAGAAAAAAGAAAGACACCGACTTCCAAAAAATAAAATTATTTTTCACTTTGTAGTTTTTTATTTGGAAGTCGGTAGTATTTTTTTGCAAAAAAGTTTTTATTATTAGTAGGATTGAAATTGGAATATGGAATTTCGTTCGTTGTGGAGCAGAGCTCTTTTATACAGCTTTTATACAGTTCTTGTTTGTATGTTTGGTTTGACTGGAACTGAGGTTTGTCTCGTTTTATTATAATTTATTTAAGTGATAATATGGTTCACTTTTTTGTGAATCGATGTTACCAATTGCTGTGATAACACACAGCAACTCGCAAAACGCTCTTTTGTAATTTTTTCACCTTTATTTATAAAAATCTTGACACTGTTTAGTAGACTTTTAATTTCCCATGACCTCAAGCTCTAGATACAAGATATTAGACTAAGGGTCACCACGGCCGCTAGACAAACGGTACCTATAAATAAATATAGGTAATAAATGCAAATTCCACTGAAAACATTTTAAAACAATATTTTCCGTCTAATCTTGAAGTAAAAGGAAAATGGTCACTGACTCAGTCTACTTATTTTGTGCCAGCTGTTAGGCGAGACTAGGGGAAGATTGTTATTGTGAGGCTGGCGGGCTACAAACTAACAAGTTGCCATTAAAGTGCACACCTGCATTTTTGTGCAACTTATACTCGTTCTGACAGGTGCTGCGAATGTGGTTTATTTTCCGTTTTAAATGTGGTGAATTTAATAAAGATATATTTTGAATGCAATTTCATAAAAAGCGTTAATTATTTCGGTGTATCCAATACCTACAATAGTGTAGGTAGGTCTTTTTCTTAAAACAGAAAAGTAAAAAAAAAAATCTGTTGTAAAACTTAAAGACGTCACATTTGACTGTGATATTGTGAAACAATATTTTCAAAAAAATGCCCGAAAATTGTACGAAAACTACCATATTCCAAAACTAGGACACTTTAACTTCAGAGAACCCAAGCGTTTAGTAAACATGCCAAAACTCTTGCCCATTTTCACCAACAAAATCAAATGCGGCACAATAAGAAATATGCCGACAACGAAGACACCAATGGGGGAATTGAATCGCATATCAGTGGAAAATTTCATTTTTATGCAAACTGTACCGGTTGCACCTCGCGATGCGATATCCGCGATATTGAAAACTTTATGCCTTGAATTGCATATGATGTTAGCTTTATGCGACGAATATATTTGCTTTCCTATTTGTATTGCTTATGAGATGTTATGGAAATAGTCTGGGATTAGGCTGGATTTCTGCCGCACTGATCTGTGAATATGAGTAGATTTGAGTCTCCTATAATACTTATGTTTCTGTTTTCGGTAAGTTTTACGAGTATTTTGAGTTAAAATAAAGACAGTAATATTAGCATTGTTATATCGGAATGTAGAATGCGTTTAATACTTACAAATTGTAGGTTGCGAGTTCGAACCCAGGTAGGCGCTTTACTTTGTGTAAATTATTTCATCACCACTTCTCTCAAAAACGGTGAAGGAAAACATCGAGAGGAAACTGGCATGTCCTAGAACCAAAAAATAGAAGACATGTGACTTCTACCAACCCGCACTGGGCCCGCAAGGTGGTTTACGGCCCACCCTCTGTTACAGAGAGGCCTGTCTCAGCAATGTGAACATTAATAGGCTGATGATTATGAGTGCCCGGTTTCTGGAAAGAAATTATTGACGTGTCACAAATTAAACACAAATCATGAAGATGATGATAAAGATGCGATTAGCTGTTGAAAATTTGTTACCACAGGTAATATATTTTTTTTTGCGAATAAACATTGGTTGATGAAAGTGGGAATACGCATGTTTCAGCGGCCGTCATGAATTATGGTCAGTATGAGCACAGCAAAATCTTTTTTATTGGAACGGTTTTTGTAATGGCTGGAGTGCCCCACTGTGTGTGTGTACTTGTTTGTTTGTCTTGCCTGCACGCTTTAATTTACCGATTTATTTGTTAGTTCTTTCCTCACTTTTTAGTTGGTTAATACTAGATCATTCTTAGGTACTAAAAGATTTCATTTGCAATAAAAACATTTTGCCAATTAGTATGATTACGATTTCGACAAAAAACAAAGATTTTAATGCTAGCGTAGAGAATACATTCCCTATTAAAATTCAAGTCCAAGGCCTTGCAGGTACTCGTACAATTTTCTCCCTTTTCCTTTTTACCATGTTATTCGTAATTGGATAAAGAATACGTCCCGTTTCAAGAGAGCTCGCAAAGGTTAATACTCGAATGTATAAATTGGGTACATTTACGGGCAGTCAAGTTCATGGTAAAAAATATGCTGGCTGAAAATTTGGGCTGTTCGTTTTATTTATTTTATTCATCGATAATCAATGGAGTGGGTGAACAAAGCATTAGGTATTTATTTAACCATTAATTGAAGATTTCATTGGGAGATCCATATTCAACAAAGGGATTGAAGGTTTTTGTGCCTACTGTGGCATTTAATCATAAGACTCATATGTACATAAATATCATAAAAAAAAAGTTAAATCAAAAAATAAAAAACCCGACTGCTTCAAAAGCGAATTAAAAAGACGTAAACAAGGAAAAAATCATGCTGTGCAGTCGGAGGATACATATTCGCGGGCTGGCTGACCAAAATCTGGTGTAGCCTCCGCCTGCACAGCATGATTTATTCCTTGTTTACGTCTTTTTAGTTCGCTTTTGAAGCAGTCGGGTTTTTTGATTTTTTGATTTAATTTTTTTTATTTATAAGTTTTTAGTTAAGTTTTTTTCGAATTAGATACATTTAAACATATAAGTGTTATATATTTTTGAAATCACCTCTTAAAACCCAATATTTTGATACCCCACACACTGGGTTTGGAAGAAAAAAAAAATTGGGACCCCACAATATGGCGCCCAAAATCCGCCATTTTTCTATTGTCCCATTTTAACGTAGCCTAAGACACTCGCAGGGTTAAGACGAATCGATTGACGTATGAATCATCAAAATCGGTCAACGCGTTTGGTCTCTGGAACGCCACATAGGAACAAACATACATACATACATAGACTGATAAACACATTACCTTCCTTCGGCAGTCGGGTAAAAAGGGTGTCCGTATCAAAACCGTCGTTTTGTTGCGCTTTCCGCCTGTCCGCGGGCGCTTTTAAGAATTCCATAGTACTGATACCACACACAATGCATTTTAAACCTCTCTTTCTCTTTTTCCGGAACTCTCAAACGCAACCATGAAATAATAAAAGGGCAGCTGATATTCAAACGCAGAATTAAATTCCATTCAGAATTTTGGATGCTTCTTGCCAACGATATTTTGCAAATGATGGACTCGAAGTGCTATTGTGTTTAAAGGTAGAGCTGATATATTATGTAAAAATTACAGCACAACAGCTGAATTAAAGGCCGCAAAGCTAGCAGAAAAAAAAATGTATTCTGCTTCCCCTAATCTATCATCTATCTTTGAATTAACAACTTAACTACCCTATCCTTATAAAACGAGGTTAAATTGACAGTTTATCATACAATTTTGTCTCGTGTTAGCAACTAAATCTGAGTTAAGTTTTCGTGCAAGTGGGCCTAATCCTACTATAATATCATACATTAATGAACGTAAAAGTCTGACGGGTTCCCCACGGCTTAGATGAAACTTTGCACAGAGATAGACTATGCCTGACCTGGATTAAATATACTTTTTGCCTGTAGTACCTGTGTGCCATTGGGATATTTTTTTTACTTTTACGCCAGAAAAGTACCAGGCAAAAATTAGTTACTAATAATTTTAGCTGAAATAGACGGAAAAATAATAATCACAATTTGAAATTGGTCGGGCTCATTATATATTTGAAAACTGAAAATATTGGTAGGGGAAGGTCCCTAGTGGCAGACACTTAAAGTTTTTTGGAAAAATAAAAAATACGGGAACGCCGGGAGGGGATGCCCTAGAAAGACATACAAAGACCTTAGAGGTGATGTTCTTCAGATAGACCAGGTGCGCAGTACTCATAACCGGCGTGTGTATATGACTAGATGTATGAATATGTGTGAAGCAAAAGAAGTATGTAAGGATCGTATCAGGTGGCTTTCTGTAGTTTTTGCCTACCCCCATGGAAAAAAGGCGTGAGTTTATGTATGTATGTATGTGTAAAAAAAAAACTACTTCAAAAAATATATCATTATTTATGAGTCGCTAAGCGAAGAAACTTTAAAATAAAACAAAATTTAAAAAAAATGCAACTTCCGCACTAAAATAATTCAAAAACATAAAACAAACTTTGGTGAAAATAAACATAGTCTCAGAAAATGGCACCAAGTACCGGACCGACTTCATTCCGAACCCTTAGCATCGGACAGTTTTAAAACATACAGCACCGATCACATATTTAGGCGTCTGAACATTCTGGAATATCAGCACAGACTTCATGAGCCCACCCCTGGCAGCTAAAGCACTGTATTCAGTCTTCGTTGTAGTCCCCTAAGCACACCACGTAAGTAGTTCTTTTCTGTTTGGGATGATTCAATTAAAGGCTGCCTTCTTTGCGGGTGTACCCCATTGTTGCGAAGTTCATTACCGCGATGTACGTTACAGCGAAAGTATACCATTGCGAAGTACGTTGTCACGAAAGTTCTTAACTGCGATGTACGTTACTGCGAAAGTTTACGATTGCGAAGTACGTTGTCGCGAAAGTTCTTAACTGCGATGTACGTTACTGCGAAAGTTTACCATTGCGACGTACGCTGTCGCGAAAGTTCTTTACTGTGACGATTGCAGTTTTGATAATACGCTATTGCGATTAAGCTCACCTAGTAGGGTTGCTGATACTGGTGGTAGTAGAAATATTATATTGTTGGACATGACTAACAAATGACCAAAAATTGTAAGTAAATTTTATTATAATTGAACCAAAAGATAGTAATAATAAAATAAACATAAACAAAATTCATGTAGTAGCCGGCAAAGAAAACTATACGTTGTTATGTCTTAGTTATGTAGATACCTTTAAACTAGCAATTCTTTTATATATGTATGTATATATATAATCTGGCGTCAACAGTTTTCATGAAATTCAGTATGCAGGGCCTTTCGGGAGCGATAATTCGATCTAGCTAGGTTTAATTTTTAGAAAAGATCGTTTTCTCTAGTTAATAGTGGAAATATTATATTGTTATATAATATTTCCACTATAACCAGTATCAGCAATCCTCCTAGATGACCTAAATCACAATAGCATGTTATCGAAACTGCAATCGTCACAGTAAAGAACTTTCGCGACAGCGTACGTCGCAATGGTAAACTTTCGCAGTAACGTACATCGAAGTTAAGAACTTTCGCGACAACGTACTTCGCAATCGTAAACTTTCGCAGTAACGTACATCGCAGTTAAGAACTTTCGTGACAACGTACTTCGCAATGGTATACTTTCGCTGTAACGTACTTCGCAGTGACGAACTTTCGCAAAAACGAACGTCGTGATAGTAAACTTTCGCAGTACCGTACATCGCGGTAATGAACTTCGCAACAATGGGGTACACCCCTTCTTTGCCTTTGGCTTGCTTCTCCTTTACACTTTTTCCCTTAGCTTTTGGGTCTTTGCGTTGTTCCTTTTCCTCTTCTATTGTAGTTTTAAAGTTGGTTTTCATTCTTTTCTTTTCTTCCACAGCAATCTTTTCCGAGCAGCTGATCGTTTTTTGGCAGCATCGGGTAGTGGCGATAACTTATGAATAATTTGGATAATATCTGGATCAAAGCTTGTCTATGGCTCGGGACTGCTAATTATGGTTTCATTGGTAGGATCCTGAGGAGCTCCCGTGGATTCTATAACATCTGGATCGAAACTAGTTGAAGGCTTGGGATCCTCCTGATTGTTTCTTTGGTAGAATCCTGAGGATGGCCTGTGTATTCAACCACATCGCCAGTCGTAACTATGTTTTCAGCCAACGCTAAATCAGCGACAGATACGGGCACCTTTTCGATGTAACCCGTTGCGTTTGAGGAAGTTACTGGCTCATCTAATGGAATGTTAGTCATGTCGGCTGCCAAATAATCCTGGTTTGAAAATAAACTCCTATTAAATGGGTAATAGGCCCTGTTCATTTGAACCCAGACGCCGCAATATCCAGTCAAGCAACTTATGTGAACGCTTCATTGACTAGACCAGTAATGTCGTAGTCGGTTATCCGAGATCCAGCATTTGCTCTCATCCACATGTCGCATCGGTGGTTATAGGCATCTTTAAACAGTTTCATGAATGTTCTATCAAGTGGTTGGAGTATGTGGGTGGTATGTAGCGGTGAGCTTATCAAATGAATGTGGCTTTCGCGACAAAAATACTGCCAGTGTCTTGTGACTACAGTGGCCATCTAGTAGAATCAGCATAGGGCTCTCTGTTATCGCTTGTGAGTGTTTTACAAACAACTGTAACCACTGTAGGAAGAAATCACTTTTCATCCAGCCTTTTGGCTGGGCTACACCTACACTTTCGGCCGATGCATAAATCATAAGTTGATCATTCATTTTTTGCCTCGGAAATACGAAAAATTATGGTATGAAGTGGCCATTTAGCGCTTATACAAAACAAGACTGTTATATTTTTGCCCCTCTCAGCAGAAGTGCGTTTTCCTACTTGGTGGACAGCCTATGGAGCAACAACTTTTTGATGCTTGTGCACACAGCTTACTACAGTTTCATCACAGTTGTAAATTTGGGAAGGTGTAAATTTGTGCAGTGTTGTCAGACTATGAAGATTGTCATAAAAAAGGTCCACTTGTGGTTTGTTAAGTCCCGGGTGTTCTCAGTGATAAGTCAGGGTGTCTCTGCATAAAATCATAGAGAAAATGTTTACCTGTAACTCCTTTTTCTTTATTTAAGCGATGAGCTCGACTGAATTTACATATATTCAGTCAAGTCGAAAGCTAGTTTTAAAACTCGTTCTTCATCAGAGACATCTGTTGGACAAATCTTTGACGCGGGCCACTAAAACTTGTTCGTACTCAGGTAAAAGGTGTTAGTGAATCTACCGAGCTTTGGTTGGAATGTCATTTCTTCACCACGGTTCAATGCTGATGTGTTATCATGTAGAGTACTTTTCGGTATGTTGTAGCGCGACGAAGCTTCTCTCTGGATTAAATCTTAGTAATCGCAGTTAGTATTTATTTTTGGTCCCATTGTCCTTTCTTTTTCCTCTCTTCCCTTTCGATCTTATCTGCTCTTCTGTCTTCTGAAAAATCATAAAACTAGTTTTATAAAAAGTATAAAATGACAAGAAAAAACATGTACTCTGTCCGGCATTAACAGACTACTTTGTGTCCGGTACTAAGGGACAGAAAATCAACACTAATTATATATATCATATCAAACCATTTTGAAAAACCTTAAAATCTTTTACAGATTAAGAAAAACAACAATACCTTTATTAGGAATCAACACAAACAACTGACAATAAATACTTAGCTGTAACACTCACCTGAATCTTACATGACGCGATGTCGTCCCGCCAAAAACTGCAAATAACCGCTCCCACCATCTCCCACCAGCGCGCGTTACCGGCAAACCGCATCCCGTAACTCGGTATTGCTACCGCCTGCCGCGCCCTTTTCACCGATCTTTGAATTGCTCACTTTTTAAATTCCCGAGTTAGTACGAGTAGGTGTAGGTGTAGTGTGTCACAGTAAGTGCCTTCCGGCATTAGGTGACTTCCCCTAATATTGTTTCTGGTTCAAGTAGATGTGATATTTCTGACCAGCTTTATTATTATTCGGAACGAAGATGTTTTTGCTCATAGGACTTATTGGTATTTCTATTTGCACCTGACTTGAAGACGTCTCGCAAAATATTGCCTGCTTATGAAAAAATCTCTGCTTGGAAAAATCTTATGAAATTTATGCGAGCGCCTCGTAGCTAAGTAATAACAACCGCAAGGATCGATCTTGAAGTTCAAGCAAGTTTTGCCGAGATCGGTCCTTGGATGTATGAACACCTTATGATATCAGCCGAAAGACGTCCACTGCTGGACATAGGCCCCAAGCGTCGCCACATTGAACGGTCCCGTGCGTCTCGCATCCAGCGGATCCCCGTAACCTTCACCAGGTGTGATGTGCCTAGTATTATGATTGTTATATATTGATTGTTGATTATTGTTTAAGTGTATGCTTATTTTCTCGTGTCTCCTGTGCGGGTCACAAATAAATATTTTTCTTTCTTTCTTAATAAAGGACAGTATTTACTCAGCAACGACTCGTCTCACTTGTCTACCAAGTAGATACCTCACATGGTGACCGTGACAGTAACGGGAGCGCTAGTGAATGCGCGCGCGTATCCATAAAAGGATTCCTTGGTGTAAACATTATCGCACTCAGCTCAAACTTATAAAAATTTAATATTCCACTTCAAAGTGCTGGATAGCTCATAAGAATTGGTGTCGCTCCGGAATTTCAAAACTCGTTATAGAAAATGGGTTTAACAAACTCTAAGGAGGAAGTGGTCATCGCCCAAACTGCTGGAGTTGGGGCCAATACGGCTCGTACAGAACAATTACACACAACTACCAACACAATTCTGATCGTTATTCGCACGATTTTGGCAATTGGAATCCTAATTGTAATATACAAACTATACAAGCGAGGCTATGCAAGCATATTGAACGGCAGTATTCGAGTATACTTAAAAGAGCTCAGGGAGCTGCAGGCTTCCAGACCCAGTCGGGGAGGCCAGAGGTGGTCGTGTGAGCAGGATCACGATCATCATCATCGTAGTGTGGTCGTCGTGTAATGAAAATAGTGAGTGTGTAATAAAATAGTGGATGTGCCTGTGTAAAATGGTGGTTACGTTTAGAGTTCCGCGAGTGTACTCCATACATTAAATGAACTGTAAGTAGAAATTAAGTAATGCTATAAGAGGTTGTTCTCGCCAGTATATTAATAGGTATGAATGTACTGTTAAGTATCGCGCTAAAGTTTTTTTTTTTTGTGCAATAATTATGCCCGTTATAATGTGTTATGGCCGAAGAATTAGTCTTAATATTAAATGAGCTTAAAAGCATAAGGAAGTATTTGATAAAAATCGGTCCCAGTCGTAGGATAGGATCAGTTTTAGAAACAAAAAGAAACGAAGCGAATAGCGTGCTAACTAAAAACCATAAATATTTGGACGCATACAAATTAGGTAAATTTGCGAAAGAAGAAATATCCTTATATAATCGGATTTCTGAAGAATTTACCAGATTATATTTTGAAGTTATATTATTGTGTAGTGAGCAAACGAAAGAGGAGAGTCCCTCTATTAGTAACATGGCGGGCGAAACATTTAACTTGAAAATAGCATTAAGCCTCATACCGTGTATGAATAATACTGACGAGAACACTAAACAGTTAATAGAGAGCATTGAATATTATGACTCTTTATTAGATAAGCCTGAATGTAAAAATAAATTAGTTCAATTTGTACTGAAAAATAGATTACCACAACAGGCAAAATTATCGTTGTCTACGAAATATGACACTGTTGACGAACTTGCCAGTAGTATGCGTAAGTTATTATTACAGAAGAAAAGTCATACAGCCTTGCAGACTAAATTAGAACGGTGTAAGTAGAATAATAAAAGTATTTCGGAGTTTGGTAGAGAAGTATCCGAACTGTAAGTGGACATGACGGTTTGGCAGGCCGACGGGAACCCCGATAATTATAACGTTTTAAGACCGTTAAATGAAAAATAGCGATCAAGAGTTTTTTTTTTTTTAAAACTTTGGCCCACACTAGGAATTTCTTCCTGTATCGTGGGTGCGTTTACAAACATATTAACTCACATACACAAACACCCAGAGCCGGAACAACTATCTGTATGTCATACAAATATTTGTTCCATGCGGGAATCGAACCCGCGACACGCAGCGCAGCAGTCAATCGCTCAACCACTGCGCCAACCGTGCGCCCAAAGATTCGCTGACGGGTTGCGAGACCGGCGCCTCAGTACCATTATTGCCGCGCAAAATTTTTCTTCTTTAACAGAGGCCATCCAGGCAGCTCAAGATGAAGAAGTAACATCAACCGGTACCTCGGAGGAGATTGTGGGTATGTACCCACAATCTTATAACTCATTCAGGAGAACTCAGCGCGGACGCCGGGGGCAGCGTAATTTTAGATCTAGGGGTTCAACCCAAGGTGGATATTCACATCAGCAGCAGGATGAGCGGACGCAGGTTACCATAATATATATTACCGTGGTAGGAATAGACAGAGCTATAATCGCGGACGAGAAGTACGATCACATAACAATGTAAATATTTTATGAGTGGATCACGAGGTAGCAACTGATCGTGAGATAGCAACAGAGGATAATATTACTCCAGCCCGGCGAGCATGACAAACCCAAGACGTTTGTGACAAGACATGATAAAATTTGTCCATGTCTTACAATTTGTCATTTATGCTAGCACGGGTCAACCATGTGACATATTTTAAAGGCGCGACATGCCTTTCTTGTTGCTGCCCGGCGAGCACGGCCTACTGTGCCATGGCTTGAGTCATTCATTTCATCGCAATTTGGGCGATAAAGCCATTTTGTCTTAAATACTAGTACCGGCGGCGCGTGAAAAAATTTCGTGACGTTTATTTAGGACTCATCGGGTCTTAATTGCTAATACGGGCGCACCCATTTTGTCACAAATGTCACATTTTGACAGATGATTGAGAAAAATGTATCACTTTCGTTCGGAGGTGGTGATAAAATTGTATAGTTGAAAAAAACACCAAATGGCAATAAATTTATTTTGTGTGTGGTGATCAATGCTTATTCATTAATTGAAATGTTACAGGATTATTAATTAATTTTATATTATTCTTATTTTAATTATTATTTTTATTTTGATATTATTTTTTTTATTCCATATTCTTTTAACTTTCTAAATTTTTAAATATTTCTTAAATAAATTTTCACCTTAGTGCAATCATATCGAGTTTAATCAAAATCGGAAAGATTTCTTACCCTTAGGGGTTAGAAGGCTAAAGCTAAACAACGACGTTAAGTTTTTCTGTTAAAAGAAAACAAAAAAAACAAAAAAACCTGCCAGTCGCGTGTCGGACTTCGTCAATTTAGGGTTCCGTACATAGAAAAATAATATCTATGATTCCGTACCAATGTATCGATATATTGATATTTGTTAGTAAAATATGCTTAATAATAAAAATTATCACCATATTTGAAATTCTAAGGTGAATGGACACTTATAAAATCTTCAAAACAAAATGTGTGACAGAAGATAGACATACGGACACATGAGTGACTGCAATAGGACTCCGTTGGGACCCTTCGGTTACGGAATCCCAAAAACAGAAAATTCTTAAAAACATTCCATTAACAATGTTATCTCAAGTAAAAGAAAACATATTAACTGTTAGCTTATCTTATCCGAAGGTAAAAAGATGCCGTAAAAAGAGAGATTTCCCTAAGAAACAGATTATAAAAAATAAAATATTAGGTATCTGATTGTTAACAAATTGTGTGTGTCATTTTTTAAATGTTTAAAATAACTGAAGATATTAAAATAATTTAATAATACTGCCCAAAGAAATGCAACCAATGTTTCCGAACTAATGGACCCAGGATCTACTCGTAATGTCTTTATTAAATCCGAGAGACTAAAGAAATCCAATATGGAGGACGATTGGTAGGGTCACGGCGAAATAAGATTACGCGTAATGAAGGAAGAAGAAAATAAACATCGAGATCCCGGTACTGATAATCTGGTTTACAAATCACCAACTGGAGATGTTTTAGCTCCTTTTTCGCGGCGTCGCTCCTAAGACTTATATATTCAGCGAAAAGATCTTTTTAGGTATGTAGACCTGCTAAAATTACTCGTAATGTCATATTCAAGAAGCATTCACAAGAGCTGATAAAGTCTTACATCAACTCAACAAACAAAGAGACAGTAAGAAGAAAGAAAAAACCAGCCAAGTGCAAGTCGGACTCGCGCACGAAGGGTTCCGTACCATTGTCGCAAAAAAACGGCTCAAAGATCACGTTTGTTGTATGGGAGCCCCACTTAAATATTTATTTCATTCTGTTTTTAGTATTTGTTGTTATAGCGTTAACAGAAATACATCATCTGTGAAAATTTCAACTGTCTAGCTATCACAGTTCATGAGATACAGCTTGGTGACAGACAGACAGACGGACAGACGGACAGATAGACAGACGGACCGCGGAGTCTCAATAATAGGGTCCCGTTTTTACCTTTTGGGTACGGAACCCTAAAAAAGAAAGGAAGGGTATTCATTTGCCACAAAACGACATACAAACACACAAGAACAAGAACAGTGGTAGTAGTTCTAGGAGAATTACAACATAATGTAAAAGTTGGCGGTTATCATCATAGTATATTAATTTGGATAACGAAGCAGACTGATATAATTGAACGAGCCGATATTATAAGCATACTATATTTCAACAACAAACATCGGGTAGACTGAATGCCTTAGTAACTTGACGTTAATCGACGTTGGATACCGATAATACATACATTCTCATTATGCCGTCCTACTTAATTATTCTGTTATTAATTCGGTACTCATCCATCATGTTACACAGGGTGATTACTATTAAATCAAGATCGAAACTCGTTGCCCAAAAACTCTGTAAAAAAAACATTGGTTCGCCGAAATTGTCAGTCGCGAAATTAAGTCTTTTGTTTATTTTATCGAACGCCATAATGAAGTGTAAAAAATTAATCCCTTGTCAACAGTCTACCATTATTATAGCAAAAATATATCCATGAAATTATATGGATTGGGTTGGTTTGTTTGATAAAAAGTTTTGGTAGGTATTGTCCGGGTCAATAGATCGTTTGCTACTTACAGTAGAAAAGGTTTGTGAATGGTTAAGTTTTAGAAGAGTGAGATAATAAAAGAAATATATCAAATATTATATGTACCATTTGGATGATTACACAATTATCAAATTGTTAATATTATTAATTCTAATATCATTCACAGTGATATCATATTCAATAGTAATCTTCTCAGAAAATAAGTTAGGTTAGGTTAAGACGGGCTGGTGTCCGCAACTCCACGTCCAAGCGCGTATTTTGCGTACTATTATTGATAATAAATTGATATCGTTATGTTTTATAACTCTGGCAACAAGCGAAATATTGGCCCGAAAAAGCTAGTCAGCAGAATTTTGCAAAAAACATACCTTAAATTTATGCTGCTTATATTTTTAGAAAACATAGCCTACGCTACGCTTTGCAGTATTTTATTTCTTGTTACCTGTTTCATTATTATTATCGTGGAATGAAAGCAAAACAGACTGTATTGATTATATGCCCTTGAAAAAGGATTCTGTTGTTGCCTCCGGCTGAAGGTAGAAACTGTGAATGATTTGAACTCCGAACTTTCGAACTGAACAAGAATAAACACAAAGTATTTATTTCAACGTAGGCTTGTTAAAAATATACACCTACATTCATTTTCAAATTGGCACGTGTATAGACTAGAGCATCTAAAGTCTGCGCAGTGGTGGATGCTGTTTGTGCAAGGTCGATAAGTTATAAGAATTATCTGCTTATTACGTTTTTTATCATTACCGCGCTATCACAACCCAATGCAGGCGGGCTCAAACCTCATCATCGTATCAGCCAAAAGACGTCCACTGCTGGACATATGCCTACCCCAAGCGTCGCCACATTGACCGGTCCCGTGCGACTCGTAACCAGCAGATCCCCGCTACTTTCACCAGGTCATCGGTCCACCTGGTGGGAAGCCTTCCAACGCAACGTCTTCCGGTTCGCGGTAGCTACTCCAGAACCTTTCTGCCCCATCGGCCATCCGTTCTGCGAACAATGTACCCTGCCCACTGCCACTTAAGTTTGGCAATTCTTCGGGCTATGTCAGTAACCCTGGTTCTCTTACGGATCTCTACATTTCTCATTCGATCACGCAAGGAAACGCCGAGCATAGCCCTCTCCATTGCCCTTTGAGTGTAAGCTTTCTGATAAGGCCCATTGTAAGCGACCACGTCTCAGAGCCATATGTCATCACTGGCAACACACACTGCTCATAGACTTTTATCTTGAAACACTGTGGTAATTTGGACGAGAAGACACCACGCAACTTCCCGAACGCTGCCCAGTCGAGTCGGATTCGACGATTGATATCTTTCTCTAAGTTGGCCCTACCCAACTGGATCTTTTATCCCAGGTAGACATAGTCGTCCACAACATCGAGTGTAGAGTCTCCAACCTTGATAGGAGTGGGTGTAACATGGGCATTCAACATCACTTTGGTTTTGTCCATGTTCATTTTCTGACCCACTCTTTCGGAAGCATTACTGATGTCATCGAGCATTGTATTGAGGCTCTCCATAGTCTCAGCCATGACCACTATCTCGTCGGCAATCCGAAGGTGAATGATGTACTCGCCATTAACGTTGATGCCTAGGCCCCTCCAGTACAGAACCTTGAATACATCCTCCAGTGCAGCAGTGAACAGTTTCGGAGAAATGACGTCTCCCTGTCTCACGCCACGCTGGAGAAGGATTGGTTTGGAGGTCTGATCCTGAAGACGGACTGACATGGTAGCTTTTCCGTACAAACACTTCAACACCTCAATGTACCGGTAGTCCTGCACCGTTGAAGAGACTGCAGTACAGCCCAATTCTCGATCGAATCGAAGGCTTTCGCGTTGTTCACAATCGCTAAGCAGAGAGACAGGTTGTACTCTTTGCCCTTTCTGTATAACCCGCCGCAGCATATGTATGTGGTCTACGGTGCTAAAGCGTTTTCGGAATCCGGCTTGTTCGAGAAGCTGGAAATCGTCAAACCTGCGCGCGAGACGATTCGTGATGACTCTTGAAAACAACATGTGTTTGTGTAGACATGACTAAGAAGTGAGATGGGCCTGTAGTTCTTCAGCAAGCCATTGTCGCCCTTTTTGAAAAAGAGTATCACCACACCACTGCACCATGCGTGGCGTTTTGCCCTCGAGTATGACGGAATCAAACAGCTTCGAAAGGGCCTTAAGGACCGATTTCCTACCCGACTTCAGGAGTTCAGCCGTGATTCCGTCGTCACCCGGCGCCTTGTTGTTTAAGCTGTTTCAGAGACATCCTAATCTCGTACAGGCTGACGTCCGGGATATCTTCGGTGTAGAGTTGGGTCAAACTAGCTCTTGGGTCGTTTGCTCAAACATAGGCACACAGAAAAACATTGAAGACAACCTAAATTATCTTTTCTTAAATCTGATTAACTTTTTTATGAAATATTCAGTCAAAAACATTGTGAATATCTCATGAAGGCTCCTGAATTAAGTATTTGGAGTTAAGAACGTGTCAAAACCCTACTTTAATGCCAAAGTTTGGTAGGTTACCAGAGTGAAATAGAGTTTGAAAATTACTCGACTTATTCTTAATTCAGAATTCAGGGTAAACTTCAGATTTAGTATTTCTTAGTATCGGTAAATGTTGATGCTTGAATTTTCAATCTTCTCAGCATTTAAATTTATACATAATTAAGATTATTACATTGAAAGTCCATTAACTTTAGGTAGATCATTCATTATAAAGTGGACTAAAAGAAGTCACGGAAAACAAAAGCAAGACCACTCAGAATTCAGCTGTATAAGATGAATATTCCATGAAGCTGAAAATTTTACCATTTTAAAAAGTCAACCAAAATTTATGAAATTCGTTGTTACTAACTTTGCTGTTTATGGTTATTCTTTTTCCTATAACTACCCTGGTGGGCCTCAGGAGTGAAACATTTTGAGTCACTCTAGTCAACATTCAGGGCGTATGAGATATAAAAAGTTTGTTGTTAATGCAAACTGGAACTCAGTATAAATAATCAATCAAACTTCGTCAAATCAATACTTACTAACTATCTTCGTTTTGATTGGTACTCTCCACGAGAAGTGTCGAGTCTGGAGTCAGCGTCAAATTAATCAATCATCAATTAGTATAGAAAATCGTTTTTCCTGAATCGTGTATATGAGGCGAGAACGTTGTGTGAATTATTATTATTATTATTTCGTTTATTCAATTTTGTGCACATTTCATATTTACATTTTTAAATATTTCTTTATAAAAACAAATCATAGGAAATAAAAAAATACATTTAAAAATATAAAAAATAATGGTTTTCCGCCGGTGTCGTGAGCAGGGTCCAAGTTACCGGTGGTTAGGGCTCCAGAAACAGAAACCTCCTCACGATGCGAGCCGTATCGAGGAGTACTGCCTTCTGTATCAGGCCCTTGATCCAACCGCGCAATGACAGCCTCGACAGATGGTCGTCGAGACTCTTGGCCATCAGGCCGTTGGCCGTAACGACAATCGGCACAATGATCGCCGAGTCCACATTCCACATGTCGACAACCTCGTGTGCCAAGTCGAGATACTTGATTTGTTTTTCTTTCTCAGCTTTCACGAGGTTCTCGTCAAGTGGGATTGTGACATCGATTATCATTGTGCGGCGCGCTAATCGGTCTATCACCACTATATCCGGCTTATTGGCAACAATAGTCCTATCAGTGATGATAAACCGATCCCAGTACAACGTGACATGGTCATTTTCGAGAACTGGGTCGGGCACATACTTGTAATACGGTACCTCAGAATCCACTAGATTGTACTTCAAAGCAAGTTGCTGGTGAATAATCCTTGCCACTTGGTTATGCCTGTGTAAGTACTCGCCGTTAGCCAGACGAGAACAACCAGAGATAATATGTCTGATGGACTCACCCGGACGGTGGCATGCCCGACACACGTCAACCGTTCCGTCCTTCATTATATGTCTCCGGTAGTTATTCGTCAGGATAACTTCGTCCATAATTGCAAAGACAAAACCTTCAGTTTCCCCAAAAAGGTCACCGAAACGAAGCCAGGATACAGACGCTTGGAAATCTACATCGGGCCCATGGAGAGCCCGATAGAAGCGTCCGTGTAGTTCCTTGCCTTGCCATACCTCTTTGCGTTCATCAGTAGTTAGTATTACATGCTTGCGCCAGTTCTCTTTAGCCATAGTCAACGGGGTGAGTCCCTTGTCCACTGCGACCACATCCCGATGCATACCCACTTCAGTTTTTAAAAAGTATTCTCTGAGGCTGCACACCTCGCGGTCGTGAAGAGTCTTGGCGTTTAAAAAGCCTCGACCCCCACATTTCCGCGGGATGTACAGTCTCATCACTGATGATCGTGGGTGATTAATCCTGTTTGCGGTCAGCAGTGTCCGGACCCTCCTATCAAGGGCGTCGAGCTCAGTCTGAGTCCATTTGAGTATGCTGAAAGAGTACATCAAAACCGGCATGACCCAACTGTTGAAGGCGCGCACCTTATTTCCACCTGACAAAAGGCTATGTAATAGAGTTGAATTCCCTCGGATTCCATAATCTCCCCTTGCTTTACATGCATGACTGCACATTTGTCCACACCAAATTCCATCCTGATGGAGTCACTGAAGGTTTCAGTTACCTTCAGTAGCTCCGTCAGTTGGAATTTGTTGGGGGTAAAGAGTTTCAGATCATACATGTAAAGGAGGTGAGATATAACCTGACCACCTCTTCTCGGATCGAAGGACCGTCTTCCATTGCCCCATACATGACTCAAGGAAGGTGCGTAGAGTTGCATCTATTTTGTACAACTCCAGCACCCTCATGAGCCATGTATGCGGCACAGAGTCGTAGGCCTTCTTGTAGTCTATCCAGCACGTCGACAGATCCTTGCGGGATCGACGAACCTGTTGGCTTATGGCCATGTCAATGAGGAGTAGCTCCTTAGTGCCGTGGGACCCATTCCTACATCCATTCTGAGAGGCAGACCTTATTAAGTTACTTTCAATGTGTACATTAATTTTTCCCCTCAGGATGGATGTAAGAAGTTAATAAACCGTCGACAAACATGTTATTGGTCTATAATTCTTGGGTTCCGCGGGACTACCTGTCTTATGGAGCAGGTGGGTAACACCTGTTGTTAAAAACTGCGGAAGCGACCCAAATTCTAAACATGACTGGAATTGAGATGCCAGAAACGCGTGTGAGCTGCTATACCATTTTAGCCAGAAGTTATGGAGTCCGTCCGGTCCCGGAGACTTCCAGTTCGGTAGAGGACGAACTGCTTTGGCTACATCTGAGGGACTAATTATAACTTTTTCCATTTCTGGTATACCTTCACACACGCGCTCGACATCACGCATTCAGTCACCCTCAGTGTGATAGACGGGTACCGACCAGATGCTACGCCAGAATGTACTCGTAGCGACATCATCCGGGCGGCACACGTCAGTCACACTTTGTTCAGGTCGCTCTCAAGCTCTGTATACCCACCTCTCATCGCTCTGGAACATGTGATTCTGCGAGTACCGGTCAACCCGCCGCTTATACCGCCGAATACGGCTGGCCCATGCACAAACTTTCTGCTTCAAGAAATCGATGCGCTCCGTGACACGGGACATGTATTCTTGAGGACTGATCCCAGTCCCCGAAAATGCCCGCCTCACGAAGCGCATCACACGTGGTCGTTTATTGCCCTCTCTGAAGCAGCATAGTTTGCCGATGAGTACCCTAGCCCTATCGATACGCTGTTCGATCCTGCATTGCCAGGCTGGCACGGCAGGCTTTGGTCGAATAGCTTCATTTCGAAAATTAACATTAGCTAAACGACATGCCGCAACAGCGCCCTATTCTTCTTGTGCATAGGCAACCGTGGTAATCGGGGTCGATCTTCAGTCGGTGTTGACCTATACTCGCGAAGCGCATCTTCCAGTGCGCTCCTCAATCTTTCGTTGGACTGGCTACTTACTGTGGCAACCCTATCATCTGCCTCATCGTTAACATGATTGGACCGCGGCGGGATCACAATAGTGGCTGGCGGTGCCGCGGTCTGTGTCGGGGTTGAGACGATTTGGTTGCTCAGCACTTCTGAGCGCAGCCTATCAAGTGCGGCGTCGTCCAACCTGTGATTACGCTGGATGACCCGCACCTGATCCGACAATCGTTTGGCCGAGAGGTTGACGGTTGGTTCTAGGTCCTGAAACAGAGACAGCATCCTGACACGGTACGCAGTGAGGTGGGTTCCCCCCTCTGTTGACCCGTAATATGCGCGCATGACGTTCTCATTCATACCTTGAGTCCATTTCATGCGCTGCACACAACCACCGGCAGCGGGGACCCGGCTCGGGGCCGGCTGGCCCCTAGATCCCAAGCTCTGCGGTGGCCGGCCTCTCCCCTGCCGACGTACAGGTGTTGGCGACGTCGGCGGAGAAAAATACTCATCGCTTGAGCTTGACGCAACTGTAGCCGCCGATGACACTGGTGATCCGAGGTCCGGCGGCGGCGAGGCGGAGCTGAGCAACGAGTCCGGGGGTGGATGGCGTGCGCGACAGGCAGCTGCTCTCGTCAACATTATATAGCTTTTTCCTTACACTTTTCCATTCTATAAATTGTTTGGTTGACGTCTGTCAGTGACGGCGTCAACTGGTTTCAAGTAATTTTCTGAACTTTTATTGGATTTGTTGTGGATTTATCAAACTGAATGTTATAAATAGGTATTTTTGATCTGGTTTCTTCTGTTGTATAATGTTTCTAAGTTTGATGGTTGTATGATTTTGATATTAAATAAATAGTGCAGGAAAAAAATTGTCATGTTGACAATTGAGGGGTTGCTAAGGTTATTATTATGTCCTTTATTTAATTTAATTTCTTATTTTATACATTTTTAAATATTTTTAAAAAACACATACAAAAAAGAAAAACATTTAAAAATATAAAAAATAGAGGCCCACCGGTATCGGGAACAGGGTCTAAGCTACCGGCGGTCAGGGCTCCAGAGAGAGGAACCTCCTAACAATACGAGCCGTGTCCAGCAATACTGCTTTCTGGATCAGACTCTTGACCCAGCCGCCTAACGAGAGCCTCCTAAGATCTCCAAAAGTTTCTGCCTTTCTCAACTAAAGTAACTCTTGCACAGTCTCTTCTTCTTCCTCTTCTTGACTATGCTGATGTCTGCTTCCTTGATGCGACTGAAGAACTTCTTAATTAGCTCGAACGATTGCAGAATTTGTGCATCCGCTTCATTTTTGGCCTCCGAAAGTATGATCATGTGTCGGATTTTCGGAGGCGGTTGCGGTGGCTGCCCATTCGGCAGCGCCGAGATACACACACTCTCTCTTTACTCTTTTCTGTGCTTCACAACCCTACCTCTCCTTCATATCTTCGGGAACGCTTTGAGTATCTTGTTCCGAGAGGAAAACCTTGCCGTTCCTCATCATCTCTTCTCCTTCGTTTTCCTTCCCACTCATCAAGTCGTTACGCTGGATCATTTACTGTTCGTGCTGTCCGCCTCTGGAATAATCTTCCTCACTCCATACGGGATAGCCCTTCGTTGGGAATTTTCAAGAAAAGAACAAGGGAGCATTTCCTTTCAACATGACGCATAGATGATTATGTATATATTTATTAATTAAGGATTTTAGTTATATAGTATGTATTATATTTATGCATTGTGTGCTTTTCACGTATTTATTTAGTTTATATAGTTAGTAAGAATTTTAAATGTTAAATTTTATTGTGCACTTGAGTATGCTGTCCTCATTCAATAAAAAATCCCTATGACAATGAGGTTTGCTGTAAGAGAACCCAATTATGGGTTAAGCTCGCCTTTGTACATAAGCTGTCCTTTTGTATTTGTATAAATGTGTTTTGTGTACAATAAAAGAATAAAGAATAAGATGTTGGTCGAGGCTCGTGGCTATTAAGCCATTGGCCGACACGACTATCGGTACAATGATCGCTGTGTCCACATCCCACATGTCGACAACCTCGCGAGCCAAGTCAAGATACTTGATTTGCTTATCTTTCTCGGCTTTCACGAGGTTCCCGTCATGTGGGACGGTAATGTCAACAATCATTGCACGCATCTCGATTCGGTCCACCACCACTATATCAGGCTTATTAGCGATAATCGTCCTGTCAGTGATGATGGACCGATCCCATTACAATGTGATATTGCCATTCTCGAGAACTGGGTCGGGCACATACCTGTAGTATGGCACCTCCGATGCCACAAGAGTGTATTTCAGAGCAAGTTGCTGATGGATAATCCTGGCTACAAGGTTGTGCCTATGCAAGTACTCTTCGTTAGCTAGACGAGAACAACCAGAGATAATGTGGCGGATCGATTTACCCGGACGGTGACATGCCCGACAGATGTCAACCGTGCCATCCTTCACAATAAATCTCCGGTAGTTATTCGTCATGATAACTTCGTCCATAATAGCACAGACAAAACCTTCGGTTTCATCCGGACACGGTACGCGGTCAGGTTGTTTCCTCCCTCTGTAGCCCCAAAGTATGCGCGCATGACATTTTCATTGATGGATTGTGTCCATCTCATGCGCTGCACACTTCCGCCGGGTGCTGGGACCCTATCAGAGACCGGTAGGCCTCGAGGTCCTAAGCGGTCCGGCGGCCGGCGTCCTCCCCGTCGACGCGCAGGTGGTGGTGTCGTCGGCGGCGAGAAGTACTCGTCGCTCGAGCTCGACGCAACTGCCGCGGCCGGTGTCACAGCACTCACGGTGGAGCTGGGTTCCGGCGGCGAGGCGGAGCTGGGCGACGAGGCCGGAGGTGGTGGGCGTGCTTTGCGTCTGGCTGCAGCTCTCGTCAACATGACGTCTTCTTCATTATTATTATTATTATTATGAGCCTGTTATGTCCCACTGCAGGGCAAAGGCCTCCCTTCTGTCTTTCCATTTTTCTCTATCCCTAGCTATATCTGGCCAGTCGTTCAGATAGACGTCTAATTCGTCACGCCATCTCTTTCTGGGCCTACCGCGTCGCCGGTTCCTGTTATTCGGAATCCAATCAGTGGTTTCTTTTGCCCAATTCTGTTGCGACATACGGCAGATGTGGCCTGCCCAATTCCACTTTAGTTTGGCGCCTGTTTTGCCTACGTCTGCGATTAGTGTTTTGGAACGAAGTATACTGTTCCGAATGCGATCTATGATTTTGACTCCGAGAATACTTCGTTCCATCGCTCGCTGGCAGACCACGAGTGCGGACTTTTGACGTTTCGTTAACGACCAAGAGTGCGGACTTTTGACGTTTCGTTAATGACCACGTTTGCGCTCCATAGGTGAGTGTAGGAAGGATGCACATATCCATGAGTTTCCTTTTTAGGGAAAGTGGAAGTGATCCTTTCATTAGGTGTTTCATCGACCAATAGCTCTTCCATGCGTTTTCGGTGCGTCGAGCAACTTTTTTTATCTTGTCTCGCTTGGAAAGAGACTATTTGGCCGAGGTATATGTACTCATGGACATATTCGACCTCCACACCCGCAATGTCTACTTTGCGATTCGTGCTGTTCGTCATTAATTTCGTTTTCGTCATATTCATTTTGAGTCCGACCTCGAGGCTTGCGTGGCTCAGTTGTTCCAGCATAAGGCTTAACTCAGCCGCTGAAGACGAGAAAAGGACAATGTCATCGGCGAACTGTAGATTTGTTAATCTTCTGTCTCCAACGACAATGCCCTTGTCCCGCCAGTGTATATCCAAATTTCGGAATACTTCTTCAAGCGTTGCTGTGAAGAGTTTTGGTGACAGCGGATCCCCTTGTTTGACACCTTTTCGGATTGGAAAGGATGGGCCAGTGGTATCTAAGCGTATGGCAGCTGTACTATTAAGATAAATTCGTTCCAGTAATTTGACATAAGTGGGTTCTATTTCCTGTTTATAGAGTGTCGTAAAAATGGCCTTATGTGGTAGACTATCAAATGCTTTGGAATAATCCACGAACGCAAGGTACAACGGTAAGTTATATTCTTCGTGCTTTTCTATCATCTGGTTCAAAGATTGTAGGTGGTCGGTAGTGGACAATCCGCGGCGGAAACCAGCTTGATCAGGGGGTTGGTCGGAAATGCGATTTTCGAGGACCTTGATGAAAGCTTTGTACAGATGTGAGACAAGGCTAATAGGACGGTAATTGCTTATATCGGATTTATCTCCCTTTTTATGAAGCAGAATTATGTTGGAATGACAGAAGTTACTTGGAAATATGCCTGTTTTTAAAATTGAGTTAAATAAATTACAAATGTGTGGTAATAAAAATTTCTCTCCGACTCGCAGTGCGTCTGTTGTAATGCCATCTTCTCCTGGGCTTTTATTGTACTTCATGCTACTGAGAGCCTTATGAACTTCAAAGCCAGTTATCATTGGGACATCATCAGAGCATGAGTAGACTTCATCTGCAAGCTGGAAAGTTGTGTCGTCATCTGAGTATAATGATTTGTAAAATTGAGTGCAAATTTGGATTAATTTTGTTCTATCGCCCTGTCTCACACCATTACTATCCTTCAAGTGTGTTATAGAGGATCTCCCCGCATCCATCCCACGCATGGCTGACCTCAAAGAGCGGTTATTCATTAAAGCAGAGTGAGCGAGTTCGGTGTTGTAAAGTCTTATATCTTTTCGGATGCTCCGCTTTACTTTTCGGTCCAGCTCTCTGTATTCGGAGGACTGGTATGGTAGATTATGTCTCTCCTCTATAAGGTGATCTGTTTGGTTAGTAAGCTTTTTCTGTTTGTTCTTATAGCACTTTATGTTTTGACTAGCTATTGTGATGACATTTTTGACGTTATCATACTGTGTTTGTATATCTTCTGAATTTTTAGAGTCAAGTATACTGAAAGTATTCTTGATTTGTATATTAAATTTGTCCTTATTTGCAATTAGAGTTGTTTTATCAATCCGTTTTATTGTTTTTCTAATCATTTTATTACGATGAATCTTCATGTTGAAACTAACTACGACTCTAAGTGGACGATGATCTGAACTAAATTTTAGACTTTTAAGTACTTCAACATTTTGTATTATTTGTTTGTTTGAGGAGAGACAAAAATCAATTTCATTCTTCGTGTGACCGTTTGGAGATTACCAGGTCCAACGACGTTGTGGCTTTTTGGGAAAAAAGCTGTTACTTACACTTAAGTTCTGCCCAAAAGCAAATTCTAGAAGGCGTTGACCACGTTCATTCCTATCACCCAGACAGTACGGTCCTAGAACGTTCGTGCTATCGGATGGTCTTCTTGGACCAATCTTGGCATTGTAATCGCCCATAATCAGTGTCCAAGTCCCTCTGTGTTCATCGCATGCTCTCTTGAGTAAGTCATAGAACTCTTCTGCCTCGTCGTTACTATGCGAAGATGTTGGAGCATATACCTGGATTACTGTAAGTATATTTCCCTTAGCCACACGAAACTTGAACAGTGCGATTCTGTTGGAATATGGGACAAATTCTATTATGTTTTCTTTCCAGCGTTTCGAGATCAGGAAGCCAACACCATACCTCGTGCTACTTTCTCCATTATAATAAAAGATGGTATTATCTCTTTCTATTGTGTCTTCAAGGAGAAAACACAATAGAAAGAGATAATACCATCTCATAATATCATTCTCTTCTCACTTCTGCTAGACCAATTATATGCCAATTTACATTTTCTAGGGCATGCTCTAGCTCTAGCATTCTCTCTTCAGATCGTAATGTCCGCACATTAAATGTTAAAATTTTAAGCCTTTCGGTGTCCTTTTTTCCGTTTGTGAATACGAATAGTATAATGTTTCTAATTAATGCTGCACATGTTGACACTGCAGTTGAACTGAAGATGGGAATTGTTGATATACAAGAACAGTTTAATAAGATGACGTGGCCATCAGATGAGTTGCTACTTATGTTTTAAATTTGAAAGCATAAAATAATTAAAATTTTAACTCGAAAGATTTTTTAATTTTTCGGAAAAAAAAATCATTTTATAACAATAAAATCCGTTTATTGTCCTACGGTAATATTCCCCTTTGATAACTATTTTACTGAAAATACTGTATTATTATTAAAGGCAGTTTGTACAACAAACTGCCTTTTATGATAATCTAAAAACTAAAACTTAAAACTGAATCTTAAAATAAAATCTTTTTTTTTTTATTTGATGACCTACCTCCCGCTTGACCACTATCTCACCTGATGGTAAGCGATGATAAATAATAATAATATCTGTAAATGAATATACAATTTCTCTTAAAAAGACCTTTCAAAATATGCTCTATTCCCAGTGAAGCCGCGGCATAGCATAACAGGCTGTTCGCATCACGATCTCACCTTGAGTAAGTTCGTCTTTCGAATTATTTATGAAAAGTTCATGAACAGTTCGGTTTCAGGCGTGAAACTAACTTCTTGAGACTAATTTATTGTGCTCAGAATAATTTCTGACAGCTCCTCAAGATTCTAGATTTATTTTTGCTCAATATAGTATTTTCAGTTTTTTTTTTACTTTTTAATTCTTGCAGAAATGTACTACGAAGTAAGTAATAAGACCTATAAGAGCTTGTTATTGTTGAATGATTCTTCTTCTTCTTCGTCGGTACACTCTTGGCAGAGCGGTCGTGGTCATCATGTTGCAGTGAGACTTCGGGTTGCCATAACTTGCCCAACGATGCGACGCCAACCCTGTCTATCGGCTGTTATTCGTGTGCACCTATGCAATGGGCCAACCACTGCAGACTTAATCTAGTCGGTCCATCGCATGGGCGACCTGCCGCGCGCTCTCGTTCCTTCCACTCTACCCTGAACTACAAGCCGCTCGATAGAGTCGTTGCCTCGTCGGGACACGTGTCCAAAGAACTGGAGTACTCGAGCTTAAACCATAGCCGATAGACGCTGCATGAATTGAATGATTACTGAATTTAAATGATTATTATGGATTTTCTTATACTTAGGCTGTTATTATTGAATTGATGAATATTTTTTATTGAAATATGATTAGTTTATTAATGTTAGTTTAATTGATTTGCCTGTCTGTATTGAGTCTTTCGTGAATTTTAATTTAATCATAATTATTTGTCACATGTAATTAAACACATCAACACGGTCTAGGGATATTTCATACTCAATTAAATAACTCGAAAAGTACTGGCCGCATTGGAATCTTTTATACACCGATTTGTTTGTAATTTATCTCAGACTAATTCCAAATTCAAATTTTTGAAAATTCTTTTGTTTCGGTGGCATAAAAATGTCTTGATGTGTAGGAGAGGGAATTTTCATTTGTGCGAAATTTTGATAACAATACGAATTACGTTTAGTTACAGTTTTTTTTCCTTTTTAAACGAAAGATAAAGTTAAAATTGAGGTATTGTAGCCATGCAACGCCAACATTTGACGAGGGCGGAGATGTTACGAGCTGTGGGAATGCTGGAAGCTGGGTCTGTTCAGCGTAATGTTGCTGAGGCCATAGGGACCCACCAAAATGTAATTTCAAGATTGTGGACACGCTATCGTGCCACAGGTGAAGTAGCGGAGAGGCACCGGGGACCAAGTTGCATCACTACCCCCAGACAAGACCGATTTTTGCAAATTACTGCGCGAGCTCAACCAAATGCAACGGCGACTCAATGGGCCAGGCCATGACGTCATCCGAATAGTCCAACGGTCGTCACTTATTCTCGCTACGTGTCCTGCCCATCTCCATTTAAGCGTTAGAGCATAGGTGACAGCATCTATTACTTTAGTCTTTTGGCTGATAAGACAGTGCCGAATTTTTTGTTTTTTTATTTATTTTTGTCATACTTCTCTCCATACTTCGCTGGCAGGACGTAATTTTATGCTTTACTCAATGTGTGAACTTCCATGTTTGACACGCGTATGTAAGTGAAGGTAGCAAACATGAGTTCATGACTTTAGTGTTGATTTTCATCGGCATTTGGCTTTTCAATATTTCATTTACACTCCAAAATTTTTCCACGTCGTTATAATTCTTCTATCTACTTCTGCGTCGTTATTATTTTTATCAAACGATATTTGTTTTCCCAAGTAGAAAGAAAAGCGAATCAGTGATACACTGGAGAAAAACCAACCGGGATTTCGAAGAGGACATTCAACGGTAGATCACATCCATTCTCTGAAGATGCTTATTGAGAAATATCAAGAATTTCAACGTCCTCTTTACATAGTGTTTATTGATTACCAGAAGGCTTTCGATTCACTCTTACATACCTCTAAATGGAAAGCTCTACAAACTCAAAACGTGAAAAAGAAATACGTAAAGGTCTTAAAATACCTCTACGAGAACACTACAAGTAGAGTGAAACTCGAGACCAAAGGACCACCCATTCCCATCAAAAGAGGAGTACGGCAAGGTGATCCTCTATCACCTAGAATTTTTATAGCGGTCCTAGAATCTATAATCGGCAAATTAAATTGGGAAAAAAGTGGGCATATGTGTGAAAGGAAAATATATAAGTCACTATTACACTTAGTTCGCCGATGACATTATCCTGCTATCAGAAAATAACTCAGAGCTCGAGTTAATGCTAAATACGCTACAAGAAGCAAGCAGAGAGGCCGGACTGGAAATAAATCTGAGTAAAACCAAGATTATGACTAATTCCTCACAAAACTCAATACTTCTCAATAACACACCAGTGGAGTACGTTGATAGCTATATCTACTTGGGCAAACAAATATCGTTTGAAACTTAGACTATATCAGTGCAGAAAATGACATGACTAAGAACGCGAACGCAGTCCGATTAATTTGCATCTCATTTGCAAAGGCCCCGTCGCCTGCGTCAAGCTGAGGTAAAATAGCAGCAAAATTAATATACCCCACATTACGCGGTTTGTTTCCGAACGGTTTATTGCTACTTGCTTGCCAAGCACCGCTGCCAAGTCCCCGAAGTATAAGGGTTTGTATTAAATGTGTTCGTATTTTATGTCTATTGTAAAGATGTAAAGACTGAAGAAAAAATGTCGTGTATAATTATGTCATGTAGCCTTTATTTCCCTGGGGTATAAGCCGAAAAACAATTTCAAACACTCACAAAAGTATCACCTTTGCTGTGTTCTTGGCTACAAAAAGTATTAACCAGTTTCTTCCCGTGGGTGTCGTTGAAAGGTGACTTAAAAAATATATGACAAGTTAATGTACAGTCTCCTTTTTAACCAACCTTCCAGAAAGAAGGAGATTCTATGTTCGACTTTTTGTTTGTTTAGGTTTATGTTCACTGATTTCTCCGTCAATTGAGGACCGATTTTAAAATATTTTTTCGTGTGAAAGAGTTTAATCCCAAATTGGCCTTATGAAGAACTTCGGAGATATACAACAGAACTCTTAAATAATAAATAACAGTTAATCTCTCGGGATTGCAACAATAACATATCTGTATTGTTTATACCATTTCATAACATAACATCACGCCAGTACGCTCTAAAGGGGTAGGCAAAAGTGTACAGTTCACCTTGGTACACTCTCATTTCACCGGTTATGTTCAAGTTTCATGATATTCGGGTAATTTATAGGTACCTTACTATAGAACTTTCCTTTTAAGTATCACAACTAAAAATTGAAATATAAAAATATTTATTTTAAAAAAATACAACTGACTTACAAATGAAAACACTTCAAAGTGAAAAATAACTTATTTTTCTGAAGTCGGTGTGAAAAAACGAAGAAACGAAAACAGGAACACCGACTAACTAAAGATAAGTTATTTTTCACTTTGTAGTGTTTTTGTTTGGAAGTCGGTTATATGTATATTTTTTACAATTTTTTTTTTTTATTCTATATGTATTATTTCTCTAATCTCACCATAGACATAAATCTAACTAGATAACGCAAGTCACTCCTTATGTATGAAAACCAAGCGTGCCACTTTTTCACACACAATTAAAAAACAAATTTACTTACAAATGAAAGAAAACATTGCCAATGCCTCGGCAAACTTTTTCTATACAGTCCTTACAGCTAAATATGTATATCTTTTCTAGATTTCGATGAATTTCTGGTGCTGATAATGCTAAATAAAAAGCTAAAATTACGATCATTTATCGTCATTCGTGGTATATCTCCGTTTTTTGACTCACGAAGTACATGCAATCGCGTCATCTAGTTCGATTTGTATCTGTGACTCTCACAATCTTGTCTTTCAAATTTTAAATGATAGTGGTTTATATCTGCATACAATCCTTACAATAGGTAAGAAAGCTTGTTTTTATCTCATTAATCTCAATCTTATTCAGCACAGTTTAAATTCTAGCCAAGTGACTTTCTGTCATCGTTGTTTAAAAGTAAAATATGTATAGAATTGTAAAACGCTGTCGAAATGCTATGTGATCAATGTGGATTAGGAAAATTTTGTTAAATAGTTTTCAAAATGTTGCTTATAGGCTCATTTATGTATTTTTTGTATTAGAGGTAATTTATAGCAGGGAAATTGTAACACTTTCTAAACATCTTGCAAACAGATACTTATCAATATTTGTAAGTTTTTTTTCTGACCGTAGTAAAAAGTTTAAGAATTACCATTTGTGTGGGAATTATATTGATAAAATTGTCGTACTTTATAACATAGTGTTATTATTATGCCTGCGAGTGATTAAGCTGGGTTGAGGGATGCAGGTTAAGACGAGATGTCCGGTTGTTTGATGTTTAAAGGTAGACCTAAACGAGATTTGATGACAGACCTCTGTTCATCAATAACCATTTAACACATTTATTATTAATTAATTTTCTTGTATCTTCACATCCCGATACTACATCAATTCATTACATTTTTGTATTTCGACAATTGCTACCTATTGCTGACGGAATTAAACTTTATCTAGAGCCTTTAATGATATAAATCCGTTAATGACTAGAAGGAACTTTTAAACTAAATTCTTACGTAAATAGCTTAGAGCATACTGACCATACAAACTCCGTCTTTACCCTCTCAATGTAGTCTTTAAAAATAGCTCTGAAAAGAAATGAAATACTAAGCTCATTTTATACCGGGAACTGATTTGCAAATGTCCATTTATACTCATTTTATTCTTGCAAGCAACCGGTGTATATTTACACCACCAGACGGGCATCCCAAATAAGTTCACAATTTCAAGTCGTAAAAAACTTTTGACACAAAGACAAAGTATTTGAATATTCCAATCTTTCAAACTTGCAAAACACAAATCAAGATTGTCAAAAACTTGAAATAGAAACAAGCTGATGTATTGTCAAAGTTATCAAAAAATGAAAGGTGAAATATATTTTCACCTCCAAAAAATATTCCATTAGGGAGATCCTTGAGTCGTTAAATTGACGAGTAAATGGCTTTTCAAATGTGAAAAGATTTTTTGCAAATCAGTTCCATATACCTTCACTCATGTCTTTTGCCGATGTTTCCCTGCTAGGTGTTTTTGATGTTATTTTCTTGCGTGAAATATTTTTCTTTATAAGAATTATCAGCAACATCGCTCCTTGTGTTTTAAAAGGTTTTATGAAACATTTATGGGTTATGATTCTAACACTTAAACGTCATAATATTCCAGTAACCCAATTTTTCTTCATGCATATGCAGACGTGTCGGTAATTCAAGAAACCATTAGCCATTCTGATTGAATTATAATAAACTTTTAACGGGCATAATTACTTTTCCCACATTTAGCTCGTGTCTCTCTTTTCTTCGTTCAAATTTAATACAAATCTTCTAAGAATCGACATCTCTGTTCGGTTTTACAACAGTACCTATAGAGATAAATTGAAAGTGCGTTCAATAAAAACCGGTACTTTGTGGCCAAAAGAACATCGTTTCGTAAAACCATGTCGTTTGATTTTATAGCAGTGCGATCCATTTCTTTGTTTTAGGACACCCCTTTTATGTCATTCGTCTTGTCAGAATGTCGGTGTTACTCTCTGTTTGATCGTTGTATAAGATAGTTGAGTAAGTACCTAATTGAAGAAGCCTCAAACTATATCTATGTGTGTCGAGCGAGCAAACCGAGAAAGTTAGCGAGCGCAAACTTGAAGAAGCCAGGTTGTGTCTTGGAAGTGCAGGGCAGTCTGTATATGAACTAAATCTTGCAAGTATGATGATTTAGGTTGCTGCAGTTCTTGCTTATATTGAAGTTAGGAAACAAGCTAAGCTGCATTACTGATTTCAATCACTGCTCGTTTTCAATCCACAGAAAATCAAAACATTTTTTTATGTCCAGTACCAAAGTTGCTAAATAATTCCAGTATATAAATGCAACTCAATACCAAAAAGAACTATCTCGTATCGATTTCCGATTGAGGCAAAACTACTTCATCACTAACAAAAACAGAATTTAATTCAACGCAATTGCTAAATAAACAAATCCAGTAGTGCAAACAGAAAAACATGCAATTTTTGTTGAATACGGCGCCAGTGTTCCGGCGTTGACGCCGATAGAGTATTTATGGCGAAAAGCCGTTGCGATGCACTGGAACGATATATTTTAAATTGTGGGCCATGTTTGGAAGTTGAATTTGCATGATACGGAATACTTGGTGCAGGTTACATGTAGATTGAAAACAATTTTGAAAAGCGTTGATGTGTAAGCTTAAGCATTGTGCTGAACGGTAAAAAAAGCTATTTTTTTTAGGTCTTACAAATAATATTGTTTTCGTAAGTGAATGCCCACACCTTGAAGGCTTCGCGTACTAATAAATACCTGACAGGGCAGGAGCTTAAAAGGATTTCAAAATCAATTATTTTATTGAGAAACAGGATCACGATCGGTCACGATCTGAAACATTTAATTAAAGAAAACCGTGACTTTATTGCTTCACCACTGTGTTCAATTTGGCGTTTTATCCTATTTTTCTTAAGTAAATATTTCCTGACATAAATATTGGTTTCCTTATAATAAAGATTTATTATAATTATTATCATATACTTAATTTGATCGAAGTCTCGGGCAGTGCTGCAAAAACAAAGCTACCAGAACTCCAAGTTAAGTTACCCAAAATAAACTCATAAAAATACTATTCCAATATCCATATCTAACTTCAACCAGTAAACTCTATCAAGACACAAAATTAATGAATATAAAGCAACTATATCTTTACAACACATGTATTTTCATCAGGCATATTCTCAACAAAAGTGTTCACTCAAACTTAACATTCACCATTGGGTGAATGTTAAGTTTGAGTGAATATATTATATTATATTTATATTGATAAACAAGTTAGTCAACGCAGTACACGGCGAGCAAGCTTGCTAGTTTTAACTAAAATAAGAACTAACTATGGCAAAAAAATGCTAACTTTTGAAGTAGAACAACTCTATAATAAGTTACCGTCCTGTATAAGAACCTACACTCTTTCAATGCATTTTTCAATGCACTTCTGGAGAAATAAATGCATTGGAATGGTAACTATTAAATTGTAATACTGATGACGAACTTTTTGTAATCTATTGTTTGTTTTTCAGTATTGTTCTCAAGTAAGTGACATATGTCTTTATTGGAAATAAAGTGTCTTTAAACCGACACCGATTATTTACTATAGGAAGATCGAACCCGACATCTTTCGAAGAAACACACATAAGATTTATAGCTCCTCAATGTATGTGACCTTCAAAGCAAATTCCAAGAGAGATTAGATATAAATGGGGATTTCTAATAATTAGAAGATAAAAATTATTGACAACAACGACACACAAACATGTTTTAGGAAAGAGATATGAAGACCCATATCTTGTTCATTAAATATGTTCAGGCTCCAGGTAAGTAAAACATCTGTGTGTTTCTGTCCGTACTTCAGAAGATTGATACCATAATATACCAATGAGATGGTCGCCATTATTATTCCAATGGCGTAGTCTGAATACCATTTAAATGTTGTGAAGAAAGTTTAAATCTATGTAAATGGTTTATCCTTGAAAGAAATGCAAAGTGCCAAGCCAATTTGATTTATTTCTAAGTCCCTATTCACGGTCACTGCAATAATCTCCTTTATAATAGAGTGGTTCTCAATGGTAAGATCAATTTTCGACCTTCAAGCGGGCGAAGTCGCTAGCAATAGCTAGTTTGCAAATACATAAATAATGCTATTGACAATTCTAACAGGGTTAACAGGTATGACAAACTTGAAGCTGATAGAGAGTTGACGATGAATAATGTGAAAACTAGAAAACTTTATTCAGATAAAACTGTCTAAAAAACTTGAAATTATTATACGCTAGCAGCTACATGCTTTAGTGCCAGTAGTATTATTTCTGAACGATGTGTTAGCGCTCAATTTGTCTGTGTGGTCATCAATCATCCGGCCAAATTGCGCTGAATCATCGCCATTGTTTTGGTAAGGCATACTATTGTCGATATTTGATACAATTTGCCAAAACATACAAATTGTTTTGATGAAACATCAAACAATATTTGAGATACATTTCTGTTTTATAAAACGGAAATGTATTATAATCTGTATTCTTACAAAAACAAACCAGTGAAATTGATAAACATAATCAAAGGAAGTCGCCTGAGCGGTCGTCGAAACAAGTTCTTTACTTCAAACATTGCTTCCACTAATTGTTTCTTCAGTGAAGTCTTAGTTACCGGCACCGACGGCTTTGACATTCTTAATGATGTTATCTGAATGGTAGGAAAATGATTAAATTGAAATATTTATTTTTGGATCTAGTCAATATTTTTTAGCTTAAATAGGATTTAAATTTCAGTAAGAAAATCTGTCCGTGATTAAATGAAAATATCTTAATAGATTTCAAAAAATAAAATTAAGTCTTTTACGCTAAAATATACCTAGTTAAAGCCAATTTGCATATGCTTTGTACAAGCTATTAAAACGGTTTACCGCATTACAGCACAAATAGCTTACAATTCTTATGTGGCTTTTGGCATTAGGTACGGAATCATTTACTGGGGCAACTCCACTGACAGAGACATTGCTTTTAAAGCTCAAAAGAAATGCTTGCGATCGTTTACCAAATTGCAATCGATTGATAGTTGTAAACCATTGTTTAAGGAAATCAGTTTGCTCACTTTACCGCCTATGTACTTATATGAAGTGGGAACTGTTTGTTCGCTGTAACCTGCATTTATTAGAAAAACTGCGCTCTCGCCGCTATCAGAATTCTATTCATTTTACCTCTCATAAAACCGCATTTTTCGGCAAAAGTGTGCTAGGTATGGCCCCAAAAATTTATAACAGTATATCAGCAGCTATTAGAAATAAAGAGTGTCTGGGATCATTTAAGAGGAGGAGAGTTTAAATTCCTTGTAGATAGATGTTACTATTCCATCACTGAGTTTACTACTGACAAACAGAGGTATGACGATTCCGACTTGCCAATTAAACACCTATGATTTGATTTATTGATTATGTATGAATGTGTTTATTTATCTAAAATTGTAATGACCTGGTTACCTAACTGACATATTTTGAATTGATTTATTTTTTAATGTAATCCATTGACATACCTTAATTGTATTATATTATTTATCATTTATTGTTGCTTGCTTATGTTAATTTTGTACGCCAGATATTGGCAAAACATAGTGCACATTATTTTGAATACCAACTGTAGCCATAACTATGTTTTACAAAATAAATGAATGATTGATTGAAGTTGTTAGCAAATTTGATTTACTTAAAGCGATCGAAAGTTTATCCTCTTTGTTTTAAGGCAAAGTTAATAAATAGTAGCAAAAAGGTTTAGAGTAAAATTAATTTTACAAAATTGCAGTTATCTTCATGATAACTTCAATTTTGTAATCAATAATTTAAAAAGTAGAATCGAAACGAATAAAATAATAACCACATCTGTATATTTTGTTATCACTACAATGTTTTTAATAATATATAGTTGACTATTCACAAGGTTTATGACTTACATTTTCCGAGCAAAAATAATACTTGGAACGACATTATTCAAATACATAAAGCTGTTGCGATTATTCTAAATTCCGGCTAGACCGGTGTGCAAGGAAGGACGAAACGAAGCAAAGTGGCCACTTTGCTCGCCTCGCTATGAATAGTTATGAATAATTGGGACGTGCAAACGATGAAACCGAATTGATTCGTTTGCGCTCACAACGGTGGTCATAAAGTAGCCACCGCTAACACATCGTTATCTGTCGTTTTAACTACATTCGTTAAATGGCTTCTCTGTATTTATTTGCTAAACTCTGCTTCCCTTTAACCTTGGCTTTGAATTTTAGAGGGTCAATCAATCAAAGTTAATAAGAGAGCAAAGGAACTAGTCTTAAATTACTGATGGCCTAGCAAGCCTATCAGCACCGTCTATTTTGTTATGAAGTTACTGGAATCATGGATATTGAAGCTGCGGAACTAGATTAAAACCTTGAAAATAAATCTTCTGGTGATGACTTTTCTGCGCCGATATATAACTACAACCAGAGGATTTGGATTTTTTATTGGCATATTTTGATTTCTCACTGGCTGATTATAAGTTAATTAAGTATATTAAAAAAAAATGTAGTAAAACACCCACGAGAATGGTCAATACTTGACAGTTCTTAACAAAACTCCAATAACCGCTCGCATTCGAGACACAATGAAAAAGCCATTGTGTCTCGCTTAGATCTGCGTTCAGATACAAGAGAATAAGCCAACATACGTCAAAAATGCCGTTTCCTTAAAAAGGCATAACATTAAAAGCTGTAAAAAGCGCAATTGACCTGTAAACATTCGGGACAGTATTTACATCATAAGGCAAGTTCTAGAACACCTCTTCTTAAAGGCATCAAGATTCAGCCCTGATGAAAGCCTCATGTAATAATATAATACAAAGCAAATTGGACCTAGTTGGACCTCAGATTGGCACAGAGCTATACAAATAGAAGTTGTTTGAGACAGTTTACTTGGTTACTATGTATATAGTTTAAATTCATACGTTGTTTGATGGTATTTGTTAAGTTTGTTTCACAGTGTCAAAAGAAAGAATTTAATAAGAGAAAAAAAAAAAATTGTAACGCGTCCCTATGTTTATTACATATTTACTTAATATTTAATAACTATACCAACATGTTACTCTTCCACTGCGGGGCCAAGGCCTCTTCTGAAACAGAGAAGGCATGAGCATTAATAACCGTGCTTCCTCAATTGGCGGCAGATTGGCAATTTCAAACTTATTTCAACTATGTATGAGGTGGGATCTGAAACATACTAAATAAACAAACTACAACGACATTTAAATAAATAAAAAATATTTAGTTAATAAAATTGACATCGAAAACTTAAAGGAAATCAGAGGCCCTAGTCATAATGATACTCTATCAGTGAAAAAGTCAGAAATGTATGGGATTGCCATGGCATGTGTGCCTATTGAAATTTCATGTGATCGTTCTCAAACTTTTTGGACTTTTGACAATTGTTATCGGTGAAAAATTAATGTCACTGGCCTTCAGTTATACCAATAATTCCTAAACCACATCCTCCTAAAACAAAATTGGCAATTTGGTATTGCTTTTTCTATCTGCATTCACACACAGAATTCGTCCGCACTTTTTCAAGATAGCCGTTTATTTTTTAGTCTTATTTCCCAATTATTTTCGAGATGTACAGTCCGATTTGACAGGGGCTAAGGTTGGGGCATGTGAGCCGGATTATCGCCACTAGGCGATGTCCGATCGTCGTTTTTCTTTTTCCTTGACATCTGACTTATGTTGCCGTTGAGGAAAGAATTCGTCCACGTGTTCCATGGATTTCCAACTATCAAAGATTAGTATTAAATTCTACTTACATACATTTTTTTTTTAAATCTTGTGCGGATAAACATCGTCTCAGCTACACCTAGTTTAATTAATGACCAAACAAGATATGAAGCTGCGTCTGCGCTAGACGAGCCGAGCAGGAGCGGAGCCGAGCACGAGCGGAGCCGTTTGCGGCGTTGTCGTTAGCGGCGCGTCAAGCAGTTTAAGAGTATAGGAGGTATCTCGGTAAACGACATACTCTACTAATTATGACTTATATTCAATATGTAGCTGTTAATATAAAATTAATTGAGATAAGCTTCGAACTACGAGGCATTTTAAATTTAATCACCGACCAGAGCCGTATCTTGATAAACGTTTTTACGGCTAATCAAATGCCCTTATTTGTGAAATTGAATTTGAATGAGTTTGAGAACAAGGTTACATATAAATGTGTAACATTTTTGTTCAGTCCAAAAGGGAAATATAAAATTCGTTTAAGAAAAATATTTTGTATAGTAAATTATGTTGGGCGAAGTTTTCAAGGTTATTTCTTCAATTATGTTACAACATGTCTACTTTTATTTTGTAAAATAACGACATTAAGAGATAAAATTTAACAGAAATGGTAGATAAGTACTAATTCGTTTAATACGCTGTTAAACTGTGTGTATAACAACTGTGTGTGTAAAGTGAATGAATCATTGTCAGTTTAGGATTGCGTTTTTGCATGCCGATAGCGGTTACTGACTCTCCTACATTTATTAAACATTTTGTTCGTTTCGTTCATACATTTTCTGCTTTTATCAGCAATTTTCTAAAATGTGACAATGATATTTTTTTTGTTATATTATTGGAACCCTGAATGTCACCTATCACGATCCTTAACATTTAAACTAGCGAACAATGAAATAAAGTTTATTGTTGGGGTTCTAACGAAGAGACTAGAGAAAAGGCAGTGAACGTTATCACCATGCTAAAATAAAACAACTTGAACAAACATCTCATATCGATATAATGCCGAGACGAATACTTACATTCTTCTGTATAGACCCAATATAAATGGCACGGACAATTATCTAGATGGATCCCAACGTCAATAAACTCTGTGATTTATGATGGACCCTAGTTGTTTTGAAGGGAAAGGGTCACAGTACGGCCCGAAACGAGTACAGGCACTAACTGCCTCCATTACCCCGAATTGATTCTTACAAATTGCGAAGAATAATAAGCTACTAGACGGCTTTGTAAAGCAATCAGTTAGATGATTGCGTTACGTTTTTAACATTTTTCGTATGTGAATCCTTTATAAGTATCGTTACCGGTAGTCAGAAGCCCAAAAGTCTAGCAACTATGAATATCGTGTTACCAGCGGAGATCGGCAGGACAGTCGCTCTATGTAAAGTAACTACTGGGACAATAATAAATAAATATATTAATTATTATTCATTTATTTTATTAATTGGGCCAACTTGGCTGGGGGCTGACCCAAACATAGGAGTCACTTCACTTCGTCCTTAGGAACATTAGGTAAAGGCTAGGCTGATTCATTAATCGGTATAAGTAAAGCAGTATATATAAACTCTGTGTTGAATAAGTAAATGTTGTTAAATAAGTCTGCGTTCGGGTTTTTTCTATTAATACCAATATTTGAGCCAACGTCAGAAAGTAGAATAAACAGATTATAAAAACTTTTCTGCAAAAAAATACTACCGACTTCCAAATGAAAAACTACAAAGTGAAAAATAACTTAACTTTTGGAAGTCGGTGTCTTTCGTAGGAACCATTTTTTTTGCGATATGGACACCGACTTCCAAAAGTTAAGTTATTTTTCACTTTGTAGTTTTTCATTTGGAAGTCGGTAGTATTTTTTTGCAGAAAAGTTTTTATTTTTCCCTTTTTAGTTTTACCTACCTAATAGCAAGTTGTTTATTAAGGTCTCTATAACTCCAGAATAGATTAACCGAATAACATGAAACTTGAACATAACCGGTGAAATGAGAGATCTGTGTACCCCTTTAGAGCGTACTGGCGTGATGTTATGTTATGAAATGGTATAAACAACAAACAGACATGCGATTGCAGCAATCCCGAAAGTTTAGCCGTTATTTATTGAAGAGTTCTGTTGTGTATCTCCGAAGTTCTTCATCAGACCTTCACCAAATTAAAATGGGACCAATTTCGAAACATACTATTTCAAACAAAAAAAGATTTTTTTAAATCGGTTCACAATTGACGGAGATATCGGTGAACATACATAAAAAAAAAAAAAAAAACATACAAGAAGTCGAACATAGAACCTCCTCCTTTTTGGTAAGTCGGTTAAAAATTGACAAACCTACTACAAATGATATGTGTAAAAAAATGCATGTGTAACTCAATACAGCAAAAAAACATACGCTTTTAGTCGCAAAACGATGCAGGAGATTTTAAAAAAATAAATTAAGCGAGCTAATAGAACTTAAAATTAAGTGACGCGGGGTAAACGAGAAAGCGATTCGAGAAGAGGAATGAAGCAAAAAGGTATTGAAAATGGAGTAGTGGATGCAATCGAACTTTGGGTAATAGGAGTTAAATTTATGTTAAGGAGCTCGCAGCTAAGTAATAACTTTTAACAGTTGCCGAGGTCGGTCCGTAGATGGGTGACCTTCATTATATACCGATAACCTTTTGAAAAGCACGTAAAACATGTCTTTCATTCTGACAGTAATATATAGAGCGTCATGGGTAGCTAGACAATTTGAAACCACTAGCTTGCCAAGGGGTATCGTGTTACCCAATTTCTGAATTGTGGAGGTCAGATTGCTCCTCTGTGCTTCTCGCTCCATGAAAACTGCTGGTACTCAGTTAGTATATTAAACATAGTTAGGAAAAGGCTCAGCAGATCGATTTTCTATGCTTATAATATCAATTTACAGATTCGATTATAAATATGTTGATTCTGATGGATGACGCTGGGCTTCATTATTAAGTTTTGAACTTAAATTAAGGTAACAAAACGATATTAAGAAGATATTAATTGATTGATTGAATTGCGTCTCCCCGTTCATTAATGTTGTTTTTGTGAATATTTTCATTGACTCTTGTCTAATTTCAAAGAATCGTTAAGAGCCTTGATTAATTTGTGTCTAGTAAATTATAATTCGTAATTCTTTTCCTACCTTTAGTTTTACTCACTAATATTTTAATATCATCATTTTGTATTTTTTATTATAAACAGCCTGCCGTTGTGAATATCTCTGATTGAACCACTTTTTAAGCTCCTTTGTTAGTATTATCTAGGCTCGACCCATTAATAAATTAGTTGCAGTTAGATTAAAGATACAAAATATAATTTAGTACTTCTACAAAATAACACAAAACATACACAACAAAGGAATACAAACTCCACAATTCTGATAAAACCAAAAACATTATCTACCTGAACATTGCATTTCAATATCTTCGACACCATAAAATACTTACTTAAAGCACTAGAATTCTCAACTAAGGAAGGTTGAACAGTCCCATTCAAGTGCGCCACAATCTCTGGGTAATGCAAATTCAAAGTAACGTCTGCTTATATCCGACTCGCGTAAACATAGGACCTGGCGCAATCGTATCACAGATTTAATAAAACTTCTATCTACATTGTTTGTTGTTGCATTTTTATTTTCTTTGTGTTTTTGGTCCTTTTTAAGTTTTTGAAATACCTTGCTGTACTTGGCTGTTTAAGTTTTTTTTACATATGACTCTGGCGATAAAAAAAGTTGGTTTTTGCAAAGTTTGAACCCTTGTCTAACTTACCAAAACAAAATGACAAATCGTTTATTTAAACCAATATTTATTATATATCAAATTATTACTAATCTAGTCATATTATCAATAAAACAATTATGTATGCAATATTTTTTTAATTTAGTTTATCATTTAACACAATAGTATAGAAACTCACCATTACTACTATACCCAATTCTAGATAATAGATGGGCTGGATGTGGTGAGCCCGTTACGTCTGTATCTCCGGGAACTCTGTATCTTTCGCATTTTCATTTTTTGTTTCCTGGTAGACTCCTTTCCAATTGCAATTTAAATTACCTACTCAGTTTTGAATCAGTAAAATTTGGTATGGAGGCCTTGGTGGTGATTAAAGAAGGAGATAATGTGACTTGCTACTAGTAAGCTAATGCACCATGTTGGAGACTTATTTTGTTCTTTGTGATAGGGTGGTAGGGTTTTTTTTTTTTTTAAAACGTTGCCCCACACTAGGAATTTCTTCCTGTATCGTGGGTGCGTTTACAAACATTTAAACTCACATACACAACACCCAGAGCAGGAACAACTACCTGTAGGTCATACAAATATTTGTTCCGTGCGGGAATCGATCCCGCGACACGCAGCGCAGCAGTCAATTGCTCAACCACTGCGCCAACCGTGCGCCCAGGGTGTTTGTAAATGTTTTTTTTGAAATTATGATTTTCTTTTCTTTTTCGCTAAAACCCATGCACACACACACATTGTAGCTCACTATACACTTATACTTCTGTTATTTCATTGTACATTATTTGTTATTTACACTTTTTACACATTCTTATATTGTATCACTAATGTCAAATTATGTATAGATTATATTTTATTTTGTTACACACGTCCGAATGTCGCTTCGAGGTGCCAACTGAAAATCAGCGCTGGGTGTCTGACGCCCAGAAAATGCTGAGTTGGTAACCCTGTATGAGCACGTTCAGCGCAATTTGTCTTTGCACTTCTTTTTTGTCTTTTACTCGATGTTTGTTGCTGTTGTGTTGTGCCTGTGTCGAATAAATATATTTCTATTCTATTCTATACCATGTGTGAGTATTTAATTAGAGGCCGCGTATTGTTACTAGAAAATATTAAAATTTTGTAGCTTAGCTACCGTTTGTTATGTGGAGTGTCATATCCAGATAGGCAAAAACTTACGTCAGTTTCTATCATTTGACTATAACCGCCCTCAGCAAATGCCTTTCCGGTTCTTCATTCGAAAATCTTGTCGACGTAGAATTCCCTCATCCACCAGTCACCTTAAAAATGTACGAAACAAATATTATTTCGTTTTCATTCCGACAAGCTTAGGAATATGAAACAATCGTACTATTGCTCTAACAAATAAAAGTGGACGTAAATATGTCTTTTACCATTGTACCATTGCAATGCAATTCTTAACTTTTGAAATGAACAATTTTGAATATTGGATTTTTAAAGACTCGGTAGCTCGCTGGATATTGTTCTGGCTGTTGTGAATTGTTCCTAGGAATGTTAGAAGTACTTTCATTTTATGCTTTGTGGTAACTAACCACAATCATATTTTTGAGGCGGATGAATTAACATTTTCATCACAATAAATAATAGTTTTTATTAAATTCTCAAAACATTTTTTCGGTGTTACAATTTGTTATTAAATTGTCATTAGTCATCAATTTTGTCTAGAATCAGTTGAAAATACTTAATAATATGTTTCCAATACTTCCTTTGCCCTTCAAAAATCAAAAGCTTTTGTTATTTAATTTTATTATTTTTTATTTAAGTTCGGAGCTATTATTTTACACAGTAAGCGTTTTAGATATTTGTGCCTAACATTTACATCATTATGTTACGGATAATATAGACATAGGGAACTAAACTAAACGTCCGGCTGTAAAGTGAATAAGGTCAGAAAAGTGTCAAAGCAATTTTGCAGCTAGTTGTAGTCTTTTTCTAGAATTCTGATTGGTCTACGTCACAAGCTTTCTTTCTTTCACTATGAATAACAGAAAAGAAAAGTATTTGCCACACATTTGCTTTATCTCTTTCTATAGATAAGTTAATTTTATAACAGTAATGCTCACTCTTATTTTCTATGTCTGTGTGTCCAAACAGGCTGACGATGACGTAACTAGACAATGTGTCCTCAAATTAAGCTTTAAAACTACAAACTAAGGACGATGTCCCAAATAAAAAGGCATCAAACGACATGGGCACTTACAACCTACTTATTTTTAATGCATACAATTTTGGCGAGAAAAGTTTTAAAAGGACGTAAGTGACAAACGGATTATGCGGAAAATTTTTAGAGGTGTGTTAAAGCAGCCGTGTGATGAAATGATTGTTGCGAATTTCAGAAAATGTTTTGCAGTGAATACAGCATTATGTGCGTAATTAAAGTTTGCGGCATTGAACAACAACAGACGATTTTATGTTTAATTTAAGTAAGTACTTGTCCTGAATTAGAATTAAATACCAAATGCTTTGCATACCACTCAAGCTGTAAAAGCATTTGCTCTGAAAATTAACTTCTGTGTATTTTGGTTGATTAGTTCCAATGCCTTAGCTTGCCTTTTTTAGAGAAAATATAGTGCAAATTTTAAGTTGTTCAATTATTGTAAGAAACTAGCTGCCAATTAGAATTTTAAATACCCGCAGTTCAATTGCATTTCCCACGAATTTCTTCTTACCTCGATCAAATAAGTTTTCGTAATTAAGACAACGTTGCTTGCAGTGCATTTTAAAATAGATTATCCAATATCAACCTTCGGACGTGAATTGCAAGATCGCAAGTCAAATGGAGTTTGCTACGTTGAAGTCGATTCGATCTAATTATATTTGCAGTCTCATTGAACATGAGTAAGACAATTTCGGTTCTATCTTCAACATGTTTTTTCTAGACTGTCGTTTCGTTCTCAGGGGTCTACTTCCCCAATACATTTACGAAATGAACTTAATTAAGGTTCTATTACTTATTTTCTTTTAGCGTACACACATTTTATTCCTTAGTAGGTATTGACCGTTGACTTTTATTTTCTTGGCACTTTGTAATCATTTACGATTTAAGTGTGTTTCTCACAAAAAAGCGAATTGGAATTTTTATTACCCGACTATTTTTTTAAAATCTCCATTGCTTCTTCAGTTTCTTTGATAATCTCAACAAATATTCTGGTGTTAACTCACGACGGTGAAGTTGCAAATTCATCTTCAATACCTCTTTCATTCCTCTTTAATTAAGGAGAAACTGAACGTCAACAAATCTCATTTTACAATAGAAAATAGATGACCCCCAACCAACCCAACCATTCTTCTCAGTGTTTCGCTAAATTAAGTCAGACAAAATTGAAAGTAATGGCTGAATTTCCAGCCTAAATGTTTTATGAGGTAATGCAGAGTATGAATCGCGAACATCCGTCCTAAAGTTTGTTTTAACTAAAATATACGAATACAGATGGCATACACCATTACATATGGGCTACGAAGTTGGAGTTTAAAATGTGTTGACTAAAATCTGGTTTGAATTGTATTTTACCTATATTTTACTTATAAAAATTTGACTGTTTATTTCACATATTATATTCTAAGTAATTGCCTCCACTCGACTCGAATTCTTGACTCTTCAACTTCAGCTCGTTACAATTTGACGTTAACGTCCCTATTTACCAAACTCAAGGTAAGTCAAACAACATTTTTTTTTTTCGCATAAATATTTTATACCTTTAAATGGTTCTGAAAGACACAAAATCTGAGAAAACACAAAATAATTGTGACCTGTCAGTTGAAACAGCTCGGGTCTAGACAAAACCAAACAAATGCACTCTTTGTAAGTGAAAATCTATGTGCAGCAGACTTCAAACATTCGCTACACCTCGCCTTCATAGCCCCAAATCGCAACAAAAAACTATATTCCCTTTTTTGATGTGAAATTTCGTGCCCGGTAGTAAAACAAATGACAGGACAAATAAAACAGCGCACCAGGAAAAATATTTGGCGAAAAAAACGGCGGAGTCGCCGTTGGTCGTCGGTGCGTGCTAGGAAAATATTTAGTCAGTGAACAGTATACTTGCGTCAATTTTGGCAATGACAACCGAGTTGGAATGGCACATGGATTTTTATATCGATGATAATTAATCCGTTTTGATATCCTTTCTGGGGAAATTGAGACAATCACACCTCATCTTATTAGTGTTTTTGGGTTAAAATCGTACAAATTTAAACCCTTATTTATAAAAAAATCGGTATTGATTAGTAGACTCAAAATAGTGAATGATTCGAAACATCTTCTAATAATTTGCTAAACAGTGCCAATTTTTATTTTTAAGGAATAGATTTTAGTTCGTAGGCTACAAATGAGAATGTGCAGACTCGAAAAACAAAGTAGAGCAGGTACGTAAGTTTTCAGTAGAAATACGAAATTAAATGGTATGACAAAAAAATAAGGTAAAATATAGATATCTTGAAGCATGTAAGCAAGCATATCCTTAGAGATTTTACCGAGATTTAATACACTTTTCTTGTTTCCTTCCTACTATTTCCACGCATTTCTTTGGTTTCCTAGAAATATACTCGTACGACATAGCTTTTTGAACAGGGAGTCTTTTAATTTCACTCTCTAAAGTATTATGAAATTATCTCTGTATTTCTTCCTTATTTTTTTGTACATACAGCTCCAGAGAAAACTCACCCCAAAGTAGTGATAGGGTTAATAAACGTTGTAAAACATATAATTATGTTATTTTACCAGAACGTCCGGGGTTTACGTTCAAAACTTGATAGGTGTAAGGCCTCTGCCTCGAAACTTGCGGGCAGCGGGGCGTTGGCGGCGGCGGCGCGGGCGCGGCATGATTTAGATCACTACTGCGACTTACGAAACCCACTTCTCCATGGTTTGATATGGGCATCTTCTGCCCAATGCTCAGGTTTCATATGATGATTCATCGGCAGTGCTGTTGTGTTCATGGATTCGAGTTGTGTTGAATCCGACGGCAGCGGCTGAGTTGGAGTAGGGGGCTCGCTGACCCCCCCCCGGTGGGTTCCCGCATTGTCGAGGCGGGGGGGCTCAGTAACCGTGGTGAAGCAAAGAGGAACCCGAGGAGGGGCCGCTCGTCAGGGCTTTTGCCGATTAAGCCGACGACGTAGCGGCCAACTAGTAGGTTGCGGTGCCGGTTGGTAACAGGCCACATCGCAACTGAGGCGGGCCGCGATGTCTTATGGAGCGTCCCAGGTCCCATACGATGTCGCGGCTGAGGGTTGGAGGCCGCGGCGGGAGAGGAGTGCCGGTATTGCGGTGCGCCGCTCTCCCTACCTTCCGCGGCCTGGACGGGGTCGCCACCGTCTGATGGCGGACGCGGTGGGGCCGCAGGGGAAGAGGAGTGACGGTATTGCGTTAGCCGCTCTCCCTATCCCCTGCGGCCGACAAATGGTAGGTGGCGGGGCCATTGACCTTGACCCGTCACGGGGGACTAAGGGTGCCATACACGGGGTCGTCTGGCACCCATGTGCTGGTTTGGTCCCTGGGGTGGTCACGGCGTACAGTGTGTTCTGGTGCGCCGGTGATGGGGGGTACTCCCCCGAGGAGGGTCCGGTGACGGACAGCCGCGGCGGGTTCGCGGTGAGTGCTAACGCGTGCCCGTGTTCTCGCCATAAGCGGCACAGGAGGACACCGTGGAGTTTTAGTGGGTTGGAGTCCCACATAACTGCACTATCTCCCCGTGGTAGTGCAGTATGCATGAGCATTTATCCACGCAAAAAAAAAAAAAAAAAAGGTGGCTCGCTGAGACTCGATAACGTATTCGGCTCGAGCGCTTCTGGTCGGTCCGAACGTACAACAAGCGATATGTTGCGCGCTCCCTTCGTCATCCGCCCATTGATGGAGAGCGCCGTCTCAGCTGAATAAATCGTCCTTTGGGAACAAAATAAATATTTGAAGAGTATTGCTCGAGAATTAAATGATGACGTTAGTGTAATCTAAAATAAAATCAATTAATAATATTATTATTTTTCTATTAGAAATCTAACTTTTTACTCGACTGCCGAAGGAGGGTGATGTGTTTATCAGTCTATGTATGTATGTATGTATATATGTATGTATGTTTGTTACACCAGATTTTGGTCAGCCAGCACGCGAATATATAATATAGTATACTCCGACTGCACAGTATGATTTTCTTCTTGTTTACGTATTTTAAGTTCGCTTTTTAAGCAGTCAGGTTTTTTGATTTTTTTATTTAACTTTTTTTTCATTTAATTTCTTTTAGAGAAACACAGTTCGGTTATGAGTGCGTATCAGGATCGGCCACGTCCGATTGCTTATACAAATAAATCCAGCCGTCATCGTGATATTGTGAATAGCCAGTCTGGTGCTTAAAGGCATGGCATTTCGCTTACCACTGTCCGAAGACATTTACATGCAGCTGGAAACCACAATTATAAACGTGCCAAAAAATTGAACTTACCGAAGCTCATCGTCAAGCCAGGATAAGATTTGCAACCATTGGAATTTGCTTTAACAATATGGTAAATAGAATGATGCGATCAAGATTAGAAGAAGATATAGAAAATAAAGGTTATCTATCCTCTCCGTTATAAGTATAGGTTAGACCCCACAAGTTACAGTTATGTTTTAATTCAATTGTTTTTGGTAAACAGTTTTAGAAAATCTCGAGAGATGTAAATTGTTGTTCTGTTTGTTTCAAACATGAGTAACATGTTGGTTCTCTTTTGAACTCTTCAAAACAAAAATTATCAGTTTTCCAGTAAATAAATTTTGGTTATATAAAATGGGTTACTATATTAATTAATACCTTATTAATAATAAATAATACTACGTATGTAAGTGAATCTCCTTTATTTTGAAAGACCTTATCTACTTCCCCTCAACCCGCAACAGCCCTCTATAGCCACACAGTGCTGCCAAATATTACGGGGCCCAAGTTGGATCCCTGCGGAACACCGGAGGTTATGATCATGGTTTCAGATTTATAACTATTGGCCAGGACATATGCCATGGCCATGTTGGTTAGTGCATGTCACTTTTGTATTAATAACGAAAACAATTATTGTTAAATGAGTATCTTTCACGCGTACTTGTGGAATCGATGTCAATAACTACAGAAAACTTACTTCATGGATATCACAGAGATGACGCGCACGAGGCGCACGTAAAAATCTTAGTATATCCTCCTGTCCATAGATGTCAGTTTTTATACATTTCTCTGCAGCTGTATGTACGTTCATAAATTAAAAGTTATTGGAATGAGTTATAGTTTTGGTCGACTATATTTTTTGAGGTTCCAAAGAATCTCTCTTCGTCTCATAAATTAATTATTGGTAATAAATTTGAAATCTAGAAAAAAAATAGCATTTAATTAATTTTTGAAAGTCTCTTAACCACCAACTTAGACTTTATCAAGTTCTCCAACACGATACTCTCATTATTTATGATGACGCAAAAGTAATCACTCTATCGGGAGATCCTATAATTTTTACAAATAGCAGAAAACGACATTTCTACTTTAACATTTTGAAAGTAAACAGATACAAAATACACGTCAACCAGACATGAATCTCTATACTCTTAAAGAAAACGGAATAATTGCTTCCGAACACAAAGGAGACAACTTTTTATCAAAAATCATTGATAGCGACGGTATGTGAATAAGACAATTTATGACTTCTGGAGCAACGAAAAGCCGCATATAACACACGAAGGACCAAAAAATCTGCTCAAAGTTAAGCTTGTTTACTGTTGGCGCTTTGCACTGGCCGGCAAGATCGCCCGATTTAACCGTTTCAAACTTGTTTTTGTGAGGTTTGTCACGGGTCGTCAACAAGCCTAAGACTCTTGAAATCCTTAAACATAATATCTATCTTAAATACCGCAAGTTCTGATTAGGCTGATGAAAATTCCAAAAATCTGTCGCGAATGTTAATCCATTCTGATGGCGGCCACTTTGCTTATATGATCCTGAAAATAAAACTAAGCCATCAAATAAACCTAATCCAAAAGCAGAACACCTCAAAGCTTTCCATTCTTTAAAAAAAATTACAGCCAAAGATCGGGTGATGACTTTTGCGCCACCTTGTAGTACCTATATTAAAACTATACAAAAAAAACGGAAACGTTAAAAACCCTTTAGAAGTATTAAGGCAACCCCAAGAGTAACTATCTTTTTTCGAAAAAGAATACATCGTTGTGAAAAGAAAAAGTACAAAAGTCTAAATTTAAAACGTTCTTTACCCGTCTTGTGGTCCGACCATGTCCACTTTATTCTTTAAAAGATTTTCCTAAGAAATAAATCGCTGCTTTAAGACTGTGTACGAAATAGAAGACATTACTATTCTAATAAGCTAAGTAGATTCTGATCGTGTCGACACTAAGGACACTTAGTGTCCAAACGTTTCAATATTGTCGATCAAAGTAAATCAGATTATTCACTGTGAATATTTAACGTCTTTCAAGAAACACAAAGGAGTCTAAAAAAATAGTCAAGTTTAGGATTCGTCAGGTAGAATTAATGAAGAATTGGATAAAAATGAAATTCTATTAGTGGGTTCTAAAGATAACATACGGTTAGCGTTTATATTCAACTCAGTTTGGAATTCTAAAAACATAAACATAATGATTACTAAAGGATTGTTCATAATTTTGTTCAAACTTTTAATTTTACCCGACTGCAAGGAAAGGGTTACGTTTTTCGCGCGTATTTTGTTTGTTTGTAATATTCTTTATTACCTCATATCGTTCAAACCGCGAGACAGATTTACATAACTAAGACATCGTTACATACGTCTTGACCGCCCAAGTCTTCTTAGATAAGTGTTAAAAACGTTAAAAATAAACAAACATGGCGGCTTTTGGGCGCCATATTGTGGGGGTCTCAATATGTTTTCAAGTGGGGTACCAAAATTAAGTTCCAAAAACATATACCACTTATATGCTTAAAACAAAAGTAATTCGAATAAATTGATACCACTAAAAAGTTGTAAACAAAAAATAATAATTAAAAAACCAAAAACTTGACTGTCAAATAAGCGAACTAACAAGAAGAAAATCATGCTGTGCAGTCGGAGGACACATGGTTTCGGTCAGCCAGCTCGTGAATATGTATCCTCCGACAGCATAGCATGATATTTTTCTTGTTTACAACTTTTTAGTTTGCTTCTTAATGAGTCGGGATTTGGTTATTGAAATAAAATTTATAATTCCGTTTTTCAGTTGAACAATAACCAAAAAAAAACCTAATAATTAAAAAAAAGTTAAATCAAAAAACCCGACTGCTTAAAAAGCGAACTAAAAAGACGTAAACAAGATGAAAATCATGCTGTGCAGGCGGAGGACACCAGATTTTGGTCAGCCAGCCCGCAAATATGTATCCTCCGACTGCACATCATGATTTTCATCTTGTTTACGTCTTTTTAGTTCGCTTTTTAAGCAGTCGGGTTTTTCGCTTTTTAAGCAGTCGGGTTTTTTGATTTATCGATTTAATTTTTTTATTTATAACTTTTTTGTTATTTTTTTTCGAATTAGGTACATTTAAACGTATAAGTTTTTATTTTTTTGAAATCACCTCTTAAAGCCCTTTATTTTGATACCCCACACGATGGGTTAGGGAGAAAACAAAAATTGGGCCTCCACGATATGGCGCCCAAAATCCGCCATTATATTTTCCAATTTTAATGTAGCCAGTGACACTCGCAGGGTTAAAACGAATCGATTGACGTAAGAACCATCAAAATCGGCCAACGCGTTTGATCTCTGAAACGCCGTATAGGAACAAACATACATACATACTTACATACATACATATACTGATAAACACATTACCCACCTTCGGCAGTCGGGTAAAAAAAGCTCTCGTGTTGCCAATCTCCAAAATAAAAAGCACCTTGAAAGTATCGGTTTCAAATGCCGGGACCAGTCATTAATTGGTCCCGGGATTTCGGCCCGAATGACAACTTATTCTTAATTATCCGTTTCTGAACTTGTTCGTACGGATGCAACTTATCCTGGATCGGGTTGCAACTTGTCAACTTTTCAAGGAACTGCATCAAGTTTTGACAAAGACAATTCGGCTTATACTTTAAGCTTTAAGTTTACGTTTCTGCATCTGCATTGGTTTTGAACTACTTTAGATGATAGATGTTTATAATAGATAATAATTACATTTATTTATACTTATTACTTTTTGACAAGGCAGATTGAAAAGAACTACATAATAAATTAAGTAATATCTACAATGAGTTTATTAAGTTACTTATATTAAAATTATTAAGAATAAAAAATATAAATTATCTATGTTTTTACTTGAATTAGGACTTCAATAATATCTTTTGTAATCCTTTTAACGATACAAAAGCAAAACATTATCAGGTACTCATTTTAATTCAATTAATCGTATTACATTTGAAAATAAAATATAATTATTTTACTAAATTATTTTTATCTTTGGTCAATGCCATATTAATCACGGCGAATTCAGAAGGCCAAAGCAAACTTATGCTACGATGAGCTTTTTTTACGTTGCCTACGAGTTCTTTTATTCGACTGCCCGACCCAAAAAAATTTGGACCTTTCAAAAGAAGATCAAGGTTTTTCAACAATGTTCTTCAATTTACCTAAACTTTTAATTGAAGGTCAAGAACTATAATTACCAAAAAATATTCCATCAGACATCCTTTTACTGAAAGTGGAATCCTGAGTAGGTACTTCGTTAAAATTCCTTACATCTTATTCAAACTAGAGATAGTCGGGCACTTTTAGAGTCCGCTGAATTTCAAACAGATAGATCCTTAAGGGACGAGGTCAACTTTTTAAATACTGTTATAGATAGTTTTAAAGAAAATTTATATTTAATTTGAATAGCCAATTTAATCACACATAATGTGATTAAATTGGTTAGTCAAAATAAAATATAAATTTTACAATTTTGTTTTATACATTTGAGTATAATAATTTAAGGTAAGGGAATTTTACATTATAATAAAAACTAGCAATAAATATGTGGGTAACATTTTATTTCATAGTATTCTCCAGACAAAACCTTTATACGTTGATGACATAACACTATTACTATGTAGAGAAATTCCAGCTGCCATTTCAGTTGTCGACTAGAAGCTCTTCAAAAAACTTATATCATTAATATTCTGTGGCCGCGTCTCTCTCTTTGCGCAGTCACCAATTCTCAAAATTGGATTGTGACACACATAATTCTGCCTTTTATTTTATATGACACAACTTTAATATTTTTTTATGTTAGGGAATGGAAGATAATAAATATAAATAAGGATACAAGGAATGCGAGAAAACTCATTTTTTAGAGAGGAATCATGTAACGGTGTTGACACAGATTGATGTGGATTTTACGTAAATGCCATGTTACTTCAATGTAATATTGTCGAAATTTTAACATTACGAAGGTATGGAAGGACGAACTGGCAAGGTTTTGTACTTCTGTTCATGAAAGATGGAACTAATTAAGGGAGGCCTTTGTCCATTAGTGGGGCAGCTCCGGCTGTCAAAAAAAGTAACAATAACTAGGTAAACGATCGTTGTGTATGTATCATTTTACTGGCTCCTGTAACACACGTCAATCACCTAGCACAGGAATCATCATCATACATGTATTTGTAATGTTTTTCATGTTAAAAAAACGAAACATGGACATTTGAAAAATGGCGTTGTTTTAGATTGAGACATTATTTAAAATATTTTCAATGCTGCTTTTAAGTAGTTAAGACAATAAACCTAGAGGGCAAACAACCAGTAAACAATCTGTTAATTTATTATATATGTCACGTCGAAGTACCTATGTATCGTAGAATCGCCATCTTTAATCCCAATGTCTAGAGGCAATTCCTTTATTCTTGACTGGAGCGGGTTACTTCAATAACACACAACACTGGATTGAAACTCAAGAGTGTTTATTTGATTTAGTTACAGGCACTTTGAGTTTTCAAATGAACTTGAAGCTAAAACCACATCGCGTGGCTTGCTAGATCGCAAAGCCCTTGTCGATCGCTGGAGGAGATCTAGCAAGAAACTCCAGGACACTCTTTTTAAATGTTTTTATAGATTACACAATCACTTTATGACAATTAATTAGGTTTTCAAACATCTATTCGATTACATTTATTAATCAGTTCTTATTTTTCACACATAGTCCGCGCGACGCGCGTTCTAAGTGGGCGGAACTTCCATATTGTTTTTGTTTAGACACTAATTACTTGGATAGTTGAGTAAAGTTAGCAAACAATACTAAAATGCTGATCAGTTAATTATTTTAACATTAAACAACCTCAATACTCACAAATACAAAGTGGTTTGTAGTTTATTATTGAAATAGTCATCTAATAACAAAACTATTCAAGTTTCCGGTGATCTAACAATCTTACTAATTAGAAAGTTTCTCAGTATTACATAGCTGTGTAAAATAGTCTTATGACTTCTTAGTATTTAATCATTTACTCAAATTTGTTTAGTTCTCGTATTAAATTATTAAATCTGGTTATTGGTCATAGAAATTATAACATCCGCCATTGTTTGACAACTTAATAAGAATAACATAATGAAACACATTTACTTCGTCAAATGTGCAATAGTTAAAATGAGAACAAATCCAAAAGTCCTACAATAAGTGTTCCTGTTTAATTTAAACATCTCGTATTAATTAAACATTGAAATTAGCATATGAATTATGAATCAATACTGATTCCACAGTGAGCCAATAGATGGCGCTGAACTCAAAACCCAACTTAAATAGACATAGACACTTAAAACGATTAGTTAGGATAATAAATTAGCAAATTCACGCCTACGCGGCGTCACGGCCATTGTGATCGGAGGCTCGCGCTCTGGGCCTTCCGGTGTCCTCAGTCTCTGTGTTTCTTGGTTGTTATCTGTAATAGCGGAGAAATATTTGTCGGCAGATTATTGTTGTTTATCATCCTACAGTATTAATTAAGTTTAGAATCTGATAACAACTGATTTTATTTATCAATGACAGCTTGTAATAAATCTAAGCTGAGTATGCCTTATTTTGGAAATATTGAATGTATTTTTACACCCACAGCTATATGCTTTAGGTATTCTACTTGCTATATGGTAAAGACCAATGTTGTTAGGAAACAACTAACTGCTACATGTCATGTCAATGAAGGCATACAATTTCTATTTCAGATTTTTGACATGGAATAATCAGTTGCTAGCTTATTTAGTCCAATTTTAATCTTGTTTGCAGAATGTTATTGTTTGTATTATCTTACAATATTCATTGATTTGTAATAGGTAATAGTCAGTTTAAGTTATCAATTTATCACTGAATACTTATGAAATTAGGTAACTATTAAGTTTATCTCAAATGAAAATATTTGATGCATTAATGAGCACATACCTACTTATAAGAAGGCTTACATAGCAGCCTTGTATTTGGTAAGTATAGTGTAGGTAGTGTAGGAGTATTGTGATCAGCTGTTTTTTGTTTAGTTTCATTCTCACGGGACGGTAATGCTCTGTGATAGACACAAAGTCTTTGATTTGACAGGATTTAAGGATAGGATCAGGAACACCGCTCTGTGATAGACACAAAGTCTTTGATTTGACAGGATTAAAGGTTAAGGAGTTTAGGATCATTGCTCCGTGACAGGCACGAAGTCTTTGATTTGACAGGATATAAGGAACCAGGCTCTGGGTGGTCTTGTACACCGTGGACCCAGCAGGATAACATGAGAGATTGTTCATTAGCGGCCTCCACGCCTAACCAATGGATATTAAATCTTTATTAGTTGCTTCCACAGCAAACCAATAGATTGTGTGTTGTATTATCACTATTAGTTTCCTCCACGGATTACTAACAGACAGCTTATTGTGTTATCATTATTAGTTGCTTCCACAGCATACCAACAGTATAGTTTATTGTGTTATCATTATTAGTTGCTTCCACAGCATACCAACAAGATAGTTGTGTTATCATTATTACTTGATTCCACAGCATACCAATAGGATAGTTTGTTGTGTTATCAATCTTAGTTGCTTCCACAGCATAATAAGATAGTTTATTGTGTTCTCATTATTACCTCAAATCCATCTCCATGGATGCTGATAGTTTGGTGTTGATATAACCTATTATTTTATTAAGTGCCTCCAGAGCTATAGGTTATTGGACATCTCAATAATTAGAGCTTGTTTTATTATTCATTTTTATAATTGACTAAATATGACAATAGAATAGCATAAACTGAAACGAGTTACAAAAACATAATAATAACAGTAGTCCTCCTGACTGTTGAGCCATCTGCATAAGGAGGTACTATGGTGCACAAGGCCAATGGCTCAACATGCTTTTTGAAGCATGGGGGTTCACCAATTTCAAAACTCTGGGCTGCTACAGAGGAATCCCTATTGGAAAAACCCCATAAACAAATTTTGCCCAACCTAGGAATTGAACCCAGGAATAATAATTTAAAAGTACTTTGTTGCATGGTAGTATCATGCACAAGCGTCATGTAGTTATTCGACATGGCTATTGTGTTGAGCCTTCTGATACAACAACACCGTATCAGTTAGCGAGGTGAGTAGAAGATAGTTTGAAAACTTCTCACCTTTTACTTTAGTTATGTTGGGCTGGAAGTCATTTTTCAGCTGACCTCTATTTGGTGGCTTGTATGTATGTTGGTAGCTTCTAAGGTCCTGACCCGGCGACACGGTCACTTGCAAACCAGGTATTTTTAGTTTTGTTTCCACATCCTTGATAATACTTGACTATGTAGGTAACCATTTTGATTTTTGATATGACACAGGAATCTGGAATGTGAGAAGGTATACAGATAAATAATAATAAAAGAAAAGATGATCCTATTAATATTTAAATAAGTAGGAGTTAGTACTAATAACAATTAAATTATGTTATTGTTTTGAAATAGTAAGTGAGTAATTCAAAGTTAACTAGAATCTGATGACACTGAAATGAATAACTATGAAGATTGCTGCATTACTTATGACGGTGTTTGCACTAGCTAAAGATTAATGTTAAAACATGTTGAAAACTACTTTTAATGATGCATGTTTGCATACCACACACGCAACAACCTATTTACACACCTATTACAAACCTATTTCATTACAAAACATTTATGTGTGAACAAGTTTGAATACAAGCTAGGTAAAAAGTTGCAAAAAGAAAAGAAAGTTATTGAATGCTAAAAGTGACAAATTATCAAAAAACAAACCTGTCTTTTGATTGTTTTTATTCTGTGCAAGTGCATCCAATAACAAGCTTTGAAATCTGTCAGAAATTACTAATCTATTTACACCCATGTACCATAACAAGTAAAATTCAACTAAACCCATTGTGAGATTTAATTCATTAGGAAGGTTCTCATATATTGAATGATTAAATAAACTTTATTATAACAAACTTAACTTGAACAAGCATAAATCTTAGAGCTTATAAAAGGCCCCATCAGTATCCAACTGACAGTCTGAACCAAGAATGTAGGGTCAGACAATTTTTTAATTAGATTTAACTTATAGCGCTATCACTGTCAAGAACCCCATAGCCAAAACAAATCTACCAGATCATGTAGACAGATAAGATGGAACACAGTAATCACATTAGATTCACTCAAATATGTCTTACATACACAGGACCATTAATTTACCAAAAATCACAAGGTCCATACATAATAGGTTACTCACACATACTAAGCGTACCTACTTGTAAATTAAAAGTTACCAGGTGGCTATCAGCTTATGACTATTTATTATTATATTATGATTATGCATGAACTGAAGCTCTGCTGATACTTACCCTGATTATAAAGTTTGTAATGACTCACCCAGGTGTATCACAACCCTTTCACCCATTCATACAAATACATTTATATTAGATGCATACTCACTCTACAAAAACCTCTAGATAATATTTTAAATATTGTTTAGTCTTGTAACCAAACAACTATTCTCACCCCAGCTACTTAAATGCAAATCGTTGTAAGTATTTTCTTGAGCACACTATAATTTTATTTTTATTTGTTGTGCTTTTCATGTTTAAGGAATGTGTTAATACATTTTCTTATCTTACTTTACTTTAAAAAAAGTATGACATGCAACGGGTTCCACATTATTCAATAATAAACCCCGTTTGGTAGTCGGGTAAAAACAATAAATTGCAAAAATGCCAATTAGTGCGTCAACATGAATATGTCATGGCACTTTCTGCCAAATGTTTACTACTTCTGTTGCACATACATTCTGTAACTTACTTAACTTATTTACCTACTAAACTTTTGTTTTAGCTACCTAAATGTAATGAATGCTATAAAAATAAGTTGTTACTTTTTGTCCGGTACAAAACTCAACGTAGGTACTTTGAATTGTTTAACATTCATACACTCACACCTTGTCCCCATGGGGATAGGCAGCAACCACAGATTGCCACTTGCTACGATCCTTACATACTCCTCAAATAAAATAAAATTTCTCAAATAACTGAGCCATTGCAATTCTTAAGACAAAAGAACCATATTTAAACAATAACATTGAGTTCCTAGTCAGCTGTCTTATTTTATGGAGTAATTTAAGCCGTTTCATTCATTTTAATTCCACAAATTGCCACACAAACAACAGCAGGGACCACTCAGTCAGTAAGGGGTATTGTGTTACCCAGTTACTGGGTTTTGGTTGCTCCATGTAAAGCACTGGTACTCAGCTGAATCCAGTTAGAATGGAAGCTGTCCCGGACTTGGTTGGGAAAAGACTAGGCAGATTGATTAAAATTGTCACACAAAAGGTCACTGACCTTGCCTTGTATGATGAAAATAATTAAGAATGTTAAGTTACATAAATAAAAAAAAACAGAATACTCCCCTCAACCATGATGGAATCTATCAATGGACAGATCAAGTTGTTCGCTTAGCTGCTTCGGTCATTCTGTGCTGTATAAAGTTTTGGCCACAATGGTGTAGGACAGCATCCATGCCACTAGTCAGTAGCTTCTTCTGTCGTTTCAATAGAGTTCAGATCGTTCACGTAAAAATATTCCAGTTATTTTCGCCTATGTCTGGGCATCGCTTACTCTTGGAAATTATCATAGGAAAATCTTTTGCCATACCCTCGGCGCTGGCGATGTTGTACAAAATTCTTCGGATGGCTTTCATAGCATGGGCAGAAGGCGATAGTGGGAGCTGAGCCCAATTCTGATGTCACGTCGAAGTACCTATGTATCGTAGAATCGCCATCTTTAATCCCAATGTCTAGAGGCAATTCCTTTATTCTTGACTGGAGCGGGTTACTTCAATAACACACAACACTGGATTGAAACTCAAGAGTGTTTATTTGATTTAGTTACAGGCACTTTGAGTTTTCAAATGAACTTGAAGCTAAAACCACATCGCGTGGCTTGCTAGATCGCAAAGCCCTTGTCGATCGCTGGAGGAGATCTAGCAAGAAACTCCAGGACACTCTTTTTAAATGTTTTTATAGATTACACAATCACTTTATGACAATTAATTAGGTTTTCAAACATCTATTCGATTACATTTATTAATCAGTTCTTATTTTTCACACATAGTCCGCGCGACGCGCGTTCTAAGTGGGCGGAACTTCCATATTGTTTTTGTTTAGACACTAATTACTTGGATAGTTGAGTAAAGTTAGCAAACAATACTAAAATGCTGATCAGTTAATTATTTTAACATTAAACAACCTCAATACTCACAAATACAAAGTGGTTTGTAGTTTATTATTGAAATAGTCATCTAATAACAAAACTATTCAAGTTTCCGGTGATCTAACAATCTTACTAATTAGAAAGTTTCTCAGTATTACATAGCTGTGTAAAATAGTCTTATGACTTCTTAGTATTTAATCATTTACTCAAATTTGTTTAGTTCTCGTATTAAATTATTAAATCTGGTTATTGGTCATAGAAATTATAACATCCGCCATTGTTTGACAACTTAATAAGAATAACATAATGAAACACATTTACTTCGTCAAATGTGCAATAGTTAAAATGAGAACAAATCCAAAAGTCCTACAATAAGTGTTCCTGTTTAATTTAAACATCTCGTATTAATTAAACATTGAAATTAGCATATGAATTATGAATCAATACTGATTCCACAGTGAGCCAATAGATGGCGCTGAACTCAAAACCCAACTTAAATAGACATAGACACTTAAAACGATTAGTTAGGATAATAAATTAGCAAATTCACGCCTACGCGGCGTCATATACTTTATTTGTTCAGGACATAGGTGAGTAAGTATTAGCACAGTGCAAACTATATTAAGAAAAATATTTATAAAGGCAGATAAAAAAATGTTTATTTAGCGTGATAAAAAAGAGCTGACAAGCAACAATTCCCGACCTACAAATGATAGCAATAGTCCTATATCAATTACCGACCATCAAATAAATACCCACAACCATCAACTTACATTACTCCGACCACATCGTCTGTTTCAGACAAATTAAGCGAACATTTTCCTTAACGGGTCTTACTCCGACTTAATTCTCGTTTCCTTGAACTATTCCAGCTTTGATGACAGACTCTATTTCGTACAAGCGTATGGTATTAAAACGAGCTATGACAAATTTGTCGCCTCAGACTGTTTCCTTGCTCATTTGACTGGGATTATAAAAGCATCTTGCAAGCTAAGTGCGGTCGTTCAAAACTCTCAGTATAATAAATGAGGCAGAAACATGGTTTTGTGTAAAAATATTCTACAATGCAGGAAAAGACTTTTAAATGGATGAAAGGAAAATGGATGAGGTGTCTCTGGAATGTTTCATTTTTCCAAGTTTAGAGGGTTTCTGTGCGTGGTTGGGTTAAAAAATTAAAAAGAAACAACACTCTTTTAAATTAGATTTTGGCACGGATTCTACTTTGCGTATGTTTTTGTCGTCAGGTGAATATTGTACCTCTCTGTTAGAATCTTTAAACCAACTTATAATTTTTGAAGCCCAATATAAATGAAACACAGATAGTGCTCCCCGTATTTTAATTATATTTTCAGTTTACACTAAGTACTTTCGTTGGCACATTATCCGAACAAATCGTTTTACTCTTTTTTACTGTTTTATAGCTTCGTTAATCTTTCCTACGCCTATATTTTAAAAGAAGAAATAAATTTTGTATTACCGCTTTCTTTAGTATATCTTACCATGTTACCATGACATACATACTTCAGTTTAATTGTAGACACTCATAATTATAATTAATCATAATCATTTTATTTTTTCGCAAAGTTCATCATAATAGTCACTGCTGCATTATCTCATTAAACCCCTGATTCCTCCTGATTTCCATTCCATTCATTTGACTAGAACATTCACAAAGATGCTTACAAAGAAGAGTTCAGTACAATAGTGCCATGCATTGTATCATAACGTTGCTCCAGTTTTCAGAACCGATACCTTTCATTACTCCATGCTTGAGCACACTTCTGTGAATCAGCATTCATGATATTGTCAGTTCCAGCGGTACTGGCAGTAACAAAAGTCGTATAGAATTGTAAAGATTTTCATTATTTTTTAAAAATGTTCATTATTATCATTACAGTGTTTCTAGGTAGTGGTATCGGTTTTCTGTACTACAGCAGTGTTTTAGTAGTTTTTTTACTTTATACGGAGCTTTCTTACATTTGTATGACACAACTGCAATCCAGCTTATCGATAGACTATGTCTTTGTATTGTTATTTTTGATTTGTTTCATATTATTTGTTTATTCAGTTGTAAGATTGAAATGGTTCAGCAAAAAGGGTCCAGTTCTGGGCATTTAGTTGCCGAGATACACGCAGTTTTGTAAAGTTTCCCTCATTCAAACACAAATACAGTTTCAACTTCTGATAAAAAGCGTGCCAGTTTTTGAATACTTTTAATCATTATTATTAATTGACTATTCTAGATACCGAATCTAGTCTTAACTCAATACCCCACGACTGGAACCTTTTTGCTTTGACGCCCAAAAATGTCGATAAATCTTTCTAAACTCCGTCATACTGTGGCCTACTAAATTATCATAGGCGGATAATAATTAATTCATTGTGTCATGGTGGCCTCTTGGGAGAGCGCAGAATCTATGTTTAATGTGCACAGTTATTATGAATATTAAATACATACATACATAAACTCACGCCTTTTTCCCATGGGGGTAGGCAGAAACTACAGCAAGCACTATTAAATCATGGTTCAACTACCATCTTTATTATTTTATATTATACAATTCATATTAAATTTAAACTACATAAATACATGAAAGAAATTAAAACTCTACGAAGTTACTCAGATTCCAAAAAAACACGACTCAATAATATAGTTACATCTACGGATTCAAACAAATTAATGAAAATTCCTATGGCTTAAACATACGCGGGCAGAATAAAAAATATCCCGAACCACAAGGCTTCAGACGCAATGACACGGCATTTTCGTGAGACGTTACTGCTCACGACGAAGCGTCACCAACAATTGTATAATGTAAATAGTTTGAGTTAACTTAGATTCAATGACCGCGAGACCCTATCTGGGATCGATCATAGACGCAAGTACTCGTATAGTGCGGAGGGCATACTGCTAACGCACCATTCCTAAACACCCTTTTCTTAGTCAATATTACATAGAAGAATGATAATAGTGTTTTGTAGTGTTTATTTTATGTACTTGATCTAGAATCAGTAAATAATAGAAGTAAATATATAGGATTTCACCCTAAAACTGTAAGTACTAGCGTATTTTCTCAAATTGAGTGGATTTTAGCCTTATTATTGTCATTTTAGCGCATCTAGGCACCCTAGACCGAGACCTAGGCCCTGTTTCTAGATTTAAGTCAAATAGTTTTTGTAAATAAAGCCCATTTAGTTTAGACAATACGTTTGTATGAGCCAATTTTGTTGATTTTGTTCTAACATTTTATCAGGTTAGCACTTTCAGGTCCATTAGGTGCCTGAAAGTTATTGATGTACTTATTGAAGTATTACTTTTCGATAGCATGCTAGAATGACTACCAAGCCGTCTTTGGAAGGTGTGGATCGCTTGGATAGTTTGGTAGGAAATCAACTTGTAGGGTTGTGGGACCACGCAATTTTATCAGATTGGCACTATCAGGCGCGTTAGGCGTCTGAAAGTTATAGATTCACTCATTAAATTACTAAGTTTCGATAGCCTGCTGGAATAGCTACCAGGCCGTCTTTAGATGGTGAAGATTGCTTGGATAGTTTAAGAGAAAATTATGTTGTATGTTTTAAAATCAATAAAATTAAAAAGATAATATTAAAGATCATATCTATGACTATACGCACTGAAACTATTTTTCAGTGTGAATGCGGAAACGAAGGGTCCTTTTCGCATTCACACTGAAAAATAGTTTCAGTGCGTATAGTCATAGATATGATCTTATAGATAGATGGCTTTACGGGGCATTCGCCCATATAAAATTTGTTGTGTTTCCGATATAATCAAAGAGGGTTTTATTAATTTGAAGTATGTAAACGAAGAAAATTACCAAAAATAAAAGCAAATTTTGGGAGCGTTTTTGACGTCCTCATTACGGTGAAGTGCGCCGACCTAATTGTAGTCATCGGCAAGGTACTTCTTCCTCTTTTCTCTTCTCTTCCTGAAAACCTCTGGGGACATGCGGAACAGCTGCCCGAACTTTAATGACGAATCTGGTGTTTTATTGCCTACACAAGAAGCCCTTACACATTGACACTAAGCAGTCATCGATCATCACAACAGGACTCATGGAACTGAGCCTGTAAATGTAGGACATCAGTGCACTCGGGCAGGAAACTTAGAACCTCCCGAGTCCAGCACAGTTACAAAACATAATAAAAAGGTTTTGTAATGAAAAATCTTTTGAAATCGACTGAGACTTAAGGCAAGATTAGAAAATTATAGAGCAATCGCTCCGAAACAAATGGAATAGTGTTTAATTACTTTTCAAAATTCGTAACATTCAATACAAAGTACGTAAGCGCCGGCGCGCCGCATTTATACTTTCTATTTTGTGCATTCAATTTACCTAAAAAAAGTGAAGGTAAAGCTGACAGGCAATGTAAACATTTGTAGGTTAGTGTATTAATTTTGTATTAAAATATTTGGTGCTTTTAGAACGTTCATGTTACACGTACGCCTTATTTTATTTTTATTATTATAACTTGCCTGTACTGACCTACTGCTGAGAAAAAGCGTGCCTCCGTTCTGGCCATTTTTTTTTCAATATCAAAAATATTTCCTGTCTTTCACCCACATAATTGCAAAATGAAATATTCTAAAAATATTGTAATTCAGATTTATTTGCATGATACAAACACGATTATGCTTGCTAGACACGATATAGCTTTTACAGAGGTTATCAATCGGCTTTGTAATTAATCAAAATCTGCTTGAATGATTGCCACATAATTTCCTTTCATTCACAAATTGCTACACAGAACAGACTTCACGCCAATAACTCTCGCCATTTAAATAACAAGCAGCCAATTTCTGCAGTTATATTAAAGTTCAATTGGACGTCTCTCCATTTTCAATTTTAAAATTAATGTTAAATGTCGTCCTTATTTTATTGAAATTCAAAATAAACACGACTGAACTCGCGAAACATTAAAATTACTAATTAACAGCAATGTTGAAAGTAAGTTCCACAAGGTTCCACCTTGGCCCAGTTTTGTTTCTACTATTTTTTGATGACATAACAAATCATATCAGGCACTGTCAAACAATGTTGTTTGCAGATGACTTAAAGATTTACAAAAATATCACTGGGCCTGAAGACATCAGACTTATTATAATTCAAAGCGATCTAACAAACGTCGAAAATTGGTGCAGAACCAACAATATGACCTTAAACCCTCAAAAATGCTTTCACATCCGTTTCTCTAGAAAAAAAGTCATCATTCCCAACTACCTACACACTATGCGACACCTCGTTGGCAAAGGTTTGAGAAATTCGGGATCTAGGGGTTCTGGTGGATGATAGGCTCACCTTCAAGCCACACATCAACGACGTCGTAAAGAAGTCTGTGCAGATGCTGGGTTTTGTTAAACGGAACACAAGAGGCTTCCAACAAACAAAGACCAAAATAGTTTTATTTAACACCCTAGTGCGAAGTCGGTTGGAATATGCCAGTGTCGCCTGGAACCCACTATGCGCTGTTCATTCGCAAATACTTGAAAAAATTCAAAGAGCTTTCACTCATCATCTTGCATTTATATCTAGGGGAATTAGTCATCGCTGTCCGTATGTACAGCGCCTACACTTTTTCAAAATAAAGACACTGCGTGACCATCGCCGTACGCGTGATCTAATTTTCCTTTACAAAGTAGCAAACGGGTTTATTAAGTGCAGTGAATTAGTAGAATGTATCCAATATTCAGTCCCTTTAAAACGCCCCAGACATCCCATCACAAAATTACTACATATTTCATTCCGCAAAACCAACCTAGGCCTCAACGCTCCACTTCTCCGCATGTGTAGAAGCTATAATAGTTTTTGTACAACACCAGATACCGATTTACACGTTATTTCACTGAATAAGTTTAGAAGAGCAGTCTCGGAGGTACGGGAGTGCGCAAATACTTCAACTTAGGCTAATCACGAACATATTTATCCTACTTCTTTTTATTTTTTTATTCTGTCTGTTTTTCATTTTGCATGTTTTTATTTTTAAGATGTTTTTTTAATTTTAGATTAATATTTGATATTTTGTTTTATTTAAAATAATTAAGTGTTTCTGACCATATGGTGTAAGCTGTGTATACCTGTAATAGTCACACATACCAGAATTTGTTTTTTCTTTGTTTACTACAAACTGTTTTGTATGTGATGCTGTTGGTGTACCTTATAATAAATAAATAAATAAGTAATATTGGGATTAAAAGATTAATTTATAATTGAATTTTTATTTTCATAAATAAATTGATCCGTTGATGGTTGAGTACCTACTCGTACTTAATCATTGGTATCTATAGTAAAAATTATAATTATTAGTGTGTGGAATAAAAATGCGTGTAAACTTTGGAAAACTTGAAAATTTAATTTTATAGTCACAGAACACAGCCACTTGGCACAATCGTTGTAACAGGAAGGGAACAGACTTGCCACAATACAAAAATATAACAGATTTCGTCTAGTGTTGCAAGTTTATACATAATTAATACAATTACAATCGTCTATGTTTAGATTGTTCTAAACATAATTGGGGCCGGCATTAAATTATTCTACAGGTAATTGACAGAGCCGTTTAATTGACCTTCTGTAAACCTTATTTTTCATCATTACATCAGCGGCTCTTACTCTACCATCTGTACCTGGGTATGTTTTGACAATACGAGCCATTTTATACTGTAATGGAACAGCATTAAAATCTTTCACAATTACTAAGTCACCCTCTTTGAGGTTCGGTTCTGGATATTTCCACTTGGGACGGCTTTGAAGTTGTGTTAAATAATCATTAGACCACAATTTCCAAAATTGTTGTTTAAGTTTAGTGCAGAGATTCCAAAAATTTAACCGATTAACTGAGACCTCTGTTAAATCTACTTCAGGATAGCTTACCAAAGCTGTTCCAATGAGGAAATGAGCAGGAGTCAAATATTCACTATCATTTGAGTTTGCAGAGAGTAGAGGCCTTAGAGTTTAATATTCCCTCGATTTGAACAATAACTGTATAAAGCTCTTCAAAAGTTAAACATAAGTTGCCTACAACCCGCTTCAGATGGTGTTTTACACTTTTTACACCTGCTTCCCACAATCCTCCAAACTCAGGTGAATAACTGGGTATAAACCTAAATTTTATATAATGTTGGGTGCAAAACCCATCTACAGCATCCCTGTGATTTTTGGAAGATTGCAGGTCATACAATTTTTTCATTTCATTAGACGCTCCTTTAAATGTTTTAGCGTTGTCACAATATATATTTGTGGGCATGCCACGCCTCGAAATGAAGCGCTTGAGACATGCTAAAAAGGCTTCAGTTGTTAAGTCTGATACTAGCTCTACATGAATAGCTTTTATAGCAAAGCAGACGAAAAGCGCGATGTAACATTTCTTAACAATAGGCTTTCTAACCCTAGCTACCTTCGTGTCGAAGGGTCCACAGAAGTCAACGCCGACATGCTGAAATGGCCTGGACGCTGTTATTCTTTCTTGTGGGAGGGAGCCCATCAACTGTTTAGCAGCCTCAGCTTTTGTTCGGAAGCATTTGACGCATTTGCGCACCACTTTCTTGACCTCCCGGATACCATTAACAATGGAGTACCTTTGTGAAAGAGAACTCAATACTAATCTAGGGCCTGCATGTAAAAGTCGCAAATGTTCACTTTCTATTAGGAGTTTTGTTAAATGAGAGTTTTTCGGAAGAATAGTGGGATGTTTCTTATCGAACGACATTTCCCTAGCATTATCGAGCCTACCTCCTACTCTCAGAATACCTATTTTGTCGAGGAAAGGAGAGAGACTTCCTATTCCTGTCTTTATAACTTTTCCAGCAGTAAGTTACTTCACCTCTTTGGCAAAATATTGCTTTTGAGTACAACATACAATAACTGACATAGAGTAGCGAAACTCTTGTGGTGTTAAGTAACACTCTGTATTTTTATTTTCATTTTTTGAACTATTATTATAGAATCTATAAATATATCCAACTACTTTTTGTAATTTATATAAGTTTGAATATTTTTCAATCAAATTGACTGCAAATGATGGCTCTACCTGTGTCACATTACACAGTATCTCTTGCTCATCATTTTGTTCTATATTTGTGAGAAAATCAGGCAATTTAAAATTTTCAGAACATACATGTGTATAATGTTTATCTACCAAGTAGGTTGGCCCGTGCCACCACAAAGTACTTTGTTGCAACTTATGCGGCAAAACTCCCCTCGACAACAAATCAGCCGGGTTGTCACTAGTCTTAACAAATCCCCATTGCTTCTCATCGGTCAACTCTACAATTTGTTTGACTCTATTATTGGCATAAACATTAGATTTTACATTGCCTGCTTTGATCCAGGCTAACACTATTTGGGAGTCACTGTACAAAAATGTTTCTACTTGAGAAAACCTACCCATCAGGACTCTACCAACCCTTTGTGCCAGCTGTGCCAAGAGTAGAGCACCATTAAGCTCTAGTTGGGGAATTGTAAGGCTTTTCGCTAATGGAGCAACACGTGACTTGGAGCAGAGTAATTCTGTTTGCACTGAACCATAATTTTTTATAATTCTGACATAAAGACAACAGCCAAAGGCTTTAAATGATGCATCCGAATACCCTACTAATTCTACATTAAAAATATCATTAGTAATGACACATCTGTTCACTGTGATTTTACCCATAAGTTTTAACTTATTTAAGAAATTTTTCCAGTATAGAAACTGTTCATCTGGAACTATAGCGTCCCATCCAATTTGCAAAGACCATAGCTCTTGCATAAATATTTTGGCTACCACTATAATTGGGCCTACTAAACCGAGAGGGTCAAACATCTTCCCTATAAAGCTCAATATTTTTCTTTTTGAATTTAAGTTATGAACTTCATCAATATTAGGGCTATAAAAAGTGAATGTGTCTGAAGTGATGTCATACATTAAACCTAAAGTTTTGACCAGGTTATCTCCACTCATATCTACATTTTCAAGCTGCCTTTGCTCATTTGGAATATCGTTTATGACTTCCGGGTTGTTTGAGCACCATTTATGCAAAGAAAAACTACCTAACTTGAGAAGCTCTACCAATTGAGTTTTCAGTTCACAAAGCTGCTCCACATTGTCTGAGCCACACAAAATATCATCGACATAAGTATTTTTGATCATTGTTTGAGCAGCCAGTGGGTAATTATGTTTGTACCGATAAGCAAGTTCAAGTAGGCATCGAGTGGTCAAGAAAGTAGAGGCCTTTAAACCATATGTTACAGTCTGAAGCTGTAAACAGCTGATAGGCTTTCTGGGATCATCTCTCCAAAGAATGTTTTGAAGGCAAGTTTGGGGGCCATTAATGAAAACATTGCGAAATGCCTTTTGAATATCACAAATTAGTGTGAAAATGTAGGTCCTGAATAAAATTAAAATATCAAAAAGTTCGCTCTGTACCACAGGGCCATTCAGCATGACGTCGTTGAGGGACACCTGACTGCGCGACTTCATACTCCCGTCAAACACTACACGGAGTCGGGTCGTCTTACTTGCCTCGTTGATAACAGCATGATGTGCTAGAAAGTAGACAGGATCTTTATCAATATCATAATTCGCAAAGTCCACCTTTTTAGCATGTCCCAGCTCTACATACTGATCTATGAACAATTTATACTGTTCTAATAACAAAGGATTTGATTTGAATCGTTTCTCTAACATTAGAAATCTTTGATAGGCAACTGAAAAAGAGTCACCAAGCTGCAGTTGTTCCATATGATTGATGAGAGGCATGTCAACATAAAAACGACTGTCTTTAAGACTCATTGATTTTTGAAAAATTTCTTCAGCCTTTTGAAACTCATCACAATACTTCCCTGCAGGCTCTGGTAACTTTTCAGTCAACCAAAATTTTTCCATAATATTTTCTAACTTTTTCTCATCATAAATAGCAAGATTAGAAACAATATCAAAGGTTACATTACTTACTTCACTATTGGTAGACACTTTTACAGGAACATTGCCACCAACTACATACCCAAATAGGGTGTTTTGCAAAACCAGTCCATTCTGGATTTTTATACAACCATCTAGTATAACACTAAAATAAACATCTGCACCCAGTAACAATGAAATTTCAGCTGGGCTATTGAAATCATCATCTGCAAGTTTTACATTTTTAGGTAAATTCCAGCCAGATACATTTATAAATTGTTGGGGCAACCTTGAGGTTATTTTGTCAACTATGTGACATTTTAAGTTTAATTTTACATTATTGTGGCATGGAAGCACACTTATGTTTACAAGTTTGTCAATTTGAGTTGGTTTATTACCTATACCTATAATATTATGGTGCTGATTTATAGCAATCAGCCCAAGTTTGTTTACAAGGCTTGTTGTAACAAAAGATGCCTGGCTGCCTGTGTCAAGCAGTGCTCGGACAGAAATCTTTTCATCTTTTAGATTTAGCAAGGTAACTTTTACAGTCGGAAGCAAAACATTATTGGATACATGATTCGACAGCAATGAAACTGCAGGCTCAATAGGGCTGGCCGGTTCTTCATGTAGCAATGTGTTATGTCCTTGTTTACATATTTTACATTTAAAAGTAAACTTACATTTTCCGCTGTGTGTCTTTAGACATGTAGTACATAAATCATTGTCCCGCACAAATGTTTGGCGGTCTGCTAATGCTGCCGTTTTGAATGCCGGACAGCTGAAAAGAGGATGGTCAGTTTTATTACAACATTTACACAACTTTTTGACTTGTGAAGCCATATTGGCCACCTTTGATTGTGATGATTTATTAAATCTATTAGTACTTTCATAGCAAGTACCTTTAGGGGTTGAACTATCTTCTAGTGCTATAGCGCGCTTTTCAAGAAAGTTCAAAAAGTCTACCATGGAAGGCATCTTTTCTAAGTCCCTATCTAATTGATAAGCTCTGTTAGTGATTTGATCTAATTTTCTAGTTAAAATGGAAATCAGTAACATGTCCCATGTATCGATGGGCTGTTCAAGGTTCTTCAATGCATGCAATTGTTGCTGTACTTCGGACACAAAAGACCTTATAGAGGCTGCAGTGCCTTTTTGCATTGTAGGCAAATCTAACAAAATACCTATATGATTTCCTATTAACCGCGATTTCTTGTCAAAACGCTTTTCCAATAATTCTAATGCCTCCCTGTATGATTGATTCACTAGTGGCAAATTGACAATGACTGCCAATGCATCATCTGTTACATACTTTCTTAAATAGAACAACTTCTGGACATTGGACAATGACCTGTTATTATCAATAACAGCTATAAACAAATCATAAAATGGTTTAAATTTTGTAAAATCTTTCACATCATAGGGAGTTATCTCGATATTTGGTAGTTTACAGGTTGAAACATTATGACATTCTGAGACAGATTTTTTGCCTATTAGCTTCAGAGAAGCATTGATTTTAGCAAGCACAGAAAAATATTTTTCTTCTACTTGACCAACCTGTTCGGAGTCACTTTCGTCAATACTTAGGATATCCAACTGCGCCGCCTCATAACTCTTGAGAGCACAGATTAGTTTTTCTCTGCGCGCCTCCAATATGTCTGCAGTTGCAGACGCAAAACTTATGGGGTCGTCCACAAACCCTTCGATGCGTGTTATTGTAGCTTTGCACTGTCCACGAAGTATGCGATGTTTACGCAATGTTTCCTTTAATTCCGCCATGGTAGTACGGTATGTAAACCACGAAACGACTTATAACTACGATAGAACACTCCACGCACTAACTTTTTGCACAAAATATTTGTTTGTTTACACAAAAGCCGATTTCACGTTCGGGTTGACACTGACAGCTAAATGTTTGACTGACACTGACAGCACGACTTGAAGTTTGCAGAACTCGTTCGCAGGAAATTGATCAACGTAGTACCAACCTCACAGACCAACCTTCAATTTTAGATTTTGAAAAGTGGGTATCGGTAGAAGAAAAAATGGCGAATTTTTCGTCCACAAAATCGCAATCTCACGACTTTTTAATGATAATATGATGCTGTTTCCTGATGTTGCTTCTTTATTTTCGTTCTATTATAGAATAGAACGAAGTTGCGGGCCTCGTACAACCGGCACAATAGCCCGGCAATGGCGACTTCTTATTGCAAGCCGACCACGTCGAACAAATACTTCACGATATAGCTCGCGAAAACTGCTCGGCACTGACTCTAAAACTCCTCGAAGGACCACCGCACGTATGTATGGAATAAAATGCGTGTAAACTTTGGAAAACTTGAAAATTTAATTTTATAGTCAAAAAACACAGCCACTTGGAACAATCGTTGTAACAGGAAGGGAACAGACTTGCCACAATACAAAAATATAACAGATTTCGTCTAGTGTTGCAAGTTTATACATAATTAATACAATTACAATCGTCTATGTTTAGATTGTTCTAAACAATTAGTGCTTCGCGATTTCCCGTAGATCAATCATCCGAATGATTATTTAACGGACTATTGAACAAAGAATATTTGTCCAAAACATCTGAATTGTGAACTTCAGGCAACCGTGAAGCATTAATTACTAAATTTATCTTCTTTTTTTTGTGTACACTGAAGTCCTACACAAGCTACCTGCGAGAAAATAGCAGCTGATAATGGTTCTACCTTTTTCGGCAATGGATTGAAATCTTTGGGATAAACCAAAAGCCTAATATCATTATCATGCTAATCTTCATCGAAATGTTATGTTCGGTTGCTGCCAGAATAATATATATTTTCCAGAAATACGATAAGAATAAGAAGACACCGCCACAATTTTACTACAATTTGTATTCCGATACTAACTAGTAAAATTTCTGCTTTAATACCATCGCTTACCATCAGGTGAAAGATTGGTCGCGAGCCTATTATTAAAAATTAAAACGGGTTGGTTTTCATAGTCCCGTAATATTTTTGACTCGCCTATCCAACGATACCCCACACCATGGGATAGACGAGAAAAAGAAACATGCCCTGCCATGATTTTACGTGTAGAGGAGGAACCCTCAAAAAAATATTGCATGGTTTTATTTTACCACATTGTTGTTGTGATTAATATGTATCCTCCTCCTCGCGTTGTGTTCCTTATTACTGAGGGTCGTGATTCCCCCGACGGAAGATTAACCTTTCTTTTACAATATTCTTCCATATGTGTCTGTTCTTGGCATCGTATAAATTGTTATTGAGCGTTGAACGAATTTGGTCAAACCATCTGATAGGGCGACCCTGCGGCCTTCTGCCATCGATCTTACTAGTTATCATCAACTCCTCAAGGTTAAGGGTCTTCTTTTCGGCAATGTGGCTAACGAATTCCAGGACTCTACGCAGGCAGGTGGTGGAAAGTCTGGTCATGATGTTCAGTTGACCGAGGACAGACTCGTTTGTGTGGAATGCGGTCCACGGGATTTGAAGCATTCTTTGCCAACACCACATGTCGAAGGCGTCGATGCGATCACGCTTGGCCTTCATAAGCGTCCACGTTTCCGTGCCATAGTTGGAGAATACTAAAGAGTTCACAAGTTTCATCTTCGTCTTCCGAGATATGTTGCGGGCATTCCATATCCGCTGCAGTTGGCACATTGCACTTTTAGCAATTTGAATAATATATGTATATTCATGCCAAATTATAGGTTTGTAGTACTAAAAGTCTCTGAACTAAGCTGCGGACGGACGGACGGACAGACGGACATAGCAAAACTATAATGATATAAGTTTTTAAACTGTCATGGTCACTAACACTACAAATATCGGAAACTCGCAACAAACAGTAAACATGGTAAATATCCCGCTTCTAATGTTAATGTTAGTAAAACTATAATGGTTCCTTGTTGACTACTAAATGATATTGACTTTGTATTTATTTTACTAACCCTAACACTACTGAGCTAATTATGTAGTATGGTACCTGAAGGGTTGACAAAATACACATAATAACTTAATCGACACATTCGTGTTGTTTGTCACTAAGGAGCTCGGTTGTTTGTTCCATATCTTGAAAACTGCCGAACCGATTTTGATAAAACTTGCACTATTTCCGAAATTGAAAGACTTAATCCAATAACAAGTAAAATTTCACAATTTAAAAAACCCCCGACACATTTATCTTGCGAAAACACCCCGATTCAAACAGTAAAATGCCCATAACTTTTGAACAGCTGAACCGATTTTATTCAAACATAGCTAAGAACACTCTCGACCAAATTACCTTTCAAACAACAAAAAACTAAATCGAAATTGGTTCATCCGTTTAGGCGCTATGATGCCACAGACAGACACACAGATACACAGCTACACACGTGAAACTTATAACACCCCTCTTTTTCCGGCGGGGGTTAAAAAAGGATGATCACTATCCGATAAGTAGTTTCGGAAAAATGCGTGAAGAAACATACATACATACAAACAAATATACAAACAAACACTTATGATATTCGGCACACAAATAGAAGCCCATAATAGAGTAACATTTATGTAAGTATTTTATCCTACAGATGACTTTTAGTTTCAACCCCAGGTTGAATTGCCAAAAATCCCTTCTTAGTGCTCCCCTACATCATAAAAAGGAGCCCTGTATATTAAAAATCTTCAGCTTAGTATTTATGCCAAGTTTCAAATATATAAGCCCAACAAATTGCCTCCTTTTGACCTTATGGGTGGAATTTCAAAAAACCAATAAATACATGAATTCTTTTTATCAAACAATACTGTAAATCAAAAATTTCATGTGAATAAATAAATAAATAATTTTTTTATCAACCAATGGCGTTAGTCTAAAATTTTACGTGTCCAATTTACAAACTGTAGAAATTTCATATCCTTAGGGGAGAAATTTCCAAAAATCCTTTCTTAGTGCGCACTTTCGTCACTTGAGGAACGCCCCTGCCAAATTTCATTTTTATACGTCAAGTGGTTTTCGATATTTCTTGATGAGTGAGTGAGTGACCTTTCGCTTTTAGATATATATATAGATTTTGCAATTCCATATACACATATTATATACACACGTGTTGAATTGATTACCTCCTTCTTTTTAAACTTGGCAAAAACTACTGTATTTGTATGATAACCAGACGGTACAAGGAAGTCAAAAACAGTCATAAATATGAGGTAACTTTGTTAATTTCCGTTCAGACTGCCAAAGTTTATGCAAATACGTATAATACACAATATAACACTGGAATAGATTTGTCTAGACTATTAAGAGCTATGAATTGCTCGAAATTACTATTTGAACGATAGCTAACGAGCGGCAACCAATTCCGCGCAACGAGCCTTTCATGTTGATTTCGCGAAGTGACGAAAATTTAAGCACTGTATAAAATAAACGAGTGAAATTAAGAAGACTCTTAACCTACTTTTAGGAAACCTAAGGAGTACAGTTTTCTGGGCTGCGTTTTACAACTTGTACCGTAATAATAGCAGCTGGCTACGTCGTTTCTCTTCTAACCCACAAAATGAGCACTTGACATCAAATATGAAGGAAAGTGGGGTCGACTCTATTCCTCAAAAGAACATCGTTTTAAGAGATACTGAAAGATGGCCGAATTCTACTCTACCTCGTTATTTTTAAGGAACGAATCCAAAATTGGTTTCGACAAAGCTCTAGAGGGTTTTAGACGTCGACAAAAACACGTTTTCTTGTTAAAATTGAAGGAATGGTGAAAGTAACCTTTTTTTACTTTTTCGCGGAAATGACGTTATCGGATTATTATTTAGGTAAATCCAATTATTCAAAAAACAGCATTTCTGGAATTTTAAAAAGACTCAATACAAAAGTTATCTTGTGATATACGAAGTCGTAAAATACGAAGATTTGAAATAGGTTTTAAGTAATTGTCCAAATTAGTCTTGGACTATACATATTCAAATAGTCCTCATATTCGTGGCGAACATAGAATTATTAATCTACCAGTCTAACCGAATTCAGCTGAATACCAATATTTTACATGGAGCGAACACAATACCCTTGACAAGTCTGGTGTTAGATTTTAACGACTGTTCTATGAATGACGTGCTTTCTGTCTTGGTATGTAATGTTCAGTGAAGTGTTTCTTTACCTTAAAGATCGACCATGCAGCTGTTATTACTTGAGGCGTTTTTATTTTTTCTGGGTTTGCTCTTGACTCTAGTCTAGGTCAGAGATGACAGAGACAGAGTCGACGATGGAGTGAGCTTACCCAGAAGAAGCCTGTTGACTCTAATTTTGAAGAGATTCGGGTTTAATGCTTTTGGAAGCACAAACGTAGGTAGCGAGTTCCATTCATTCGCTGTGCGCCTTATGAAGGATGTTTGGAAGCGCTTGAATGTTTGGAGGCTGCTGCATACATAAGGTGTTTTAGGTATGCCCGGATGGAACGGGATGATCGACGTGGTATTCCATATAAAAACGCCAGGTCGCCGTCCCGTCTGTAAGGTTATGTAGGCATGTATGTTTGTCCACGGATTTCTCCGAAAAAAGTTATCGGATCATGATTATTCTTTTTTAATTGGATCAAGTATCTCTCAACATAGGAAATAATGTAAGTTTTATCAAAATTAAATCAGCAGTTTTCAAGTTATGGAACATACAAGTACTTAGCAACAAACAGCACAAATGTGTTAATTGAACTTTAAGACTGGAATTTTAGGTAACTTACTAAATAACTTGCTCACTTTTTAGTGATAGTATGCCAAAACTAAAAAGTGAGAAGTAAAACATTATTAGTAAGAATCGTGGTTTATGAGTTTATATCTTAAGGCCAACTCGAAAAGTCAACATAATTATTATGACTATTATGTTGCTAATGGATAAAGAACACTGCGTACGTAACGTATTTTAATACCGGACTGAACGACAACGCCAGAACAAGTTTGGAAAATATCGTTTCATACAAAAACCTTTTTCACAAAAAAAAACAACTTTAAAAGCAAAACACTACAAAGTGAACAATTATATTCATTTCAGAAGTCGGTGTCGCAAAACTATAAAAACAAGAGGTACCAAAGACACCGACTTCCGAAACAAAAGCTATTTTTCACTTTTTACTCGACTACGGCGAAGCAAATTGGACGGTTATGTTTTTGATCAGTATGTGTGCATGTATGTTCATCTATTCCCTCACAACTTCTAAACTACTTACCATGATTGAACAAATGAGATGTTGTTGAAAGTGTCTTGTTTGTCCGCTGGTTATATAGGCTATGTAACGTAACATTAAATTGAATATTATTATTATTAATTTATTTAAAGAAACTTAGACATAATTTACAAAATATTTTAACACGTTAATTTAGGTCAGATTAAGTGGTGTAGTCATCTGTAGCCGAACTAGGCAGAGTCTGTATTTCGGCTATCAGCGCCAAACCCCTCGAGTGTTATACAAATATAGTAGCCATTGACATGTTTTTTTTAATTTGTATCATGTACATAACTTATTTAACAAAATAATGTATATACTTTACTTAGGTGTTAAGGAAAGAAAAAGTATATAAAAATGAGATAGCCTTCTAGATTTCTAGATGCTTGTTAACATTTTATCTCGTTTTACTTTTTTTTTAAATCTTTTGTTTATTTAATATATGATCTTTTTTTTAGTTTCTTAAGACTTATTGTCGGGCCTGCATTGTCCCCCCGTCTAAGTACTGCTGTAACATGGAAATATTGTAAAACCAATCAATTTTTTAAAAGAGTAACCAGTTTCTTGCTCGGTTCTTCTCCATAGGAAACGACCAACCCGAACCGTGCACCTTTTGTCGACGTTTTATAAGTGCCATGTAGGCCTATGTCAAAGTCAAAGTCAAAGTCAAAGTCAAATATATTTATTCAATTAGGCCAATAAACGGCACTTTTGAACGTCACATAAATTAAAATTAAAAATTAAAAGTAATAAAAAATAAATTTAAAAGTAATAAAAAAAAAAAAATATAGATAAAAAAAAAAAAAAAAAAAAAAGATTCTACCGTGCATTCGGAAAGTAGATTGATATGGAGAAGAACGCACAAGAAACTCCATACTTACTCTTTTAAAAAAAAAAAATTGGTGTTTTACAATATTAACATACGTACATACATTAATATATGTGAGGACGATGCACCCAGAATAGCTCTACACGCAGGTATAAAGTATTAAAAAGCATTAACAGGAAAATTAATTAATTTGATAAGTAGGAACATGGTTCTCACATACTTACAAATATTACAAACATAGGTAAAATACCTAATTCAACAACAACGGAACAGTGTGTGAGTCAATTTCCTAAAAAAAAAAAAAAAAAAAATACAATGAATACAATAACTATGAATGGGAATATAAATTAACAAATTTGATTTTGTCTACACCAAAGATTGCCCTATAGAGCAGGACCAGCATGTTTCCAAGCATTCTTATCTTGAATATAATCATCTAATTTGTAATATGCTTGTTTACAAAGGGTGCTTTTAACTAAAGTTTTAAATTTACTTTCATTTAGTTTTAATATATCACAAGGTATTTTGTTATAGAATTTAACACAGTACCCCATGAAAGATGATTGTACTTTAGCTAGTCTGTAAGAAGGCTGATCTAACTTATCTTTATTTCTGGTATTACAATTGTGTCTATCACTGACTTTACTAAAGAGATGTATATTTTTCCTTACATACATAATATTTTCATAAATAAATTGGCAAGAAACTGTCATAATATTAATATTTTTAAACAGTTCCCTAAGAGATTCACGGTGACTTAACTTATATATGGCTCTGACAGCTCTCTTTTGCAATATAAATATGGATTCAATGTCAGCCGCTCGACCCCACAGTAAAATACCGTATGACATTATGCTGTGAAAGTAACTAAAATAGACCAAACGCGCGGTTTCTACATCCGTTAACTGTCTTATCTTTCTAACAGCATAAGCGGCTGAGCTTAGCCGACCCGCAAGAGATGTTATATGAGGACCCCATTGCAATTTGTCGTCTAGAGTGATTCCCAGGAAAACTGTTTGATTTACAAAGTCCAGCTTTTCGCCATTCAATATGATATCGCATTCGGTACTTCTAACATTCGGCAATGTGAATCTAATACATTTGGTTTTTTTTTCATTTAGTACTAAATTGTTTGCCGTGAACCAATTTTGGACCTGATAAATGGAGTTATTCACGTCATCAAGATTTCGTGACCGCCGATCTATTTTAAATATCAAAGATGTGTCATCAGCAAACAACACCATCTTCGGTTGATTTTGTAGTAATTGGGGTAAATCGTTAATATAAACTAAAAAGAGGAAAGGACCCAATATCGAGCCTTGAGGCACACCCATTGTCATTTCAGACCCTAGTGAGTTTACGCCGTTTACCTGAACTTTAACTTGTCTGGCTTTTAAATATGATCTAAGTAACTCAAGGGCTGTGTGTCTAATTCCATAGTGCTCGAGCTTCAACAATAGAGTCTCATGGTTAACGCAATCAAACGCCTTCGAGAGGTCGCAAAAGATTCCAATGGCGTCCTGTGCTTCCTCCCAGGCCTTAAATATGTTCTTTATTAGGGTGACACCCGCGTCAGTTGTGCAACGCCCTTTGGTAAAACCGTATTGTTGATCATAAAAGATGGAATGTTTGTTAAAATGACGCAACAATTGGTTGAGCATTAACTTTTCGAAGACCTTACTGAGAACCGGCAGAATTGACACTGGCCTATAATTATTGGCTTCTTTGCTATCCCCAGATTTAAACAATGGAACTACCTTACTGTGTTTCATGAGGTCCGGAAAAACTCCTTGCTCGACACTAGTGTTAAATATGAAAGCCAAATAGGGTGCAACAGTTTCAATGATTGGTTTACACACTTTTACAGATAGTCCCCAAAGATCTTCTGTTGATTTAATTTTAAGATCTTTAAAAGCTTTTAAAATAGCCTGGGGGTTTGTATGTTGAAACTTGAACTCCGAAGGGCACGCATTTACGTTCTTTCTAAGTAAGGCAGCAGACAATGCAGGTGAGGAGTTTAAGGCTGCTGTAGTTTTAAGTGGAATATTAACAAAAAAGTTTTCAAATTCCTGAGCTACCTCTATATCTGAGTGTGTGGGGCCATGTGCAGTCGCTAAATTAAATTCTGTGTTACGCTGTTTTTTCCTACCTGTTTCATTATTTATTATTTTCCAGGTAGTTTTTATTTTATCATCTGCTGATTTTATTTTATTGCTAATATACAGCGCTTTAGCTATTTTGCATGCAATCTTAAAGGTTTTTGAATATTTTGAAACATATTTATCAAAACTTGTACTATTCATATGTTGCTTTAGGCCATAGAGTTCATAAAGTTTTTCCCTGCTTTTACGAATGCCTGGAGTCGCCCAATCGCTAAATATGAACTTGGTGTAAATACTTTTTGCTTTCAGTGGAAAAGTGTCATTGAATTGCGTGTTGAGTACTTTAAAAAACTCGGCATAGAACTCATTTGGGTCATCTATATTCATAAAGTTTTGAACACATAATTTACTAGTCAAGGTTTTATTAAATTTTTCTAAATTTTTACATGTAATTGGTCTAAATTTTATTTGCATTTTTTGCAAAGGTATGTAGGTGCTAAACGTTATTGTTTGTCCACTGTGATCAGATGTTAATTTATTTATAATTTCTTTATTTAGGTAATCACAATTACAAAAAACGTTATCTATGCAAGTCGCAGAAGAAGCTGTCATTCTAGTTGGCTCCATAAAAACATTTGCTAGATTAAATGATTTAAAAAGACCCAATAACCTGATAGTGTTAGAGTTATTTTCTAATATGTTAATGTTAAAATCGCCGCATATGACAATTGATTTACTACTAGTACAAACTTTTTTTAACACATCTTCCATTATAGAGTCAAACACAGATAGATTCTGGTAACTTGGAGGTCTGTAGACACAAACTACAATATGCTTATCAAGCTCAACACAGGACAATTCAATGGTGTGTTCAACCGACAGTCTAACAATGTCTTTTCTTTCTTTAGATTTAATAGAATTTTTAATTAGTATTAATGATCCGCCATGTATCATACGTTTTCTGCTGTAATGGCTAACTACACGATAATTTTCATAATTAATGGACCTTACTTGGTGATCTTTTAACCAATGTTCTGTTAGACAAATAATATCAAATTTGGTTTTTTCTAGAAATAGTTCAATTTCTAATAATTTGGAAGAGCAACCTTGAATGTTCTGATTTAATAATTTTAAAGAGTATTGCTCTCCCCTCAGCTTAGTACCATTAAATGGATTGCCAGAAGATACCTTCATACTATTTACTAATAATATCTGATTATTTCCAGGGGTAACTTCTATTGTCTTATGGACTAGTTTAAAATTATGTTGCTAGTTGAACTAGGCAACACAGGGTCGTCGCTTAATATACATTTTGATAGATTTGCTATCAATTGATTAATAGAATATGCTATCAACATAGCAATTTTATGTTTACATCTACGTGACAGAGAGAAAGCTCTCTGCGTTACTTGTAGTCCACTAATAAATTTATTAGTGTCAAAAAACAATAATTTGTCACAATGACAAGTCGTCAACATTTGTAAAATGTTATTTAATTTAAAAATCCGCTTGTTCTCATCTTCTGAGAAGCTATACGAGTAAGGAAATGCACAAACCATGAGCTTTCCTACATTTAACCCTAACAAGGTGTCAATACCAGCCATTATGTCCTTTTTGGTAATCCCAGTACTATTTCCCAATAGCAAAACCATTGTAGAACAATTATCTATATTTGAATTCATAATTCTATTGATCATTTGCTTAAAACTTATATTATGGTAACAATGATTTGTAAAACTATGGCTAAGGTAATTTAGTAATATTTTTCCAAAGCCTGAACCTATTTCATCACTAAATAATGTTGTTTTACATTCCTGTACATTGTGTACACATGACTTTTCAGGAAGAGCCAACATTGGTGTAGACAAGTCACCTTGTAGCTGGGGAGGTGGTGGGTAGCTGGCACAGCTGCAAGAGGAATTAGTCAGAGACTCATACCTCTCTGCATTGTATTTTACCAAGTCTAATAATTCCCCAGCCTCAAACAAGCGCTCACTCAATTGCTGTTGTGAACTTTGATATTTCTCAAAGATATCCTGCAGTAAACACTCCTTGTTTAATAAATCGTTTTGGAGGCACTGTGTATCTTTATCATACTTTACCCTACAATTATCTAGCTCACTCATACAGGTATTTAATCTAATAGTTAAGTTAACACGTTCCTTTCTAAGAGAAATATTTAATTTCTGGAGATTTTGTTTTTTGATCGCTCTCCGGGATCGTTTCATAATTTTCTTGATTTTAATATATTTTTTTAATTTATTGTGACTCATGACAATAGGACATAATGGTCTAGTGTCTTCACCAGTCAAATCTATTATAAAATCTGGCTCACACACTGTTTCCGACTGAATGCTGCCAACCAACTCGCTAAATAAGCTATATATATATATATATGTGAAATAAAAATATTGATTTTGATTTTCTGATTTTGATTTCTGCTGTGTGTCGTGGTATGAGAGAGCGTGCGTGCGCTTGTGTGTTTGTTATGAGAAATCTATGTTATATTGTAATTCATAGGCTTTTGTATTAGGATGATATGTACAGAAAAAGTTCAGTCTGTAAGACGTTTCAGGTATTCGGTAAGTTTCATTTTGCATTGCATTTTTGTTAATGGGTATATTTGAAGGATTCTGTTTAACCTATTGTAGATTAAAGGACCAATGGAGTGCGCAAAGCGTTGAGTTAATTTTGTTTTAAATTGCCCACTTCCTTCGCACACTATATCTTTTCTTCGTTTTTGGAGGAGTAGTGGGTTGTTTGCTATAATCAGGAATTTTTCAGACCTTTGCCCTATTGTTCCCATAAAAGGTCCAATGACTTCTAAATTTATCGATCCAGGGCTAATGTTTTTTTTCAATTACTTGGCATCTCAAAGTTTGGTCAAGAGACCGTCTGCTGCTTAACCGGTCTTTCCTGTGGAGACTAATCTCTTAGCCTCCAGCCAGGCTCAAAATTACTAAACCTAAGCGACAATGCTGAGGGTTACCCGCTGTGGGTCGAACCTCGGCTCAGGGCGTCGCTGGGGGGACAACTAAGGCTGGATCTTAATAAAGTATTTCTACCATCCGTTCGGAAAAGCCTACGTGGAGAAGAACGGACAAAAAACTCCAATTATTATCTAAATAGAAATTAACAATGGCACAGCGGCAACAATTACATAATTTGACAGGGACTTCGCGGCGGGCTTCGGCGGTGAGGACGGGACGAATACGGTCGTTTTTTGTATGCTACGTGTATCGGGATAGTGTTCTTACTATTTACGAACCCATTGACCGTCCTTGTAGATAAGGCTATCAAGAACAGAATACTCTATAATATGTACACCATACACTGAGAAAAATGTCATTTTGGCATAATCTTAAAATATCGTGACGTTGGTTTAAAATAGATGCGTTGTCTTATAATATGTTGATAATAAGTAAATATTACGCTAGAACTGAAATGTGTTAAGATGGAATCGAATTTTTTGGGTAAATAATGCAATATTATGATACTTGTCATCGTAAAAATTTGTAATTATGAAATAACATTGTCTTCTTCAAATAATAACACAATGTAATAGAAAATGGTCCACTGTCCCATAAATTAGTATGATAATTATTAATAAGATTCTAATTAAAAAACACAATGACAGTCACCGTAATATAAATAGATTTCATAGTTTAATATGAAGAAGTATCTCTAAAAATACGATGACCTCCCCCTAATGTACTATATTAAATTATAATGCTTTAAACTTATATTTTTAAAGTAAGCATCATTTTTTAATATTACAGTCATATTATTTTATGTGAATCCTATGATAATACGATTAAATAATCTCATATTTTTAGAGTAAGCATCAAAGTTCAATAATATAGTCATATTATTTTATGTGTATCCTACTAAATTATTATTACGGAACCCATTTATGAGTAGCATTTGAATGTTAACTTCGTCCTGTCTCAATAGATGGCGCTTTACATTTACGTCACGTTTCTGAATCGCGGTGTTAAGATTCTCCGCCGTTGAACGACCCTCGCGAGATTTTGTAGCGAAATCATACTTACCTGGCATAGGGAACACCGTGATCATGAAGGCGGTTCCCCCAGGGCGAGGCCTTCCCATTGCAATGCGGTTAGGTTGACCCCTGCGATTATCCCTAATGTGGATAACTCGGATGCGTAATTTTTGGTAGTGGGGACTGCGTACGCGCCGTCCCCCTGGTATTTACATTAATAATAATTTAATATATATTGGATATAATTAATAATAGGATATAACTGCCAACTGGATATATGAGGAAGTCACCGAAAAATAGTAGGAAAAATAGTAGGATATAACTGGATATATGAGGAAGGCACCGAAAAATTGTATGACATAACTGAATATGTGAGGAAGTCACCGAAAAATCGTAGGAAAACTAATAGGATATAACTGGATATATGAGGAAGGCACCGAAAAATTGTATGACATAACTGAATATGTGAGGAAGTCACCGAAAAATTGTAGGAAAACTAATAGGATATAACTGGATATATGAGGAAGGCATCGAAAAATTGTAGGTAACCAAAACTAAATCCATGGTGACACATCATCTTAAATACTGTTATCATCAACATCAGTATTATCATCGTTCTTTTTGGTGAATCACTATGCTCCGTCCTTTGAGTGAATTCATCATACTTTAAGCTGAATTCACCTCTTTTATGATTGTCAGTTTTCTCAGTGTATAAGTAACAGAAATTATAGACGAAGAAAACATTACACTGGGTGACACAATGGGCGGCCTTATCCCCAAGTCCTCTAGTAATGCATTCGTACCTCGAGAAAAGGGCGCTGCATGAATTATGCGCTGATAATATTTTCAGCAACGCTCAAATATGGCTTGTGCCCAGAGGGGACGACAAGGGGCGGGCACTTGGCGGCGGCGGTGGTGGTAGCCACCGTCCGGCTTTGTGCGGGCATGGGGGCAGCAAGGGCCGCTGGATGACTGGAATTGGCGCTGCGATGGGATGGATCTTCAGCGCTGGAATGGGCTGGGAGTAAGACTGAGGAGCCACATTTTGGTGGTTTAGTTTACCCCAAGCTGAAGTCCTCTTGGAGGCTAGAGGCGAGGAGGCGGGAAGGGAGCTGTACGTGCTTCGCACGCATCCTGACGCTTGGCCATTTTAGGCGCGAGTTTTGGGGCTTTTGGGCAACCCCGGTGATTGGCAGGGTGCCCGACTTGGCCACAGAGCACGCAGCTGGGAGGCTCCGTGCATTCTGAGCGGTCTTTGGGACGGGGACAGTCCTTAGTGCACCTTATCACCTTGTCCTTTTCACCCAGGTACTTTACGCACCTGGGGGTGGCATAGCAGTGGTCTGTGCGTGACCGTAGAGTTGGCAGCGGTGACACTGACCAACGAAGTGGAGGCGGTAGGGCTTTTCAATAGATATACCCGACAGCGAGCATACGTTTTGATGCCGAAAATAGCTTTATTGTGACTCTCAGTATGGCTGCAAACAACCAATACTGTGTCGTACTTTTGACCGTCTCTTGCTTTATGCGGTCGGTGGACCCCAGTGACTGAGACTTTCTGGGCTAGTAAACCCTTACGGATTTCCTCCGTAGCGATTTCTTTCAAAATACGCCGAATCACCACACGGGTGTGTTTTCTTCCAGGAGGGTGTAGGTGTGGAACGAAATATTCCTATCTCTTAGAAAGCGAGTTAAATCTCTGAAATCTCGGCACGTGGGGACTTGTATTCTGATGCCCTATTGGCATGCAGTGGCCTTGGAATAGTTGATTTTGCGCTCAACACAGGCGCTAGAAATGTCGTTCCACTTTCCTTTATCTGGCAATAAATAGGTGGAGGGGGAGGAAGCTTTTAGAGTTATTTATTATTACCATGGGGCTGGGGGAGCGGTTAACCCGCTGAGAAGCAATAGCGGGGGCGGAAGTGGGTTGCCTGTCGGGCGAGGCCAGTGGCAGAACTGGTTGAGGCGAGGTTTTCGCTACCGCCCTTTTGGCCTTGGTAGCGTGAGAGAGGCTCTTCCTCTTTTTCCTCTTGCCTCCAGAATATAATATAGAGTCATCATCATCGGAGAACAAGGTATCGTAATCCTCTGACCTATCAGGGTTGTCGGGGTCTACTGGGACAGCAACTGAATCATCATGGTCAGCTAATGCTTCCCACTCATCATCAGTGCTGAGGGCTATTGCCATGACCATGGGAGAGTCATACTCATCATCTGCCCACGATTTGGACTTGGTTTGGCATTTTTTATACAAACTACTGTATAATCTTTTTATTTTTAAATAAAAGTGAAAAGTTTTTTAATAAAAAATTAGAGCCAGGATAACATTTCAATATGTGTATAGGTCTGCTGAACCTATTGGTTAGTTTCTCAGAATTCTAGTTAAAGAAAGTTTTCAGACAAGTTTTGTAAGTAATGTAATAAATAATAAATAAAAATAAATAAATGCGGTAGCTTTATTAAACCTGCCAATATGGCAGGTTTAATATACAAGTATATTTTTAATTTTCTCGTACGTACATTAACTTAATATATGTACGTATTATTGTTATTCAAGTCTCGTTTTCATGTCTGAAATGAAAATAATTTATACTGAATACGATACACGTGGATCTAATTTCTTGGAATCATTAGAATGAATCCGTTTAGGTAATTGGATACCTATGTATGCTGGTAGAATAACAGGCATATGTTATGTATCCAATTAACTTTGTATCAGGGTGATTAAGGCTAATAAATAATTGATATTGGATATACAAGATACGTATATATTCTCTCTACCGTCAGGCATTCCTAGAATTATAATAGGAAGAGGCTATCTTAGGGTCACTGTCCACATAGCAAAAACAATAATAAAAAAATCACAAATGCTATATGTGCGTTATGGAATTGTGAACATGATATAATCAACCCTGATGAGCAGCATCCTGGGAAAATTGGTGGCCCAGTGGTAACGGCCGCTTACTTATCAATTTCAGATGAGCATATTTTCTTTTTTCATACTTAATATCAGGTTTCAGGTAGGTAGGTTTTTGAATTAATTATTAAATATTTTGCTTTTGAAGTCAGTTTATTTTATTATCTTCCAGCAACATAATCGTCATAATACTCATTGATAATATGTACTACGTACATAACACTTATGTTTGCGTTTCGACTTGGCCTTAAAATATAAACTCAACAACAAAAATTCGTACTAATAATGCGAATATTAATTTCAGACAATGTGTGTTCAGACATTCTATTGAAACACACTCAGGCTAGGAGATAAGGGCAGTTACTCATGCGCTGTCAGTCGGACCATTACCTAATCCATTTGTACATTAGGTTAGGTGCGTAGTGTATAGAGAGGATATCAATTATAGTGTATCTAGCAACCTAGACAGCGTACGAGCTCTTCAACCGTACATTTTGATTTGCAAAAAATTTAAAAAAGTTACTTTCTCGTCTTTTTGTTAAAATATAGCGGAGGACAAAAATGTTTTACAAAAGAATCAAACGGCCTTATAGAAGTAATAATAGTGTATTACCTATTGCGAGCGAGCGCGAAGCGCAAACGAAGTGTCTCCGTTTCAAAATTCTTTCGTATGTCTGGATGTCCGGCTGTTCTCCTCTAGGGGTCATTTTTCTCAACCGATTCGAAATTTTGTGAGCAGGTTCAATCATCATAATGAAATATTTTAGTAGAAAAAAAAAGTCAGACTCGCGAGGTCTACAGCTCACAGAGCAACTAGTATAAAATGTAGAAATGTTTGTAAATGCTGGGTAAGCAACTTGGGCAGCACCTTTTTATCCCGAAACACGTGTACAAGTCCTGTGTGATAGGCCTCGACAGTGACAGACAAAAAAATTGTTGTATTATGAAAACATGATGACCTTAATAATATCATCATCATCAACAGCATTTTAATTTTCTCGCTGCTGGGACACAGGCCTCCTCTCTGTGAGAGGGAATGGGCCGTAATCCACCACACGGGGCCAGTGCGGGTTTGTGGTCTTCGAATTTTTGGTTTTAGGACATGTCGGTTTCCTCACGATGATTTCCTTCAGCATTTTGAGAGCAGTGGTGATGAAATAATTTACACAAAGTAAAGCGCCTGCCTGGGTGTAAAAACACGACCTACAACTTGTAAGTCGCGGCCTGTACCAATAGGCCACCACTTCTCCCAGGGTGCTGCTCATCAGGGTTGATTATAATTCTATTCTATTATAATTCTAGGAATGCCTGACGGTAGAGAGAATATATACGTATCTTGTATATTATATTGTGCTGCTCATCAGGGTTAATTATATCATGTTCACAGACCCATGACGCACTTATATCATTTATTTATTTATATAATCTTTATTGTAGGTACACCAAGTTGAAACAGAAAAGGAAACTTAAAACTAAAATAAATACAACGGGAGGCCTTATCGCATACCGCGATCCCTTCCAGGCAACCTGGAATGGACTGTGATAGCCTGGACATAAAATGGGGTTAACGTTGGTGTAACACATTAACATTACGAAAATTTACTTTAAATGTGCAATAATATTTTAATAGATACGCAAATACTTACATCTGTTATTTAATAGGTACATAAATACATACATACTTAATATATGTTTAGGCAATGAAAGTAAATTTTTAACTATTGCTTTTGCTATGTGGACAGTGAACCCGATGTAGCCTCTTCCTATTATAATTCTAGGAATGCCTGACGGTAGAGATAATATATACGTATCTTGTATATTATATTGTGCTGCTCATCAGGGTTAATTATATCATGTTCACAGACCCATGACGCACTTATATCATTTATTTATTTATATAATCTTTATTGTAGGTACACCAAGTTGAAACAGAAAAGGAAACTTAAAACTAAAATAAATACAACGGGAGGCCTTATCGCATACCGCGATCCCTTCCAGGCAACCTGGAATGGACTGTGATAGCCTGGACATAAAATGGGGTCAACGTTGGTGTAACACATTAACATTACGAAAATTTACTTTAAATGTGCAATAATATTTTAATAGATACGCAAATACTTACATCTGTTATTTAATAGGTACATAAATACATACATACTTAATATATGTTTAGGCAATGAAAGTAAATTTTTAACTATTGCTTTTGCTATGTGGACAGTGAACCCGATGTAGCCTCTTCCTATTATATTTCTAGGAATGCCTGACGGTAGAGAGAATATATACGTGTCTTATATATCCAATAACAATTATTTAATAACCTTAATCACCCCGAAACAAAGTTAATTCAATACATAACATGTACCTGTTATTCTACCAGCATCCATAAGTATCCAATTCCCTAAAACGGATTAATTCTAATGATTTCAAGAAATTATATCCACGTGTATCGTATTTAGTATAAATTATTTTCATTTCAGACATGAAAACGAGACTTGAATAACAATATTACGTACATATATAAAGTTAATGTACCTACGATAAAATGAAAATAAAAAAACTTATATATTATGCGGTAGCTATATTAAACCTGCCAACATGATTACTTACAAAACTAGTCTGGAAACTTTCTTTAACTAGAATTCTGAGAAACTAACCAATACGTTCAGCAGACCTATACACATATCGAGATTGTTAAATAGTGAACGCAACCATTTTATTGCAACATTAAATATAGTTATCTGTGGTCACTATTCTCTTTTGTAACGCTCTCTGTTGTACTTGATTCGCGCCATGTTATAGAACATTCCTCCTATCTTTCAGTCCATCTAAAGGTTGTCTGTAAGAGATTGCCTAGTGCGATAAGACCGCCCATGGTACACTTGTATATGTGAACGTTTGTCCCGTATGTTTTTTTTGTGGTGTACAATAAAGTATATAATAAATAATAATAAATAAATATAATAACGAAATCTTTTCTTTTACTAAAGTAATCACAAAATCCTTCATGGTAGCAGAGAGTGATTGCGCAAATAAGAGGTTCTTAAAAGATCTTGGAGAAGCAAAAGAATTTATAGGAATAAATATCAACAGAAGTCGCAACGAAGGAAATATAATGCTTGATCACATAAACTATGTTATGGAAATATTGGATCGATTTGGGATGTCAGAATCAAATCCGGTGAAAACACCAATAGAAGTAAATGCCAAATTTGAGGCAAGTGACTCTGACCATGTTCCATTGTTAAATGGAAGAGCAAGTATGTTTTATACTTTTTTAATAAAAAAAACCAGAAACTGTAGACAAAACTAAATTATTCGCTTAATACAGTTGTCACTTGTTGGGTTACGTACGGGATGGAAACAAACAAAAAATACATAAATAATATAATTGTTAACACACTAAAGATACATTGTGTACCTAATACAAATAGACGGTAGTTTGGAGTTTAGCAATGCTCATAGTTTTACATTATTGTGGTGGATGAAAATCATCAGCACCACAAGGAGTTCAGGGGAGGGAAAAGTCTGAAGAGAGGGGCAATTTATTGGGAGAGGGATCTTAAGTTTAGGGAGACGGCGCACAGTGGAACGAAAATGAAGCTCCATAGACTTAGGGTCGCTCAAAATTCAAGTAACCAATTAAAAAAAAAACATGCCAGCTTATTCCTTTAATTAATAGCAATATTTTATGTAGTGGAACTTTTTGTGATAAAGCTGCTATTTAATAAATTATTTTCTTAATATTTCTTGTTATATAACTTTCTGTATCATAAAATACATCATATAAGGTATGTAATCACTAAAGCTTAAATCTCGGCAACCTTCGAAACATTGAAATTTTCAACTTTGTAAATATATAAAAAATATTGTATGCAAGCACTTATTCAGAGGTTATTCAGAGTCACTTTCTGAACCGTGGAATTGATTAATATGTACAAAAGCCAAGTTATCTTTCTCGGTATCGGCCTCATCATCCAAATTATCATTAATTATTAATAAGCTTTGTGCAGCTGTTGATAAAAATTTGTGTTTCCTACGAAGTTTAGGTCTGTTTGTCGATATATGAGGATCAGATGATCAATTGAAACATGGAAACATGCTGGTCCTGCTCCATAAGCCTATCTTTGGTGTGGACAAAATCAAAATGGTTAATTTGTATTATATTCATAATTATAGTAACGCTTTATTTTTATTATATTTTTTTTTTCTCTTTTTGTTTAAAAAATTGACTCGCACACTTTTCTGTTGTTGTTTAATTAGGTAATGTACCTATGTTTGCAATATTTGTAAGTACGTGAGAACCATGTTCCTATTTATCAAGTAAAGGAATTTACCTGTTAGTGCTTGTAATTCTCTCATACCTATATGTAGTGTAGTAGTGCTGGGTACATCGTCCTCACGTATATGAATGTATTAATGTATGTACTTATGTAAATATTGTATAAAACTTTTTTTTAAAAGAGTTAGTATGGAGTTTCTTGTGCGTTCTTCTCCATAACAAGCTACATTGCCGAATGCACGGTAGAATCAATTTTTATTACTTGTAAATTTTAACGTTCAAAAGTGCCGCATAATGGCCTACTGGAAATAAACACATTTGACTTTGACTTTGAATTCCACGGTTCGGAATGTGACTCTGACTAACCATTGCACTCAACATCTTCTTAGTTCTTATTCGTACTTCTCTTATCAGCTTCACACTAACTTTATTTCGTAAAATATCTATAATTTTTGTATTCTTCTATGTGGATTAGGCATCTAATCTCGGGGACACTTACTATAAAAAACCGGCCAAGTGCGAGTCGGACTCGCGCACGAAGGGTTCCGTACTTGGTAAATTGCGGTTTACGATTTATGACGTATTAAAAAAAACTACTTACTAGATCTCGTTCAAACCAATTTTCGCTGGTAGTTTACATAGTAATGTACATCATATATTTATTTTAGTTTTATCATTCTCTTATTTTAGAAGTTACAGGGGGGGGGACACACATTTTACCACTTTGGCAGAGTCTCTCGCGCAAACTATTCAGTTTAGAAAAAAAAAAAATTAGAAACCTCAATATCATTTTTGAAGACCTATCCATAGATACCCCACAAGTATGGGTCTGATGAAAAAAAAAATTTTAAGTTTTAGTTTCAAGTATGGAACCCCCAAAATTTATTGTTTTATTTTTATTTTTGTGTGAAAATCTTAATGCGGTTCACAGAATACATCTACTTACCAAGTTTCAACAGCATAGTTCTTATAGTTTCGGAATAAAGTGGCTGTGACATACGGACGGACAGACAGACAGACAGACAGACATGACGAATCTATAAGGGTTCCGTTTTTTGCCATTTGGCTACGGAACCCTAAAAAGGCGCGTATAGTTCTTTACATCGTTAGGTGGTGTGGAAGAAAGGACATTTAGAAACATTTAAATTGTCTCTGAAGGTCTTCAAGAGGAAGATTAAACATCATTTCCTTGCGCAATGACATTATAATATTAAATAATTAGTAGTTATATAAAAATATGTTTTTGTTTTTAATTCATTATAAGTTATTTTAAAATTGTACACTGGATCCTGCCCTCTATAATGTGATCTTTCTCTGTCACCCTAGGGTTTGTTGTAAGAGAACTCAACATTGAGTTAAGCTCGCCTTTGTACATGAACTTTATTATCTCACTGTATGTAATGTTGTTTTTAGTGTACAATAAAGAATTAATTAAGAATTTAAATGACGTGCTTGCATACAATATTTTTTATTTATTTAAAAAGTTGAAAATGTCAATGTTCCGAAGGTTTCCGAGATTCAAGCTTTAGTGATTATTTAGCTTATATGATGTATTATATGATACGGAAAGTTATATAACAAGAAATCTTAAGAATTAGGAATAAAATACAAAAACCGGCCAAGTGCGAGTCGGACTCGCGCACGAAGGGTTCCGTACTTGGTAAATTGCGGTTTACGATTTAAGACGTATTAAAAAAAAAAAACTACTTACTAGATCTCGTTCAAACCAATTTTCGCTGGTAGTTTACATAGTAATGTACATCATATATGTCGCCGCGTAGGCGTGAATTTGCTAATTTATTATCCTAATTAATCGTTTTAAGTGTCTATGTCTATTTAAGTTGGGTTTTGAGTTCAATGCCATCTATTGGCTCACTGTGGAATCAGTATTGATTCATAATTCGTATGCTAATTTCAATGTTTAATTAATACGAGATGTTTAAATTAAACAGGAACACTTATTGTAGGACTTTTGGATTTGTTCTCATTTTAACTATTGCACATTTGACTAAGTAAATGTGTTTGATTATGTTATTCAGATAAAGTTGTCAAACAATGGCGGATGTTATAATTTCTATGACCAATAACCAGATTTAATAATTTAATACGAGAACTAAACAAATTTGAGTAAATGATTAAATACTAAGAAGTCATAAGACTATTTTATACAGCTATGTAATAATGAGAAACTTTCTAATTAGTAAGATTGTTAGATCACCGGAAACTTGAATAGTTTTGTTATTAGATGACTATTTCAATAATAAACTACAAACCACTTTATATTTGTGAGTATTGAGGTTGTTTAATGTTAAAATAATTAACTGATCAGCATTTTAGTATTGTTTGCTAACTTTACTCAACTATCCAAGTAATTAGTGTCTAAACAAAAACAATATGAAAGTCCCGCGGAGTCCCGCCCACTTAGAACGTGCATGGCGCGTACGGTGCATGGTGTGTAAAAAATAATAACTGTAAAACTGTTTAATAAATCTGCTAATTGAATAGATGTTTGAAAACCTAATAAACATGTAACGTTAATTGTCATAAAGTGATTGTGTAATCTATAAAAACATTTAAAAAGAGTATCCTGGAGTTTCTGGCTAGGTCTTCTCCAGCGACCGACAAAAGCTTTGTGACCTAGCAGGCCACACGAATTCACGATGTGGTTTTAGCTTCAAGTTCATTTGAAAACTCAAAGTGCCTGTAACTAAATCAAATAGCAGTGTCGATTTGCGACTCGTGCGAATTGGTCGTGTGTACATCGATTCACTTTACCGGTTTTGCGATAAGAATTATTTCCATCGTTGCCGCCACGGCCGGCCATCAGGCCGTTCGTTCTTTTAAAGTATGAGCTACCCAATTAATTGTGTGATAAATGAATGTAGTGATACACAAAGAGAGGACTTAGAGGATATAATACATGGGGATATGGAGGTTCCTACTCAACTAGAGATGGGCAGTTTAGAAGGTGATGTTGACGATAATTTGGGGAGAAAAAGGGATAGGGAGGATGACTCGTCGGGAAGTTGGACAAAGGTAAATGGACGAGGAAAGAAAGTTGCAAGAAGACAGACATCAATAGAAGAGATAAGGTGTAGCAATGAGGAAGAACAAGTTGAGATATGTATTTACAATAACGAGAAGTTTCCAAAACAATTTGCGTTAGCTAGACTATTTAAAACCAACGAGATAGTGGGTATATTACGCGTGAAATATATTAATCCGTACAAATTGAAAATCACGTTTGAAAATGAACCTCATGCCGAAAAACTTATGAATTGCAAAATATTTTCCGATATGGGATGGCGTTCACAAAAATCATGGGAAGTTGCGGTATCATATGGCATAATCAGAGACATAGAATTGGATTTGTCAATTGAAGAATTCGTTAGTAATGTTTCCTGTGATGTAAAAATTTTGTCAGCAATACGTCTGAACCGTAGATGTAAGGATACCTCTGATAAAAATGGTTCTAATGGATGGACTGCAAGCGAAACTTTACGCATTTGTTTTAAAGGTGCACATGTACCCTCGTACGTAAATATATTCGGCATGAGAGCCAAAGTCGAGAGATACATACTGCCCGTTACCCAATGCTCCAAATGTTGGAGATATGGTCATATTGCAAAGATGTGTACGTCTAGCAAAGTTATATGTCCCAAATGTGGAGGCGGACATGAAAATTGTGATAAAACTACATTTGTTTGTGTAAACTGTAAGGCTAACCATTTAGCCCTAGACAAGAAATGCCCCATGTATTTGAAAGAAAAAAGGCTACGGGAGTTAATGTACGAATTTAACTGTACATACCGTAAAGCGTTGTTGTTATATGTACCTCCATCCCCTACCCCCTCCTCTCAAGTTAATAAATTTGTAGCAACAGAGGTAAATAATACTACAATCTCACAAGAAATCACTAACCCATTACAATCCGATAACGTCGTGACAACATATGCAGATATAACTAAAACAGCTGTCACATTATCTGGGCAAAAGCAGACTTCGACTTTGTATTCTAAACCAGAATCAAAACAAAAACTGACACAACATAAACAACGTTGGCAGCCGCGTCCGACCACGACCGCGGCCACTATAGATTTGGAGTGCGATTCGGATGTATCATCTATGTATGCTTCAAGTGAAGAACAAGGAACACCATCGCAATCAGATAAACCAAAGAAATCAAGTACTCATCGTAAAAAGACACCACGTGACCATGATATAACAGATAAGTCGTTTAGTTACGTAATAAGTAAAATAACAAATACACTAGTGAATAAAGGTTCGTTCAAGAACAAAATGAACAACGTTGTCAAGATAATAGTAGAATGGTTAATACTAATTATAGTTAATAATCTGCCAGAAAACTCAATTGTAAATAAACTCATCAATGTATTATCATAATAATCCACTTGAATTTAATATTTTACAGTGGAATGCACAAAGTCTTAGACCGAAAGCAACATTGTTTGAACAACTTTTATTTAAAGATAAGATTCATATTGCTGTTATTAGTGAAACTTGGTTGGAACCAGACAGTCAGTTTAATTTTAACGAATACAACATTTTCAGACTTGACCGTGATGATGGTTACGGGGGGGTAGCTTGTATTGTACACAATTCGATAAAAGCGCAATTACGTAACATAAATAACTTTAATCCAGGTATTGAACTCTTGTGCATTCAATTGTTAAATTGTCAGTATATTGAGAATATAGTTGTTATTTACTGTCCTTCAACTGTTCGTACGTTTCAAAGTGATTGGGATAATTTATTTTCAATTGCAAATAATAAAACTTTAATTTTAGGTGACTTTAACGGTCACCATTCCAACTGGTCATATAAAACCGATCAGCGTGGATCTCAGATTTTCGATTCAATGATAGATCACGACTTCATTTCAGTTAATGATGGAAGTCCTACGCGTATAAGATTAGTTAATAACGTTATGCAACAATCCTCGCCCGACATTTCTTTTATTTCTTTGGATTTGGCTTTGAATTTTATCTGGAAAGCCACTAATGAATCTTTAGGGAGTGACCACCTAATTATAAAATTATCCACCAATTTTAATGTTACTCTGCTAACTATTAGAAAAAGAAATTTTAAAAAATCTAATTGGGAAAACTATTATTCGTCCGTAGAGAGCATTCTCCGCGAATCAACCGCCCCCGTAGACCCGCAGTTGTGTTATGACTTTTTTGAAAATACTTTACAGAATGCAGCTGATGCCCACATCCCTCAGATTTTTATTCCTCAACATATCAGCTCTAAGTTTAAACCAAAACCATACTGGAGTCCAGATTTGTCTAGATCCGTGGCAGAGCGACGGTTAGCCTTAGCCAAGTTTAGGCGTAACCCTACGCCACAAAATTACGCACTAATGAAAGCAAAAATTCAGGAGTCGCAGAGGGTAACGCGTAAAGCAAGAGGTGCGTCATTTAGGAGTTTTTGTTCAAGTATCGATTCAACAACTTCTGCTAGTGATATGTGGCGCAAGATGAGATGGGTAAAAGGCCGTAAACCCAAATATCAGCACATTGATTCAAGTTTAGCAGAACGGCTCCTTAATGACCTAACGCCTGATTACGTTTCTCCCCCTGAACCCTGTTTTCAATCCTACAACAATAAACTAGAAGCTACAATTTCTATTCATGAACTGGAAAACTCCATAAAATCAAAAGATACGGCTCCTGGCTGTGACGAAATTTCATTTTCTATGGTCAAGAATCTCCCAGACATCGGTAAATTATTGTTACTTTCTTTATACAACACATTTTACGATTCTGGTTTTGTTCCAAGACAGTGGCGTAATATTCTAATCATTCCTATTCCCAAACCAGGACGAGACGCTGGACTATCATCTTCTCTTCGGCCTATTTCTTTGATGTCTTGCCTTTGTAAAATTTTTCATTCAATTTTAAACAAAAGGTTAGAATGGTATCTCGAAAATGGATGCATATTCTCTGATAATACTATAGGTTTTCGTAAGTCTAAGTCATGTTTAGATAGTCTTAATGCTTTGACGACAAAGATTCAACTTGGTTTTGCTTCAAATCTCGTCACTGTTGGTTGTTTTATTGACATTAACAATGCTTACAATAATATTGATATCGTTAGTTTGTTAAGCATACTTGATAAACTTAAAGTGGGTCGCAAAATATGCGCCTATTTGTGGACATTCTTGACTGAAAGAATACTAAAAATTATAACTAATAACAAAGAATATTGGAGGTGTACGGGCCGGGGGTTGGCTCAAGGGGACCCACTTTCTCCTCTATTATTTAATATCGCAACTTACAATATCTGCGAAACTATTACGAACGTTGATATATCTCAGTATGCTGACGATTTTGTTTTGTTTAAATCAGGTTCCAATGTCAATACAGTTGTCTCAGAACTGCAGGATGCTTTAAATTCGTTTAATTCTATAGTTAGTAATCTAGGGTTAGAAATATCTACTACTAAGACTAAGATTTGTATTTTTAAGAGAGGTATATGCAGACTACCAGTTAATCTGGAAGTTAATGGTAGTAATATCTGTGTAGTAAATAACATTAAATACCTAGGGATGTGGTTGGATCAGTCGCTTCGGTGGGGGAAACACATTAATGAGTCAGTTCAAAAAGTCTTAAAATTTATAAATATTTTAAAAGTGCTAGCGGGTTCTGGTTGGGGCGTTCACCCTAAACATCTACGCAGGCTATATATTTCATTAATTCGTAGCAGATTAGACTATGGTAGTTTTTTATATGATTGCAGCTACCAATGTCACTTATCTAAATTGGATAAAGTGCAAAATAAAGCTCTTCGCGTTATTGGTGGTTACATAAGAAGCACTCCCATCCACGTGATGGAGAGTGATTTGAATTTACCCCCATTACATATTCGTAGGAAATATCTAGCAGGCAAGTTCTGCCTAAAATGTATGTCTTTACGAGGGAACATTGCGATCAATTTAATTGAAGTATTAATCTTAAGCACTAATAATTCCCAATACTGGCGATGCAGGAAGCGGCCCCTATTGGTCTCAGTTTACAACGAGCTTAAATTGTCTACTATGCACTCAGTTAAGTTGATCGAAATGTTTTCTCTTGAGACATGGGTCAGCAACATAAATGTCCACAAAGCTATTAAGCCCAACATTCCAGCTATAACTGAGCCTAAACGAGATTATGATGGTAACCGTTTGAGGCAAATCTGCACGAAATTTATAGATGAGGAATATACTGATTACTATAAAATTTACACAGACGGTTCTAAAACTGGTGCTGGTAATGGGGCTGCTGTTTGGGACCCACAATTGAATACGTCTGTCAAGCTTGCTATAGACTCCGATATCTCCATTATGTATATCGAGTTAATTGCAATAGCAGAGGCTCTTTCTTATTCTAACTCAGTTAGCCATGATAAGTTTGTCATCTTAACAGACTCGAAGAGCTCGCTGCAACACCTGGCTCGGTGCACCTCGTCTATACGAGGAGTACCGATAGCCTACACGATTTTGGAGTCTATATTCAGGTTTGGTCAGAACTCAATCTCGGTAATTTTACAATGGATCCCATCGCACGTACAGATTGAGGATAATGAAAGAGTAGACCTATTAGCTAACCAGGCCGTGACAGATGGAATTCCCGTAAATATCCCTCCTCTTTTTACTGATTTCATCAAACTAATCAAACAGCAGTGTTTAGATGTGTGGAGTGAATATTTTAACCAGAGGTCAACAGAAAAGGGTATTTGGTATAAGACGATCCAACCACAGCTCCCAGTGTATAATTGGATTGACCAAAATGTGCTATGTCGAAGAGATTTAGTTATGGCATTAAGACTTCGTTCCGGTCATATTCCATCAAAGAAATTTAGTTTTCTGATGAAAAAGGTTACGTCACCCAACTGTGAGGAATGCGGAGTAGTCGAAGATGTGCAACACGTTTTGATGGAATGTGTTCGGAATGGAGCTCTAAGATTTACTTTACTTGGATATACATATAATTACGATATTGGAGAGTGTAATTCCATTCTGGCTTGTCCTTTATCGGATCAAGCCAGAATCCTGTACAAACTGGCTTTTTTTGTTTTAAAATAGATAATTTTAACTGTTGGTAGTTAGTAAGTGATTATGTTGATGTTACAGGGCGACGTTATCGCTCAGCGATAAAGCCCTTAAAATAAAGAAAAAAAAAAAAAAAAAAAAAAAAAAATCAAATAAACACCCTTGAGTTTCAATCCAGTGTTGTGTGTTATTGAAGTAACCCGCTCCAGTCAAGAATAAAGGAATTGCCTCTAGACATTGGGGTTAAAGATGGCGGTCCTACGATTCATAGGTACTTCGACGTGACATATATTTTTTTAGTTTTATCATTCTCTTATTTTAGAAGTTACAGGGGGGGGGGACACACATTTTACCACTTTGGCAGAGTCTCTCGCGCAAACTATTCAGTTTAGAAAAAAATGATATTAGAAACCTCAATATCATTTTTAAAGACCTATCCATAGATACCCCACACGTATGGGTCTGATGGAAAAAAAAAAAAATATTTATTTATTTATTTATGTACACACAAAAACACTTTACAGAGAAAATAAATAATACAGATAAAAGAGCACAAAGGTTTTAGTTTTAGTTTCAAGTGTGGGCACCCCCAAAATTTATTGTTTTATTTTTATTTTTGTGTGAAAATCTTAATGCGGTTCACAGAATACTTACCAAGTTTCAACAGCATAGGTCTTATAGTTTCGGAATAAAGTGGCTGTGACATACGGACGGACAGACAGACAGAAAGACATACAGACAGACAGACATGACGAATCTATAAGGGTTCCGTTTTTTGCCATTTGGCTACGGAACCCTAAAAACGGTTCAGCTCCATACCAAAAAAAAAGAAATCGCAAATAATTTATTAAATAGCTTTATCAAAAAAAGTGCCACTATTTAAAATATTGCTATTCATTAAAGAAATAAGCAGGCATGATTTTTTTTCAAAATTCGGTACTTGATTTTTGAGCGACGCTAAGTCTATGGAGCTTCATTTTTGTTCCACTCTGCGGCGGTATAAATCAAATGAGAGTACATTATTTGAACATTCAAAAAAAATGTGATCCAAGGTCGCCTAATTCGCACTCGCAGAGGAGTCACGTATACGGATTTCATGAAGAAAGACGGGGTTGCAGGAAAAACCTAAGGGGATTCTAAAAAGGACAGATATATCACTACACTAACTTGACACTAACTTCTCATACTAAAAAAAACGTCATAAAAAAAAGTTTATTTCAATTACATAAAGCATTAAACATATGTGATATGGAGATCTCCTTTTAAGCAAGAACATACCTGTGTTAGGTGACTCCGTTCTTCCATTTAACATTATACAGAGTATGCAATTGAAAACAGAATAACATAATAAAAGTAAAGAAAATACAGAAGGTCGTAACCTACTGCAGGGGTGACAGGAGTGGTCCTATCGACACGGGCGATCAAGCATCTCGCCCTAGTTGCTTCACCGCATGTCAAGAAAGAACGAACGTTTTTATAGATAGACGTCTGCATGAAACGTTATCCTTGTAGATATTAGTAACGCTTCGTTGCGCGACTTTTACACGCTGAAGCGCGATCAAGCGGCTAATATAGTTTGTGTTGGCGCGACTGCAAGGGAAAACGCAGTTTTGGACTTTCTGTTTGCAAGAAAATAAGTTTTAAAATGTTCGTAATATCTTCTGCAGACCACGATGTTTATTTTTTATAGTTTGAAGCCTGTTTTGACTTTTATAAGAGTTAAAAAGAGAGAACTCTACATTTTCACAAAATATTAGCATTTTTAGCTGAATAAACAGCGTCCATTATAGTTTTATAATAAAACGGTCTTAAAGTACAAAAAAAATATTGAATAAATTCACAATCGTAGCACTCAGGGGTTAGGCCTCATCCCATATTACTTTAAATATTTTACGAATTTTTAACTTATAATTATTCTTAGGCTACGAAAGCACCACACACACTAGTTGATAAGAAGCATAAAATCCAACTCTATTGTGATCATTAAATTTTATTTTATTTGCATTCATGAAAAGCAGATATTTATGATTTGAATTCAAATGGGCATTTCAAAAATCAAATCGTTTTTGTGAATTTAACAAGTAGGTCTTAGCTTATTTCTCATCTAAAACTCATTCTAAATAAGAGAGACGTAAACACATTTCAGACGTAGTTATTAGACTTTCTACGTAATGTTAGTCCAAGCAATAATTTAGAAAACTAATTTTCTAGTTTACTTGGGCCACATCAAATTGCTTGGTCCCAAAATTCGTCCCAGATTGGGTCAAACTTCAATAACATTTTTGCTTAAAACATAACTTGCGATCTTTAAAGGCCCGAGTTCGGGGTCTGTGGACTGAAATGGCTCAAATTTTCTCCCATGGGTAATATGTTACGACGATATAGGCATTTTGGGGACGAAAAAATAAAAATATGTACATAATTTATTTTCAGACTGCGAAATGCTTTGACAAAAAGTGTATTTGTTTTTTCTATATTACTTTTACAGTGTAATGTGACTGGGTTTTTATCCACACTCGAAAATTTTAACGAATTTTTTCAAAAAAATAGATGATGTAAAATCAATATATAAATTTAGAAATTACTCTCATCTTTGATATCGCGAGAATTTTCCAATTCACCGTATTTCGTGGATATCGTAAGAAATGTTTTGCCAACTGTTACCTTTTCAAAGGTGCTGTCATCTTTCGAAGAACAATGTGCCAAAAAAGAATAAAACTATGTTTTGCTTTTGCTTTAGAAAATATGTATTTTGAAAATCAGTCAATGTACTGCAAATCAGTAGGCAACCTAATGTTTTTGTATTTGGACTGGTCGTGATTTCACTGGCATACAACATTATTACCCTTTCCGATTAAGTTCAGATGAATGATTGGAAATACAAACAGGGTATGTTACATCCCCAGACTGATTATTATTATTTCAAAAGGGATTCTATTCATTAACACCGAATTATTAACAGTAAATACCCTCCATACAAAGTAATCCTATTGTATCAGCTCAGCGTTAATTATTTCACGCCTAGCTTTTGTTGGAGGTAAAGCTCATTCGCGTAAACCGCCTAAGGATACAATGATTTAGAGGCTGATCGGTACGCTATCTACGTAATTCCCAATAAATTTTAACTGAATGTGTGTTAGTCTAAGTAAATCTGTTCTGAGAGAATATTCAAGGACCTTGATGCTAAAGTAATCGGGTTTGAGGCCATAAACGTCATACGCGAACGTTAAGAGTGAGCGATGCCTTTGAGAATGTGTTAAGAGATTTTGTTGAGCCAGATTTTGCTTTATGTAGCATGAATAAAATTATTTACTCCTTTTTATTACATTATAGCGGCATCTACAACCCCATAAACTAATCATATAAAATTAAACCGGACGACACATAAATTCTACATCCCGCAATTAACCCCATCAACAATTGTCGGGAATTCGCCCACCAGACAACTTTCGTCTGGTCGGAGGATCTTGCCTTTTCAATGGAGATTGCGGGACTTCCCCCCTGGTATCCATGCCTCTATAACAAATTTTGAGAAAGGGAATACTGATCTACAAGCTTAAAATTACGAATTCGTGGAATTCATTAGCACAGTATGTATTGAGTACGTCTTTGCTGTAAAACAATCACAACACATGTTTATTACTTAGGTATTAATTACTTGGGTCGGGACCAACCCACACGAGGAAATTCCAAACACGTATGAGAATTTATTTAAGCAAATCTGACTAAGTATGGCTAAGTAAACTCTGATGGCGTGGACAGACTGGATGCGGTGGTCGATTGTTTTTTGATGCTACTTTGAATAAGCCTACAGTACTGATTCTACTCCAAATCGTTGCGGATTTAAGATTCCGCAACGAAATAAACACAGTGGAGGCGTTAGAAAAACATACTTTAAACAAGTAACCGAACAGAGCTAAGCCAATAGGCACAAAGGGTGTAATTATGTTTGTCTTGCATATCAAACGTATCTTTGTCTGTACTTGCACAATATTGCACATGTCACAAACATAGTCTTAAACATAAGCCGTGCACAACCGACCGTTAATATCTGTAACATTATACTGTTGTACCAATAACTCTGGCCAGCACATTGCACTTCAGATTAATTGGAGAATTTATCAAACTCGCAGTCCGACGATGCACCTACCGTTTAGTTTGATTTATTTATTCGATTTCTGTGCGAATGGAAACTATTATGTCATGTTGTTGTTTGTCATCTATTGCTGGAAACTGAAATGGGATCACCACGTTTGGTTGGTGATTGTGTGAGCGAAAAAGAGGAATGCTTGGTAAATTCTAATGCATGTTCAATTACTGAACTATGTACCTATAAACTAAACCAAATATGCATCTATTTTTAAGCGAGGGAGTATCCGTGATCTCATACTCGCCTGGGCTCACGTCTGCCTAGTCTTCTTTGCATTTCTTGTTCTTGTACCGAATAAATAATTTTCTTCTTTTCTATTTTAGTAAATATGTTCAACAATGGAAAAACTTACGATATCAATCGATCGATAATTATCGATCGATTAGATAATAAAGTTATTCAAAAATCCATCAAATATTGCTAGAAAGTTCTACACTTACAATTGGAATAACACGTTATAATAAACAGTTGTCCAATATAGTTTTTAGGTTAACCAACAATAAGTTAAAGCAATTACTTTCAAGTAAGACTTTACTACAAAAGTTCAACAACTAGACTCAAACCTACGACCTCGTTGACTCATTGTTTCAGTCAAGACTTTATAGACGTTCCAAATATTGCTTCGCAAATAGTAATAAGTTTTTAACCTTTCGATTGCAAATAATCTTAGTACAGCGGTAACTTTAAGGGTTTGTATTAGATATAATTATGTCAACCTCTTAAGGGCATTGCACTGACAGAAAAATACATGTCAATTGATGAAAAGACGTACGGCGTTACACCTTTGTTATAATTATGGTTGCCTAACTTCTGCCAGCGGCTTCACCCGCCTGAAAAGTATTTTCTTATCCCAAGGGGGGGTTGAGTCCAAGGGTTGTCAAATTGAAGGCACGCAAGAATATTCGCAAGAAGTTTGTAGAATTATCACAGAGTTAATTTGTTGGATTCGGTTTCACAATACCATTATTTATATTTATGTATGTATCTAAGTATATATTTATGTATATATTTTATTTATATTTCTTTTCTATATTTGTTTTTTTCATTAGTTGCACCTGCCATATTTTATCTCTGCACCACGCTAAGGTCGACTGTTAAAAATGGCTAAGGCATTAAGTTTGCCTATGTACCTGAAAGTTGCATGAAGTTTTAATAAATAAATAAATATACCGGGATGAAAAGTAGCCTACGTGCTATTACAGACCATAAATAACTCTGTGCCAAATTCCACCCAGATCCGTTCAGCCGTTCTGGCGTGATTGCGTAACAAACATACATCCACACTTCCACACACACATCCATCCAAACTTTCACATTATAATTATAATATAATAATAATATAAGATGAAGTAAGATATCCCACCCAAATGCACAAACAGATTTGGGAATAACTGTGTAACTTGATAGCTATAATTTGGGGGTATTATAGATTACTTCTAGGCAAACGTGCTCCATATTCGTATATATGCTTGTTTGCCATCAGGTAAAGAAGAGGTTAAACGCTAGCTTATCAACAATGTAATTTTTCTCTTTTTGTAGCTTATTTGGCTTATTATATTCGCAAAAAAATTAATGCAAAATTTGTACATGTTCAGGACAGGTGCTGTTTAATAAAGCAGGAATCTATGAAAGAAGCTTGTGAAATACGGAATATGCATGAAAAAAATATTTGTTAACTAATCAGTTTATCAATAAATACATTTGAAACAGAATCTAAATTAACCGTAAAAACAAAGGAAATATAACAATTTCAAAAAAAAATAATATCTGTCAGACAGGCAGTCGCTCCTTGTAAAATACAAATAAATTAGTACTCAGCTGCTTCCTGTCAGACTTGAAGCCAATTGATTGGTAGTATGGTGGCTTTGTCAAATTCCTTCACATAGAGTTTCTACTATTAATAGAAGTACCTACTTGCACAATGCTTGCCATATTTACAAAAGAAAAATGAAATGTTCTTTCACCTTGATAACTCAATTCTGTTAAGAATCTTCTTCTGTAATGATAGGACTAACAAGTTATTTCATTAATTTCTTTTTCGTGACATGAATAGCAATTTATCAAAGTCACACAACTTTCAGCTGTCACAGTTCTCTTTAGTTTTATTTAAGGTCAAAGTTTCTATTTGATATTCATCACCACAGTTTGAACACTTCTATTGAGCACATCACATCCAAATATTTTCATCGCACAAAGAAAAATCTTCAAAAGCTTTTTCAAGCATTTGCAATACTTAGATTTAATGTTAAATGTGTTTCATAAAAATCTAACATAATGATTTTAGGGTTCTATTTTTTATTGATTCTAGTTAGAATTTACAAACTAAATTTACGAGAATAATTTTAAAGAATTGTCACAAAGGGACAGTTCTTTCAGTGGTAGGTACAGTAGGCCGCGTACTGGTAACAAACCTAGTATAAGTTGGCCTCCTCTACTATAGACACTCGAGTAGTTTTTGCTACCGCTGAAAAGCTATAGAAGAAGTGTTTTGTTTTATGCTTAGCTTGTCTTAATATAATATGAAATTATAGGGCGTTACGCTCTAGACGTCCGTGTTCACAAACTAGAAATTTCACGGACACGGACGGGGGCTCAGATGTAATGCGTAATCGGCCTTAGGTAGGTTGATATTTATTTTCTTTTACTATTTCAACCCAGTTCTAAATTAAACACTTAGGTAATAATTATAAATCTACAGAACTCAGTCCCATCATTAACCTAACATATTTTTTCTAGAATGAATTGCGGTTGCCACATAAATTCACGTTGACTACTTTAGTTTCGTTCTGAAAGCATTTGTGAGAATCCATAAATCCAACTTGAATTATGTTACTTAATTCTATTTCTAACTACTAAAATTAAATATCAAATCTTAGTAGTAGTTTCGAGACTACAAATTAAAATAACAATTAAGTCAGTCGTGACTTTTAATATTATTTGAAGTTCATTAAAGAAAAATTTTGGTAATAAAGAATTTGCTAAAAGACAATTGAGATGTGCTGTCATAAAATTTTAATTAAAACTACTAATTGAGTTATCTTTTATTTGCATGCACATAATGAAATGCCTGTGAGATAACTAATATAGGCAATTCTAAGCAGACTTTATTTTATTTTCATACTATCGACTATAAAACTAATTATTTATATACCTATGAATACTATGTTTGATCTCTAAGTGTAAATTTTTTGGACAACTGACAATAGTTTAAAAGAAAATCATTTTCAGATAGGACCAATATTTAAAAAAACAAAAAAGTAAAAAATAGATTATACATTGGCTCAGCGAGTACCTACGCTACGCTCAGGACAGTAGTAAAGAATGCCTAATAATGTACACACTGATCGCAATATTTCTCAAACTACCTAAATATAAGAACAACTTTTTAATATTAACGACTACTTGCAATCCGTCTATTTCGCTCAGCTGCTCATGGCATAATGGTTCACACCAAATTATTATACATATATATCGTTTATAACACACTAACATTTACCATTACCTGTATATTTCATACCGTAAAAACTGATTCACATCCGTACAATTCAACGTAAGGTACAGTTGAAAACCAGCGTCAGGCAACTCCTAATTGTCTGGCATTTTGTTGAACTGGACCTTATTGGCGCAGCCGCGGGCCACACTGTGTATGTAATTGTTTTATTTATTTTGATTTTTTTGTACTTACAATGTGTGTAACTGTATGTGCCAAATAAACTAGTTTTCTTTCTTTCTTAATATTTCCCTGCACTCGATTAATTATCGACTATGCGAATTCAGTTTGCATTACTCTGATGATTACATGGAAATTTTGACTTAAAAGTAAGTCAAAATTTCCATGTAATCATAATTTAAATAAAAATAATAATAAAAATAATTTAAAACAAGTTAAAGAACTTGTTTTAAATTATTTTTACAGTACCGTCCATAAATACCAACTATGAATAATCATCATCATTTCAGCCGAAAGACGTCTACAGCTCCCCCAAGCGTCACCCACGGCTGCGGGCCTTCTGTGCTTTTCGCTTCCACTGGACGCAAACCTTGTCGCAAACCAGGTCGTCGCTCCACCTAGAGGGAGGCCTTCCAAGGCTACGACTTCCGGTACGCGGTCGCCACTCTAGAACTTTTCAGCCCCAACGGCCATCCGTTCTGCGAGCAATGTGCCCTGCCCACTGCCACTTAAGTTTGGCAATTCTTAGGGCTATGTGGGTAACCTTGGTTCTCTTGCGTATGTGTCCAACTATGAATAAAACGAAAAAAGCAGAAATGGTAAAAAAATGCGTGTTAATAATAGTTAGACCGAAACGACTTGCTCAATTTGAAATGCGTTTGAAATACAAACATTCAAACATCCATACTGCATAAATTCATTGAATAATAAAATCACCCTTCCTTTTGGTTTTGCCGTAGTCAGGTAATTATGAAAATAAAATATACTCAAGTTAAGTTCAATCCTTTCGATCTTGTTTGAATCAACACGAGATAGCAACACGCAATGTTTTGACGCCCTGAATTCGAAAGTTCCCAACAGTATTTGCTTTAGCTCTATCTACGATCATGTTCGTAAGATATTGTAATTTATGTAATAAAGCGCTTTTTGACTTCAGCGTCCGTGTTTCAAGCGGAGCCCGAAATTGCGTACAGATATTTGATATGAGTATTTATTAGAAGGTGTGTTGCGAAATTCTCATTAAAATAATTGCTCTTTCGATAAGGTACTATAATCTAACGAGCAGTGGATTTATTAATAGTTACAGTATATAATAATAAACTCGCGAAATATTCTCTGAAGGTTTCGGGCGATAGTTTCATATGGCTCGTATTTTAGGTAAAGAATTATCATGTAATGGAGCTTTAAGCATTTTTGCTGTGACCTATGTAAAGATGCCTACAACATGGATACTTAATTGTGAACTGCTCGGTACGGTGCTGACGACCTCGTTGATCTAGTAGACTCTAGCACAAACTGCAGACTTGGTCCTGGAATCAATTTCCAATTTTGTCCAACTGGAATTTCTCAGCAGTAGAACAGTCTAGATTTATGCCCAGTTGATGGCAAAAGTCTCACCCCAATTACATATAGGACCTAAAAACAATTGAAGAAATATAAGAGAACTATATAGGCACGCCTTACCTTTCGCAAAATAAAGGCGTGATTTTGTTTAAACTTGAAAGATCCAGTAGGTCTTACAAGTTGTTCTTATCAGGCAGAATATTATTAAGGGCAAGCGTTAACCTTTTAATTTACATAATAAAAATATTGCGAAATATAGGTATGTCTACATATACCTACTGCCATAATATTTCTGCGTAAATACCAACCTAATCACAAAATAGTTCCACTTTCAAAGTTTGCCAAACCGATCCGGTCCGAATTATGCCCTGCCTCGGATCTTCGTGAATTATTAGTTTAATACCGACCGAACCGGACGGCCGGTCAGTAATTGGTCTATTAACACTTCGCCAAATTGCCGATCTCTGATTGTGGTTCGTAACTATCAGCAACGGCTGTTTGTATCCTAGGAAGCTGGTAGGAAGGTATGGAAGTTGAGAAAACTTTGGTCATTAAAGTTTTAAGATAAAAGTAGATATGAATTAAATTTTTTTGTGTAGTAAAATGCCCGTGAAAGAGATTTTTTGTATAAAAACAAGCACGTAACAGGACGTAATGGTTTACGTTTTACGGTGCACTGTAAACAGGTCAGATATTGACAGAAATGGAGGGACTACATCAATAAAGTTTAGTTGGATACGTCACGAGGCCATACATAGCAAACGACTGAAAGAGTTAAACGTGGTCACCACCGCCTATAGACATATAAAATATGGTATCGCCGTTGTGTTGCGATCTAAGAAATATAGCAGAACTTTAAATCGGAACTATATCCGAGGAAAAGCTGCAAGTTTGGCTGTTACTAAAGAAAAACAGAGCTGGCATTCAAGCAACATTTTTTTATTTATCCCGGTATCGAGAAATCTAAAAATACGGCATCGATTAAAATACAACAAGCGCCAAAACAAAACATTACCTTTTTAAAAGCACAAATCATGTGCAATGCCACGCCATAATTGCCATAACAAAACCATTTGCTTGTATTTATCGACGCAAAGTATAAGAACCCTTGAACTGTAAGCAATACAATTATAAAAAAACAGTTTTTCACATGTGACCTAAAACGCCTCTGTAATTACTGTAAACGCCACCCTAACATTTTCATTTACACATTATACAGAATTCTACTATTTAGGGTTTTTACACACAGTTGATGAAAGTGCGACTAACGCTCTGCGACTGGGTCGCACATAAGACTTGTATAAGCGGGGAATCACGTCGACAGTTGGGTCATAAAAAATGATGATATTTTGGGTTACACGGCAGAAGAAATCGGTCTTCTCGAACATGTATAAAAAAAATACCGAAAACATTTCAAAGAGATACAGTCATTTTATAAGATTCATCCATCCATCCCCACTGGGCCTGTGTGGCGAATTTCAGCTACCTTCATCATAATCATCATCATTTCCTCCCAGCAGCAGAATATGATAGGTAGATACGTCGTGTGATATAAAGGAAAACTTTCGTCTAAAAAGACAAAAGAATTGCGACTGATCTAACAGAAGTATTGCATCTAAACAGCACCCAATCACCGTTTTATAACCCGCCCTAACATAAGGCTGTAAACTGTTACAAAGAAAAATACGAAACACCTTGTAATTTCATGTTAAGGAAAAAAATACAGAGGGTAGTTTGAACTACAATTTATGGTCTAATTAATAGTCAATGTTCCAAGTCGCCGCACACACATGTATGTAAGAGCGGGCGTACTCAGGATTCTCAAATGATAACGATCAGACATCTTGTATACACTTTTTATTACTCACACCAACAGTAAGTCTCACAACTTAATTTTATAATGATATGTGCACAGTTCAATACAATTCAATACTGAGTTCTTTCGACTAGAACCAGCCTATTTATACGTTTAAACAAATGACAAGACGTCACACAGCAACAACATCCGGTGACATTCGTTTATCAATTAATTATAGATTTAGGTTTGTAAAAATACAGTAATTGTGTACATTATTTGTTTAGTAATTAATAATACTTTTTACAAATATTTTGAACGAATATAGTTACCAATTATTTTATTGAAATAAACTAACAGTCGGTGAATCTACCTTCCATTTTTGACTTTAAAATATTACTCAAATAAAAACAAATCTTTACAATAACAATACATAATTCGTGTTTCCGTTATGTCATCTGCCTTTTTGACGTTTTGATTTCGTCTCTGCTGCTAGTTTCATTTACCAGCGCTATCACGGCCATACTGACGAGCGGGCCTTGCTAGGCCCAGCGAATCTCTGAAAATCATAAAAAAAAATTAAAATATGCAAAAACCTTTTAGACCAGACTCAGAGGCAACATTATTGCTTGTTCTGGTGAAACTGTCAAACTCAGAGATCGCAGATCGTGGCTTGTCCATTAAGGTTCAGAGGCCCATCTTTGACTTGTTTTGACTTAAATTTTATTGAATCATCCAACTTAAACCATAGCCATGACCAAGGCCTTTTTACACATCCATTTTGCTAACTCAAATCAAATTCAGAGGTCTCAGATCGTAGCTTGATCATAAAGATTCAGAGGCTAGTCTTACGACTTGTTTTGACTGAGTTTTATTTAACTATCAAACTCAGAGGTCGCAGATCGTTGCTTGATCATAAAGATTCAGTGGCCCCGTCTTTGACTTGTTTTGACAGAATTTTATTTAACCAACTAATTCTGAAACTCAGAGGTCGTAGTTCGTTGCTTGATCATAAAGATTCAGAGGCCAGTCTTTGACTTGTTTCGACTAAATTTTATTTAACCAAACAAAACATTCATTATTTTATCCATAAGTTAAGCTTTTCAATTCTGAATAATGTTATAAAAAGTTTTAACCCTTTTTTTTTCATTATTATTTATTCTTGCTATCACGGTCTAGTCGTTCAAAGTTCATTGAGTGACCAAAGTCTTTTTCTAAAACCAAAACCTTTTTTATTATTTATTTTTTTTGCTTCCGTTTCGGCCATTCTATGCTTAGGGTCTAAACGGATATGGTATTTTCAATTGCAGGGGAGGGGCTATTTTACCTAGTTAATCAAAAGGGCCATTCAGTAGTCTTAGATTTCGTATATTTTAATGCCAATTACAATTCACCTATTTTATTAACCCAAACCCATTCAGTTTGACTGTTAGCTCTAGATGTACCGCGAGTAATAGCATGATGTACGAAGAAAAAGAAAATAAAAATGGCTGTAATCTGTGCCATTGTAGCGGATTCCCCATTTGTAATAATTCTACATGAGGTACCAAAAGATTAATTGAAAAGTTATACTTATTCAATGATCATCAATAGGGTGAAATTCGGAACGCAAAAGCTTCCAATCTTCGTGATTACAAAGTCCAAGTACCACTGATAGTCACTAATGTCACATTAAATGAAACAAAAGAAAAAGACACCAGGTATCTTATTCACGACCTTTAGCCATCACATAGCTCTCTTCTCAATTGCTCTACTCGCACATCCCTACGATGTCGAGTCAACTCAACTCTCTGAACTCAGAACCTGTTCACACAGAGATTTAGTCTGTCCTATGTTACGTCTATTCATCATCTACAATCTCAATTGGTACTTCAGCTTTGAATATCTTACTAACACAATCTACGCATAGTAATAAAAATTAGAAAACCAAAATTATTTCAATTTTCGTAACGAAGGCTTGTCGATTCGAACGTCATCAACATTAACATGGTGACCTCACCTCTCGCGTGACTATGCGAGTTTACTTTATCTTAACCTCATAACTCTACAGGAATCCTCTGTAAGGTTCCTTACACAAACGTGTTTATTTTAAACCAACTTACATGAACACAGTTGCTACAAACACCTCCAGTTGCCACACTGGCCTACAGTTGCCATAAAGGCCTCCAGTTGGCACACTGGCGTTTAGTTGCCACACAGGCCAACAGTTGCCATAAAGGCCAAAAGTTGCCACACAGGCCAACGCACAACGCTCGGCTACTCCTGACCAAATTAGATCATTGGGTTCGTGACAATAGGGAAATTTTAGAACTTTGATCTTTAACTAAATCATTACCCTGGGCCATGTACCACCAGTCGCTCAAATCAAACTTTAAAACTTCTTCTGCAGCGAAAACTGCCAAACTTACAGAAACCCTCGAGTAAAACCTCCAACGCCACGGCTCTGTAGCCGAACAGCAATTATATTGCTCTCACACAACGGTTTCTCAAGACCCCGACCTCTGCCAGAATCCACTGGTACGGTCAAACATAATACGGCTGATAGACTCAATTACTCGACATTTTGAGCTTGCTCATCATCATTAAAATCCTTTTAACATCAACATCGACTGGTACATGACCCGCTGGCATCTTCCTTAACCTACTGTGTCCATACTTGTAGGTTTAAGCGTATCTATTTAAAGCTTTCGGTGTATAACGATCACTATCCTGTCATAATCACCTATCGCGGACTTAATACCGGGTCTCTTCAGTTTTCGTACTAAAGTTTCCCACACAACACTATTCATTAGAAAAACGTCCGACGATCAACAAGTTAAACTAAACAAAGTAAAGGCAATGCATACTCAACTCATAAACCCACTTTAAAAAACCCATCGCCACATGGTACGCATGAGGTGCGGTCCAGAATTGGTCTTATGAGTAGACATGTTAATCAGATTCGGTTTCACTACCACAGTCATCAACTATGACGTCTAATTCTCAAAGAACTTGGCGATCGGGTATCCTTCCAAAATGATTCGTGTTTTCTGCTTAAAGATTTTGGAACATACTGATGGCTTATAAAAGGGAAACAACTAACCCTGATACTATTAAGGAGCTTCACGAATTAACTCTGATCAATATCATAAATATCAGATTATCAACAGTAACCCTTTACTGTCGGTCACTAACTCAGTTTTCATGTAAGAAAAACAATCGCGTGATCTACTGTTATCATAATATTACTTTGAAAGTAAGCAAGTGAATTCAGATCTGAAGACGGTGGTTGTACATCGTTACGCAACAAGATCCGTCCTGAATACACGCAAATGACCAGTACCGTTACTAACTCGATACAATTACGATAGCCCAACGACATTACTAACTCGCTTTGCCACTGAAAGCGACTAGTTATTCAGTCATTTTGGATATTTCATCTCCTTCTTATGGGATATCTCATCCTAAAGTTCGTACTGAACCAAATGTTGAAACTAGGAAAGTACTAACAACCCAATAGGTAACTTATTAGCTACTTGCTTTTTACCAGGTGTGTCTTAATTACCTAGTGATAGTGCTAGGTATAACCACTACCAACCAATTCAGTGTTCTACATGAACACTTAAAACTCGAAATAGCATCTCATCACTAGAGAATATTCGACTTCACTATCAAAATAAAATGGAAGCGACTCACCGAGTATTCCATTCCAAACTTGCGCACGTTCGTACGGTTCGGCTAAGACCAGCGAACTGCTTGCATGCTGTTCTTCTTAACCTCTCAGATGTTGACACGTCAACCTTCGCGCTCAGCATCTGAATCGCTAGCCTTCAGCAGAAGCTTCAGGCTGCGACACAATATGGTATCTGAAACATGAAAAATATTACGAGAGTATAATGTTCACACGGTTATCTTAACCATACACAGCTTTGATGGAAATTAACCTGTGCACCGGTGTAGTAACCTAAACCAATCAATCTGCCTATCTGACCTCTACAACTCAGTAACTGGGTAACACAGTACCCCCCGGCAAGACTGGTGTCAGATCTCAAGCTTCGGACTACCCGTAAAGACTGTCAAAGATCTTCAAATGACAGCCGGGACCAACGGCTTAACGTGCTTTCCGAGGCACGAAGGAAACTCAGTATGTTGAAATGGTCACACATCCACGGACCGACATCGTCAAGCGTTGCTTAACTTAAGTTATTATTTAGCCACGAGCTCCTCTATTAAGGGATATGAAAATAATGGGCATAACCGAAAGTTTTATTTGTATGTCTTATCATATTTAGTGGCATCTAATGAAGTATTTTGATATCCAAAGTCAAAGTTTCGCGCAAATCATGTTTGTTTTGTGTTCTTGATGCTTGACCCGAGGGGTTCAGCTTGGTAAAACTATGATTTTATGCCACTGGAACATTAGGAAAAATACTTGAAAGTAAACTTTATGACTTGGTACCATATTCAAAAAAAGATTTAGCTTGATTTGAAGTCTATTCAATACACACACAATTCCAATACACAATATAATATCTAGTTTAGCTACTTAATATTGTGCTACGAGTGCAAAAGAATGAGCATTAGTGTCTACCAATTGCTTGTCCCGTCTTAGCAAGCATGAAAATCCCTTCATCCTAGCAATAGACTGAACTACCTCGCACGGTGGATAGACAGGTAACTTGTTCACTCAATTGTTATTTTATGCTGGTCAAGATCATAATTAGGTAAATAAATTTTACTTAGCTTGTGGGTATTGGTGTTTTGTTTTTGAAAAACATCCTTTTCTGCAACTTGATCTGGCAACGAAGTAAATTCAGCTCATCCGAATGTCCTGGTCGAGTGGTCGGTAGGCTAGGCAAGGCGACTGTGTTGATGGGTCCAGTTGAGGCTCGGGTTGATCCCTTTCTTCTGATGTAAGAGCGGGCGTACTCAGGATTCTCAAATGATAACGATCAGACATCTTGTATACACTTTTTATTACTCACACCAACAGTAAGTCTCACAACTTAATTTTATAATGATATGTGCACAGTTCAATACAATTCAATACTGAGTTCTTTCGACTAGAACCAGCCTATTTATACGTTTAAACAAATGACAAGACGTCACACAGCAACAACATCCGGTGACATTCGTTTATCAATTAATTATAGATTTAGGTTTGTAAAAATACAGTAATTGTGTACATTATTTGTTTAGTAATTAATAATACTTTTTACAAATATTTTGAACGAATATAGTTACCAATTATTTTATTGAAATAAACTAACAGTCGGTGAATCTACCTTCCATTTTTGACTTTAAAATATTACTCAAATAAAAACAAATCTTTACAATAACAATACATAATTCGTGTTTCCGTTATGTCATCTGCCTTTTTGACGTTTTGATTTCGTCTCTGCTGCTAGTTTCATTTACCAGCGCTATCATGTATGCCGTCATATTTCTTACAGGATTGCTAGAATTATTTTGTTTTATTTGCTGTCGTCTGTGTAATTACTATTTTTTGTGAATGTATTTCGTAGTGTTTGCGAAATCGTAGCTGCATCAGTATTCTTGTCACATGGGGTCGGTCACAGCACGTTTTTTCATCCTTTCCGTACTGTCAACAATTACGCAATCATTAAATTTCTTTTTAAAGATTTCATAATCAATGTATCTTAAATTCATCATATAACACAGCTAAACTAAATTTTGTAATAAGGACTTTGCTTACTTATTTTGAAATACTTTTATACCCTCATCACAAAACTATGTTTATTTTGTTTTGATCTGAGTCTAGGTTTTTTTCATCATTCGTTGTTATCAGTTTACCTTGTTTAATTCAGGTAACTTATTTACACAAATTTCGATGTTGTATCGCAATTGATTCACAGTTGATTAATTCAAATTTATAGAAGATTAGAATTAAGAATCTGCAGTTGCTAAACAGCTTAGAGATTCTTGTCACATGGGGTCGGTCACAGCACGTTTTTTCATCCTTTCCGTACTGTCAACAATTACGCAATCATTAAATTTCTTTTTAAAGATTTCATAATCAATGTATCTTAAATTCATCATATAACACAGCTAAACTAAATTTTGTAATAAGGACTTTGCTTACTTATTTTGAAATACTTTTATACCCTCATCACAAAACTATGTTTATTTTGTTTTGATCTGAGTCTAGGTTTTTTTCATCATTCGTTGTTATCAGTTTACCTTGTTTAATTCAGGTAACTTATTTACACAAATTTCGATGTTGTATCGCAATTGATTCACAGTTGATTAATTCAAATTTATAGAAGATTAGAATTAAGAATCTGCAGTTGCTAAACAGCTTAGAGATTTTATGATTTACAAAAAATCTGTTCGTATCCTACTTTTGTCTCAGCCTAATCAGTTTTAACTTTTTCAATATTAAATTGTAGTTGAAAAATTATATTAAATTGAGAAAACAAAGGCTATTTTGCCGTCCAATTTAATTGTCAGTTTTAGCTACATTTAATATTTGAGCTTAAAACAGCATAGATATAACTATCGTTATGGCTTTATAATACGCTACTCGTTTAAGGGGCTGTTTAGAAGACCCTTAGAAATAATGTCAAAAATGGGGTGCAATGAAGATAAGCAAACGCGTCATGTTCAGCTTAAGCGGCTTAACGAGGATGGTGATCCCTGCTTTTTGGAATTTGCTTGACATAATCCTATTTTGTCTGATAAAATTGAAATATTTTCAAATTTATTTTTGGTGAAGTTAGTGGCCAATCTATCAGGGTTTGGAAATACTCATAAATATAAAAAAAAAATACTATGAGATCAATTCCGTCTGAAATATGAGAAAATTCAGTTGATTTTGCGATTCAAAGTAGTTTTTTTTTCCTAATTTTCTTTATACTTACCGAGTGTTCAGTACTGGTTATGAGACGGCTTTTTATACGCTTTATGTACTATATATACATCGTACGTAACAAATAGCAGCACATCGAAAGCATAGAGTATAAGCCGATGCAAAAATGCGACAAATCTAGAGTTTGTTAATCAACACCCTATTGAACATCCCTTGCAATGCACCAGTATTATGTTCTAAGTAATCAACTACACAACAAAGCGAACCGAATCCACAACATGTTTCCTCTTACTGTCAGCAAAGTGCAAAAATTCCATACGTGACTGGCTCCTACAATTGGACTATTAAAAACGGAGGAAATAGTAAATAATAAATAGTCATAATTGCATCCACACACTCACCAACACATCACACTACATAACACACCACACAAACACACAGGTACTTGTATTTTCAATTTCTGTTTATTGTCACAAAAAAAAATAGAGATAAGAAAATTATTTTTTGTCTAGAAAACAATAATATTGTAATATTGAAGTACACTGGGAGAAAGGCGGTGTCGACTGTGACAAAGTTGATACTAGTACAGTCGTCAACGTAATCTCTTAAGCATGATCAGTTTTAGATACTCATTTCATTGTCATTTGTCAACTTAGATTAAGAGAAAATTGATAATTTGAGTGTTACAAGTCAAACAATCTACATTTTTAAATATTTTTATAAAATAAATTAAAAAACGAAATATTTAAAAATAAAAAAAAATTGAGGCCCACCAGTATAGGAACAGGGTCCAAGCTACCGGCAGTCAGGGCTCCAGAGAGACACCTCCTTACAAAACGAACCGTGTCCAGCAGTAATGCTTTCTGGATCGGGCCCTCGACCCAGCCGCCTAACGAGAGACTCCTAAGGTGCAGGCTCGTGGCTATTAAGCCATAGGCTGACACGACTGCTGACACGTACAATGATCGCTGTGTCCACATCCCACATGTTGACAACCTCGCGAGCCAAATCAAGATACTTGTTTTGCTTCTCGGCTTTCACGAGGTTCCCATCATGCGGGACAGTTATGTCAACATTCATTGCATGCCTCTCGATTCGGTCCACCACCACTAAATCAGAGGTCACCGAAACGCAGCCAGGCTACGGTCGCTGATTGGTCTACATCGGACCCATGTAGGGCCCGCAAAAAGTGTCCGTGAAGCCTCTTACTCGGCCATACCTCCCTGCAGTCATTAGTGTCAAGCACTACAGGCTTGCGCCAGTTCTCAATCGCCAAGGAGAGCGCGGTGAGTTCCTTGTCCACTGCTACTATATCTCGATGCAAACTCACGTCGGTGTTTAGAAAATATTCCCTGAGATTACATATCTCGCGGTTGTGGAGGTTTTTGGCATTTAAAAAGCCTCGGCCTCCACACTTCCACGGGATATACAATTTCATGACCGACGATCGTGGGTACGGACCCGTTTATCCAGGGGGTCAAGATCCGTTTCAGTCCATTTGAGTATCCCGAAAGAGTACATCAATACTGGCATGACACAACCGTTGAAGGTGCGCACCTTCAACGGTTGTGCCTTGTTTCCGCTCGAAAGAAGGTTATTGAATACCTTCTTCAGGCGGCCAAAGAAGCGTTCCCTCAACGATTGCTTTATGTCAGTAGTGCTGATACCTTAAGCTTCCGACATACCCAAATATCATATCAGGTTTATGAAATCCGCGAGTTGAATTCCTACGGATGCCACAATCTCCACATACATTCTTATTACATGCATGACCGCACATTTGTCCACACCAAACTCCATCCTGATGGCACTACAAAAAATTTCCGGTGTGACTGACAGGCACCGACTAGATGCTGCGCCAGAATGTACACAAAGCGTCATCATACGGCAGGCGCGTATCAGTCACACCTTGGACGGGTCGGTCCCAAGCCCGATAAACCCACCTTTCATTACTTTGGAATGTACGTTTCTGGATGTATCGCTCCACTCTCTGCCTGTACCTACAAACGGTTTGCCCATGCGAACACTTTTTGTTTCAGGAAGTTTATGCGCTCTGTGATATGGGATATATTATAGTCTCGGGGGCTGACAGTAGTCCCCGAAATCGTCTGTCTCACAAAGTGCATCACTCTTGGGCGATTATTGCCCTCTCTGAAACAAATTAGTTTGCCGATGAGTGCTCTGGCCCCACCAATACAATGTTCGATACTGCACTGCCAAGCCAGTATTGCTGGTTTGTTTCGATCGTCGTGTAGCTCTGTCATCTGCAAATTTGACGTGGGCTACATGACATGCCTTTACAGTCGCGGAGTACATGAACGAATGTATCAGTGAGGTCCTCGCAGTTTTCAAAATAGTTTAAAAACTGCGAATCCAGAGCAGCTACCAGAGAGCGGAGATTATCCAACGTCTTGGAAGACTTGGATTACGCCGATGACCTGACACGCTGAGTCATACTCCAAGCAAAGCTGAACGATCTACGTCAGGAAGCGGCATAAACGGGGCTCAAAATAAAAAGACCCAGGAAATGAGAACTGGTGTGAAGAACCACTCACAGTTGCTGATTGGCACAGAGGCAGTGGAATGCATCCACATATATACATACCTAGGGAGTGTCGTGTCAGAGACTGGGGTTAGTGAAGAGGGCATAGCTTCACGGATCGCCAAAGCCCAAGCTATCTTCGCGCAGCTGAGACCTGTTTGGCAATTGTGGCAACTGACCCGAAGGATTAAACTCAAAATCTTCGGGTCCAATATCAAATCCGTACTGCTCTACGGGTGCGAAACGTGGCAGGTCACAAAGGACATCTCGTGCCAAATACAAGTCTTCGTCGCATTCTCGAAATTTACTGGCCCGAGACCATCTCCAATGTAGAGCTGTTGGAGAAATGCCACGAGAGTCCGATCCACCGCCAGATCAAGCGTCGCATGTGAAGATGGATTGGCTACGCGCTCCGAAGGGTTCCCGATCATATACCCAAGCAAGCTTTGAACTGGAATCCCCAGGGGAAAATAAAGCGTGGCCATCCCCGTCAAACCTTGCGTCGCACTGTGATGGCAGAAGTGACGAGCATCAGAATGACATGGAGCGAGGTGAAGCGTGAAGCTCAAGACCGATCGCGATGGGGGACATCTTTGGACGCTCTCTGCCCCATCTAGGGGTTATAGAACATTAAGCCAAGTAAGTCAATGGGCAAACGAGGTAATCGTGGCCTAAGTTCGGGTAACATGCAATTTTTTTTTTTTTTTAAAAGCTTTTTAACTACTCGGGCCGAAACCAAGTAAATGCAGCGTGTTATGAGTTATGAGGAGGGTGTGTTTTGATGTGGACTTATTTCGTTTTCTTCTATTTGCAAGAACTTTCTGACTATATGACATGTACTTAAGATGCCAGTTTTTTGTGAAATAATGGGTTTGTTTTAGACTTAGCAATTTTAAACTGTGAGGAAGATGATTTGGGATAACGCCTGTTGTGGAGAGTACTTTAGCCGCAACATAAACTTTTTCTTGACGCCATATTCTAGTTACCTCATCCTTCAAGTATATTATTATTCTTGGATAGTCATAGAATACATATTAATAGAGAATTTCGTAATCAGAGTATCAGTACAATAATAACGACCAAACCGTTTTAGAAGTGCTATATAGTTCAGTTGATCGTAACATATTTGATATTTAAGTGCCAGTTGAGTTGTGAAATTTCGGACCAGTAATTTACCATTGACTCGCTGATACGAAATTTACAAAGCTTAATTATTATTAGCTTTATTGTGTTTAATATAACAATTTAGGTACCTACTTATAGCCAAAATACTGATTATAGATATTTATGTGTTACTTTAAATGTCTCGTCGACCCACATAGCTACTGCACTTTTTTCATTTCAGAGTATATTTTTTAGTGACGCTGGGCTATTACAAAAAGAAAAACGGTTATATTATAAGCCTCTTAACAGGATCTGAAATAAAAGAAAAAAACAAAATTTTGAGTTTGTCATGAAACGCGTAGCACTATTAAAAAGTAATGCCGGGTTTACCACCATATCAGTTGACCAATCCTGATATTTGTCAATGTCTGTGCACTGAAATGTAATCCGACTAATAATAAATTAATGAACAATGAACGAAATTTGTATGCGTGTCTCCTTTACACTAGATTACGATACGTTATACTTTCTTGTCTTTGAATTTTTATTAACATGACATTTAATTTTAATCGTATTGTTGGTTTTTGTTCATCATCGTTCTTCGTTGCCTTTCGCCGTCACGATGTTTTTTTTAAGGTGGACATTCCACCCATACGCACTAAACGTTTTGAAAATACTTTTATTATGCGTGATAAAAGAGTATTTTCATAATAAAAGAGTGGATTTCCCTTCCGGGGTCTGTGTTTCCCGATAGCTACAATCCAGGGGTCTTTATGTCAAGGGTAAGTAGGGTAATTCTAGGCAAGCGTGCTTCACCGTCGACCACATCATCGTTTACCATCAAATGAAATAGTGGTCAAGAGCGAGTCTATTCTAAATAAATAAATAATATTAAACTTCAGGGTTAAAATATTTGTCAATTTCATGACGAGTATGTAAATAAAAGAACCGGCCAAGTGCGAGTCGGACTCGCGCACGAAGGGTTCCGTACTTGGTAAATTGCGGTTTACGATTTATGACGTATTTAAAAAAAAACTACTGACTAGATCTCGTTCAAACCAATTTTCGCTGGCAGTTTACATAGTAATGTACATCATATATTTTTTTTAGTTTTATCATTCTCTTATTTTAGAAGTTACAGGGGGGGGGACACACATTTTACTAATTTGGAAGAGTCTCTCGCGCAAACTATTCAGTTTAGAAAAAAATTATATTAGAAACCTCTATATCATTTTTGAAGACCTATCCATAGATACCCCACACGTATAGGTTTGAAGAAAAAAAATATTTGTAGTTTTAGTTTCAAGTATGGGAACCCCCAAAATTTATTGTTTTATTTTTATTTTTGTGTGAAAATCTTAATGCGGTTCACAGAATACATCTACTCACCAAGTTTCACCAGCATAGTTCTTATAGTTTCGGAAAAAAGTGGCTGTGACATACGGACGGAGAGACAGACAGACAGACAGACATGACGAATCTATAAGGGTTCCGTTTTTTGCCATTCGGCTACGGAACCCTAAAAAGTACCACTATTGCTGAACATTTGTTTTTTCTATGATAACTATCAATTTAATGACCTGTAGGTATATTCTACTGGTGTGGCTTGTCAATTTAATGACCAGTAGGTATATTCTACTGCTTGTCAATTAAATTACCAGTAGGTATATTTTTTGCTGTTACTGTCATTATCTATGTCCAAAGGTATATCCAAAGGTTGTCTTGAAAAGATCGCTGTTAGCGATAAGGCCGCTCATTGTGTCACCCAGTTTAATGTTTTCTTCATCTTTACTTTCTGTAACTTATATGGTGTACATAATAAAGAGTATTCTATTCTATTCTATGACTTGTCAATTTAATGACCAGTAGGTATATTCTACTGCATGTATGTGCTGTGGGTGTGTGTGTTTTGTGTGTTATATTTAAGTAAATGACAACGGCAGAAGCCCATATATCGTTTTAGCTGAGATTAAATTCCTACGTTATTAGATGAAACATATCTTGGTTAACCTCTGAATTAGTTTGTGCAAGAATTTTTGTTCGAGAATGCTGAGAATAATAGATTTATTTATTTTACACCAATAAGTACAACATCTTACACTATTCCAAGACGATGTTATACCACATAGTAAAGAATGTTATACACTATATTTAACCCATTTAAACATAAAAAATAAAATAACAAAAAATGAAATTAAAAAAAGAAACAATTAAAATTTGTATTGGTCTTTCAATGCAACTTTGTGCTCCTGACACAAATTTCGGCAGGCTATGGAACACATCATTTCATGGTATATTATTTAGAATACGCGCCCTTGACAAAAGGGCAAATTTTAATAAATTTGTCCTAGCCCTTGGCACAACTAACAATGTGGAGCCGCAGCCCCTTTAGTACATCTGGGTGATGTACCAGCCCGCACAGCACTCTCGCCACGTATTTTGCTAAAGCAACGTCCCTCCTAACCGCCAGCCTAGTGTACCCTACCATGCCCAACACAAACAGACTTGGATACATCAACGGGTAGAATGGGTAAACCCCATCAAAGGCCTCAAATAAACAAAACAAAACACAGACGAATTCCAGCAATTTACTTTTAAATTAGATTCAAATAATCAATAAAATTAGATTAAAAAGCCTGAAAAAGCACAAATTAACAACATAACTCACAAAACGAAAGCTTAATTGAAAAACAGTCGCTACTCATAAGTGGAATTAGCTAAATGAATTAGTGCAACTAAAGTCCATATGGAATGGAACTGTACTGAAACTATTTTATTACGCTGCTCGTAAAATGAGAACTGTATTTATCAAGAGGGTGATTTAATTTTGTGCTACTAATGTAAATAATATGTACTGCTATTTCACAATTTGTTTTAACTGTGGTAGGTAGACACAAATGTCTGGTACGTATACAGAATGAAAGGGACGTGTTGTACATAAGCCCTACATTATTGGTTATTATTTAATTTATTGACATAAATCTTTGAGGCACGGGGATGTGTCACCACCATCTTACAAACTTACGAGCCGGTATTGAGTAATTTCTAATATTAAAATCTAAAAACACTTTACCTAACTTGTCGAACACAGAACCCTAATGAAGAGATTATTATTTGATTCGTGTTTGTTTATTTGCGTTGTACAAGGTAAAAAAAGTGTTAACAAAAACCTTAAAAAAACTTAAACATTATTATTATTACAAAGAAAACATACAAAATAAACATGTAACTTAACAATTCTAATATTTTGGTATTTCCTTAGTACATTAAGGCTTATTAGTATTGTTCATTATGCAGCCATGAGAATTTATGAACATTTGAAACATAATTTCCCACATCTTTGTAGCCTCATGTTCAGCAGTAACTGTTTACGTGTTGAAATGCCAGCATAACTTTATTGAAACTTCGAAAACACATAAAAAATATCATTTGCTCTCCAATAATAATACGACTGAAAAAAAATTGGAATTAATGGGGTTCGACATTTATTACGCCTTTCGTACACTGGCGGCCAATTGATTATGACACATATCCGATACGCATCAATAATAAAGTTGTGTTCTGATATGTCTCGCTTTTATTGCTACACGGTTACCTGAATTATGTATCTATGAGGGGTATAATGGCGTGCCTTCAAACGGAGTAAATAAAAGCAAGACTTTAAAGGTGATTTTTACTTTATTTAATCATTATTTGCATCATTTACGTTATCTTATTTATGAATGAACTATGTATACCAATAATTATATTGTTTTAATAGATTCTTTGTTATAAGCCAATCAAAGTGAAAATCCTAATCAATGTTTTATTTCTATGCAACCATTCATATTCACTCTCTAGGTATTCGTTCTGTTTAGCATAACAACACACAGCCTGCCAACCAATCAGAAACACTCTGTTGTTATGTTGATCGGCTGAATATATACAACAGAAGAAGAATTTTCTCATATTTCTTACCGTACGTACTCGTAGTACAGCAAAATAAATACCGACTTCTACGTTTTTGTTCTCGTACAAAAGGCACAAACCATAACTTTTCCTTTTACGCTGTCCAAAAAAAGCGAAATATCGTTATCGAATAAATGGCACGGACGTTGATTACGGCTCAGTACACTGGCGGCCAATTGCTGATCACATAACGGACACGATTCCGAAACAAAATGGCTGCCAGATTATCTGCCGCAGCAAAAATATCAACTTTATTTTTGCTTTATGAATATTGAAGCAATAAAAGGGTGTTATTTGTTTTCGAAAATGTAAATGCTGAATGTTTTTAAATACGTTTAATTCAATAGGTGTGGTTAAACAAGAGTTGTATTGGACAAACAGAAATATTTGTACGCGTGTGCTTAAATCTAATGTGTTTGCATGACTGTTTGTTGTATTGGGGCTTTGAAGTGGTTTTTCTACAATATTATCAGCTGTAAAAGCTTATTTAGGTTTGCCGAATAAAATTAAAGACATTAAGATATTAATTTCACTCTATTTTTTGCCACTGGCTCTGCCTCCTTGAAAGTCGAAAATGATCCCACGGAAACATGATAAAAAAAACCGGCCAAGTGCGAGTCGGACTCGCGCACGAAGGGTTCCGTACTTGGTAAATTGCGGTTTACGATTTATGACGTATTAAAAAAAAACTACTTACTAGATCTCGAGTCTCTCGCGCACACTATTCAGTTTAGAAATAAATGATATTAGAAACCTCAATATAATTTTTGAAGACCTATCCATAGATACCCCACACGTATGGGTCTGATGAAAAAAAATATTTTTAGTTTTAGTTTCAAGTATGGGAACCCCCAAAATTTATTGTTTTATTTTTATTTTTGTGTAAAAATCTTAATGCGGTTCACAGACTCCATCTAATTACCAAGTTTCAACAGCATAGTTCTTATAGTTTCGGAATAAAGTGGCTGTGACATACGGACGGACAGACAGACAGACAGACAGACAGACAGACAGACAGACAGACAGACAGACAGACAGACATGACGAATCTATAAGGGTTCCGTATTTTGCCATTTGGCTACGGAACCCTAATTATCCTATGCACAAATCTCGATCTCGATTAGCCTTTGCGGCGAGATCAATCATAGAAACTTTAATTTATTCATACTAGTTAAGTATTATTTTATTATAAACATGAAATGACCAGCACAGTACATATATACTTCCAAAAACAACTAATTACTTAATCTAGTAATCCCATAGGATCACGGCCACTCACTGGACGCTTATGTTCAATACCGGACAGTTGCCGGATAGCGCGTAGTTTCGGTAATTCGTAGGGACACGATATATCGACGTCGACGACCGATACCATCAAATCTGATGAATCTGTTGCTATCAATTATAGCTATCATCTCTGGAGATTGTTGCTTCCAACGCCATGATGGATGGACTTTGTGTCTAATGAATGGAGCTGTGTTGTTATTAGTTATTATTGTAATACTAATGTTTTCTGTTCTTATATTTTCCTGGTGTTACCTAATTTATTTTCTTTTTTATTTATCTTCTCGTTCCATTACACATATATTTTTACTTTGGTCTCTCATGGTAGATATGTTAAGATTTATTTTATACTATTATTAGCTGAACCTGCAAACTTTGTTTTGCCATATACATTATTTCAATGATTCCCATATTTTTAAGTGTCGTTTAATAATGGAATGATTTATACGGGTAAAACATTGGTTGTTTTTGAGCTGGTGACACGTGTTGCATACTAGTGATTTATATGAGATCACTTAATTAACTGTATTTGAGAACTATCTTGAGCAAAATGGAACCTACCTACCCTACCCTACCTACCAATCTACCCTACTCAACCTACCTACACACCTACCCTACCTACCTACACACCTCCACCATCAATATTAACAATACAATTAATTTTTATAATAAACATTTAGAATACAATTAATTATTAAAATAAATATACAGAATACAATTTATAAGTCAACTTTTTAATTGATATGCATACATAAATAATTATCATTTAGTTAATACCATTTTGTCAAGAAGGAAATCGTCAACGGCATAGTAGCATTTATCATTTAAAAAAACATTTAGTCTCCGTTTAAATTGTGTCAAGTTTAAATCTTTAATGTTATTTGGTATTTTATTTAATATTTTCGGAGCCATGCAGAGGATGCTTTTGTGCATGAGGGCAATCTTTGAGGCTCTTAGGTATATAACCGACATAGGTTGATTATTTTTTGTATTTTATATATTGGAATTATAGGTTAAATTTCTGAAAAATCGACAGCGCCATCTACTGGTAATACCAGAACCACCATACAACGCCATGTTCATTTTTGTGTATGCTTTGTTTCTATCATGTATCAGAGATGACGCTGTGTTCGCAAAATGTATAGGAAAATGGTTTCTTTTATCGTTAATTTTTTCGATGTGTTATTAGTTATTATCCTATTCCGGATTAAAATCCAAAAACACAAAAATCATTAAAATTGGCCCTGCCGGCCTTGAGTCATAAGTGGTGTAACTAAAACAATTTTGTTTTATATACAAAACATAATTGTGTTAGTTGTGCGAGCAAAGCCACTGGCAAAAGCTATACTAGCTTCTGCCCAGTGGCTTTGCTCTCGTGAATGTCGAAAATTATCGCGAGGGAACATATGCCCGAGATACAAAAGTATCCTATGTGCTATTCCAGACTATAATTTATGTCCATGCAAAATTTTATCCAGATCCGTTCAGCCGTTCTGGCGTGATTGGGTAACAAATATACACACATTCATTTAAACTGCCGCATTTATTATATTAGTAAGATTTATTCACAATTAAGTACATCTTTTCTAAACATAAAAGAAGAAAGTGATTGACTGACTGACTGACTGACTGACTCACTCACTGACCATCAACGCACAGCCCAAACGGCTGAAGCTTCAATCATGAAACTTGGCATGTAGGTTCTTTTGGTAGTGTAGGTGAGCACTAAGAAAGGATTTTTGGAAATTCCACCCCTAAGGGCGTGAAATAGGGGATGAAAGTTTGTATGAAAATCCGTCAGTTTTAAAGTCAGGATCTTCATATTTTAGGTTTAGGCTGAAGATTAAAAAATAATTTTCACGTTTTTCAGGGATTTTGAAAATTCCACCCCCATGAGGGTGAAAAGGGGGATGAAGTCATGGGAATAATGAAATCGTCTAGACATGAAATTTTTCACATGGATACTTTATACTGTGCAGGCATCCACTAAGAAAGGATTTCTGTGAATTCCACCCCTAAGGGACTGAAATAGGGGATGAAAGTTTGTATGAAAGTCAGTCAGGATTGAAGTTCGGATCTTCGTATTTTGGGTTTGGGCTGAAGATTAACATCTTATATAAAAACCTAAACATATTAATATCTTCTTCTCCTATTATTATTATTAATCTAAACATATAAAAGTAGAAACTGACTGACTGACTGACTCACTCACTGACCATCAACGCACAGCCCAAACGGCTGAAGCTTCAATCATGAAACTTGGCGTGTAGGTTTCTTTGGTAGTGTAGGTGAGCACTAAGAAAGGATTTTTGGAAATTCCACCCCTAAGGGCGTGAAATAGGGGATGTAAGTTTGTGTGAAAATCCGTCAGTTTTAAAGTCAGAATCTTCATATTTTAGGTTTAGGCTGAAGATTAAAAAATAATTTTCAGGTTTTTCAGGGATTTTGAAAATTCCACCCCCATGAGGGTGAAAAGGGGGATGAAGTCATGGGAATAATGAAATCGTCTAGACATGAAATTTTTCACATGGATACTTTATACTGTGCAGGCATCCACTAAGAAAGGATTTCTGTGAATTCCACCCCTAAGGGACTGAAATAGGGGATGAAAGTTTGTATGAAAGTCAGTCAGGATTGAAGTTCGGATCTTCGTATTTTGGGTTTGGGCTGAAGATTAACATCTTATATAAAAACCTAAACATATTAATATCTTCTTCTCCTATTATTATTATTAATCTAAACATATAAAAGTAGAAACTGACTGACTGACTGACTCACTCACTGACCATCAACGCACAGCCCAAACGGCTGAAGCTTCAATCATGAAACTTGGCGTGTAGGTTTCTTTGGTAGTGTAGGTGAGCACTAAAAAAGGATTTTTGGAAATTCCACCCCTAAGGGCGTGAAATAGGGGATGAAAGTTTGTGTGAAAATCCGTCAGTTTTAAAGTCAGAATCTTCATATTTTAGGTTTAGGCTGAAGATTAAAAAATAATTTTCAGGTTTTTCAGGGATTTTGAAAATTCCACCCCCATGAGGGTGAAAAGGGGGATGAAGTCATGGGAATAATGAAATCGTCTAGACATGAAATTTTGCACATGGATACTTTATACTGTGCAGGCATCCACTAAGAAAGGATTTCTGTGAATTCCACCCCTAAGGGGCTGAAATAGGGGATAAAAGTTTGTATGAAAGTCGGTCAGGATTGAAGTTCGGATCTTTGTATTTTGGGTTTGGGCTGAAGATTAAAAAATAATTTTAATAATTTTTTAATATTTTTTCTTATATAAAAATCTAAACATATTAATATCTTCTTCTCCTATTATTATTATTAATCTAAACATATAAAAGAAGAAAGTGACTGACTGACTGACTCACTCACTGACCATCAACGCACAGCCCAAACGGCTGAAGCTTCAATCATGGAACTTGGCATGTAGGTTCCTTTGGTAGTGTAGGTGAGCACTAAGAAAGGATTTTTGGAAATTCCACCCCTAAAGGGCGTGAAATAGGGGATGAAAGTTTGGATGTTTGTTTGTTTGTGTTGTGTTGTTGTTGTTGTTTGGGTTTGGAAGTATGCTGGTGTTGATTTGAGGGAGAATTGCTTTTCCCATGGACAGTTCTATGTACCGTGTTCACGTGTTAGCTCATCAAATAGTCTGGTGATATTGGCGCCGTCATCCAAAATGGTTAAAAATGTTGTTTACAAGGAAATACTATAATTTAATTACTTACTTATGATTATGATTAGTCATGGATAAACACAGAAATAATGAAGGGATAGGGACAGGACAAGGATAGAGCGTATTGATTTAAAGTAGGTAAGTATGAGTCTGTCCTAAGAAAAACTTTCATATTACATTATTTTTATCATAATATTTTTTCACTTTTTCACTACGTACTGTTAAAATATGGTAAGGAGAAGCATGTAGTCTACGCGTGCGAAGCCGCGGGCAAAAGCTAGTATAATAATATACAAAGTTTTTGGAATTAATTACTTTGGTTTTACTGTCAGCGACTCCTCAATATTAATATTAGATCTTTACCTATGAAATTGGCGTTTTGTCGTTCTGGCCACATTGATCTCAAATATTTCCTCTTTGGTTTGGAATTCCAATTTAAAATTTATACAGCTATTTACTCATGCTTTTGTATTTGGAAAACCGTAATTCATTTGTTTTTTCCTCTTTTGGTTTTTTCTTTGCGCGTTTACAAAATGGAAAACTTGAAATATCGTGTTATTTACGAGTACGAGTTCCATTGTGGCACCAGTGCTGCAGAAACGGCTCGAAGGATTAATGATGTGTATGGCAATGGTGTCGCAAAAGAAAAATACGTACAAAGCGTTTTGTTAATACTTTCACTGTGCGCACAGCTAAGGAGTGGAATTCCCTTCCGGAGTCTTTGTTCCCTGATAGCTACAACATTGGGGTATTTAAGTCAAGAGTGAATAGGTTACTTCTAGGCAAGCGTGCTTCACCGTAGGCCACAGCATCGCTTACCATCAGGCGAGCTAGTGGTCAAACGCGAGACTATCGATAAAAAAAAAAAACACTGTGTGTTTTTGGTTCCAACGTTTTCGTCTGGAAATTTCGACCTGCAGAACAAGCCCCGTGGACGGCCGGAGACAAAAGTTGATAATGAAGAATTGAAATTGCTATTGTGGAAGCGGAACCATCGCACACCACGTCCGAGTTAGCTGCAGGCTGCGGTGTTAGTGATAAAACTGTTTTAATCCACTTGAAGTAAATTGGAAAGGTAAAAAATCTTGAAAGGTGGTTACCTCATGAATTGAGTGCAGCAAACCGACAAACGCGCGTCGACTGCTGCGTTACATTACTCAATCGGCAGGGATTTTAAAACCGAATTATTACCTGTAATGAACAGTGGATCCTGTACAATAGTCGGAAACGCTCATCGCAATGGCTGAACCCTGGCGAACCAGCCAAATCCTGCCCTAAACGAAAAGCTTTCTTAAATCTGGCGAGACGTTTACGGTGGATGTCTTTTGTCAGCAACTGAAAACCATGATGGAAAAGCTAGGTGCTAAACAGCTGAGGCTGGTCAATTGCTCTAGGCCACTGCTGCTTCAGGACAACGCTAGACCACACACTGCACAACAAACGGCTTCCAAATTAGAGGAGCTTCAGTTGGAATGTCTAAGACATCCACCGTACTCCCTGGACCTTGCTCCAACAGATAACCATTTTTTTTTAAATTTGGTTAACTTCTTGCAAGGGAAAAAAAACAACTCCGATGGGGCAGTCCAAAGCGCCTTCAAAGATTTTATTGATTCCCGTCCGAATGTTTTTTTTTAGTAAAGGTATCAATGAACTACCTATGAAATGGCAAAAGTGCATAGATATCAGTGGTACATACTTTGATTAAATAAATATATTATATTTAATAAAAAAAACGACTTTTTGTTCCTCTCTTACAAAACGCCAATTTCATATGTAATGACCTAATAATAAAGCAAACTTACAATCACCTAATTTAAAAGAATTCATAAAACAGCGTGTTAATTAATACAGAAGACTCCTGTTCTGATTGATTGTTGTTCTGCAAAACATTTTTAGCTCAAGAATTTGACAGGTACACTCTAGTCATCTATTCCCACAAAACAACCCTAGTGGTTTCACAAAAATCTACCTATTAACCGCTATCTCGCTTTCCGATAGTGGAAAAATGTTTGATGCAGTGTAAAAATGAGAGAACAAAATAAATAAAAAATACATCTCTCCGGGCAGTGATTTACAGCGCTTTGATTGTCGATGAAAACTCGAATAAATATTTATGGTGGGCTGTTACGCGTGACACCGAATAGAATATGACGTCACATGGCATGAATCTGCGAGCGACACGCCAGTTTGATATTTTGATATTTTTTTATTAAGTTTTGAGCTGTGATTGGTAAAAATTGGTTAGAATTGATAATATATTATTGAGTCGTGCGATTCAGTTATATTTTTTTCTTTAGTCTGTAAAAACGCTCTTGGGAGTAATAATCATTTTAATAGGGGCGTAACGGTATTTATCTCTTGGTTTTCGTATCTACGCTGTTTCCGACTATTTCTCGGCTATTTGCACTCTCGATAAGCGGCTATAGCCTCAATGGTTATGGCGCTGGATTGGCAGATTGGTTGAGGGGCACGCAATCAAGCTCCATACATTGCACTATTCATGTCAGCTTTATTGATGGGTTATAAATAGTATCAATGTTCCTTTTCACTTCATTTATAGGTATGGGCAACACCGAGACGAAACCTGAGTTTTTAGTTCACATGTCATACAATCATATCGACATCCCGTCTTGAGCTAGCGTGCTGATTGCTCAAACCTTCTTTGCATGATAAGGAGCCTTTACCCTGCAGTGGGACTGGTACAGGCTTAACATAGGCAGGTACACACCAATCAACACGTTAAAATATTTTTGGTAAATACAAAATAAGCAGTGGAGGCCCAGTGGTAACAGGCAGGTGCATTCTTTTTGTAAATTATTTCATCACCACTGCTCTAAAAACGTGAAGGAAAACATCGTGAGGAAACTGAACCAAAAATCCAAACCAAAAAATTTGAAGACCTGTGACTTCCACCAACCCGCACTGTGGCCGCGTGGTGGATTATGGCCCATTCCCTCTCTAAAAACGGGGCTAAAAATAAACATCCGAAATACCCAGGAAATGAGAACTGGTCTGAAGAACCACTCACCGTAGCTGATTTGCACAGAGGCAGTGGAACGCGTCCACAAATTTACATACCTCGAGAGTGTCGTGTCAGAGACTGGGAGTAGTAAAGAGGACATCGCTTCTAGGATCGCCAAAGCCCAAGCAATCTTCGCACAGCTGAGACCTGTTTGGCAATCGCAAAAACTGACCCGAAGGATGAAACTCAAAATCTTCGGGTCCAATGTCAAATCCTTGCTGCTCTACGGGTGCGAAACGTGGAAGGTCACAAAGGACATATCACGCCAAATACAAGTCTTCAAGCATTCTCGGCATTTACTAGCCTGAGACCATCTCCAATGTAGAGCTGTTAGAGAAATGCCACGAGAGTCCGATCAACCGCCAGATCAAGCGTTGCAAGTGGAGATGGATTAGCCACAAGCTCCGAAGGAGTCCCGATCACATACCCAAGAATGCTTTGGACTGGAATCTCCAAGGGAAAAGAAAGCGTGGCCGTCCCCGTCAAACCTGGCGTCGCACCGTGTTGGCAGAAGCGACGAGTATCGGAATGACATGGAGAGAAATGAATCGTAATGCTCAAAACCTATCGCGATGGAGGACATCTGTGGACGCCCTCGGCACCATCTATGGTTTATAGGACATTAAGTCAAGTAAGTCAAGCCTCTCTCAATGAGAAGAGGCATGTGTCCCAGCATGGGAATATAAAAAGGCTGATGATGATGATGAAATACAAAATTAATTGAAAGTAGTTAACAAATTAAAATCAAATTTTAACAACACATGCCTACCCATGACATTCCTATACATTCCATCTACATGAATACCACGTCTAGTTAGAATTTCGGTTCCAACATTTATAGTTAGTAACAGAAGGCAGATTGTCGGGCCACGCTGTAAGTATGCGTTACCTCATATAAATCCCACGGTTTTCCGGTAACAAGCTTGTTGTTTGTTTGTTTAGTTTTCCCGTAAAATATATCAACTGGGCGATGTTGAACCTTTAGACAAATGAGTGCCTAAGTTGTGATAGATGACTTCCCAGTAACTCGGAATGTGAGGCAGAGGAAAATTTCGTGAGAAAAGTTTTGAGTATAAATGTATGTATGGCCCAAAAAACAATGGAGGGTGTGAAAGATAATATGGCTGGAATTTGACTTACTTATTCATTAGTGGTTGGTGATTAATAGATAAATATATGGATGGAGACATGGTTATAACTTTGTGCTTTGTTATAATTATAATGTACCTAATTTATTATTGTGTTTACGAGTGTAAATAAATTATTATTTAACTAACTAAGACATGGTGGACCGACTTAAAAGTACAAATATAAATATAAGTATCAAATTATGCATCATTCAATGTGACAACGGCCCAACAGACAATGTGAAATATAGTCCCTAAAACGAGGCTGCGATTTGATTTTGTGTGATATGATTTCAGTGACAATTTGATCAAAACAAAAAAATGGGACTTTCCATAATTATTTTGATGTCCAAACCAAGACTAATTCGAAGCAAGTGCAATTTGAACTCAAAAGAAAAATAATTGTACATTCTCGCCAACAAACTTTCAACAATTTTGCGAAAACCAAAATTCACTCATACTGTCATGGAATAAAAAAAAAACTTTTTACAAAAAAATACAACCGACTTCCAAATAAAAACACTACATAGTCAAAAATAAATTCAATTTCGGAAGTCGGTGTTCCTGTTTTCGTTTCTTCGTTTTTTGACACCGACTTCCGAAATTGAATTTATTTTTGACTATGTAGTGTTTTTATTTGGAAGTCGGTTGTATTTTTTTGTAAAAAGTTTTTTTTATTTTTCACTTTTTAGTTGTGTTACATAATGGACCAGTTCTATAGGTTAGGTACCTATAATGCCCAAAGTGAAGCCAGAATTGATTATCACAATAACATGAATCTTAAACAAAACCGGTGGAATGAGAGTATACCAGGATTAACTGTTCACACCTGCGTACTGCTTTAGAGCGTACTAGTGTGATGTTATGTTATGTCATGTAATGGGGTAAACAATAAACAGACATGCGATTGCAGCTATCCCGAGTGATTGCCGTCATTTATTGAAGAGTTCTGATGTTAATCTCCAAAGTTCTTCATCGGATCTTAATGAAATTTAAATGGGACCACATGACAAGCACCAGCTTTCAAATAAAAAAAGAATCATCGAAATCGGTTCTCCCAGTAAAAAGTTCTGAGGTAACAAACATAAAAAAAAAAAAAAATACAGTCGAATAGAGAACCTCCTCTTTTTTGGAAAGTCGGTTAAAAATGAGGGTAGTTTTAAATAAAAGACACCGCTACCATTCTCTTCAAGATGAAATTTGAAATTGAAATTTCTTAATAATGTTGAAATGAAGCGAAAAACTTCATACAAACTGTGTGGCTATAAAAATTTACTGACGAAAATATTGTGAGACTTATTTTCAAGTGAAAATGCTTATTAAAAGTCACGTATTTAAGTTTTTACGCACAATACACGGCCAAGTAAAATTACTTGTGACTTTTCACACACGCAATTCACCGACGACTTTATATATATTTTTATTGGTTCGGGAATCTGATGAAAAAAATGAACATTTTTATTTAACATATTATTTTGAATTGAGTATTTACCTTCAAACCAATCTCACTGAAACCGCAGCGGTTTTTTAAACTCTTTTCAACAGAATACATTCATTAATTCGAATTCTCAATCCATCTAAATCCTACTGAAACTTATAGAAACACACTCTTGGAGTGCTCAATTTAAATAAATAATTGAGAAACTACCCTTTATTACTCAACGTAATCAGGTAAAAAAACTATTTATTCCCTTTGAAATGTTAAATGACATCAAGAGATTATTTAAATTCTCTGAAAGCACGAATTGCACTGAAAGTTATACTTTGAAGTCTCCAAATAATGCTATTCGATATATTAAAGAGTTTTTATAACTACTGCTTTATCAAGAGTAAGATGCCATTTCGAAAGCACTTTCTTAATTATTAAGTTAGTACGATATTAAACCATCTAGAATTTCAACAATTATTTATTTTTAAGGTTTGAATAACTTTTTTATGAATTTTGTGATGAACACGAAGAAACGTTTTTCAAGTTATTTACTTTAGAGGCTATATACATAACTAGCTGTATTACCCCCAATTTCTATAAACTGTGATTGTTACGATCAAATCAGAAACTGTAAAAAATTGCGTGTTCTTTGAATAGATAGACAGAAACGAATTGCTGGATTTGAAATGCGTTTGAAATACAAACATTCAAACATACATACTGCATACATTCATAGACTACTAAAATTACTCTTCCTTTTTGCTTTGCCGAAGTCGGGTAATAATGTTAATAAAATATACGCAAATAAAGTTATATTATGTTTAGGTACAATCCCTTCGATCTTTTTTGAATCAACACGAGTTAGCGAAACGCAATGTTTTGACGTTAGGACGTCAAAACATTGCGTTTCGCTATCTCGTTTTTTTTTTTTTTTTTATTCAAAACCATCCCTACCTGGCTATGTCCTGAGGAGGTAAATTCTTTTAGGACATTTTAGGTCATCAGACAACTTACGACTTCAAATTCCAACACATTGCACGACTTTTTTGGATAAATCCTTTACTGTTCAGGCTAGTCGTCTGTGGAATGCATTGCCAGATCCAATCAAACGTGCTTAATCATTGCCTGTGTTCAAAAAACACGTAAAAGAACATTACCTGTCACGGTCTTCGTCTTAGCGTGTTGATTTGTGATTATGATTATCAATAGAGTCATTCATCATAATTTTTTTATTGCCATTATATTGAGTATGTACGTATTTATGTATATTATATTACATATGTATATTTGGGTTTCGTGGACTTCAACAAGGCGTTCGATTCTCTAGAACATTACTACATTTGGCAAGCATTAGAGCGGCAAGGGATTCATAAAATGTACATAAATATATTAAACAATATTTACGGTAAAAGTTCAGCACAAATAAAACTGGAAACGGCTGGTGACGAATTTCCAATAGAAAGAGGAGTCCGTCAAGGTGACCCTATCTCACCTAAGATATTCTCAGCAGTTTTGGAGTTGATCTTTACAAAATTAGAATGGGATGATTTCGGACTTAACATAAACGGAGAGAAATTAAGTCATTTGAGGTTTGCCGATGATTTATTACTGTTCTCGGAATGCCCTAAGATCTTGGAGAAAATGCTGCAGCAATTATCAGACGAAAGTAGAAATGCAGGTCTCTCAATGAACATAAGTAAAACTAAAATAATGAGTAATTCTTCACGACAAGATGATATCAAAGTAAATAATGTAAAATTAGAATACGTAAATGAGTACATTTACTTAGGTCAATTGGTATCACCAACTGAGACAATGCAGAAGGAAATCGAAAGAAGAATAGCTAATACCTGGAAGAAATTTTGGTCACTTAGCGAAGTAATGAAGAATAAAGAGATGCCCATGTCGGAGAAACGGAAAGTCTTTAATACCTGCATTTTGCCATGCCTAACATACGGATGCCAAACATGGGCCCTTACAGAACAACAACAAAATAAAATAAAGGTTTGTCAGAATGGAATAGAGAGAAGCGTATTGGGTGTAAGAAGGAGAGACAGAGTACAGTTAAAAAAGATAAAAGGAAAAACAAAATTTAAAAAAGTTCATGTTGCATGGAAAAAATTAAAATGGCGTTGGGCTGGACATATGATGAGAGAAAAAAAAGAAAAGTGGACAAAAGTAATTACAGAATGGTACCCGAGAGGAAATAAAAGAAGTAGAGGAAGACAGGCAAAGCGGTGGGAAGACGATATAAAGAAAGTGGCAGGTCCAGATTGGTTACGGGTAGCGTGGGACAGAGTCAAGTGGAGAACCTTGGAGGAGGCCTTTGTCGAAAGACAAGCTGGTGCGATGGAAAATAACCAGATGCCGAGGAAAATAAATAAATAGTTATGAATACAGTGTAAATAGGTTATCCCATTAAAAAAAAAAAAAAAAAAAAAAAGTATAGTATATTGTAAATAATAGGTTAAGTAACTAGCAATAAAGGCTTATTTTATTTTAATTTATATTTTATTACATAGCATATGTATGTATCTGTGTATCTATTATAATATAGTATTTTAACAATATTAATGTCCCACCAATGTCAACCCCACTTCAAGTCCAGACAATTACTGTCCATACCAGGTTGCCTGGAAGAGATCGCGGAACGCGATAAGATTTTTGTAATTGTGTTTTAATGTGTACAATCTTCTCGTGTACTCGTGAATCGTGTACAATAAAGCATATAATAAATAAATAAATAAGGTAAACTGAAAACAACGAATGATGAAAAATACCTAGGCCCAAATCAAACCAAATATGCATAGTATTGTGATGTGGGTAGAAAAGTATTTCAAAATAACTAAGCGAAGTCCTTATTACAAAATTTTGTTATACAGTTTTATAATTATATTGATTATGATATCATAAAAAAAAGGAATTTACTGATTGCGTTATTGTTGACAGCACGCAAAGGAAGAAAAAACGTGCTGCGCCGACCCCATGTGACATGGGACAAGGATATTGATGCAGCTACGATTTCGCAAACACTACGAAATACACTCATAAAAATTTTTACCTACATCGTCAGCAAATAAAACAAAATAATTCTAGCAATCCTGTAAGAAATATGACGGCATACATGTGTGTGCGGCGACTTGGAACATTGACTAATTAGACCATAAATTGTAGCGTTCAAACTACCCTCTGTAATTTTTTCCTTAACATGAAATTACAAGGTGTTTCGTATTTTCTTTTTAACAATTTACAGCCTTATATAAGGGCGTTACAAAACACAGTTTCGGTGCTATTTAGTCGCAATACTTCTGTTATTTCAGTCGCAATTCTTTTGCTTTTATTGACAACATTTTTTCTTAATATCACACGACATACCTACCTACCCTTTTCTACTGCTGGGAGGGAATGATGATGGTGATGAAGATAGCTAAAATACGCCACACAGGCCCAGTGGGGATGGATGGACGAATCTTATAAAATGTCTGTATCTCTTCGGAATGTTTTCGGTATTTTTAGGGATCCGTACCTAAAAAGGTACAGAAAGGAATCTTTATAAGATCATTCTCTTGTCCATCTGTCTTCCCGTGTGTCACCACCGATTTTCGCAGAAAAAGGTGGACCTACAAAGTTTAAATTTATATCAGATACTGAAATCTATTTATATATATATATACCTATTAGGGTTTAAAAAAATCAAGTTCCTAAGTCAACACGATAAAAAAGTTAATAAAATAAAATAAAACCGACTACAAAGATGTAAACAAGAAAAAAATCATGCTGTGCAGTCGGAGGATACATATTCGCTAAAAACTATAAATATCTTCCTTATATATCTTTTTATTTACAACTTTTAATTATACTTGTATTTGCAAAACAAGTATAATTAAAAGTTGACTAGAATTTTAAACATATTATTTTGATTTCCCACTCGATGGGTCTCGAAGAACAAAAAAAATGCAGTCCCTACAATAGGGCGCCCAAAAGCCGCAATGTTCCTTTTTTTTAACGGCAGTTATCTAAGGACACTTGGGCGGCCAAGACCTATATTTACCTTATTATAACAATTAAGTCAAGTGATTTCAAAGATACGAAGTAATAAAGAATATTACATACATACAAAGATACGCACGAAAAACATAACCCTTTTCTTGCAGCCGGGTAAAAAGATATGCACAAATTTAGATTTTCGCGAAAACTTGTAAGTACCAAAATTTACCTTAATTTTAAATTTTCACAATAAAAATGTGTGGGTACGGAACCCTCGAGGCGCGAGTTTGATTCGCACTTGGATTTCTTCTGCCGTGTAACCTAAAGTGTCACTAACAATTTTTATAAACCAACTGTCTACGTCATTCCCAGCTTATACAAGTCTTATGTCCAGTCGCAGAGCGTTAGTCGCGCTTTCATCAACTGTGTGTAAAAACCCTAAATATTAGAATTCTGAATATTGTGTAAATGTAAATTTTAGGGAGGCGTTTACAGTAATTACAGGTGCGTTGTAGGTCACAAGTGAAAAATTGATATTTTTATTTTATTGCTAACAGTTCAAGGGTTTTAATACTTTGCGCTGATAAATACAAGTGAAAATTGTTTTGTTAAGGAAATTATGGCGTCAGATTGGACATGATTTGTGCTTTTAAAAAGTAATGTTTTTTTGGGAGTCGGTTCTATTTTCATCGATTTTTATTATCGTTCTTTTTAGGGTTCCGTACCCAAAGGGTAAAAACGGAACCCTATTACTGAGACTCCGCGGTCCGTCTGTCTGTCTGTCTGTCTGTCTGTCTGTCTGTCTGTCTGTCACCAGGCTGTATCTCATGAACCGTGATAGCTAGACAGCTGAAATTTTTACAGGTGATGTATATCTGTTGCCGCTACAACAACAAATACTAAAAACAAAATAAAATAAATATTTAAGGGGGGCTTCCATACAACAAACGTCATTTTTTTGCCGTTTTTTACGAAAATGGTACGGAACCCTTCGTGCGCGAGTCCGACTCGCACTTGGCCGGTTTTTTTTTAGAATTCTTGATACCAGGACAAATAAAAAATTGTTGATTGAATGCCAAGCTCAATTTTGGCTTGATTTCTAAGATCGCAACACAACGGTGATTCCATATTTTATATGTTATAGCACTTGTTAGCTACTATGTTTATAACACATGTTTACGGCACTTCTCCACTTTGAACTTAGCAATTTACTCCAGGACCTCTGAGGGCTTAGTGCGAGTTTTGTCTCACGCTCGTAAACGTCAATTTGTATTGAAACTGGATAAGCGCCGTCTGGTGACGGTAAAGATAAACCTCTTTTTTGTATACATTTTGAAATAATAGATCGTTTACATTAACGCGATTGAGCGTGAGTAAAAGCTCGCACTAAGGCCTCTGATCAGCAGTAGTGCAAGCGTCCACTAGGTCAACAAGGCCGTCAGCGCTACTCAATTAAATACCCATGTTTTAGGTAATTTTTACATAGTGCACAGTAAAAATGCTTAAAGCTCCATTACATGATACTTCTTTACCTAAAATACAAGCCATTTGAAACTATCGCCCGAAACCATAAGGGGATATTTTGCAAGTTTATTATTATATTCTGTATTAATAAATCCACTGCTCGTGAGATTATACTCCCTAAGCGATAGAGCAAATTATTTTAATGAGAACTTCAAAACACACCTTCTAATAAATACTCATATCAAATATCTCTACGCAATTTCGGGCTCTGCTTGAAACCCGGACGCTGAAGCCAAAAAGCGCTTTGTTACATAAATGCCAATATCTAATAAACATTATCGTAGATAGAGCTAAAGCAAATATTTTTGAGCACTTTTGAATCTAAATAATAATTTTAATTTTAAACATGTATATATATTATTAGATGTCAAAGCCACAACGACACGTCAAAAAGCTGTCTTATAACTAATCAAATAACCCGCCCCTAACTGTTCCCGGGGCAAAGGTGCCCATAACGCTTGCTGCATTGCCACGTTGGATGGCAATGGCTAACCTTTGCACCAAGAACGAGCCGGAGCGGGAGTCACCCGTTTTGTCACGGAGCTTGTGCCCTATCTCACTAGCTCTGAGCCTCTTGGCCTCAGTGCCCCAACCACCCATGGTCTGAACAGCAATGGGTACAAAATGGTAGTGGCCCTCCAACGGTGCGTACTTCACCCTCTTCCTCTCAGCGGCGTTTTCCGCCGCTGAGAGGCTGGCGGCAACAGTGTTGACGCAAGTTGCATCCCATATTAAGCACTTGCCATTTTTCCAAGGCACCAGGGTCAGTCCATCCGGCCTCTTGCCATCAGTCCTACACAGACCTGGAGGTTCCAGAACGCAGGGGAATTCTGCGGACACCAATGCCCTTCGCACAATATCATTGAGCGCATGGTGACGCGGGAACCTCCCCGAGCAACGACGACAACTCAAAGCGCAACAATTTTTTATTTGTCCTGGTATCGAGAATTCTAAAAAAAGAACGATAATAAAAATCGATGAAAATAGAACCGACTCCCAAAAAAACATTACTTTTTAAAAGCACAAATCATATCCAATCTGACGCCATAATTTCCTTAACAAAACAATTTTCACTTGTATTTATCAGCGCAAAGTATTAAAACCCTTGAACTGTTAGCAATAAATTAAAAATAACAATTTTTCACTTGTGACCTACAACGCACCTGTAATTACTGTAAACGCCACCCTAAAATTTACATTTACACAATATTCAGAATTCTAATATTTAGGGTTTTTACACACAGTTGATGAAAGCGCGACTAACGCTCTGCGACTGGACATAAGACTTGTATAAGCCGGGAATGACGTAGACAGTTGAGCACCTTATATAAAATTGCAAGAATATGAGAATTCCGGCGAACGCTGTATTTAATTCAGGTACCATTATTTGCACAAATTTCGATGTTGTATCGCAATTGTCTTACAGATGATTCATTCAAATCTATACAGGTTTAGAATTAAGAATCTGCAGTTGCCAAACAAACACTGGTACACAGCTGAATCCGGTTAGACTGGAAGCCGACCTCAACATAGTTGGGAAAAGGCTAGGCAGATGATGAATTTGCAGTTGCTAAACAGCTTAGAGATTTTATTATAAAAATCTGTTCGTATCGTACTTTTTTCTTAGCCTAATCAGTTAAAACTTTTTCAATATTAAATTGTAGTTGTTTTTTTTTATTAAATTGCGAAAACAAAGGCTATTTTACCGTCCAATTTAACTGTCCGTTTTAGCTACATTTAATATTTGAGCTTAATACAGCATAGATATAATCATCGTTATGGTTTTATCATACGCTATTTTTACTGTGAGACCACTCGTTTTAATGTGATGTTTAGAAGACTCTTAAAAATAATGAGCAAAATGGGGTGCAATTCAGTTGTTTTTTGCGATTCAAAATAGTTTTTTTTTCTAATCTTCTTTATACCGAGTGTTCAGTACTAGTTGTGAGACAGCTTTGGATACTGTGTACTATTACTATATATACATCGAACGTAAAAAGAGCAGCACATTGAAAGCATAGATTATAAGCCGATGAAAAAACGCGATAAATCTAGAGTTTGCGAATCAACGCCTCATAGAACAACCCTTGCAATGCACCAGTATAACATATAAGTAACCAATTATATAACAATGCGAACCGAATCCACAACATGTTTCCTCTAATTGTTAGCAAAATGCAAGAATTCCGTACGAGACTGGCTCCTACAATTGGACTATTAAAAATGGAGGAAATAGTTAATAATAATAGTCATAATTGCATACTCACCAACACACTACATAACACACCACACAAACAATCAGGTACTTGTATTTTCGATTTCTGTTTTTTTTTTTTTTATAATAGCCTTTTATTCCTAATAATAGGGTTACAAGAGGTCCATAAGTTCGGTGTGCCTTTTGGCATAGGCCTCCTCCAATTCCTTCTAATGGGTCCTGTCCCTTGCTACTCTCAACCAGAATGGTCCCGCTGTCTGTTTCAAGTCATCTTCCCATCTCCAGACTTGACGACCCCTACCTGTTTTGCCGTCTCTTGGTTGCCAGAGGGTGACTTGCTTGCCCCATTTGTTAATGGGGTGACGTAGCATATGTCCAGCCCATTTCCTTTTTTGGACGTCTATCCGGGTAAGAATGTCTGTGAGTTTTGTTCTTGTTCTTATGTCTACGTTCCTGACTCTGTCTTTGATTTTTAACCCTAGCATTCTTCTTTCCATTTTCCGATTTCTGTTTATTGTCATTAAAAAAAATAGAAAAAAAAAAAAAAATTGTCCTAAAATCATTAATATTGTAATATTGGGAGAAAGGCGGTGTCGACTGTGACACAGTTGATACTAGTACAGTAGTCAACGTAATCTCTTAAGCATGATCAGTATTATATACTCATTTCATTGTCATTGGTCAACTTAGATTAATTATTTTATACTTAGATTAATTATTATTTCAGATGTGAAATCCATATTTTGTTAGAACATACAATACATAACTATATATAATTATATGTTAGATAAATATATATGTTAGTCACTTAAAATTATATACACATACAATACATACACAACATGTCAAAATCAAAGTACACTGAAATCTAGAAATTAAGAGGAAATTGTTCATTTGAATGTTAGAAATAAATTATTATGTCCTTTATTCATTTTGTTTCTTATAATCTACATTTTTAAATATTTTTATAAAATAAATTTTAAAACCAAATATTTAAAAATATAAAAAATAGAGGCCCGCCGGTATCGGGAACAGGGTCCAAGCTACCGTCGGTCAGGGCGTCAGAGAGAGGAACCTCCTAACAATATTAGCCGTGTCCAGCAGTACTGCTTTCTGGATCAGGCCCTTGGCTCAGCCGCCTAACGAGAGCCTCCTAAGGTGTTGGTCGAGACCCGTGACTATTAAGCCATTAGCTCACAAGACTATCGGTACAATGATCGCTGGGTCCACATCTTAAATATTCTTATTGAAGCGGATACTGTGTTTATTTGCAGGAAAATCTTATTTGTTTCAACAGTAGGTATACGACTACAAAGTAAACAGTCAACGCGGCTCGAAGTTTACCTACATCGTTATAAGTTCGGCACAGGTGCAAGTTTAAAACTATGGTGTATCTGTACAACTTTGTATACTACAAAGACTTACTATCTCAGCCTTAGGCTATGCCAGGAGCTCTAGAAGTCTATCACGGGAAGTGTCGCAAATTCCTAACTAGGTTTGCTTAGTGATATATGACTATGTACATATTAACAAAGCCTCTTAAGTTGCTTGTTGCTAAGATAATTGTTATCTGGTTACTGCGGTAGTTTATATATTGTGGCTTATTCATAACTAGTTTTCAGCTAGTGGCTGAATTGAGTTTAAGGATTTAAGAACGAGTCAAAGCAAATTCTTAATTTGGAAATCGAGGTAGGGCTGACGGGGGTCACTAACTTACTACCGAAATAAAATGTCTAAATCTGGCTGATGGTCTACCAGTGTTCTTGGTTTCATCTAAACTCGTCCAGCCATTGAAGTTTAGTATTAGTATTATTAAGTAACAAACCTCTGAACATACACACGCTTGTCGTATTAGTTGCAAGTAAATTTCAGCTTCGATACCCAGAAGTGATTACAAATTAAAATACCCAAATAAAAAAATATTAGAACATCAAAGGCCTGAAATAAACAAAACAAAACACAGACGAATGCCAACAATTTCCTTTTAAATTAGATTCAAGTTATCACGAACATTAGATTAAAAAAGCCTCAAAAAGCACAAATTAACAACATAACTCACAAAACGAAAACTTAATTGAAAAACAGTCGCTACTCATAAATGGAATTAGCTAAATGAATTAGTGCAATAAGTCAAAATGGAACTGTACTGAAACTATTTTATTACGCTGCTCGTAAAATAAGAACTGTATTTATCCGGAGAGTAATTTAATTTTGTGACGCTAATATGTACTATGATTGGTAGATTGGCACAGGGGGAGTTCCAGTATGGTCTGTTGAGAGGTAAAAATCCACTCCCTGGTCTTTTCCTAAAAGGTCACATTTTTATTATTACAAAGAAAATATAAAACATAACGATTCAAATTTTTTGGTATTTACTTAGTACATTAAAGCTTATTATTATTATTATTCATTATGCAGCTATAACAATTTTTTAATATTTCGAACATTATTTCTCACCTCGTTTAGCCATGTTCAGCAGTGGCTATTTACGAGTTGAAATGTCTGAATGACTACCGGAACTTCGGCAAAACATAAAAATTTACATTTCCTCTCCAGTAACGAAACTGCTGAAAAAAGTGTGTAAATGGGGTTAAACATTAATTACGCCTTTCGTACACTGGCGGCAAATTGATTATGACACATATCCGATCATCAATAATAAATTTGTGTTTTGATGTGCCTGTGTATACACGGTTACCTGAATTTGGTATATGTGAGAGGTATAATGGTGTGCCTGTGGGTGTGCCTTTAAACGGAGTAAATAGAAGCAAGACTTTAAAGGTGATTTTCACGTTATTTAAACATTATTTGCCATCATATACTTAATCCAATTTATTAATGATTATTCTAAGCCAATCAAAGTCAAAATATTAATCAAAGTTTGGTTTCTATTCAACCCTACATTCCTTTTCACTCTCTAGTTATTCGTTCTGCTTAGCATAACAACACACATCCTGCCAACCAATCAGAAACGCTCTGTTGTTATGTTGATCGGCTGACTACATACAGCAGTAGAAGCGTGGCCAATAAAAAAAAACTCATATTTCTTAGCGTTGTAGGTATAGCAAAAAAAAACCGTCTTCTACGTTTTTACTCGTACAAAAGACACAAACTATAATTTTTCCTTTTACGCCGCCGTGCCATCCAAAAAAAGCGAAATATTGTTATCGGATAAACGGCATGGACGTTGATTATAGCTCAGTACACTGGCGGCCAATTGCTGATCACATATCGGACACGACTCTGAAACAAAATGGCTGCCAGATTATCTGCCGCGGCAAAAATATCAACTTTATTTTTGCTTTATGAATATAAGAGTAATAAAAGGGTGTTATTTGTTTTCAAAAATGTGAATTCTGAATGTTTTTTAATACGTTTAATTCAATAGATGTGGTTGAACAAGAGTTGTATTGGACATACAGAAATATTTGTACGCGTTTGCTTAAGTCTAATGTGTTTGCATGGCTGTTTGTTGTATTGGGGCTTTGAAGTGGTTTTTCCTACAATATTTTAATCTGTTAATGCTTTTTTAGGCTTACGGAATAAAATTAAAGACATTCAGATATTAATTTCACTCTGTCTTTGACAGTGGCTCTGCCTCCGTGAAAGTCGTAAATTATCCTACGGAAACGTGATGAAAAGTATCCCATGTAATAATAATCTATCGTGTATCTCGTCTCAACACTCGATAAGCCTTTGAGGCAATATTGATTAACAATCATAGAAACTTTCATATATTCATATTAGTTAAGTATTATTTTATTATATACAGGCATAATTATATGCCCAGTACATATTTACTTCCAAAAACACTTAATTACATAATCTAGTAATCCCATAGGATCTCGGCCACTCACCGGACACTTATGTTCAATACCGGACATTTGCCGGATAGCGCGTAGTTTCAGTTATTAGTAGGGACACGATATATCGACGTCAACGACCGATACCATCAAATCTGATGAATCTGTTGCTATCAATTATAGCTATCATCTCTGGAGATAGTTGCTTCCAACGCCAAGATGGATAGACTTTGTGTGTAATGAATGGAGCTGTGTTAACAACACGCGTTTAGTTATTATTGTAATTCTAATGTTTTCTGTTAGGTTTTTTATAGATTCTTATATTTTCCTGGTGTTACATAATTTATTTTACTCAAAAATGCATGTAATGTGGTCATTATTTTGACACACTTGTTTGAGCAAAGTCGACCTTGCTAAATACGGGCCAAACACCAACGTTCGAGACATACAGAAATGACAGGTGGTGCACAAGCATCGTCGACGTGACAGCTTGCAGTTCCTCGCTCCTGGGCAAGGTCGAGGAGTGGCGGGTAGAAAGAAGTCTAACAACTTCAGACCACAACGCTATAACCTTCTCGATGCGTCTAGAAAAGGCCCTGGAACCCTTAAGGCCAATTTCGACGCGCATCTACAACACCAAGAAGGCCAAGTGGTCCGACTTCAGCACCCACTTCAAGACCAGCCTAGCAGACAGTGGCATCACTCAAGTCAGAGTTTTGAACGCATCGAACCCAGAGGATCTGGAGACAATCATTTCTAACTATATTCAAAACATCCACCGCTCATGCGAGGAAGCGATTCCAAAACTGGGGTCGCCGAAACACAACGCCAAGCCCCCATGGTGGACCCCTTCTCTAGATCGTCTCAAAAAAGACGCCATGGCGAAGAAGAGAAGGATCCGGAACGCAGCCGCAAGCCGGAGACACTTCACCATTCATGAGTACGTGCTGGCCAAAAAAACTTACACGACAGCAGCAACGGAAGCAGCCACAGCTAACTGAAAGGAGTTCTGCACGAAGCAGGACCGAGAGAGCATGTGGGACGGCATCTACAGGGTAATAAGGAAGACAGCCAGAAGAAAGGACGACGCGCTCCTGAGAAATACCGCAGGCGAGACGCTAAGTCCAAAGCAATCTGCGGATCTTCTGGCAAAAACCTTCTACCCTGACGACTCAACGGATGCTGAACAGCCCTACCACACTGCGCTAAGGAGGCTAGCGGAGGAGAAAAAACCCCAAGGTCTGTCTGCAGACGATTCGCCCTTCACGACCGCGGAGCTGGAAATGGTTCTCCAGAACCAAAATCCGAAAAAAGCCCCCGGTCCCGACGGATTAACAGCAGACATCTGCACAGCGGCAATAAACTGCGATAGGGAGGTGTTCTTAGCGATAGCAAACAAGTGTCTGTCGCTGTCACACTTCCCGAAGCAGTGGAAGGTCGCCCACGTGTGCATTCTCCGCAAACCAGGAAAGGACGACTACACCAGCCCTAAGTCATACAGGCCTATAGGTCTGCTCTCGGTCCTAGGAAAAATCGTCGAGAAACTTCTAGTAGGCCGACTACAGTGGCACTTCCTCCCAACACTACACACAAACCAATACGGCTTCATGCCACAGCGCGGGACGGAGGACGCCCTCTATGCTCTAGTGGGCCACTTACGAGCCGAAATCAAAGCCAAAAAGATCGTGCTTTTGATATCACTGGACATAGAGGGAGCCTTTGACAACGCCTGGTAGCCCGCACTCAAGAAGCAGATGGTAGCCAAGAATTGTCTAGCAAATATCTACGCTCTTGTCGCCTCATACCTGGAAAACCGGCACATCAGGGTCAACTATGCCAGAGCGACTAGCGAAAAGGGAACCATGAAAGGATGCGTCCAGGGCTCAATTGCTGGACCGACGTTTTGGAACCTTATCCTAGATTCACTCTTACACAAAATGGCTAGTATGGGGGTATACTGCCAAGCCTTCGCGGACGACGTTGTCCTGGTTTTCTCAGACTTCACAGCCGGTCCCCTGCAACAAACAGCCAACAGCACGCTAGCCATAGTATCGGAATGGGGCGTCCAAAATAAGCTACGTTTCGCCGCGCACAAGACCAATGCAATGGTGTTAACGAGGAAGCGAAAGTACGACGTTCCGGTACTTCATATGTCGGGCACGCGGCTAAACCTGGTTGAGGAAGTGAAGCTGTTAGGTCTCACGATAGACTCCAAACTCACCTTCAATGCGCACGTGTCTGCGACCTGTAGAAAGGCCGCAGACATCTATAAGCAGTTGGCATGTGCGGCGAGGGTGACTTGGGGTCTGAACAGAGAGATAATCAGGACGATATACGTCTCGGTGATAGAGCCCATCGTGATGTATGCAGCGAGTGCGTGGGCACCCGCAGCTGAGAAACTGATGACAAGGAAAAAGTTTGACTCACTGCAGAGAGGCTTCGCGCAGAAGATCTGCAAAGCATACCGCACGGTGTCTCTGACATCGGCACTTATCCTGTCAGGCCAACTCCCCCTAGACCTCCGGGTAATCGAGGCGGCAACCCTTTTCAAGATCAAAAAGGGACATTCCCAAGAGTTCATACCGCTGGGCCGCGTGCTGGAGTGCAACGTGCACCACTCCAAAAATCCCCACCCAGCGCAACTCACAACAACCGAGTATGAATGCCTAGAGAATTTGACTCCAGAAACCCTGGCAACCCACCAAGTTATCGGCCCCCAAATATACACAGATGGCAGCAAGATAGAGGGGAAAGTTGGAGCTGCCCTAACTTGGTGGGAAAACGGGACGGAGTCAAGGTTCAGCACCTTCGGCGTGGAACCTCACAACACAGTCTTCCAATCGGAAATGTACGCTCTGTTCAGAGCTGTCAGGATGGCAAGAGAATCCAAGGCGGCCTCCGTAAACATCTTAAGTGACTCGAGATCGTCACTTGACCTGCTGAGGAGACCGTCTGTCACTCACCACCTGGCACTCCAAATCAAGAGAAGCGTCCGTGAAATCAGAGAGGAGGGCAGAGAAGAGAGGCTCTTTTGGCTCAAAGCCCATGTGGGAACTGCCGGGAATGAGAGAGCGGATGAGCTGGCCAAGGAGGCAGCTCTAACAAAATGCACATCAGACTACAGCAAGGTCCCCGTTTCGTTCGTGAGGAAGAAGATACGGGAAGTTGGGCGGTACCCAATATCAGGTGGATTAACGGAGTTCCGGGTTGCGGTAAGACAACCTGGCTGGTAAAGCACTTCGACGAGGACAGGGACGTGATAGCCACCATGACAACAGAAGCTGCCAAAGATCTTAGGGAAAAGCTTGCGCGCCGCTTAGGAGACCGAGCAAAGGCCAAGGTGCGTACTGTGAGGGGGTAGCTAGGGTAAGCTGCAGTTAAACACGGAAATAACTTGATATTTATGTATATTTATCGAGAATCTTACAATACGCCTGCCTCTGGGCGGCTTCAGTCCAATTCTGACACATTGAAAATTAACAAAAAACATCTACAGCTATTCTGTTCGAAATTCATACATCTTTCAAGTAATAAATATTGCCAGTGTTTTAATAGGCAAGTAGGTTGCCTTCTCAAATGGTAAGTCCTTACATGAGCTACGCCCCTACGAATAGGCGCACAGAATCATATGAGGTGCTCCTATTCTAAGTCTTGAAAGGATATATGAATCCTACCTTATCCTAACCCGAACATTTACCTAACAGAGGAATCAAAGTACAATTGAGGTACGACCCTTAAAAGGGGAAGGCTTAATCATGACAAACGAGTTACCGGATACTCCGATATGTGCTTTTAACTTCAGCTGACGCGCACCTACGCACTAACAAATCAACGCAGTCATGCTTGAACCTCCTTGGCCAAAACCTCTGAAAAAGGTACAAGGCGTCCTCCCAACACTAATAAGAATGATGCGTCAACTCACATCGACCCGGATGGGGTTTAAATTCAAAAATTCAGATATGATACAATATTTCGATCTCGTGCGTTTATCAGGCCAGAGAAGGAAAGGCTGGATCGCATCGAATTTAAATTCTACTCATCAAACTTACACCAGGGCATAATATCATAAATATATTTACTTTTTTAAATAACAGTCATCAACTGGACCGATGATGTCAACTCGACATCCTTTGCAAAGGCTATGCCCCGTTAGCAAAGACGGATTCAGTTACAACTATTCCTCATCTATTGTATTTTATCACTAGGAGGGCCTGGTGGAAGTTTCGCACCTACAAACTTGCTCATTATATAAATAGTCGTTTCTTCGATGCATAGTTAATGTTGCCAGCCTCTTCTTCGCCCAGCAGCATACAACCCATCAGCACATCAACAGCTCATGCAACGGAAAGAAATAATTTTATTATATATATCGATACTATTTGAATATTAACTATCGATACATTTTTCCTACTTTCCCATCCCTTTTAACTTCCTTATGTCAAATTTGATAGTTGTCATTCATATATTTTTTCTTTTTTAAATTGACAACGGGCCTTTTCCTATATATAAACCTTACCATAACTTATTCTTATCTATCTATTCTATTCTAACATTAAAGGTTTTAATCTATTTACATGTATCTATTCTAGGCCTAACTCTCATATTCGCCAATTTTCTATATATCTAGAATGGACCTTATATCTCTACATAACTATTCCTATCTATGGTCCGGCCTAACTAACCTGTGGCTAATACGGTGAATAGAGTATTATTTAATTATTATGGTGTGAATACTGCTTTATTATGTTGTTTATAGCACTATGTCAACCAATTCTTTTAATGAAAACTATGCTTTACTTTTGACAAGGTTTTGACACTGTCTGTTTGGTTCGTGGGTTCTTCAGGGTGAAAATAAGGCGATTCTTCCTGGTGTACAATATTATATTCTTTAAAACAATGCTTCTAATTACATTGGAAAACCGTTATGAATTCAATATATTTTATATTAATTCAGAGTTTATGCTAACGAGAGATTCTGTTGAAGAGTCGCGTTTGGCTGCGTGACTTCGTTTTATACAGGCGGAGCAGCGCCATCTCGCCCGTTGGTCTGGAACTAGCGAGGATTGATGCTAGCAGATCGATGCATCTCTCGCCGCGCGTTACTGTTGCGTCGGTTTGTCACCAGGTGCCGGTAGATGTCATAAACACTGTCCTTTTTTGTATTATCTATGGGACTATGTGTCAAACCATTTCTTAAAATGACATCTATGCTTTCATAGCATTTATTTGCCTTAGGGGCTTAAAAGACTTTTCTAATAATATTTGACCGTTGTAGACTTAGTCCTTATGGATTTGTATTTAGACTTTGTCTGCAATTTCATAAGCTAATCCTATTCAGTAAATATAGACAAGACAGGGGATTATTTAATTTCATCAAAACATATACAGATATATCATTCAAATCATTGTTTCTTTCGATGCCCCGCGCGCATCGCAAATTCCTTTTAGGTTGGACCGTATTCATTTGCACGACATGAAAAGAAAACATTAGTTAATAAAAGCACAAAATACAACAATCATAAATCAGTTTACATAATAAATTATTTACAAAACCCTATTATACCTAAACTTCTTTCTAAAAAACTTCCAAAACTTGCATTTAACTAAATTGTATTGCTTAATGTGATCATTTCCTAGTACTATGTTACAACAAAGGCATATATAATGGGAATTCTTCCTTGCCACAATCCTAGTAATATTCTTTATACCAAACATAGCACTCCAAGAAGTTTTATCATAAATTCTCTTGTATTTAAATCGGATTATAATCTTCTTATTGATCGCCTTCTTTAAATTTATGTTGGCGCAATAGGAAACCTTACTAAATACTCTTTTAATTTTCCTACGGATCTCTTTTGGTTTAGTTCGAGAAAAAATTTTCTTAATGTCTGTCAATTTATTTCTTTTCAAAATGACATTTATTAAATTTCGTTTTATGTCAGATTGAATAATTGCAATTTTATTTTCAATATTATGCTCAAAATCAATGGGATTCAGTATGTTCACATCAGATGGAACCACAACTAGTTGTTCTGTCGAAATCTCTACATTGTTCTCTGCAAGATAAATGGAATTAGTTGAGTCAATTGGACTGGACCGATACATTACAATACTCTCGTCCGCGCACTCGCTGTTGGAGAGGGACTCCAACTCGTCGTCACCGCCGTCAGCGTGCTCGCCCAGGAACACAGCTTCCGCCTCCAACTTGACATCAACGGGGCCGTCATCTCCGCTGGTCTGGTCAACATCGTCCTCGAAGATGCAGCTCTCTTCGTCGGTGTGATCGCCATCGCCATCAGCTGCGTCGCCTTCTCGAGGCGCCGGGTAAGCTGCAGTTAAACACGGAAATAACTTGATATTTATGTATATTTATCGAGAATCTTACAATACGCCTGCCTCTGGGCGGCTTCAGTCCAATTCTGACACATTGAAAATTAACAAAAAACATCTACAGCTATTCTGTTCGAAATTCATACATCTTTCAAGTAATAAATATTGCCAGTGTTTTAATAGGCAAGTAGGTTGCCTTCTCAAATGGTAAGTCCTTACAGTACTATGGCTTCAATCCTAGCAAACGGTTTCAAGAGCCAAGACAAATGCTACCGTCTTACGATAGACGAGGCTCTTATAAACCACTTTGGAGCCATAGTCATGGCAGTAAAGTTGTCTGGAGCAAGCGAGCTTGTCCTCGTCGGAGACGTTAATCAGCTTCCATTTTTGGACAGAGAGAACCTTTTCGAGCTTAGGTATACCCGTCCAGACCTGGTTGCTGGCATCAGCCAGGAGTTTCTCTGCACACACCGCAATCCAATGGACGTGGCGTTTGCACTGAGTGAGATATACCCTGGTATATACTCCTCCAAGTCGTCTCTGTCGCGGGTCCACTCCCTGAAGGTGAAAGGTTACACAGGGGCGCAAATACCGAGCACTGCCCAAAACACCCTGTTCCTGGTTCATACGCAGGGGGAGAAAGCTTCTCTTGCGAGCCAGGGATTCGGGTCCGGCGAAGGGTCACGCCTACTAACCATACACGAGGCTTAGGGGTCGACCTACGACAGCGTCATCATCATCAACACCAAGTCCAGGAGGCTTCAGGTCCACGACAGCATATCCCACGCGGTAGTGGCGGTGTCCAGACATACAGTCAGTTGCGTCTATTACACCGACGACGCCGATGACGCCGCAGGCCGCCTTGCTAAGAGGGCGATGGATGCGCCGACTAAAACGGTCGTCAACTACAATCTTCAGACGGCCATGCAGCATCGAGACGTAGTCGTCATAGAGGCCTTGCTCACGCTAGCGAAGTCCCTGGTCAGCAGACATCACCAAAACACCACCTAACAAGTCCCATCCAAAAACTCCACGCTAAACACATACCCAAACCATCACCCTGTCTATATATTGTAAAGCTGCATGGTGGAGCGAGTAAATTATACTCACCTTAACGTCCTAACGACGGGGTTTCTTTAACCGGAACCGTCGGCGGGGACTGGTTTGCTCGCACTACCATGCATCTTCCCCCGAAAGTGTACCAATAGATATAAATAAATAAAATAGCAAATAACTTAAGCAGTGTATCAATAGAAATAAGTAAACAATATTTAATAACATAAAGATAAGTAGCAAATAGAAACATAAAATTGTAATGCCAGTGTGTAATAGATATAGTATTTAGTGAGGGATGAACTCACGTAGTCTTAAGTTAGTTAAGTAGCCTAAAATAATGTTCGACGTAGGAGTCAAACAATTGCATTTTTTTATGAAAAAAAAAAAACAAACTAAATATAACACGGTAAAAAAGAGCGCGGACCACACATGTCCGCGGTAGAATATAAAAAAATAAAAATAAAAAAAAAGCGCGGTTCAGCGAAAATTATGTTTTTAATTAGTGACTTTTTTGCAAAAAATGAGCTCTCAAAGCGAAAATTCTTCAGATTCAATGTGTTTAACACAGCCAGACATTAAAGATGAAGCTAAATTAGTGGTTGAAAATTTGATACCGCGAAACTCAAAGGAAAAATATAAGCTTGCAAATGAAAAATTTGTGCAGTGGAAAATCAGTACGAAATCTAATCAAATATAGATATAGAATAGAAAATCAGTAGCAAATCAAACACCGCATTAGAATTATCGCAAACTGTTAGTAATATCAAACCGGGAAAGTCGGTGTTGAATTTTAGTAACTGTACTTTTCATAATTGTCATTTTAATTAAAATTCTAGTTAATTAATATATTTTTTATTTAAATTACTTGCTGGTTTATTTTACTGTTTCGTCCAATTTTGATAGGACAACTAAATTAAATACATTGAATCATCTTTCATCTCTGCCGACACCCAGTTATTCTCCATTTGTTTTTGGTCAATTTTCTGCATGTGATGTTAAGAAGAGCAAACTATCGATTTCGTCAAACGCAGTAGGAAGCGACTGTATCAGCCGTAAAATGCTACTGCCGGTGCTAGACATTATCCTGCCCGTAATTTGCCACATCCTCAATTTTTCTGCGTCTAGCAGTGTTTTTCCAAGTTCATGGAAAGATGCTCAAGTAATTCCTTTACCTAAAAAGTCCAATCCCACATCCTTCTCTGAGTATCGTCCAATATCCATCCTGCCATTCCTATCCAAAGTCCTTGAACGGTTAATCCACAACCAAATAAGCACCTTTCTCTCCAAAAATAACCTCCTTAACCCCTTCCAGTCCGGCTTCCGCCCTGGTCATAGCACAACTACAGCGCTTCTGAATATTACAGACGATATAAGGTCTGCCATGGAGATGGGTAATCTAACGGTTTTGGCTCTACTGGATTTCAGTAATGCCTTTAATACCGTGGATTTCGATGTTTTACTTGGCGTCCTTTGCGCTCTTAACATATCTCCATCGGTTGTTGAATGGTTTCGTAGTTACCTGTTTGGTCGCCGACAACGTATTTGCATCGGGGAGACCTTGTCTTCCTGGTGTAGTACTTCTGCCGGGGTTCCTCAGGGCGGCGTTCTATCTCCCTTACTTTTCGCAGTTTTTATTAACTCAATATCCAATGAATTAATTTCTTCCTACCACCTTTATGCAGATGATCTTCAAATTTACACACGATCTCCTCTTAGTAATCTATCTGAGGCTATCTTGACCATAAATAGTGATCTGGCCTGTATATGCGACTGGAGCAAGAAGCACGGACTTACGGTGAACCCTATAAAAACGCAAGTTTTGGTGGTGGGCAGTTCAAGGTTGGTCTCAAGGATCGACTGGACGACTCTTCCCCAAGTTTCTTTTGATAACTCTGTTGTACCCTTTAGCGAGAATGTTAGGAACTTGGGGATATTCATTGACAAGAACTTCTCTTGGACTGCCCAGCTGCAGGAAGTTAGCCGCAAGCTATTCGCATCTGCTGGATCTCTGAGGAGACTGCGTAATTTTCTGCCGACTGCCACCAAGATTGCGCTTGCGCAATCTCTTCTTTTACCCATCCTTGATTATGCTGATGCCAGCTATCTTGACCTCACTGAAGTACAACTTGATAAACTTGAGCGTCTTCAAAATGTTTGCTTAAGGTTCATATTTGGTTTGCGCAAATATGACCATGTCACAGAATTCCGCGAGAAACTCAAGTGGTTGCCAATTCGCCTTCGCCGGAATGCTCATATTCTTTCCCTCCTGTATAATATACTATTTTTCCCATTTACCCCTCTTTACCTCAAAAATCGATTTCAGTTTTTATGTGACTCACACACGAAAGTTCTTAGGTCATCGGATAACATGAAACTTAAAATGCCAATGCATTCCACTATCTTCCTGGACAAATCTTTTACTGTCCAGGCCGCTCGTCTATGGAATGCATTGCCTGTAACTATAAAACGCGCGCAATCACTGCCGATCTTTAAAAGACTGGTAAAGGAGCACTACCTGTCACTGTGATCTTGTTCTTGTTGAAGCTGTAACGTTTTCTTGCCTGTTTATTTATATGTATGTATGTATTTATGTATCTATTTTAGTATTTTATATTTAGTATGTAAGCACTGTTTGTAACTTATTATTTTATTTTAACTTGCACCAAGTGCAACCCCATGTCGTGTCCAGGCTATCTCTCTCCATTCTGGGTTGCCTGGAAGAGATCGCAGAACGCGATAAGGCCGCCTGTTGTATGTTTGTTTTTATTTTAAGGTTTCCATATGTGTTATTGTTTTTTATCTTGGTGTACAATAAAGTATATAATAAATAAATAAATAAATAAGGGCCTCGACCTACGGTCTCGGCCTTTATCTCAGCTCGTCCATCAAGTGCTGCACGCTGACCGCGCTGTGTCGGCCTGGAGCTGCGCTACGCTCGCTGTCGGCCATAATCAGCGCGACCAGCAAAGTAGTCATTATAGACCGTGGCAGTAATGTACTATGTCTCTATCTTCTCGTTCCATTACACATTTATTGTTACTTTGGTATCTCATGGTAGATATGTTATGATATATTTTATACTATACTAGCTCCTGTCAGTGGCTTTGCTCGCGTTAAAGTCGAAAATTAGCCCGAGGGAAATTCTTCCTGGCATAAAAAGTATCCTTTGTGCTATTCCAGACTATAATCAATATCTGTTCAAAATTTCATCCGGATCCTTTCAGCCGTTCTTGGGTAACAAACATACATTTATAATATTAGTAAGATTTATTCACAATTAAGTAATATAAACAACATTTTTGGCACAAATTACTTTGGTTTTTCTGTCAGCGCCACTTCAATATTAATAATAATGCAACTTACAATCACCAAATTTTAACGAGTTTATAAAACAGTGTGTATGAACTTTTCAAAAAGTTAACAAAAAACAAAGCTATTTACTACAGTAGAATCCTGTTACTTATTCTGCAAAACAGTTTTAGCTCAAGAATGTGTTTGTTTTTTGGGAATAGATGACTAGAGTGTACCTGACACTCTAGTCATCTATTCCCAAAAATACAAACCAATTTCTCGCTTTCCGATGGTGGAAAAATGTTCGATGCAGTGCTGGAACGAGAAAACAAAATAAAAAATACTTCTCTCCGGGCAGTGATTTACAGCGCTTTGATTGTTGACGAAAACTCGAATAAATATTTATGGTGGCCTGTTACGCGGGACACCGAATGTAATATGACGTCACAACGCATAAATCTGTAAGCGACACGCCAGTTTGCTTTTAAGTTTTGAGCTGTGATTGGTGAAAATTGGTTCGAATTGAGAATTTATTATTGAGTCGTGTGATTCAGTTATATTTTTTTCTATAGTCTCTAAAAACGCTCTGGGGAGTAATCATCATTTTTATAGGAGCGTAACGGTCATTTTTCTCTTGGTTTTCATATCTACGCTGTTTCCGACCATTTGTCGGCTATTTGCACTGTCGATAAGCGGCTATAGCTCAATGGTTACGGCGTTGGATTGGCAGGTTGATTGAGAGGCACGCGATCAAGCTTCATACGTTGCAATATTCATGTCAGCTTTATTGATGGGTTATAAATAGTACCAATGTCCCTTTTCCCTGAGTTTTTAGTTCACATGTCATACAATTATATCGACATCCCGTCTTGAGCAAGCGTGCTGATTGCTCGTTACTTCTCTGCATGATAAGGAGACATTACCCTGCTGTGGGACCGTTATAGGCTTTACATAGGTAGTTACACACAAACCAACACATTAAAATATTTTTGGTAAATACAAAATGAGGATTGGTGGCCCAGTGGTGATAGGCAAACGCATTACTTTTTGTAAATTGTTTCATCACCACTGCTCTAAAAACGGTAAATGAAAACATCGTAAGGAAACTGAATCAAAACTCCTATTCCAAAAAAATCGAAGATATCCACCAACCAGCACTGAGTCCGCGTGGTGGATTTATGACCCATTCCTTCTCTCAAAGAGAGGAGGCATTTGTCCCAGCAGTGGAATATAAAAAGGCTGATGATGATGAAATACAAAATTAATTGAAAGTCGGTAACAAATTAAAATCAAATTATAACAACATTCCTACCCATAACATTTCTATACATTCCTTCTACATGAATACCACGTCTAGTTAGAATTTCGGTTCCAACATTTACCGTGACTAACAGGAGACAGATTGTCGGGCCACGCTGTAAGTACGCGTTACCTTATATAAATCCCACGGTTTTCCGGTAACAAGCTTGTTGTTTGTTTGTTTAGTTTACCCGTAAAATATATCAACCGGGTGATGTTGAACCTTTAGACAAATGAGTGCCTAAGTTGGAGGTTAAGTTGTGATAGATGACTTCCCAGTAACTCGGAATGTGATGCAGAGGAAAATTTCGTGAGAAAAGTTTAGAGTATAAATGTATGTATGCCAATAACAGTAGCGACCAAAATAACAGTGGATGGTGTGAAAGGTAATATGGCTGGAACTTTACTTATTTTCTGGTGGCTGGTGACTAAAAAGATGACGACTAATAGATAAATATATGTATGAAGACATGGTTATAATTATGAGCTTTATCTCATAATTGTAATGCACCTAATTTATTAGTGTGTTTGCGTGTGTACAAACATGATTAATTAATTAACTAAGACTTGGTGGACTGACGTAAAAGTACAAATATAAATCTAAGTATCAAATTATGCATCATTCAATGTGACAACGGCCCAACAGACGATGTGAAATATAGTCCCTAAAACGAGGGAGCGATTTGATTGAGTGTGATATGATTTCAGTGATAATTTTTCCAAACCAAAATAATTGGGCCATTCCATAATTATTTGGATATCCAAATTAAGACTTAGTCGAAGCAAGTGCAATTATATCTCAATATAAAAATAATTGTACATTCTCTGAACCAAACTTTCAACAATTCTGAGAAAACCAAAATTCCAAATGTTATAACTCAGTACTGTCATGGAATATAAATAAGAGGGTAGTTTTAATTAAAAGACACCGCTACCATTCTCTTCAAGATGAAAGGAGATGTTCGATTTTGGGCCATTACTATGTACACTACATAGATAAATAGGGAAAAAATAGGGGAATTCCATAAAAATACTAACAATTATTACAGGAGTAACAAAAATGATCATTTATAGTTTTTTAATTAGATAACCCTATTTTTAGGGCAGCCATGACAGTCGTGTTTGACATGACGTCTGACGACTTTGACAGTTTTAAGAAGTGACTTCTTTGAGTCATTCTTTTTGAATTGGATATGTTTCGGAGTTTTTAGTGGTTGTTTTACTACTACGGACATTAATTGATTGCTTCTCTATTGCAATTGAATTAGTGTTGTTTAATGACGCAGATATTACGATGACACGTCAAACAAATGTCACTGTCAAAATGACACTCTGCGCATACTGTCATTGTCAAAATGTCATTCTTCGGATACTGTCATTGTCAAAATGACTTTTTTCGCCTACAGCTGATCTGACCTACCATGTTTAGTTGTAAATTGTGTTGCTCTACTTGACAAAGTTTATTTCAGTTTACATTGAAACGAAGTGAAATTAAAGAAAATTAACAATAAAAAACAGTTACTATAATATACAGCAATTTTTACATAAAGTGTACATAGAGCTGGACCAGGCTCCATACATTTCTGGAACATCTCCTTTGAAATTGAAATTTCTTAATAATAATAATAATAAATAAATAGCCTTTTGTCAGGTGGAAATAAGGTGCGCGCCTTCAACAGTTGGGTCATGCCGGTTTTGATGTACTCTTTCGGCATACTCAAATGGACTCAGACTGAGCTCGACGCCCTTGATAGGAGGGTCCGGACACTGCTGACCGCAAACCGGATTCATCACCCACGATCATCAGTGATGAGACTGTACATCCCGCGGAAATGTGGGGGTCGAGGCTTTTTAAACGCCAAAACTCTTCACAACCGCGAGGTGTGCAGCCTCAGAGAATACTTTTTAAAAACTGAAGTGGGTATGCATCGGGATGTGGTCGCAGTGGACAAGGGACTCACCCCGTTGACCATGGCTAAAGAGAACTGGCGCAAGCCTGTAATACTAACTACTGATGAACGCAAAGAGGTATGGCTAGGCAAGGAACTACACGGACGCTTCTATCAGGCTCTCCATGGGCCCGATGTAGATTTCCAAGCGTCTGTATCCTGGCTACGTTTCGGTGACCTTTTCGGGGAAACTGAAGGTTTTGTCTGTGCAATTATGGACGAAGTTATCCTGACGAATAACTACCGGAGACATATAATGAAGGACGGAACGGTTGACGTGTGTCGGGCATGCCACCGTCCGGGTGAATCCATCAGACATATTATCTCTGGTTGTTCTCGTCTGGCTAATGGCGAGTACTTACACAGGCATAACCAAGTGGCCAGGATTATTCACCAGCAACTTGCTTTGAAGTACAATCTAGTGGATTCTGAGGTACCGTATTACAAGTATGTGCCCGACCCAGTTCTCGAAAATGACCATGTCACGTTGTACTGGGATCGGTCTATCATCACTGATAGGACTATTGTTGCCAATAAGCCGGATATAGTGGTGATAGACCGATTAGCGCGCCGCACAATGATAATCGATGTCACCATCCCACATGACGAGAACCTCGTGAAAGCTGAGAAAGAGAAACAAATCAAGTATCTCGACTTGGCACACGAGGTTGTCGACATGTGGAATGTGGACTCGGCAATCATTGTGCCGATTGTCGTTACGGCCAACGGCCTGATGGCCAAGAGTCTCGACGACCATCTGTCGAGGCTGTCATTGCGCGGTTGGATCAAGGGCCTGATACAGAAGGCAGTACTCCTCGATACGGCTCGCATCGTGAGGAGATTCCTGTCTCTGGAGCCCTAACCACCGGTAGCTTGGACCCTGCTCCCGACACCGGCGGAAAACCATTACTTTTTATATTTTTAAATGTTTTTTTTTATGATTTGTTTTTATAAAGAAATATTTAAAAATGTAAATATGAAATGTGCACAAAATTGAATAAACGAAATAATAATAAATATTAAATTAAATAATTAATTAATTAAATTTAATTATAAATTTCTTCCAAAATAAATATTTGTAACTATCTAAATTATACAAAACAAAATGAAATCCAAGAAAAAAAAAACATACAACAGTAAAATCACCAAAACTATGACCGATTAATAAATTGAACAATAAGAAATGTGAGAAATGAAGACGACGGCGACGTCATGTTAACAAGAGCTGCCGCCGCTAAAGCACGCCTACCACCTCCGGCCTCGTCGCCCAGCTCCGCCTCGCCGCCGCCGGAAACCAGCCCCACTGTGAGTGCTGTGATACCGGCCGTGGCAGTTGCGTCGAGCTCGAGCGACGAGTACTTATCTCCGCCGACGACACCACCACCTGCGCGTCGACGGAGAGGACGCCGGCCGCCGGACCGCTTAGGACCTCGAGGCTTACCGGTCTCTGATAGGGTCCCAGCACCCGGCGGAAGTGTGCAGCGCATGAGATGGACACAATCCATTAACGAAAATGTCATGCGCGCATACTTTGGGGCTACAGAGGGAGGAAACAACTTGACCGCGTACCGTGTCCGGATGCTCTCTTTGTTCCAGGTGCTTGAGCCAACCGTCAACGTTTCGGCCCAACGACTTTCGGATCAGGTGCGGGTCATCCAGCGTAATCATATGTTGGATGATACTGTACTTGATCGCCTCCGATCGGAAATGGGTAACCGTGTCACTGCTCCATCGTCGCAGGCTGTGGTGCCACCACAGTCCAACCACGCTGACGAGGAGAGTAGTGACAGGGTTACAAACGTAAGTACCCAGTGCAATGAGCAATTGAGGAGTGCTTTGGAGTGTGCTATTCGGGAGTATCGCTACATGCCACCCGAACTTAGGCCACGATTACCTCGTTTGCCCATGCATAACAAAAATAGGGCGCTGGTGGCTGTTCTGGATTCGCAGTTGTCAAACTATTTTGATGACTGCGAAGACCTCACTGATGCACATTCGATCATGTACTGCGCGGCAGTAGCGGCATGTCGTGTAGCTCACGTCAAATTTGCAGATGACAGAGCTACACGACCGAAACCAGCTCTACCGGCTTGGCAGTGCAGGATCGAACGTCGTATTGGTGGGGCCAGAGCACTCATTGGCAAACTAATTTGTTTCAGGGAGGGCAATAATCGCCCAAGAGTGATGCGCTTTGTGAGACGAGCGTTTTCGGGGACTGATATCAGCCCCCGAGACTACATATCCCATGTCACAGAGCGCATCGACTTCCTGAAACAAAAAGTGTTTGCATGGGCAAACCGTATTCGTAGGTACAGGCGGAGAGTGGAGCGATACACCCAGAATCGTACATTCCAAAGTAATGAAAGGTGGGTTTATCGAGCTTGGGAGCGACCAGACCAAGGTGTGACTGATACGCGCCTGCCGGATGATGACGCTATGTGTTCATTCTGGCGCAGCATCTGGTCGGTGCCTGTCAGTCACACCGAAGGTGAATGGACTCGGGAGGTCGAACGAGCGTGCGATCCAATACAAGAAATGGGGGCTATAACGATCAGCCCCCAAGATGTAGCCCGTGCAGTCCGTCCGTTGCCGAACTGGAAATCTCCAGGGCCGGACGGGCTGCACAACTTCTGGATCAAGTGGTTACAAAGGTCGCACGCTCGTTTGGCATCTCAGTACCAGGCAGCCTTGGAGTCTGGTTCGCTACCCAAGTTCCTTACAACAGGAATAACCCACCTGCTCCACAAGTCTGGTAGCACCGCGGAACCCAAAAATTATAGACCTATTACATGTTTACCAACGGTCTATAAGGTTCTAACATCCATTTTTAGAGTTAAAATTAATAAACACGTCGACGATAACTCCATCATGTCGGTCTCTCAGAATGGATGTAGGAACGGGTCCCGCGGTACTAAGGAGCTACTCCTTATAGATATGGCCATTAGCCAACAGGTTCGGCATTCCCGAAAGGATCTGTCGACATGTTGGATAGATTATAAGAAGGCCTATGACTCGGTGCCTCATACATGGCTCATGAGGGTGCTAGAATTGTATAAAATAGATACAACTCTACGCACCTTCCTGATGTCGTGTATGGCGCAGTGGAGCACAGTCCTTCGCTATCCGGGATGTCGAAATATCCAGAGGAATAGCGAACCTGTAAGGATCGAGCGAGGTATATTTCAGGGCGATAGCTCCAGAATCCTCTAAGCATGCTGCTGGAGAATTCAGGGCTGGGCTATCGGTTGAAGAGAGGCGGTCAGGTTATATCTCACCTCCTTTACATGGATGACCTGAAGCTCTTTGCCCCCAGCAATCTTCATCTGATGGAGCTACTGAAGGTAACTGAAACTTTTAGTAACGCCATCAGGATGGAGTTTGGTGTGGACAAATGTGCGGTCATGCATGTAAAGCGAGGAGAGATTGTGGAATCCGTGGGAATTCAACTCGCGGATTCCATAAACCTGAGATCCCTCTCTCCAAACGAAACCTATAAGTATTTGGGTATGTCGGAAGCGTTAGGTATCAGCACTACTGACATGAAGCAATCGTTGAAGGAACGCTTCTTTGGCCGCCTGAAAAAGGTTTTTAATAGCCTTCTTTCGGGCGGAAACAAGGTGCGCGCCTTCAACGGTTGGGTCATGCCAGTATTGATGTACTCTTTCGGCATACTCAAATGGACTCAAACGGAACTTGACGCCCTGGATAGACGGGTCCGTACACTGCTGACTGCATATCGAATGCATCACCCACGATCGTCGGTCATGAGATTGTATATCCCACGGAAGTGTGGAGGCCGAGGCTTTTTAAATGCCAAAAACCTCCACAACCACGAGATATGCAATCTCAGGGAATATTTTCTAAACACAGACGTGGGTATGCATCAAGATGTAGTAGCATTGGACAAGGGACTCACCCCGCTCTCATTGGCGAATGAGAACTGGCGCAGGCCTGTAGTGCTTGACACTAACGACCGCAGGGAGGTATGGCAGAGTAAAGAGCTTCACGGACGCTTTTTCCGGGCCCTACATGGGTCCGATGTAGACCAATCAGCGTCCGTAGCCTGGCTACGTTTCGGTGACCTCTTTGGGGAAACCGAAGGTTTTGTCTGTGCAATTATGGACGAAGTTATCATTACGAATAACTACCGGAGATTTATTGTGAAGGATGGCACGGTTGACATCTGTCGGGCATGTCACCGGCCGGGTGAATCGATCCGCCACATTATCTCTGGTTGTTCTCGACTAGCTAACGAAGAGTACTTGCATAGGCACAACCTTGTAGCCAGGATTATCCATCAGCAACTTGCTCTGAAATACACTCTTGTGGCATCGGAGGTGCCGTACTACAAGTATGTGCCGGACCCAGTTCTCGAGAATGGCAATATCACATTGTACTGGGATCGGTCCATCATCACTGACAGGACTATTGTAGCCAATAAACCTGATATAGTGGTGGTGGACCGAATCGAGAGGCGTGCAATGATTGTTGACATTACCGTCCCTCATGACGGGAACCTCGTGAAAGCTGAGAAAGATAAGCAAATTAAGTATCTTGACTTGGCTCGCGAGGTTGTCGACATGTGGGATGTGGACACAGCGATCATTGTACCGATTGTCGTGTCGGCCAATGGCTTAATAGCCACGAGCCTCGACCAACATCTTAGGAGGCTCTCGTTAGGCGGCTGGGTCAAGGGCCTGATCCAGAAAGCAGTATTGCTGGACACGGCTCGTATTGTTAGGAGGTTCCTCTCTCTGGAGCCCTGACCGCCGGTAGCTTGGACCCTGTTCCCGATACCGGTGGGCCTCTATTTTTTATATTTTTAAATGTTTTTCGTTTTTGTATGAGTTTTTTAAAAATATTTAAAAATGTAAATAATAAGAATGAATATGAATAAAGGAATAATAATAATAGCCTTTATTCAGACATCTTATACAAAAAGTTTACAAATTGATTTATCAAAAACATTGATCTATTTGACACCTGTCTGTGTGCCTTTATAGGCAAAGGCCTCCTCCAACTGTTTCCATTTTCCTCTATCTTTAGCAACTGTTGTCCATCCACCTCCAGCTACGACCTTTATTTCATCCACCCATCTTCTTGGTGGCCTTCCTCGTTTCCGCTTAATATGCCTTGTGAACCAGTTCGTTATTGATTTAGACCATTTCTCTTTTCCTCTGATTGTGTGTCCTGTCCATCTCCATTTCAGCTTTCTGATAGTTACTGTGACATCTTTTGTTCTTGTGCAATTCTTTATATTGGTGGTTTTTACTCTATCAGAAAGTCTCTTCCCCATCATGCTTCTTTCCATTGCGTTTTGGCATGTTTCTAGTTTATGGATATGAGTTTTATTCAGCGCCCAGGTTTGGCAGCCATATGTAAGGACAGGCAGTACGCAAGTATCGAAAAGTTTACGTTTGACAGTCATGCTCATTTCAGGATTTTTCATAACTTCTTTTAAACTCCAGTATTGTTTCCATGCATTACCTATACGCCTGTTGATTTCCTTAGAGGTAAGGTCCATTGGCGAGATTGTTTGACCGAGATAGATGTATTCATCTACATAATCAATTGTGTTGTTGTTGTTCACGTGGATTGGTTCTTGGTTCCCATTTGTCATGAACTTGATTTTTTCTGTATTCATGATTAATCCCACTTTACGATTTTCTCTATCCAGATCATTCAGCATAGCCTGTAACCCTGCGCTTGATTGAGAGATGATGATCAAATCATCTGCAAATCGCAAATGTGACAGGTATTCGCCATTAATATTTAGTCCACATTTCTCCCAATCTAATTGCCGGAACACCTCTTCCAGGACAGCAGTGAACAGTTTAGGTGATTGTTAGGGACCTTTCTAGGACACTTTAAATTAAAGATCAGTGGACTGTATAAACTGATGTATTGTAGGTACTATATTATAAATAAATGAAATGCACGTGTGTCTTCGTCGGAGCTCGGTAGTGAAGTGGCGGGCCCCTAGGCACCGCGTCCCGCGCGCCCGCGCCCCCCGCCTCCTCCAACCGTCGCCTGCGCCGCCGGCCGTAGAAAGCGCCCGAACATCCTCCCCGGGTTGAAGGCTTCAAGTAAGAGGGAGTGGGCAGACATTGTTGTAGGCCCGCACCATCGTCCCCTTCTTCGTCTTCAGCTCCACCACCCGCGTGGTCCCGTCGCTCCCAGGAAAGACCTGGATGACTCGCCCCAGTGGCCACATCAGTGGCGGAAGTCCCTTCTCTTTGATGAGAACGAGTGCTCCCACAGATAGCTGCCCTGTCGAGGTTGACCATTTTGTTTTTTGCTGAAGCAGAGAAACATACTCTAAGTGAAACCGCTTCCAAAAATGCTGTTTAATGTGCTCCATTCTGTGGTAGCGCTCCAGTCGCCCAATGGTGAAATCAGTCACCTGTGGATGCGGAACGGACATAAGTGGTCGCCCAATTAGAAAGTGTGAAGGAGTGAGGGCAGAGAAGTCTAAGGGATCAGAGGAAAGAGGGGTAAGAGGACGAGAATTTAAAATGGCCTCTATTTGAGTCAAGCACGAGGCCATCTCTTCATACGTAAAATGAGTCAAACCTAAAAGCCTCTTTAGGTGATGCTTTGTGGATCGGACGGCAGCTTCGGCAATGCCGTTAAAGTGAGGGGAGTATGGAGGCGTGAAAGTAAACTTGATACCTTGTTGAGCAACTTCGAAGACAAGGTTGGAATCTTGTAGGAATTTACGGAGCTCGTTATTTGCACCTACGAAATTGGTGCCGTTATCTGACAGGATGCTTTCGGGTTTACCACGACGAGCCACAAAACGACTTAAGGCAGCCATATAAGCTTCCTTCGTCAGATCTGTAACGAGTTCGATGTGAACAGCTTTGACACCAAGGCAAACAAAAATACAAATATACGCCTTTATAAGCCTACACCCTCGACCTTTGCGATCAGCTATCAATACTGGCCCGGCATAATCAACGCTGCACTTTAAAAACGGGTATTCTAAATGTGTCCTTGAGGAGGGCAGTTGACCCATTGAGGGTTGCACGATTTGACATCTATATTTAAAACATTTTATACAATTTTTAACAGTGGACTTTGAAAGGTTTCTGCCGCCAAGAGGCCAATACGTTTGCCGAATGTTAGCCAACAATAACTGAGGTCCAGCGTGTAAGAAATCGTAATGATACTTACAAAATATTATTTTAGTAATGTGATGCTTGCCACATAACAAGATAGGATGTTTGACGTTGTAGTCATATGGCGAATTATCAAGCCTCCCGCCTACGCGAACGAGACCGTCCGTGTCTATAAAGGGACTTAGGGAAATTAGCCTATTTTTACTACGCAACGGTTTTCCTGATTGCAATAAGGCGTACTCTTCAGGAAACATATCCATTTGGGCATGACGCATAATGAAGTTGAAGGAGCTGCTAAGTTCTTGAATGGAAAGGGGATCACGAGAACGATTATATTTATGTTTTAAATTGTATATAAATCTGTGTATATAAGCAACTACTCTATGTAAATGATTAAATTTAGAATATTTGTGAATTAATGATTTAATGAATGATTGATTTCCCGAAATTATATTATTGTATGAGTGATTATGAGAAGTATGATCATTGAAATGTGATGATACTACTTCAGGTAGATCCTGTTTCACGTTCTCATTGGGCATTTTTGGCCAATATATTTCATCTTCCAACAAAAATTTAGGACCTGACCACCATAAGGAACACTCGCTGATAAGGTCAGCCTTCAGCCCGCGAGAAACAAGATCTGCCGGATTTTCCTTAGACGGCACGTAGCTCCACGTATGCTCTGTAGTGCCTTCCTGAATTTCATCGATGCGATTACGAACAAAAGGCTTTAATGTATTTGGTGCCATGGCAAGCCAGCTTAACACTATTGTCGAATCGCACCAAAACCGGCATCTACTAACGGGCTTGGTGAAGGATTTCAGTACATTAGTACACAGTCTTGCTCCCAATAAGGCTCCACATAGCTCTAGCCTTGGGATAGTTGTTGGCCTGATAGGTGCCACACGATTTTTAGAGACTAGCAGTTGAACTCTTACTAACCCATCCTTGTCCATAGACCTAATGTACACACAAGCACCATACGCCTTTTCGGACGCATCTGTAAACACGTGAATTTCATTAATTGTAAGGTTGTTGCATGAAACCCATCGAGGTATTTTAAGGGTGTTTAAACATGAAAGACCATTTACAAAGGATACCCAAAAACTATGAATGTCATCAGGCACCATCTCGTCCCAGTCACATTTAGCCAACCATAGTTTCTGGATGACTATTTTAGCCTCGACAACACAAGGACCAACAAGACCCAATGGGTCAAATATCTGACTAATCACCGATAGAATCTGACGTTTTGTGATTTGTTTGTTGGTGTCGATGCATATTGAAAACGCCAGAGAATCAGATTCACATAGCCAATATAGGCCTAACGTTTTAGAAGACACGTTTCTATTCTCTGATAAGTCCAACTTTTTAGAATGCCCTGAAATACCTGCGATTTCCGTTAAAATGGTTTCACTGTTAGACTGCCATTTACGCAAGTGAAAACTAGCAGAAGCTAAAATGGAAACGACTTCCTTACCCATCTCTACTACTTCTGGAATGGAGTCACCCCCACTAATGTAGTCGTCGACGTAAAAATCACGTTCAATGGAAGACTTGACAATATTATTAGTAGCGTCTGCCGCCAGACTGACCAGGCACTTCGTAGCTAAATAAGGAGCGGAGGCCGTACCATAAGTGACGGTGTTGAGACTGTACGTCTGAAGACGTAATTTGGAATCTGCGCGAAAGATTATTTGTTGCAAATGGCGTTGCGAAGGCGTCACAGAAATAGCCCTATACATTTTTTCTACGTCTCCAGAAATGACATATTTATGCTGACGAAAACGTAGCAATATAGAAAAAAGATCATCCTGGACAGTGGGACCTACCATTTGGATATCGTTCAGCGATATTCCAGATGTAGTTGCAGCTGATGCATCAAAGACTGCCCGGAGCTTTGTTGTTGCACTGGATTCCCTGATGACCCCATGATGTGGCAAAAAGTACTCATTGTGGTCACCTGAATGAGGTTTCTTCTGCGATTTATTCATTGTCATATGGCCCAAACTCTCATATTCCTGCATAAAGGCGACATACCTCTCCTTGAAAGCAGGATCACGTTGGAAACGACGCTCCAATGATAGGAACCGACGCTTGGCCATTTCATAAGATTCACCTAACACACTAGGGTCATTCTTAAGAGGTATCGTAACAACAAAACGGCCATGTTTATCACGCGTCGTGTTACGGCGAAAGCTCTCTTCACAAGCTCGTTCTTCTTGTGACAAGGAGTGCTTAGAAGACACGGAATCAAATTCCCAAAATTTATGTAAACTATTATTTAATTCGTCAATTGATACATTACAAAAATGTGACTGTACCTTCGTTGGTGGATATAATGGAAGAGCCACAGAGCCTGATACAATCCACCCGAATTTAGTCTCCTGTAACTTGGGCTGATTTTTTCCTAAATTGATAGATGCAGCACATAGGACATTCCAAAATACTTCTGCACCGACAAGTATGTCTATTTCTGACGGAACATTGAACGACGGATCGGCCAGTTGCAAATTCGATGGTATCGGTACTTTGCGTATGTCAATCAAAACAGACGGCAGCATGTTTGTGATTGTCGGTAATACAAAACAATTTACATTTGTTTTATAGCTACCGCTGTAGGATTCGATAGTTAAAATGCAAGACTGTGTACTAGATGTAATCTGACTATTGATACCTGTAACCGTGGAACTCGTGCTACGTCGAGGCAATCCTAGCTTATCGCATAGTGTCTGCGTAATAAAGTTGGCTGTGCTACCATTATCGAGGAGTATCCTGGCGGCGACCTTCACACCGCGGTTGTTCACCACTCGCACCAGCGCTGTGGACAGTAAAACATTGGAAGTAGTATACTGTGTTAAGGCAACATTATCTAGTGTGTCTTTTTCAGAAGAGCCACTTCCAGAAAGGTCAGTAGGTAAGGCAACACTACTGGGCATAGGATCTTGAAATTGGGTTGGCTTAGAGTCTTCAACATGTAAAAGAGTGTTATGCTTGCCTTTACAATATTTACAACGCGCTAATCTACATTGCTTTGTTAAATGTCCAGTACGCAAACAATTAAAGCAAACTTTAAACTGTTTTGCTTTAGATATACGATTGTCTACAGTCAGATTACGAAATTCTTCGCACGTATACAAAAGATGATTTTTGTTGCATAATGGACACATTAATTTATTATACTTATCCTGATTTTGATTACTACTATGATTTGTTTCTACTATTAATGCTTTATGTTTATTTTCTATCTTGTTATTTTTATTCTCTGGATTACATGTATTTTTATTATATTCTAATGTTTCTAATAGATCAGCCTTTTTACTCATGAATGAACAAAATTGTGATACTGTGGGTTTCTGTGATAAGGTGTTACGATGGGCTTCCCAATCTCTACTGGTGATAGGATCTAATTTAATGGACATCATATAAACAATCAGCGTATCCCAGCTCTCCGTAGGCTCGTTCAATGTTTTAAGGGCTCTCATATTTTTATTAATAAGGTCAACTAATCGACGCAGAGCACTGCACGATTCCCTCAAAATGTGTTCAACATCGAACAATGCCTTCAAGTGATTATCTACTAAAAGCCTACTGTTATCAAAGCGATCACATAGTAACTTCCACGCCATCTCATAGTTATCACCTCTAAAGTCGATATTTTTAATTACTTCTAGTGCATCACCTTTAAGTGATGCACGAAGGTAGTGGAACTTACTAATTTCGTCTATGCAACTACTATTATGTATTAGTGATAAATACGTATCTCTAAACTCAAGCCAGTACTGATAACCACCATCGAAATTAGGCAAATTAATCTTGGGTAAGCGTATAAAATTACGTTGTTGGCACGATTCACCTGTTTGCTTGTTCACTGAACCCGCTACAGACCCATAGTCACTGGCGCCGACCGTGACAGCTAGCAAGCTGCGCGCCTGCGCTACGAGGGAGTGGAAACGCTCCTCAAACTTGGCCCGCTCGGCATACGCCTCGTCCGGCTTGTCCAAAAGCACCTCGATTTCCATCTGTAAGTCATCAAATTGATCGTATATAGCCTCAAATTTATTAAAACGGCTCTCCAACTCGATGCGTTGTAAGTCTGAAATCGATTTACAACTTTGAAGTACATTCAGATAGTTGGCGAAATTTGTTAACTTGGCTTTCAAAGCACTACGCTTTCTAATAAGAAGTTCTTCTGTGGCCATAATGAAAGCTAGTAGCAAGATAAATATATACTGTTAAAAGGTTAGCAAAGTATAAAGACGTTATAAGTCGTTAAATTTGAACAAAGGAAAAAGATAACGGCGATGAATACGCGTGACCTTGAAGTCACTAGCGGCGACGGCCAGCTGTTGTGGGTAGGTACTTATGCGCTCAGCTGATGTGACCGTTACTAACGGTATTGGCAAGATAAGCAGTGCGTAAGCGCAATACAAGTGTGAAGAGAATAGCTACTGCGATGAAACACGTGTTGGCTCAAATGTAAGGTGAAAAATAGGATGATTATAATATTTTACGGAAAATAACACTTAAGAAATGTTGGCAAAGGATCTAGAAGGGAAATAATTGGAACAAACTCACAAAATATCCTGATCCTTATCCTTAGGGTGAACTGATTTTTATCACTCGAAGCGATGACTCGGCAACAATCTACTAATCCAGCAGATCTGGTATGCACGGCGTCGTATTTCAAGACTTCAGTGAAGTTGTCGTAGTTCTTCGTGACTTCAAAAAAAAACCGTTTCTCCGATGACTGGGCGATTTCAAATTTAAGTTGTCGTACTGCCAGTAGCCAACGTACTAGGAATATGATATCCCAAAACGCGACTTTGAAGAGGCTCGATGGACCAAAATGTTAGGGACCTTTCTAGGACACTTTAAATTAAAGATCAGTGGACTGTATAAACTGATGTATTGTAGGTACTATATTATAAATAAATGAAATGCACGTGTGTCTTCGTCGGAGCTCGGTAGTGAAGTGGCGGGCCCCTAGGCACCGCGTCCCGCGCGCCCGCGCCCCCCGCCTCCTCCAACCGTCGCCTGCGCCGCCGGCCGTAGAAAGCGCCCGAACAGTGATACTGGGTCGCCCTGACGTACACCTCTTTCTATTCTTATTTCCTTACCTTGCTTTTCTAATTTGATTTTAGCTTTGCTGTTTTCATAAATGTTTTTAAGAATTCTGATGTATTTACATTCTACACCTTGATTTTTGAGTGCTTGCCAAATCGCTTCGTGTTCTAATGAGTCAAAGGCTTTGCTGTAATCCACAAAGCAGCAGTAGAATGTTAAGTTGAATTCTCTGCCCTTTTCAAATAGTTGTTTTACTACGTGGATGTGGTCCAATGTCGAGTATTCACTTCTGAATCCGGCCTGCTCTCTCGGTTGGTTGTCATCTAATGTTCGGGTTAGTCTATTGAGAAGTATCTTAGCGAATACCTTGTAGATATTCGACATTAGACTAATAGGTCTGTAGTTGTTTATGTTGTTTTTGTCACCTTTTTTGTGTAGTAGTGTTATGGTTGATGTTGACCATTGCTCGGGTATAGTCTCACTGTGCAGAACTTCGTTGAAAATTTCTATAAGGGTTGGTACAAGATGTTCTATGTTTGCTATGAGGAATTCGTTTTTGATACCGTCTGACCCGGGAGCTTTGTCTTTCTTTTGAGATATAATAGCTTTTTCCACCTCTGCATTTATTATGTCTGGTACTTCATCTCCCCCTGCTAATATATTCGGTTTACTATAGTTTTTCTTTGAGTATAAGTCCCGGAAAAAGTTGGTGGCTATTGACATAATTTCTGGGCGTCTTGTTTTATGTTTCATATTTTGGTCATAGAGATTAGGTATCCAGTCTGTTTTTTCTTTTAGTTGTTTGATTGCTCTTTTGGTGCCTCCAGTTTTCTGAATACATCTTTCCAGAATTTCAAGTCTGTATCTTTGCCGGTCCTTTCTCATGTTTAATTTTATAATTTTGCTTATTTCCCTTATTTTAGATCTAGTTATTCTTGTCTTTCCAGTCACAGATATTAGTTCATCTCTGGTTTTTAACATTTCTTTCGTTTCGTCTGTTAGCCATTTTACTGTTTTCTTTTCCTTTGCTGTTCCCGTTATTTTCTTTGTTTTCATTAGCTCTTCAAACTTGTCATATTTGTGTTGGATATTTAGTTCTTTTGTATTTTCTATAAAGTTTATTAGTTCCTTTTCTAATCTTTTAGTGGCTTCAGGTATTATAGTTTTAGTTGGTTTTACCTTAAATGGTCTATTTTTTTTTGTAGAATCGTTGTGTAGTAATTTGGCTCTAACCATTCTGTGGTTGCTGTTGAAGTTGAGATTGTTAACAACTCCGCAATCCTGAAAAAGCTTGCTTTTGTTGGTGAGGATGTAGTCTATTTCATTTTTGTAACGTCCGTCTGGGGATATCCATGTCCATCTCTTGTTGTCACGCCTTTTGTACATACTATTAAGTATTTTTAAGTTGTTCTCGTATGCCATTTGTATAAGTTTGTCGCCATTTCTTGTTCTTTTTCCTGAACAGTATGGACCCAATATCATCGCTTCTCCGTCTTCTCTACTTCCCGTTCTTGCATTAAAATCACCCATCACTATTAGGTTATTGTAGGTATGTTCTTTGATTGCGCCTGTTAACATTGCATAGAAAGTGTCAATTTCTGCATTACTGGATTGCTCAGTTGGAGAGTAAATTTGTACAATCGACCACATTTCCCTTCTAGATAGTTTCAGGTTAAGTATAACAATACGTTCAGATATACCAATAAATTCATCGATGTGTGTGCTCAGTTCTTTTTTGACCAAGAATCCTGTTCCGAATTGTCCAGGTGTATCTCCTTTGTAGTAAAAAATAAAGTCTCCATGATCTTCTATGTTCTCGCCTAGGCGTCGAACTTCGCTTAATCCAATTATTGACCAATTTATTCTTTCCAATGCCATAATCAACTCTGACAAGCTTTCTGTGCTTTTTAGGGTAAGCGCATTCAAGGTAGCAATATGTAATATTTTGTTTTGTTGGCAATTTGTTGACTGGAACACTTGTGTTTGTTTCTGGGGTAAATATTTTGGAGGGTGACGGTCTTCTTCCCCCACGGTGACCAGCCGGCTTGGGGTGCTGATTGTTTTTATTTTATTTTGTTGTGTTATTTGATTTGTCTTATCCGGATTCCAGTTGAGGGAGGCAGTTTTTAGTTTTTCGAAGTTTTTGGCTCAGACACCGATGATGCTCTACCTCGTGCCACGTAGTTGAGTATGCTTGGTTTTACTATTCCTTGTGTATTGTTTGATGATGGCTTATCAATACGTTTATCGGTAATCTGTTTCTTCTTGGTGTTTGTTGAAATTGTTTCTGGTGATTCTACCTTATCTCTTTTCCTTTTCTCTCGGTTAGAATCTTTTGAGATTTTTGCTACTAACTTATCGTATTTCAGATATGCTAAATTTCCGTTCTTTCTTTCTTCTTCCAGCATTGGTTGTAGTTTTTTGCGGGTTTCTAGAACCTCTTTTGGAAAGTCTTCTTTAAGATAGATGCCTTGGGGCAGGTTAGATTTGTTCTTCTGAATAATTCTTGATGATTTGATGTTTCTTCCATGTTGTTGTTAATGAGACCACTACCGGTCGATTTTTATTTGAGCGCTGCCCAATTCTATAAATTTTGGCTATCTCTTGACTGTCTAGGTGTACGCCCGTATCCACTATTATTTCTTTCAAATAGTCTACTAATTCACATTCTGTTTTCTGTTTCTCTTCCAAACCGAAAAATACTAGGTTGTTCTTTCTCTTTTCCTTTTCCATGGATTCTAGTTTCTGTTCAAGATTTGTTATTTTCGTTTTCAAGGTTTTGTTTTCTTCCAAGATTATTTTCATTTTTTCATCGAGTGCTTGCATGAAGTTATTGGTGACATTGGCGGTTATTGTCAAAGTTTGTTGGTTCAGCTTCTCGTCCAGTTTACTGAGCAGCAATTCCATATTTTGATCCATATTTTGGTAGAATTTATAATGTTTTTACTGGCAACACTAGAACAAGAACTGTCAAAATATAAGTTCCTTCATTCACTCATTCAATTTTATTAGGTTGGCACCTTAACTATTTTTGTGACAGATGGACATGGACGCACTTTTTTGTAGGTTAACTTTAAAAGGAATGTTTTTGATTTCACTATATACACTATTTTCTGTTGAGATTACTTGGTAATTTGAAGCTTAGTGGGTTTCTTCAGATGTTTTCGCAGTTTAACGGTTATTTAACTGGTTTAATTAGCAATTGTGATTTGTTTCGTCGGAGCTGATTCGTATACGTGTTTACGTCCACAATACCGGATGACAGATTCTTAATAATGTTGAAATAAAGCGAAAAAACTTAATACAAATTGTGTGACCATAAAAAATTACTGACGAAGATATTATGAGACTTATTGTCAAGTGTAAATGCTTAATAAACGTCACGTGTTCTAGTTTTTTTGCACAATACACGGCCATGTAAAAAAAAATACTTGTGACTTTTCACACACGCAGTTCACCGAAGTCTTTATTTTTTTTTATTGGCTCGGATATCTGATAAAAAATAACATTTATATTTAACATATTATTTTGAATTTAGTATTTACCTTCAAACCAATCTCACTGAAACCGCATCGGTTTTTTAAACCCTTTTCAACGGAATAAATTAATTACATCGAATTCTCAATCCATCTAAATCCTACTGAAACTTAAAGAAACACACTCTTAAAGTGTTCAATTTAAATAAATAATTAAGAAACTTTACTCAACGTGGTCAGGTAAAAAAGCCATTAAATCATCTAGAATTTCAACAATTGTTGTTTTAAATTACTATTTTATGAATTTTGTGATGAATACGAAGCGTTTCTCACGTTATTTACACATCACATCACATCATCAGCCAGCAGCATCTTTAATGCTCCCACTGCTGGGACACAGGCCTCCTCTCTGTGGGCCGTTATCCACAACGCGGGCCCAGTGCGGGTTGGTGGATGTCACATGTCTTCGAATTTTGGTTCTCGGACATGCCGGTTTCCTCACGATGTTTTCCTTCACCGTTTTGAGAGAAGTGGTGATGAAATAATTTACACAAAGTAAAGCGCCTGCCTGGGCTCGAACCCACGACCTACATCTTGTAGTCGCGGCTGATACCACTAGTACACCACTGCTCTCAAGTTATTTACCTAAGATGTATTTCCCCCGATTTCTATAAACTGTGATTGATACGATCAATTAGAAATGGTAAAATTGCGTATTAATGAATAGCTAGACCGAAACGACTTGTTGAATTTGAAATGCGTTTAAATAAAAACATTCAAACATACACACTGCATACATTCATAGACTACTAAAATCACCCTTCCTTTTGGTTTTGCCGTAGCCAGGTTATAAATTGCAAATAAATGATTTCTGATTCTGATTCTGATAAAATCTAAAAAAATATGCGCAAGTAAAGTTATATTATGTTTAGGAACAATCCTTTCGATCTTGTTTGAATCAACACGAGATAGCGAAACGCAATGTTTTGACGTCCTAAATTCAAAAGTTCCCAACAATATTTGCTTTAGCTCTATCTACGATAATGTTCGTTTGATATTGTTATTTATATAACAAAGCGCTTTTTGGCTTCACCGTCGGTGTTTCAAGCATAACCCGAAATTGCGTAGAGATATTTGATATGAGTCTCTTTATTAGAAGGTGTGCTGCGAAGTTCTCATTAATATAATTTTCTCTATCGCTTAGGTAGTATAATCTAACGAGCAGTGGATTTATTAATACAGAATACAATAATAAACTTGCACAATATCCCCTGAAGGTTTCGGGCTATAGTTGCATATGGTTCGTATTTAAGGTAATGAAGTATCAAGTAATGGAGTCTTAAGCATTTTTCCTGTGCCCTATGTAAAAAATACCTACAACATGGGTTTTTAATTATGAACAACTTGGTAGCTCTGACAGCCTCAATGATCTACTACGCGCTAGCACAGATCAGAGGTCCTGGAGTAGCTTGGTTCAAGTTTGGTTGGAGAATTTCTCAGCAGTAGCCCAGTCTAGAGTTTTAGACACTTCGCCAAATTGCCGATCTCTGACTGTGGTTTGCAACTATCAGCAACGGCTGTTTGTAATTTAAGAAGCTGGTTGAGGTAGGTAGGTATGGAAATTGAGAAAACTTTGGTTATTTAATAATAGTTTTAAGATAAAAGTAGATATGAATTAACTTTTTTTTGTGTAGTAAAATTCCCATAAAAGAGTTTTTTTTTGTATAATATATTTTTTTTTGTATAATTTTAATTATTGATGAAAACTTTCGTATAAAAAGACAAAAGAATTGCGACTGATCTAACAGAAGTATTGCATCTAAATAGCACCCAATCATCGTTTGATAACCCGCCCTAACATAAGGCTGTAAACTGTTACAAAGAAAATACGAAACACCTTGTAATTTCATGTTAAGGAAAAAAAGTACAGAGGGTAGTTTGAACACTGCAATTTATGGTCTAATTAGTCAATGTTCCAAGTTGCCGTACACACGTGTATGCCGTCAAATTTCTTACATGATTGCTAGAATTATTTGTTTTTATTAGCTGACTATGTATTTACTATTTCTTGTTAGTTTATTTCGTAGTGTTTGCGAAATCGTATGCTTCAGTATCGCTGCATCAGTATCCTTGTCATTCGGGGTCGGCGCAACACGTTTTTTCGTCCTTTCCATGTTGTCAACAATTACGAAATCATTAAATTCCTTTTTAATGATTTCATAATCAATCCATCTTAAATTACACTGTTAAACAAAATTTTGTAATGAGGACTTTGCTTACTTATTTTGAAATACTTCTATACCCTTGTTACGTATGCCTAGAAATGTGCTGACTTTGCAGACACTAAGTATTCATAGACCTTGACGACGGTGCAGTTACCATGAAGCCGACGCACGTAGCTAGGCATTTGCTGACACAGAAACTACGTAGCGTCAATATAGGAAGTTACTGATGATGCAATTACCTTGAAACCGATGCAGCCATGACGTCATGGAGTCAATCAATACTGAAACAATATTTAAGAGCATTTCTTGTAAGAAGAAGGCATTCCATATTCCTACTTCTAGTAGGATGGATATTCGTAAGCTAGTTAGCTGACCGGCTAACATCCTCATAACATCGGCTTGGAATAGATATTTGTAGGTTAGCTAGTTGTAGTTAGTAGTTGTAACCATTCCATGTTCCCACTTTGACTTGGAATGGACATTTGTAGGATAACTAATTGTATTTTTGTAGTTAAAAGTTTAAAATCATTTCGGGTTTTTTTCCAATCCCACGGCTGTGGTAAACGTAATTTCCTCATCACAAAACTATTTTGTTTTGATCGAGTCTAGGTTTTTTTCATCATTCATCGTTGTTTTCAGTTTAGCATGTTTAATAAAGGTAACTTATTTACACAGATTTCTATGTTGTATCGCAATTGATTTACAAATGATTCTTCTAATCTATAGAGGATTAGAATTAAGAATCTGCAGCTGCTAAACAGCTTAGAGATTTTATGATTTACAAAAAATCTGTTCGTATCGTACTTTTTTCTAAAGCTTATCAGTTAAAACTTTTTCAAAATTAAATTGTAGTTGAAAATTTACATTAAATTGAGAAAACAAAGGCTATTTTGCCGCCCAATTTAATTGTCAGTTTAAGCAACATTTAATAATTGAGCTTAAAACAGCATAGATATATCTTTCGTTATGACTTTATCATACGCTATATGACCACTCGTTTTTGGGGCTGTTTAGAAGAGACCCTTAAAAATAATGTCAAAAATGGGGTGCAATGAAGATAAGTAAATGCGTCATGTTCAGCTTAAGTGGCTTAACGAGAATGATGATCGCTGCTTTTTGGAATCTGCTTGACATGATCCTATATAGTCAGATAAAATTGTAATATTTTCAAATTCTTTTTGGCGAAGTTAGTGGCCAATCTATCAGGGTTTGGAAAGACACATAAATATGAAAAAAAAATACTATGAGATCAATTTCGTCTGAAATATGAGAAAATTCGGTTGTTTTTTGCGATTCAAAGTAGTAAACATAGTTTGGTAGTAACATAGTATTCTTGAAAGGCTGGGTTAGGTTTAACTATTCTTGGAAGGTACCCTAAAAGGTTGTCATTTAATTAAAAGTGAATATGAACTTCATGAAATAAGGAATGTATACAGCAATCCTTCAATATCTACATATGGCAATTTATTGTATAGTCGATATATATTAATAGAGAATTTCGGACCTATCAGAGTAACAGTACAATAATAACGACGACACCGTTTTAGAATTGTTATCACATTATGGAATCTATTTATTGACTTAATATTAGATCGTAACAATATTTGATGTTTAATTTCCAGTTGAGTTGTAAAATTTCGGACCAGTAATTTACCACTGACTCGTTGATACGAATATTACAAAGCTGCAAAGTTGTGTTTATTGCAACAATTTAGTTACCTAATTATAGCCAAAAGCCTGATTATAGATATTTAAGTTTCGCTTTAAATGTCCTGTCGACACACATAGCTACTGGACTTTTTTATTTCAGGGTATATTTTTTTGTGGCAACCAACGCTGTGGTATTACGTAAAGAAAAACTGTTATATTAGAAGCCTCTTAACAGGATCTGAGTCTTAATACTAAAACCCACTTGTACGTTTAGTCGGGATAAATAAATGTAGAGTTTGTAAACTCGGAGTAAAGTCATAAATATTTCAACTCATAAAAGGCGTTGCACCATTAGAAAGTAATACCGCGTTTACCTACCCGGTATTTCAGGTGAGCAATCCTGATATTTCTCAATGTCTGTGTACTGAAATGTTATCCGACCAAAAACAAATGAATGAACAATTAACGAAATTTGTATGGGTCTCTTTTACACAACATTACGATACGTAATATTTTCTTGCATTTGAATTTTTATTAACATGACATTTCATTTTAATCGTATTGTATATATATATATTTTATTTTTGCATCATTCATTCACCGCTGCCATTCGCCACCACGATATTTTTTGCGGTACATTTATGATTTTTGTTTAAAGTACGGAATAAATCGCAATTGCATGCTCTTAATTTCATATCTGGTGATATTTTACTTCAATGTGTTATAGTCACAAAATATAGACAAGTCATAAAATATTCTTCGTCATCATCAGCAAATAAAAATTCATTGATCATTGCGATATTGTAAATAATCCAAAACAAATTTAAAATTTCTCAAAACATTATAATACAAAGTAAAATATCAGCTGTACCCCATTACCTCAATTTATTTTGTCAATTTTATTCTTCGTCCAACAGGACTTAGCGACTTAATTCTCCCACATCGGTAGATTAAATATTTACGTAAATTTAAATGAAGATTTACCTGTAGTTATCTCTTGGTGGCGCTTCTCGAATCTGTACAAATTTGTATACTACAAATACTCTATCTCAGCCCTAGGCTATGCGGGGAACGCTAGAAGTCTATCACGGGAAGTGTCTCAAATTTCTAATTAGGTTTGCTTATTGATATATGACTATGTACCTATTAACAATGTCTCTTAAGTTGCTTAGTTCAAAGAAAATAGTAATTCTGGTTACTGCCGCAGTTTAGATATTAATGCTTATTCACAACTAGTTTTTAGCTAGTGGCTGAATTGACTTTAAGGATTTAAGATCGAGTCATACATAATTCTTAATTCGTAAATCGGGGTCGAGGAGAATCAGGGGTTTAGTAACTTACTACCGAAATAAAATGTCCTAATCCGGGTGATGGTCTACCCGTGTTCTGGGTTTCATCCAAACCCCAAAGCCTTTCCTTTCCTTTCCTTCCTTTTAAAAGGCATTTGCAAGTAAATTTCAGTTTCGAAACCCAGAAGTGATCACAAATTATGATTAAATACCGAATACCAAACATTATTAGAACATCACAGGCCTTATATAAACAAAACAAAACATAGACGAATTTCAACAATTTACTTTGAAATTTGATTCAAATAATCACGAACATTAGATTAAAAAGCCTCAAAAGGCACAAATTAACAACATAACTCACAAAACGAAAACTTAATTGAAAAACAGTCGCTACTTATAAATGGAATTAGCTAAATGAATTAGTGCAACTAAATTCCATATGTAGCTTTACTGAAACTATTTTATTACGCTGCTCGTAAAATGAGAACTCTATTTATCAAGAGGGTGATTTAATTTTGAGCTGTTAATGTAAATAATATGTACTGCTATTTCACAATTTGTTTTTACTGTGGTAGATAGACACCAATGATTGGTACGTATACAGAATGATAGGGATGTATTGCTAATAACCCTTTTTATTATTGCTTGTTATTTAATTTATTGATATAAAGCTTCGAGGCACGGGGATGTCCCACCATCGGAACTGAAACGGTTTACCAACAGTAAATTGGTCCATGAACCGTTGTTCAACATTATCTTTAAACCATAAACTTTTAATCAAAATGAAAATCATTGTAATGTGTAACTTTATTTACTTTCACCCGTCCTGGTGTCTGTATGCCAATTGTTCGTTGGGTGAAATGCTATTGTACAAAACATTCTGTTGATTAAGCATCCACTGACGTAGAGTTATTTTGTCGAAACGTTCGTGGGTGAAAAGTCCTTTGGATGAAAGTTAATGGTTTAAAGATAATGTTGACCACCGGTTCATGGACCAATAGATTGTTGGTAAACCGTTATAGTTTCCCACCACCACCTTACACCAGAGATGCTTTACCTGACCGGTCGAACCCAGAACCCTAATGAAGAGATTCTTTAAATTTGATACATATTCATTTATTTGCGTTTTACAAGGTAAAAATGGTGTTAACAAAAACTTTAAAACTAAGAGCCGTTGCAGACTCTGTTAGAGTACACTAAACCTAAACATTTTTATTATTACAAAGAAAATATACAAAATTAAACATGGAACTTAACGATTCTAATTTTTGGGTATTTCCTTAGTACATAAAAGCCTGTTATTATTGTTCATTATGCAGCTATAAGAATATAATTATGACCATTTTTAACATAATTTCCTACCTCTTTGTAGCTTCATGTTCAGCAGTAACTATTTACGAGTTAAAATGCCTGCATGACTTTATTGAAACTTCAGAAACACATACAAATTAACATTTCCTCTCCAATAAAGATACTGCTGAAAAAGAAAATAGAATTAATGGGTTTCGACATTTACTACGCCTTTCGTACACTGGCGGCCAATTGATTATGACACATATCCGATACGCATCAATAATAAAGTTGTGTTCTGATATGCCTCGCTTTTATTGCTACACGGTTACCTGAATTATGTATACATGAGGGGTATAATGGGGTGCCTTCAAACGGAGTAAATAAAAGCAAGACTTTGAAGTTGTTTTCACGTTATTTAAACATTATTTGAATCATTTACGGTATCCAACTTATTATTTAACTATAATAATAATTAAATTTTTAAATAGATTCTTTATTATAAGCCAATCAAATGAAAATCTTAATCAAAGTTTTATTTCTATTTACCTCTGCATGTACTATTCACTCTCTAGGTATTCGTGCTGCTTAGCATAACAGCACACAACCTGCCAACCAATCAGAAACGCTCTGTTGTTATGTTGATCGGCTGACTATATACAACAGTAGAAGCGTTGCAAGTTTTCACAATTTTCTCATAATTCTTAGCGTAGTACAGCAAAATAAATACCGACTTCTAAGTTTTTGTACTCGTACAAAAGGCACAAACCATAACTTTTCCTTTTACGCCGTCCAAAAAAAGCGAAATATCCGTATCGAATAAATGGCACGGACGTTGATTACGGCTCAGTACACTGGCGGCCAATTGCTGATCACATAACGGACTCGATTTCGAAACAAAATGGCTGCCAGATTATCTGCTGCGGCAAAAATATCAACTTTATTTTTGCTTTATGAATATTGAAGCAATAAAAGGGTGTTATTTGTTTTCGAAAATGTGAATGCTGAATGTTTTTAAATACGTTTAAGTTAATAGGTGTGGTTAAACAAGAGTTGTATTGGACAAACAGAAATATTTGTACGCATGTGCTTAAATCTAATGTGTTTGCATGACTGTTTGTTGTATTGTGGCTTTCAAGTGGTTTTTTCTACAATATTTTTATTTGTATACGGTTTTTTAGGCTCACCGAATAAAATTAAAGATATTAATTTTACTCTAGTTTTAGCGAGTGGCTCTGCCTACGTGAAAGTCAAAAATTAGCCTATGTAATTGTAATAAAAAGTATCCTATTTACAAACCCAGGTCATGATCTACCGTGTATCTCTCCTAAACCATTGATCAGTCTTTGAGGCGAGATTGATTAACAATCATAGAAACTTTCATTTATTCATATTAGTTAAGTATTATTTTATTATATACAGAAAATTACATGCCCAGTACATATCCACTTCAAACAACACCTAATTACACTTATTACATAATCTAGTAATCCCATAGGATCTCGGCCACTCACCGGACACTTATGTTCATTACCGGACATTTGCCGGATAGCGCGTAGTTTCAGTTATTAGTAGGGACACGATATATCGACGTCGACGACCGATACCATCAAATCTGATGAATCTGTTGCTATCAATTATAGCTATCATCTCTGGAGATTGTTGCTTCCAACGCCATGATGGATGGACTTTGTGTCTAATGAATGAAGCTGTGTTGTTATTAGTTATTATTGTAATACTAATGTTTTCTATTCTTATATTTTCCTGGTGTTCCTAATTTACTTGTCTCTATCTTCTCGTTTAATTACACATTTATTGTTACTTTGGTCTCTCATGGTAGATATGTTATGATATATTTTATACTATACTAGCTTCTGTCAGTGGCTTTGCTCGCGTGAAAGTCGAAAATTAGCCCGAGGGAATATCTGCCTGGCATAAAAAGTATCCTTATATCTGTGCAAAATTTAATCCAGATCCGTTTAGCTGTTCTAGCGTGATTGGGTAATACATACATTTATAATATTATACAGATTTATTCACAATTAAGTAATATAAACAACAGTTTTGGCACAAAATACTTTGGTTTTTCTGTCAGCGACACTTCAATATTAATAATAATGCAACTTACAATCACCTAATTAAATCGAATTTATAAAACAGTGAGTATGAACTTTTCAAAAATACAAAAAAAATCTAATTACTACAGTAGAATCCTGTTACTTATTCTGCAAAACATATTTAGCTCAAGAATGTGACAGGTACACTCTAGTCATCCATTCCCAAAAAAAAAACCAAGTCGTTGCACAAAAATCTACCTAACAACCGACTGATTTCTCGCTTTCCGATGGTGGAAAAATGTTCGATGCAGTGCAAGAACGAGAAAACAAAATAAAAAATACATCTCTCCGGGCAGTGATTTACAGCGCTTTGATTGTCGACGAAAACTCGAATAAATATTTATGGTGAGCTGTTACGCATGACACCAAATATAATATGTCGTCATAACGCATAAATCTGGAAGCGATACGCCAGTTTCCTTTTTTATTAAGTTTTAAGCTGTGATTGGTGTTCGAATTGAGAATTTATTATTGAGTCGTGCGAAACAGTTATATTTTTTCTATAGTCTCTAAACACGCTCTGGGGAGTAATAATCATTTTTATAGGAGCGTAACGGTCATTTTTCTCTTGGTTTTCATATCTACGCTGTTTCCGACCATTTCTCGGCTATTTGCACTGTCGGTAAGCGGCTATAGCTCAATGGTTACGGCGTTGGATTGGCAGGTTGATTGAGAGGCACGCGATCAAGCTCCATACGTTGCAATATTCATGTCAGCTTTATTGATGGGTTATAAATAGTACCAATGTCCCTTTGCCCTGAGTTTTTAGTTCACATGTCATACAATTATATCGACATCCCGTCACAGCACAAGCGTGCTGATTGCTCGTTACTTCTCTGCATGATAAGGAGACATTACCCTGCAGTGGGACCGTTATAGGCTTTACATAGGTAGTTACACACCAACCAACACATTAAAACTATTTTTGGTAAATACAAAATGAGGAGTGGTGGCCCAGTGGTGACAGCCAGGCGCATTACTTTTTGTAAATTATTTCATCACCACTGCTCTAAAAACGGTAAAGGAAAACATCGTATGGAAACTGAACCAAAACTCATATACCAAAAAAATCGAAGATATCCACCAACCAGCACTGTGTCCGCGTGGTGGATTATGACCCATTCCCTCTCTCAAAGAGAGGAGGCATTTGTCCTAGCAGTGGAATATTAAAAGGCTGATGATGATGAAATACAAAATTAATTGAAAGTCGGTAACAAATTAAAATCAAATTATAACAACATTCCTACACATTCCATCTACATGAATACCACGTCCAGTTAGAATTTAGGTTCCAACATTTACAGTTAGTAACAGGAGACAGATTGTCGGGCCACGCTGTAAGTACGCGTTACATTATATAAATCTCACGGTTTTCCGGTAACAAGCTTGTTGTTTGTTTGTTTAGTTTCGCCGTAAAATATATCAACTGGGTGATGTTGAACCTTTAGACAAATGATTGTCTAAGTTGGAGGTTAAGTTGTAATAGATGACTTCCCAGTAACTCGGCATGTGATGCAGAGGAAAATTTCGTGAGAAAAGTTTAGAGTATAAATGTATGTATGCCAATAACAGTAGGGACCAAAAAAGCAATGGATGGTGTGAAAGGTAATATGACTGGAACTTTACTTATTTACTGGTGGTTGGTGACAAAAAAGAAGGTGAAGACATGGTTATAACTATGAGCTTTATCTCATAATTGTAATGTACCTAATTTATTATTGTGTTTGCGTGTGTACTAAGACTTGGTGGACTGACGTAAAAGTACAAATATAAATCTAAGTATCAAATTATGCATCATTCAATGTGACAACGGCGCAACAGACGATGTGAAATACGGTCCCTAAAACGAGGCAGCGATTTGATTGTGTGTGATATGAATTCAGTGATAATTTTTCCAAACCAAAAAAATTGGGACATGCCATAATTATTTGGATATCCAAACCAAGACTTATTCGAAGCAAGTGCAATTATATCTCAATATTAAAATAATTGTACATTCTCTGAACCAAACTTTCAAAAATTCTGCGAAAACCAAAATTTCAAATGTAATAACTCAGTACTGTCATGGAATATAGAAAAGAGGGTAGTTTTAATTAAAAGACACCGCTAATATTCTCTTCAAGATGAAATTTGAAATTGAAATTTCTTATTAATGTTGAAATGAAGCGAAAAAACTTCATACAAATTGTTTGACTATAAAAAATTACTGAAGAAGATATTATGAGAATTATTTTCAAGTGAAAATGCTTATTAAAAGTCAAGTGTTCACGTTTTTTTGAACAATACACGGCCAAGTAAAATTACTTGTGACTTTTCACACACGCAGTTCACCGATGTCTTTATTATTTTGATTTTTCGCGCTCGCTCGTAGCATACAGACGTGCTCGTTAGCAATATTTAATTAAAACAATTATAATAGTGACCTTCTTTATTGTATACATTTTTGCCTACTGTGTAGTTTTGTAAACATTATAATGAAAACTTAGAAACAGTGAAGTGACTATCAAATAAAATGGATAACAGTTCCTGTAATCCAAGCGGCCGAGTTCAAGCCTCCACCTCGCCAGCGAAGTCAACGACGCAAATCCCAGCCCAATCAGATTTCTCGATTGAAGTCGCATCCACGCCCGACATACAAAGATGGATGTCAACTATAGAGCAGCACTTAAATGAGGTTTGCTCTATTGCCTCGGATGGCAAACTAAACTCGGAACAGAAACTGAAAATTTCTAACTTGTGTCGTAAAATAGGATCTGGCACCTCTTAGATGGCAGTCCTATACCAATCTCTGAAGCAGAAAGCAATTGTAGCACACGATATGATTGATGCCTTAAAAGAAAAGCGCAATTTGACGGAACACATCTCAGAGCTCAAGCAGACGATTAAGGACTCTGGCACTGCGGGTAATGTTTCATTTGCCGACATGGTGAAAAAGGGATCAAATGATTTCGTTCGACCTAACAATTTAAGCTCTGTGGTCATTTATCCTAGTGACAAACTCAAGTCCAGTGACGAAACAAAAGACATGGTAACAAAAATCATACGACCTGATCAAATGAAGCTGCATGTACGAGGTGTCCGCAAGACCAAAAATGGAGGTGTTATTATTAGCACAGAGACCAAGCAAGACGCCGAGAAAATCAAGAACGCCGTTCAGCTTTCTACATCTGGACTAACCGCCGATGAGCCCAACAAGCGCAAACCACGGATCGTGATTGTAGGAGTGCCGTCTTCCCTGGCTGAAACTGAAGTCTTTAGGTGCATTTACGAGCAGAACATACCCGACAAGTTGCCAGAGATGTCCATGGAGTCCTTTCTGGCCTCTGTTAAATTAAGCCACAAATCTGGAAGGAAAGATGCGTTGAGCTGTAATTACGTTATTGAAATTCCAGCCAATATACGTAAAGCCCTAATTTCCACATCAAGGCTGTTTATAAATTGGACGTCCTGCCCTGTTAGGGACTTCACTCTGGTTACCAGATGCTACAAATGCCAATTATATGGTCATGCAGCAAAAACATGCAGAGAGGTCAACTCTGTGTGTTCTCACTGCGGTGAAGCTGGACACTCAGTGTCTGATTGCAATAAGAAAGCGGACTCATCGAAATGCGCAACTTGTTCGCGATTTAAAAAGCCTAACAATCACAAAACGGGAGACCCTGAGTGCCCTGCTAGGAAAATAGCGGAATACAGGCACATCAACTCTATCGACTATGAGGGCGTCTAGTACGTCATACTCAAGGTCACACGCGTTGAACGTCTGCGGCTGACACTGCTATGGCCTACTAACCATCAATTTGTTGCTGGCTAAGCTCGTTAGTCTTTGGCTGCAAAAATTAAGTGCCTATGTTTTAATTTTGCAATGTTAACTTCACAATTCTGCTTAGCAAATATTTCTCAATCTTTAGTTATGTGTAATCAAAGTGCACTTTTTTGCAATATAGGTAAATATGACATTAAGTAATATTATGACCTAGTAATTTAGTTTTATTTTTATAGTTTTAAGTAAATTAAAATTATACAATCTTACCACTATTTTTAGACTTCATATATTATGTTAAATATTGTTAAAATTCTGTTGTCCTACGATAAGCATATATTTAGAGCTCCTACAGCCTGTGATACAGGATTACCTAGTACAGGCATCTTACATTATTATACCTACATTAGTTATCTAAGATTTAAACTGTTTTTTACCTTTTGTAATATCTGAATAAAGATTTATTATTATATTTTATTATATTATTATTTTATTTTTTTGTCAAGTTTCTGATGAAAAACAAATTAACTTTTTTATTTAACATATTACTTTGAATTTAGTATAGTACCTTTAAACCAATCTCACTGAAACCGCATCGGTTTTTTAAACTCTTTTCAACAAAATAATTCTGAAAAAAAATAAACTAAATCAACGGAATAAATAAATTAATTTAAATTCTCAATCCGTCTAAATCCTACTGAAACTTAAAGAAACACACTCTGAAAGTGTTTAATTTCAATAAATTATTGAGAAAATGACAACAAGAGACTATTTATATTCTCTGAAAGCACTAATTAATGCACTGAAAGTTATACTTTGAAGTCTCTTAATTCTATTCTCATTAAAATAATTTTCTCTATCGTTAAAGTAGTATATTCTAACAGGCAGTGTATTTACTAATACAGAATATAATAACAGACTTTCAAAATATCTCCTGAAGGTTTCGGGCGATAGTTTGATATGGCTGGTATTTTAGTTAAAGAAGTATCATGTAATGGAGCTTTAAGCATTTTTGCTGTGACCTATCTAAAAATGGCTACAACATGGGTACTTAATTGTGAACAGCTCGGTACGGTGCTGACGGCCTCGTTGATCTAGTAGAGGCTAGCACTAACTGCTGATCAGAGGTTCTGGAGTCAATTGCCAGGTTCAAGGGTAATTCAATTTTGTCCAGCTGGAATTTCTCAGCAGTATCCCAATCTAGATTTGTTCCCAGTTGATGGCAAAAGTCTTACCCCCCATTACATGGGACCTAAACATAATTGACGAAATATAAGTGTATGATTTTGATTTAACCTGAAAGATCCAGTAGGTCGTACAAGTTTTTGTTTTTATTAGGCAGAATATTATAAAGGGCAAGCAATAACCTTTTAATTTACATAACGGCATATAAAATAACGCGAAATATAGGCATATCTACATATACCTACTACTGTAATCACAAAATAGTTTCACTTTCAAAGTTTGCCAAACCGAGTACTATGGAGGCACTTTCACTTACCTTTCGCAAAATAAAGGCGTCATTTTATTTAAACTTGAAAGATCCAGTAGGTCTTACAAGTTGTTGTTCTTATTAGACAGAATATAATAAAGGCCAATCGTAAACTTTTTAATTTACACAAGTCGTTATAGAACGCGAAATATAGGTATATCTACATATATCTACTGCCATAATATTTCTGCGTAAATACCAACCTATTCACAAAATAGTTCCACTTTCAAAGTTTGCCAAATTGATCCGGTCCGGATTATGCCGTGCAGATCTTCGTGAATTATTAGTTTAATACCGTCCGAACCGGACGGCCGGTCAGTAATTGGTCTATTAACACTTAGCCAAATTGCCGATCTCTGATTGTGGTTCGTGACTATCAGCAACGGCTGTTTGTAACTTAGGAAGCTGGTGAAAGGAGGAAGCTATGGAAGTTAAGAAAACTTTAGTCATTAAAGTTTTAAGATAAAAGTCGATATTAATAAACTTTTTGAGGGTAGTTTTTTTTTATTATTATTGATAGGCTCGCGTTTGACCACTATCTCACCTGATGGTAAGCGATCATTTGGTCGACGATGGGGCACGCTTGCCTAGAAGTAACATATTCACTCTTGACTTTTCGCCCAGGTTATAGCTATCAGGAAATACAGACTCCGGCAGGGAATTCCACTCCTTAGCTGTACGCACAATAAAAGTATTCCCAAAACGCTTTATGCGTATGGGTGGGATGTTCACCATGTGACCTACAACGCCACTGTAATTACTGTAAACGCCACACTAACATTTACATTTACACAATATTCAGAATTCTAATATTTATGGTATTTATAAACAGTTGATGAAAGCGCGGAAAACCTATAAAAAAGAAAAGAAAAATATAAAAAAAGTATTAAAAAAAATCACGTTAAGTTGAGTCATAATTTTTATTAGTGACACTTTAGATTACACGGCAGAAGAGACCGGTATATATATTACCGGTGTGCTATATTAAAAAAAAAACCGGTCAAGTGCGATTTTAACTCTTGCGCCGAGGGTTCCGTACCTACCCATTATACCAACATAATAAAATTGGTATTATTTTTATAGGTGGCTAAGTTTGAAAGATATGGGCATATTTAGTTTTTCGCGAAAACTTGGAAGTACTTATGAAAACCATAATTTTCAATTTTTTTTGGTTTTTTTCCTTTATTTTTGCTAAGACCTTACTTTTTGACAAATTTCATGATTCTAGGTCAACGGGAACTACCTATAGCTATTCGACTCAAAACCGAAAACTTTCCGAAGACTTAAAGACATTTTATTAGATTCGTCCATCCATCCTCACTGGGCCTGTATGGCGTATTTTAGCTATCCTATCCATCAGCGAGTGCGCGGACGAGAGTTTTGTGATGTATCGGTCCAGTCCAATTGACTCCACTAATTCCATTTATGAGAGAGAGAGAGACTAGAAAATCTCTGTTTTTTTTGTTATTTCGGTTTATTATTAAAGGTGCGATGTTTTGGTTCCATCTGGACACCAATATGTTTCGGATGTTAACATGCATAAGAATCCCATTGATTTCGATCATAATATTGAAAATAAAATTGTAAATATTCAATCTGACTTATCAAGAAATTTTACAAAAGTCATTTTGAAAAGAAAGAAATTGACAGCCATTAAGAAAAGTTTTTCTCGAACTAAACCAAAAAAGATCCGTAAGAAACTTAAAAGAGTCTTTAGTAACGTTTCTTATTGCGCCAACATAAATTTAAAGACAGCGATCAATAATAAGGTTATTATCCGAATTAAATACAAAAGAATTTATAATTAAACTTCTTGGGGAGCAAGGTTTGGTAGAAAGAATATTACTATGTTGGTTGCAAATAAAAATTCAATTCATGTTTGCCTTAGTTGTAACATTGTACAAGGATATTTGCATAGTGATCACATTCAACAATTCGATCTAGTAAAATGCAAGTTTTGGAAGTTTTATAGAAAGAAGATTAGGTATAAAGTGTTGTAAATAATTTATTATGCAAACTAATTTATGATTTTTGTGATGTGTCTTATATTTTGTGCTTTATTAACCAATGTTTTCTTGTTTTGACGTGCAAATGAATACGGTCCAACCTAGAAGGAATTTGCAATGTGCGCTAGGCATCGTAATAAACTTAAGGTAATTAATTATTTGAATGTGTGTGAATCTGTATATGTTTTGATGTAATGAAATACTCCCCTGGCTTGTTTATAATTACTAAATAGCATTAACTTTTGAAATTGCAGACGATGTCCAAATACAAATCCACAAGGACTAAGTTTGAAACAGTCAAACATTAATAGAAAAGTCTTTTAAGCCCATAAGGCAAATAAATGCTATGAAAGCATAGTTTTCATTATAAGAATTGGTTTGACACATAGTGCCATAAACGACATAATAAAGCACAGTGGTCACACCATAATTAGATTTAATTATACTCTTTGCGCCGTTTTAGCCTCAGATTAGTTAGGCCGGACCATAGATAGGAATAGTTATGTAGAGATATAAGGTCCATTCCAGATAGATAGAAATTTGGTGAATAGGAGTTAGGCAAATATATTAAAACCTTTTAATGTTAGAATAGAATGAGAGATAGGTTTAAATAGATAATAATAGGTTATTAAGATTTCCCTATAGGAAAAGGCCCGTTGTCAATAAAAAAATATATATTAATGACAACTATCAAAGGATATGTTCGATTTTGGGCCATCGCTATGTATACTACATAGATAAATAGGAAAAAAATAGAGGAATACCATAAAAATACTAACAAATTAATTTGAATTTTTTTACTACGGTAACCCGATTTTCAGGGCAGCCATGACAGTTGTGTTTGACATGACGTTCGACGACTTTGACAGTTTAAGGAAGTGACGTCTTTGAGTCATTCTTTGCTTTGGCTTTGAATTGGATATGTTTCGGCGTTTAGTGGTTGTTTTAGTTTTACAACTCATTTTGCTACTACAGATATTGATTGATTGTTTCTCTGTTGCAATTGAAATCGTGTTGTTTTTTTAACGCAGATTTTACGATGACACGTCAATCAAATGCCATTGTCAAAATTAATTTTTTCGCATAATACTGATCTGATCCACCATGTTTATTAGATGTTATGTTGCTCTACTTGACAAAGTTAATTTAAGTTTACATTGAAATGATGTGAAATTAAAGAAAATTAACAATAAAAAACGGTTACTATAAAATATAGCAATATTTACATAAAGTGTACATAGACCTGGCCCAGGCTCCATACATTTCTGGAACATCTCCTTTGACACATTGAAGTTAATAGGGATGGGAAAGTAGGAAAATATGTATCGATAGTTTTATTGTCGACATTTTCCAATAGTATCGATATAATATATAATTAAATTAATTATTTCCGTTGCATGTGCTGAATATGTGCAGATGGGGTGTATGCCGCTGGGGGAAGAAGAGGCTGGCAACGTTGGCTACGCATCGAAGAAATGTTTATTGGTTATGCGAATAAGGCATAGGCTTAAACCAGGGTTTTAGTATAACCCAGTGGGTTTCTTAAGGTAATAGTCATAACTGAAACCGACTTTGCTAACGGGGCATAGCCTTTGCAAAGGATGTCGAGTTGACATCATTGGTCCAGTTAATGACTGAGGTCCAATAAAGTCAATGCATTTATAATGTTAAGCCTTGGTGCAAGCTTTATGAATAAGATTAAAAAATTTGATGCAATCCAACCTTTCCTTCTCTGGCCTGATAAACGTACGAGATCAAAAAATTGTATCATATCTGAATTTTTGAGATTAAACCCCATCCGCGTCGATGTGAGTTGACGCATCATTCTTGTTAGTGTTGGGAGGACGCCTTGTTCCTTTTTCAGAGGTTTTGGCCAACGAGGTTCAAGCACGACGGCGTTGATTTGTTAGTGCGTATGCGTACGTCAGCTGAAGTTAAAAGCACATATTGGAACATCCGATAACTCGTTTGTTATGAGTTAAGCCTTTCCCTTTTAAGGGTCGTACCTCAATTGTAACTGTGATTCCTCTGTTAGTTAAATGTTCGGGTTAGGATAAGGTAGGATTCATGTAACCATTCAAGACATAGAATAGAAGCACTTCATATGACTCTGCGCATCTATTTGTAGGGACGCAGCTCAAGTGTAGACGCTGCTTAACTAGAAGGCAACCTACTTGCCTATATTAAGACTTTTCGCTAGACATTTTCCGGATATATGAAGGCTCGTCTGAGCTTTGATGTGAGAATTCGATAGAGGCCGCCTAAAAGCAGGCATATTGTGGAATTGTTTTTAAATATACCAGATAAAAGTGATTTCTGAGTTTTAATTGTAGCCCCTGGCTACAATTCCTACAGTACAATGATCGCTGTGTCCACATCACATAACATATTATTATTATTAAAGCGGATACTGTCTTTATTAGCAGGAAAATATTATTTATTTCAACATATAATACTACAAAGTCAACGCGGCTCGAAGTTTACCTACATCGTTATAAGTTCGGCACAGGTGCAAGTATACAAGTAAAATTTCAAAATTTAAAAAAACCCCGACACGTTTATCTTGCGAAAATACCCCGATTCAAACAGTAAAACGCTCATAACTTTTGAACGGCTTAACCGATTTTTTCAAACATAGCTAAGAACACTCTCGAACCAAAACTAAACTAAATCAAAATCGGTTCATCCGGTTAGGCGCTATGATGCCACAGATAGACACACAGATACACATATACACAGATACACAACAACACACGTGAAACTTATAACACCCCTATTTTTCCGGCGGGGGTTAAAAACTATGGTGTTTCTGTAAAACTTTGTATACAACAAACACCTTACTATCTCAGCCTTAGGTTATGCCAGGAACTCTATCACGGGAAGTGTCGCAAATTCCTAACTAGGTTTGCTTAGTGATATGACTATGTAAAAGCGTTTGTACAAACCAACTTACAGAAATAAATCATTTATCATTTATGTACATATTAACAAAGCCTCTTAAGTTACTTGGTTCAACGAAAATAGTTATTCTGGTTACTGCAGCAGTTTAGATATTGTTGCTTATTCACAACTAGTTTTTAGCTAGTCTCTGAATTGAGTTTAAGGATTTATGAACGAGTCAAACCAAATTCTTAATTTGGAAATCTAGGTCGGGGGAAATCGGAGGGAAACTAACTTGTTACCGAAATAAAATTTCCTAATCTGGTTGATGGTCTATCCCTGTTCTGGGTTTCATAGACACCCGTTCAGCCTTTAAAGTGTGATTAAGTAACAAACCACTGAATATACCTAAACACGCTTGTCGTATTAGTTGCAAGTAAATTTCAGTTTCGATACCCAGAAGTGATTACAAAATTATGATTAAATACCGAATAATATATATAATAATAATAATAACATTATTAGAACATGAAACGTTCAAAAGTCTCAATATAAAAATACTGAAGACTTATGGGGGATATCCTTTAGGGTTCTTGGAGATATTATTGACTCAATTGCTCCTTGTGTCCGAACAGACATATTCAATCAATGTTTGGACAGCGGCACGTTTCCTGACTTAATGAAACACAGTAAAGTAGTACCAATTTTCATATCAGTCTGTAAGCGTGATCCCTCTGATTATAGACCTATATCCGTGCTTCCAGCATTGAGTAAAATCTATGAAAAAATCATGCTGGACCAGATGTTGTCTCACTTCAATTCAAATGGGATCCTGCATAGTCAGCAGTTCGGTTTCACGAAAGGTAGATTGACAACGGACGCGGGAGTAAAACTCATCAGTCACATCTTGGAATCTTGGGAGAAGTCCCAGGATGCCATTGGCATTTTCTGTGATCTCTCAAAAGCGTTCGACTGCGTCGACCACAATACACTGATCTGTAAATTACACCACTACGGAATTCGAGGACAAGCTGCTGATCTTTTGCTTTCCTATTTATCAAACAAACAGCAAATAGTGAATGTTAATGGGGCGACATCCTTCGGGTCTCTAGTCAAGATGGACGTGCCCGAAGGTTCAATTCTCGGCCCTTTCCTCTTTTTTATTTACATTAATGATCTCCCTTTTATGATGGCCAAATTATCGATATAATTCTATTTGCTGATGATAATTCGATATTTTTTTTAAATAGATAGGAAAGATACGGATGTCTTACATGTCAAAAAAAGTCTAATTATTCTCTCAAAATGGTTCGCAGCTAACAATCTTTTACTGAATGCGAAAAATACAAAATGTCTAAAGTTCTCTTTACCAAATATACCACAACGTGACCTAAATTTAAATCTTGACGGCAAAAATCTAGAAGTTATAGCAAAATTCTTAGGGATCACTTTCTATTCAAAATTGCAGTGGGGCGCGCACATTAGAACTCTTTCGGGTAGGTTAAGTTCAGCTGCATATGCAGTAAGAAAAATAAGGCAGCTAACCGATGTAGCCACATCTAGGTTAGTATACTATGCTTATTTCCACAATATTATGTCTTATGGCATTCTGCTGTGCGGATCAGCAGCAGACGTTGACTTAATTTTCATATTACAAAAGAGGGCAATCCGCGCGTTCTATAAAATGGGTCCTCGTGAGTCCCTCGGCAAAAAATTTAAGGAGATTGATATACTGACTCTACCTTCACTTTATATTTTGGAATGTATTTTGTATGTCCGTAAAAATCGAGGGCTTTTCAAAACTAGAAGCGACTTTGATTTGGATTTTGAATTTGGAAAGCCTTAAATTTATAAAACAAAACGCAGAAGAATTCCAACAATTTCCTTTTTTATTAGATTCAAATAATCCCGAACATTAGATTAAAAAGCCTCAAAAAGCACAAATTAACAACATAACTTACAAAACGAGAACTTAATTGAAAAACAGTCGCTACTCATAAATGGAATTAGCTAAATGAATTAGTGCAAATAAGTCAATATGGAACTGTACTGAAACTATTTTATTACGCTGCTCGTAAAAGGAGAACTGTATTTATCCAGAGAGTGGTTTAATTTTGTGCCGCTAATATGTACTGTTAGTTCACTATTTCTTTTTAATTGTGGTGGCAGGGGGGTTCCGATGTAATCTGTTGAGAGATAATCCCCTCCCTGGTCTTTTCCTCAAAGGTTCAGGCGCCTTTTGAAGGTTTTCTTCTCATTAACAAAAAAAAGGTATCCAGAATGACAGGGATGTGTGGTAAATAACACCTTTTTTTTCTTTTTTTTTTATTATCGGTAGGCTCGCGTTTGACCACTACCTCGCCTGATGGTAAGCGATGATGTGGCCTACGGTGAAGCACGCTTGCCTAGAAGAAACCTATTCACTCTTGACTTAAAGACCCCAAGGTTGTAGCTATCAGGGAACAAAGACTCCGGAAGCGAATTCCACTCCTTAGCTGTGCGCACAATGAAAGTACTAGCAAAACGCTTTGTGCGTATGGGTGGGATGTCCACCATGTACCGATGGCGCATGGCCGTACGTCATGTAGTCCGATGATGGAAAGGGGGGTCTCCCTTGTTTGACCGAAAGGAATTTGACAAATTTTCACTTCCCAAAAAAATTTTCGCATAATTTCATTAGCCAAATTATTACTTAGCAATAAATCTATTCACAAAAAATTGTAACGCAAACCTAATGTTTGGGAAATGAACGTTTAAACTATAACTTGTTTACCAACTAGTACTTTTAACATTTTTTATTTAGTCAAATATTTCAGTTGGAATAACAGTTTTAATAATTTAATTTAATTTAACCATTAATATACACACACACAGTAAATAGACAAGAAGAAGGAACAGAAAATAGGTACAAAGGTATGCTTATTTCTATCGAAATCTCTTCCAGCATATCTGCGAGAGGAGAATTGCAAAAAAAGATATGTAATTTAATTTAGTCGTTCAACATTTTTTTTTAAATAAGTTATTATCCTAATCTAAATAGTTCAGTTCCGGGTAACCTACTAAAAACAATCTCTTTTTTTTCTATTAATGCAAGTCGTTTCTGGCACTCGCCGGCCGCTGCCGCGGCACCGCTCGCTTCGCTCGCTCGGCTCGTGCGTAGGAGGTCACAGTTTTAACCTAACCTAACCTAACCATTTTTTAATAATTAACCTACTCTAACTACTTCCTTAAATAAACTAATACCAAGTAACCATAAATTTGACTTGTTTCAGACAAATTGAAATAATTAATCGAATTCTGCAACACAAGACTAAATACTCCGAAATAAAATTGCTAACGTCCTTTGCAATTTTTTTTAAATTGTAATGTAAAAATATTTTGCATTAAACAAATGATTATATTAAAATAATTTTTAAATTAAATAATTCCCAAAACTTCTTATTTTTTTTTGCCTTAATATTTTTTGTCTTAACAAATCATTTCACCAAACGTTTATTGTCTGAAGATTGTTTGCTGTAATAAATCATTTGATTAAAGACCAAATGCCATAATGACATTATACTTGGTAATATTTTGCCAAGTAAAAATTTGACCAAATAAAAATATGCGTCCTAAAATCATTCGACATATTGCAATGGTATAAAAAAAGGTTGCTAAAATTTGTTTGGGTAATGAAATTTTGTCAAAATCTTTTCGGCAAAACGGCAGGATCCCTGGAAAGGGCTACGCGGAATCAAATTGTGCAGTTTCGTCGCACACTCCCCGAAATGTTACCGATAAAAACCGACAGGCTAGCAACTCGGCGTCAATGTTCGAGGCTCTGGAGCTTTCACGCGACCAGTGCATCATTGCCAATAAGCCTCTAGGCCCATCTGTCAATCGACTCAAGTGCATCAAGCTGGTATTTGGCAGATCCATCCCAGAGGTGAGAGATCTTGTTTTTTATTGACTGATCTTCGAAACACGGGGATGTTACACCACTACCTTTCAAACTTCGGACCTGACTTACTTGACTTAATCTACTATAACCCCTAGATGGGGCAGAGGGCGTCCACAGATGTCCTCCAACGTGATCGGTCTTGAGCTTCACGCTTCACCTCGCTCCATGTCATTTCGATGCTCGTCGCTTCTGCCAACACGGTGCGACGCCAGGTTTGACGGGGACGGCCACGCTTTCGTTCCCCTTGGGGATTCCAGTCCATAGCTTGCTTGGGAATGTGCTGTGCAATCCATCTCCAATTGCGGAACTTGATCCGGCGGTCGGTAAGGCTCTCGTGGCATTACTCCAACTCTTCAGGCTGAGATAACCAGACTAAACCGGGAATTGGACGAAAAGGATCAATGGGCCAGGGCGAATAATGTTGAAATTCGGGGGATCCCACAAAAAAGGAATGAAAACCTTTATGAAATAGCCCAGAAAATCGGAAGTTTGTGTGGTTTTCCCATAAAAAAGGAACAAATAAATTATATTGCCCGGGTACCTACACTTGCACCTAATGCAGAGAAACACATAATAATAGCTTTTAATAATCGCTATATTAAGGAAGAACTGGTCGCGTCTGCACGTAAAAGTAAACAACTCACTCTTTCCAATATGGGGTTCTCATCTACCGGTAACTTTTACGTAAACGACCATCTAACGCAGCGGAACAAGAAACTGTTGAGTAAGGCGAGATCATTGGCAAAAGAACGGAACTTTCAGTACATATGGGTGAAACATTCAAAAATCATGGCCAGGAAAGTGGACGGTTCTCCAGTATTTTTTATAAAATGCGAAAACGACCTTGCGAGGATAATTTAAGATACTTTAATTTTAATTTAACTTCTTTAATATTTACAATCTATAAAACCTATGTAAAAAGTTTGAGAACCACATTCTGTTCTAAGCGGGGCTATTGTGTTGTGATTTATGACCAGTGTTTTAAAGGTGTCAACAAGTTAACGCACATATCTATGCAATACTCAATGGCATTCTCGTACTTACTGACGCGCCTACTCATACTTATAGCGGTCGCTTTCGCGCGCACACTTAACTACTTAAGATTGAATATGTATTTGCATCTATGTCGGTTTCGATACACGGTACGGACGTCAGTTAAACGAAATAGTTGTGGGTTTACCTGCAATGTTAAAATAAATAAGCGTTATTATATTTCTATTATAATTATGATCCGATTGTTGCGTTTTATAGTTATGGTATACTATTTGACACGTTTTTATCTATCTCTTATACAAATATTATCTGTGCTTGGCTCTTTGCGTGTCGTGTTATTGAATTCGCGACAATCATATCGTCCTGTTTTTATGTTATGTGGGTTTGAGTGTGTCAATTTGACGACGCGTACATTCTTGAGCTACTCACCGTGCGAAATATTTAACAATATAACATTTTCAATTAATTGGCTGCGCTGTAGTTTATGTTTTTGTTTTATTGATGGCTACTTCTAATTTAAGTGTGTACTATCAAAATACTCGGGGACTGCGCACGAAGACGCACATATTTAAACGTAATCTCCTTCTTTCATTATATGATATTGTATCGTTGACTGAGACGTGGTTATTGGAGGGTGTATGTGATAGTGAGTTGTTCGACGAAAGGTATGTTGTCTGGAGGCGGGATAGGAACTATGTTGCGACGGGGGAAAGATACGGTGGCGGCGTGCTATTAGCTGTTCGTCGTGAGTATGCTGCGGTTGAGCAGCCCGATTGGCGCTCGACGGCTGAGGATATTTGGGTCACCATAACATTAAAAAATAATAGTCCTATCAGTAGATCACATCGACTGCATGTATGTACTTTATATCTTTGTAAAGAAAAGTCAGGTAATTCTTTCAATACGCAACTGCAGAATTTCACCGAAAATCTTTCCTTTATTGTTAACGCCCACCCTCAGGATGCGTTCCTGATAATGGGCGATTTTAACTTAAGTCATATCAATTGGTCAGGCGATTTAGGTTCTCTACAGCCTAGTGGGATTAATGGTGAATCTCAGGTATTCTTTTTCGATACCTTATCCGAATGTGACCTCAACCAATATAATTTAAACAGGAATGCAAATAACAGACTACTGGATTATATATTATGTAACTATAAGGTAACGGTAACATCATGCACAGACCCGTTGGTACCGGAAGATAGTCATCATAAGTCGTTAGATATAGTCCTCGATTTTACCAAGGAGTGTTTATTGAAAAGTAAAACCAGACTTAAATATTATTATAATAAAGCGGACTACGGAGCCATAAAAACTTTCTTAAATAACATAAATTGGCAAACATGCTTAAATAATAATACATTAGAGGACGCAGTACAATTATTTTATAAACACCTATATGATGTCATTGAGCAGTATGTTCCTCACAAATTAATAGCCTCTGACTCTTTCCCACCTTGGTATTGTGCTCCTTTAAAGAAACTTCTCAAAGAGAAGTTCAAATTCTTAAAAAAATTTCAAATATATGGTAATACTAGTGACCATGATACTTTTTGTCTTCTTCGTGAGCGTGCCAAACGATTGGAGAAAGAATGCTACTTAAAATATATAAAACACGCGGAAGATGCAATAATTAAATGTCCCAAGTCTTTTTGGTCGTTTATTAAGTCAAATAAAAAGGGATCGAACTCACTCCCATCAACTATTCATTATAATGGTGTTCCAGCTGATACTGGGGATGAAATATGCGATGTGTTTGCTTCTCATTTCCATTCAAACTTTCTACCTCCGTCTACATACTCTTCTTCAATACCCATGTCTATTGATAACAACGCACCAAGCAACATAGGTAGTATAGAAGTCACTGCTGACCTGGTTCTTAAATTATTAAAATCTTTAGATTTAAGTAAGGGTGCAGGGCCCGATAATGTGGTACCATTATTTATTGTCTCTTGTGCTACGTGCTTAACTGAACCTCTTGTTATTCTTTATAAAAGGTCTATCTCGGAAGGACTTGTACCTAAAATATGGAAATCTGCATTTATCACACCCATACATAAGAGTGGTAGCAAGAGTGATGCTAAAAATTATCGCCCCATTTCCAAATTATGCATCTTTGCTAAGATACTGGAAAAAATCGTATATACACAGGTTTATGAGAGTATCTCACCAACTTTGATCACGGAGCAGCATGGTTTTGTAAGCAAGCGGTCAACTTTATCTAATCTGCTGTCTTTCACAGAGTTTACGACGTCTAGCATGGATGCTGGTGGACAGGTCGATGCAATTTTTACTGATTATAGTAAAGCGTTTGACCGAATCGACCACAAAATATTACTACAGAAGTTACTCCAAGCTGGCATCCATGGAGACTTATATCGGTGGTTTGTTTCGTACATTGAAAATCGATCGCAGGCAGTGGTTGTGAATGGGTACCGTTCTAAATGGAGCATCGTCCCTTCTGGGGTACCGCAGGGTTCTTTGCTTGGGCCCCTTCTTTTTAACATATTTATAAATGATGTCACTCAATGCATTAAATACTCACAATTACTCCTTTATGCTGACGACATGAAAATTTACAAAAAAATCACCAGCTTTGAAGACTGTCAGCTTCTCCAAAATGATTTAGATAGTTTCGAACAATATTGTTTAATCAATAAATTAGACTTAAATGTCAAAAAATGTTTTTTTATAACCTTTACTCGTAAAGTCAAAATTATTAAATTTAAATATTTTATCAAAAGACATGAGTTAGAACAGGTAGACTCAGTACGGGACCTAGGTGTCATTCACGACTCCAAGCTAACTTATGAAAGACATGTAGATCATATTGTCAAAAAAGCTTACAGGACCATGGGCTTCGTCTTGAGAGCCAGCTCTCAGTTTTCGAACTTGAAAGTACTTAAAATTCTTTATTGCTCTTTGGTGCGCAGCGTTCTTGAGTATTGTTCCCAAGTGTGGAATCCTCTCTACAATATTTATATAGATAGAATTGAATCCATTCAACGTAGGTTCCTGAAACACTTGCAATATAAGTCTAAAACATATGACCCCAATTATGAGGCGAGATGTCGAAGACACCATATCTTACCATTGTACCAAAGAAGAAAGTTTTCGGATATTGCGTGCCTTGTTAAAATCGCGCAGAATCACATTGACTCACCGGATTTACTATCTCAAGTTAAACTTAAAGTCCCAAATAGAATGACGAGACGTAAAGCATGTGTGGACGTGCCTCAGAGTTCTTCAAACTACAGGCAGAATTCATTTTTTGTGAGGTCCGCTAGAGAATTTAATAAACTTGTTGACTTTCCTGAACTGGATTTGTTTAATTCAAAGCCACGCGTTTTCAACAGAACATCAACGAAATCATGGTTTGGTTCTCTGACTTCAACATAATTTAGTTATTAAATATACTTACTCTAAATTTCCCTTTTTCAAATTTTCAAATTTTGCTTAATATTAGGTTATTTACATTACCTGTTATATCACTAAAGATTGATAACAAGCTTTCTAGATGTTTAAATGCGGAAACATGTAAATGGTATTCAGTTGTTTATATCTGTTTCTACTCTGTATGAATACACTGTATGTTTTCCTAATAAAATAAAATAAAATAAATAAAATAAATAAAAATAGCTCTACATTGGAGATGGTCTTGGGCCAGTAAATTCCAAGAATGCGACGGAGACAGCGGTTGACGAAGACTTGAACTAGGCGTGAGATGTCCTTTGTGATCTTCCACGTTTCGCACCCGTAGACCAGCACGGATTTGACATTGGACCTTGAGTATAATCGTTAATTGTTAATTGGATTTTGAGTATAATCCTTCGGGTCAGTTTCCGCGATTGCCAGTTGGGAGTTCTTCTGCCATCCAGGATCTTTTCAATGAGCGGCGTCAGCACGTCGACGGCGGTGGGTAACGCTGCTTGTAGCATTTCCGCGGTTATCAGGTCGAGTCCTGGTGCTTTGCTTGTCTTCAAAGAGCGGATTGCCTCCGCAACTTCAGAGGCTGACGGTGGTTCTGTGTTAATGTCGAGAAGCCGGGATGGTGGGGAACTGACTTGCAGCGCGTCAGGCGTCGATGTGGCTGACAAACGGAAGATCTCTTCAAAGAGTTGACGCCAGCGAAGTAGCTGCCCTTCTGACGTCACAATGAGCTGCCCATCTTTGGATTTCAGCAGGTTCTTCTTTAACTTGTTGTTACCTGCCAAGGTTTTGGTAGCTTTGTACAACTATTTCAAGTAACTGGAGTTTGCAGCTTGTTGAGCACGATCAGCAATACCTTCAACCCACCGTCTCCTATCTTTGCGGGTACTGCGATAGATTTCCTTGCGTTTCTGACGATATTGCTTGTCTAGCTCGTATGGCGTCGTTATGGGCCCAAGCAGTCTCAGATGAAGATTCCTTCTATTCGATCAGGTTCCACGTGCGTTGTGACATCCAGTCCTCCGAGAATGAGTCGATATGTGCCCTAGAACGACGGAGCTGGTCTCTGTATAGGTCACTTTGATGATAAAGTATAGAAAAGTGATTGCGCAATTCCAGCTGCAAAGTTTTACGCTTGTCTAATTCATGCGCTTGCTCACCTTGAACCTTCTTCCAGTCTTGCCAGGCCCTCCAGCCGCACGGGCTACTGCAATCTTGAGCCGGACCTCAGCAACTACCAGATGGTGATCGCTATCAATATCGGCGCCCCTGAGGTTGCGGACATCGAGTAGTGAAGACTGCCATTTGGAACTAATGGCGAGGTGGTCAATTTGGTTTTTGGTGACCCCATCGGGTGAGTTCCATGTGTACTTATGGTGTTCGCCATGAATGAATAATGTTCCTCCGATGGTAAGGTCGTGGTTCTGGCAAAACTCGATAAATTGCTCCTCATTCTCGTTGCACACTCCAAGTCACTGTGCCGCTCGCGGCATATGGGCGCACGCATCGCGCATTCAGGTCCCCCATGACGATGACAATGTCTTGCTTTTTTATGTGCCTAAGGATGGCGTTGAGGGCATTGTAGAAGTCGTCCTTCGTATCCTCTGTTGATGCATTGGTTGGGGCGTAGCACTGGATAATGAAGATCTTTCAGGCTCTTGAGTTGAAACCGGCACACATGATCCGGTCTGATATCGGTTTGCAGTCCAAGCTGCTGTAGCGTTGTGAGATCTCAACTGAAAATAGTCGAATGATACTGATATCAGAATTAGTCGGTTAATAGTCACATCTCTAAAGACACGGCACAACTCTAACTTGCCGGACTACTGTCACTCGGTCATTTCGATTCCGGTGGCTTAGCGGACAACTTACTTTCATAATCCTCACGACTCTGTGTGCCCCGATTTAGGGTGAGTTTCTCATTAGTTTAAATATTGTACCTTATTCTTTGTGCCAGGCGACCAATACCGATTCCATCACCTAATTAATATCAGTTTTGCACTGTCATGTTGGACGCGTGGCTAAGGGTCGCCTGGGACAAAGGAATTCGCTATGAGCATGTGTTTCTACCGCATTGGATTGTGTCTCCGTGTTTTATTGTAAGTGATCACGTTTACTTATGTTAATAAATGCTAGCGTGTTCATACTTAACCTAACTTTGCATCTGTCAATGTGCTTGCTATGTTTGCAAGTTTCTTACCTGTAAGCCGCTGCGATGTGCTGAGCTTTCACCTATAATGTTCCCATACCGTTCCTTGGCCTAAAATGGGGACGAAGCTGGTACATCGCATGCGGCTTGCTGCTTTTTGCATCGCATCTAACATGCGCACCCTATGGTGCTTTCAGGGCTCTTCGTACGGGGTCGACGTACGGGCGTACCGTCCGGCTATGCGCTACCCAAGGACGTAGCGGCGTGCGCAGCCTACCCTGCGCACCCCTAACCGCAACAGTCCCTGCGGCCTACCGCTAAGCCGGCCGCGGTCTACTGCCCCACGTCTGCCACTTGCTGCTGCTCATTGTACGGGCTGAGGCTTGACGTTCTCCTACTACCTGCACGCTGCCAACTACCTGCACGCTGCCTACGCCCACCGCCAGGTCCTTTTATCTGACACCTGCGGCTTACCGCCGTGCCAGCCTACGCACGTGGCCCGGTCTTGCCTGCCTACCTGCGGCCTGCCGTCGCGCGAGCCGGTGCCAGCGCAGCCTACCCTGCGCACCCTAGCTGCTACAGTTCCGGCGACCCTATCGCTGTGCCGGTGCTGACCGGTCCCCGCGTCTACCACGTGCTGCCAAGGGACGGTACCCTCTTACTATTTTATCCGCGTGAGGGAATTAGTTCAGAACTGAGTGGCGCTAGAACCCACGACCTAGCTGTTTTTAATAACCCTAAATATATGTATTAAATTAACAAGCTGTTTTTCTAACTACCTCCTAACTATCAGTTAGCGGCCTGCACAGCTTACCTAGCGCAGACCTAGCCGTTACACTGCATTAGAAAGGAGGAGCCCCACGCCCACTCGCGCACATCTTCCTCACTTTCTTTACCTGAATACAGCAAAGTCAAGCCCCCGGACGTTCTCAGCTCACCAAAACCGTTTCTCCTCACTTCGCTTAGACCTAGTACCTGTAAGTTGTAGCACTTGTAGCTAAGCATTACTGCTTCTGCTTGGGCTAGTCGGCTGTCATCACTAAGCGTGCGTACGTTCCAATAAGCAATTCGTTTCTGTTTTTTCATTCCTAAAGTCGTCGGTAAAAGATCGGTCCGTTTTCTATCTGTTTCGGTTTCAGGAATCAATTATTGTCGGGCAAGCGGATGATTAGCTCACTGTGCCATAATCCGATAGCGGGGCTGCCGCCTTAGAGACTTCGGATGTGGTCGGTTTTGTTTCGGGTGTCCTCCCTAGTGAGACGATTCTGATTTAAGGCGCAAAATATTCGCCCTTCGCCCTGCATCCCTTAGCTCAGCTGCAACTCGGGGTGGTGGACGCGCGGCGGCACGGTTGCAGCAGATCCCAGGGATAACGACGGGGACGTGGATGACTCGGACTGGCTAGGGCTCTGCATTACACGGTACTCCGCCACGAGTACAACAGAAGGTAATTTTTGGCATTTTGTAGGTAATGCTGTTCTCACCAACAGCGATTCCCACCAAAACATACCCTAGCTTCTCTCCCTAAACGTCCGACCTGATATTAAGTAATTTTTAATATAAAAATCTCATAACACTACCTGACCGGTCGAAGTCAGAAACCCAATGAAGAGATTCTTTAAGATATTGTTAGAAAGAAGGTTTTTATACTTCAATGTAAATACTATATGATCGAGTGAACTCATTAGTATGTGTTTAAATCTGACATCTGTTCTTATTGTGTTAATTGTTTTTTCACGGTGTGTCATGATTTTTTCTGATGGTATAAAATAAATCTATTTGTTACCAAAATCCAAGTATCAGTGAATACATTCCACATCTTAATTCAAGATAACTGCGTGCAAGTTAGTTGGTGTGAGTTATACAGCTATAGGCTTTCACCAACAGGTTATGGACCATTCGTAAGTTTTTCCTGATAGAGAATCTTGGACAGAGACCGTGATCGAAGACACAATTATTGGTCAATAGCAGTACAAGTACGAGTAGTACGACAACTAGTACGATGTCTAGTAGTAGCTTACCTGTATTCGAGAAATTGGAGGGCTCGTCAAATTATTCGACGTGGAAATTTTTAATGCAGATGTCATTAGTTCATGACGATCTGTGGACCTACGTAACAACTACGCCAGCTGCCACAGACGTAGAAGCTACAAAGAAAGACCAGAGGGCTCGCGCTAAGATTTGTCTTATGATAAATACTGACCTACTAGTATACGTACAGCAGGCTAAGACTGCTAAAGAAGCTTGGCAAGCATTAGAGAACAATTGCCAAGATAAAGGAGTGATAAATAGATGTCGGTTGTTGGGAAACCTTGTCAGTTTGAAGCTAGAGCAATTCAGCTGTATGAAGGACTATGTCACCACTATGATGAAGGTAGCTCAGCAGTTACGTGACATCGGTAAGGAAGTAGACGATGAACTGCTAGCAGCGATCATGCTACAAGGCCTTACTGAAGAATATGCACCGCTGAAAATGACAATAGAGAATGCCAACATCACACTGACATCAAATTATGTCAAAACCAAACTGCTTCAACAGGATAGTCCAATACCTTTGACATCCAACGAGAATGCTTTGATTGCAAGAGATAACAGTTCAAGATACAAGGGTAGTTCTTCGAACACTGGAGGCAATAATAAGCAAATGCAGCAGAAGCGTGAGAAGCAGAAGAAAGAGATAAAATGTTTTGTGTGTGGAGGACCACATAAAGCATTGAGTTGTCCCAAGAATCCCAATGTAAACAAAGACAAGAAGGAATCAACATTAGTTGCGTACCACGTGCTTGACCATGGACAGCAGCAACAATGAGTGGATAGTAGACTCAGGAGCGTCATCTATCATGACTTATCGGAAGGATTGGCTGACTAATTATAAAGACTTTAGTAAAGTGCAGGACATTAGTGTAGCTAACGGTCAGAAGTTGTATGCATATGGTTCAGGAGATGTCATTAATGATGGTAGTATGCGATTCGGAGTAAAAGAGGTAAAGTATGTTCCTGGATTGTCTGCGAATCTGTTGAGTGTGGATACATTGGTGAGTAGAAACAAAGTAGTCGTATTTTCCGAGAGAGGGTGTGATATATATGACAAGGATGAATGTTGTATAAAAGGAGGAATGAGTTACAACTGTAAAAGTGAGAATGGAATTTACAAGTTTATATCCAATATTACAGAACCTGACTCAGCATTTGCAGTTTCCGTGCCTGATGAGTACGAGCTTTGGCATAAGAGACTAGCACACCTTGGAATACCCAACATGAAGCTGTTGAGAGATGGTATGGCGACAGGAGTAAGTTTCAAAAATCCGGATACCTTACAATGTGAGCCCTGCTTGAAAGGTAAGCAAACACGAACACCATTTAATAAGAATAGTTCAACGAGAGCAACTGAAGTACTTGAGCTTATACATTCAGACATTTGTGGTCCAATGAGTACGGACTCACACGGCGGCATGAAATATTTCCTTTTATTTATTGATGACAAAACGCGGTACACTTTCGTATATTTCTTGAAGAAGAAGAGTGAAGTTTTTTCCAAGATAGTGGAATTCAAGTCACTTGTAGAAAATCAAATGAATAAAAAGATAAAATATTTTCGGTCTGATAATGGAAAGGAGTTCGTGAACAAAGAGGTTAGTCAACTATTTAGAGAAAATGGGATTATTCATCAACTAACCGTTGATTACTGCCCCGAACAAAATGGCGTTGCAGAACGTGCTAACCGCACTTTAGTTGAGAAGGTTAGGTGTATGCTAGAGGAAGCATGCTTAGAAAGAAAGTACTAGGCAGAAGCTATAAATACAGCAGTGTATTTGAAGAACCGCTCACCCACAAAGGCTGTTGAGGTGACTCCCTATGAAGCTTGGTCAGGACAAAAACCCGACTTACGTGAGCTGAAAGTTTTTGGTTGTAAAGCTTTCATGCACATCGACAAAGCTAAACGCAAGAAGCTCGATGCGAAAAGCAAGGAGATGATCTTCGTAGGATATTGCGCAGAATCCAAAGGGTATAGGCTTTGTGACCCCATCACAGCTAAGCTTCAGAAGTCAAGAGATGTGACTTTTTTCGAGAACCAGTTCTTCAATAAAAGAGAAAAGGTAGTTCCAGAAGAGAATGCTCCTAGTGAATTTCAAAATGTTGAAATACATGGAAACGAAAGGCAGCAAGAACTGACGCAAACAAACAGTAACTCTGGTGAGGAGATTACTACGACGGATAACGAAGATAACTTTGAAGATTGTACTGAAGATGCTACAACAGAAGAGATTCAAGTCGAAAGAGACGAGACACTTGAAACCGTAAACGTTCAGGAGGAGCGATTGCCACCTGAAACACAAGTGGATAATAACAGGAGATATCCACAACGTGATAGAAAGTCCAAAAGTTACGATAACTTTTACTTGTATAATGCCACGGAAGGACACAGTGATGATCCAATCACTGTCGAAGAAGCTCTCGGCAGACATGATAGAGACAAATGGCAGGAAGCCATTAATGCTGAACTAAATGCCCTGAAGAAGAATGGCACTTGGAGCCTAGTCAAGCTGTATAAGTCCCATGTTAATTTTAATGTGGTGGATTCCAAATAGATATTTAAAATTAAAAAGGAACAAGGGGGGAAAGAGAGATATAAAGCTAGACTAGTAGCTCGCGGCTTTACACAGAAATTCGGACAAGACTACACGGAGACTTTCTCGCCTGTGATTCGGCATAGCACATTGAGACTATTATTCGCTATTGCTGTTGAGAATGACCTTTCTATTGATCAGATGGATGTGGTCACAGCATTTTTGAACGGAGATTTGACGGAGAGAGTTTATTTGAATCAACCTAAGCTTTGTGAAGAGAAAGGCAAAGAAGACTACGTATGTCTGTTGAAGAAAGCCCTGTATGGTCTCAAACAGGCACCCAGAGCATGGAATAAGAAACTACATGATGCTCTCATTGAGATGAAGTTCAAGAGATCTGAAAATGAACCATGTGTTTACTTCAGAAAAAGAGGAAATAACATTGTCTACATTGCAGTTTATGTGGATGATATCTTGATATTTTACGACAATGATATTGAGAAAGAAAAAGTCAAGAACGAATTGAAAACCAGGTTCGAAATGAAGGATTTGGGAAAAGTAGATAACTTTTTAGGAATGAAGATACATCAACATGATAGTAAGATTACTGTTGATCAGGGTGAATACATTCAGAAAATTCTGAAAGAGTTCGGAATGTCTGACTGTAAACCGGTGAAGACACCATTAGAGACTGGTAGAAAACTGGAGAGACCCGTGGAAGAGAATTTCGTCCCACCTAAAGATATTCCCTATCAGAGACTAATTGGGTCACTTATGTATCTAGCTGTTTGCTCGAGACCTGATATAAGTTATGCCGTTGACTATCTTAGCCAGTTCAACAGTTGTTACACAAGTGAACATTGGAGTGTAGCAAAGAGATTATTGAGATACCTGAAGGGTACAATCAATTATAAACTTAATTTTGAGAAGACAGGGAAACGTCTAGTTGGATACGTAGACGCTGATCATGCCGGAGATATCAGTGATAGGAAATCTTTTTCTGGCTACGTATTCATTTATGGAGGAGCTCCTGTATCATGGGAAAGCAAGAAGCAACGTACAGTAGCCCTTTCTAGTGCAGAGGCTGAATATATAGCCATGTCTGAAGCATGCAGAGAGTCAACGTTCCTCAAGCGTCTTATAGAAGAGCTTACCGGAAAGGAACGCCAAGCTATCATGCTATATTCTGATAGTCAGTCAGCTATTCAGATAGCGAAGAATCCAGTTCATCATCAACGGACAAAACACATTGATGTGAGATGTCACTACATACGAGATGCATTGAATAATAACATTGTGAAGGTGGAGTACCTGCAGACTGAGGCAATGACTGCAGATATTTTGACAAAGTCCTTGCCACGATGTAAGAATGAGTTTTGTGTGAAAGAGATGAATTTGAGTGCTTAATAATAATGATTGTTTTGGTGCTATGAGAGAATGATGATTGATGATGAAGATGCGGATACTATATAGTTATTTCATTGAGGAGGAGTGTTAGAAAGAAGGTTTTTATACTTCAATGTAAATACTATATGATCGAGTGAACTCATTAGTATGTGTTTAAATCTGACATCTGTTCTTATTGTGTTAATTGTTTTTTCACGGTGTGTCATGATTTTTTCTGATGGTATAAAATAAATCTATTTGTTACCAAAATCCAAGTATCAGTGAATACATTCCACATCTTAATTCAAGATAACTGCGTGCAAGTTAGTTGGTGTGAGTTATACAGCTATAGGCTTTCACCAACAGATATAATGATACAAGTTGAGGAGCTGTTCTGGCGTGAAGTACCGTCTCACCTTTGCAAGGATCCCCAGCTTTTTGGCAGCCAGCTGAGCCTTTGCCTCAATGTAAGGGCCAAAATTGAGAGTAGATGTCAACGTAACGCCAAGAAGCTCAAGATGGTCAGTTATTGGCACGGTCGCATCTCGGAAAGTTGGATCTGGGTAAAATTGGCTCTTTTTAGCGGCAAAAGACACGCCTGGGTTTTAGCGGCATTAAACCTGACCAGATTGGCATCGCCCCATTCGGAGACTGCCTGCAAGGAGAGGTTCAAGCGCTCCACCATGGCCTCCCGGAGAGACCGGATCTGAGGCCCGGTAGCACGAGCGATGGACAAGTATCTCTCAGCGACAGTGCTGTCGTCTGCATACCCAAAGGTTTAAGCAGATCGTTAATATGCAGCAAGAATAAAGTTGCTGAGAGTACCGACCCCTGAGGGACCCCGGCATTGATATCCAATTGGTCCGACGAGCAGCCATCGATAACCACTCGAATGGACCGATCTCTCAGGAAGTCTGCAATCCAATCACACAGACCACCGGGCAAACCGAATGAAGGAAGCTTACCAATAAGGCTTTCGTGCCAGACCCTATCAAAAGCCTTCGAGATGTCCAGGGAGACGGCAAGCGCTTCCCCGTGCCTCTCGATGGCCTCACTCCAGATGTGAATGGCATACGCTAGAAGATCCCCAGTAGACCGATTTCGGCGGAAGCCGTATTGGCGGTCACTAAGGATATCGTTAGATTCTAGGTATGCCAGGAGCTTCGTGTTAAGTACACGCTCCATACTCTTACAGAGTATGGACGTTACAGAGATGGGTCTGTAGTTGGCCGGGTCAGCTCGACTAACGTACAGCCCGTGCCCAAGCTGCTGCTGCTTCCAAGCATTCGGCACTTTTCCAGTCTCATACGAAAGGCGGAATAGGCGTGTCAAGATCGGAGACAGTTCAGGCGCACAGGTTCTGAGAACTATTGCTGGTATTCCGTCCGGGCCACTAGCCTTGTTTACGTCGAGGTTGCGCAGTACCTTACGGACGTCCTTTTGATGGATACGAATGTCTGACATACTCGTCTCGCATCCATCAGGATAAGAAGGGGGCCGCGCGTCACCAGGGTACAGACGTGAAGATTCCGCAAAAAGAGAGGCAAATAAATTTGCCTTCTCCTCAGCAGAGTGGGCCAGCGACCCGTCGGGTTTCAGCAGTGGTGGTAGTGAGGGACGGCTGAAGTTGGACTCGACCGACTTCGCCAGGGACCAAAACGCTTTACTACCTGCTGGGTAAGAAGCAAGTTTAGCCCCTATTCGGCCAATGTGGTCGAACCGAGCCCTTCTCAACACCTTCTTGCAGGACTTGGTAGCCCTGTTGTAGGCTTTCTTCCTTTGACCCACGTCACTCGCTTTGCGCGAACGAGCGTCAACCCATGCCAGGTACGCCTCATGTTTAAGCGCGTCGGCGCGATGACATTCAGCGCCAAACCATGGCCGGTCAACATTGGTCATTGTTACGTCAGAAAACGGAATGTAGTACTCCATTCCCTGACGCAACACATCCGTCACGTTGTCCGCGCACGCCGTAGGATCATCCGAAGAAAAGCAAGTAGGCTGCCAAGGATAACATGCGAAGAAAGATCGCATGCCATCCCAATCTGCTGACCTGTACCGCCAAACCCGCCGCGTGCCTCTTGGGCTGGGATCGGGCGGGGAGTATACGGACACAGACTTCACCAGACAATGGTCGGAACTACCCAAAGGTGAAGTAATCGACACAGAGTATCGGTCTGGCTCTGTTGTCAGCAGAAGGTCCAAGCAATTGGCCGTGTGCGAATCAACAACCGGCACCCTCGTTGCCCCCTGGACCAGCTGGGTAAGGTTAAGCGCAAGCGCAAGCTTACGCATCTCCCGTCCAGCATGGTCAGTGCACTGGTATGGGAAGAGCCACTCCTGGTGGTGGGCATTAAAGTCCCCCAGTAACACTAATTGGGCGGAAGGGTACCGCTGCTGTGCCGCATCAGCCGCCTCACTGAGGTACTCTGTGAGCCTGGTTGTCTCCTGATCTCCACTGTGCGAGCGGTAGACACAGCCGTAGATAATTTTATCCAGACCTGTGTCCACTAGAGCCCACAGCGTCGAAAATCTTGGGTCCTCAAGGTTAAGGAGACGCCGATAGCAAGTGTCGTCACAGGCGTACATACACACTCCCGCGCGCGGTTTATAATTGTGCTCCAGGGTAAACCCTGGGTAAGATAGGTACGACGCGTCTGACGAACTCGCTATCTGCGTCTCCGTAAGGAAAAACAGCGCTGGTTTTTCAGTCTCCAGGTGGTAGTGGACTGCAGAGAGATTTGAGTGCAGACCTCTAATGTTGGTGAGGTGCACTTTGTGTGGGAGGGGGTGCAGCCGCTGTTTATATCCTGTATTTTTTTTCCTTGGCATTTTCATTAAAAGAAGAGTGAACGAAGAGAGGAGTAGGAAGTGAGACGAGGTTCCACGCTGCTAACCTACAGACACGCACTGAAAGAACGCCATCATTGGGGCACTAGCCCGGAGACTGCGGGGACGCCCGAGCCCCCCCGGAATGTCTATCGGGCCCTCCCTTCTGGTCGCCAACCAGCACGATAGTGCATTCCGGGATTTTTCGACAGTTGGCGGGGCAGTTGGCCTTTCATGTGTGGCTGGCACACTACTTGGGCCCCCAACTACCTGCGGTCGGCCAGCGGTGCACCGTGCCTCGGATCCCGCTACCCTCCGCGACTAGTCTCCCGATACGCCCATAACAGCGCGCGCCAGACTGGTCTGCTTGCAGTGGAACAGCTATCTCGACCCAACTCCTCTAGATGGCTACACTGAGCATCGTAACCGGAACACGGCCAGGCCGCTTGGCGGTACGTCTTTGCTCAGTGGGTGGTCACAAGCCTTCGGCCTAAGCCTACCACCAGTTGTGTCACCTGATTTGCACCACCCGGGGACCACGTGTAGGGAATCTAAGGGTACTCTCCTACGGACGTGGGTGACTCGGCCCCCAATTTACATTTTACAAGGTATAAAACAAAAAGCTTAAAACTAAGAGCCGTTGGAGACTCTGCTAGAGTACTGGAAACCTAAACATTTTAATTATTAAAAATTTAAAATAAAACATGGAACTTAACGATTAAAATTTTCAGGTATTTGCTTAGTACATTAAAGGTAAACAAATTTGCTTAGTAAATTTCAGGCCGTACGGAGGTGTGGCGATACTCTGGAGGAAAAGTTCGTTCCCTACAGTGTCAGTGATAAAATGCACCAGTGTGCGTCTAGTGGCGATAAAAGTTGAACTTAGTGATCGCGCTGTTATAGTTTTTTCAGTGTACATGCCAACAAACTCAACAGATAATTTATTAGAGTTTACCGAGTGTTTATGTGAAATAAATGTCATTATCGAAAGTAATAATGTAGAATCTGTGTTTATTCTGGGGGATTTTAACGCACACCAAGGTGAGGTTTTTGACTCTGAATTAACACACTTTTGTACTGAACGGTTGTGGTCGTGCGTCGACAGGGAATTATTGCCGTCGGATACATACACTTTTGTGAGTGACGCGCATGGGTCGCGGCGCTGGCTTGACCACTGTGTTGTGACTAGTGCCGCGCGCCTGGCTGTTGTTGGCGCGTCGGTTCTTTATGACATTTACTGGTCTGACCACTATCCCGTTCAACTGGAGTGTGATTTAGGTTTAATAAAACCAAAAGTAATGCCTACTGCTATTTGTACAAATAATGTGATCTGGGGCGAAAGGGACCAACATGAAATCCGTGCATATAGTGAGCTATGTCATACTAAACTGAGGAATATTGATTTTCCGGCAGAAATGACTAGTTGCGCTAATAACATGTGTTATAACATAGAACATAGGCATTGTTTAGATAAACTATATGATGAAATAGTTTGTATACTGTCTGATGCGGCTAAATGTAAAGTAATTGTTAAAAGGAAGCGTAGGAAAGGAAACATAGCTTGGTGGAACAGATATGTCAGGGACGCTCATGTGAGGGCTAGGCATTGTTACTGGATGTGGGTACAACATGGTAAGCCCTCTGTTGGGTATGTTTACGATAGCATGTGTGAATCCAGGAAGCTTTTTAAGTCCAAATTGAAGTGGTGTCAGGATAACGAGCAAAAAATCAAAATGGACATTATTGCAGACCGCCACTTTAAAAAGGATTTTAAAGGTTTCTGGAAAAAAACAAACAAGTTAAATCCGAAGCCTGGTCATCCTGTGAGTGTTGCTGGCGTGCATGAACCACAGAACATTGCAAATCTGTTCCAACAGCTTTTTAAGGTTAAGTCGCCATTGGGTACGGCATCGCGGACGCTTGATGTTGACTGTGGAGCCGGAGATCTTAAAGGCAGATTTTCAGCCAAAGATGTGGCAATAATTATCAAAGGCATGGTAAGAGGTAAATCTCCTGGTCACGACAGCCTCAGCATCGAGCATTTGCAAAATGCAGGCTGTCACTTACCGCGGGTGTTGGCTATGTTTTTTAATTTATGTGTTAGCCATTCTTACCCACCTGATAAATTGATGTTCACGGTTGTTGTGCCAATATCTAAAAATAAAACCGGAGATACCTCCGATGTATTGAATTACAGACCAATTTCGTTAGCCACTGTTATAGCGAAAGTACTGGACAGTTTGCTTGACCAACAGCTGGCGAAGCATATCAAGCTCCATGACGCGCAATTTGGCTTCAGATCCGGTTTGTCCACGGAGAGTGCCATCATGTGCAGACTGTTCAATATTACAGTGATCGGAAAACTCCTGTCTTTGCTTGCTGTCTGGATCTTTCGAAAGCTTTCGACCTAGTTTCGTATGATAAGCTATGGGAGAAGCTGGAAACTGAGACAGTTTGCAACCCAGAAGTTATTTCTGTTTTCAGGTATTGGTACAGCAACCAGAAAAATTGTTTACGGTGGGCAAACTCGTTCTCGGACGTGTATAGGTTGCAATGCGGGGTGAGACAGGGTGGACTAACCTCCCCTAAGCTATTCAACCTATACATTAACCGGCTTGTCGGTGAACTCAGTAGTACCAATGTCGGATGTCATATTGACGGAATCTGTGTGAACAACATAAGTTACGCAGATGACATGGTACTGCTGAGTCCATCGATTGGAGGGTTGCGTAAGTTGGTACGGGTCTGTGAGTCTTATGCGGAGGCCCATGGGCTCAGATACAATGCTAAAAAAAGCGAGCTGTTAGTGTTTAAGAGCGTGGCAAAAGCTACGAAACTGTACCCTCAGTCACTTTAGCAGGAACCGTCTTAAACAGAGTGTCACAGTTCAAGTATCTGGGCCACTGGGTCTCCGAAGACCTTAAGGACAACGCGGATGTGGAAAGGGCACGTAGGGCGTTGGCTGTCCGATGTAACATGTTGGCCCGCAGGTTCGCACGTAGCAGTAATCAAGTTAAAATCACACTTTTTAAATCTTACTGCCAAACACTTTACACGTGCAGCCTGTGGGTTAACTACACACTGGGAACATACAACGCCTTGCGTGTTCAAAACAACAACGCTTTCAGGGTGCTGCTGGGGCTGCCGCGATTCTGCAGTGCGTCAACTATGTTCGCAGAAGCGCACACGGATGGCTTTCATGCCATAATAAGAAAACAATGTGCGTCGCTGCTGCGTCGCGTTAGGTCCAGCAGCAACAACTTACTAAGTGTGTTCGCGGACAGGTGGGACTCTCCACTGCTGCGCTACTGGATGCGCTTGCACACTGCCTTGTGAGCAGTGGACAGTTCCTCCGCGTCAAATTTCTAATGTGCTGCCCCTTTATGTTGCCTGATTATTGTTTGTATATTTTTATGTGTTGTAACTATTTTATTCGTTGTAATTTGTGTTGTTTATTTTGTTTTGTTTATTGTCTGTAGTGTTTTTTGTATATCCCATTCTATGTTTTATTAAGTGTACCTATGGACAGAAAGTCTGAAATAAAAGTTAATTTAATTTAATTTAATTTAATTAAAGCTTATATTATTATTGTTCATATTGTATTAAGAATATATGAACATTTAAAAAATAGTTTCCTACCGCTTTGTAGCTCCATGTTCAGAAGTAGCTGTTTACGAGTTGAAATGCCTACATGACTTGATCGGCACTTCGCAAACATATAAAAATTAACATTTCCTCTCCAGTAACGATACCGCTGAATTTTTTTTCCAAAAAAAGGGGTTTGACATCGATTACGCCTTTCGTACACTGGCGGCCAATTGATTATGACACATATCCGATACGCATCAATAATAAAGTTGTGTTCTGATGTGCCTCGCTTTTATTGCTACACGGTTACCTGAATTAGTATATATGAGGGGTATAATGGTGTTTCTTTAAACGGAGTAAATAGAAGCAAGACTTTGAAGGTAATTTTCACGTTATTTAAAGATTATTTGCATCAGTTACATAATCCAATTTATTAATGAACTTTCATATTATATTTTTTTTATAGATTCTTTGTTATAAGCCAATCAAAGTGTAAATCTTAATCTAAGTTTTGTTTCTATTCAACCCTGTATTCCTATTGGTACCCTCTAGGTATTCGTTCTGTTTAGCATAACAACACACAACCTGCCAACCAATCAGAAACGCTCTGTTGTTATGTTGATCGGCTGAATATATGCAACACTAGAAGCTTAGCCAGTTTTCACAATTTTCTCATATTTCTTAGCGTAGCACAGCAACGTTTCTACGTTTTTTTAATCGTTCAATAGGCACAAACCATAACTTTTCCATTTACGCCTTCCAAAAAAACGGAAATATCGTTATCGAATAAATGGCACGGACGTTGATTACGGCTCAGTACACTGGCGGCCAATTGCTGATCACATATCGGACTCGACTCCGAAACAAAATGGCTGCCAGATTATCTACCGCGAAAAAAATATCAACTTTATTTTTGCTTTATGAATATTGCAGAAATAAAAGGGTGTTTTTGTGTGTATTTGTTATCGAAAATGTGAATGTTGAATGTTTTATATGCGTTTAAGTCAATAGGTGTGGATAAACAAGAGTTGTATTAGACAAACAGAAATATTTGTACGCGTGTGCTTAAAACTAATGTGTTTGCATGACTGTTTGTTGTATTGGGCTTTGAAGTTGTTTTGTTACAATATTTTGATCTGTTAAAGCTTTTTAGGCTTATCTAAGAAAATTAATGATACAAAAAAAATATATATTTTACTCTAGTTTTTGAGAGTTCTGCCTACGTAAAAGTCGAAAACCCAGGTCACGATCTACCGTGTATCTCATCTAAACTCTTGATCAGCCTTTGAGGCAAGATTGATTAACAATCATAGAAACTTTTATTTATTCATATTAGTTAAGTATTATTTTATTATGTACAGGAAATCATATGCCCAGTACATATCTACTTCCAAAAAAACCTAATTACATAATCTAGAAATCCCATAGGATCTCGGCCACTCACTGGACGCTTATGTTCAATACCGGACATTTGCCGGATAGCGCGCAGTTTCGGTAATTTGTAGTGACACGATATATCGATGTCGACGACCGATACCATCAAATCTGATGAATCTGTTGCTATTAATTTTGGATATCATCACTGGAGATTGTTGCTTTCAACGCCATGATGGATGAACTTTGTGTGTTATGAATGGAGTTGTATTGTTATTTGTTATTATTGTAATACTAATGTTTTTTGTTCATAGATTTTCCTGGTGTTACCAAATTTATATGTCTCTATCTTCTCGTTCCATTACACATTTATTGTTACTTTTGTCTCTCATGGTAGATATATTATGATTTATTTATACTATACTAGCTTATGCTAGTGGCTTTTTTGCGTGAAAGTCGAAAATTATCCCGAGGGAACATATTTCCGGGATAAAAAGTATCGTATGTGCTATTATAGACTATAATCTTTATCAGTGCAAAATTTGATCCAGAGCCGTTCTGGCGTGATTGAGTTACAAACATACACACTTCCATCCAAACTGCCGTATTTTTAATTTTTAGTAAGATTTATTTCATCATCATCATCATCATATCAGCCGAAAGACGTTCACTGCTGGACATAGGCCTCCCCCAAGCGTCGCCACATTGACCGGTCCCGTGCATCTCGTAACCAGCGGATCCCCGCAACCTTCATTAGGTCATCGTCGTTTCTGATTCGATCACGCAAGGAAACTCCGAGCATAGCCCTCTCCATTGCCCTTTGAGTGACTGTAAGCTTTCTGATAAGGCCCATTGTAAGCGACCACGTCTCAGAGCCATATGTCATCACTGGCAACACACACTGGTCATAGACTTTCGTCTTGAGACACTGCGGTAAGTTGGACGAGAAGATACCGCGCAACTTCCCAAACGCTGCCCAGCCGAGTCGGATTCGACGGTTTACCTCTTTCTCGAAGTTGGCCCTACCCAATTGGATCGTTTGTCCCAGGAACACATAGTCGCCCACAACTTCGAGTGTAGAGTCTCCAATCTTGATAGGAGCGGGTGCAACATGGGCATTCAACATCAACTTAGTTTTGTCCATGTTCATCCTAAGACCCACTCTTTCGGAAGCTCTACTGAGATCATCGAGCATTGTACTGAGGTCCTCCATGGTCTCAGCCATAACCACTATATCGTCGGCAAACCGAAGGTGAGTGATGTACTCGCCATTGACGTTAATGCCTAGCCCTCTCCAGTCCAGAACCTTGAAGACATTTCCAGTGCAGCGGTAAAGAGCTTCGGAGATATTACGTCTCCCTGTCTCACACCTCGCTGCAGAAGGACGGGTTCCGAGGTCTGATCCTGAAGTCGAACTGACATTGTGGCGTTTTTGTATAAACACTTCAACACTTCGATGTACCGGTAGTCAATTTGGCACCGTTGGAGAGACTGCAGTACAGCCCAAGTCTCGATCGAATCGAAGGCTTTCTCGTAGTCCACAAACGCTAAACAGAGAGGCAGGTTGTACTCTTCGGTCTTCTGTATAACCTGCCGCAGCGTATGTATGTGGTCTACGGTGCTGAAGCCTTTACGGAATCCGGCTTGTTCGGGAGGCTGGAATTCGTCAAACCTGCGTGCGAGACGATTCGTGATGACTCTTGAAAACAGCCTGTATACATGGCTAAGGAGTGTGATGGGCCTATAGTTCTTCAGTAGGGCATTGTCACCCTTCTTGAAGAAGAGTACCACCACACCCCTGCACCATGCCTGTGGCGTTTTCCCCTCAAGTATGACGGAATCAAAAAGCTTCTGAAGGGCCTTAAGTACTGGTTTTCCACCCGCCTTCAGGAGTTCGGCCGTAATTCCGTCATCACCCGGTGCCTTGTTGTTTTTAAGTTGTTTCAGAGCCATCCTAATCTCATACAGGCTGACCTCCGGAATGTCTTCGGTATAGTGTCGGGTCAATCTAGCTCTTGGGTCATTCGCTAGATTCGCGACGGGTTTACTTTTTGACGTGTACAACTGTCCATAGAATCTCTCGATCTCCTTCAGAAGCTCCGGTTTGGCGGACACGATCCTGCCATCATCGGTCTTCAGTTTCGTGAGCTGGCTCTGCCCAATAGACAGATCTCTTGCAAAGACCTTGGAGCCTTTGTTCCGCTCAATCGCGTCTTTAATACTTTCAGTATTAAAGCGGCGGAGGTCGCTTTTCAAGGACTTTGAGAGCCGTCTATTTAGCTGCCGGTATTTCAACTCATCGTCTGAAGACTGCAGGATCATTTCACGCCTCTCCTTCATGAGCTTGAGAGTATGATCAGAGAGCTTTTTGTTTCTATCTGTACGGCGGGTCTTGAAAAACTTAGACCCGACCGTATGGACAGCTTCCACGAACCCATCGCTGTATTCGTCCACGGAGCTCTCTAGGCACTCGAAACGATTCTGGAGTTCGAGCTGAAAGCTCTCGGGGTTTTGGACCTGGATTTGTGTTGGACGGAGCGTGGACTTCATCAGTCGAGACCTTTCAAGCTTAACATTAATTTTCAATGTGCCTCTTACCATGCGGTGATCACTCCCGGTTTTCACCGAATTGATCACTGAGACATCGTTGAACATTTGCTTCTTGGTTGACATGATGAAGTCGATCTCGTTTTTAGTTGCACCATCGGGGCTTTGCCAGGTCCACTTCCTGTGCTCACGCTTTCTGAAGAAGGAGTTCATCATGTAGAGGCCCTCCTTCTCCATAAAACTGGCCAGTAGGTGACCCCGGTGGTTCCGACGTCCAACTCCAAATTGCCCCACTTGCAGCTCATCCTCGTCTCGTTTGCCCAGTTTCGCGTTGAAGTCCCCCATGACAACGGTGAAGTGAGTTTTGAAACCATGCATGGCTATAGAGATATCCTCATACATGGCTTCTACCTCGTCGTCGGGGTGTGCCGAGGTCGGGGCGTAGACCTGTATGACCTTCAGCGAATATCTTGCGGATATTCTGAGTATAAGGTACGCCACCCTGGTCGACACACTCTCGATCTTCACCACGTTGTTCACAAGAGACTTGTGGACGATAAACCCAACACCACCCTGGGACTGCCGGTCTCCCTCTCGGAAATAGAGCAGGTTACCGGATTTGAGGATTATCGACTCCTCCCCCTCTCTTCGGACTTCAGATAACCCTATAATACTCCATCGTAACCTGCTCAATTCTTCCTCAAGTTCGGCTATCTTCTCGTCGATGCGGAGTGTTCGCGTGTTATATGTTCCCAGGTCCAGTCGTCGGTGTTTGTAGGGGTAGCCGGGTCCACTCCGGGGATTCTTAGCACCCCTTGCCACGCCATCGCCTCGACCGCTACCGTAGCCGAGGGTAGACGGGCTGCCGGGCACTCGGGGCCGTTTTTTCGGTGTGCTGTTCATTAGGTTTGGGGGGGTTTGCCATAATCGCCACGCTTGGCAGGCGGGTTGGCGATCGCAGTTTGTTGTTTAAGTGCACAGAGAACGCTGCTGCCCATTCTCTGGTGTGTCCCTTAGTCGCCTCTTACGACACCCACGGGAAGATATGGGATGGTGAAATTCTTTACGTCCGTCACCATACGGTACGAAGATTTATTTACAATTAACTAATATAAACAACATTTTTGGCACAAATTACTTTGGTTTTACTGTCAGCGACATCTCAATATTAATAATAATGCAACTTACAATCACCTAATTTAAACGAGTTCATAAAACAGCGTGTATAAACTTTTCAAAAAGTAAAGAAAAAAAACAAAGCTAATTACTTCAGTAAACCCCCGTTACATATTCTGAAAATCATTTTTAGCTCAAGAATGGACAGGGACACTCTAGTTATCTATTCCCACAAAAAAACCCTAGTCTTTGCACAAAAATCTACCTACCAACCGATAGATATCTCGCTTTCCGATAGTGGAAAAATGTTGGATGCAGTGCAACAACAAAAAAAACGAGGGAACAAAATAAAAATATACATCTCTCCGGGCAGTGATTTACAGCGATTTGATTTTCGACGAATACTCGAATAAATATTTATGGTGGGCTGTTACGCGGGACACCGAATGTAATATGACGTCACAACGCATAAATCTGAAAACGACTCGCCAGGTCGATTTTTTGTTAATTTTCTTATTAAATTTTGAGCTGTGATTGGTGAAAATTGGTTTGAATTGAGAATTTATTATTGAGTCGTGCGATTCAGTCATATTTTTTCTTTATATTTTGTGGACACTTTGAAGAGGTCTTCCGTCTGTCAGCTACATCGGCGCCTGACTTGCAGCATGCCTCCCAGCTTCTCAACATTAACACGGAACCACCGTCAGCCTCTGAAGTTGCGGAGTCAATCCGCTCTTTGAAGACACGCAAAGCACCAGGACTCAAACTGACAACTACGGAAATGCTTCAAGCCGACTTACCCACCGCAGTCAACGTCCTGACGCCGCTCATTGAAGAGATTTGGATCGCCGAAGAACTACCAGACGAATGGAACAAAGGTCTCCTTATAACTGCCAGTGCGATAACTGGAGAGGTATAACGTTGCTCTCGATTCCCTTTAAGGTTTTTTGCAAGATCATCCTGGACAGATTGTCGAAGGCCGTAGATCCTCTTCTACGCAAGGAGCAGGCTGGTTTCCGCTCGAACCGCTCCTGTACGGACCAGATCAACACTCTCCGTATCATACTGGAACAGGCATCAGAATGGCAGAGGGAGTATGCCAAGGCTGCCTCCTGTCGCCGCTTCTCTTCCTAGTCGTTCTTGATGCAATTATGCTTCGCATCTATGATAACAGGCGCCGCGGCATAGAGTGGGGATTATCTAACGTCTTGGAAGACTTGGATTACGCCGATGACCTATGCCTGCTGAGTCATACCCACGCCGATATGCAAGCAAAGATAAAAGATCTACGTCAGGAAGCGGCAAAAACGGGGCTCAAAATAAACATCCGGAAGACCCAGGAAATGAAAACTGGTGTGAAGAACCACTCACCGTTGCTGATTGGCACAGAGGCAGTGGAACGCGTCCACAAATTTACGTCCCTCGGGAGTGTCGTGTCAGAGACTGGGGGAAGTGAGGAGGACATCGCTTCACGGATCGCCAAAGCCCGAGCAACCTTCGCGCAGCTGAGACCTGTTTGGCAATCGCGGAAACTGACCCGAAGGATTAAACTCAAAATCTATGAATCTCAAAATCAAATCTTTATCAACAGATATGAGCCGCTTAGTCTATTATTTCCAGAAAACCGTTTAAAGCGATGCTTTCTTTATAAAGCTAAATTTTTTAAACAAAATCTCTGACTAACAGGATAAATTATGTATCATTACAAAATATTAAATGGTCTATGTATAATAAATTAATAAGTTATTTAGAATTAAATATCTTTTTGCCTGACTGTACAAATGGCACTGAATTGGTAGTAAAAATCTGATATTATTCCTCGGGTTGAGTCTAATCGGATTGAGTTGGCACTTACCCAATTGGGTAAAGGGCAATAATAATCTTCTTCTTAACGTGTCGATGGCAAATATATAAATTTTAATATTGTGATTAGCCCAGAATTCAGCCACGGCAACACCATTCGGTGACGCAGTCATAAGGTCTTCGCAAGTACCGGTGACAGGGCATGCTGCGCACTCCTTAAGGTGAGCCATGGTCTGCGGAGACATGCTGCACTAGCACTGAAGACTAGTGCTATAAGAGAACCTCCACCTGTGGAGGCTGTCTTTGCTGCGGCCAACCTGAGTGCGGAGTCTATTTAGGGTTTTCCAGGTCGACCACGGCATAGTGTGCCCCGGCGGGAGACTCTCCGAAGGCCCGATGAAATTTTCAGGAGGCTTGAGTTTCTCTCGCCAAAGGTTGCATCTCGCTGAAGAGGAGTTGCCATCACATAGACCCACGCATCCTAGAAAACTTTGCCGGCTTTTTAGGCGCTGGGGCACTGAGCTGTAATTATGCATTGGGTGGCGAGGGTCGTTTTCTAGTTTCGCCCTCTCTATGCGACTTGCTATAGTCCTGCGAATTTCCGGGGGCGTGATGCCGATAAGTGGATACAGCATTCGTACAGGAGTTGGTTTGAGGCAGCCTGTGACAATCCGGCACAATTCACCAGCGGAGAAACAGAGTGCCATGCCAGCCGTTCGCAGGACTTGAGGAGACGCCCCCCATCTGGTGGACGTTAGGCGGCGAAGCAAGTTATTCCTTGAATGCACCTTCCACTTGACATACTCGCAGTTCTTTCTATAGTTGAGGGACCTTTCCAGAGTAATGCCGAGGTATTTTGGGTGGGAACAATGGAGGATTGGCATCCTCTGCCATGAAACCCTCTTGTCTATTACGTAAGTGAAAAGCGCACGACTGTGTTTTTGAGGGACTTCAGCGCGTTGTCAGCATAGTATTGGCTGAGATTCGAAAGGGCGGTGGAAAGATTAGCCTCAATCTCCTCAAAATCAGTAGCTTGGCAAGTTAATGCTAGGTCGTCAGCGTACAGGAAGCGGGTTGTGTTACAGCTCACCGGTTGTTCGTTGGTGTAGATGTTAAACAGCAGTGGAGCCAGAACGCTACCTTGAGGCAGACCATTCTTTTGGACACGCCATCTACTTCTATCATCCAGAAAGTTCACTTGATATCGTCGGTTACTGAGGAGTTCTCTGAGAATTATAATGAACTTTGGGTCCTCTGTTAAGTTGGTAACCTTCCATAACAAGCGCCGAATATTAACGGTGTCATAAGCTGCTGACAGGTCTACAAAAACTGTACCCGTCACTTTCCTCGTTTCGAACCCATCCTCGATATGTTGTGTGAGGTTGATGACCTGGCCACAACAAGATTGTCCAGGTCTAAATACAGATTGCTCTGGAATAAGTTTTGGGTCGACGAGGTCTGTGAGACGAGATAACAGTAAGTAGCCTTTCAAAAAGTTTGTAGGTGTGGCAGAGGAGGGATATAGGGCGGAAGTTTTTTGAGTCATCATGCGGTTTGCCTGGTTTGGGTACAGCAATAATCTTTGATTGCCTCCAAAGACGAGGTATATTTGCTGACTCCAAACAGTGGTTAAAAAGTTGCAGTAACCACGAGACGGATACCGGACCAAAGTGCTTAATTTGTTCCACTGATATATCATCCACCCCAGAGGCCTTACCCCAGTCTCAGCTGTCGAATGGCTGAGATGATGTCCGTCAGTTTGAATGGGTACAGGGGATTCAAATTTTGGGAGTTCTGCCAAGACGTTTTGCTGGTTTTCCGTTAAGTAGGAGTTGATGAGCCACTTGGTTAGCCGTAACTGAGCTTGGTGAATGAGCTGGCGGTGCTCCACTAATTACTACAACTACAACTACACTCCGTTAGCTTGCGAATAGTGTTCCAAGCTTTTTTACTATTGTGGGTCATGTCGATGCTGTCGACGGTGTCCATCCATTTTTCCTGGCGTCGCTCACTTATCTGTGCCAGCAATTTTTCTCCAGCTTCAACTGTCTCTTCCGAGAAAGGGTCGTTGTCGTAGAGACGTTCGTAAGCTTGTAGGAGTTCACCGAATTCTTGGGATATACCTGGAATGTACGAAGTACGACATCCTCGGGGGATACATTTTCGGGATATAGCCGAAACTGCACCCACGAATTTGTCGTAATTTTGTGGGGAAGGCGGGATGTTATGTAGCTCTTCGTTCACAGACTTAGAGAATTGTTTCCAGTCAGCTTTAAGGTAGTTGAATCGGCGTTTGAATAGCATGGACACAGGGCGAACGATGGACTGGGCAGTGCTGACGATCGGCCTATGTTGCGTTCGGGGGATTGGGCGACATATAGTCTTTTTGGTCTGGGTGCTAATACTTGAGCTAACAAATATTAGGTCCGGATTGTACCCGCGCTTCCATCTTCCGCTATTGAATGACGCTGGTTGTTTAGGGTCATGGATTAAGGTCAAATCGTGAGCTTCTGCCCAATACTCAACAGCTTGGCCATCTGAATTTGTAGAGTTATAGCCCCAGCTGGCACTATGGCTGTTGAAGTCACCAACTACTATTTTTGTGCGCTGAATGTCAATATCAGGAAATTCCCATTGAAACGGAATGCCGGGGGGTTTATACACCGATGTTACTGTGCAGTTACCAAGGTCTAGAGAGATAATTTCTATGTTGTTTACACTTGAGCATTTTGTAGCAATAACACTTACGCCGGGAGCAATAAACACTGCGTTACCGTGCTTCGGGTGACAGAGCGACAAGTGACAGTCCAGGAACGTAAGGCCTGCCCTGGGTGGAATCCCGATGGGTCTCTTGAACACATAGAATGTCACAGTGCGTCTTGCGGGACAAGTCAGAGAGAATTTCTGCTTTGTCCCGAGAGAATCCTTCGATGTTAATCGAGACTACACACAAGGCCGGTTTTGTGAGTGGACTGTTAGCCCCGAGAAAGGCCGAACAGGGCTTATATTTGCCATCGTGGTGAAAGGATTAGCCAATCGACAGAAGTCGACTGCCCAGGGTGCGCCGGACGTAGCAGAAGGTCGGAAAGTACGTCACTCGGGGAGGCTCCTTTCGTGCACCCCCAATATAAATAATAATGCAATAATAATGAAATGAAGTCCTAGTCTTTGTACTTTATAAGTCCGATTAAAATATCTACCGTTTTATTGTCAAAGTTGTAACATTGTCTGTACAAGAACAAAAGTCTATGTTTCTGAGAAAATATGCGCCATTCAAAGTGTCAACGGCCCAGCAGAAGACGATGTGAAATAGGTTTTGCGACAGGTACCTAAAAACAATGCTATGATTTGATTGTGAGAGTGCGTTGTTTTGTGTAAATTATATGATTAAATAAATAGTGTATGATTTTAGTGATAACTTACTCCAAAACAAAATTTTCTGAGAAATTTCATAGTTATTATTTGGATGTACAAATCAAGACCATTTTGAAGAAAGTGCAATAATATCTCAAAAGAAAATAATCGTACATTCTCCGAAACAAACTTTCAACAATTCTGCAAAAACTAAAATTCCAAGTGTAATAACTCAATACTGTCATGAAATATAAAAACGGGGATAGTTTTAAATAAAAGACACCGCTATCATTCCCTTCAAGATGAAATTTGAAAGTGAAATTTCTTAATAATGTTGAAATGAAACGAAAAACTTCATACAAATTGTGTGAATATAAAAATTTACTAACGAAGATATTATGAGACTTATTTTCAAGTGAAAATGATTATTAAAAATCATGTATTCAAGTTTTTTAGTACAATACACAGCCAAATAAAATTACTTGAGTCACTTCACACACGCAGTTCACCCATATCTTTATTAATTTTGTAAAGGCTCGGGTATCTGATGAAAATAAATGAACATTTTTATTTTACATATTATTTTAAATTTAGTATAGTGCCTTCAAACCAATCTCAATGAAATCGTATCAGTTTTTTAAACCCATTCCAAAAGAATTACTTAATACGACTTCTCAATCCATCTAAATCCTACTGAAACTTAAAGAAACACAATCTCAAAGTGTTCAATTTAAATAAATAATTGAGAATCTCTACTCTTTTTAACTCAACGTAATCAGGTAAAAAAGCCATTTACTCCCCTTGACAAGATAAATTATATCAAGAGATTATTTAAATTCTCTGAAAGCACTAACTAATGCACTCAAAGTTATGCTTTGAAGTCTCCGAAAGTAGTGCTACTTGATACATTTTCATGACTACTCCTTTATTAAAAGAAAGATGCCAATTCTAAAGCACTTTCTTAATTAGTAAGTAAATACCATGTTGAATAAACTAGAATTTCATAAAATATTTTTTTCACCGCCTGTTTTATGAAGTTTTATGATGAGCATTAAGAAACAAATTTCCTCAAGTTATTTATTTATTTATTTAATAAAAATTGCTTGCTGTACTAACAGTTTGCACCAAAGCGTACAGCAAGCCAAAAACATAAACACTTATAGACTAAAGAACTTAACACAAACATTTAACATAGATTTATCATTTTACATAAATAATTCGACGCCAGGTTCCTGAGCAATTAGGGCGTTCAGCAGATTGAGAGCCTGGGTTGTAAGGGCATATCGCGCTGTCAGGCTACGTGAGGGAGGAGCTGCTAACAGGCACCGCGGGGCACAGGCGCCTCCTATTGTTCAGCACAAAGAATTAGTGCATCAGCAGCGCACACTTACTTCGCAATTCCGGCATGTTGATGCACACCAACCCCCGGGACAAACAGAGACGGATAGAAATAGGGATAGTGCCCATACAACTTATTGACTTTAGATACTACATATATATCTATCTAGCGGTATCAACCCCGATTTAAAATCTATTTAAACCTGAAAACCTACCAAACTGCCCATTTAACTAGGGTTTGAAACGTTCTTCGCTCATTTAACAACCCAGCTCTTATGGCTAACTTACACGACGCGACGACTCACTTTGCATATTAATTTAATTTTGAACTTGTCGTTTACTTTTGTGTTCTTAAAATTCTACGCATTTCATGTTTTACACCTACTCAAGAAGTTGTGTCATTCTTAATTTCATTTTCCTCTCAGAAGAAACGAATCTAAATCGTAAAACAGAACAAACAATACACGATCGATCCGTAAAAAACGAGAATTCATTCCTACATTTTTAGTAACGCTTCCTAATCTATTCCCATTTCTTCTCCCGACACGTTCGCTAGTTACGGCTCTTTATCTCCCCATAAGATTCATAACTCATGCTAGTGCCTTCCGCCATAGGGATTAAGGTCTATCTCGAGGTTAAATATAGGTTTATTTTGTCAGGTGAGATGTTCTTTATCGAGACCAAGAAATATGTTCGGGATTATATTTTGAAGAAGGTGACGTGTGGAGTGCGTTGCGAAGTGTATATCCGAGTTTTCATACATGGGGATTTATGTATTATTAAAAAGGGCATAGTACTTATCTAGTAACTTTAGAAAAAGAACTGCCTACCATTTGAGCTGCATTTTTGCATACACGTTTGGTTTGGACGACAATGCACGGTAAGCTAAAAACTTTTTTTAAATGTTTACTGTTTTTTTTGTTCGATTTTACGCTCTTGGTCTCGAACTCGCCTGATGGTCAGCGATGGTTCAGATCCACGATGGTACTTGCAAGCCCAAAAGATGCGGGTTCATTTTAGCTTTGAATGCTGACGGGTAATACAGATGCTGGCACAGAATTCTGCATTTTGGGTCATCCAAGTTATACAATAAAAATTAAAAAAGATATTATCATTAATTTAATATATTTAAAATTAAATTGAGATGACTACATATTACTCTCACAGTAAAATTTTGTTATTTATAAATAAATAATTTATGTGTCCCACCAATATATACTAAGTCGAATAAATTTATTTAAAATTATCATAATACCACAACATTAATTATTACTCCAGACAAAGAGAAGGTATTACCTATACCTATTGATGTTTTAAAACTCTAAAAGTGAGTTATAGACTACTTTTGCTCTATGAATTCGGAAAACTGTTTTGAATTTTGCTCAGCGATTTTCAGTCACAGAGTACGAAATGATTTATGGCCCAGGTAGACATTCATTCACGGTGGCTAAAGCGGATTCAAAAGACGAGAAAATAAAGCAGGCTTTTACCAAAGCGTCTTTTTCTTTTTAGAGAAGTGATAATGGTTATTTAAAAAAATATTGCGCTAACCTTAGTTTTTACTTGTTTTTTTTTTTAGATATAATGTTTGGTACTAACTAACCGTACCGTATGGTGACGGACGTAAAGAATTTCGCCATCCCATATCTGCCCGTGGGTGCCGTAAGAGGCGACTAAGGGACACACCAGAGACTGGGCAGCAGCGTTCTCTGTGCACTTTAACAACTAACTGCGATCGCCAACCCGTCTGCCAAGCGTGGCGATTATGGCAAACCCCCCCAAACCTAATAATAGCACACCGAAAAAACGGCCTCGAGTGCCTGGCAGCCCGGTCGGCTACGGTAGCGGTCGAGGCAATGGCGTGGCAAGGGGTGCTAAGAATCCCCGGAGTGAACCCGGCTACCCCAACAAACACCGACGACTGGACCTGGGAACATATAACACGCGAACGACGAGAAGATAGCCGAACTTGAGGAAGAATTGAGCAGGTTACGATGGAGTATTATAAGGTTATCTGAAGTCCGAAGGGAGGGGGAGGACTCGATAATCCTCAAATCTGGTAACCTGCTTTATTTCCGAGAGGGTGACCGGCAGTCCCAGGGTGGTGTCGGGTTTATCGTCCACAAGTCCAGGTCATACAGGTCTACGCCCCGACCTCGGCACACCCCGATGACGAGGTAGAGGCCATGTATGAGGATATTTCTAGAGCCATACATCGTTTCAAAACTCACTTCACCGTTGTCATGGGGGACTTCAACGCGAAATTGGGCAAACGAGACGAGGATGAGCTGCAAGTGGGGCAATTTGGAGTAGGACGTCGGAACCACTGGGGTCACCTACTGGTCAATTTTATGGAGAAGGCGAGCCTCTACATGATAAACTCCTTCTTCAGAAAGCGTGAGCACAGGAAGTGGACCTGGCTATGCCCCGATGGTGCAACTAAAAACGACTTCATCATGTCAACCAGGAAATAAATATTTAATGATGTCTCTGTGATCCATTCGGTGAAAAGCGGAGCTCTAGGGCCATTCGCTAGATTCACGACGGGTTTAGCCGGGTTCCCTCCGGGGATTCTTAGCACCCCTTGCCACGCCATCGCCTCGACCGCTACCGTAGCCGTCCGGGCTGCCGGGCACTCGGGGCCGTTTTTTCAGTGTGCTATTATTAGGTTTGGGGGGGTTTGCCATAATCGCCACGCTTGGCAGGCGGGTTGGCGATCGCACTTTATTGTTAAAGTGCACAGAGAACGCTGCTGCCCATTCTCTGGTGTGTCCCTTAGTCGCCTCTTACGGCACCCACGGGAAGATATGGGATGGTGAAATTCTTAACGTCCGTCACCATACGGTACGGTTAGTTAGTACTAGATTGACCCGACACTATACCGAAGACATTCCGGACGTCAGCCTGTATGACATTAGGATGGCTCTGAAACAACTTAAGAACAACAAGACACCGCGTGATGACGGAATTACGGCCGAACTCCTGAAGGCGGGTGGAAAACCAGTACTTAAGGCTCTTCAGAAGCTGTTTGAGGTTATACTCGAGGGGAAAACGCCACATGCATGGTGCAGGGGTGTGGTGGTACTTTTCTTCAAGAAGGGTGACAATGCCCTACTGAAGAACTATAGGCCCATCACTCTCCTTAGCCATGTCTACAAACTGTTTTCAAGAGTCTTCACGAATCGTCTCGCGGGCAGGTTAGGTTACGCACGGAAAGATGGAGCCGGGTGGAATTGGCTCTTTTTGCGGAAAAAAGGCACGCCTGGGTCTTAGCAGCATTAAAACTGACTAGATTTGCATTGCCCCATACGCATATAGCTTGAGACACGGATAGACTATGACTTGGAGTAGGACATACTATAATACAACCCGGTAGCTTGAGTATGTTTCCTTAGGATAATAAAACTATATACCGTAGGCGAGAGAACCGCGGGCAGAAGATAGCTAATCACTGAAAATACCTTATGATGTGGTGACGGATGTCAGATCGATCAATATTCACGGTTATCTTCCATACAGTGCTCATCACTGCTAGTATATGTTTGTATGACCCTACTACATAACAAATTATTTGTAGTTATTTATTCCTAAATAATTAAGGATCAACAACTTTATTTGTCATGTTATTGGGACTTATAAATTCTGTGAAAACGTCATCAGTGAAAAACATGGGCAAGTATTTTATTTAACAAATATGATTGGTTTAAATATTTATTTTAAATTTCTCTCAATTCACTAGAATACATTGAAAATAAATAATGGTTCAATATTTGTTTTTTTTTTTAATAATGTACTTAAAATAGTTGTAACATAACGTCTCATAATGTATGTGGGTAGTTATGCGAAGGAAAACATTTTTATAAAGACTAGTCTGTTTCTATTAAAGAAATACTGAGAAAATAATTCCATTGTTACACTCTACACCTTTTTTGTTGGCAAATTCTCATGGATAACGTCCGTCTGGGAAGAACGAAGGGTTTTGTCGGACTCTCAGAGTTGATAGTCCTACTGCTATCGTGAGTCATGGGCTCAGGATAATATTACATTCAGATTACCTATAGTCACTTATTCACTTCAATTTTTACTCAGAAATTCGATTGTATTTTAATCTAATTTCTGAGTATAAATTCGAAAAATTATATTGTTATTGATTTTGTAAATTGGTTAATAATAACACTTTTACACATAAATTTCAACTAGATGGGACTGGTGTTTCCTAACTGATTACTCTGAGAAGAAACACGAATGCAAAGTCTCTCACTTTGTACACACTGTGTCACAGAGTATTTTAAAGTCAATACAATTAATGTGTTGGACAAATAATTTGGGAACCATGTGGTGTGTTGTGAGGTGGTCTTTTGAGAAAAGTGTCATACAGATTTTAGTTTTAACTATCCAGATAGTGCAAACATTTGTCAGTTATCAGGTAGATTAACTCAGAACTAAAAGGTGTTCATCGATCCTACATTTAATACCAACGCGCAACTTAGTGATATTTAACCTTTCACTCTTATTTTACGTTTAAAGTATCTAAAGATTGTTTTCGGAATCGCAATTAATTTGGAAAGCAATTAACAAATCGTTATGTTCTTTATCGACCATTAAGACAGAAAGTTTCGATAAGAAAGCTTTAATGGCTTTAATGGTGTTTAAACTGAAGCAAAATGTTTTTAAAGATCTCTTAAAATTTTTAAAAGGTTTTAGATTATAAAATATGGGTTTGAGAAAAGCCATTATCATAGACTCATAAAGAGTTGAGAACTGAATAGAACATGATTCATGTTTTTTGTCCTTTGCATGCGCTTTTTTTGTAGATTCTAAGGAAAGTGACGATTAATAATGTCTTTAAAAATATAGAAAGGTGTTTTTCTTCTCTATACAGGCACTGTATCTCATTAAATCTTGACGTGTAAAAAGTGTTATTTTAAACAATTTACAAAATAACTGTAATTTATTTATACTTGCTCTTTTGCTGTCATGAATAAAGACTGCCTTAAATGCCAAGTCATGTTCTAAAATACGATTACACCTCGAATCATTAAATTAATGGAGATTTTAGTATTTCGTTTGACGTGCGACTTAGTCGAGTGGAGAACTGGAGATCCTTCAAACTGGCTGGGATTATAAGCCTATGACTAGAAATAAAGTAATTAAAAATATTTTTTGCGATATAATCCTGCATCTAATAATACCTACTTACTGGTGACAATTTTTTATTTTTTTTCAATTTTCTACCGCGGACATGTGGCAGTCCGCGCTCTTTTTTATTGTGTTTATATTTTGTTTGTTTTTTTTTTTCATATGAATTACAATTGCTAGACTCCTACGTTGGACATTATTTTAAGCTTACTTAACTAACTTAAGTCTACGTTAGTTCATCCCTCAATAAATACTACATATATATACACATACATATTACACACTGGCATTACAATTTTATGTTTCTATTTACTACTTATCATAACAATTTTTTTTTCACTTATTTCTATTGATAGGTACACTGCTTATGTTATTTCTATTTTGTTTACTTATATCTATTGGCACACTTTCGGGGAAGATGCATGGCAGTGCGAGCAAACCAGTCCCGGCCGACGGTTCCGGTTATAGAACCCCGTCGTTAGGACGTTAAGGTGAGTATGACTGACTCGCTCCACCATGCAGCTTTATATATATATATATTTTTTTTTTTTTTTAATTGGCTTACAGGGTTAGACAGGGTGATGGTTTGGGCATGTGTTTGGGTTGGAGTTTTTGGATGGGACTTGTTAGGTGGTATTTTGGTGATTTCTGCTGACCAGGGACTTCGCTAGCGTGAGCAAGGCCTCTATGACGACTATGTCTCGATGCTGCATGGCCGTCTTAAGACTATAGTTGACGACCGTTTTAGTCGGCGCATCCATCGCATTCTTAGCAAGGCGGCCTGCGGCGTCATCGGCGTCGTCAGTGTAATAGACACAACTGACTGTATGTCTGGACACTGCCACTACCGCGTGGGGGATGCTGTCGTGGACCTGAAGCCTCCTGGACTTGGTGTTGATGATGATGACGCTGTCGTAGGTCGACCCCTGAGCCTCGTGTATGGTTAACAGGCGCGACCCTTCGCCGGAACCAAATCCCTGGCTCGCAAGAGAAGCTTTCTCCCCCTGCGTATGAACCAGAAACAGGGTGTTTTGGGCAGTGCTCGGTATTTGCGCCCCTGTGTAACCTTCCACCCTCAGGGAGCGTACCCGCGACAGCGACGACTTGGAGGAGTATATACCGGGGTATATCTCACTCAGTGCAAACGCCACGTTCATTGGATTGCGGTGTGTGCAGAGAAACTCCTGGGTGATGCCAGCCACCAGGTCTGGACGGGTATACCTAAGCTCGAAAAGGTTCTCTCTGTCCAAAAATGGAAGCTGGTTAACGTCTCCGACGAGGACAAGCTCGCTTGCTCCAGACAACTTTACTGCCATGACTATGGCCCCAAAGTGGTTCATAAGAGCCTCGTCTACCGTAAGACGGTAGCATTTGTCTTGGCTCTTGAAACCATTTTCTAGGATTGAGGCCATAGTGCGCACCTTTGTCTTTGCTCGGTCTCCTAAGCGGCGCGCAAGCTTTTCCCTGAGATCCTTGGCAGCTTCTGTTGTCGTGGTGGCTATCACGTCCCTGTCCTCGTCGAAATGCTTTATCAGCCAGGTTGTCTTACCGCAACCCGGAACTCCGTTAATCCACCTGATATTGGGTACCTCCCAACTTTCCTGCGATGCCGGGATACCTGAGGTCTCTGAAATGGACTGTGCCATTTCCAGGATCTTATCATCCGGCATGATTTTGGTACATTTAGCGGTAACCACTATCGGGTCGTCATTTGGCACACTGAACTTGAGTTTGCCCGAGCGCTCCGTCTCCTCCCTGTCCAGGGCCACAAAACCACTCCTCGCGCTGTAGGCTGCCATATACGACCCCGTCATTTCCCCTTTGATGACTTGGGATGTGACGTTGTCGTACACCGCCGCCCCAGTTTCCTCGAGCAGTACCCTTAACAGACCTTCTGTGTCTCTCTGGAAGGTCTGCAGGATCTTCCTGCATGTCGTAAGATTGACCTCTCTGGTTGCTCTTACGATTACTACGTACTCGAGGAATGCGCTTTTTACGTGGTCCGTGGTACTCGACTTTAGTGCGAGGGTCGGCGGGCTGACTTGCCCTTTGTCGGCTCGTGTTGGCTTAGGCTTTTGCTGAGTTGGTTTCTTTGGTGTTTTTCTGAAGAACCTTTCCAGTGCTGTCTCCTGCTTGTGAGATGGTGATGCGTGGCTGGTGCTTGGGAGCAGTGCACTGAGGAAAGTGCCAAACGCTTTCAGGCGACTCCTCGACCGGGCCCGGTCCTCTGGGTTTATGGTGTTGCACTGCTCCTTTGCGGCTTTTTCGGCTGCTGCCTTTTCCTGGGCCCTTTCCGATCCGCTTTGAGTGGTTGGGCTTATTGAGGGGCTCGTCGCGCTGGCTGTTGGTTGTCTGGGGGCTTTGAGGAAACTCAGGGTTTCCCCTCTGTCCTCGTATACAACGACCTCATGATGTTCTGAGGCCTTTAGACAGCCAAAGCGGTCTGCGACGTCTCCTCTCTCCTCTCCCACCACTATTGCGTCCACACTTATGGTTCGAGCCGCGGCTGACGTGTAGTCTCCTGCGTCCCTGATCTTCTGAAGCAATGAGCTTGCCTGAGCGAATGGAGTAGCCTCCCCCCACTCGAGTAATGCGATTGTTTTCCCTTTAAACCGCATTAGACGGCATCGGTGAGTGGCCACTTCCACTTGAGGAAGTGCAGCATACTTGCTGCCTTTTATGCTCGTTTTGGTAGTGCTTCCGTTAATCAGGGCGGCAAGGCCCGGTGAAAGGTGTATTCGGGCCGCAGCTCGACTTGAGCCTATGCAGAAGCCTATGCCTAGCTTCTCCTGTTCCCTGTTCATGAACAGAGCGACGCCTCGCAGTCTGATGCCAAGGAATCCGTCTTCTCCGCATGCCAGGAATTGTGTGGTAGTCATGCTAGGGGCTGGTTGTAGGCTGGCTGTTGCTGCTACCGTTGATAATAGCCGTTGGTTAGTGTGTGTGTGTGTAACTTGTGTATCCGTCAATGGTGTGCTTGTTGTTGTTTGTGTTGTTGTGGTTGTTGTTTGTGGGGTTGTTGGCTGTGTGGTTGTTGTTGTGGTTATGGTTATGTTCGAATGTGTGGTCGACTTCGCAAGGTTACGTCCGTTTTGTTAGCCTTTGCTGCGATTGTGGCGACTTTGCTCGCGAATGCCAAGAATGGAATCCTAGTAGCCGGTCTCCCCATGATTGTGTGGAGAGTGGACTGGCTAAACTGGGTTTCGAATTTTACTTCGAGCTCCATTCTGTCTTGGCTGAACCTTGGGCATTCGAAGAGCAAGTGCCAGACTGTCTCTTCGCAACTTGGGTCACAGACGCACGAGGGACTATCTTTGAGATGGAAGCGGTGGAGATATGCTGAGAATCCGCCATGTCCTGTAAGGACTTGTACGTGGACCAGTGTGAGCATTGCGTCTCTGAGTGTCCTTTTCGCCGCTAGGACGTCTGGAAAGAACACTTTCGTAACCGATCCTGTACTCGAGGACTCATATCGCGCTTGCCACTTCCTTATAGTCCCCTCCCGTATCTTCCTCCTCACGAAAGAAACGGGGACCTTGCTGTAGTCTGATGTGAGTTTTGTTAGGGCTGCCTCCTTGGCCAGCTCATCCGCTCTCTCATTCCCGGCAGTTCCCACATGGGCCTTGAGCCAAAAGAGCCTCACTTCTCTGCCCTCCTCTCTGATTTCACGGACGCTTCTCTTGATTTGGAGTGCCAGGTGGTGAGTGACAGACGGTCGCCTCAGCAGGTCAAGTGACGATCTCGAGTCACTTAAGATGCTTACGGAGGCCGCCTTGGATTCTCTTGCCATCCTGACAGCTCTGAAGAGAGCATACATTTCCGATTGGAAGACTGTGTTGTGAGGCTCCAAGCCGAAGGTGTTGAACCTTGACTCCGTCCCGTTTTCCCACCAAGTTAGGGCAGCTCCGACTTTCCCCTCTATCTTGCTGCCATCGGTGTAAATTTGGGGACGGAATACTTGGTGGGTTGCCAGGGTTTCGGGAGTCAAATTCTCTAGGCATTCATACTCGGTTGTTGTGAGTTGCGCTGGGTGGGGATTTTTGGAGTGGTGCACGTTGCACTCCAGCACGCGGCCCAGCGGTATGAACTCGTGGGAATGTCCCTTTTTGATCTTAAAAAGGGTTGCCGCCTCGATTACCCGGAGGTCTAGCGGGAGTAGGCCTGACAGGATAAGTGCCGATGTCAGAGACACCGTGCGGTATGCTTTGCAGATCTTCTGCGCGAAGCCCCTCTGCAGTGAGTCAAACTTTTTCTTTGTCATCAGTTTCTCAGCTGCGGGGGCCCACGCACTCGCTGCATACATCACGATGGGCTCTATCACCGACACGTATATACTGGTGACTATTAAATCATACAATTTTAAATAAAAACAAATCATTTATTTCAATTAGGCCATCAAACCGAACTTATGAATATCAACGTTTCGGAAATGCTGTCACTATGCGAGTCTGTGTTTCCCGATAGCTAAAACCTCGGCGTCTTTATGTCAAGAGTGAATAGGTTACTTCTAGGCACCGTCGACTACATCATCGTTTACCATCAGATGAACTAGTGGTCAAGCGCAAGCCAATCTATAATAAAAAGTAAACATTTACAGTTAATACATTAAAAATAAATGTTTCTACCGTCCATTCGCCAAATTTGTTTTAGGTTCTTTTGAAATAAACTCGACATTAGGTGGTATGCAACATCAATACTTGCAAGAGTAGGTATTTATCGGCAAATGAAATTTATGGCATGAAATCGGATTACCACAACGAAGTTTGAATTTCCTATCCACCTTTACCTACTTACACATCAAGTGAAAACAGATTTAATATTCATGTTAAACTGGATAAACCATACCTTTTAAATCCTCTTAATATTTAAGTTTTACTTGTTTGATTCTTTTTCGCTTTTCATCCAAGTTTTACAGCCATATCTCGATCACCGCTGCCATAATGGCAGTCAGTTACAACAAAAATAAGGCTGAATAATAAAACATGCATTATTAAACCCATAAGTTTCCAGTTACTAACAACTTGGTTTACATACCCGCGGTGGAGTAATATATTCTGACTCATTGGGGCCAGTAAACCAGCGAATACAACAAAGTAAGTTTTTTTTTTCTACTTGGCGTCTCGCAAACAGTCAAATTGACTGGCATATGCTTAACCGGGCTTCCCTGTGGAGACTAAAGAAAGTGAATTTTAAAGCAGGTTTATTCAGTACACTTACTCCTTCTTGCATCGTTTTCAAAATAATGGCCGTGACCACATCACGGTTTCAAGACCTTTCTTTTTAAATATGTTCCTGTATTATTCATATTAGTACGGAGTAGCTTGTGGCTAAATAATAACAGCCGCATGGGTCGATCTTGAAGGTTTAGCAACGCTTGACGAGGTCGGTCCGAGGATGGGTGACCATTTCAACATACCGAGTTTCCCCCGTGCCTCGGAAAGCACGTTAAGCCGTTGGTCCTGGCTGTCATTTGAAGATCTTTGATAGTCGTTATGGGTAGTCAGAAGCTTGAGATCTGACACCAGACACGCCTAGGGGTATCGTGTTACCCAGTTACTGGGTTGTGGAGGTCAGATAGGCAGTCGCTCCATATAAAACACTGATACTCAGCTGAGGCCGGTTAGACTGGAAGCCGACCCCAACATAGTTGAGAAAAGGCTAGGCAGATTGATGTTCATCTATTATTTCTTTCTTTTAGCAACATGCTTGACTTCCGAGGCTTACTCATACACAGAGTGGCACAATGGCACTTACTGTCACTTGATATCATCTTTTCCTCGTCATACCTTTTTACTGTGGATATATATTAGCCATTATGCGCAGGTGGGAGGACGATCTGCGATCGACAGCAGGAGCGTCATGGAGGAAAAAGGCACACGATCGTGCACTGTGGAAGGGTCTGGGGGAGGCCTATGCTGAAAAGCAAAACAAACTGTTCACCTGTACAACAGTTAATATGTAAATAATTAGTTATAAGTTTGTAAATAAAGGCTATTTGAATTTGAATATATTAGCCAAGCATGAGACAAAACGCAACTCTTTGAAACAGTCTTAGGGATATCCACTAGAACACCTTTACAGTGTAAACGCGTCATAATTATGTTACAGGACAAAGTACAAGTTTTCTCTCAAAACTTCATAACAAACAAAACTATTTAGTTTTTGCTGAACTTGAAGGAAAGTAAAATGTCGAAGAAGATATTATTAATAAATCAAGGAAAGTTACTCATTCTCATTCATGATGAAAATCCATTGCAGTAATTTAGAGAAAAGATGAGATATTGCTCGAAATTCTGTCAGAATCCATACTAATATTATAAATGTGAAAGTAACTCTGTCTGTCTGTCTGTCTGTCTGTTACCTTTTCACGCTTAAACCGCTGCACCGATTTAGATGAAAGTTGGTATGAAGGTAGTTTGAGACCTGGGAAAGGATGGTCTTTTTATGGCAAAACAAAGTTTGCTGGGTCAGCTAGTAATCAATAATACTCATATGATAAAAAAATAACAAAAACAAATAAACCGACATCCAAAGCAAAACGCTACAAAGCGAAAATTCCTTTTTTTTCCGAAGTCGGTGTCTTTGTTACCTATTGTTTTGAATTTTTTTGTTAAAAGGTTTTTAATATTTTTATTTTTAGTTTTGGTAGGTACCTCAAATTACCAACAAAATAGTCAAACTACATCGCAAGACGATTCCAATAAGGCCAAACACAATTAGGATACATTGTTTTATTTCAGAGTTCCAGTGCTTACCTGCCGGCTTCATCATCAGATCAGGTCGATGGTACCATTTTCATAAGTATCAATCATTTATAAGTAATTACTTCATCATAGTCAGTTAACAATTCGAGATATCTTATACCCGTGACAAACGTATCACTAAGGAGTTCCAGTGACCCTCTTCGGTCTTCTTTATTAGTTCCACTTCACCAAATGATACTTTCTTAATGCAAATGCTTGGATTGTTGATGAAAATACCAAAATCGCTATACGTATGCCTATAATATTTGAGGAGTGCCTTCGATTTTTCCAGGATCACATCATTAGTTCCTGACTTGACGACTATGGGACCACCTGGTAAGTATACCCTTTCAAACAAACGAAAAAATCTAAATCGGGCCAGGCGTCTTTGAGTAATCGGGTTACATATATTAAAAAAAGATGCCGACAAATTGAGAACCTCCTCCTTTTTTAGGGTTCCGTACCCAAAGGGTAAAAACGGAACCCTATTACTGAGACTCCGCGGTCCGTCTGTCTGTCTGTCTGTCTGTCTGTCTGTCTGTCTGTCACCAGGCTGTATCTCATGAACCGTGATAGCTAGACAGTTGAAATTTTCACAGGTGATGTATATCTATTGCCGCTACAACAACAAATACTAAAAACAAAATAAAATAAATATTTAAGGGGGGCTTCCATACAACAAACGTGATTTTGTTGCCGTTTTTTACGAAAATGGTACGGAACCCTTCGTGCGCGAGTCCGACTCGCACTTGGTCGGTTTTTGAAGTCTGCTAAAAAACAAACATTTAGTTAGTAATAAAGTATGGTCAACTAGGTCACAGAAAAACACCTCACAGTAGATATAAAATAATGCCACCACATTGACCAAACAACGTTGACCGTATATATATCTCTATAAAAACACGTCGCTTCTTAAATGGGCCAATAAAATAAGTGTCCCGCTGTTTCCATAGCCCTTCTAACATGCGTGCGAATATACCTGACGTGACAAAATGAATGTTCATAACACTGTCTGCAAGCGAAAACCGACAGTGGCTCTGATAAGCGATATATTTGGCGGCTTTCCTACATTCACGAGTCGTTGCTGAAGAGGTATTATTATGAGAAAATAATAACTAGACTACTAGCAATATTAGTTTTATATCTCGTCTTTTTTATGCAAGAATATGAGGTTCTTGTGAAATAAATTATTCTGGGGACCAACATACCTTAACATTAACAACAAGCACTAGCATGAAACAACGTTCGCTGCCATCTTGGAACTGGCTGGTCGAGCGAGAACTCAACCCCGCAAATATTTTATTGAAATGTTTAATTTTGTCTCACGGTAACCATATCTCACACGTCTGATAAGACACAACCTACAGAGTATTGCAGTTGTACTTAACATACCTACTAATCTATACTTTATATTTAATATTATAAAGCTGAAGAGTTTGTTTGTTTGAACGCGCTAATCTCAGGAACTACTTGTTGGAATTGTAAAATTATGTTTGTGTTGGATAGTCCATTTATCGAGGAAGGTTATAGGCTATATAACATCATGCTACGACCAATAGGAGCGGAGCATATATGAAAAATGTTGCAAAAACGGGCAAAATTATTCCTTGTTGAGAGCTTCCGTTGCGTGCGCTGCTTAAGCGGTTAAAGTTACGCAACATTCATGTATGTAGGGTAGGTAGGTAACTAGTTGACGTGAGCGAAGCCGCGTGGGACAGCTAGGCATGTAAATAAAATAACGCTCTCTCCAACGCAGTCACTGCAAGTAAGGTGGATAAATAATTCGGGGAAAACTAAATATACTAGGTTAGGTTAGGTTTCGACGGGCTGTTTCCGCAACTCCACGACCAAGCGCGTATTAACTAAATATACTATCTAGATTGTCGAAGGTGGACATTCGCGTTGTTAAAAAAGTGTTAACCCTCCTGACATTATCTTTATCTAACTGAAAGTGATAGGATAATCTCCTCGTAAATGGAAAATTCCGGCCCGTCCCTACATAAACCTACTTTGCAGTATCGTACATTAGCATAACCATGCTATTTATTGCTCATAACATTTAAGCCTAGAAACGGCAGTAAACACAATATCTCCGGGTATACAGGGCTATGAGAGGACGGAAAGATCAAAGAAACGATGAATGGACTGTGTGATAATACAGCTAGAAAGGAGGTAAATGTAAATACAGAGATGGCGACTAAAATAACATTATTATTTGATGCAGGAATGAAGAAACTATTACAAAAATACAGACAAAATTAATTATGAAAATACTATAAGTAATAATATAAACTTTGCTAGTCTGCCCACGGTAGTCAATACCCAAACTTAAGGCACTTGGAGCATAAACTGATCGTTTGTTTAAACAAATATGCATAGATATTACACAAAGATCAAATAAAAACTCCATTCCTATCTAAAACCTCCAATTTCCTATACTAAACACAAAACTCGGCCATAAATCTCTCTTTGATAGATTACAGCTATAAAATTACGTACAACGATGAATGCCTATTAATCTAACAGGCTGCACGCAATTTCGGTTGCTTTATGTCATTCAAGGCATTGGACCGTCGATATTTGAAGTGACGGAGCTGTGACGTCATGCATCAATGGGCAACGCTAGAGGTTGAGTTTGTTCGCTCGTGCAAAATTGTTGGGTCTTGTGGATTTAGGTGGTGTTCGGATCAACATGAATGGACAGGATTTCAAAATTTAATTGTCACTGGACATAAACGTTTGGCTTTTGCATTAAAAATGATTTTGGGATGATTTCAATAAATGTATCATTGCATAGGGTTTCGTGAATATTTTCAATGAAAACAATTTGCTTCGATCAGTTTGAAAATGGTTTTAAAACATAATTTTCGAACTGATGCTATTATGCTTCAATTTACATTAATCATTGTTGAAAATTGTCCAAAAATATAAAATGGCCCATCTTTTTTAACATTACCTCAAAAAGAGACGTCCTTTCTTCACCTCTGATAAGAAAAACAATATAAGCTTTTAAGCAAGCGAGACCAAACTTAGAAAAACAGCCTCGACACATCAAAATTGTAAACAACAAAAAAGTTGAGAAAAAGTCACATTATATCGAACCATTGAAAGCTGCCATCAACAAAAGGAAATAAAGCTCAAAAGAAACGCTTTTATTAGTCAAAGGACGCCTACAAAGTTTCTGTGTAGGCGACAGTCACAATGGACGATGATTTGATCCTTAAATTCTCGGAGGTGCTACCTAAATGAAATGAGTGATGATATTTTGGAAAATACGTTTCATAATGTGACTTAAATTGTAAAGTTTGTTTTGGAAGCTTTAAGATGAAAATCGGTTTATCATGCCTCAGAAGTTTGTCATAAATATTTGTGAGATAACTGTTTTGTTCTGTTGCCGCATCACAAACAATAGATACAGGAGTTACGTAGGTTACTAAGAGAGCTGTTGTAGGTACAATAATAATCGTGGATGTTGTTAAGGCACTATAATTTGGAAAGTTCTGAAAGTTCTTATCATGAGATTTATTCGATAAAGTAATCAAGAATATTAGGTAAGTGCTTCCACTTACTTACTGGTTCTCGAAAGCAAAATAATACTGCTTAAGAACTACGAAATCGTACCGTTTAAGAATTGACTCAAAAGTCCAAATTTCCATTTCATTTGCAGGCAAAATTTTGCCAAATCTTTCGCCCTTAGCGAGATTAAATCACTTAAAAGTTTTAATCCGTTCCCTTTCTGTTTCGGATTCGGTAACGCCAGGGTATTTCGCGATACGCATAGCTCGATACGGTTTATCTGTTCCTTGTTGTTATCTTGAGTTACTATTGTAACACGATTAAAGCAGGTAAACAATCTCATTTATTTGAAGTGGAAAATTTTCTTTTTTGTTTCCTTTTTATTTGACACGCATTTCGTATTGTTAAATCTGTTATAAATTATTATGAGATAACATATATAATAAGATACATACTCGTAAATAAAGACATACTAAAAGTGGGAAGACTTGATCTTTTTCGTATACATCATCTTTCAGACGAATAGCCAGACGTGTAAATAACCACAGCCCTTGTTAAGACTCACACATACCAGGGAAGGTTAGCACATATTAAGGGAGGAGGGCTATCCATAGTAGTGGACGGAACAAAGAACTGCCTGCAATGATGATGAGTAACAATTGCTTGCTGAACAACACTAAATATGTTCGGGTTGATAATGATGATGTATTTAAAAAGAAAATAATGGTGCCTACGAAACGAAAATAAGAGAGAAGTAAACGAGTTTTGTCCGTACTGAATCAATAATATATTTCTTTATTGATTAATAATAAATAGGTACACCGAAACTAGAACTCAAATAAAAAAGCTGTAAGATACAGGTTAGACAAATTGACTTCATAAATCTCATTTAAGACCAAATGTTGAACAAAAAGGTAAACAGAAAAGTCTCATAAAAGCCTAAATTGAGTTGAAACTGTTATTTATATGAAAAGCGAATGGTACTTCGTTATCCATGCAGGTAAGCTTCACTTTACCTATTTTCTCAACAAACTTTGCTGGCCTGCTTCATTTACATGTATTTTGTAATATGGGCTGTTAATTTTGCAAATAAAATTTTATTTTGTTTTGTATTTTTTTTGTATAATTGATATACGTATTTTTCCACCAATATGTATCATCGTCGTCCTGACCTTCTCCCATGTTGCTTGGGGCCGGTGCATCACATTTTCTTGTTCCATTCTGCGGCCAACCGTCATGCTCTCCCTTTCTCTCTTCCCTTTCCACAGAAAGGGAAGAGAGAAAGGGAGAGTAAGTAAGTCATTGGTCACACAATTCATCCATTTTTTTCTTAATCTCCCGCATCTATCCTCTCACCTTTGTTCTGTTCAATCAATATTTAAATTCATCTATCGATTTTTTATCATTTTGGATACTTTTATCACATCTAGATGCTAGATTATTTGTGTGCATACTTACCTACTACATATTTCAGATAAAACTTCATCAATATAATCAATGGAAACCATAATTATGTTTGCTTTAGCTTTGTTTCAATATTGTTTCCATGGTAGGGTTTTGATCTCAGTCGTTACCGCAAGTTTGTTATGTAAATCGAATTTCGATGGCCCTTTCATTTCCTGCACAGTTGATTTCTTCTTGTGCCTACGATTATTTTGGTACTATTCAATTGGTGTCAAGATTTTCTGAAGATTTGGGTACCTAAAACATAATATTGTTTTGAAATGCTGATGAACATTTCATGATGCCTAATGATGCTAAATAAACCCCATTGTTTTAGATAAAGGAATAGTATGAGGAAGATAATTTTAGGTGCATTGTGTTTGGTTAGTTAATAATTAATAAGTGTTCAGAATTAGCTACTAATTCAACTGTCTAGATAATGCATGAGTCTTTGTCTATGAAGACAACCTTTCTTCCTTGGTAAAACATTTACACTTAACCATACTAGCAACAACGTTCATAAACTAAATATTTTTTCCTATCAAGAAAATAAACATTTCAGAATGTCAGAGAGATACAGAAACAATTACGAAACTATCCGAAACGATACGAAGAGCAGTAATTGCTAACAAATTTCCTGTTTTCCTTACAAAATAATATTATTTCTTCTATTGTATGAACTATTAATACCACATTTCGGACATCAGGCGTTTTCCCCTGAAGACGTTGTAGTGGTAATAAATAATTCCACAGAGTAATTAGGATGAAACAACCGAATCGTGGAACCCGTGGCTAAATAATAACAGTAGCACATATTGATTTTCGACGTCCGGCTGAGGCTGAGGTTGGTCCGTGGATGGGTTACTCATTGTATATGGATACTACTCTATGCCTCAGAAAGCACGTTACCAAGGTACCAAGTGTCATTTGTAGGTCTTTACCAGTTGTCAAGGGTAGTCACATAAATGAAAATGAATTTACCTGCGGCTTTTTTATACATTTCAACCTAAATGAAAAAATCATCTGAACCGTATATTATTACCAGCACACAATTTTCTCCTGAAACCCAGTATACTAAGAAGCTTATGGCATTTGTGTCGTATTTAATTTATTTCACCATTCGTTATAGAAACGGATTTTGCTTCGAAATTACAATCTTGTTTGAATAATCCTTTTCTGCTATAACGGTTTTAGGACCGTAGTGGTGTGATTATCATCAGATTTAATTTGAAAAAGGAAATATTATGGTACTAACATTTTACACCCCTAGGAATGGAATTCGAATAACAAAAATTTTAGGTCTACCTAGTTGGTAGTCATGTGTTCGCAAGCACAACTGCTGAGTATGAGATCGTGGGTTCGATTCCCGAGACGGGCAAAGTGTTATTGGTATTTCCATCAGGAATTTCCCAGTAACAGCCAAGAGTCGGGACTTGTGCCCGGTGCAATAGTCTCGCCTCCTTTTAGGTTCATGGGATTAACCTAAACATGATGGGCAAAATGTGGATGTATAATAAATATTGAGATTAGTAGGTTATGATAAATAAACAAGCCTTCTTGAGATGTATTCAGATTTGATCTCATACACTTTTTACAGAAAATATTACAAGCCAGGCATGACAGATTGTAAAAGGAACGCAGTGCCATCAGGTGCAACACAAGAAAACAAACAGGCAAACGCATGCAGTATTCAGCCTAGTAAGAACATAAAAATTAATCTATTCTTCTTAATCTTTTCTAATTAAAATTTATCACCTCTCCCTAACCCACCTCTGCCTAATCCTTTGGGGACTACAGGCGTAGTACCAATGAATTGATAGATTTTTCTTTAAATATTGCCTTACACCCGCCACTCGGACTAAAATGCTATTGTAATTTGAATTTCACTATTTGCAACAGATCTCAAAACAGAGCAGGTTCTCAATTATTTTTTTTTTGTTTGATACCTCAAAACTCTTTACTAGGTGAACCGATTTATATGATTATTTTTTATTATTTGAGCTGGTTCTTCTCATGTGGTCCCATTTAAATTTGATCAAGATCTGACGAGTGTTTTTCGAGTTGACCTTAATAATGCGTATTTTCATGGTAATAAAATAATAAGGTTCCAAAACTAAAAAAAGAAAAATAAAAAACTGTTTTAACAGAAATTTTAACCGACTTCCAAAACAAAGCGAGAAATTACACCGTCTTTTCAAAAGACGGTGTCGAAAACGAAAATAAACCAAAGAAATCGACTTCAGAGAAGAAAGTATGTTGGGGTTTTCTCGTCGTTGCCGAGTAACCCGGTTGTTGTAGAAGTTAGTTTAACACCAAACCACTGTTATGTTCCAAATATTTATTAAGGACACAGTTTTAGGTTGTTGCTAGTAACCTGAGCCGCACTTAATGTTGATTGACGTAAACACGCAAATTAGCGAGTGTCGGTGTTTTAGTTACGACTGATTTAATTAATATTGTGCAGTACTTTAATAGGCGTACTTTTGCTGTATGAGCATTATTGGCTCGTACATGCTCCCGAGGGAAAGGTAGACGTGCTCAGACCACTAGCGTTACAAAATGTAAAATGATAAAACTCAAAAGTTATGTAAACAGTAAGCAAGAACATACATAAATTATTAAATAATCTAAACAATAAGCATGTAATTACATAAATTCTAAAATATTCAAAGTTTGAATCTTGTTGCTGCTGATTGCTGTAGACGGTTGCTCGATGAGGGACCACTTCTTATTTTACAGTAGACAGGAATCTCCTTCAGTTCAATATCCTCCGTCCTCTCTCGAGTCCTGTTGACTGTCGAAGTATTGCTCTTCTTGCGTGCTTGTTGATAATATCTTCTTAGTCGCCACACTATTATAGCGCAGACGATTCCTCCCACCAGCAAAGTGCTTATGGCGTAGTTGCCAATGTCGTGGACACTTAACTCGTAAGGTAGGCTCTCTCGTCCCTTTTGTGCAGCTATCTGGTTATCCAATATTCTGTGTTCATTAGATAAATTAAGGTTGGGAAGCACGAATTTCGTGTTTTTAAATGTGCTCCACATATCATTTGGTGACTCTATAGTGGGCACCTCCAAAGTAATTCGAATATTGATACTACTACTAAGAACGTTATGTGAGTAGATCGTCACATCCTTATGTTGTAGTAAGCAATCTTGACCTAGGGCAAGGAGCCCCGCCTTTGTTATGACAGTTGTTGTTATTCGATTCTCGCATACAATGCGAGTCGTACATTCAACGATGCAGTTATATAGCCATATGTTCGGTCTGTGTAATTTTGTCCATTGGTCCGAACATGGCTGAGGTACACAATTGCATGTAATGTTATTTACATTTTGACTCTGTATTTGGGCTTCGCAAGATGCCGTGGCTCTATGCAAGTTGCTGATAGTTGTAGAGGCGTGGCAGATGTGGTTGTCCGCTGTCATTGTTGAACATTGCTGTAGATCAACCTCCTCCATCTGTATGTAGGTGTTCTTTGCGAAGTTAACTCCAATATACTGTGTTGTTGTCGCTATCACCTGACATTGGTCAGCAGTTTTGTGTCTTGGTATAGCTATATTGCGATACAATATATACTCATCATCGCTTAGTAACGGGATATGTATTTCAAAGAGCAGGTACTGTTCGGTAATCTGGGCTTTGACATAAATAATTTTGTAAATATTTTTATTGATATCTCCATTGCTGGTCTTGATAGGTAGTGTTAACCTTTTCGGTATAATACCCGCAATGTAGTTCATTTGTTCAGATAGTTGCTCTGGTGTGAATAGGTTCATATCGAGGTGACCTTGATAGATATCTGTCAATGCATCTAGGAGCATTTGTTGGTTTCTTCTCAGTACTGCGATAAGTAGGCTTGCAGTTAAGGCTCCAGCGTTGACGTCACTCATTGTTTTCATTATTTGAAACCGATTTTCTATCAATGCCGTATTGTATTTGGTTTCGTTCATCAATTGCTGAATTCCATCCAGTTGCGTTTTTACGAAGTCTTCACTTTTCTTTATGACATTGTTTTCTGCCTCGATAATCAGTGTCTGATTTCTTATGAGCTGCAGTAAATATTGCTCGTTCGTTTTGATTTTTTGTATGTCTTGAGCGTATTTTTCGGCAAAATCGCTGTCAAGGACACCAAATAGGGCTCGTGCAAGGTTTCCAACGCCGTTGACATAGCCACGTCGCTTTCGCTGTCGATGTTGAGAACGTAGCAGTATGTTGTACTCGTTCAGCTGGCTCATTTCGAACTTCAATTGTTGTGTCGTAGCGTGACATGGTTCGTTAGGCATCGTATCACACATTTGTGCTAAACGATCCACAAATTTCTCCACCTTTGTTGTACTTTGCCAAAATGTTGTCAGGTTGTATTACACTAGAAGCTTCCATTCGTCGTGAATTAGTTGGATATTTCCGACGGGGTCAAAATACACTGGTTGGTTTTCTGTCAATTTTGTTATTTTGAAATGTTGCAGGGGTGTTGATAGCCCACTTGATAGCGTTGTGAACGCTACTAGTAACACCAAAAGCAAGCTATTTACTTTTTTCTTGGTTTTGGTACCTTTATTTTGCTTGCAGGGCTTCGTTTCCGGAATCACTTTCTGTGAATCACTGCCTTCATATGCCTCGTTTATAGGTAATGGGGCAAGTTTTGTTATTGGTCTTTTGAGGACTCCATTCTGTGTCTTGAGCGTGACCACTCGGACTAAGTTGTCACTGCCTGGATGCAGTTCCACTACGCGGCCCATTGCCCACCTGCTCGGAGGTAGATTGCTTTCTCTGATGAGGACAAGTTGGCCCTTTTGTATGTTCTCCTTAGCTTGCTGCCATTTGTTCCGGTTTTGTAATGAATGAAGGTATTCTTTAGACCAGCGTTCCCAATAGTGTCGACTCATGAGCTCAATGAGTTTCCAGTTATTTCTGATGTCTACTGCTTTCATTTCCTCAGGTTCGTTGAGTGGAAGTGTTAGCGTTGGACCCCCTGTGAGGAAATGACCAGGAGTGAGATAGTCCAGATCGTCCACATCTTCTGATAATGGACACAGTGGCCTGCTGATCATGCACGCTTCGATTTGTGTCAGAAGTGTTGCAAATTGTTCGTAAGTAAGCTTCGTTTCTTCGATTACCCGTTTGAGGTGCGCTTTCATGGAACGTACAGCAGCTTCCCATAAGCCTCCTGCTGATGGCCAGGAAGGAGCGTTGAAGTGCCACTCTATTTGAAAGTTGTTGATCTCTCTAAAGAACTCTGAGGATAGCATTGTTTTGTATTGCTGGAACTCTTCCTGTAAGACTCTTGCGGCTCCGACGAAGTTGGTTCCGTTGTCGGAGTAGATGTGTTTTGGGGTTCCTTTTCTGGCGCACATTCTTTTTAATGCTGCGATGAATGTTTGCGTGGATAGGTCCGAAACAAGTTCAATATGTACTGCTTTTGTGCACATACATATGAATATGGCTATGTAACCTTTGCAGGTTTTTATCCCGCGGCCTTTGTTTATCTTCACATCCACATGACCTGTAAAGTCAACGCCAGTGTGTGAAAACGGCCTCGATGGAGTGATCCTTTCTTTAGGAAGATTACCCATTAGTTGTTCAGATCTGTTAGTTGCGTACCGTCGGCATCGGATGCATTGTCGCAGTATCTTCTTGACGGTTCGATTACCGCTGATGATCCAATAATTGTTCCTAGTGTAAGCGAGTGTTAATCTTGCTCCACCGTGTAAGGTTCGTTGATGTGCCTTTTCAACGATGAGTTGGGTCAATCTTCCCTCTCCTGGAACGAGGATGGGGTGCTTAGTCTCCACCGGCAACTTTGAGTGGTTAAGACGTCCTCCAACGCGTAAGACTCCAGTTGTGTCCAAAAATGGGTTTAATTTTAAAATGGTACTTCTGTTTGGAAGTTTCCCACATGTGTTGAGAGAATTAATTTCGTTTTTAAAGTAATTCTCTCGCACTGATTTGATAATCATACAAAATGCGTTGTTTATTTCATTCAAGTTCAGTGCACGGCACTCGATTGACCTTCGTTTGTTTCGCAATGCATCAGCGAAACGTATCACTAAGGCGAGTATTCTTGTAATACGATCTATGTTGCTATGTCGCTCAAGTAATGAATGAATTAATTCATTTTTAATCGACATGGGTTCCGTACTATTAGCCGTGTAACAGTTTGTTATGGAGCCCTCATTTGTGGTATAGGTTTCTTTTGAAGCAAGGGCTTGTGTTTCTTGCTCCTTAAGCCATTTAGGGCCTTCCCACCATAGTTTAAAGCTGACCAGTTTTTGCGGCGGGAGTCCTCTTGTGGCACAATCGGCGGGGTTTTCGTTTGTCTTTACGTAACCCCAGTTTATCGCAGGCACGACGTTTAATATTTGTCTGGTTCTATTGGTTATGTACTTTTCGTACTTAGTTTGACTTCCCTGAAGCCATGCTAGAACTACTTTAGAATCAGTCCAGCATGTAATCCTGAGATCGTTCTCTTCCAGGACCTTAGTTACCCTTTCTAGGAGTTTCGCTAGTAAAACTGCGGCGCATAGTTCCAATCTCGGTATAGTTGTTTTCTTTTTGAGTGGTGCCACCTTAGTTTTTGCTGCGAGTAATGTAGTTTCGTAAGCGCCCCGGTGGGTGACGTAGTTCGGCTGTAGATAACGCATGCGTAGGCTTTTTCGCTCGCGTCACAGAAGGCTTGCAACTCGATCGGCCGTTTGTTTTCGTTTTTTATCCATCTTGGTAAACTTATGTTATTTATGTTTGGAAGATCGGTTTTAATTTTTATCCATTCCTTTTCTATGGAATCTGGTACCTTTTCGTCCCAGCCAATGTTTTGATAGTTTTCACTCCACAATTTTTGAAAAAGCAGTTTTGCTTGGATGGTCATTGGTGCCAACCAACCAAGTGGATCGTAAATCTTGCTAATTTCAGACAACAACTTGCGTTTAGTGTATGGTGCATTTTTGTTGTTGTTAGGCGCTTCGCTAATAAAATGGAATGTGTCGCTTGCGTCATTCCATGCGAGTCCGAGAGTTTTGCTGAACTCCTGTTGCTTGAAGTTAAATTCGTTATTGTTGCTTTTCTCCTTCGTCTGTAGTTCTTTGAGAATAGATGGTTCGTTCGTAGACCATTTCCGTAAAACAAAACCACCTTTTTTCAGGAGTTCGCTTAGCTCTTTTTGAAGTAGCTTTGTTTTTGCTATGGTATGGTGTCCCGTGATGGCGTCATCCATATAAAATTCGTGTAGTAGCGCCTTTTGGGCCAGAGGGAAAGCGTTTCCTTCATCTTTGGCCAGCTGTTGGAGAGTGCGCATGGCTATGAATGGAGCGACTTTGGTCCCGTAAGTTAGGGTACACAGCTGCATCTCTCGAAGTGGTTCTCTCATGGAGTCTCTCCAAATAATTTTTTGAAGGCATTGTTGATCTTGATGAATAAGGATTTGACGATACATTTTCTCAATGTCCGCTGTTAGAACATATTTATAGCTCCGCCATTTTATGATCAGAGATAAAATGTCCTTTTGAAGATTTGGCCCTTTTTCCATCAAATCGTTTAGGCTGTACCCGGAGTCTGTTTTCATTGATGCGTTAAAAACAGCTCGTAGTTTGGTGGTTGTTGAGCTCTCCCTTAACACGCCGTGGTGCGGTAGAAAGGCTTGTACTCGACTTTCGGATTCTGTCACTGGTTTCATGTGACCTAATTCGATGTATTCTCGGATGAAGTCTTTGTATAGTTTAGCGAAGTGATCTTGTCTCCTCATTTTCTTTTCTAAATGAAGAAATTGTGCTGTGGCTTGAGGTTTTGAGTTTCCAATGTTTTGCTCGTAGTTAGCGTTCATCGGCATCTTTACCACATAACGCCCGTCGCTTAATCTCTTTGTTGTTTCTGTGTAATATTTTTCACAGTATTCGTTTTCCGATGTAGGTTTGGTTTCTGAAGGAATGTCTTCTACCTCCCAAAATTTTGTTAGGTGGTCCAGCTCTGTTAGAGTAACTAGACAGTTAAAGTGCTTTGTTGCACCGCACAGTATCCAGCCCAACTTTGTTTGTTGCGCAACTGGCGAGTCATTATTTTGCTTGATTATTCCTCCTAAGATCACATCGGAGTAAACATCAGCTCCAAGCAGTAGATCGATGGGTCCAGAGATGTTGTAGTCTGGATCGGCCAACTTGATGTTATGTAGGTGTGTCCAGCTCTCTGTGTTGATCGTTGTGTTAGGCAGATTATTGACGAGTTTACTCATTACTAAAGCTTCGGTTTGGAATGTATAATCCGAGTGGATTGATTTACATTCCAATTTTATCATCCCTTTACTCCTGCCCATTATAGTACCAACACCAGTGACAGCAGCGTTCATTTTGTTTCGGCGTAAATTCAACCGTTGAGCTGCATTTTCTGTAATCAAGGTTACTTGAGAGCCTTGATCCAGTAACGCCCGAAGGAAGATGTAATCTCCTTCTTTGTTTTTGACCCTTAGTTGAAGAGTCGTTAAGAGGATCTCTTGTTCACCATTAATATGGTTCGATGTCCGCTCAGCGGCTATCGTTGGTGTGGTCGGCTTTGATCGTTGCCCTTTCAGATTATCATCATGAAGAAGGGTGTTGTGCTTGAAGTTACACGTGCGGCATTTTTTCGTTGACTTGCATTTATTTCCACCGTGACTATACAAGCAATTTTTGCACAAGTTCAAGTAACTTGTTGTTAGGTTTCACGTTGCGACATCCATGTTCAAGAATGTTGGACATTGCCACAGCACGTGTTCGTTTTTGCAAAGTGGACATTTTTTCAGCGATGCATGGAAGGTTTTTGTCCATTTTTCTGAGTCTTTAATGTTTGATGATTTGTTGTTATTATAACTTTTATGTTGGTTATTATTTGTTGAATAACCTTGTTTTCCTCCGTTCCTTTTAGTACGGGATGTTTCCAACGTCATGAACTGCAATTCTAGGAACTCCATAAACTCTTCTAAATCTGGAAGCTCTCTGGAATGCTTCATGGTTTTGATGTAGTCGCCGTGAGTGACGTCATCCAGTTTGGAAGATAGCAGGTACACGAGAAGAGGACCCCATACTGGAACATTAATGTCTATGTTCTCTAGGCCATTTAAACACTCTTTCGTCGTGTCGTGCAGCTTCTTCAAGTTGGTCGAGTTTGGTTTCTCGATAGATGGTTGGTTGAGAAGTGTTTCTAAATATGAAGTGAAGAGTAGTCGCTTGTTATCGTAGCGATGCTGGATAATATCCAGGCACGAATCATAATTCTCCGCGCTCACAGGAAGGTGCTTGATTATCCTTTCCGCTTCACCCTTCAATTTTGACTTTAGGAACTGCATTTTCTGCGTTTTGTTCAGCGTTGGGTTGTTGTGAATCATCTCAAAGAATAAATCTCTAAAAGAGATCCAATTGTTGAACTCCGGCAATTCCATACGCGGTGTTGTCTTTTCGTAATGGGATGACTCAAAGATTTTTCTGTTCAAATCTTCCTTTAGTTCGTCGTAGACTTTCTCCCAGTGGTCATATTTGGCTTCGTAGTCTTTATCGTTGCCATGCAGTAGGTAACTCAGTTCCCAGTGAATTTTGTCTATTGCTTCCCATTTTGATCGTAAAATATTTAGTTGATCTTGCAGTTGCCATTTCTCGTACATGCTGCTCATGTTGACCTTGGAGACCGCTCGCTTCAATGCGTTGAAGTTACAGATTTGATTACGTAACAGTGTCGATAGATGCTTGTCCGTTTCATCTTCCATTTGTTGGTGTACTCCAGTTGTATCAAATTGCGGTGTTCCGGGAGTTTCTGGTATATTCGGTTTTAGCATGCCCAAAACTCCAGGTTCGTTTATCAACTTGTTTTGTAGTTGAATCATTGATTGCATTGTTTCTTCAAACATGCTTTTTGTTATGATGTAAATGTCCTTTTTGAAGTAGTCATGGTCTCTTTGGACAGTCTCATACTTCTTTAAGACATCGTGATTGGCTCGAAATTCATCCCATAAGGATTGTAAAGATTCGATGCGCTTTTTAAGGTATACTATGGTTTTTCTACTCACAGCATCCTTTTTATAATTAGCTTGGAGAGTTTTTATATTCTCGTAGCTGTTTTGCTGCTTAGTTATAAGTTCAGCAAAATCGTTGTAGTCTTCTGTGGACATTGTTTATGCCTTGTGGCTGCTAGTGGTTGGTGCGTGAGTAGTGTAGACTCACAGGTTTCGAAGTAATCGCAGTGGACGTTATCCCCGCTGATTATTTCTTGTTTGTAGCAGTAGACGTAATCTCCGCTGAAGAAACCGCCGTGGACGTTATCCTCGCCGATCCTTGCTTGATATGTAGTTTGTAGCAGTAGACTTGATCTCCGCTGGTTCGTTAGTGGCAGAGCCTTAGTGTAGCTCACCCTCCTTTACGTTATGTGCAACGTCTCAATGCCACTGGTGAGACCCGCTTGTGGGAGGCCAGCAGCACCGATTTGCTAACGTAACTGGGATATATCACGCTAGACACTCTGCTTGATGAGGAGTCACGATGATTGACACGATGTGGTTCCGTGGACCCGTGACATCCGGCTCGAAGGACCAAAAGATGTTGGGGTTTTCTCGTCGTTGCCGAGTAACCCGGTTGTTGTAGAAGTTAGTTTAACACCAAACCACTGTTATGTTCCAAATATTTATTAAGGACACAGTTTTAGGTTGTTGCTAGTAACCTGAGCCGCACTTAATGTTGATTGACGTAAACACGCAAATTAGCGAGTGTCGGTGTTTTAGTTACGACTGATTTAATTAATATTGTGCAGTACTTTAATAGGCGTACTTTTGCTGTATGAGCATTATTGGCTCGTACAAAGTAGTTTTTCGCTTTGTAGAGTTTTGTTTTAGAAGTCACTTTTTAATCTACGAGTATTATTCGTAAATGCTGTTTTTATACGTGTATGATGTACGAACCTCATAAAATTGTGAGCACACTCATTTTCTTTGATGATAAAAATTGCAACATCAGTAGAGCTAGGTACATACGTTGATTTGATTAAATTCGCACGTTATTGTTTCAGCCTTCCTTTTTAAGAACAGTTACCAATCAGTATTTTACTTCAGTCCTACGAAAAAACTTTTTCATTCGGCTAACGCATTTCTCCTAACAAAAATCCAAGCATTTCTAAAGTAACCAAGATTTTATTACCCAGTCTCGTTGCCGGAAATAAAACATATTAGCCACAAGACAACTGGCTCTGCCGTAAAAACCTTTCCTATATAGGGTCACCATATGTCTGGTATTTGGTCTGGAATGTTCACTGACCATGTTGTTTGCGCGAAGATTTCTTATCAATGAATATGTAGATTATATATTAAGGTAGAAATGGATGTCACGCATAAGTAGATCGTTTTTTAGCAGGTTAAATTTTAAGTGCCTTAATGATGCATGCAAGTAGGCTAAATCCTTGTATTATGTTGGCATAGTCTACTCGCGAACAATCACCTTTTTTTTTTTTTTTTTTTTTTTTCTTTCTTTTTTTTTAAGGGTCTTTTACGCATAGCGTATGTCAGTCCCATCGTATCCTAAACAATTATACTTTCACAACACGTGGGCCATGAATTTAAACAAATCCTTCGCATCGTCGTCATTTGGTTGGGATAGAATTTTATGGAACATGCCTACATCAGTTCTGTTCAAATTCAGAACAATCACCTTATATTAGGCCATAGACGAACAGATATTCAATCAGTAATAATGTTTGTGAAAACGTTAAAATATCAAGTGTGTCCAAACTTTAGTGAATCAAAGTGATAGCGATTGACATTTTAGTCAATCGCTATCAACCAGAATCGGTATTTTGCAGGTAATTATTTTTAAAGCGTACGACTCTAAATCTGATATAACTAGATTGATAGGCAGCACAGGTGAAACTGATAGCAAAATCTATTTTCTTTCGGTCAACAAAGGTCTTAAAGAACTAGAATACTTTTTCAAGACCTTTTCTATACAAGAAAAACGAGAACATTGTTTCCTATCCTACTTGGTAACCCTACTCACGTAAAATGTTCCACGTAAAAAAACATTGCAAGTACCTACTAATACTCCTCGGTCGAGTTTTGAGGCGGTCGTATTAAGGTCTGTATTTTTTATTTACGAATACAGGGACGTTGGAACTTCTTGAATCGTCTGATAATCGTTGGGGCTATCTAAAGTGATCCCTAACGAGCTTTGGGCCAAGTTAAGAAAGATACACATTGGTTCGCTTTGTTTGTTTATTTTCTGGCAGGGTTGTAAGATTTGGATTGATAAATGAAACATGATTTAAAGGAAAATGGTTGCACATAGATTGATCAATCAGACTTCGCGACATGAACAGCGCACGATTTTTACCTAAATTACATCATACTCGTTATAAAATAAGTATTATTGTATCTATCGATGAGTAAAATATGCCAAAAAAAATCCCAACTAAATTAAAGGTGCCCATTTTAAGAAACTTAAATTTATTTTTTTCTTTAGGGCTACCAAAGGAATTACACGTGGCAAAGCCCCGACACTATGCCCAAAAATAAGATAGACTTCATCATAACACATAAAAAGGATATATTTAGGGATGTCTCAGTGATCTACAGGTTTAATACCGGCAAAGATCACAGACTTGTTCGAGGCTCGCTGAATATCAACTTCAAGCTTGAGAGAACTTGTTTGATGAAGTCTAGGTTCCGTCCAAACATGCTCCAATCTATGTAAGGATCTGAAGCATTCCAGTCAGACCTGGAGAACCGGTTCGCTGTCGTGGAAACCACACACGACGTTGACCAGACGCTCGAACAAATTGTGCAAATCTCTAGGGTGGATGGTACGAGATTTTGTAAGATGCGGTGTACGGGCTGGAAGTCTAAACTTTCGGAAGCTCAGACTCTAAAGCTCATGACGGAGCGACGTGAAAATCCACCAGCCACTTTGTCAGAACAGCGAGCACTCAACAAAAACATTAGGAAGCTGGTACGACGCGATCTCTGTCGATCCAATACGCTCTCTATAGAGAAAGCGATTGAGCAAAACCGGGGGTCCAAAGTGTTCTTCCAGCCATTTGGGAGGAGCCATCTGACGAAACTGGCTAAATCGAGTGGGGATATCGTCGTCTGCCAGAGATTTTTTCTTAAGTTGAAAACTTCTACAGCCAACTGTTCGCATCGCATGCATCTCGGCCTGATCCCGAAAATGAGAATTCTAGAGCCACCTTAACCCGCCATTTTATAGAAGACCTGCCTGAAGTATGCCAAGATGAAACCGAGGCGGCTCTCAAACAGCTTAAAAATGGAAAAGCCCCGGGCGAGGACGTCATTACAACCGAGCTCCTGAAAGCGGGAGGACGCCCGGTATTAAAGGTGCTTGGGGAGCTCTTTAACTCTGTCCTATTCTTCATCCCCTTCTATTCTTCTTCATTCCCTTATCTGGAGAACATTTTTCTTCAAAAAAGGTGACAACAACTAAAAGGGTCTTCTTTTGAAGAATTACAGACCTATTTCGCTTCTTAGTTACGTTTATAAGTTGTTTTCAGTTGTCACGAATAGTCTAGCTCGAAGACTCGACGAGTTTCAGCCACCGGAGCAGGCCGGTTTCTGGAGAGGATACAGCACCATAGACCACATCCATACACTGCGGCAAATTATACAAAAGTCCAAAGCGTATAATCGGCCCCTGTGTTTTACTTTTGTAGACTATGAGATGGATTTGACTCCATCGAAGCCAGGTCTATTTTGGAATCTATGCAGCGATGCCAAGTTGACCGGCGATACATCTAAGTGATCACATACATACGCTGCGGCAGGTTATACAGAAGACCGAAGAGTATAACCTGCCTCTCTGCTTAGCGTTTGTGGACTACGAGAAAGCCTTCGATTCGATCAAGACTTGGGCTGTACTGCAGTCTCTCCAACGGTGCCAGATCGACTACCGGTACATTGAGGTGTTGAAATGTTTGTACAGAAACGCCACCATGTCAGTCCGTCTTCAGGATCAGACCTCGAAACCAATATTTCTCCAGCGTGGCGTGAGACAGGGAGATGTCATTTCTCCAAAACTGTTCACTGCTGCGCTGGAGGATGTATTCAAGGTTCTGGACTGGAGGGGCCTAGGCATCAATGTTAATGGCGAGTACATCACTCATCTTCGGTTTGCCGACGACATAGTGGTCATGGCTGAGACCATGGAGAGCCTCAATACAATGCTCGATGACCTCAGTAGAGCTTCCGGAAGAGTGGGTCTTAAAATTAACATGGACAAAACCAAGGTGATGTTGAATGCCCATGTTACACCCACTCCTATCAAGGTTGGAGACTCTACACTCGAAGTTGTGGAAGATTATGTCTACCTGGGACAAACGATCCAGTTGGGTAGGGCCAACTTCGAGAGAGAGATAAACCGTCGAATCCGACTCGGCTGGGCAGCGTTCGGGAAGTTGCGCGGTGTCTTCTCGTCCAACTTACCACAGTGTCTCAAGACAAAAGTCTATGACCAGTGTGTGTTGCCAGTGATGACATATGGCTCTGAGACGTGGTCGCTTACAATGGGCCTTATCAGAAAGCTTACAGTCACTCAAAGGGCAATGGAGAGGGCTATGCTCGGCATTTCCTTGCGTGATCGAATCAGAAATGTAGAGATCCGTAAGAGAACCAATGTTACCGACATAGCTCGAAGAATTGCCAAACTTAAGTGGCAGTGGGCAGGGCACATTGCTCGCAGAACGGATGGCCGATGGGCAGAAAGGTTCTGGAGTGGCGACCGCGAACCGGAAGACGTTGCGTTGGAAGGCCTCCCACCAGGTGGACCGATGACCTCGTGAAGGTTGTGGGGATCCGCTGGTTGCGAGACGCACGGGACCGATCAATGTGGCGACGCTTGGGGGAGGCCTATGTCCAGTAGTGGACGTCTTTCGGCTGATATGATGACATCCAAGTGCTGAGATGTCTTTATAAAAACGCAACAATGATCGTCCAAAGTTAGGACCGTCAAACTAGACATATCTCACTGCGTCGAAGGGTTAGACAAGGGGACGTAATTTCCGCGAAATTGTTTAGTAACGCGGTGGAGGATATATTTAAGATGCTGGACTGGGAAGGACGCGGCTTTAATATAAACTGCGAGTACATCTCACACTTGAGATTTGCGGATAATGGCAGAGTCGCTGCACGACTTGCAGCAGATGCTGGATGGCCTAGCTGATTCTTCTGCACGCATCGGTCTCCGGATGACTTGGATCGTGGTCAATGGCGGTGCTCTCAAAGTTGTTCGAGAATACGTTTACCTCGGTAAAATTGCAGGTTTGGTTCGAACAACTTTGAGAAGGAGGCTAGCAGAAGAATAATAATAATAATTTGTATTTAGATAATAAAAAGGTAAAAACACTGTATAGATCTTAGATAACTAATGTAGGTATAAAAATGGAAGATGCCTGTACTAGGTAATATGTTATGTATCACAGGCAGTAAGGAGCTCTAAAAATATGCTTATGTTAGAACAACAGATTTTAAACAATATTTAACCTAAGAAATTCTTAAAATAGTAGCAAGACTAAATTATTTTGAGAAAAAAAAACCTAATTTACTAAAACATCACAAACATAGAACTAAATTAATATAGTGCGCGCGGAACTAGTTGGCCGCTCCTTAGGTGGCGCGTCATCTCGCTATTGCAATCTCATGTGCTTTTTTTCTAAACTTGTTCGGCGCCGTACTTTGCGATGGGGACACGCGTTGAAAGTCCAGCTAGTTTAGACAAAACGCACATGAGATTGCAATAGCGAGATGACGCGCCACCTAAGTAGCGTCCAACTAGTTCCGCTCGCACTATAGGTCATAATTATTTATATAATTGAATGTCTTAAATATCTATATCGCAAAAGGTACACTTTGATTACACACAAATAAATGAGTAGCATAAGCAGAATTGTAACAGTCAATGTTTTTAAATTAAAACACATAATTTATACGGTAAGTAGGCCCCTGTGGTGTCAGCAGCAGACGTTTAACGCGTGTGACCTTGAGCATGATAAAAGTGGATTACGTAGCGCTCTTAGGTACCCTCATAGTCTATTGAGTTAATGTAGTTGGTCTCTGCATATTTACGTGCCGGACAACTTAAATCACCGGTTGGATGGTCACATTTCCTCTTAAACCGCTTGCTCGTCGCACATTGAGGGGATGAAGATTTGCTGCTGCATTCCTTCAAGCAGTATAGTACAGCTTCAAGCAGTGAATACTGCTGGGCTGGGCGGCGTTTGGAAAACTTCGTCGAGTCTTCTCGTCGCGTATCCCACAAAACCTGAAGACTAAAGTCTTCAACTAGTACGTCCTAACTGTTATGATCTACGGTGCCGAGACACTCACAATACGGCTGGTTCATCAGTTCAAAGCTGCTCAGTGAGCTATGGAAAGGGCTATGCTCGGAAATTCTCTAAGAGATCGAATCTGAAACGAAGTGATCCGGCAGAGAACCAAAGTTGTCGACATAGCTCACTGAATAAGTAAGCTTAAGTGGCAATCGGCCGGCCATATAAGTCGTAGAACCGATGACGGTTGGGGTAATCGTATTCTTGAGCGTCGACCACGAACTGATAAACGTAAGGTAGAACGCCCTCTGGCTAGGTTAAGCGAAAACCTTCGCAGGGTGGCTGGTAGCAGCTGGATGACAGTTGCCGAAAATCAAACCAAATGGCGTGCAATTGGAGAGGCCTATGTCCAGCAGTGAACTGCTATAGGTTGATGATGATGATGATAAACCGGATGCAGATGCATTACAGTAGTTGAGATAGAGAAACGGCGTATCTAACTTTCACAGCCCACTTGGTAACAAAGTTCCCCTTGCATGGTATTCAGCTACATAAAATACCAAATTATAAAGCCAAAATGAAACTTGTATTGAACGAGAGAATATGCAGACGGAGAGTGATTTATAGAGCATATACCTTACAAAAACAAAAGCTGCTTTGTTAAAGTTTAAAACTTAAAACATATATCTTAGCTTTTTTACTTACATTGCAAAGTAATTTTTATGCATTAAAAAAATAAATAAATAAAAATACTCCGATTTTCAAATCAACTTACTTATGTTACAAAACATAAAATATTTACAGTGGCGTAAATAATAATACCTTTGTAGGTATTTTAAAACAAACAAAAATCCTTATCGTAAATTCCAACGAAGAAATACCGACAGTATTCGTGAACAGTATCATAATCCAGGCATCAAAGAATCTCGTAAATAAACCTTTTCCAACCGCCGTACAAACTTCTCAAACTGTTGATCAGTTAAGCCTTTTGTCCTTGAAGCCTATAAGAAATCCTTGTGTATTTATTCCAAAAGTGGATCGTGTATACATGTCTTTATATAAAGGATTTCGCGAAACGCTTGCTCAGAAAAAAACAACCTTTGCTAGTTGGCTTTTTTTTGTAAAACGATGAAACTAGAAAATACCATTTTGTTATTTATTTCAGTAAGGTTATTTACGGATGATTAATAATGGTCTCTAAAGAAATACGCCAAGCCGAGGCGTGGTAAAGTTGATTAAAAATTTAGTTTAGACGTAGAATATTGACATTATATTAAAATATAGATTCTAAGAATAAAGACTGGATTCGTTATTTTGCAGATAGGTACATTTGGTGCTAAATTCTAGCAGAGCTCGAAATATGTAGTACAAATTGTAGCAGTTATCTTATTAAGAAGGTTATTGCGTGAAATTGCATCAGGAAGACGTGGCGAAGTTTGTGCTGCTGAGAATTTGATTTTAGAAGCAATTCCTAGTTTGGACATTGCAGCAACAAGGATTTTGAAATTGTACCTAATACATAGAGTGAAGCTCGCGGTTCATGAAGTAATAACAGACGCACGGGTCAATCTTAAAGGGTCAATGTTGGGGTCCGCTTGCAATCTAGACGGAGCGATTGCTTAAGTGAGTTCCACAACCCAGACACTGGATGACACGATACCCCTTGGCAAGACTGGTGTCAACTTTTCTGGCTTTTGACTAACCGTAATGAATGTTAAAGATCATCAAAATTAAAGACGAGACTGACGATTGTATGTGTTCTTTGAAGCACGGAGGTCTCTCGGTATGTAATGCATGGTCACCCATCCTCAGACCGACCTCAAGCGTTCGAACCGTGCGACGGTTATTATTTAGCCACAAACTCCTCCAAGACATATATTTCATTCATTTGTATTCAAGCTATAAGTGCCTAAAATTAAGAATTCGACTTGAGTCGTGACCGCATCGCTGATTCCTTTGAGGTAATTTTCTTAATGACTGTCAAAGATCTACAAAATTAATGCTGGAACTAATAGCCAAACGTGCTCTTTGAGGCACGGATGAGTCTCGGTTATGTACTGCATGGTCACCCATCCTCGGACCGACCTCGGCAAGCATTGCTCAATATGGATGATCGAACCATGTGTTTGTTATTATTTAGACACGAGCTCCGCCACATTTTCATTCATTTATATTCAAGCTATATCAGCCTAGTCTAAAAATAAGAATTCGACTCAAGTCGCGACCGCATCGCCGATTCCTCTGAAATAATTTTCTTTATATCCTTCTAAACTCGCTGGTAAATTAAAAATAGCCACGTGTCTTTTTTCGTTGAACCTTTAACTGTTGTGGAAAAATAATTAGTTATCATCGATGCGATGAAAATGATGTTAGAAGTTGCAAACCTATAAGATTATTATAAACTATATCTTGTCTACTGCTTAACGTGTCCTAGCAACCGTGGTAATAAAAGTCGGAAAACTAATATATTTTTCTGTTGCACTACAAATAAGTATTTTCTTTCTGCAACCGTGTCCCATTCTCTAATATGGTAGCAGAGCGTGAGGAAGCAGAACGCGTATGATATAAATAATTATATAATCAAGTAAAAATTACAAAATCGCGAAAATGAGTAACCAGTCCGTCGCAATTGAAAAACTCTCCGGGGTAAATAATTACACCACCTGGAAATTTCAAATGAAGATGTTGCTTATTCATGAAGACTTGTTTGAATGTGTCAACGAGGTTGATAAGAAAAATAAACCGGAATGCGAAGACAAGAAGAAACAGGAAAAAGCGCTAGCACGAATCTGCCTCAGTGTTCAGCCATCTGTTTACTCCGTTGTCAGGAATTGCAATACTGCGTTTGATGCCTGGAAGAATATACAGAAATCGTTCGAGGATAAAGGTCTGTGTAGACGATTAGGTCTCCTCAGAATGCTATTTAGCTTAAAATTGGAGCAGTTTGAGAGTATGGAGGCGTATGTTACAAAAATTCTAGATACTGCCCAACAACTGCAAGACATAAATGCTTCTCTGGAAGACGAGTTCGTTGCTATAATAATGCTCAGTGGGCTTCCCAAGCAGTTTGACCCACTCATTATGACGTTAGAGCATAGTAGCCTTTCTCTCTCAAGTGAACTGGTGAAAAGTAAACTACTCCAGGAGGCACAGAGACGAGGTGATGCAGAAGGTACGGAACAGAATGCCCTAACGACTTCGACTTTAATCTCGAAGCGTCCCAAGTGCTTTCGATGCAAAAAATTAGGTCATTACGCTAGAGATTGCAGACAGAAAGCACCGTATAAGGATAAGTCATCTAGTTCCAGTTGTCAAGAGGAGGAGAAGGTTCAGAAAACTCCTGGTAGGACGACTATGTTGTCGGCTCTGACGGTGAAGCTGGATCGAGATGTGTGGTACGTTGACAGTGGTGCAACTTGCCACATGTCCAATAATAGAGACATTTTTCATGATTTTGTGTGTGATACGCCAAAGGAAATAAGCGTTGCGAACGGTGAAAAACTTTTTACATCGGGTAGTGGAAATGTGAAACTCTTTTTACAAAGACAATGGGTAACTGTCAGTAATGTAGTTTTTATACCGAACTTGTCATGTAATTTGTTATCTGTCAGTATTTTGACACAAAAATGTTTTGAAGTAAAATTTACATCGATTTTTTGTAAAATTTACAAAAACGGAAAGGTAGTAGCTGTAGCAAAACGGGATGCATGCGGTCTTTATAAATTAGAAACCGGGGATGCGTATATAAATTCCGTTTCGCGCGTACACAGTATGCCTGTAAGTGTCTCCTTGAGTACCCAGGTAGATCTTCCATCTCAGGGTTTATGGCATCGTCGGCTTGGACATCTGAATAGTCGCAGCATGAACCTACTCAAGAGTGGTATGGCGGCTGGTATCGACTATGATGTATCCACATACGAGCAATGTATCGCCTGTATTGAAGGTAAGGTTACTAATTTACCTTTCCCTAAGAAATCCTTTTCACGTGCAAGTGAGGTGTTAGGACTGGTTCACACGGACGTGTGCGGTCCTATGCCAGTGAAATCTATAGGCGGTGCGAGATATTTGCTAACATTTATTGACGATTTTTCTAGGAAGACGTTTTGTTATTTAATAGAATCGAAAGACAAAGTTTTTGATTGTTTTTTGATTTTTAAAGCTCTTGTAGAGAACGAGACTAATAAAAAAATTAAAATCTTGAGAAGCGATAATGGTGGCGAGTACATCAATACGAGATTTAAGCAGTATTTGAGTAAGTGTGGAATTCGGCATCATACTACTGTTCCTCACTGTCCACAGCAAAATGCAGTTGCCGAACGTGCGAACCGAACGATTATTGAGGCGGTGCGCTGTATGCTTCTGGAAGCAGGTTTGGATCAAAGATTCTGGGCTGAGGCTGCGAACACTGCGGTGTACATAAAAAATCGTTCACCTACAAAGGCAGTTAGAGGTGCAACTCCAGAAGAGATTTACACTGGACATAAGGTAAACTTAGATAACTTACGTGTATTTGGTTGTTTAGCATATGCTGTGCAAAATAATCGAAAAAAACTGGATCGCAAATCTAAACCTTACATATTTGCGGGTTATTGTGAGAACACAAAGGGATACCGGCTCTTGGATCTTGAGAGCTATAAGCTAACAATAGCGAAAAATGTTAAGTTCATTGAGAATCAATTCCTCAAGCATCTGAATTTCACTAAAGTGGAATCAGATGTGAATATAGAACTTAAGACTTCTTATGTATCCGAGAATAGAACAGAGTCAGAACAAACTTCTGTGACTACTGATGATGCTAACGATAGCGAGGCTTCGACCAGTAGCTTGGTCACAGATCATCACTCAGATGGTACTTATGTTCCAGATGTTTCATTTGAGACAGATGACTCGAGAGCAGAATACGTGGAAGCTGATGAGAACTCCTTCCTGTGTGGTTTTTTGACGGGGGAAGCGTGTGGCAGTGATGATCCAAGAACAGTTGAAGAAGCGTTGAATAGTTCTGAAGCCAGGCAGTGGCGAGCTGCTATGAAAGACGAATATCAGTCCTTTTTGGACAATAAGTGCTTTACCTTAACCGATTTGCCGAAAGGTGCAAAGCCAATAAAGACCAAATGGATATTTAAGAAGAAAAGAGGGCTTAACGGTGAACTATTACAATACAAAGCACGTCTAGTGGCAAAAGGATTTACACAAAAGTATGGAGTGGATTATTTTGAAACTTTTTCACCTGTAGTGAGATACGAAACCATAAGAATGTTATTAGCTTTGGCTGTGGAGTACGATATGGAGATTGACCACATGGACGTAAAAACAGCCTTTCTAAACGGAGATTTAAAAGAAACCATTTTCATGGAAATACCAGAAGGTTTTGAAAAAGGTAGAGGCAATAACAAGGTGTATCGACTACACAAAGCTGTGTATGGTCTAAAACAAGCGCCTAAATCATGGAATGAAAAGATCAATCATGTTCTTGTCAACAAACTCAAGTTCAAGAGATTGGTCTCTGAACCATGTGTATACATAAAGCAAAATGGCGACAAGCTTGTAATTATTGCGTTGTATGTTGATGATTTAGTAATTTTCAGCAATTGTAATACGGAAAAAACTAAAACTAAATCATTGCTCATGAAAGAATTTGTGATGAAAGATCTTGGTCCTGTAGAAAGAGTTCTAGGATTAAGAATCAGGAAAGATCATGGCAAGATCACTCTAGATCAAAGTGCCTATATTAAAAAGATATTAGAGAAATACAACATGCAAGACTGCAAATCTATTGAAACTCCAATGCAGTGCCAAAAACTGAACAAAGCTGATAAAAAGGATGACAGTTTGGAGTATCGAGAATTGATCGGTTGTCTTATGTATGTAGCGGTCTGTTCGCGTCCTGATATATGTCACGCTGCAAGCGTATTAAGCCAATTCAATAACTGTTTTTCCGATGTCCACTGGAAAGCAGCTAAACGCGTGTTACGTTATCTTAAAGGTACTGTAGATTACTGCATTACCTATAAGAAATCTGGCTTATCTGTGACGGGTTTTGCTGATGCAGACTGGGCTTCTAATGAAATTGATAGACGTTCTTATACGGGATATGTTTTCAAAATTGGGAATTCTATTACATGTTGGGAAAGTAGGAAACAGCGTACCGTTGCGTTATCGAGTACTGAGGCGGAGTATATGTCACTCTCCGATGCTTGTAAAGAAGCACTGTTTATAAAAACTTTCTTGCACGAATGTATAGGTAGTAACATTGAAATAACTATTTTCAATGATAATCAGTCGGCCTTGAAATTGACTGAAAGTAGTATGTTTCATGGTAGGTCAAAACATATAGACATACGTCATCATTTCGTCCGGGAGGCGGTCAGCAATGGTGCAGTAAAAATAAATTACTTGCCAACGTCCAAAATGACGGCGGATGTCTTGACTAAACCTTTGTCGGTAGAGAAACATAAGTATTTTGTAAACGAGTTAGGTTTGGCTACTGATGTATGTTAACAAGATAAGTTTAAGGGGCGGTGGTAGCAGAGCGTGGTTATGAAAGATTTTACATAACCTATCCTTTTTGTCATAGAGATGACATAAAGTTTATGAGAATATAAAACCCACCAAAACATTTTCATGTAGAGTGCGCGCAAGATAAGTCTGCGCGCGGCCAAAATCGGAACTAATCGTTTGTCATTTATGTCAGGTGTCAAGAGAGTGTGTTGTATTCCGTGTTTTTATTCGTTTCCGAAGTAAATAATCGCCATCATTATGCCAAAAGTAATTTAAAATGCTGGCAGGGATGTTTTCTTGAAGTGAACAAGACAATAACGGGCCTACGGTACCATTTTACAAAGATAGAGCCCGCGTTGCTTATTTGACAGGTAACTTTTAGGGATACCATTATACTAAAATTTCCCTGAATTTTCGAACTACCGGTGCCTGATAGTATTGGTTTTTAGGTGGTACATAAATATACCAGCGGGTCAGGGCCGGCCTCATGTAATAAAATGAATAATTGTTATTTTGTTTTAGGTATTTCTGAACGCACCGTCACCTAAATACCTCAAGAGGGTTATGTTCAAAGCTTCTTCAAAAATTGTTGAAGAAGAAATTAAAAAAGAATTGTAATTGAAATTGACGGTATTAGCCAGTGCAGGACTATTTTTAGACCAAACTGAAATTTAACAGTAGGTACTAATAAGTATTCAATAAAAGATAATAATTTCATGAAGCCTTGTTCATCATATCCTATGCAAGTAGAAAAAGCTAGTGAATAATTATGCTTAACTTAAATTACTTTAAGTTTCGAGTAATGAAAAATGACTATTGATTAAATGAAGGAAAAAAGATCAGTTATGCTGGCAACATTAAGCACGCCACCCGTCGCGCGCAGACTTATCTTGCGCGCACTCTAAAATGTTGCCAAGACGAGACCATATGGCTCGCACTGTCAAAAAGTTATCAGATCTCATGTAGAGCCAAGCTTTTAACTCTACACGCCCAAACTCAGAAAAAAAAACTATAAATACCCATCTATGGTCCCGCAAACTGTCTTACCCAACAATGTAGGTCAGGCGTTTCTCCAGATCTTTTGACCCGGGAATCGAACGAGGTATGCAGTTCGATTAGCGCCCGTTTCATAACTGGATTTCTTGATTTCTAAGAAATGAACGAACGACTTTGTAAAAGCAAAAAGTAAATATATATAAGGTTTATGTGGATATTCTTAGTATTTGGAGTCCGCACCTAAATTGGATTTGCAGAATGAAGTTAGAATTAAAAAAATGAATTTTGCACGAGACACCGCACCGTTCCCCGAATCTTCGTGAATACCATTTTGTTGATGATTTATTGAAACGTATTATTTGAAATCGGATCGGAAAAATACTAAGTACTCGTTCTTTGTAAGTATTCGTTACGGAAAAAACAAAGCACAGGAAAACCTCAATCGAAAAGTAACCAACAAGATAAGCTATACAAAAACAGCCAAGCGAACAAAAAAATGTTTACTGCTATAAATTATTCTATGATTACTGTCGTTCCATTTTTGCTGGCTGGCTTCCTAATTTTCAACCGCGATTTTACTGAAATCAAAATAACGCAGACTTAATTTAGAACATGCAACCCGCAACTGCATTCAGTGCTCGAAAACACTTTCCATCTGCTCTTTTAACCTACATTGTAGCTAATTGTACTCTGGAAATTCTTAATGCAAAATCTAGAACAAACCGGTATATTTTTGAAGGAAACCTTAGTCTCATCTCTTGTTCATTTCAAAGTATAAATTTAATGTGTTTGCAAGAAACATGCGATCCATTCATCATCTTGGGAGAAATAATTTCAAATTATATTTCAGAACGGGGCAAGAGAATCTGGGTCTTACTTTTCAACAAGCAGGTAGGTATAATTAGAATGTCTAGATAACAAGATAGATTTTCTTTCGGTTTCTTGAAAGAAATTATCGATCCGTCACAAATTAAATGCAATTCAAGTGATGCGAGTGGCAGTTAAATATGCCTTCGACTAATCACAGCGCTAACGCTTGTTAGTCGTTTTAGTCACAAAATTTTGGATAAAATTCTCGATCCTGAAACTATACTACTATATAGACGACACGGTTGGCGCAATGGTTGAGCGATCGGCTGCTGTACTGCGTGTCGCGGGTTCGATTCCCGCACGGAACAAATGTTTGAACGGTCTACAGATAGTTGTTCCGAATCTGGGTGTCTTGTGTGTAAACGCACCCACGATACAAGAAGAAATTCTTAGAGTGGGGCAAAGTTAAAAAAAAAAAAAAATAGTAGTGAAAAATTTCCAAAAGCACATTGGAGTTTATACTAAGAACCAAATAGCTTCTCTTAGTTGCGGCAACCCTCCCGTTGTAAGGTATTAAGCACCATTAAAATTATGCGCACATGAGACGTTGCAACCTTCGCTCGAGGTGACCCGTGCGGCAAATCAAAGGTAACCGTGACTTACATGGTTAACCCGTTGAGACAAGTATTTATGTCTGAAAAACTGCTTTGGCATAGGCTACTTTTTATCCTTGTATTCCCACGGGAACGGAAACAACGCGGGTGAAACCGTGAGGCGTCCGTAAGTTTAATAGCATATACCTATTATGAGATACGAATGTAAGGGCATGTTTATAAAGGAAAAACGTTGCCCCATTCTTGGAATGAATGAAATTCTCTGTAAGAAGTTTTCGTGGGTAAGTGACCAGTCAACCTTGTATAACCGCTACTGCCATGCTATAATGAAGCAACTACAGCGAAAGTCACACGGTCTGCGCACAGCCTTAGCTAATGAAAAAAATATTCGAAATATTAGCATATCATTTAATAACCACAACGCGTTCAAAGCATTTGCTTACTGTCTAGACGACGATGTGTGTAATCGGAAGCAAAGTTACTTTGAATAAAAATTAGTATTCGCATCTGGCCGACTTCGCCAGGCTTCTGGCTCGAAGCCAAATGACAACAATTTGGCGCAGATATTTTTATAAGTCCAATTAACGAAACATTTGAATACTTTAGACGTTACCATTGCTCCGTGATTATGTTGGTGACTATACTAAGAGAAGTTTGTACGTTAAACACCCTGTTTCAGCAATTTAAACTTTTGAGGAAGCGACTGCCTTAACTTTTCCAAGAAACATACTTATAAGCCAATCTTATTAAGTGTATAAGATTATATTTACACAGTAAGATGCAGTAGATAATATTATTACTTACGCGGCGATAAAACAGGCGAGACTACTTCCGCACAAAATTAGATATGCCACACTTATTCAGTTTTTTTGTCTTCAATTCAATCCAATTGGTTCATAATTCTAGTTCAGATGTAAAAATATTGAGCCGTATCCATACTATTTTGTACTGTGTTGTTGTTGCACTTGTGAGTTTTGGTCGTGATTTTGTTCGTTTTGAAATATGTTTAGTTTTTTATTGTTTTGTTAGGCACTTGTGTTGTGTTTTCCATGAATCATCATCATGTGGATTGTGAAATACGATTTCAAATAAATGCAATAGTACTTGCTCTGTGATCCAAATTATAAAAGGGTATGGGAAAATTTCGCTGTCGCTGATTTCAAAGTAGAATTAACAATATATTACAAGGCAAAACTGGACTAATCCATTTGAAATGTGATAGTATATTTCATAACAATTCCAAAAACAAGTTTCATGTATGGCTCCCATACAAAACTTTACAGATATTGGCGGTTTAATCACACGCGTTGTTATAGCATGACGCCACCTACATGTATGTGCACATTTTCTTCCCAGGTGGCCGTGTCAGATGCGCAATTTCGCCAAAATCACCGCGACGGTTGACTGGATCCATAAATATTAACATTTAAATTTTGAAAAAAGAAATGAAAACATTTTAATTTAAGAAAGTTATAGTAGAATGATAATCGAAGACCACAGAGTCGTAGGCGTAGAGAAGTACCCGTGCTACAATACCACGAGGCTACGCGCATTGCTACGGTGTAGCTCGCTACGACAGTACGGTGTTTACGATTAGACAAGTATCGTATCGCACACACTTTATTATAATATTACATCCAAGAGTAAAATGTTCGCTGTGGATCCACCTCTACGTCCTCAATGGTGATTTCAAGTACCAATATCAGTAATTTTTTTATTATAACAACCAAATTAGACTTTAACAAAATGTTTTCCTCTAAAATCAGCCAATTTTATTTGTGTTTTTATAAACAAACACACAAAAAGTTTGGCGTTCATTAGGGAGAAAATTGCTTATTTAAAAGATGCTCGGTAACAGACGCTTTTGTCGAGTTTTTATTATATTTACAGAAATATTTTCAACACGACACAAAAAACTGGAAGACAAACGAAAAATACTTTTTGTTAAAGATTTTGTTCCTTTTGCAATAACGTTTAAAATGAGGACAGTTTTTTTAAACTAGTAGTAGCGTAGTAACAGACGCTTTTGTCGAGTTTTTATTATATTTACAGAAATATTTTCAACACGACACAAAAAACTGGAAGACAAACGAAAAATACTTTTTGTTAAAGATTTTGTTCCTTTTGCAATAACGTTTAAAATGAGGACAGTTTTTTTAAACTAGTAGCTCAATAGAAGTTAACAGTTAACTCTTTTTGGTTTTATGAAGTTAGTCTACTCTTTTTGATTATTTTTTTATTATATATTTGTATTATGAGCATATTTTGGTTTTATATCGGTACCCATTTATTTACTTTATTGTAGACTACAAAATACGCACAGGGAAAACTTTACAAAATACTTTGTCATTTCAATAGCTTAATTTTCCTTTATAAATTTGATTATCCATATTGTGGCATTATTACTATTATTGGAATGGATTACCACTAGGGTAGACGTGTTCTTAGAGAGAGACCGCAAATCAGCAATCGTAAAGCCTACAAAGTATGTGACTTCGTAGAGTGGAGTAGCAACTGAATGAGAGTTGCCAAGAATCAGAATCAATGGAATGCTTTTGGAGAAGCCTATGTGCAGCAGTGGCCGGCTGTAGACTGACGATGATGATAATTATAACTAGACATCGAATTATTACGCATTTGTATGAATGCATATGCAAATGCATAAAACTCTAATTTTATAGCGTTAGTGCTTTTTCATTTATAGTGCTTATTTTCAGTAGTAAATATTAGCGGTGTTGTATTATTAATTAAATACTGTTCTCTTCAATCACTTATATAATTATTGATCGAAGAATAAGATAAAGACAAGTATAAAAATCCCAGGTCGGGCCTGAAAAGGTTTCTGCAGAAATGGCGTCAAATTTTAAGTTCTATTTTAATAACGTCAGTGGAGATAGAGGTTATTTTCAGCCTAAAAAATAATAATACAAAGTAACAAAGTCAGAAGTTCGCTCTAGAAAATCTAGAAAAATATTTATATTATCATGCATGTTGCCACAGAAATTACATCTGATTTAAATAGTATTGTGACAATAAACATACATTCTTATAACAAAAGTATTTTGACAGTGCTTGATTTGTGCATTTTTCGCCCTTTTTTGTGCATATTTTCGCATTTTGATAGTGCATATAATCCGATATCTAATGATAACGATTCAATAGCAATCTTCTACCAGTCCTGTCCTAAATTGTCTAAAACTGAAAGTCATTTTTCTATTCCTAAAAATAGTTTGCTATTTTTATCTCATAAATTAAGCTAGTATTCAAGCACTTTAGACCAGGGTTGATAATTTTTGAAAAAAAATTAAATAGGATGAAACCCATTGGAAAAGGAATAGAATATACCAAAAATTAAAAGAAAAATAATTTACGGGCGATCTGAGGTCGGGAAGGGGAAGGGGGTAAGTTTTTAAGGGTTAAAACGGTTTATCTCGATTTCCGGCAAAACTACAAGACCTATGGAAAAAGGGAAACTGACCAAGTTGTAGATAATAAAAAGATCTACAACTTTTGCATTGACACTTTTTTCACATAACTTCAAAATGTATGTGAAAAATTCAAATAACCGGGTTTTGGTTTTAAATTTTTACCTTTTACAACTTTTAATTTTATCACATAATTTGGTAAAAACTTACTTTTTTATGTCCCAAAAACACTGTAATTTTTTTTATTTAAATATTTATTTTTCTCCTTATTTTGACTTAATATCGACAAAACTACCCTAATTTTCCATCGAAAATTCTCACGTCAAAATATCTGCTTTTTTTAAAAAGTCGGTGGAATCTTTGTTCGTTGAAATCTCTACTTTCTGATGGTGTAAAAAAATATTTTTCACATACATTTTCAGGTTATGTGAAAAAAATGTCAATACAAAAGTATTAGATCTTTTTAATATCGACAACTTTGCCATAAAACTTTTTTCCATAGGACTTATAGTTTTGCCGGAAATCGAGATAAACCGTTTTCACCCTTAAAAACTCCCCACTTTCCCTTTCCCGACCTCAGATCGCCCGTAAATTATTTTTCCTTTCATTTTTATAATATTCTTCGTCTTTCCCAATGGGTTTCAACCTACTATTATTTTTTTTCACTTTTTTTTATTTTTAAAGGTTTCTACCCTGGTCTACTTGCGACGTACCTTCTATAAACTTGCTTAGTAACGATAAACCCACTACATACTCATACTAACGAAGAGTCTATTAAAGAAAATGGCCCATTACTTCACTTTATAGCATAGCTTTAGAGTACTCTAACACTTATGCAAACACACGGGCAAGTTTGAAATTCGACGCCGTATCGTTTACCTTGTTTAAAAGTAAAATATATAAAGTAATCTTAATGGGTTTTGAGCTTGTTTGTGTGCTGGTCTTTATTGCTGTATTTTGAGAATATTTTTCGGTAAAAAAATAAAAATATAGACCTATGGGACGGTAATCCGACACGACCAATGGCTTAACGCATATTCTGAATATCTGAGGCACAAGTTTGTCACAATGCCAACTTTCAAACTCTGGGCAGTTTTTTTTATTTATAACACTTTAAAATACAAAAAGATCTGTGATACCCTTGTACTAGGAGATCTTATTTCACAAGAGTCAAGATTCTGTGCAGGATATTGTGTAGACCATTCTGTCTTAAATTACAGGAAGCGTTCATTTAGCGTTCTGACATTATTAGACTCGGCTTTCTTATTGTATGGAAGGTAATAAGCATGACATTTCTGAACAAATGTTATTCAATTTATATTTCGCTTTGAAACTAAGTTAGTACATATCAAATGACAGCAACACAAGCTTTTATGAGCATTATTAATGACACAAAATATATTTTATTACAAAAGTATTATTTTTTCTCTTCATCAACTTTGAAACAGAATACTTCAAACGCATTTCTGAAAAATGAAAAATTCTTTCGCATGAAAATTGTGAATTCCTTTCAATGTATTACATTACAACGTCTGTTTTTTATATTATATAAAAAAACTAAAATTATAAAGTGGTTAAATTGTTTGTTTGTTTATATTATTTTATACATTTTATTCCGAAAAACAGCGCGGTTGTTTTGGTAAATTCTACGAGAGCGAAGCCGCAGAAAATGACTATAAGTCATAAAATAAATAAGACAGAAGAATGTTTTCTTTACAGTAAATTATTTCAAAGACAGAAACATATTTTCGTGTTCCCTTCGGGAGATAAGGTAAGATGTGTGAATGTAAATAAAAACTTCGTGGTGATTGGTATGTCAGCTTATAAAAAGTATTGCTGTATAAATTTAAAGAAACGTACTAGGCCAGGGGAATTGCCAATACTGATATTGTGTGTGAAATTTCGTTATTTATACTCAGCCTAAAGTTTTCATACTTTATTGACCTTATATTTCAGCCAAGGCGAAGTTTAGAATTAACTACGCTACGCTACCTTTGCATCTCAGTATACAATTTATTCTAAACTTTAGATTTACTACATTCTATTCTGAGATGCAGATATACTGTTTCATACAGTTTAAAGCCTATATTGACGTCATCCTCAATCACAGAGTACGAAATTGTCATGCTGACAAAGACTAGATACGCCTTTAGTTTTATCAATTTATCAAATTCGTGCCTTTTAGTTGTAACTAATTAATATTAGCACTGAAAACAAGTTTAGCTGTCACAGTAGCCAGAATGTGACACGTCTTGTATAGGAAGTGTTAGTAAAGCCGTTTCTGGTATTATATCAAACGAGGCATCATCATGCTATGTGTTGATAATGCTTTTTATAGGGGAGCAATTTTATCTGGTCAAAGTAGCTGACAATGGCTGGATTCAGGAAGCCCAGGATCCAAAAGTGGAGTGCAAATCAAGCCATTTTTTTTTTGCGTGGGTAAATGCTCATGCATATTGCACTACCACGGGGAGATACTGCAGTTGTGTGGGACAGCAACTCACTAAAACTCCACGGTGTCCTCCTGTGCCTCTTATGGCGGGCACACAGGCACGCGTTAGCACTCACCGGGAACCCGCCGCGGCTGTCCGTCACTGGAGTACCCCCCTCATCGGCGCACCAGAACACATTGTACGCCGTGACCACGCCAGGGGCCAAACCAGCACATGGGCGCCAGACAACCTCGTGTATGGCACCTTTGGTTCCCCTGTGATGGGTCTGGTCAATGGCCCCGCCCAAAGCTATACGCAAACTGCTCCCAAAAAATAGAGAAGAAGCCTGTTCACTCTAAATTTTAAGAGATTTGGGATGAATGCGTTCGGAAACACAGACGCAGGTAGTGAGTTCCACTCATTCGCTGTGCGCATTATGAAGGATGTTTGGAAGCGCTTGGTGTGAATTGGTGGAATGGCAACAAGGTAAGGATGATAATTTGCATTGCGTTTAGATGCCCGATGGTAGAAGGAGGCTGGTGGGATGAGGTCAAGCTGATACTTAGCTGAGCCATCCCAAAGGTAGCTGCAATACACCATGAACTTGCGCTTTGTTAAGAGTTAAAAGCTATCCAGGCGTAAAGTATCGCTTCACTCTATATGGGATGCCCAGTTTTTTGGGCGCAATTTGGGCTTTGTACTCAATGGAGCTCCCTTAAATATATTCCTACTACAAACTTTCCTTACGACTTGCTCCTATTACATACGTATCAAGTCATTTGCCTATACGAGTATAAAACATTTCACAATAACGGATTCTTGTAATTAGTATACATTTCTTTTTTCATAAATAAGAAATGAATACTTCAAAGCCCTTTCGAAATTAGGGTTGTATTTCATGATATTTTTATTTTTATTGTTTGTTTACTATGCAAAGAGAATTTAATAAGTACGTGAGCAAAAAATATTTACTTGCAGGACGTTTTATGATAAAATAAATTAAATAAAGATCGTGATTGTTATTTCAAACAAAACAATAACATTCATGTTTTAAGTGATAATACATTTTATTGTTCTTTTAAATACGTATTAAGTTTAAGTTATATCTGCTCGTTAAGATAAATAAAACTATCAAGGTACATATCTCGTAGAAATTACTGAAACTACTTTATTCAGTTAATAATCATACACACTTATTTTTTTTCATTGTGAAATGTGACTGTGACTTACAAATTAAATCAGTTATTGAATTTACCAAGATGGCAGTTTGTCGGTCATTGGCAAATCTCCAAAATTATTTTACACAAAATTCACAGTGGTATGGAATATTATTACAAAATGTTCCTAATAATATCCTATACCACTTCCTTTGTTACGAAAAAAAAATACATTTGAAATTAAATAATTAGACGTGCTATTAAACAGATTTGTACTTAGATTAGCAAAAGATTTCTATTCTCAACAGGTTTAAATTAACCAAAAAAATGTTCTTTCATCCCATCATTATTACACTTATCTAGCCAACCTTTCTTTAGGCAATAAATTAATTCAAATGAATACAATAAAGAACTTTTTACGAGAAAACAGCTTTTATCCCCAGGGCATAAAGGTCAAGGTCGCATGCTAACAGCGTTATGAATTTTAAAAGTAAATTGATATATTCCGTTGATTGCCTCGAAACAGATATCGTTATTATTAAAATCGTCTTGAAAGGTTTAACCTTATTTGACGAAATTGAACAAGGGATTTCTAATTTGGATAAAAAAGTGGACTTTTGTAATAGTACATTACTGCCGCGGTCTATAATGACTACTTTGCTGGTAGCGCTGATTATGGCCGACAGTGCAGCGTAGCGCAGCTCCAGGCCGACACAGCGCGGTCAGCGTGCAGCACTTGATGGATAAGCTGAGATTAAGGCCGAGACCGTAGGTCGAAGCCTTTACAGCGAGGACAGCAAGGGCTGCAATGATGACCAAGCTGAAAGGCCACGTTAATAAAATTAAGATAAAAAGGTTAAAATTGAATTAAATCTATGAAAATAAAAATAATATAGAGTGCAGAACTATGGTCAGCTTTGCACAACGTGGGCAGCTATCCGGGCAGCAGCTTGGGCAGGAAGTCGTGGAATGCCCAAGGTAGGCAGGTGATCAGGCAGCAACGACGGACATGCAGGCAATTGGGCAGGTAGGCAGGTCAACAGACACCACGGGTAGGTGGTCAACGCAGGCAATCAGGCAGGTAGGCAGTAGAATAACAGCAGAATGGATAGCAGGATGGATAAACAGGCAAACGGGAAAGTACGTAGGCTCCGAGGGGTGTGGAGGCCGGCTATGGCTCAATACGCCAAACAGCGAGGCCTTTGATGCCACGAGATGACCGTTGAGGGTAAGTTTTCAGGAAATAATGTTGTCGGGAACCACACATAATATGTATTTAATTGGAGCACTTCAAATAATAATAGTTTTACATAAGATGATAATTCACCGCTTTAAGAGTTTCAGAATAGAAAATACACTTCAAATTCCAGTACACAGTAAAACCCACTCCTGGCGTTCAGACCAGATTCTAGACTAAAAAAAGCTGAAGCCCGTCTTTCATTCGTTTTGCCATCTCTTCTAAATTTCAAATTAAAATCTCAATAAAACCAGAATGAATAAAAACGGCTTTACAAAGGTCGGTCAGTCTGCTCTGACCTTACAATAATGTACAACTAGCTTAAGGAAAGGTCTAGGTAGTCCATGGTACCTATGGTATGTCTATGGCTTTAAGAAAATAAAATAGACAGACAGATGTCATGTCAAATGAAAATGTCACAGTAGAAAATATTGCAAGAATTATAAATTACGAATATCTTTTAAGTTTTAGATATTAAAAACAGTCAGGAGATAACTAAATATGCTTTTCAGATGTTAATAATACAAAGAATATATAAAAATGAGTTACACAAATTGATACAATATCAAAAGATGTGAAGATGGTTTGTATAGTGTTATAAAATCGTAAGTAGATGTAGAATAAATAACCCTAACGCAGAAAAAAAAAACTATAAATACCCATCTATGGTCCCGCAAACTGTCTTACCCAACAATGTAGGTCAGGCGTTTCTCCAGATCTTTTGACCCGGGAATCGAACGAGGTATGCAGTTCGATTAGCGCTCGTTTCATAACTGGATTTCTTGATTTCTAAGAAATGAACTATTTATGTGGATATTCTTGGTATTTGGACTCCGTACCTAAATTGGATTTGCAGAATGAAGTTAGAATAAAAAAAATGAATTTTGCACGAGACACCGCACCGTTCCCCGAATCTTCGTGAACACCATATTGTTGATGATTTATTGAAAAGTATTATTTGAAATCGGATCGGAAAAATACTAAGTACTCGTTCTTTGTGTCATTACTTTTGATATAAATACTTCGAATTCGTTACGGAAAAAACAAAGCACAGGAAAACCTCAATCGAAAAGTAACCAACAAGATAAGCTATACAAAAACAGCCAAGCGAACAAAAAATGTTTACTGCTATAAATTATTCTATGATTACTATCGTTCCATTTATGCTGGCTGGCTTCCTAATTTTCAACCGCGATTTTAGTTTGCTTAAACTAAAATCAAAATAACGCAGACTTAATTTAGAACATGCAACCAGCAACTGCATTCAGTGCTCGAAAACACTTTCCATCTGCTCTTTTAACCTACATTGTAGCTAATTGTACTCTAGAAATTCTTAATGCAAAATATAGAACAAACCGGTATAATTTTGAAGGAAACCTTAGTCTCATCTCTTGTTCAATTCAAAGTATACATTTAATGTGTTTGCAAGAAACATGCGATCCATTCATCATCTTGGGAGAAAGAATTTCAAATTATATTTCAGAACGGGGCAAGAGAATCTGGGTCTTACTTTTCAACAAGCAGGTAGGTATAATTAGAATGTCTAGATAACATGATAGATTTGCTTTCGGTTTCTTGAAAGAAATTATTGATCCGTTACAAATTAAATGCAAGTCAAGTGATGCGAGTGGCAGTTAAATATGCCTTCGACTAATCACAGCGCTAACGCTTGTTAGTCGTTTTAGTCACAAAATTTTGGATAAAATTCTTGATCCTGAAACTATATATACCTAATACTATAAAGACGACACGGTTGTTTCAATGGTTGAGCGATCGGCTGCTGTACTGCGTGTCGCGGGTTCGATTCCCGCACGGAACAAATATTTTTACGGTCTACAGATAGTTGTTCCGAATCTGGGTGTCTTGTGTATCTGAGTTTAAATGTTTGTAAACGCACCCACAATACAAGAAGAAATTCTTAGTGTGGGGCAACGTTTAAGAAATAAAAAAAATAAATTTGTGAATAATTTCCAAAAGCACATTGGAGTTTATACTTAGAACCAAATAGCTTCTCTTAGTTGCGGCAACCCTCCCGTTGTAAGGTATTAAGCACCATTAAAATTATGCGCTCATGCGACGTTGCAACCTTCGCTCGAGGTGACCCGTGCGGCAAATCAAAGGTAACCGTGACTTACATGGTTAACCCGTTGAGACAAGTATTTATGTCTGAAAAACTGCTTTGGCATAGGCTAAATATGGTAAATTTTCTCAGAAAATGCCAAAAAAAATTTGAGAAAACTGTAGAATCTTCTTTAAATTATATGCGTGGGTGCCTATTTATTGCTATTTTAAGATAACTGATATACCTGAGTGACCTACGGAAAATTTTAGACCATCAAAAGGTATTTTATAGAGAAGTAGGGAAGGGACTAGGAGGGTCTGGGCCTTATTACCTGTTATTTCGTTTTTAAATTAAAATATGTGTACCGTAGTAATGTACATTTTACACCATCAGAAAGTAGAGATTTCAACGAACAAAGAATCCACCGACTTTTTTAAAAAAGCAGATATTTTTACGTGAGAATTTTCGATGGAAAATTAGGGTAGTTTTTTCGATATTAAGTCAAAATAAGGAGAAAAAATAAATATTTTAAATAAATATAAAAATAAACATAAAAAGGTAAGTTTTTACCAAACTATGTGAAAAAAAAATTAAAGTTGTAAAAGGTAAAAATTTAAAACCAAAACTCGGTTATTTGAATTGTATACACATAGGCTACTTTTTATCCTTGTATTCCCATGGGAACGGAATCTACGCGGGTAAAACCGTGAGGCGTCCGTAAGTTTAATATCATATACCTACTAAGAGATGCGAATGTAAGGGCATGTTTATAAAGAAAAAACGTTGCCCCATTCTTGGAATGAATGAAATTCTCTGTAAGAGGTTCTCATGGGTAAGTGACCAGTCAACCTTGTATAACCGCTACTGTCATGCTATAATGAAGCAACTACAGCGAAAGTCACACGGTCTGCGCACAGCCTTAGCTAATGAAAAAAATATTCGAAATATTAGCATATCATTTAATACCCACAACGCGTTGAAAGCATTTGCTTACTGTCTAGACGACGATGTGTGTAATCGGAAGCAAAGTTACTTTGAATAAAAATTAGTATTCGCATCTGGCCGACTTCGCCAGGCTTCTGGCTCGAAGCCAAATGACAACAATTTGGCGCAGATATTTTTATAAGTCCAATTAACGAAACATTTGAATACTTTAGACGTTACCATTGCTCCGTGATTATGTTGGTGACTATACTAGGAGAAGTTTGTACGTTAAACACCCTGTTTCAGCAATTTAAACTTTTGAGGAAGCGACTGCCTTAACTTTTCCAAGAAACATACTTATAAGCCAATCTTATTAAGTGTATAAGATTATATTTACACAGTACGATGCAGAAGATAATATTATTACTTACGCGGCGATAAAACAGGCGAGACTACTTCCGCTCAAAATTAGATATTACTAAATACTTATACTAAACACTTATTCAGTTTGGTGAACAGACATGAAAAGTGACAGATGTTCCACGAACATGGTTAAAACTTTTGTGGATTCCAATGTTACGAGTAATATTTTTAGGTGACTGGCAATTTTTTGTGGGTCGTGTTTTTTTTATTTCTTACTACTTTTTTTGAGTGCACCTTGCATTTTAATTTTTTTTTCATCAATCCAATTCAATTGGTTTATAATTCAAGTTCAGATGTGAAAATATTGAGCCGTATCCATACTATTTTGTACGGTGTTGTTGTTGCACTTGTGAGTTTTGGTCGTGATTTTGTTCGTTTTGAAATATGTTTAGTTTGTAATTGTTTTTTTAGGCCCTTGTGTTGTGTTTTACATGAATAATCATCATGTGGATTGTGAAATACGATTTCAAATAAATGCAATAGTACTTGCTCTGTGATCCAAATTATAAAAGGGTATGGGAAAATTTCGGTGACGCTGATTTCAAAATAGAATTAACAATATATTACAAGGCAAAACTGGACTAATTCATTTGAAATGTGATAGTATATTTCATAACAATTCCAAAAACAAGTTCATGTATGCGGTTTCATCACACGCGTTGTTATAGCATGACGCCACCTACATGTGCACATGTGCTTCCCAGGTGGCCGTGTTAGATGCGCAATTTCGCCAAAATGACCGCGACGGTTGACTGGATATCCATAAATATTAACATTTCACTTTGAAAAAAGAAATGAAAACATTTTCATTTAAGAAAGTTATAGTGGAATGATAATCGAAGACCACAGAGTCGTAGGCGTAGAGAAGTACCCGTGCTACAATACCACGACGCTACGCGTATTGCTACGGTGTAGCTCGCTACGACAGTACGTCGTTTACGATTAGACAAGTATCGTATCGCACACACTTAATTATAATATTACATCCAAGAGTAAAATTTTCGCTGTGGATCCACCTCTACGTCCTCAATGGTGATTTCAAGTACCAATATCAGTCAAATTTTTATTATAACAACCAAATTAGACTTTAACAAAATGTTTTCCTCTAAAATCAGCCAATTTTTTTGTGTTTTTATAAGCAAACACACAAAAAGTTTGGCGTTCATTAGGGAGAAAATTGCTTATTTAAAAGATGCTCGGTAACAGACGCTTTTGTCGAGTTTTTATTATATTTACAGAAATATTTTCAACACGACACAAAAAACTGGAAGACAAACGAAAAATACCTTTTGTTAAAGATTTTGTTCCTTAAGCAATAACGTTTAAAATAAGGACAGTTTTTTTAAACTAGTAGCTCAATAGAAGTTAACAGTTAACTCTTTTTGGTTTTATGAAGTTAGTCTACTCTTTTTGATATTTTTTTTATTATATATATATTATGAGCATATTTTGGTTTTATATCGGTACCCATTTATTTACTTTATTGTAGACTACAAAATACGCACAGGGTAAACACTTTACAAAATACTTTGTCATTTCACTTTAGTAAATAACTTAATTTGCCTTTATAAATTTGATTATGCATATTGTGCCATTATTACTATTATTGATTGGATTACCACTAGGGTAGACGTGTCCTTAGAGAGAGACCGCAAACCAGCAATCGTAAAGCCTACAAAGTATGTGACTTCGTAGAGTGGAGTAGCAACTGAATGACAGTTGCCAAGAATCAGAATCAATGGAAAGCGTTTGGAGAAGCCTATGTGCAGCAGTGGCCGGCTGTAGACTGACGATGATGATAATTATAACTAGATATCGGCTTATTACGCATTTGTATGTATGCATATGCAAATGCATAAAACTCAAATTTTATAGCGTTAGTGCTTTTTTATTTATAGTGCTTATTTTCAGTAGTAAATATTAGCGGTGTTCTATTATTAATTAAATACTGTTCTCTTCAATCACTTATATAATTAGTGATCGAAGAATAAGATTAAGACAAGTATAAAAATCCCAGGTCGGGCCTGAAAAGGTTTCTGCAGAAATGGCGTCAAATTTTAAGTTCTATTTTAATAACGTCAGTGGAGATATAGGTTATTTTCAGCCTAAAAAATAATAATACAAAGTAACAAAGTCAGAAGTTCGCTCTAGAAAATCTAGAAAAATATTTATATTATCATGCATGTTGCCACAGAAATTACATCTGATTTAAATAGTATTGTGACAATAAACATACATTCTTATAACAAAAGTATTTTGATAGTGCTTGATTTGTGCATTTTTCGCTCTTTTTTGTGCATATTTTCGCATTTTGATAGTGCATATAATCCGATATCCAATGATAACGATTCAATAGCAATCTTCTACCAGTCCTGTCCTAAATTGTCTGAAACTGAAAGTCATTTTTCTATTCCTAAAAATAGTTTGCTATTTTTATCTCATAAGTTAAGCTAGTATTCAAGCACTTTAGACCAGGGTTGATAATTTTTGAAAAAAAAATTAATTAGGATGAAACCCATTGGAAAAGGAAGAGAATATACCAAAAATTAAAAGAAAAATAATTTACGGGTGATCTGAGGTCGGGAAGGGGAAGGGGGTAAGTTTTTAAGGGTGAAAACGGTTTATCTCGATTTCCGGCAAAACTACAAGACCTATGGAAAAAGGGAAACTAACCAAGTTGTAGATAATAAAAAGATCTACAACTTTTGTTTTGACACTTTTTTCACATAACTTCAAAATGTATGTGAAAAATTCAAATAACCGAGTTATGGTTTTAAATTTTTACCTTTTACAACTTTTAATTTTTTTCACATATTTGGTAAAAACTTACTTTTTTATGTCCCAAAAACACTGTATTTTTTTTTATTTAAAATATTTATTTTTCTCCTGATTTTGACTTAATATCGACAAAACTACCCTAATTTTCCATCGAAAATTCTCACGTCAAAATATCTGCTTTTTTTAAAAAGTCGGTGGAATCTTTGTTCGTTGAAATCTCTACTTTCTGATGGTGTAAAAAAATATTTTTCACATACATTTTCAGGTTATGTGAAAAAAATGTCAATACAAAAGTATTAGATCTTTTTAATATCGACAACTTTGCCATAAAACTTTTTTCCATAGGACTTATAGTTTTGCTGGAAATCGAGATAAACCGTTTTACCCTTAAAAACTCCCCCCTTTCCCTTTCCCGACCTCAGATCGCCCGTAAATTATTTTTTCTTTAATTTTTATAATATTCTTCGTCTTTCCCAATGGGTTTCAACCTCCTATTATTTTTTTTCACTTTTTTTTATTTTTAAAGGTTTCTACCCTGGTCTACTTGCGACGTACCTTCTATAAACTTGCTTAGTAACGATAAACCCACTACATACTCATACTAACGAAGAGTCTATTAAAGAAAATGGCCCATTACTTCACTTTATAGCATAGCTTTACAGTACTCTAACACTTATGCAAACACACGGGAAAGTTTGAAATTCGACGCCGTATCGTTTACCTTGTTTAAAAGTAAAATATATAAAGTAATCTTAATGGGTTTTGAGCTTGTTTGTGTGCTGCTCTTTATTGCTGTATTTTGAGAATGTTGTTCGATAAAAAAATAAAAATATAGACCTATTGGACGGTAATCCGACACGACCAATGGCTTAACGCATATTCTGAATTTCTGAGGCACGAGTTTGTCACAACGCCAACTTTCCAACTCTGGGCAGCTTTTTTATTTATAACACTTTAAAATACACAAAGATCTGTGATACCCTTGTACTAGGAGATCTTATTTCACAAGAGCCAAGATTCTGTGCGTAGACCATTCTGTCTTAAATTACAGGAAGCGTTCATTTAGCGTTCTGACATTATTAGACTCAGCTTTCTTATTGTATGGAAGGTAATAAGCATGACATTTCTGAACAAATGTTATTCAATTTATATTTCGCTTTGAAACTAAGTTAGTACATATCAAATGACAGCAACACAAGCTTTTACGAGTATTATTAAAGACACAAAATATATTTTATTACAAAAGTATTTTTTTTTCTCTTCTTCAACTTTGAAACAGAATACTTCAAACGCATTTCTGAAAAATGAAAATTCATCATTCATGAAAATTGTGAATTCCTTTCAATGTATTACATTACAACGTCTGTTTTTATATTATATAAAAAAAACTAAAATAATAAAGTAGTAAAATTGTTTATTTTATTCATCTACTACTTTTTATTCCGAAAAACTGCACGGTTCTTTTGGTAAAGGCTACGAGAGCGAAGCCGCAGAAAATGACTTTAAGTCATTAAATAAATAAGACAGAAGAATGTTTTCTTTACAGTAAATTATTTCAAAGACAGAAACATATTTTCGTGTTCCCTTCGGGAGATAAGGTAAGATCTGTGAATGTAAATAAAAACATCGTGGTGATTGGTATGTCAGCTTATAAAAAAGTATTGCTGTATAAATTTAAAGAAACGTACTAGGCTAGGGGAATTACCAATACTGATATTGTGTATGAAATTTCGTTATTTATACTCAGCCTAAAATTTTCATACTTTATTTACCTTATATTTCAGCCAAGGCGAAATTTAGAGTTAAAACTACGCTACGCTACCTTTGCATCTCAGTATAGAATGTATTCTAGACTTTAGATTTACTACATTCTATTCTGAGATGCAGATATACTGTTTCATACAGTTTAAAGCCTATATTGACGTCATCCTCAATCACAGAGTACGAAATTGTCATGCTGACAAGGACTAGATAGGCCTTTAGAGTGCGCGCAAATCGGATTTTCTTTTTTTTTACCATATTACTGGTTATTCAGCAAAAACAGCAATATTGCCATATTGTTTCAGCGCGTCAACCAGAGGAGTTTGTATTAACTTGGGAAATGACTGAACAAAACAAGTAAATGAAGCAGAAAATGAATGAATACGAAGTCAATAGACACACATCAATGGGCCGCGTCAATTAGCGCATATTTGTGGAACGACAAACATTAATTATTCCGCTTGATATATTTTAACGTAATTCGGCTGTTGTTGTGTAGTTACGTAATGTATATTGTTTACTATCGAACCTAATGTTATAAACAAATTATAATTATTTGGAAAGGTCTCTTGAAATACTGATTTATTCTCTGATAGAAAGTTACATTCGCTTTTTGTACCGGAAAAAATATTAATTCTTGCGAAAAATACTACAAGAGTGAATCGCCCGGAAAAAAGTTGTAAGTAATGCCACGGAGTTTCTCAAAATAGTCGTAATAGCTTAATTAATAACACGACTGTGGGTATAATTAACAGCAAAATTAATGACATCCAACAAATAGAGTGTTAATCATTATTATGTAGTAGGTTTATGTTTGGTTCTTTGTTTTTTTTAAAAAGACTTTGCCCCATACTAGGATTTTTTTCCTGTATCGTTGGTGCGTTTACAAACAACGCTAATACATTTTGTTGTTGGTTGTTTCTATTAAGAACTCAGTAAATAGAGTCACAGTACTTTTTTCATACATCTCAATTTCTGTCATCTCAAAAGTCATCTCATATGTAGTACTCATCTTTCAAACACTCCTACCCTTCGTTTCTTTAGTCTTTCTCTTTCTTCACGCAGCGCGCAGGTAGTGAGTTCCATTCATTCGCTGTGCGCATTATGAAGGATGTTTGGAAGCGCTTGGTGCGAATTGGTGGAATGGCAACAAGGTACGGATGATAATTTGCAGTGCCTTTAGATGGCCGATGCTAGAAGGAGGCTGGTGGGATGAGGTCGTGGAGTTCTTGAGCACACTCACCGAAGTACAGTCTGTAGAAAACGGACAAGCAGGGAACATTGCGGCATCCACCAGTTCAACGTTACCAATGAGCTTCTTGGCACTGCGTTCCACCGAGTCAAGCGCATCAAGCTGATACTTAGCTGAGCCATCCCAAAAGTGGCTGCAATACTCCATGAACTTGCGCTTTGTTAAGAGTTAAAAGCTGTAAAGTATCGCTTCACTCTATTTAGGATACCCAGTTTTTTGGCCGCAATTCGGGCTTTGTACTCAATGGAGCTCCCTTAAATATATTCCTACTCCAAACTTTTCTTACGACTTGCTCCTATAACATTCGTATCAAGTAATATGTTTATACGAGCATAAAACATTTCATAATAACGGATTCTTGTAATTAGTATACATTTCTTTTTTCATAAATAAGAAATGAATACTTCAAAGCCCTTTCGAAATAAAGGTTGTATTTCATGATATTTTTATTGTTTGTTTACTATGCAAAGAGAATTTAATAAGTACGTGAGCAAAAAATATTTACTTGCAGGACGTTTTATGATAAAATAAATTAAGTAAAGATCGTGATTGTTATTCCAAAAAAAACAGTAGCATTCATGTTTTATGTGATAATATTATTATTGTTCTTTTAAATACGTATATATTAAAATATAACTTTATAAGTTATATCTGCTCAGTAAGATAAATAAAACTATCAAGGTACATATCTCGTAGAAATTACTGAAACTACTTTATTCAGTTAATAATCATTCACATTTATTGCGCTTTCATTGTGAAATGTGACTGTGACTTACAAACTAAATCAGTTATTGAATTTACTAAGATGGCAGTTTGTCGGTCAATGGCAAATCTCCAAAATTATTTTACACAAAATTCACATTGGTATGGAATATTATTACAAAATGTTCCTAATGATATCTTATACCACTTCTTTTGTTACGAAAAAAAAAAATACATTTGAAATAAAATAATTAGACGTGCTATTAAACAGATTTGTACTTAGATTAGCAAAAGATTTTTATTCTCAACAGGTTTAAATTAACCAAAAAAATGTTCTTTCATCCCATCATTATTACACTTATCTAGCCAACCTTTCCTTAGGCAATAAATTAATTCAAATGAATACAATAAAGAACTTTTTACGAGAAAACAGCTTTTATCCCCAGGGCATAAAGGTCAAGGTCGCATGCTAACAGCGTTATGAATTTTAAAAGTAAATTGTATATTCCGTTGATTGCCTCGAAACAGATATCGTTATTATTAAAATCGTCTTGAAAGGTTTTACCTTATTTGACGAAATTGAACAAGGGATTTCTTATTTGGATAAAAAAGTGGACTTTTGTAAAGGTTCTTTTTATAAGTGTTGCTAAGGTAAACGCTAAGAAGTTTAAATGTTAATATAGCATTTTCCTCTCTTTGTTTTGAGAAGAAAAACTGGTTATTGTGATTTGAATGTGCCAGTATCGAAAAGTTTCAGCCCTAATTAAAAAAGCTAACTGAAAATATGCTATCAAATTAATTAAAGAGAGATTTGTTGGTCAATAATGTAATTCTTAATTCTTTATTGTACACCAAGAAAACCACATTACATACATGTGATAAAAAGTACATGTACAAAGGGGAGTTTAAATGCTGAGTTCTCTTACAGCAAACCATAGAGTGATAGAGAAAGTTGTCAATTTTAGAGCGGATGAAGAACAACTTTCCCGAAAAGCCTTCAAAATACAAGTATAAGTCAAGCTAAAATGTATTCATACAATGTCCGTTAGTATTTCCGTATTTCCTAATTATCATTCGGTGCTATTTACCAACATTTACAAATTGTCTTTGCCATAGAGTAACCTTAAGGAGTAGTAGTATAAAAATGAAAAAAAAATGTGTTAAAATAAAAATACATCGAAAATATAAAAAAGAATACAAAAAGGTAAAACACTTGAATTAAAAAATATCGCAGTTATCGATAGCAAATTAGTTATTTTAAAGATTTGATAGTATAACGCTGAACACACGCACCTATCCTCAATGCAGTTGCAATGGGTAACATAGAGATTTTCTGTGAATGCCATTCTTTCAGCAGAAATATATACATCTCTTTTCTTGTCAAACGAAATTTTAAAATTTTAGTAATGAAACCGACCTGTTTGACAAATCAAAAAATGAGGCTATACCGAAAATCTTAGAATATTTTATATTTTGACATTGTCATCATTCCATAGGGATTTTGGACTATTTTTCCCAGAGGAGGTTAAGTTACTAAGAGGGGAACCAATTGAGCTAAAATTTGTTATAAACCGAGGAAACCAACTACAATTACCTAAGAATTTCCTAACTACTTTCTTTGAAGTTGGAATGGGGTATTTTTGTAGCAGAATGCTATACTACGTAGTAAACAAATAAATACATCAGTTCTTCCTTTCAATCACAATATATAAACATTATAAAAAGGAAAAAAATGTGTTAAAATAAAAATACACCGAAAATATATAAAGAATACAGAAAAGTAAAACACTTCAATAAAAAAATATCGCAGTTATCGATAAAGAATAAGTTATTTTAAATGTTTATTAAGAAAAAACTTAGGCATGAAATGTTGGCTAGATTTGAAAATATTACGCTGAACACACGCACCTATCCTCAATGCAGTTGCAATCGGTAAGATAGAGATTTTCTGTGAATGCTATTCTTACAGCATACATTTAGACATTTCTTTTCTTGTCAAACAAAATTTGAAAAGAGTAATGTACCCGACCAAATCAAAACAGGATACCGAAAATCTTAGATTATTTTATATTCTGACAATTGTCAGTATTCCATAAGAATTTTGGAAAAAAAAATCCCGAGGAAGTTAATTTATTAAGTGGGGAAGCTATAGAGCAAAAATTTGGTATAAAGCGACGAAACCAACAACAATTAGCTCAGAATTTCCCAACTTCTTTCTTTGAAGTTGGACTTGGGTATTTTTGTAACAGAATGCTACACTACGTAGTAAACATATAAATAGATACAGATCTTCCTTTCAGTCACAATATAATAGAAACATTCATTTCCTACTCGGTTGTGAAGAAAGAATTTAAGGAAAACCTTTTCTTACATGCAAGAATCGGACCCGAAATCACAGAAAACCATTAGATAATTATTGTGATATTACAATTTACTATAACGGTATTGGATTGGGTGAAAATAATAATCGAATTCATCGTAATTATGACACACACAAATGGCTAAGGAATTAATTGCTCTTGCCTCTGTGTTACCAGTAATTGGGAGACACGATTGAATCGTGTTTTCCAGAAACTAAGTTGCGGAGGTGTGATAGCAACATTTGGTTTCGATCCGCTTCCGGTCAACCTTGAAGTGCAGTGACTCGCTTTAATGTACTATTCCGCACGAGAGACCATGGACGCGGACTTTTTAACGCAGAGTGACAGTCAGAAAACCTCTAGATTCTTTAAACCACATATTGTCGTCTGGGTGGAACTTTTATTCAAATGGCAGTGTAGGTCGGATAATTCCATCAAGGGCCGACACCTCCACCAATGCTTTCCATCCGTTCGCGTGTTGCTGGCCAGTACGTGGCTGGAGGTTGATCACTGTGTTGCCCAATTTCTCACAGGGCATGGTAACTTTAAAAGTAAATTATTTTCCTTCAAGCTCGTTTTACGCCTATATGTCAGTGTTCTACAACTGACTGCGAATATGTTCAATCTGCACATCATATCTTATGGGAGTGTATTCTTTGGCAGAATGAACGCAATATTATGTTAAATAATGTACAGGCTGCATCATCAGTTGTTTAGTATATAATGTATTAGTAAACAACGTCTGATTTCCGACCTTGTGGAAACTAGAACAAATTTCCGTGCGTTCAAGCATTTTTGCCTTACCTATTATTGGAAACAAATATGGCAGGTCACAATGTAAGGACCCATTAATATTAATGCAATTTTTTATCCGTGGTGCTAGGCAACTGGGCTTATCCCAGTTGTAAACGATCCTATGTGCCTATTGGCCTTGTTTGTTCTGTCTCCTGCTTGATATGGAGGGAAGTGGAAATTCGTATTTGCCTACTCCTCTGTTATTCTTTTCTGATTAATTTCGTTGCGGGATCCAAGACAGTTAAATTCAATCTCCGGTACTTCGTCAAGCTTTATTGCCTCGGCGCTTTTCAGGTAGTCGCCACTGTTGATTCTGGCTTTCAGGAGTTGCAGTGGTTTGGGAATAGTACGGTGGGAATGTCCCAAAAAAAAAGCTTTTGGTTTGACTTGAACAGCCGATCCTGACAGTTGCTGGACAATAATGAAATTTTTTGGGAATGTCTCTTTTACCAGCATTGCACAGAAATTGCAGACTTAGCTCAAGAGGCTAATTTCATTATGGAATCATTGTCCAAACAGTATTTTTTAAGTTAAGCAGAAAAGTTCAACACCATTTCTCAAGCCAAACTTTGTTGCTGTTTCACTTTTAAAGTTAAAAGTAATTTTACTAAAGCTCTCTTTAAACTCTTGAACTTTACTGAATTAATTATTCAATTAAACAAATGAGTTTTGTTCTACGGGGTTATTGAACGTTCACTTGTTACTTTATTTAGGCTTGTGCTAAAGTTGTCGTTCCGTTAATTGGCGGAATAGATAGGATAGGATAGATGGACCCTCTTTTCCAGACTCCCATTTGGTCCGTTGTACGTGCAGACCACCTCTCTGTGAGAGGGAATGGGCCGTAATCCACCACTTGGGCCCAGTGCGAGTTGGTGGATGTCACATGTCTTCGAATTTTTGTTCAAAGACATGTCCTTTCACGATGTTTTTCTTCACCGTTTTGAGAACAGTAGTGATGACATAATTTACACAAAGTAAAACGCCTGCCTGGTTTGAACCCACGATCTATAAATTGTAAGTCGCAGCCTTTATCACTGAGCTATCACTGCTCTCAATTCGCAGGCTGATATTTATTATACATAAGGGAGCGTGTAGGTTGAAAGTTCACATAAATCCTCTTTGGGTTAAGTCTAGACAACGTGTCATTGTATCAGCAATTATAGTGTTTGTTGATGTGCCAAAATGTTAGAGATTTATCACGTGACGTATTGATAACACTTGTCAATCCCATAAATTTTTGACTTTTTTACAATCTTTATTGTTGATAGAATGCTCCTTGTCTACAAGTCAGTTGTCTTTAAAAGTCAATCTTAATTAAATTACTAACATAGCCATTAGACTCGTTCTTTAAACATGCGATTGAGACTTGTCTTCTTTCAACCGTCTTCTAAAGGCTTTCTCAATTCGACTGTTTTTTTTTTAATCAAGATCTAACAAGAAGTTTTTAAGTTATACTTAATAATGCGTATTGTCATGGTAAATTAAGTTACCAAAACTAAAATAATAGAAATAAAAACCTTTTTAACAAAAAAAAAAAATATCTGACTTGTTCTCAAAAATCTTTGGTACCTATTTTTCGTTTTTAACACCGACTTCCGAAACTAAAGTTATTTTTCGCTTTGTAGTTTTTTGTTTTGGAAGCCGGTTTAATTTTTTTGTTTATAAGTTTTTCTAATTCAACCTCATCCTCCTCAACTCTTGACAAAGTTATATTATATCAGAGATAACAATTATTTAAAGTCCGAGTCCAAAGAACAACGTGACATTTCGGTGGCGTATGTCATCTCTTTAATATCTTTGCGAATTAATGTCGCACTTAATATGGTGAAGCTAGTTTTATTAAAAGTCCAAGAAATTCTAAAGTAATTCTATATTTTTCTATACACCCATATTGTCTTTATAATGTCTTTTTGTAAAGCTGTTAACAAATTATTTAAAGCTCTGAAATCACAGCAGTCAAGTAGCCTTGCTTTCAACCACACATATATTGAACCAGTTAACTATTTACCTAATAGAAGAACCACGTAACTTGTTTGCAACTGAATAGATTAATAAAACTAATAGGTTCATTTGTTCTATTAAACGACAATGGCTATTTGGCGTGTACGCTCGCACTCCGGTAATATGACCGCCACGTGAGTCCACAGAATTAGTTGTGCTGAAAGTGGCAGAATATATTATTAAACTAACAAAGATTTTCGTAAAAGTAACGGACCGCAAAAAGAGAAAGGTAATAAAAGACAAAGTAAATGCCTGTAATGTGTCATGACTCATGAACTCTAAAGGATCTCCAATTCGCAAATAGGCGACATTAATAAAATGTCATAATTATTATCCTTTGTAACATTAGAAGGCCAATTTTAAGTTTTAAGATATCAGAAATGAAGGTCCTCTTTCAAATTTTTTTTGTCAGGTTTATTACATAAATCAAATCTGGCCACTCATTATTTCGCGTACCATTATTATTACATACTGGTTGTATGGTTCGTGTATTCCCGTTGTCCCCGTGGGCCATGTCCCCGTTTAAGGGGACAAAGGGAGTTCAATAAAATAATTAAAATTACTCCCCGTTGTCCCCGTATGCTATACCCGTTAATTTATTTACCTCTTTTACTTATTTTATCTCTAAAAACAATGAGGATTTAAAAAGACATGAAAAATCACTGCTATGGCCTATCACTTCCACCATTCAAATTTTATTTGCTCGTGTGACTATAATTGGTCCAATTTTTGGCTGGATGGCGGTCGTTTGGCAAATAGCTTTAAGTTTTGCGTGAACGAGAGTTTTAGTGTCCAGTGGTGGCCCTAATAGCCATGGATTCGTTCAGGGCCTCGCATTCGTATTAGGCTGGCTATGGCTATTTAGAATAAGATTATAGCTTGTGACTCAGAAAAAAGCCTATAAAATCAGACACGTGTACCTATTGGAGGCCCTGCATTTGAGTACAAGATGCGCGTTAGCCAGAAAGTTTAAACGATCATCCTAAGGTCGACTGGTATAAAATGCCTAATCTAACTACTTCTTAATATTATAAATGTAAAAATTTGGATGGATGTTTGTTACTCAATCACGCCAGAACGGCTGAATGGATCTGGATAAAATTTGGTACAGATATAGATTATATTCTAAAATAGCACAAAGGCTATATTTAAAATCCCATACTTATGGAGATGCGCTACCGAAAATCACGTAGTATTTCGAACGCTTTTTGTGTGAGGATGTGGCAAACTCTGGTATCAGAGTTTATTGAGCCGCCTCTGGAATCCCACAGACCTCTGCCTTGGCTATTTCAGACTTACATTAACTATATAGATCCAGGTTTCCTCACTATGTTTTCCTTCATCGTTGCCTGTGATGTCCAAGATAAACGTAGAGAGCACATATGAATTTGAAAAGTCACATTGGTACTTGCCCGTATTTGAACTGACGACCACAAGCACGAGAGGCGAGGTCTTAGACACTGGGCTACCATGACTTTCAGAATGTCTAACCCCGAGTTTACCTGAAATAAAGTTACTACGACTTCAGTGAATCACTGAAAGTACACGACAAAGGAAACGTACAAAATTAAACTCTTTATAATCTAAGCTCTCTGCATTACCTAAAATACACTATGCTAAAGTTATGCCACATGCCTAAATACGTCTAACACAATTAGCTGGTACACTAATCACTTAATGGAGCTTGTAGGCAATGTTATCATTACTTATGCACTGTTGGCTATCTAATTATGTAAGCCTTTAACCATTGCTATACGTATAAGTACATCATCTGTTGTGATGCAGATTGGCCGAATTATGAAAGCAAGCTTTGCAGCTTCAGTGGTCTGTTCTTCGGACTTATTTTATTATTTTTCTTTATTCAATCATTAACTATAAAGAAGAATATAAACAAGACTTACGATGTGTATAAAGTAGTGAATAGATATGTTGACAATCAGCAACTTAATCATTCATTATTTTCATCAAAAAGACGACCACTGCTGGAAGTCCTACACCAAGCGTCTCCACTTCAACGAATCCTTCCTACAATGCTGCATCTTCTGATACAAGATCGCAACAGACTCGATTATATGTCGGCCCCATCGGACATCTAATCTGAGTTAGATCTGATCTCAAAGAATGGAATAGAATATACATACATAGAGGGCTTTTTGTGAGTTATTAATTAAGTACTGTCGTTTTTATACACCATGTGGACCGACGACCTTGTGAACGTTGCGGGGATCCGCTGGATGCGGGACGCATGAGACCGGTCAATGGGGCGCTTGGGGTCGGTATATTTCCAGCAGAGGACTTCTTTCGACTAATATGATGATATGTCGTTATTATTGTTTTGCCAAGGATTTAATCAAAATAACGTTTGAAACCAAAAATACGCCTAAAAAGAAATTACTGAAATAAAAGTAGCATACCATTATGCTCACTAAGTTTTTGTGAGATTTTAATTTAAAACCAAAAATTTCATCGCTGACGCAAATTGTATCACATTTTTCATTAGTGTGTAATTAAACTAATCATAAAAATATTTGAAGGTAGTTTACCTTTACAGCCCAAACAAACTGAGATTCTACAAACCCTGTCTTATTGTTACATCTATCTCTTCGTATGATTAAAATTTTCACAATATCCTCCTTATTCTTATACTACGAAACGATTTTTTCACATTCCCTCGTATAGACTTTACTCTTCGCAAAGTAAACATGGGATATTGCGGTTATAATGTATGAGTTACAATAACAGCCTCCTTGCGAGGGACATTATTTTGTGGCTCGTGGCGGAAAAACCTGAACGATGTTCGCTGTTTTAGAAAATAGAGTGTAGTAAAGAATGTTCTCTGATAGTGTAATCAAAATCTTCTTTACTTGTGGAGAGAATTTGGGTAGCTGCGATATGGGTATGCTTAAATTTAATTTGTTGATGTCTATTCAAACTTACTATAATTGGAACTTAATGGCGATGATTTTCAGAAAGGCGAGTTAGGTTAGGTTAGCCGCCGGTTACTTACTTTGTGATACTAGTCATAACCGGCGTACATTTGTAGGCTCTAAAGAAGAGGCATTCGATGTCAGAGAAAGCGATAGTCTATACGTCAAAATTGATCATACAAAAGTAATTTTTCGATACCGCTTGTCAATGCCACACAATTTTGCCGTTTTGACAATCGCTAGCGCCAAGCTTTCAAACCATATTTATACCACAAAGTAAGTAAGTGGCGGCGCGCTGCAGACAAAGCGTCCACTACGACCAAAGCGTAATTTTGCACATATACATTGACATTGCGATTTTACAGGGATTCTTGGGCAATATTGGACCAAACTCAGTCGCGTCTGTCACGAGTGCGTTTATCACGTCATTCAATCACGTCATGTTCATTCAATACATTCACGTCATGTAATTAATAGTGACTACATTTTGGATCTGACGCAGAATGTCCCATTCGCAAAACGTCACAGTGAAAACGAATGTCCTATTCGCGAAACGTCCTGTTACTGACTCTGATTGTATGTTGAATTATTAATAACATTTTGGACTGACTCTAATAAATTTATTATTTAATTTATCTCTAAATTTATATATGAAACTAACATTAATTTATTTAATTCATAATGGCCAATTTTATTATAACTAATATTTTCGTTTTGTACGCCGAATGAGGCAAAACATGTCGGTCCGGTAAAATTATGTTTCCATCTATATAAGCTGTAAGCTCGGGTGAAACCTTTAATTCTGTGCATTCTATATTTTGTTCAGGTGTTAACAAAATGAATTAACGCTATTATTACGCCTGCAGTGTATTTGGATGCTTAAATACAAAACAGTGCCTCCTTGTTCTTCAAATGCCTAAACGATATACAAAGGTAAGTAGTAAAACGCCAGTCTTTAGGTACCGTAGTTTAAGTATTTATACTATACTTATATTACCTACTCCTTTTTAAAATTCAGAATCAATATAGTAGCAAACCTAGTGAGTCTGTCAAGTTTAGGTGTCAATTTTCGAAACGGCGGGAGTGGCCATTCTGTATACTTTCTATTTTGTGTTTATACTGGGCTTTCGATGATAGAATGTCACTTTTCTAGGGCATTGAACGCAAGCGAAGAAACATGAGTATGTAAGGATTGTAGGAGAAAAAAAGGCTTGAGCTTATGTATGCGTGTCTCAATAAAAAATATAGCACCCACAGTATGAAAATCGCAATTTTTTATTCCCATCAAATCAGATCCAGCCCAAAGTAAATATATGGACCTAACTTTAAAAACACGCCCCAATATCAAAGGGTCACCAGCGTTCATCAAAACACCAAATGCTTACATAGGACCAACGCACGATTTAACGCTCACCATTTGCAAGTCCAATCCGAACGGATTCCCACCAGCTTATAACTTAAAGCAAATAATCCCCGGTGACCGAGAACCCTAATAAACATGAATAAAATAAAACCTCACAGTTTAGTGGTGAAAGTGCTGCTCAATAATATACCGGGGCGTCAACAATTCACTGGCTTGGACCCTTTTTGGGGCACTATTATTTATATGCTAAAGAGGGATCGCGGTGCAGGGACTAGGGTTGCGGGAAGGCAAATGTTAAGGTTGGAATCAAGACCTTACAAGTGTCAAACCATTTATCTCTTTTGTTTGTTAAAGGTAGATCTGGATTCATTGAAAAGGTTGCTGTTAGTGTCACGCAATTGCGTATTGACAGACCGTAGTGCCGCGACGTCAACGAGAACGAGATTATTTCTGTCCGAGATCAAGATGACGTGACGGCGCAGCGATCAACTTCAACAGATTCAGTCAGTTCACACACATCCGTAGTTTTATCCCACAAACATTATATACTTTCTACAAATTCCACTAATTAATACATGTCGTATTTGAATTTTTTGGTCATTTTTATTACAAACCATATTTTTTATTTAAATAATTACATACCTTGAAAATAAAAACCGGCGCGGTGCGACGTCACGGCGCCCCGGCGTGGTTGAACAATTTTGTTTTGTATTGACGGTACTTCGGCCCTTCACAATCTCGGGCAGATTTTTAGCAATCGCACCGATCTACTCTAAATTTCGGCGCAGAGGATGACGGCGCTCGGGCGACGGGTTTGCGGTGGACAGGCGACTATGGTCAGTAAATGTATGTGTCGCTACCTCGGCGCCATAATCTCGTTTTCGTTGACGTCCCAGTGACGGCGGCGATGGACTATCACCCTTTGGCTTTAGACAAAGACAGTGTCATTATATCAGTGATTGCGACAATCGAAATGCCAAAATGGCTATCCCATACATTTTTGACTTTTTTCCAATCGCCGTCGCAATGCTTTCTTTGATAGAAGGTAATTTATCTACAGCTTCTTGTCTAGAACCTCTTTAGTAAGGTAGTCATAGCGAATGTGATAGTTACCTGTTTAATCGTACTGGGCTGTGCAATCTACTTACTGTGGTTGCGATCAAGTCTTTATAATTTTGTAAACTAGGTGACTGATCAAACGGCATCACCCCACAGTAAAGCAAAGGCCTCTCCCCATTATCGATAAATGCCTGAATTACATTTGTGGTTAATTATTGCAACCATATCCACTGAACCCATCGATACTATTGATATGTACTACAAACAAGATTTGTCGATCCAAGCACTCACTCTGTTTGACTGAACTGTATTCCTACACCTACTTTACACTATGTTGAACGAAACGCGTAAGCATTATAACCTTTTGATCTCGAGTAAACTAATCTCTAATAAGCGATCTAGCGCTGTTTTAATAGTTTGATTATATAACATAATAATGTTTAGCGCTGAAGCGAATTCTTACTCACCAGCATTTGGACAAATGGTTTACATGAATGTTATTGTCTATGGGTAGAATATATTTCATGGCTTAACCTAAATCACTCAGACTAAGTAGTCTGTGATCTAGATCAAGTATCTGACCCTTAAACACAAAAAATATATCCACTTTACCTACAATCATTATCCCTTTCACTGGGGCGGAAACCTGCCAAATGTTACCTTAAACCTAGACAACCCTATCTGGGGTATCCCTGTTATTATCTTGTCTTTTAACCCCGCCCTGACCGGCCATAACTTATAACCGTCGTTCGTACAAGTAGTGGGTACTTGGCTGTACCTTCCAGCTGACAGGGCAAGCGTAACTCAAAATTGTAATAATTTATTAAGTTTCTGTAACCACGGACTTTGTCTTAGTCGACTATCGTTTGAGATACAGCGTTGATAGATTTATAGGCCTTTTGAGTTCGGTCTTGGGTTGGAGATACTCAGAAGTAATGAAAGTTTTACTCAACACCTTAGCTTGGGTCTTTAGAAACTGATATTGCTGATTTTTCTAATCTAATTTAACTAGCCTAGGTATATTTACCCACTTCGGGGCAAAGAGCCTTGTGCGGAAAAGGTATACCTTACCTTACCTTTAATTCTATTTCATGAATAAATCAGTCCCATGAGGTATTTATTCATGTTAAATTGTTTAGTATATAACACTATTTAACCCGACAGACGTTGTCCTGTCCAAGTTTATCCTAATTTAATTTTTCATGAACCACCTCAATTATTTAGACGAAAAAAAAACCAAATAAAAAATTAATTTCGGTCAAGCCGTTTTTGAGTTTAAACAACAATTGATATTATATAAAGATTATAATGGGTATTTGGGTAAGCTCTAAAAAATCGATTTGTCTATTTCAACCCACGTTATCTCTTTCAGCTACTACGAACTTAAAAGAGTGACTGAGACAGATTGTGTTTTTTTTTGTGAAACTTGGTAGAGGCGTACATATGTCCAGCAGTAAACTGTGATTGGCAAAGTTGATTGATTGATTTTGAATCCACTTTCATGCTGAGTGAGGACTATCTTTCGAGGGGACGTCTTAGAAGGACATTATGTATGTCCTTAAGGTACGCGTGAACTTATAGGTGACTTTCTTCAGAAAGGACAGGTGCGTAGTACAATAACCCAACTTGCATTTATATTTATTGCTTAGACGTATGCAGTAAACGAACAAAAGAAGTATACAAGGATCGTAGCAAGATTCAGGCAGTTCTTTAGTTCTTGACTACTTCCATCGGATAAAGACATGAGTTTCATCATCATCAACATCAGCATTTCAGCCGAAAGACGTCCACTGCTGGACATAGGCCTCTCTCAAGCTTCACCATACTGATAGGTCCTTGCGTTTCGCATCCACCGGACTCCCGCAGCCTGACAGAGTTTATTGCAAAACGTCTAAATAAAAAAAAGGAAACTTTTTACCTTAATAGTGAGTTCACCGCTACAATCTACAGAACGCATATTCCTATGGGTTTGCAGAAAGAGTGCAAGAAAACCAATGTTAACTTGACGACTAACAACGAAACTATCGCACGGACATACCTGGGTAGTAGGTACGAAGGCGAGTCCAAGGTTATAATCAAAGTTAGAAGCTTAGGCGCTCACCCCATCGTATATTGTGTATCTAAAGTAATTAATAAGTTGCGGTAGACTCGCTTGTACCTCTGGCTTTGGTTGGAACAGACGCTTGACAATATACTTACCTACTTCGATGGATTAGTAATTCGAAACGGGTTTTGAGTTTAAATGATTTATTGATAAATAATATATACAACTGAATATTTCTAATCTTATGACTAATAACCAAACAAAATTACATACAAAGGGGGGAAGGAAAAGGGCTCATTGCGCATCAAAAAATTCGTCCACATCGATGTCAATGTTTTGAGTTCAGTTATTATTCCTTATTTTAGCGTCCTAGATTAGATTCGGCTTTACGCCAACCATTTACTAATGGCACAGTAGGCAATTCATTGGTTAATCTATATGCCACCCGCTGGTAATTATCGATAAACTTTGTAGTTTTCTTGTCTGCTTTCATAAAATTCTCCATATCGAAAATAGCAAATTTTATCCGTGGTGCTAGGCAACTGGGATTATCCCAGTTGTAAACGACCCTTTGTTCCTATGGCCTTGTTTGTTCTGTCTCCTGCTTGATATGGTGGGAAGCGGTAATTTGTATATTTTCCTACTCCTCATCATTCTTTCTGATTAATTTCGTTGCGGGATCCAAGACAGTTAAATTCATTCTCCGGGACTTCGTCGAGCTTCATTGCCTCGGCGCTTTACTGGTGGTCGCCACTGTTGATTCTGGCTTTCAGGAGTGGCAGTGGTTTGGGAATAGTGCAGTGGGATTCTCCCAAAAATATCGAAAATAGCGCATCGCACGATCAATATGGGTGTTTCCTGGGTAGAAAAATGATGATTCTATTTAGTCCGTCAGTGAGATTATCAAATAATATTGGACCAGTATTTTTTGCTTTATAAAAAAAAAAATTGACAAAGATAAAGTGCATCAAAGTTCAGGACTGGGGGCTTGTGACGTCACTTCCTCAGTATAAACTGTACACCGTGACTTCACACAATATTTAAACGCGCTGTATCGACGTAATTTTTTGTTTATCTAACTTCACTGTGTGTGGTTTAGTTCAGTATCACTAATATTTTTATGTTTACGAAATGTGGTGCGCCCACACTACTGTTAAAAATGTTTACAAACATTTTTTAACACTAAAACATCTACTAAAAAAAATGTTTGGAATTGTTACATTCTCTAACTGGATGCAAGCACTGTTACAATTAGTCAAATAATAATTTTATGTTTACTAACATTACCTAACATGAAATCATTGTGTTCAAATATTTGTTTAGAAAATGTTTACTAACGTTTGTAAATATTTTTAACAGCAGTGTGGGAGCATCTTTTTTACGCGACTGCCGAAGGAGGATAATATGTTTATCAGTCTATGTATGTATGTTTGTTCCTATGTGGCGTTCTAAAGACCAAACGCGTTGGCCGATTTTGACGATTTTTACGTCAATCGATTCGTCGTAATCTTTCAAGTGCTACATTAAAATTGGAAAACAGAAAAATGGCGGCTTTTGGGCGCCTTATTGTGGGGCCCCAAATATTTTTTCTTCGCTAACCATCGTGTGTGGTATCAAAATAAAGGGTTTTAAGAGTTGATTTCAACATTTATATGTTTAAACGTACCTAATACGAAAAAAAAATGTTGACAATAAAGTTATAAATAAAAAAACTCAATTTAAAAAATCAAACAACTCGTCTACTTACAAAGCGAACTAAAAAGACGTAAATAAAGCTCGCGAATGTGTATTCTCCGACTGCACAGCATGATTTTCTTCTTGTTAACGTCTTTTTAGTTCGCTTCGTAAACAAACGGGTTTTGCGATTTTTTGTTTTTTTCTCATGTCGACGACTCTAGCGACAAGCCGGTCTATTCTGTAAACATCTCTATATCTATATCTATACCTCTATACTTCCATACTTAATAATATTAATATTGTAAAGAGGAAAGATTTGTATTTTTGTAATTAATAAACTTAAAAACTACTGGACCGATTTCAAAAAATCATTCACCGTTGGGAAGCTAAACTTATCCCGGGTGACATAGGTTACTTTTTATACCTGAATTCCCACGGAACGGGAACTACACGGCTGAAACCGCGAAGCGCCCGCTAGGGTAAACTAAGTGAAGTGAGTTTGAAGTGAACTGTCATGTCATTTTCTCCTTATTGTATGGATTGATAGCACTTCGTGTTCACTTCATCAATTTTGTTACGGTGTTCTATCAGCGATTGCGTGACAAAGAATCAAAAATGCATTGGATCGACAAAAATAATGAGGGCAACCGTTTTTTTGCGCACCAGTTGGCGCCACTGGCAAGTAAGGTCCTTAAATAGCTGTTACATTATCACGCGCACGGAAGCAAAATTTGAATTTAAATCATTTCTAATGTCATAGAAGTGCGATTACATATAACATGGAATATAGTTTTGCGCAGCCACTTTTTTCGGTAAAAAACGAGGATAAAATTTTCTGAAACATAAACCTCTAGTAATGCAGTGGTTGGTGAAACCCGTAGCTATCTTAATCTGCAATATTTGGAAAATATTCACAACAATCAAAAATTTGTGAATAAGCTCGCTCTATAAGTCAAACAAAAAACGGCGACATTTGGCATATTGAAGACCTCACTATACACCAGAGCCCCTGGTGGAAAAAATCAAACACGATAGGCCTCATTGTAGTCCCTTACATCGCCGTTTTTCCACGATCGATATGAAGAATAGAATGCCACTTAGTCTAGAGTCTCTGCTCGCCTATGTCGTTCAGAAACGTTTCAACGTTCATTAATAATTTTCCCAAGTACTCACTCACGCATTAAGAGTTTTTGGAATTCAAGGAGTAAACCGAAAATATCACTAAACATTACTTATCCAACCTTGTGAATCACTTACCCTTCGAGTTATGTACTAAAGATCTTCAAAGCTTCTATAAATAGAAGGCTTAAAATATCTCCAAATAGACAGTCAAACAGAAACTGCCACAGGTTTATTCGATAAATAAAGGGACTAATAAAGTTACCTGTAGATGCTTAAGGTTTACGTTTTAATGGCAGGGTCGCTTCGAGTGTCTGCTTTTAGTATCTATCCACAGATTATATTCTGGCCAGTGATTTAATTAAATATTCAGTGTTATAGTGACGATTTCAGTTTTAGTTTATTATGCGAAGTTTATTATGATTTAAAATGGTTTTTCCATTCGGAAATAACAAATGAAAAACCATTTTAAATCATAATAAACCACCATGCTATTATAAACATTTCATTTATATGTATTTCAATGTGGTATATTGAAAGGAGCTATAGAAGCTACCTTCAAAAATAAATAACTTGTTAAATAGACGTTAAGTTGAAACATTTACTCACATCACATCATCAGCCTATTAATGTTCCCACTGCTGGGACACAGGTCTCCTCTCTGTGAGAGGGAATGGGCCGTATCCACCACGCGGGCCCAGTGCGGGTTGGTGGATGTCACATATCTTCAAATTTTTGGTTCTAGGACATGCCGGTTTCCTCACGATGTTTTCCTTCACCGTTTTTGAGAGCAGTGGTGAAAGAATAATTTACACAAAGTAAAGCGCCTGGTTGGGCTCGAACCCACGACCTACAACTTGTAAGTCGCGGCCGATACCACTGGGCCACCACTGCTCTCAAACATTTACTCACCTATGAATATTTCAACATTAGGTTTGGGTTCTGGTTTGATTTTAGTAACATAAAAAAAAAGTGCCTCATTCCTATTTATTAAAACGCAATACAATATTCTCTCACATTATTTAGGAATATTACTTTGTAGCTCTTTGCCCTGCAGTGGGACTTCATAGATTAGTCAGATATGATTCCACATAGTCTTATTATTCTTATCATCATCATCACCTTTCTGTCTTGTCCCATGTTACTTGGGGTCGGCGCAAAACGTTTTCTTTTTCCATTTCATCCTGTCAAAAATCACGCTATCCGTAGATCACAAATTGTGTGGGACCATTATTCTGGGTCAAAAAGTGACAAAGGTTCCTGTGTGAAAGAAAATTATCTTGGTCTCCTGTTAATGAACGACTAAGTATAAATCCCATATAAAACTTATCAAGAACAAGTACTATAAACTACAATAGCGAATTGCTGCTGACGCGTTATTATACGGATCAGTGTCACTTTGATTGGCCTCTGTATTAACTTGTCTTCACTGGGCAAATAAAAGCTTTGCTTGGACCGACTTCATGAAACTTTGTCGTGATTCTCGATACAGATTCATTATGATGAATTATTAATTAGAATCAATTTCGTGTTCTTGAAAATTGATATATTGCGAAAATGCTTGCGAGAATATGTTAGGAAAACTCAAAGTATAACTTAATTAAGAACTGTAGCACTAATTTAATAAAAAAAACACTTTATTAATTAAATCTTGAAGGTGGCCTTTACCCAGGAGTGGAACAGAACAGGCTAGCAAACCAAAATTTACCCTACTTAAAATAAAACTATTAAAATTAACTATTTAAATTTGGGCCCCGATTACACTACTAATAATATTTTAGCTTGTGATAAGAATTGTTTACAAAGATAATCGTTAATGTGCTTAAACACTCTGTAAAATTGTTCCAAAACACACAAAGTTGATTTAAAACCATAAAAAAATACAAAGCTGAATAGGGCTTCAGTACCGAGTCTTTCACAGAGTCTCTCATAATCTCTTAACTCATAATATTTCATCGTGCAGTTAGTGAGAGCCACACTAATCTAAGGATCTAAAAATGCATTCGGACTGAAATAGATTTGTATCTGTTCGTAGTACACTTAGAAACGATATGTCTGACTCTCGTTAGGTGCTTGAAGCGAGTACCCAACTACCCGGAACTATTGGCATGGAGCGAACCAGGATGCAATTAATATAACCAGGGAATTATTTAAACGCAATTAGTACAAAATGAAACTGAGTCACGTTATGAGTATTATTTTGCTACAAGATAGAAATAACAATTAGTGCTCATTATGTTGAATCACGGGGTGTTATAAAGTAAATGGATAATATTTCCAGAATGGGTTACTACCCGTCTCTTCAAGCAATTTAACCTAATTAAAAATAAGGTCCGTTACTTCAGAGGAAATAGTGTTCCATTTTCTAGCAGAAATGGTTGAAAAGTATTTGTCGCCTGCCTTGCATTTGTCAACCACGTATTCAAGGTTAAAACGCTTACTCCGAATAACTGGAATGATCCTTCTTATTATTTTCGTATAAATTGTTAAAATATATTGTTAAAATGTTCCTTCTTATATAATTGAGATGAAAGTAGGTAACATTACGCTTATGCCCGCACAGTAGGAAGCTATAAAAATAAGATGTCCGACTCAGCGTTTAAATGAAAAATAATGGTCCCGTAGGTGAGAGTCAGAGAATTAAACTCCAAGCGTTGGTAGTGTGCACTTTGTCTACTTACTTTATTTAGTCAAGGTACCACATGGGTATATGAGATAGCTGGCCTCTCGACTTATTCGTTATTTCCCATCGTGTTTAATGACATTAATTTGGCAGAAAAAGTACCGAGTTGGTAGGTATGCCAAATAATTTCACTCGTAGAAGCGGAACACATTTGGTTTTCTTAAAAATAAAATTGAAATTCCTGATTTGTGCAGAATAACATAGTAAAATAAACAAGAATGAGAGTAAGCACCCAGCGCCTGCGGATGGTCTCACCTTCCCCGACCCACCCGTCCTCCCCGACCCCCTCGTTCAGGATTCATCTTTTTTCCAAATTACAGCCCCACAGTTGATCGCAGCCGTGAGCTCTTTCCGGAGTGGTTCTGCCGGTGGCCTCGACGGCCTGACTCCACAGCATTTGAAAGATTTGTTGAGTTCAGGCGCCGGGGAAGCTGGTGAGTCACTCTTGAAGGAGCTCGCGGTTCTGGTCAACTTAATGCTCTCCGGTGGCGTGAACGATGCCGTCGTCGATGTCTTGTATGGGGCTAACCTGTGTGCCCTGTGCAAGAGGGACGGCGGCATCCGTCCCATTGCCGTCGGTTGCACCTACAGGCGTTTGGCAGCCAAAATATGTTGCAAGATGTACAGCGAATCGCTTGCAACTAAGTTCCAGCCCCTTCAACTTGGTTTTGGTTCCAGAGGGGGCTGTGAGGCTGCCGTACATGCCTTATCCTCATTTCTTAACTCAAAAAAAGGTGAGGTCATTCTCAAGGTTGACGTCAAAAACGCATTTAACTCCGTGAACAGGGACACTTTGTTGGCTGAAGTCAAAAAAGTACTACCCGAAATTTATGGTTTTATGTGGCAATGTTATAGACATCCATCAAAATTATTGTATAAGGACAACATTTTGGAATCTGCAGTTGGTTGCCAACAAGGTGATCCTCTCGGGCCTGTCATTTTCAGTTTAGCTATTCATCCCATAATCCAGCAACTAAATTCAAAATTTAACGTGTGGTATTTAGATGATGGAACGCTAGGAGGTGATGTTGACACCGTTTTGAATGACCTGCAACTCCTCAAACAGAAATTTAAATCCATTGGCCTGGAACTTAACCCCTCAAAGTGCGAAATTTATCTCTCTGACGTTACTGACAGACAATCGACTTTAGATAAATTTAATGCAATAGCCCCGCAAATCAAAATCTTAGAAAAAAGTTCCCTGCACCTCCTAGGTTCCCCAATTTTAGAAGAAAGTTTTTCTTCTTTCATCGAAGACAAAATTAAACACTTTAATGATATTTCGGATAGACTCTCCAAAATTAATTTACATTCGGCATTCACCCTTATCAGATATTGTTGTTTCGGTCCAAATTTTATGTATTTTCTCCGTTCTTCTCCTCTTTGGAAGAAACCACAACTTTTGGACAAAATTGACCAAATTATTCGCAACACATTATTATCCATTCTTAATGTGGCCTTGGACGACCGAGCGTGGCTGCAAGCCACCCTACCAATTCGTTTTGGTGGCCTCGGCGTCCGCAAAATTTCTAGTGTAAGCTTACCAGCGTTCCTGTCTTCTGTCCACAGCACTGAAAAGCTAACCAGAAAAATTTTAGCTCTTTCCCTGGTTGACTCCGAAGTGCCGTGCTTGACGGACGCAGAGGACGCCTGGAAAGTGGCTTGCCCGGATACGGATCGGCCCGAGAACCCATTTTCCCAGAGGCAGTGGGATGAGCCGCTCTGCAGGTTGGTACGGAATAACCTTATTAATACGTCTGCCAATACTGCTGAGCGTGCCCGCCTGCTGGCTGTGGGTGAGTGGGAGTCGGGCCTCTGGCTTCAGGCACTACCGTCGCCTAACATAGGTACTATGCTAGGTGACACAACCTTCCGCCTCGCTACATGCCTGCGATTGGGCGCTCCTTGTGGGGCTCCACATCGCTGTCAATGCGGTGAAGCAGTCGACTGCCTCGGTCACCATGGCCTATCTTGTAGTAAGAGTGCAGGTCGGATTGCGCGGCACGCTAGCATTAATGATCTCATCCGTCGTGCTCTTGCCACCGCCGGGGTGCCAGCTGTCTTAAAACCCAATGGCCTGGCACGCGTCGATGGGAAGAGACCAGATGGTATGACCATAATGCCTTGGAAGTTGGGTAGGTCTTTGATGTGGGATGCAACTTGCGTCGACACCCTTGCACCATCCCATCTTCCTAGCACGGTGGGCTGCGCTGGGGCGGCTGCTGCAGGTGCTGAAAACCTCAAACGGCGCAAATACAACAATTTAATTGGTAATTATGTGTTTGAGCCGTTTGGGGTTGAAACACTAGGGCCATGGGGTCCGAGTGCTCACATATTATTTCGGGATATCGCCAAACGGTTGGTCGACTCTTCTCGAGACCAGAGGGCTGGCCTTTTTTTTGGCCAAAGAATCAGCATTGCCATCCAACGTGGCAATGCTGCCAGCCTTCTGGGCCCTTTTCCTGTTGACAGCGATGTGGACGAATTTTTTGACGCCCCGTAAATGTACATATCTTTATTCTTATTTTATTTTTAATATTAGTTTATAAATAATACTGTACTTATGTACTAAAAAAACAAGAATTAGATATTTTTACTTATTACAGAATATATGAGAATATTATTTATCAAGTTTAAGTTTATCCGGATTGCTCACGTTAGGATTATTAGGATATATAACAACTATACGGTTAGGAAAATTCTCATTAAACTGACACCAAATATCATACAACTTTAGCCTGTTAATTGCACAGGGTTTCCCTGTAGACGGAGAATAGATAGCAAGGAATCTTCCCGGGGGATAGTACCAATTATGAAACAATTTCGACTAAGACAAACTCGAAGCTGTATCGATTTCAACGATTTCTGTAATCTCCTTCAAGGACTATCTATTGAGCAAGACGTTAGGGACTATAAAAAAAAATTGTTAATAGGTTCTAATGAAATACATTTTATCGCACTAGTTTTAATAAGCAAAGCGGTAAAACAAAGAATGCAATTTTGCATCCTAAAAATACAAACACTTTAAAGCTTAAACCGTTCTCAACTGCCAGAGACCAACAAAAAAGGATGATATATTACTTTTACACAAAAAAAAACAAGTCAAAAACTTAAAATACACAAAAAACAGCTTAACCGTAAAAATTCGGGGCGACTTTTATTCGAGCCATTTAGACTGTATTATTCCGGCCAAACAACTCGGAAATATTCCACGGCTTTGTTAGTGTGAGATGTTGTCGTCTCGGGTGCTCGAAATTTAGAGGTAATGTAGGCGCTTTAGTTATGGCTCGAGCTTATCAGGCACCTTCGTTTCGACTCCGTGTTTGGGGAAATTTAGAAGACAGGTTCTGTAATCAGTTTTATTTAGAGTGTGTACTTCTTGATTGTATCAGAGGCTGGCGAAAGATCTGAGAGAATGTGTAATTTTAATGTGGCATATATCGTGGTCCTTTGAGGATTGAGTTCTTCTTTCTTCAAGTTTATCACTATTCGGGATTACACCTTCAAAATAATAATCAATGTGACTACATACCCTTTGAATGGCGTACCTAAGTACCTACGCCGTATATAGTAACGATGACAGACATATCACATCGTGGGGATGGAAGGTATTTTAGTAGCGACCGCAGTACATCCCACACTCGTAAATTTTATACGTCAAATTGATAGATAGTATAAAACCATGTTACGAGAACAATCGAAGCTTAACGACCGACTCGGGATCAGCACGAAATAGAACGGGAACAAAAATCATTTTGAAGTTCATTGCTGGTTTACTACAGAACAATTAGAGGCACTTAAAAATGACAGATGAAAACACGCAATGTAGTAAAAGCAAATAGATATTTCAATGTTGTATACGAATCATTAGATTATGAAGCATTTCAAAGGGTCTATTGATACTTATTCGTTGTCTTCATTTCTGAAGGTCGTGCCCGTCTTGGAAAGCTTTAATGGAGTCAACGACGAGCTGCCTGCAAGCCACTCTGTCTTCAGCTCTTCTCAGAGCAGTGGTCACCGTGAGTCCTGTAATAGCCCAGATCTGGTAAGACCATCGATTATGTGACCGTCCGCGTGGTCTTTTTCCACCTTTCCCACTACAACTTCAGGTTCTCTGACTGTCTCCGGGTGATTTTACCAAAGTAACTTAGGTCTCGCCAAAAGCCTATTTATTTTCAAAAAACTGCCCAGGATTTGGAGCTGTAAAGAAATATCGAGAATAGGTACCAGAGTTCTTACGAGTTTCTTCTTTGTGTTATTGGAGACATTCTTTCTCTTGGAACAACCGGTATCAACAATAATGGATCAAACTGGAATTTTATAAAGTTATTGCCCTGTATCCTGCATGTATTTACATGAGGTCAAAAAAGTTCACTGTATTAAACAGGATTTACAAGCACAGGACCCCAAAATTATACCGTACTTAACTGTTTAGACAACAGCTCAGTCTAGCTCAGTTCGTATACATTAAACTAGAAGGGAAATGAGGTCGTGAGTTTGAACCCGTTGGGTAATATTACTAGACGGAACTTTATACAGGGGAAAACTTGCTTGACTCCTAAAATATCTCGTAAAGTAAGAAACTACGGAAGCAACTTGCGAAGGATCTAATTTCAGTAAAAGGAAAATATAGTTGGTTAAAAGCAATAAAACGGGGGATATGTTCGTAGATGTATTGAAATATCTGGACTGGGATGGAAGAACTTAGAGTGCAGCTGTGTTTCGTCCCACACAAGTTGTAAAAGTCGGTGGAGAAATAATAGGCGGAGGGCTTGTAGGCGGCAAACTGACTAGAAGTAATGTAGGATACCTTACTTAACTGTTCTAAAATTCAAAAGTCAAATCGTTTATGAAAATTGGAAAGCTTTTTACTTGTGAATCAAGTCAGATGAACAATAGGAACAATTTGAAGGCAATACTACTCCGAAATATTTGCGTAACACACAATCAATATCAATGCCTTTTATTTTGAGAATTCATTCATTGCCGGAGCGTTATATATAGGATTACGTTATTGAGCAGGCGAATTTCTAATATGCTAAAAGCAATGGATTAGTAACGCCTTCTAATTGCTTTTAGTCCGGTCAAAATAGACATTCACCCTTGCATAAATTCCAAAGAAGCTAATAATTTACATGAACGTTAGGGATACCATTAAATGTCATTTAATGGTATCCCTAACGTTGTTGTTGTCAATTTCATAATTTTATTTTATATTGTTTTGTTTATGATTTTAATTGTTTCATTATTGTTTGAGATCCTTATTTCAATTTATGTAACCTACCCTGTAAATGATGTGCATGCATGTAAGTGACTTGGTTACACAGGATCTTTTCTAAATGTTTCTTTATCTAATCTATGTGTGTGTGTATGTCTATGTCTATGTTCCTTTAAACAAGCAATTCATGCATATGTAATCTGAATCTCGGAAACGGATCCAACGATTTTCATGAAATTTAGTAAGCAAGGCATTTCGGAGGCGATAAATCGATCTAACTAGGTTGAATTATTAGAAAAAGTCGTTTTCTCTATTTTTACCCGAGCGGAGCTCGGTCGCCCAGGTACTAATATTAATGTGTAAATGTGTTTTTCGGGAAACACTTTCTATTACAATAAAAATAGTTCAGTCAAGTTAACTGAACTATTTGTATTGTAATAGAAAGTGTATAACGTAATTAAGATGCTAGATTAACAATTAAATAGTTCAGTTTAATAAAAACAATGTATTCACAGGAACCTTTAACAGAACTGCAAAACACTCGCTAAAACTACCTCCCGTTCGCAACAATGTAGAGGGGAGTTAGAAATATACGTGACATTTTGATACTTCCCAGTATGCTTCTACAACGGAATACCCATTCCATCAGATGTAAACAATGCATGTACCTGCAAATTGCAAGCCACGTCCCTAGACATTGCCCAGACTTTCGGAGTAATAATCTAATGGACTGATCACACAAAGGTCAAAGGGCATTAAAATCTAATTGTCCTAAATATCCATCTTCATTTTAGTTTTAAAAAGCTTTGCTAGTAAAAATTTAAAACGATACGAATTCAAAAAAAAATTGTAAACGTCTCGTCTCCAAAAAATGCGTGCGAGCTATAGCATAGCACCATTACTGGTTTATTTATTGCTTTTAGGTTGTATCGCATTCTCGTTCTCAAATTCATCAACTCACTCTCTTTGCCGAACCTTTATAATTATTATTTGGGGGCAGCACTCTGGTTAGATTGTTGTAAACGCTATGGATAATTGAAGTATTATCTAAATAGTCATATTGGCTTACAAAGTTGAGATACTAATCTGCTTCTGATGTGTAATACAGATCACTTATCCCAATTCGTTTATATTCGGCGCAGCTTGTCTTCGTCTTCATCTATTAATTTCTATTTGCTGTCATTTCAATATCTATCTCCTTTCTAGGCAAAATATCTTTCACAAAAACCATATATCGTTTCTTTGGTATTTATTTACCCTACCTCTACCCATATACAACATATATTCCCTTATTTATTTATTTATTTAATACTTCATGCATACAAACACACATAAGGTAGGTTTATTCAAATACAAAGCTTTACATACATACTATAAAATACATACAATACATATTCAAACAAATAAACTAAATACACGAATATACTTAAACAGTTAGTAGTAGCAGATAATTGGAAAATATTATCGCTGTGACGATACTACTACCAACTTCTTACGAACGTGCTCGTGAGCTTTCACTTTGAATGCCAATCGGTTGGTTGCCATTCTGATTTCTTGGGGGAGCGCATTCCAGAGAGATAGACTGAACGAAGAAAGAACAGTAAGTGAAATAAATAATAAACTGAATTCTAGCACAAAATAAAAATATAAATAAACACTCCATTTACATATCTCCTCCGTGCCAACACCGGGCTATATAACTTTGTACCGTCATAATTTACTCACCAAGATTTTTATTCAATTACTTAGACACTCTGCATTCTGTTGACTGGAGAGTTAATATTTCATAGTTTGTGACACTTTGTGTTGGGAACAGAATTTATTTTCTTTTTTAGGGTTCTCTCGTCAAGTGGGCAACGCAGACCCTTTTTATTTTTCGCCTCAGCTTTTTGTGAGAGCTTGGTGTATCCATATGTTTTATTTATGTTATAACTTTTTAGTTATGGTACAGTACTTCCAAACTAAAACAAAGCACTAAAATGATTGTTTAATTTACATTTGCAATCATTTGAAAAAAAACATTTTTAACTTCTATCATAACTAGCTGATGGATAACAAATCATGTCCACATTGGCGCGTTGTTCATACTCATACATTTTTGATATTTGCATCTTGGTACCCACAGCATTTAAACCGCAACTCGTACTTGACCAGTAGATTTTTCTTAAAGTGGTCTCTGCTCTATATTATATTTTTTATGAATTTGAAATCGTTATTTTTTTTATATGAGTAAAATTTGTGCGTTTGACGTACATTAAAGTTCCATAGTAGATATAATTTAATCAAGCGATTGATTCAAAAGAATATCTTTTAAGTAATTTCCTCTGGGGATCGGTCGTTTTATATCTTTTAAAGCTATAAAGCATATTTCTTTGCGTGCCAATATGTCTTTAAGAATTAATTATTTTAGACATGGGCGCACATGAAAATGTGAATATATAAGTTGAGGAAATTGAATTAAAATGAGATACTTGTCTGTCAAAAGCACCCCACCTAATAAGGAGACGAATGAAGTTAATTTTCTAATACTCCAGCAAGGATAAAGTGACAGCTTGTAATAAAAATATATACGGTCGAATTGAGAAACCTCCTCCTTTCTGGGAAGTCGGTTAAAACTAGCTATAAACGCTATGCTTTCTCACTGTATGTTGTGTTTTTAAAGTCCAAGTTTTCAATTAATAGTTGGTTTTTCCATAAGTCAGTTGAGTCACTTTACCTGACTTTCTCTACTTCTTTTACTTCCTGTCAGATACCAATCCGTAATCCGTAATCCGTAATTATTTTTGTCCACTTTACTTTCTTTTCTCTCAGCATAAAGAAAGGGGCAGGTCCAGAACGGTTACAGATAGCGAGGGACAGAGTCAAGTTGAGAGCCTTGGTTCGCCTTTGTCGAAAGAAAAGCTGGTGCGAGGAAAATAAATAAATAGGTAGTAATAAATATGGTGTAAACAGATAATAATCTCATTATAAACTAAGTATTGTATATTGCAAATAGGTTAAGTAACTAGCAATAAAGTCATAATTTATTTTATAGTTGTGTATGATATTTCTTACCTAAAATAATTGGAAAATTACGATTAGAAAGCAGGGCCGACTTCAAGCTTCTACAACAAGCCCCCGTAACATAATTTATGCTATCAAAACGAAGTCTTCATATCCATAAAATGTCTCTATATAACGACTAAGTACTTCACCGCTTTTACACTAAGTACAGTACTTAAACAGCGCACTATACGACTAAAAGTATGCATAATTTTGCAAACAGAATGAACGGCGGTGAAAACCCTCTACCAACTAAAGCAACTTTAATAAAGAGCAGTTGGCCGAAAAAAACTAAAACTAGTTCACACTTTTGCTGCCCAAAAACTAAAATCGTTCTATTTTTATTTTTTCGTTACAAGACCGGGCTCGCCTAGCGAAATCGAAAGTATGTTTTTTTTTCATAAAACCACAACCGAAAATAATACATTTTATTTCGTCGTCCTCTCTAGCCTAGCCACAATTTGATCACATGATCAAACTATATTCTTTTGATTACCTTGACCACTGTCAGCCACTGTTAGAGAATCAGACGTGAACATTTAATAGAGATGTCTCTTTAGGAAAGAACTCAATGTTTTGGAATGTTCACGCATCCACACATTGATGGCACAATTTAACCTATCAGATTTCTTGATCTGTCTATCTGTAATCAAACTACGAGTACAAGATTCTATAATAAAGAGTCTCGGGAGCAAGTAAAGTTCAGGCTCTGAAATGTTTTTCAAATAATTGCCACCATCTGGCTACTTGTAATTTAAATGGCTTGTACTGGCATACTTTGTACAACTAATCCAATATTGTTGAGCAACCAAACTTTTTGAATAAATCGTACACCTGTCCACTTCTTAGGGTACAGCTGCACTTGCTTACAATTATTTGTTGAACAAAGTATAATTTGTTTTATTTTGGCTGTGGTTTTCCTTTAAGAAATTAACAGTAGTTGAAGTAGTTTTATGCTGGGAATAATTTTCATCTGAAACTTAATAATATTCGTCTTGGAAAATGCAAGTTACTAATTGACTTTTTAATACCACGTAGTAAAGGTCTATAAAAAATTAAAAAGCTGTTTAATCTGCTTTCATATTTTTTTAATTTGGTTATTATTATTTTTCGCTTTTTTCAAATGTTACTTTGACCGAAAATGCAAAATGACGCTAATTGCTTCCAAACTTCTGGCACGGACTCAATGCAGTTCTTTTCAGTAGTCATTATCCTCCCATTCAACAAATTAAAAAGATTTCTCACCGCATACGACTCGACATACTGTGACAGCACTTAATAAAAATTATTACGGCAATTGCGAGTCCGCTAGAGCTTGAATATACTGGAAATGTAGCACTTATGTTAGAATAGTAAAGTGTTTATTATTTTTGCGGTTTAAAAATGGTCAATAATAATAATGAAATTCTGACATATTTTGTATAAGACTCCGTTTACTTTGATGAAGGCTTTTTCTTCTATGCTTGCTTCTTTGACTTGATTCAAATTGTTGTATTTATTTTTTATGAAGTTAAACAACTCGTAACAGAGTTTTTTGCTTGTACACTTTACAAAACTGTAGCACACATGTGAGAAAATATCAGAGTCAATAACTTAGCAAAAACTGAATCGAAAACTGGCAACCCTGTTCTAAAACAAATGACATACACAATATTCACAAAAACCTGGTAAACGCCAGTCGTAAATCTAGGCCTTAGAGTGTATTTGGCAAAAGAAGTAACAATTAATCTAGACTGCACGATACGTGTCCCCTTGGAAGAGAGCCAATGTAAGCCTAGACCAGTTTCCACGAGAAACTTGCCACAACATGCATTATATTGGGCAAAATTTGAATAAGTATCTGCCGGGCGCACAATTTTTGAAAAAAAGAATGATCGATTTTGGAGACGGGCAATTTTTATAAAGAAAGTTATGGCTCTGGTGGGATGTTAGTGATTTTTGGTGCCTAAGTTATTTTTAATAGCTTAATTGTTAGCCAAGAGTGGGTTAGCACTTGTGGTAAAAAACTATTACCTACAGCATTTTTAGAAAGATCAATAAAAGATAATACTGCCACGATGTGTTAGGCAGTTTACATCATAGGAAAGAGGACTATTAAAGCCCATATTCCATGTCATGTCCTCCAACTCGACTTTCCTTTAAATCATCAAATTGACAATTGTAACTTGTTATTTATTGAACCCCTGACAGTGAAAAATCTCTCGATAGATTCGAGAGATTTTCCATTGTCAGGGGGAGTCAGTACTCGAATGAAGGTTCTATTAACTGACTTGAATTACATCCATCAGTTTAAAAAAGTATGTACTGAAACTTTCAAGTTAGTACTTATTATCTTTTATTCCACTTCTACATAAAATTTCTCTCACTTACATAATGTAAGTGCTTATGTTTATTCACTCCATATCGTTCATATTTTGTCCCCTAAGAGATTTATACTCAACAAGAACTTGAAGTTACGCGTGTAAGCTGAATCCACAGACTCGGTAAACTACATAAGTAGTGTAATCCATTCTACTTATTGGACTTTTATCACTTGCTTGGTACAACACTGAGAGAAAATAATATTCCCACAGTTGTTGGATATAATATCTGATAAGTTTCTTGGTATTTAACTAGATTCTGCCAGTGGTTTTATTGTGTTCCCTCTTCACTTCTAATATAAAAAGTGTCATAAGGAAGTATAAAAATACCAGGACATGATCTACCACCCGTGAGCCAAATTTCATTAAAATCTGTTCAGTCTTTGATGCGTGATTGGTTTATATACATCCTAACATCTAGACTTTTGCATTGACTTAAGAGGATTTATGCAATTAGAACTGTATGGAAAATAAGACGCCATCCCTTTTTTCCAGGGAGGGTGTCATGAAAGAGGATCAAGGAAAAAAGGAATGCTTAATATAAATATCTTTAGATACCAGGTATCACTACTTTAGGAGCAAATAACTTAAAAAAATATTTCAATAGGTGATCTGTATAAAACAAAATAGATATACCTATAACAGTTGCCAAGGAATAGGAACGACCTTTTTAGTGATATAACATTGATGGGTGAAAGGAGAGTGAATGCAGGGAATAAAGTGAATGGTGCTATGCATGCAGTTGTGACCAACAAGTCGATGTCTCCGGAAGCTCGACTCGCCGTTCACAATAGCGTGCTGGTGCCTACACTTATGGAAGTGAAGGCTGGGTATGGCAAAAAAGACATGAAAGTAGGATTAATGCAGTAGAAATGCGCTCCTTGCGGAGTATGTGTGGTTTAACTTTAACTGATAGATTGAGGAATGAGGTAATAAGACAACGTTGTGGTTTAAAAGAAGATGTAGTGACTAAAATTGAAAAGGGTATGATAAGATGGTTTGGCCATGTTGAGAGGATGAATGAAAGAAGACTTACGAAAGGTATTTACAAGGCAGACGTGAATGGAAACGCCGGGAGGGGACGCCCTAGAAAGACATACATAGACCTTATAGGTGATGTTCTTCAGAAAGGCCAAGTGCGCAGTACCCATAACCGGCGTGTGTGTATGACTAGATGTATGAATGTGTGTGAAGCAAAAGAAGTATGTAAGGATCGTAGCAGGTGGCGTTCTGTAGTTTCTGCCTACCCCCATGTGAAAAAGGCGTGAGTTTATGTATGTATGTATGTAACATTGATGGGTTTGACACTTTATTTTACAACCTCTAAAGTGATTATTAGCAGACCCGTGTTCAAATTAGCTATCTTATCTCTAAAACTTAAATAATTTTCAGATTATCGTTACAAATTACCATAGTTTTTAGTCGATTAGGCCAACATTTTAGTAGCACTAATCCAGAATATCTAAAATATTTTAGACCCAAAAGTTAGAGCCTCATCATGAATACATTTAAACTTAAAACCTAATTTTAGACGTGAGCTAGGGTCTTAAACTGGATTAAACAATAATATAATTATAGATTTTCGCATATTACTCGTACATTTACTTAGGTATGTGCTACAAAGTTTAACGATAATTTCTTAAGCGGTGCAGTAATTGAAAGAAGATTTGTTTTACTCGCTCGAAGTCACTATCAACATATCAGCCGAAAGACGTCCGCTGCTGTAAGGCGTCTTCAACTGTCGCCGACGACGACCGGTCCTGTGCACCTCGCATCCAGCAGCCTCTCGTGGCTCTCACCAGGTCATCGGTCTTCCTTGTGGGAGGCCTTCAATTGCCGAGTTTTCACTCTAGAACTTTTCTCCAATGGGGGAACAGCAGAAGAAACAACAGAACGCGTACATACATCTGATCATACTTGCACCAGTTTGAGTATTTCAAATCTGGACTTTCTGAAGATATATAAGGGCTGTGTATTTCCCGCCCGGCGTTTATCCTCACTTCTGTAATTGTGTAATTAACGAAGATAACAACTTAGAATTAAGAACAAGAAAATAGATATTAAAGCAGCAACCATTAAACATTCTTCACCATTACACACTACAAAAGGCGCACGGTTGGCGCATTGGTTGAGTGATTGACTGCTGTGCTGCGTGTCGTGGGTTCGATTCCCGCACGGAACAAATATTTGTATGACCTACAAATAGTTGTTCCGGCTCTGGGTGTTGTGCATGTGAGTTTATATGTTTGTAAACGCACCCACGATACAGGAAGAAATTCCTAGTGTGGGGCAACGTTTTTTTTAAAAAAAAAAAAATGCCTTTTCAATACCCAAAAAAAACACCAAAACTGAGACTAAAATATTCTATATTCCAATAAAATTCGGAATTTCCAAAGCACTGGCATGCTTCGTATATCAAACGCTGTCGGGGCTAGTACGCGTGTACATAAGATTTATTACCGCACCCGTGCAGGTGGCTTTTAGTTCTGTACCGCTCTTATACCGAATTTTACTCTGTAACCACGAATCATACAGTTTCTAAGTGTTCGCGGAGTTTATTTATCATTTTGGGTGGTGTATGATTTGTTGCTTTGGGGTGGGAGGGATATAAAAAGATATGTGTGTTAGGTAAACAACGTTCTTTATTAGTTCCGTTCTTGTTCGTGCCAAAATTTTCCATGTGATTCTGGAAAGAATGCTCAAAGTAAAGGCAGCATATCATATATCAGCAACTGCGATTGTCAAAAATTCTTATATCTCGCTAATTGAGTGCCAGTCGTGTGTCAAAGAGTTGTCAATAATTCATATACCCTTATCAGAATTTTTGTTCAATATTTTTTCACTACAAAAAAGAAATAAACCCATCCCAAAGATATTTTCTCTAATTGCTACCTTTGAAAAAAATAGGCCTTAAAGCAACAAACTCCAAGCAACAAAACCCTCTTTAAGACCTGCAAATTCCAGGATTATCGAAACGATTTTCTATAATCCTAAGTCCTTCAAGTGATTGTTATTACTCTAATAATAAAGCCCCCATCTTTTTATCTACATAGACATAAACAGAAAACGATATTAAATCGAAATGAATGAAAAACTCAATTTCGGATCAAGATATTATACATTCGTAGCGAAATTAAGATGGAAATCTGAAGAGCTATATTGTTCTTACAAAGACTAAAACTCGAGAAAAATTAATATCCGTCTCGTATTTTTTGGATCATTATAAAAATAATGAATATTTGAAACTCTGGGTCTTTAATGCAAATAGAATCGAATAATATGTTTACTCTACACACAGTGTTATTTGATCCCCTTTATATTCCTGGAATATTTACTTGGTTTTATTTTATTACATTTAGGTTTGAAAGTCTGAGTTAAGTACCTAACGTGGATTACTTCCGAGAGTTTGCTAGGTAGATGCTTAGTAGTATACAATTGCAAAACTCATTATTGGCAGTGTGAGTAAGTCAGTTAAATTCTCATGTACCTAACTAAGGTACATGAGAATTTAACTGACTTACTTATGATCCCTGCCCTGTCCCAGCGGGCAGAGAGCTTCCACAGATGTCGTCCAACGAGACTGGTCTTGAGCTTCACGCTTCACCTCGGTCCACGTCATTCCGATACTCGTCGCTTCAGCCAATACGGTGCGTCGTCAGGTTTGACGGGGACGGCCTCACTTTCTTTCTCCCTGAGGATTCCAATCCAAGGCCTGTTTAGGAATGTGATCGGAATCCCTACGGAGCGTGTAACCTATTATAAATAAATAGACAAAATTATGTTATCTTCAATTACAATTAGGTACCTAATCTCTGGAGGCACTGATCTGATTGAAATAAAACTTTAGGTTAAATATTCTAACCAATGGTTGAAAATTTCGGTTAAACGTGTTTTAGGGTTCCGTAGTCAACAAGAAACCTTTATTGCTTCGCAATGTCCGTCCTACCGTCCTTCCGTCCATCCCAGCAGTCCAGTCCCGCAGCTTAGCTATATGAGACTTTTGGTACTAAAAAGATATAAATTTGGATATACATATTAATCACGCCGAAAAAATTGTAAAATAAAATCAAGAAAAAATTTTTTTTAGTGTAGCTCCTGTACACGTAAAGTGGAGATGATTTTTCCTCGTCTATCCCATGGTGTGGGGTATCGTTGGATAGGCCATTCAAAAATATTAGGGTCATACCATGAGTCTGTGAAAACTATTTTTCTTAAATGGTTGCTTTTGGATATGTGAAAAAAATCACAGCAGCTGTATATATAACGAAGTTAAAAGGAAAACTATCACAGCTAAGTAGGCTTCACAAGTTTAGGAGTTACAGTCGACCAACTTATTAAATATACATATTTTTTTTATTTTTTTTAGCGTGGAGAAATGCTCATGCATACTGCGCTACCACGGGGAGATAGCGCAGTTATATGGGACTCTAACCCACTAAAACTCCACGGTGTCCTCCTGTGCCGCTTATGGCGGGAACACGGGTACGCGTTAGCACTCACCGCGAACCCGCCGCGGCTGTCCGTCACCGGACCCTCTTCTGGGGAGTACCCCCCATCACCGGCGCACCAGAACACACTGTGCACCGTGACCACCCCAGGGACCAAACCAGCACATGGGTGCCAGACGACCCCGAGTATGGCACCCTTGGTCCCCTTGTGACGGGTCAGGGTCAATGGCCCCGCCACCTACCATTTTTCGTTCGCAGGGGATAGGGAGAACGGCCTACGCTATACTTGCCTACCTGCGGCCCCACCGCGTCCGCCATCAGACGGTGGCGACCCCGTCTAGGCCGCGGAAGGTAGGGAGAGCGGCGCACGGCAATACCGGCACTACTCTCCCGCCGTGGCCTCCAACCCTCAGCCGCGATATCGTATGGGTATGGGAGACTCCATTCGACATCGCGGCCCGCCTCAGTTGCGATGTCGCCTAGGCAGCACCGCAACCTACATGTTGGCCGCTACGTCGTCGGCTTATCGGCAAAAGCCCTGACGAGCGGCCTCTCCTCGGGTTCCTCTTCGCTTCACCGTGTGTGACCAAGCCACGGTTACTAAGCCCCCCCGCATCGACAATGCGGGAACCCACCGGGGGGGTAATAAATATACCTGGAAAAGTATTTTTTTTTTTAATATTTATTTTCAACAGTTTTCGGACAGTAAAGTTATTTTTGCTACGTTAGAGAAATGTTCGGTGCTTTCATTGTCTATGAACGTTAGTAAAGTTACTTATTTATTTTGGTGAACGTAGCTGTTTATACGAAACCTTCTGTGCCCGAGTCAGAGTTATCGTTACAAATTACCATAGTTTTTAGTCGATTAGGCCAACATTTTAGTAGCACTAATCCAGAATATCTAAAATATTTTAGACCCAAAAGTTAGAGCCTCATCATGAATACATTTAAACTTAAAACCTAATTTTAGACGTGAGCTAGGGTCTTAAACTGGATTAAACAATAATATAATTATAGATTTTCGCATATTACTCGTACATTTACTTAGGTATGTGCTACAAAGTTTAACGATAATTTCTTAAGCGGTGCAGTAATTGAAAGAAGATTTTTTTTACTCGCTCGAAGTCACTATCAACATATCAGCCGAAAGACGTCCGCTGCTGTAAGGCGTCTTCAACTGTCGCCGACGACGACCGGTCCTGTGCACCTCGCATCCAGCAGCCTCTCGTGGCTCTCACCAGGTCATCGGTCTTCCTTGTGGGAGGCCTTCAATTGCCGAGTTTTCACTCTAGAACTTTTCTCCAATGGGGGAACAGCAGAAGAAACAACAGAACGCGTACATACATCTGATCATACTTGCACCAGTTTGAGTATTTCAAATCTGGACTTTCTGAAGATATATAAGGGCTGTGTATTTCCCGCCCGGCGTTTATCCTCACTTCTGTAATTGTGTAATTAACAAAGATAACAACTTAGAATTAAGAACAAGAAAATAGATATTAAAGCAGCAACCATTAAACATTCTTCACCATTACACACTACAAAGGGCGCACGGTTGGCGCATTGGTTGAGTGATTGACTGCTGTGCTGCGTGTCGTGGGTTCGATTCCCGCACGGAACAAATATTTGTATGACCTACAAATAGTTGTTCCGGCTCTGGGTGTTGTGCATGTGAGTTTATATGTTTGTAAACGCACCCACGATACAGGAAGAAATTCCTAGTGTGGGGCAACGTTTTTTTTAAAAAAAAAAAAATGCCTTTTCAATACCCAAAAAAAACACCAAAACTGAGACTAAAATATTCTATATTCCAATAAAATTCGGAATTTCCAAAGCACTGGAATGCTTCGTATATCAAACGCTGTCGGGGCTAGTACGCGTGTACATAAGATTTATTACCGCACCCGTGCAGGTGGCTTTTAGTTCTGTACCGCTCTTATACCGAATTTTACTCTGTAACCACGAATCATACAGTTTCTAAGTGTTCGCGGAGTTTATTTATCATTTTGGGTGGTGTATGATTTGTTGCTTTGGGGTGGGAGGGATATAAAAAGATATGTGTGTTAGGTAAACAACGTTCTTTATTAGTTCCGTTCTTGTTGGTGCCAAAATTTTCCATGTGATTCTGGAAAGAATGCTCAAAGTAAAGGCAGCGTATCATAATAATATCAGCAACTGCGATTGTCAAAAATTCTTATATCTCGCTAATTGAGTGCCAGTCGTGTGTCAAAGAGTTGTCAATAATTCATATACCCTTATCAGAATTTTTGTTCAATATTTTTTCACTACAAAAAAGAAATAAACCCATCCCAAAGATATTTTCTCTAATTGCTACCTTTGAAAAAAATAGGCCTTAAAGCAACAAACTCCAAGCAACAAAACCCTCTTTAAGACCTGCAAATTCCAGGATTATCGAAACGATTTTCTATAATCCTAAGTCCTTCAAGTGATTGTTATTACTCTAATAATAAAGCCCCCATCTTTTTATCTACATAGACATAAACAGAAAACGATATTAAATCGAAATGAATGAAAAACTCAATTTCGGATCAAGATATTATACATTCGTAGCGAAATTAAGATGGAAATCTGAAGAGCTATATTGTTCTTACAAAGACTAAAACTCGAGAAAAATTAATATCCGTCTCGTATTTTTTGGATCATTATAAAAATAATGAATATTTGAAACTCTGGGTCTTTAATGCAAATAGAATCGAATAATATGTTTACTCTACACACAGTGTTATTTGATCCCCTTTATATTCCTGGAATATTTACTTGGTTTTATTTTATTACATTTAGGTTTGAAAGTCTGAGTTAAGTACCTAACGTGGATTACTTCCGAGAGTTTGCTAGGTAGATGCTTAGTAGTATACAATTGCAAAACTCATTATTGGCAGTGTGAGTAAGTCAGTTAAATTCTCATGTACCTAACTAAGGTACATGAGAATTTAACTTTTTTTTTTTTTTTTAATAATAATAATAAATTTATTCAAATTAATAAAAGCATGTTAACATAAATCAATTGAATCATTTGAGGGATACAATTATTTAACAAAACAGATAGGCGTTGCGACCAGCACCCTTGCTAAGTTATAAAATAACTCGTATTAAGGGCAGTGGTACAAGCTCATACACAAAAATTTAACTTTTTAATAAATTGCAGGTAGAGCAAGCGTTTGAAGAAGATAAAGTTAACAAGCAGAGTTTGCAAACAAATTTAGAAATTAAATGAAATCAAAAAATTAAATTAGTATAAAACAAATCAAAAATTAAATCAAATTAAAAAATTAAATCAAATCAAAAACAAAGTAAGAATTAAATACAAACATTGTTTAATTTTGCATCAGAGTCAAAAGTGTGTGTGGTGAGTGTGTGCGAGTGTGTGTGGGTGTGTGTATTGTGCAAGATGTAGTGTGTTATGTTTTTGGTGGAAAGGTTTAGTAGGGATTATTCTCGGAAATAAGCAGGCGTTCTGTATCGGTATAATTAGTTGCTAGGAGAAAGTTTGTTATGGCTTTCTTTAAAGACAAGGCAGAAAGAGAGTAAATTTTTAATTTCTTATTAAGTCTATTATACAATTGTGGCCCTTGGAAGCAAAAGAAACGTTTGGTAAAAGAGTACTTACATCTGTAGTGCTGACAAACATTATCCCTACGTCTTTTGGTGATTATAGCGTAAGGGGTATTTTTATGTTGTATTTGGACTGTACTAAGTATAAAGAGTTGTCTGACAGAAAGTACCCTGCAACACTTGTACAATTCTTCGGTCGGGAAAAGTATTGGACGAAAAGTACTGACCTTTAACACGGCTCTTTGAGCTCTCTCCAATCTCAACATTATGGTCCTAGGGGCACCTCCCAAGGCCGAAACACAATATGATAAGAGCGATTGGCAAAGGGCCAGGTAGACCCTTTTGATAATCGCTGCTTCTGCCACATGTCGAAGAGTCTTAAATACGAATATCAGCTTTCTAATCCTTCCAGTCAGAAGATCTATGTGTGACGAGAAGCTCAAATTGCCATCAAGAGTCACCCCGAGGTACCTGATTGTGGAGGTACGTGTGAGTTTGGGGCAAGAGCAGGCAACGGTGTTAGGACAGTCGTTTGAGTGAGCGATTAGGGAGTATGAGTTTGGTGGTTGTGCAGACTGGCGTAGGGTAAAGCAGATAATTTTTGTTTTATCCGTGTTGAGGGTAAGGTAATTACCATAAAGCCAACTTAAGACCCGATCTAGTCCCCTCTGCGCCGCATCAAAAACTTCGTGCCAGGTATCGCCAATAAAGGTGAGTGCAGTGTCATCAGCAAAGGTCGTGATTTTTCCATTTTGGAGAAGAAGATTACACAGCTGATTGACATAAACTAGGAAGAGTGTGGGACCAACCACACTTCCCTGAGGAACGCCAAAAGTGACAGGAAGGTCACGGCTCAGGTAATTGTCAATTTTTACGCACTGAGTCCTATCACTTAGGTAATCCGCAAATATTTTTAGTGGTAGGCCTCGAATTCCCAGTCCCTCCAGTTTCAACACTAAGTTGGGAATAGAAACTGTGTCGAAGGCTTTTTTCAGATCCAGGAAAACCGTCACTACTTTCTTTTTTGCATCAATGCTCTTGGCAATATAACCCGTTAGCTCCAGAACAGCATCACTTGTCGATTTATTTCGTCGGAAGCCAAATTGGTTGGGAGATAAAATCATTTTTTCTTCAAGATATTGAATAAGCCTCTTGTTTATAATGCGTTCTAGGATTTTAGAGATCGAAGGTAGGATAGCAATCGGTCGGTAGTTGTTAAGACAGTTTCTACTCCCTGCCTTGTGTATAGGATGTACAATAGCTTTTTTCAAGTTCAGGGGGAATACACCGGTGCTGAGGCAAATGTTAAACAAGTATCTCAATGGAGCGATAAGCAGCTTCTTATAACGCTTAAGAAACGCGGTGGAGATGGTGTCCCATCCAGATGCAGCATCAGTTTTTAGAGACATGAGCAGCGATTCAACCTCGCTCTCGTCAGTTTCAATCATTACAATCGAGTGTAATGGCGCAGCTGTTGCACTAGTGACAGGTGGTGGGCCTGCAATATCACCGGGGTGAGTAAAAGCGTTCGCAAGATTTTTGCCTATACTAACAAAAAACTCGTTAACTTTGTCTACCGAGTGTTGCGGGGAGGTAGAAGAGTCAAGTAAGTCTGTGGAGGGGTTTTTTGGGGATTTGGTGTTCGTAACTCTCTTTATAATTTGCCAAATCTTTTTGCTATCATTTCCAGCACTGCTCAATGCCGCCCTATCGTAATCCCGCTTAAGTTTTTTAATAATCTTAGTACAGTAGTTCCTATATCTATTGTATGTAACTTTTAGTATAGCGTTATCTGGTGATAACGCTATACTAAAATCATCAACATGAAAAGTTATCAAATTGAGGTAGTCGGAAATGTGATTAGGGGACGAAGTACTAGCGATGTCAAGGTTTATATCTCCAACAATAACTATGTTTCTATATGATGAGAGATCGGTAAGAACAGAATTTAAAGACTGTAAAAAGTTACTAATGTCCAAAATAGAGGGTGAGCGGTAAATACATATAACGGCTTTCTCAGTACCGATCTTCAGCACCAGGCAACTGGCGTCCATGAAATCAGGTTCTGCGATCGAGTAGCTGCCGACATTTCCAACATACAAAATAACTCCGTCATTCTGGTTTTTAAGTTTTGTAGTATAGTAGCATGAATAATTTTCAATCGACGGTAGAGCATAGTTAGATTTTAGCCAACACTCTGTCAACACGATAACTTCACAGTCTAGGTTAATTCTACAGAGGAGTGTTAGAAATGAATCGAAGTTGGCGTTCACTGACCGGATGTTCTGGGTTATAATCTTAAGCTGCTTAGTAGGGTCGGTAACATAAGAGGAACATTCTTCGGGTTCGCAACGCAACGAATCAGATACTGATAATTGATCAATATTATAATATAAATCGCGTGTGTTATCCATTACTAACAATTAATAATGGTAGGTCACTAAAAAGGTGTTCATGTCGAGTTTTTTGAAGGTATACTGCTAAGTTTTTCAAATAGGTGTATTTTTTTATATTATCTATACTTAAGTGGAAATTAAAATATATAAACATATTTATAGGAATTTGTGTGAATGTTTTGTCCGAGAGAGTGGTGTATGTGATTGTTATAAGTGTTGTTGTGTAAGCGACATGCGCTAACGATTGAAGATATCCAAGAAAGATCTTTAACAATGAAATCAGTAATGAATTATAATAACAAATTATGATATTAGAATAAGAATAAAAATTAAAGCATGCATAAATTGAAAACAATCCCTTGTTTACAGTAAAACAAAATAATAAGAAAGTACTTAAAAATAGTCAGTCTACCATTTTTATGTTCTTCAAATCCAGTTCACTATTTATAGTATAAACCGTGGCGCCCTCTTTCTTGCGGATTAATACTTTTCCGTTCGCAGTCCAACAAAATTTAAAATTATTTGTTTTTGAAAAGTCTCGAGCGAGATAATGCAGTCGCTTCGCCTTAACAGTGAGACTCTCGGATAAGTAAACCGGTTTAACGGTGCCGCCTAATTGTAGGGTAGCTGCAGAAAATTTGTTGTTTTGGTTCGATCTATTGTAGGTTTTCAAGGATTGTATTATCTTTGCTCTCATAATTGTTGACGTGAGATTGATTAAAATAGGTTTGTTAGATTCCGACTTTGTCTTCAAACGATAAACATCTCGGATGTCAGAATCATCAATTGGAACATTTAGAGCCTTGCCTTTATTGACAACGATTTTAATCAGATCTTGTTTAGATTCCTGAGTTGAGGGTGGTAAGTTTCTTAATGCCAGACAAGTGGCCTTTTGGTGTCTTTCTAAGTGCTCCACCTTTTCCTCCAGGACCTGAATATATGCCAGGTGATTGCTACGTTCAGCCGATAACTTATTGAATTCCACCATTAGATCATCATACTTTTTTGAAACAAAGTCAGCCGAATCTTTTAAGGCCGCATTAAGTAATTTTATTTCGGCCACTGACGCCTCGAGAGACGCATGTTTTTCATTCTGCCTCTTTTCAAAATTCGAGAATAAGTTTCTCATTTCAGTCATAAAGATGTCAACGTCATCCACCCGAGTGATTTTCCTTTTATCTTTCCGTAGTGTTACATTAGGATCCTCTTGCTCACGCAATTGTGCAGGGAACTCAGGCTCCAAGTCAGTACACACTGCTGGTGATGACGGGGGTGGCGTAGGTTTTAATGGCATAATGAAAACTGGTAAAAGAAATACGAAAAAGAAATATGCGGAGATCAAATTGGTGACCTCAAAAAATAAGTTCCTTTGCGGGATTCGAACTTGGACTCTTCAAGTGTGAAGGCCAGGCGCTTAACGATTGAGCCACTCAGTCGACAGTAACTGAGGTAAAAATAGTGGATCAGTATAGGGTACTAATGCGCCTCTAACGTGTCTGTAGCCCTGGTACTTTTTTGCTGCTTAGTGATTAAAAGCAAAGCAAATCAAATTATATGTCTATCTTGCTCACTCACATTAGGTCTTTCTTCCGTGCGAAATAGTCCGTGTCTGTAGCGGTTATAATACCCTGGTAGTTGGTGGGCATACAAATTTGTTCCCGCGTCATCCAGAGTGTTCCAGAGTAAGTGACGTCGGAATTTACTGCAGCTCTCCTTCTTCGTAGTCAAGATAATATTAGGGCTCCAAACTCCACACAAACAATAACCTTCTTGAATTTAATTCCAAATCAAAATTAAAATTTGGGGCTTCACAAATTAGTGCAAGAAACCAAAAACACGCCTGCTCTCGTGCAATGTTCGAATGAACTAGGAACTGACTTACTTATGATCCCTGCCCTGTCCCAGCGGGCAGAGAGCTTCCACAGTTGTCGTCCAACGAGACTGGTCTTGAGCTTCACGCTTCACCTCGGTCCACGTCATTCCGATACTCGTCGCTTCAGCCAATACGGTGCGTCGTCAGGTTTGACGGGGACGGCCTCACTTTCTTTCTCCCTGAGGATTCCAATCCAAGGCCTGTTTAGGAATGTGATCGGAATCCCTACGGAGCGTGTAACCTATTATAAATAAATAGACAAAATTATGTTATCTTCAATTACAATTAGGTACCTAATCTCTGGAGGCACTGATCTGATTGAAATAAAACTTTAGGTTAAATATTCTAACCAATGGTTGAAAATTTCGGTTAAACGTGTTTTAGGGTTCCGTAGTCAACAAGAAACCTTTATTGCTTCGCAATGTCCGTCTTACCGTCCTTCCGTCCATCCCAGCAGTCCAGTCCCGCAGCTTAGCTATATGAGACTTTTGGTACTAAAAAGATATAATTTGGATATACATATTAATCACGCCGAAAAAATTGTAAAATAAAATCAAGAAAATATTTTTTTTAGTGTACCTCCTGTACACGTAAAGTGGAGATGATTTTTCCTCGTCTATCCCATGGTGTGGGGTATCGTTGGATAGGCCATTCAAAAATATTAGGGTCATACCATGAGTCTGTGAAAACTATTTTTCTTAAATGGTTGCTTTTGGATATGTGAAAAAAATCACAGCAGCTGTATATATAACGAAGTTAAAAGGAAAACTATCACAGCTAAGTAGGCTTCACAAGTTTAGGAGTTACAGTCGACCAACTTATTAAATATACATATTTTTTTTATTTTTTTTAGCGTGGAGAAATGCTCATGCATACTGCGCTACCACGGGGAGATAGCGCAGTTATATGGGACTCTAACCCACTAAAACTCCACGGTGTCCTCCTGTGCCGCTTATGGCGGGAACACGGGTACGCGTTAGCACTCACCGCGAACCCGCCGCGGCTGTCCGTCACCGGACCCTCTTCTGGGGAGTACCCCCCATCACCGGCGCACCAGAACACACTGTGCACCGTGACCACCCCAGGGACCAAACCAGCACATGGGTGCCAGACGACCCCGTGTATGGCACCCTTGGTCCCCTTGTGACGGGTCAGGGTCAATGGCCCCGCCACCTACCATTTTTCGTTCGCAGGGGATAGGGAGAACGGCCTACGCTATACTTGCCTACCTGCGGCCCCACCGCGTCCGCCATCAGACGGTGGCGACCCCGTCTAGGCCGCGGAAGGTAGGGAGAGCGGCGCACGGCAATACCGGCACAACTCTCCCGCCGTGGCCTCCAACCCTCAGCCGCGATATCGTATGGGTATGGGAGACTCCATTCGACATCGCGGCCCGCCTCAGTTGCGATGTCGCCTAGGCAGCACCGCAACCTACATGTTGGCCGCTACGTCGTCGGCTTATCGGCAAAAGCCCTGACGAGCGGCCTCTCCTCGGGTTCCTCTTCGCTTCACCGTGTGTGACCAAGCCACGGTTACTGAGCCCCCCCGCATCGACAATGCGGGAACCCACCGGGGGGTAATAAATATACCTGGAAAAGTTTTTTTTTTTTTTAATATTTATTTTCAACAGTTTTCGGACAGTAAAGTTACTTTTGCTACGTTAGAGAAATGTTCGGTGCTTTCATTGTCTATGAACGTTAGTAAAGTTACTTATTTATTTTGGTGAACGTAGCTGTTTATACGAAACCTTCTGTGCCCGAGTCAGACTCGCACTTGGTTGGTTTTGTCTTCAGTCGTTAGCCTCTCAAATGGTCAAATAAGTTGGAGAGTTAATTCTTTTATTATTTTATAGACTAACTTTAGATGAAAAATTTCATTTTAACAACATTTGAAACCATATAGTAGCATTATTATTTAACCACCAAAACGGTGCGCTTTTATTCCGGAGCAATGCGTGGTTTCTGTGGGATAGACCACGGGACCAAAGCCATAAACAAAAAGCTAGTGTAATACACCTATAATAGGTATGTAAACCAGTTTTAGTAAAGCGCTTTCTAAATCATAAATCAAATAGAACATACAATACGCATTAAAAATTGTCATCACGATTTTTAACGTGATAGGATTTGTACGTGCGACTTTTGATCGCCAGTAAAGCCCGCTCTAAATTACATGCATGAATAAAATATAATTTATTCAAAGTTGCACAAGCTGGTACTAAATCAATAACACCTGTTTCAATCTACACTAGCTTTCAAAACTTAGTACCACACTTTTCAATCAATCAATCAATCAATCACATCAAATCTTTTGAAATTGCATTTTCCCCTGAACCATACAAGTCTAGAGTTTTGCAATAATAATCGTTTTTAAGAAAATCTCATCAACTTCCTTTGAGTAGATAGATTAATATTATGCATTAGTTACGCTTTTAACTTAAACAAACATATAAAAAAATATTCCCGAAATCGCATCCGACACCTCCTCGTCCACCTCGTCTTCAGTATGCCAAACCAGCTCAAAGCTATAATCAGAGCCCGAGGAGGCAATACTAGTTATTAAAATGTAACGGCGTAAAACATACTTATAAATGTCGTTTGAGGTTTATGATTTCTATAATTTGAAAGGAAGTTGACAAAGTTTTCAATAAAACGTTTTTATTTCAAAACTCTTAACTTCCAAAAAATTACAATTTTGAAAGTGTGGTACTAAGTTTTAAAGGCCAGTGTATATTGCTCAACAAACAAAACCATTTATCATTTGTACGAAAAATTGTTACATGGAATAACAAATTATGGAGGAAAATATTTACACAATTTGTTATAGATTAATGGTTTTCTTTTTTATATCTCTTTATTCCACACTAGGAATTTCTTCCTGTATCGTGGGTGCGTATTCAAACTCGCATACACAAGATACCCAGATCCGGCGCAATTATCTGTAGGCCATATAAATATTTGTTCAAAGCGGGAATCGAACCCGCGACACGCAGCGCAGCAGCCGATCGCTAAACCACTACCACAACCGTGTCGTCATCAAAATAGTTGTACTACTGTACGTTGTTATAAATAATTGAAGCATAGAGGAGCATGGTCATCTTTGCTTCTTTATAAAATAGTAATTAGCTATCTCTATAGAGTTTTAATTAGTTACTCCTGAAACTTACATATAAACAACAGTGTTGCGTACAATATTAACTAGGTTTCAGGATCCTAATAAAGTTTTCTAAGAAGAAACATCTCTACATGCTTCCAGACTTCATCAAAGCTTAGTGCACACTATACATAAGACTCGGACTTAACTAAAGACTCCTTGAGACTCCAGATATTCTTCATTAAGTCTGTCCTGTTCATTATTATGATACGTATGTGTATGTATCTTGCACGTAAATTGAGGATGATGAAAGGATATGAACCTTTCAAAGACTGCTGGAGAGAAGCTGCTTTCTTGGTAAAGCTTAGTAAATAGAAGACCGTCATTTTGAAAGCCTCCATTTATGAATCCACGCATATCTGTGTAGTCTAAGAAACTCTCAGAGACTAATCTACACAGTGTATGAGGTAAGATTATGAAATTTTTATTTAAACATAATTTCGAATACAGAATGGAAATGGAAAAGAAAATTATACTTAACCAGGATTTTTTTTGAGCATACCTACTCTCTCTTCGCCCCGTGTCGTGGGATTTAGTTTTTCGTCGTTAATGACACATTAAAAGTCTTATTATGATAAATATTTGAGTAAGACTGATCTCTGGATGGTTTTGGTGTCAAAACTGATTTTCATGATATTTGACATTCAACTTTTTTTTTCGCACATGGTTCCTAAAAGATTTTTCACACAGCATTGTTAAATACTAAAAAAAACATTTCTCTGATAGTACTTTTCAACGATTTTTACCGTATTAAATTTTCCTTGGTTATATACGTAGATGTTCGACCCGCCTTTTTAACTGTACCTCTGAAGATGTACCTAAATTGCTCGAGGAAGCAGTTTGATGTTCGTGTCTTCCTTACACCTCATTTTATGACGAACATCGTCAATAAGGGGTTAAAATATCCGTTGACACCCACTTTAAAACTCACGTTTACAACCAAAATACGTGGGACACTCAGAAAGTTTTGCGAAACTAAAAAAAATTGTTCTATACGTACATATATTTTTATTAAATCTTTTCAAAGTACTTTCCACCAGCCTCTATACAAAGATTCATGCGCCTAAACCAGTTTTCAAAACACTTTTTCCAGTCCGCCGCAGACACCTCGTTTACAGCCTGCTCGAACGCAGCCAGCGCATCTTCCGGCGACGAAAATTGTATCCCTTTGAGCTGATTTTTTATTTTTGGGAATAAAAAGAAGTCACACGGTGCTAGATCAGGGCTGTAAGGAGGGTGACCCAGGAGTTTGACTGGCGTGCTGTCCAGGAAGTCCCTCGTTTTGAGTGCGGTGTGCGCAGGTGCATTGTCGTGGTGGAGCAGTAGCCCGCGGAGCCCTGTGTTTGGTCGCTTGTTGCTTATAACAGAGAAAACTTCTGGCAAAAATTTGGTAGTATACCATTCGGCATTAATGCTTCTTTGATCCCGTAAGGGAATTGATACCAAGTGGCCAGTCAAATTAAAAAAGCTAGCGATCAAAATCTTACCCCCGCTTCTAGATCGCTTCACTTTGGTAGGCGTTGGCTCATTTTGAAACACCCAAACAGTCGACTGGCGCTTGGTTTCTGGGTCGTATTGATAAATCCAGGACTCATCACCTGTAACGATGTCGTAAACACGCCGAGACGAGCCTGCTTCAAATTTGTTAAGCATATCACGGCACCATTCCACCCGGGCCTGCTTCTGAGCATCGGTGAGGTTGTGCGGCACCCAGCTTGATACTATCCTCCTCACGCGAAGATGGCTGTGTAGAATCTCGTGAACGCTTCCCGATCCAATCTTCAATATGTGTTGAATCTCCTGATATGTAATTCGCCTATTGTCTTGGATTAAATTTTTCACTGCTAGCACGTTTTCTTCGGTAACAGCCGTCAAAGGGCGACCGCTTCTTTCGTCATCCCCCAAAGTTGGTCGACCGCACTTGAATTCGTTATACCAACGATACACGGTTGCCTTGGAAGGGCCTTCATCCATGAATGCCATTTGAAGTCTATCGTACGATTCATCCGGTTTCAGGCGACACTTGAAATCGTATAAAATCATAGCTCTAAAATGTTCCCGGCGCAGATCCATATTTCAGTGAGACACAATACTTTGAATTAACTCGCAAAAAATGTGGAGGGAAATTTTGAAATTGGAACTTACTTATTTTTACTTATAAATAATCATATTTTCGAAAAACATTATAACTGGCCAGTCTCCCATATATAAAAACTTTTTTTCGCAATACTTTCTGAGGGGCCTGGTATATATTTTACGGAGCAGTCGTAAATAAGAGGTGTTAAACAAAAAGCGATTGTCCTCTTTATTACGACGTTCTGTGTAAAAATTCGTCGTTTTCTGAGTGCGGTTATGTCTTGTAATGACATCGTAAAATGGTGGTGTTTTTTATAAAATGGCTCTTTAGGTAATGATCGAGGTTATTTTCTCGTAATATAATGTCATTATTTAGTTATAAAATGTGATTCAGAGTTAAAAATAGAGCAACCCATCTGGTAATTCATTATCTTAAGGTTTTACATAGATTTGCCGCGCCGTAGCAAAAAGTGAAGCAATATTGGCATAATCGGTGGTAACCCGTAGAAGGAGTGCTACGCGGATTCGTAGCACCGTAGCATAACTTCTTGTCAAAGTTAGTACACGTAAAAGCTTAGCATTGTTTTATGTTTATACGACTTTTTGGCTGCTGCCTTTGATCAAATGATTTATCCTTTTAGCAACTACTTGAATATCAACGGTAAAATAATAATAGAAAATCTTCCATATCCTCAAATTTCTCTATAGTCAAACATAGTTATTCCACACGTACCGCGTCTATAAATCACAATAATAAACCCGCACCCTTCATAACTTCATACAAATACAGTTTATCATCATTCAAGACGCGAACAACTGAATAAGTGATAACTAAAATAAAACATCTTAACCCATCGAGTGCCCGGCTTTTGGCTTTCGGCTCTCGGCATTCGGCCTTCGTCCTGAATTATTGAACGCCAGTTGGAGTATGAATTATGCATCTAGTCTAGTTCTCCGAGCACTAACTGAATGTAATCATGCTTCATTGCATTTTGATGGTGGACGGGTTGGTCATTTTAACAGTGTGTCTACATTGGGTTACGTGTTTTCGTATTTTATGTACATTCCGGCGTTACCGAGCCTGGAAGTTTTATGAAGTTAATATAATGTAAAACGTACGGAAGTTTGGTTTAGATAGGTGTTGTATTCGTTTTGATCACTGAGGCAGAGAATAAAATCTTCTCGAACTTTTTTGCTAACGGTAGACCTTCCGTTATCAAAAACAACATTTGTGACAGTAACTATTACAGACTATTGAAACTTATGACCAAGGGATTAGCAACACTTAAGCGAAGCCAAGTCAATTTAATGGATCTCCACTCGACTTAGTTGCCATGACAACGCAAAAACCTTCGATCAATGTCAATAAATAGCAAGCCGTAACCATCAATTTCATGATTTGAGGTAGAAACAAGTGATTGGTGATGACTGGAAATATAGCGAGTAGTCAAATATAGCGACCAAATTAAAACGTTTGCGTGTATTTTACCTGCAGGCATACCTGTCAAATCAGTACACTGCTACGCTGATTGGTGATATAAACAATCACACACAAAGCCTGTGAGGTCTTTCTTTTCGAATAACAGCCCAATGGAAAAAATCTCTATAAATCACAGACGAATAATCCTTTCAGCAATAAAACTGAATAATTCATACACTCTTCCATATAATGTTGGCAGCTCAACAGAATCGGCTCAGAGTCACGCTTGCATTGATTGAAACAAATAATTGGTGTCGGTGGAAAGCTCTTAATCTGTCCGACTGTGCGATCCACACGTAGCGAGGAAGACTGATCAACCTTGCGAGAACTATCGTATATTGGATGTTTGCAAACATATTAATTGAATGTCTACTTTTCTTTAAACGATTTAATATTGACCAGAAAATATAGTGACGAGGTCAAACTCATTTTTTTTAACTTTGACAATCGTTGTCGCTGATAGATAGTCTTGAGCTTAAGTTTGTCAAAAATAATGAAAAGCCCGTTCAGCGATTGGTTGAGGTGATCAATGTGTATCAATCTATAAGTCATTTAAAAATATTAGGAGTAAAAATGAAAACAAAGGTAAAGGACAATTGTATCAGCATCATCAGACTTTTTAATGTTCCCACTGCATACAGGCCTCCTCTCTGAGAGAGAGGAAATGATCCTTAATCCACCACGCGAGCCGAGTGCGAGTTGGTGGATGTAACACCTCTTAAAATGTTGCTTCTAGGTCATGCCGGTTTCCTCACAATGTTTTCCTTCACCGCAGTTGTGATGAAATAATTTACACAAACTAAGGGGCCTGTCTGGGTTTGAACCCACGACCACGACACGTAAGACAGCGCCTTGACCACCGGGCCACCACTGCCCTTTGCTGACAATTTACTCAGAGAAAATTATGCTATGCACTTCAAGTCGTGACGGAATCTTATCTTTGTATTAAAAAGGTTCCTCTTGTCTTATCAGCCCTTGGATATAATATAAATAAGTCATTGGAATCCTGATTTGTTTTATAATCGATTGATAATTGAATTTAAAACGAACGAAAATGTATTGAAACGTATTTGGTACATAAAACTTTTATTTCTTTAACCGATCATTAAACTTATGATCTAAGGGAATATTGAGATATTCACTTTCGTACAGCAAAAGCACTCTCCTGCATTATCTCAAGTTTACACACAAAGCTAAAATTCTACCACTTACCAGACTTTTATCGAAGTAAGAGTCGAACCTCTGAAGTTTCTCGTCGCAGATTTCCCCTGGGACCAAGTTCTTAATGTCTGAGACCAAACTAATCTTCCAAATCATATTATATTTTAAGTTCATTAGGGTCTCCGCTAAGTTATTATTTGGGTCCCATGAAATATTGCTAATCTCTCGCAAACAGTGTTCATAAAAGGATCTTTGAACAAAAATATGACGAAAATGGGGACTCGAAAGACACGCGTTTCTTAGGGGTTTTAGAATCCTCTCTAAAATTATAGTTTAAGCTAAACTACGCAGCATGCCCTATCCTTATGAGGCTAAGCTATTTTCTTAGCTTGGTTTTTAGTTTGTAACGGGCTTAAGAATAGCCAGACAAAAAAAAAAGTTAAATCTAAAAATCAAAAAACCCGACTGCTTCAAAAGCGAACTAAAAAGTCGTAAACAAGGAAGAACGCAGTCGGAGGATACATACGCGCGAGCTGGCTGACCAAAACCAGAAGTATCCTCCTCCTGCACAGCATGTTTTTTTCCTTGTTTACGACTTTTTAGTTCGCTTTTGAAGCAGTCGGGTTTTTTGATTTTTGTTTTAACTTTTTTATTTAAAACTTTTTAGTTGAGTTTTTTTCGAATTAGATGCAATTAAACATATAAGTTTTACATATTTTTGAAATCACCTCTTAAAACCCTTTATTTTGATACCCCACACGATGGGTTTGGAAGAAGAAAATAATTTGGGCCCCCACAATATGGCGCCCAAAAGCCGCCAATTTTCTATTATCCAATTTTAATGTAGCCTATGACACTCGCAGGGTTAAGACGAATCGATTGACGTATGAATCATCAAAATCGGCCAAAACGTTTGGTCTCTGGAACGCCATATAGGAACAAACATACATATATACATACATACATACATACATAGACTGATAAACACATTACATTCCTTCGGCAGTCGGGTAAAATGACAAAAAGCAAACGTCTCGGTGACGAAATACGAGTAAGCAAAATGACGCAAATTGCTTCCAAACTTCTGGCACGGACTCAATGCAGTTCTTTTCAGGAGTCATTATTCGCCTATTCAACAAATTAAAAAGATTTCTCACCGCAAACGACTCGACATACTGTGACAGCACTTAATAAAAATTATTACGGCAATTGCGAGTCCGCTAGAGCTTGAATATACTGGAAATGTACCACTTATGTTAGAATAGTAACTTAAATATTATTATTGCGGCATCTTACGGTTTAAAAATGGTCAATAACAATAATGAAATTCTGACATATTTTGTATAAAACTCCGTTTACTATGATGAAGGCTTTTTCTTCTATGCTTGCTTCTTTAACTTGATTTAAATTGTTGTATTTTTTTTTCCTTTATTATGAATTTAATCCACTCGTAACAGAGTTTTTTGCTTGTACACTTTACAAAACTGTAGCACACATGTGGAATATAACAAAGTCAATAACTTAGCAAAAACTGAATCAAAAACTGGCAACCCTGTCCTAAAACAAATGACATACACAATATTCACAAAAACCTGGTTAACGCCAGTCGTAAATCTAGGCCTTAGAATGTATTTGGCAAAAGAAGTAACAATTAATCTAGACTGCTCGATACGTGTCCCCTTGGAAAATAGCCAATGTAAGCCTAGACCAGTTTCCACGAGAAACTTGCCACAACATGCATTATATTGGGCAATATTTGAATAAGTATCTGCCGGGCGCGCAATTTTTGAAATAAAGTATGATCGATTTTGGAGACGGGCAATTTTCATGAAGAAAGTTATAGCTCTGGTAGGATGCTAGTGATTTTTGGTGCCTAAGTTATTTTTAATAGCTTGGTTGTCAGCCAAGAGTGGGTTAGCACTTGTGGTAAGATACGATTAACTACAGCAGCTAAAAACTCGATAAAGGATAACGCCTCGCTGTGTTAGGCATTTTAAACCTTAGGAAAGAGGACTATCAAAGCCTATATTCCAAGTCATGTCACTCAACTCCACCTGAAATCCTCAAATTGACAGTTGTAACTTGTTATTTATTTGACATTCATCGCGGGTTTTTGTGACTGATTCGGTGAAGGCCCTCCCCTTAACCGGTGCGAGACTTCTGTTTAATTGTTTTACTATCGTGTCTGTAATTACGCCAGATGAGTGCGTAACTAACTTGAATTACATCCATCAGTTTAAAAAAGTAGGTACTGAAACTTTCAAGTAAGAACTTATTATGTTTGATTCCACTTCCAAATAAAATTTATCTCACTTAATAGAATGAATAGGTTACTTCTAGACAAGCGTGCTCCACCGTCGACCACATCATCGCTTACCATCAGGTGAGATAGTGGTCAAGCGCGAGCCCATAATGAATAATAATAAAAAAAATACATTATTAAGTGCTTATGTTTATTCACTCCATATCGTTTATATTTTGTCTCCTACGAGATTTATACTCAACAAGGACTTGAAGTTACGAGTGTAAGCTGAATCCACAGACTTGATAAACTACATAAGTAGTGTCACTTGCTTGGTACAACACTGAGAGAAATAATATTCCCACAGTTGTTGGATATAATATCTGCTAAGTTTCTTGGTATTTAACTAGATTCTACCAGTGGCTCTATTGTGTTTGCTCTTGAGAAAGTACTTTGGGATAAAAAGTGTTATAAGTAATATGCCCAGGTCTACCACACGTGTACCAAATTTAATCATAATCTGTTCAGTCGTGATTGATTAATAATATTGAGATGCGTGATTGATTAATAATTTACCAAAGGAGTGCAGTAAAACAGCAAAGGACCGAAACAAGTGGAGGGAATTAGAGGAGGCCTATGTCAAAAGACAAATTGACCTGGTAGCTGATAGTTAGTTAAGATTAGATTTAATATAGATAGGTTAGTAATACATAGTTATCATAAGCTAGATTTATGATTTAATTTATAAAAAGTATTGTTAACAGGTTACAGGGAATACAGGCTATTTTTATTTCTTATTTTATTTTTATTTTCTTGATTAATAAACATTCAGACTATCGCATTTACTTAAAAGGATTTATGGAATTAGAATTGTATGGAAAATAAGACACCATCCCTCTGTTCCAAGGTGTCTTGAAAGAGGACCATGGCATGATGTTTACCAGATGCTCCAGACAAGTGACATTCGATGTCAGCGATGGTGATAGTCGAAATGCCAAAATTTATAAGGGACTAGCTGACCCGGCAAACTTTGTTTTGCCATAAAAAGACCAAACATTTATCTACCCTACCCTACCCTACCCTACCCTAACCTACCCTACCCTACCCTACTCTACCCTACCCTACCCTACCCTACCCGACCCTACACTATGTAGCGTTGTGAGGAACTCAACTGAAAATAGTCGAATGATACTAATATCAAAATTAGTCGGTTAATAGTCACATCTCTAAAGACACTGCACAACTCTAACTTGCCGGACTACTGTCACTCGGTCATTTCGATTCCGGTGGCTTAGCGGATAACTTACTTTCAATCCTCACGACTCTGTGTGCCCCAATTTAGGGTGAGTTTCTCATTAGTTTAATTATTGTACCTTATTCTTTGTGCCAGGCGACCAATACCGATTCCATCACCTATTTAATATCAGTTTTGCACTGTCATGTTGGACGCGTGGCTAAGGGTCGCCTGGGACAAAGGAATTTGCTATGAGCATGTGTTTCTACTGCATTGGATTGTGTCTCCGTGTTTTATTGTAAGTGATCACGTTTACTTATGTTAATAAATGCTAGCGTGTTCAAACTTAACCTAACTTTGCATCTGTCAATGTGCTTGCTATGTTTGCAAGTTTCTTACCTGTAAGCCGCTGCGATGTGCTGAGCTTTCACCTATAATGTTCCCATACCGTTCCTTGGCCTAAAATGGGGACGAAGCCGGTACATCGCATGCGGCTTGCTGCTTATTGCACCGCATCTAACATGCGCACCCTATGGTGCTTTCAGGGCTCTTCGTACGGGGAGCGTATTACCATTGTGTATATCAGTACAGACACCCATAGTCTGTACTAGATCACTTTGTGCTCTTAAAAATAACAAATACTCTAAAGCAAACTACGTATGACTACAGACCTGTCTGTATAAGTATACGGTTTGTTCGCATATGTCTAAAGCAAAATGTGACCGTGTTATGGTCAACGAATCAGCACAAGAGCGAGCGAAGCGAGCTCGGGAACCTAGGGCACCCCGACACGGACAGGTTAGGTTCGAACGAGATGACGGGAGCTGAAGTGAGCGAGCAAAGCGAGCGAACGCAGCTCCCGTCATCTCGTTCGTGTCAGGTTACTTTTGACCCTGCAGACAGAAATAGGAGCCCCGCGCAGCGGGGCTACGTCGACTTTGTTGCTTTAACTCTAATCGTACTTGCACCTATTCTATGTTAAAACCAATGTCAACATTAAAATTGTGTATATCAGTACAGACACACATACTACGGCAGCCAAATTGTCTGTACTCGTATGTGTTTTGCTCTCACGAATTAGAGCAAAGTGTATTTTATTTCAGTCTGTCTCTGTACTGATATGCAGTATGCTCTCTAGCTACAAGAGCATATTGCGTGCGATTACAGAGCAACCCCTGTCTGTGCTAGTATACATTATGGCAATACGCGTACGGGGACTACGTACGGGCGTACCGTCCGGCTTATGCGCTACACAAGGACGTAGCGGCGTGCGCAGCCTACCCTGCGCACCCCTAACCGCTACAGTCCTTGCGGCCTACCGCTAAGCCGGCCGCGGTCTACTGCCCCACGTCTGCCACGTGCTGCCAACTGCTTCATTGTACGGGCTGAGGCTTGACCTTCTCCCACTGCTGTACGCTGCCAACTACCTGCACGCTGCCAACTACTTGCACGCTGCCTACGCACACCGCCACGTCTTTTTACCTGATACCTGCGGCTTACCGCCGTGCCAGCCTACGCACGTTGCCCGGTTTAGCCTGCCTACCTGCGGCCTGCCGTCGCGCGAGCCGGTGCCAGCGCAGCCTACCCTGCGCACCCCTAGCTGCTTCAGTTCCGGCGACCTATCGCTGTGCCGGTGCTGACCGGTCCCCGCGTCTACAACGTGCTGCCAAGGGACGGTACCCTATTACTATTTTATCCGCGTGACGGAATTTGTTCAGAGCTGAGTGGCGCTTAGAACCCACGTCCTAGCTGTTATATGTATAACCTAAAATATATGTATTAAATTATCAAGCTGTTTTCTTAGTGTGAGTCTATCTGGCAGGCCCCAACGAGATTTATCAACAGGTGATAGCTTTTCATAAAGGCATTATTTTGTACCTAAAGAAAATAAATAAGATATATTTTGTACCTCAACAGTTTTTGATTGAATGACGTTTTTATGAAGTGTCTAGCTAGCGGGCCCCTTATGATTATTTTAATTGTTATTATACTTTCAGATCACCCAATGGTGTTACGAGCTTGATACTATTATGTACCTTACAAATCCGAAATTTCAACTTTCTGCGAGCTTTGCTTCAGAAGATATTCGTTATTTAAACAAACGTCCAGCCAGCGGGCCCCTTTTTTAAATACTACTCTTTTATATCATACAATGGTGTTAGGAGCTTGATACTATTATGTACCTTACAAATCCAAAATTTCGACTTTCTGTGAGCTTTACTTCAGAAGATATTCGTTATTTAAACAAACGTACAGCCAGCGGGCCCCTTTTTTAAATACTACTCTTTTAAATCGTACAATAGTGTTAGGAGCTTGATACTATTATGTACCTTATAAATCCAAAATTTCGACTTTCTGTGAGCTTTACTTCAGAAGATATTCGTTATTTAAACAAACGTCCAGCCAGCGGGCCCCTTTTTTAAATACTACTCTTTTATATCATACAATGGTGTTAGGAGCTTGATACTATTTTGTACCTTACAAATCCAAAATTTTGACTTTCTGTGAGCTATACTTTAGGAGATATTCGTTAATTAAAAAAGAATTCAACCAACGGACCTAGTTAAAGAATACATATTTATATTCTTATATTCATATTTATATTTTTATTGTCTAGTGCCTCAGGTATCACTACTTTAAGAGAAAATATCTTAAAAATGATTTCAGGAATTGAAATGTATATGTGAATTCAGTGTGAAACAGTAATTGAGATATAACAGTAGCCGTGTGCGTCAGAATGGCTGGTTGTCTGTAACGGTTCGCGTCAGATTGGTGACCAAAAATTGCTACCTATTTGCTACTTTTTACTACCTATAGTCAATTAATTGCTACCTAACTTGTAAACAAAATAAAGGGACTTCAAAATGACCAGCCATTCTGACATCAGGATAGCTGGTCAACTCTCCGTTTGTGTAAACTACTCAAATTCGAGTTATTATTTTTACTTGAGCAATTACTACCTGATTGCTACCCTCACGTCTTTCAATGTCCACCTTGTAGCTTTAACAAGTAAAAAGTTATGATCATTTGAAATTTTTAAAGGGAATGGATTACGATTATTGAAACAAAGCAATTTAAAACGATTACTACAATATTAATTTTTATTGGAATACACCTATCCATTATGGTAATTTAACATATAAATATAAATGTAGACAAGCTAGATAGTAACTAGTGTACTAGTCGATTTTTCTTCCATACAAACGTAGTCTGGCGATTACGCCACTGTTTGACGACGTGTGTTCAAAAAAAAAAAAAAAACAATTTGTCTCATCATTAACTAGCCCAGTATGGAAAAAAAAATTGAAATTTATGAGCGTCGAAAGTTCCATATTTCAACACTAATTTTAACGTATCTTTGGGCGGAAATAAATACTTTAAGAAGAAGGAAAATTGCAAAACGGCCTCCATACAGGGATAGATTAGTAAATCAACAATGCAAATAATTTTATTTTGGAAATATACATTAAGTCGTTTGTTCATGATATCTAGACTCCCAAGGGTCTGTTTATAAAATTTCGTGTGCCCGTTTTCGTCCTAAATCATCATATATTTCGATGCAAATTTGCCAAAGTGCTAATTTGTACGCGAACTAGCTTCTTAGTGCTCATAACAGCATGTATCTCTTTCGCACGTGTTGTCGGATGAGATAGCATGCATTTTAACCACGCGCACAAAATAGTTGCCGTCGACTAGGGGAACCTTAATGTAAAAGCCCGAACTAGGGTAAAACCTAGGATTAAACGGTAAAACCTATGATTTACCACGTCTTACTGGTAATTAAAAAATGAAAGGATTAACGTTTTCAAACAATAAAACAAACAAACACCAGTATTGAGTATAGATGGAACAGTTTTGATAAAGTAAGAAATGCTAAAAAAAAATGCTTTTACGATAATATTACAAAAAAATTTTTGTAACTGTAGATGTTTAATCAGCATGTTACCTAACAAATAAATAATACATATTTACATAAAGGTATCAGTAATAATCAATGAGTATTTTTTTAACACTCCCACACCGAACCTCGTTTGCTGTGAGCTTTAGATATAATGGCCAAAGAGTATGTAACACTACGTTTATAATGGTCCGTCCCTGTAAAAAAATAAATGATCATAACTTTTTACTTGTTAAAGCTACAAGGTGGACATTGAAAGACGTGAGGGTAGCAATCGAATTTGAGTAGTTTACACAAACGGAGAGTTGACCAGCTATCCTGATGTCAGAATGGCTGGTCATTTTGAAGTCCCTTTATTTTATTTACAAGTTAGGTAGCAATTAATTGACTATAGGTAGTAAAAAGTAGCAAATAGGTAGCAATTTTTGGTCACCAGCCTGACGCGAACCGTTACAGACAACCAGCCATTCTGACGCACACCAGTAGCCGAGGAAAAGGAAAGGGCGATAAAACATTGATGGGTTTGACACTTTATTTTACAACCTCTAAAGTGATTATTAGCAGACCCGTGTTCAAATTAGCTATCTTATCACTAAAACTTAAATAATTTTCAGATAATCTTTACAAATTACCATAGTTTTAGTCGATTAGCCCAACATTTAGGTAGCACTAATCCGGAATATCTAAAATATTTTAGACCCAAAAGTTAGGGCCTCATCATGAATACATTTAAACTTAAAACCTAATTTTAGACGTGGGCTAGGGTCTTAAACTGGATTAAACAATAATGGTTTTCGCATGATACTCGTATATTTACTTATGTAGGTATGTGCTACAAAGTTTAACGATCATTTCTTAAGCAGGTGCAGTAATTGAAAGAAGATTTGTTTTACTCACTCGAAGTCAGTATCGTCAACGTATCAGCCGAATAATCGCCAACCATCGCCACATCGACCGGTCATATGCTCCTCGTATCCAGCAGCCACTTTTTGGCCCTCACCAGGTCATCGATCTACCTTGTGGAAACCCTTCAATTGCCGAGTTTTTCGGTAAGTGGTTGCCACTCAAGAACCTTTCTCCCATGGGGGAATGGCACAAAAAACAACAGAACGCGTATATACATCTGAACATACTTGCACACTAGTTATAAGTACTGCAAACCTAGATTTTCTGAAGATATATAAGGGCTGTGTATTTCCCGCTCGGCGTTTATATTCAAGTCTGTAATTGTGTAATTAACAAAGATAATAACATAGAATTAAGAACAAGAAAATATATATTAAAGCAGTTACCATAAAACATTATTTACCATTACCCACTACCCAGCCACATCAACACCCAACAAACCCACCAAAACTGACACTCTAAAATATTCTATATTCCAATAAAATTCAGAATTTCTAAAGCACTGGAATGCTTCGTATATCAAACGCTGTCGGGGCTAGTACGCGTGTACATAAGATTTATTACCGCACCCGTGCAGGTGGCTTTTAGTTCTGTACCGCTCTTATACCGAATTTTACTCTGTAACCACGAATCATACAGTTTCTAAGTGTTAGCGGAGTTTATTTATCATTTTGGGTGGTGTATGATTTGTTGCTTTGGGGTGGGAGGGATATAAAAAGTTATGTGTGTAAGGTAAACGACGTTCTTTATTGGTTCCGTTCTTATTCGTGCCAAAATTTTCCATGTGATTCTGGAAAGAATACTCAAAGTAAAGGCAGCAGATCATAATAATATCAGAAACTGCGATTGTCAAAAATTCTTCTATCTCGCTAATTGAGTGCCAGTCGTGTGTCAAAGAGTTATCAATAATTCATATACCCTTATCAGAATATTTGATCAATATTTTTCACAACAAAAAAGAAATAAACCCATCCCAAAGATATTTTCTCTAATTGCTACCTTTGAAAAGAATAGGTCTTATAGCAACAAACTCCAAGCAACAAAACCCTCTTTAAGATCTGCAAATTCCAGGATTATCGAAACGATTTTCTATAATCCTAAGTCCTTCAAGTGATTGTTATTACTCTAGTAATAAAGCCCCCATCTTTTTATCTACGTAGAAATAAACAGACAACGATATTAAATCGAAATGAATGAAAAACTCCATTTCGGATCGAGATATTAAACATTCGTAGCGAAATTAAGATGGAAATCTGAAGAGCTATATTGTTCTTACATAGACTAAAACTCGAGAAAAATTATTATCCGTCTCGTATTTTTTGGATCATTATAAAAATAATGAATATTTGAAACTCTGGGTCTTTAATGCAAAAAGAATCGAATATTATGTTTACTCTAAACACAGTGTTATTTGATGCCCTTTATTTTCCTGGAATATTTGTTTGGTTTTATTTTATTACCTTTAGGTTTGACAGTCTGAGTTAAGTACCTAACGTGGATTACTTCTGAGAGTTTGCTAGGTAGATGCTTAGTAGTATAATACTAGGAACAAACACAAATTTGTAGTACCTACAACAAGGCTCAAAAGATAGGTGGCTCGTTTAGATGTCAATGTGTACGCTTTTATAATTAGCTTCCAAGCCACGTTCAAGATCTAAGTCTTAATAAATTCAAATCATTCATTAAACGTAAGTTATACCAGAAAGCGTTTTATACTATTAAAGATTACGTTGAGGACAAAAAGGCTTGGGATTGAGCTGCTCCAATTAATTTAGATTTTTTATATTTTGCACCGTGAATTTTGTTTTTAATTTTGATATTTTTTGTTTTGTTTTCTTGCAATGACAAGAATATTTACTTTTTAAAGTATTATATTATTTTATTTTTTTATTGTGAATGTGAAGACTATGTGGTTTTTTTTTTTGTTTTTATTTTATCTTAGTTAGTTTTTACTCATGGTCTGGCAGTTTCAGTAGTTTATGCGGCCTACCCGAATGTCCTTTCTTTGGTATTGTTCGTCGAATCGTTGAGCTCCTTAAATTCTGAGTTGAGCTGCTCGGTTATTGACAAATGCGTGCACTGACTGGACAGGCCTACTCAATCTGGCTGGTTCTTTCCTCAAAAGACCATTTCAGACATCTGTCTACATGGTCTACATATGATATAACCAAGATTTTGTCAGGACTTTAAAAGAGACTGTGACCTCTGAGTTTGTTTCGGCCTTTCTTCTCAGAGTAGTCAGATAGGAAACGCCGACCTCATCTAGTTTTAAAAAATATGATCGACATGTAAAAGTGTTTGTACAAACCAACTTCCAGAAATAAAATCATTTATCATTTATCATTATCATTTATTGCAAAACTCATTATTGGCAGTGTGAGTAAGTCAGTTAAATTCTCATGTACCTAACTAAGGTACATGAGAATTTAACTGACTTACTTATGATCCCTGCCCTGTCTCAGCGGGCAGAGGGCTTCCACAGTTGTCGTCCAACGAGACCGGTCTTGAGCTTCACGCTTCACCTCGCTCCGCGTCATTCCGATACTCGTCGCTTCAGCCTATACGGTGCGTCGTCAGGTTTGACGGGGACGGCCTCACTTCCTTTCTCCTTGAGGATTCCAATCCAAGGCCTGTTTAGGAATGTGATCGGAATCCCTACGGAGCGTGTAACCTATTATAAATAAATAGACAAAATTATGTTATCTTCAATTACAATTAGGTACCTAATCTCTGGAGGCACTGATCTGATTGAAATTAAACTTTTACTGGCAGAAAGCCACACTATCGCTTAGTACCGCAGGCTATGGATACCGTAGGATATGTAAAAGGCCCGGTTTTTTGATCCGTAGTTAACTCAACCAATCCTACTAATATTATAAATGCAAAAGTTTGGATGTATGTATGTTTGCTACTCAATCACGCCAGAATTGCTGAACGGATCTGGATGAAATTTTGCACAGCAATAGATTATAGTCAGAAATAACACAATAGATACTTTTTATCCCGGGAATATATTCCCTAGGGATAATTTTTAACTTTCAAGCGAGTGAAGCCACTGGCAGAAGCTAATGGTTAAATATGCTTACCAATGGTTTAAACTCTTGGTACTAGAAAGCTATAATTTGGCATGGATATACATATTAATCACGCTGAAAAAGTGGTAATATTTTTTTTAGTGTACCTGCTGTACTCGTAAAGTGGAGATGATTTTGCCTCGTCTATCCCATGGTGTGGAGTATCATTGGATAGGCCATTCAAAAATATTACGGTCATACCATGAGTCTGTGAAAACCATTTTTAGATTCAGAGGTCCGTTCGCGTAAAATTAAGCTTTAAATTGCAAATTTTTGTCAGTGTCAAGTATCCCACCTCGCTTCCAGCTAAATGGTTGCTTTTGGATATGTGAAAAAATTCACTGCTGTGAATTTTTAATATATATATATATATATATATATGTGAATAATTTCGTTATATATAACGAATTTAAAATAATAATAATAAAATATCACCAACTTATTAAATATACTTGGAAAAGTAAAATTTTTGAATATTTGTGTACAACAGTTTTCGGACAGCAAAGTTATTTTATCCTACTTTAGAGCAATGTTCGGTGCTTTCATTGTCTATGAACCTTAGTAATGTTACCTATTTATTTTTGTGAACGTAGATGTTTATACGGAACCTTCTGTGCGCGAGTCAGACTCGCACTTGGCTGGTTTTGTCTTCAGTTGTTAACCTCACAAATGGTAAAATAAGTTGGAGTTTTAATTATTTTACTATTTTATAGAATATCAATTGATGAAAAATCTCATTCTAACAAAATTTTAAACCATAGTAGCATAATTATTTAACCACCAAAACTGTGCTGAGAACTTTTATTCCGGAGCAATGCATGGTTCCTGTGGGATAGACCAAGGGACCACAGTCCTAAAAAAGCTAGTTTGATAAAACTATAATATGTATGTGAACCAGTTTTAGTAAACCGCTTTCTAAATCATATAAACAATTGGTGAAAAATCTCATTTCAACGAAATTTTAAACCATAGTAGCATAATTATTTAACCACCAAAACTGTGCCTGAGATCTTTTATTCCGGAGCAATGCGTGTTTCTGTGGGATAAACCACGGGACCAAAGTACTAAACAAAAAGCTAGTGTAATAAACCTATAATATGTATGCGAGCCAGTTAAAGTAAAGCGCTTTCTAAATCATAAATCAAATAGAACATACAATACGCATTAAAAAATGTCATCACAATTTTTAACGTGATAGGATTTGTACGTGCGCCTTTTTAATCGCCAGTAAAGCCCGCTCTAAATTACATGCATAAATAAAATATAATTTATTCATATTTGCACAAGCTGGTACAAACTCAATAACACCTGTTTCAATCTACACTAGCCTTCAAAACTTAGTACCACACTTTTGGAATTGCAATTTCGCCTAAACTATTGAAGTCAGAGTTTTGCAATAATAATCTTTTTTGAGAAAAAATCATCAACTTCCTTTGAGTTGATAGTTTATTATGCATTAGTTACGCTTTTAACTTAAACAAACATATAAAAAGATATTCCCCAAAATCGCATCCGACACCTCGTCTTCAGTATGCCAAACCGGCTCAAAGCTTTAGCCCGAACCCGAGGAGTCAATACCAGTTATTAAATTGTAATGGTGTAAAACATACTTATAAATGTTGTTTGAGGTTTTGCCATTATAGAAAAACCTTACGTTTTTCTATAATTTCAAAGGAAGTTGATAAAGTTTTCTCTAAAACGTTTTTAATTCAAAACTCTAACTTCTAAAAAATTGCAAATTTGAAAGTGTGTGTGGTACTAAGTTTTGAAGGCCAGTGTATATGGATCAACAAACTAAACCATTTATCATATGTATGAAAAATTGTTAGATGGAATAACAAATTATGGAGGAAAATATTTAGACAATTTGTTATAGATTAATGATCTTATCTAACCTTCGTAAAAGACTACAAATTTAGCTTAAAAAAATTAAGGACATGAGGTGAAAAAAGAAATGCGTGGTCGACTGATCATACATAAAAAATGTAAGTAGAAATACGGGGTTGATTTGAAAGCAGCCTGTGTTTTTGTCGTTTAAAAAATGTTGAAAAATGATACTTCTTCTTACTATATTTTTTATTTATTTCTATTTTTATCACATACTTGTCCATTTCAAACTTTTTTCATTTCGTGACAATTTATACCCTCTATATATTGTTATCTTGGTGCTATATACTCATTAGATAATGCACAGCAAAAGAAGCAAAGCCCAGTCTGGTAATATATATGTACTTATATGGTGTACATAATAAAGAGTATTCTATTCTTTTCTATAATATCGTATTAAAAAACTTTTTGTTTCTTTGATATCTTACATCTATGTACCGAGACGTACATACGTACATCCTATAAGTATAAATGTAATCATTCCACATAGATATTATTTGAACTATCAAACGAGTACAATCATGACAAATGAAGGTCAGTCACAGTAATGAGAACTAATAACTGTGTCGATATTGAGAGAAAGAACAATTAATAATCATTTCGATTCTTGCCTCCGAGATTATTACACTATCGTTGATAACAAATTAAGGTCACACAATATCATGATTGATAAAAATAATTCAATCATGCCGTTATGTAATAGGTATGTGTCTTCGTGATAGAAAATCGTTATTAGTCATTTTGGATCTGTAGGTAATGTTTTTGTGTGTCTGACAAGTCTACTGCTTAAATTGGGACTGTATTAATTTAAGTATCAGCCCAAAAAGTTCCCAGCATATGAGCAATATAAAATATGGCGTCGAAGTTTTTTTGGGAGAAACCAATTTTTCGATACCATATTTTACATTGTTGTTAAGTTTAGCGAGTTTTAGTTATTGTTGGGCTTATTATAAGTATTTATTCAGGGTTATTTGTAAAGCTCTAAAAACCTGCGTGGGGTGAATTACTCACGACTAAGACCAGCTTTTACTATGAGACAAATCCCGAAGTATAAAAAACCGGGCAAGTGCGAGTCAGACTCGCGCACGAAGGGTTCCGCACCATTATCGCAAAAAAAACGGCACAAAAATCACGTTTGTTGTATGGGAGCCCCACTTACTGAAAACTCTTGAAAGACTCTGTGATAGGCACATCCGTGATGGGCCTCTCCGGGAGAAACCACTGCACAAACAGCAGCATGCTTACTCCACAGGCAAATCAACTGAATCCGCGTTGCACAACGTGGTTTCTAAAATTTAATGCGCACTAGATCACAAATGCTCAGCACTGGCTACCTCCTACGTAAGTGAAAGCTTAGCACATCGCAGCGGTAAACAGCCAAAGAGTTTTCAACATAGCGTGCACATTGACAAATGCAAATTAGGTTATGTGTGAACACGCGAGCATAAAACACAAAGTAAACGTGATCATAGCAGATGGTTCACTGATCACTTACAATAACACAGTGAGGCACTACACCACCTCGATGCAGTAGCAATACATACATATTACAATGTTCTGTGAGCTGGATAACACCCAACCGCGCGTCTGACATTGACACATGTGAAATCAGATACTACATAGGTGATGAAATCAATATAGGTTATCCAGCACAGATAATCTGGTAAATAACTAATGTGGAACTCACCTTAGCTCGGGGCACACATAGCCCTCAGGGTCAGGGGATAGCTTTCATCAGCTAAGCAAGCCGAATCGAAATGACAGAGCGTCCCCGGAAAACCAGTGTTGTTCCGCGTTTTTATTAGTGATGTGGTTAGGAACTTCCTAATTGTGATATTTTAGCATCACTCGACTATTTATAGTTGAGATCCTCACAACGCTACAAGAGTTTTAAATGTTTTATTATATGGTTATACCCATTTAGTGTATCTTAATGCCAGGTAGCTGTCCCGTTTAATAACGATAGCAACATTGTAGTAAATGAAATTGATAAGTAATTATTTTACAGTAAACTCTATTTCTAATGAAAAGATGTCCGCTTTCTTTTGACCTAGCTTCAAAAAAAGGTGGAGGTTCTCAATTCGTCCAAATCATTGTTTTTTAATATATTTTCCCCGATTACTCAAAGACGCGTGTATCAATTTGGAAAAATCTAAAAAAACTTTCATTTCCGAATTCGGTGTCGAAAAATACGTAGTAAAGACACAGTCTTTGGAAAAGAATGATGTTGTTGCATTATTTTAATAAACACAGATTTATTTACACCAACTAATAATCGTGAAACGCTACAAACGAAACATGATTTAGGTGATAAATATTTGATTTATTAGTTTCATAAGGCATTTAATGCTAGTTCTATATAAAAGGAGTACACCCACATATTTTACGAGACATCGTAAAACGTGTTAAGAGGTGTTCCTTGTGGTTTTGGAAAGATGTGTAAGGAACATGTTTTTCTTGTGAATATGTGATGTGTCGGAATTTGGGCAGTCCTAAATAATAAAATGACGTATTGTGTTTAGTGTCTGGTTTTGCTAAAGCAAATGACAGTTTTTATGGAGTCAGTTCTGTGGAATCACTGATAGTATTAGGGTAAAGTTCAATTAAATATTTAAGGTTTGATTTAATATAAGCGTCAAATGCCACTACATGGGTAAAGTTTATTTATTTATTAAAGAACACATACATAGTAAACAGACAAGAAGAAGAATACATGCAATAGGTACAAAGGTTAGCTTAAAGTTGTATATTTACCCAATTTATCAGTTCCTATATTGATTTGAGTTCAGTATCCCTAAAACTGATTACAGAATATTCTCTGTCTGAAAGAGTTCGTTATAAAGGAAGTGAAAATAGCTAGATAGGGCTACGTCTTACCCTTAAACGAACAATAACAAGGATTTGTGGTCAATATGAGCGAAGCGCTCGTAAACTGGTACCTTTGACAAATATAGCTCGTTACACATGCTCTGTGAGAAATCTTATCACCGTCGTTATTAGATGTGATAAAATCAGTTATAATTATGGAGGCCTTTGCCCTGATGTGGAGATGGAGGGTTATCATAAATACATAATTACGGTTGAGTCTATAGGTTCCATAAATATGCTTCTAATCTAAGGTGTACTTGCACTGGTGGACCAACAAAAATCGTTAAAACATTTTCTCTGCTAATATACACTGATTGATTACTTAAAGCCTTCAATGAATTGCTTATTAATTTAAGATACTCAGAAACGATGTGAAAGGAGAATTTGCTTTATGCACAAATACTTACTACTAGAGAGGCTTAAATCAACCTAAATTAAAAAAAAAACCTGCTGAATTGTGAATAAAATATACCTAGGTACCTAATTATGTAAAATAATTTGGTCCTGTTCATCATATATCTGCCAAAGCACATCTACTGCTGGGCAGAGGCGGACTCTAAGCGTCGCGGTCGCTATATATGGTGTCTTTTATTTTTTTATTTATCTCTCACTATATTAATCTTACTGAAATGCGCACATGTTCACAACTTGTTTGACAATTCAAAAGTACCTATAAGGTTTATTTGAAAAAAACTATTTGAATTGATGAAAGATTTTTTGAATTTTGTTCAAATCGCTAACAGCGTCACTTCGCGTCTCGGTGAGGACTGAGGTTTAGGTACATAGTTTACAAATATGCTGGCAAGTTATTTCTGATTCCTTTCAAAAAACTCAATTTTGTCAGTGTCAATAATAGTCCAGTAGAAATCGACATTAAAAAAGGCTAAAATGACAAAGATTGATGTAGTTCTGCATTTGTACTATATTGTATGGGCCAGTTAGAGTTAGGGTACTTTTCGCTATAAAAGTCTTAAACTATGCTATCCAACTGCGATTTTGCTCAAATTGTTGCAAATTTAATAAACTTTTTAAAAGGTACTGAGCATTTCAGCCCAGCTCTCAGGCAAGTTCATGCCCCGCTGCATCCTTTCTTACGTTTGCAGGACATGATTTTGAAAAGGTGTGGTGGGCTGGCTCCTTGTTAGTTGCTAACGGTATGAGGTTGCAGACGCTTATTTCCCAACCCTACTCGATGGGGTCCTTCTCTACCCCAAGCCACTTTTGCACTTGGTGCGATTCACACGGAAATCTTCGAATGACCATAGATTGGTCTATGTAGTGTTTATAGAGCTGCAGTTGAGTTTATATTGTTACAAATTTAATTAACTTCAAAAACTGTGACATGATGTTTGTCGAGAAACGTATAGTTTAAGACTTTAGAGCAAAACGTGGAAAAGATCCCAAAATTTTGCAGCATTTCGCCTGGAGCACTGCGAGCACACATTTTTCCAAGTTGCAAATTTGGTTTAACACTACCCTAATTGGCCCATATAACTCACTAAAAAGCAAAAATACATCAAGCTATGCGTCGATTTTAACGTCAATTTCTACTGGGCATCTTCTTTTTTTCGTGTGGCCACACAGGCCACTTCTGGTGTCAGTGTTAATTAAGCCGCCTCTGGGGACCCCACAGGCCTCTGGCTTGGCTATTTCAGACTTATATCAACTATTTAAGTCCAGGTTTCTTCACGATGTTTTCCTTCGCCGTTGCCTGTGATGTCTAAGATAAACTCAGAAAGTACATTTATTATGTATTTCAAAGTCACATTGGTGCTTGCCCGAATTTGAACCCACGACCTCAAGCATGAGAGGCGAGGTCTCAGCCACTGGGCCACCACGTCTTAAACTAGGCTATAAACTTCATATTTTATAATATTTTAGTAAAAGTATAATGCGGATTGCGATAATGATATCTCCAGGCTTACAAGCCTTGCTATAATACTCCAAAAGAACCCTTTTTTAGAGTTTTTAGGTCTTTGCAATCAATTTGAAAGAACCAATATAAAAATAACTAAAAGTAAAGTTCTGAAAAAATTTAAATGTTTCGTTTGACAATTTCTATTTGAGCACTTAAATGTTCGCTATTATTTATCTTTATGAAGTAAAATTATTATTTTATCACTTTTTAATTATTTTTATAATTAATAAGTTGCTTTAAATAACTGGACGCTTAAAAGGCTGATGTCTAAAAAAATAATTAAATTATATATTAGATTTCTGTTGTTTTATGATCTGTTTGCCTTATAGCAATATTATTAAATAATTTATTTTTTAATAATATTGCTAATAATCAATTTTGCTTATATAAATTAGACGAGTTTTGTAAACTATGAGTTCTGATACTTTATAAGATATACAAAAAGTTACAACCACAACAGAAGCAATCAATTCGGTAGATAACACCGTGTCTATTTGTAAGATACTTTTACCGGAACTTGTCTAGAGGTTTTACTACACCTGTTCATGGCAGGCCTATGAAGATTTTCCTTGCCAGTACAATAACACGGTGTAGGTATAAAAGATATTATATTGCTGTCTTTTCCGGTTATTAAACAAGGCTGATCGATAGGAGTTACAACCCCTTAATAATATAGATACCATGTCTACTCATTAGAGGAAACAAGTTACTATAACACAATATTGTATTCTGCTCACAGAAACCAACACGACCTATTTGAAAGCAGTATTTGCTCCTTCTGTCCGCGGTTTTGCTTCCGAAAGGAAATAATAACTTCTGGGGCAAAATATCCTACATCCTCCTCCAAGGTCCAACCTCTGATCAAAATTCAGCGGTAGACGCGTGAAAACGTAACATAGGTACAGACGGTCAGACAAAGTTTATAATATCATCACGATCACCAAAAGACGTCCACTGCTGGACATATGCCTCCCCCAAGCGTCTCCACATTGACCGGTCCCGTCCATTTATATTTATATTAGTATGTTTTATTTATTTATTTAAACTTCTTGTACAAAAGTACAATGGCGGACTTAATGCCTTAGGCATTCTCTACCAGTCAACCAAGAGAGGTGAATAACATGGCAAGTGCATTCTTTAAAACGTGGCAACTTTTTTTTTACAATAAATAATAATAATAAATTGCTTAAAATACACATATATACATATTTAATATAATACATACATAATATATAAATATATATATTTAATCCCCCCGCTGATAATAAAACCGCTATTTTCGGTTGAAATATACATACCAAGAAGAACAAACAAAGAAAAGAAGAATGAACAAAATCATACTACTGATTAGGACAGAATAGAAGAAGATTGTTGGAAGAATTTATGGAAGTATGAATAAGCCAAGTAGTTCCAAGTCAGTTTGAAGAACCTCTAGTCAACTCGGTAGACATGACAACGGCAAAAATCGACGATTATTATCAATAAAATAACAAGCTAAAACTATCAGTTACATGTTCCGTTATGCCATCAAACCATCCCAGCAAACATACGCCTGGGATAAAATATATTTCTTTCGGTTTTTTTTATTTTTCTAATCCAAGTCGTGGTCTACTCGTGTGGCAACTTTCATTCAAATCTTTTCAGCCGTTAAGATTAAAAAAGAAAACAGACAGATTAGTTTTTACTCGTATTTCGTCACGCGAGTCGTTAGTTTTTTTATAGGATGTCTGGCTATTCTTAAGCCCGTAACAAACTAAAAACTAAGCTTAGAAGTTAATCTAGCCTCATAAGGATAACTCATGCCATGTTATTAAGCTTTAAGTATAATTTTAGAGAGGATTCAAAAACCCCTAAGATACGCGTGTCTTTCGAGTTCCCTTTTTCCTCATCTTTTTGGTCAACGATCCTATGAACAATGTTTGCGAGAGATTAGCAATATTTCATGGGACCCAAATAATAACTTAGCGGATACCCTAATTAACTTAAAATATAATAAGATTTCGAAGATTAGTTTGGTCTCAGACATTAAGAACTTGGTCTCAGGGGAAATCTGCGACGAGAAACTTCGGAGGTTTGACTCTTACTTGGATAAAAGTCTGGTAAGTGGTAGAATTTTAACTTTGTGTGTTAACTAGAGAAAATGCAGTAGAGTGCTTTTGCTGTACGAAAGTGAATATCTCAATATTCCCTTTGATCATTAGTTTAATGGTCGGTTATTGAAAAAAACTTTTATGAACCAAATACGTTTCAATACATTTTCGTTCGTTTTAAATTCAATTAGACTTAACCCACAGAGTTAATCGATTAAAAACAAATCAGAATTCCATTTACTTATTTATATCCAAGGGCTGAAAAACAAGAGGAACCGTTTTAATACAAATGTGAAATTCCATCACGACTTGAACTGCATAGCATATTTTTCACTAAGTAAATTGTCAGCAAGGGGCAGTGGTGGCCCAGTGGTAAAGACCCTGTCTTACGTGTCGTAGGTCGTGGGTTAAAAACCAGGCAGGCGCTTTAATTTGTGTAAATTATTTCATCACCACTGCTCTAAAAACGGTGAAAAAAACATGAGGAAACCAGCATCTCCAAGAACTGAAATATGAAGAGATTTTACATCCACCAACTCGCACTGGGCTCGCGTCGTGGATTAAGGATCATTTCCTGTTTTACAGAGAGGAGGCCTGTATCCAGTGGGAACATTAAAAAGGCTGATGATGATGATACAATTGTCCTTTACCATGCAAGAGGAACTTTATTTTCATTTTAACTCCTAATATTTTTAAATGACTTATAGTTTGATACACAATGATCTCCTCAACCAATCGTTGAACGGGCTCTTCATTATTTTTGACAAACTTAAGCTCAAGACTATCTGTCTGCGACAACGATTATCAAAGTTAAAAAAAAATTAGATTGACCACGTCACGATATTTTCTGGTCAATATAAACGTTTAAAGACAAGTAGATATTCAATTAATATATTTGCAAACGTCCAATATACGATAGTTCTCGCAAGGTTGATCAGTCTTCCTCGCTACGTGTGGATCGCACAGTCGGACAGATTAAGAGCTTTCCACCGACACCAATTATTTGTTTCAATCAATGCAAGCGTGACTCTGAGCCGATTCCGTTGAGCTGCTAACATTATATGGAAGAGTGTATGAATTATTCAGTTTTATTACTGAAAGGATTATTCGTCTGTGATTTATAAAGATTTTTTTCATTGGGCTGTTATTCGAAAAGAAAGACCTCGCAGGCTTTGTGTGTGATTGTTTATATCACCAATCAGCTTAGCAATGTACTGATTTGACAGGTATGCCTGCAGGTAAAATACAGGCAAACGTTTTGATTTGGTCTCTATATTTGGCTACCCGCTATATTTCCAGTCATCACCAATAACTTGTTTCTACCTCAAATCATGAAATTGATGGTTATGGCTTGCTATTTATTGACATTGATCGAAGGTTTTTGCGTTTTCATGGTGACTAAGTCGAGTGGAGATCCTTTAAATTGACTTGGCTTCGCTTACGTGTCGCTAATCCCTTGGTCATACGTTTCAATAGTCTGTAATAGTTACTTTCACAAACTTTTTTTTGATAACGGTAGTCCGTTAGCAAAAAAAGTTCGTGAAGATTTTGTTCTCTGCCTCAGTGATCAAAACGAACACAACACCTAACTAAACCAAACTTCTGTACGCCTTACATTATCTTAACTTCATAAAACTTCCAGGCTCGGTAAAGCCAGAATCTACATAAAATACGAAAACACGTAACCCAATGTAGACACACTGTTAAAATGACCAACCCGTCCACCATCAAAATGCAATGAAGCATGATTACATTCAGTTAGTGCTCGGAGAACTAGACTAGATGCATAATTCATACTTCTACTGGCGTTCAATAATTCAGGACGAAGGCCAAATGCTGAGAGCCGAAAGCCAAAAGCCGGGCACTCGATGGGTTCAGATGTTTTATTTTAGTTATCACTTATTCAGTTGTTCGCGACTTGAATGATGATAAACTGTATTTGTATGAAGTTATGAAGGGTGCGGGTTTATTATTGTGATTTATAGACGCGGTACGTGTGGAATAACTATGTTTGACTATAGAGACATTTGAGGATATGGAAGATTTTCTAATTCTTTTTACCCTCGATATTCAAGTAGTTGTTAAAAGGAAAAATTATTTGATCAAAGGCAGCAGTCAAAAGTGTACCAACTTTGACAATAAGTTATGCTACGGTGCTACGAATCCGCGTAGCACTCTGCTATGGGTTACCACCAACTATGCCAATATTGCTTCACCTTTTGCTATGGCGCGGCAAATCTATGCAAAACCTTAAGATAATGAATTACTAGATGCGTTGCTCTATTTTTAACTTTGAATCAGGCCCACACCGTTCCTTGGCTTAAAAAGGGGAAGAAGCTGGTACATCGTATGCGCCTTTCTGCTAATTGCATAGCATCTGACATGCGCTCCCTATGGCGCTTCCAGGGCTCGTCGTACGGGCTGAGGGCAAGACCCCTTGCCCAATACTGCACTCTGCTAGCTATCTGCACGCTACCTACGCACGCTGCCCAAGTCTAGACCTGCCTACCTGCGGCCTACCGCCACTCGAGCCGGTGCTGACAGGCAGTCTCCAAGTGCTACCTGTTGGAGATACGAGGACCGTCCGACCTGCTGCTGAGCCTGTACTGAACAGGCCCCCACGTCTGCCACGTGCTACCCAAGGACGGTACCCTTCCTACCTATATATACTGTGCGTGATAGTGCTCGGAAAAGAACAGTGACCTTATTTACCCGCGACCTAGTGTATCTTACCAACTTTAATTTATGTATTAACTTATCATCCATTTATCATCTACCTAACTACCTACTATCAGTTAGCAGCCTGCGCAGTCTACCCCGCACAGCCCTAGCTGTTACACTACATAAAAAATAAAGAGAAATACAATACACACCATATTTATTTCATCACCCCTGCTCACAAAACGGTGAAGAAAAACATCGTAAGGAAACAGTCATGTCCCAGAACCAGACATTCGAGGATATCGTGAATTCGTGACATCCACTAACCCGCCATCCACTAACACTAACATAGACAAGGCCTGTGTACCATTTGATACTATGTACTATTAAATGACTGATATTTACTAATTATGCATTAAATATTTTTTTAAATTATAAATTATTTAACAATATTCTGTGAATCATTGACATTCAAATAAAAATCAGCAATCAAACTTTAAGAAAACTTAGTTATGTTTTTGCGTAAATTTAGCACCTGGTACGATCTGTAAATAGGTCGTCCACCCAATTTAGCAAGTATACTTACGGTCAAAGTACATACACTACTATATACTAAAACTCTGCAAAGAAAATATTAAAAGAACGATCACCCATCGTTAAGCCTTTGCCCACACAAACTCCTCCAATCGACCCACGTCATTCGATCTTGCAATAAAAACATTGACATAGGTTTCAGCACTGGAAGTTTCTGCTAAAGTACGCAAAACAGATAACAGGAAAAGTTAAGCCCCGTTGAGTAAGCGAGCGTAGTTGTAGGCAAGGAATGTGGATCAAGACAACTTTCCGAGGGATTACCAACTATCCGTGATGAATTACATCTAGATATGGCTGAACTTTCAACAAGCGTTGTCGGTCGGAAGAGAAATGTAAAACAGGAAGTTTTTAAGTTGAAATGGATATAACTTTCGTGTTAGTGCTTGTGATACAATGATTTTCATTATTACAGTTAACAACCATTCTCTTTTTCTGATCTTTTAAATGTGTTTTTCTGAACTTTGATTTTTGTGCAAAACAGAGAGCAATTTTGGTATAAAATAAAGTGTATTCTATCTATATATATTTAGTAGGTACTCTTTACCGGGTCCAGTCACGACTACCTAGGCGAATTCTCTTTGCAATTGTGAGCTCGTATTTGGAAAATCCGTACTTGGTTGTACAGAGGAGCTGACCAGCATTTTGTGTCAAACCCAAATTGCATAATATTTCAATTATAACATCTCTCCTTAGGGAGTCGGTCAGTGTATGCATGTTTGCGTATTTAGCGCTTCTTGTCTAGGTTTCCGAGACGATTTGTTTGATAATATAAATATCCACTTTGCAAATCTTGATCCTTTCAGAAATGCAGTGTGGTTATAGGCCTGGCAGGGGAACAACAGGCGGCATTGTCGTAGTATTATAGTAGGTACACAATGTAGGACAATGTTTTTTTTCTAGTGCAAAATAATTCAAATCCTGAAATCCTTTAATCTGGTGGTTCAAGCTTGTCAGATGTGCTGAGGATAAAAATAAACTTACAACGGTAGGCATAAAATTTATGGCCTAGGTTTGATGGATATTAGTTTTACGATCCAGCTAGATTTTTTGGAACTAGATATATATTATGAAACTGACCTTGTCTGTGAATTTGTTTCAAAAACATGTTTTAAGATTTCGTTGAATCATTAAAGAGTGTATAAAATGTCTCTGTCTAACAACTCATGCGTATAAGAAATCCATCTACAGTGTTCTAAAAACTCATTAATCCATCTGCAGTAGGTAGCGAAACTCCCGATGGAAATACGTTTATGCATTAAGCGTAAAATTGCATTAGAAAGATATAATGAAAAATAAATTGCGGGTTTCCCGTTCATTGAAAGCATACCAGGCAGCATACTTCATTTATCGTTCCAGGAATTGGTTGATTTCGTTTACACATGAAACCTAAACAACTGGTTTATTTATGGTGAATTCCATACAGGCCCTACAACATTTTCAGTACCAAATATGCTTTATAATTGTATAATTTTATAATTGTATCTAATATCTATCGAACAGTCTACCGGCAGATATAAGAAGTGAAACGAATAAAAACAGCTTTAAAAATCGTTTTAAAATATATGATTTAGAAATGTACTAATGAAAAGTAGAAATGTAGTAATAATTAGCTTTAAGTATAAAATTTAAGAATGAGAGTATAGAGACTCACCGACCCCATACTCAAACCATTACTACGGTTTTGTGGGGCTTAGTTTATAAGTTACTTACCATTAAGTGAATATAAATACACAATAATAAATTATATAAAACATTAGGTGAGGCATTTTCTTCATGTAATTTTGTTTTATCGCTCTACTCTTAGAATAATAACGCATTGAAGCCTAGTACGAACGCAAAAATTGATGTTCTACTATTATGTGGCAAGTACAAAAAATTACGATAAGTAATATCTAAAAGTCTTTCAGTTATTTCAAATGAACGATAATATTCTCGATTCTATTAATAAAGTTATCTGGATTTTGACACCGGCAATTTATTTGCCGTTTAACTAACCGTAAAAAGATCCAAACGCTAGTAGGTTTGACGCAATCAGACGATCAAACAAATAACTCTAACAAAAATAAATGATATAATTTAGTTCCTCTTACAGGCAACGTATAAGGCAGGATATACACATACTATGGAGTTTTGAAAGTGCAGCTCGGTGCAATTTCACGGGCCATTGCATCTCAGTAACTAGTGGTGTGCAAAGCCTTTATACTGGGAATAGTTTAATGGGTGCTTTAGTTTATGCATGTATATTATTATATATAATTGCACCTATTTCCTCGAATATATTTAATTTATTCGAGGAAATAGGTGCAATTATATTCGTGATTAGTGTAGTCAATGATAAGATTCCAGCTAGTAAAGCCGACTTGGGAATTATTTTATATTGGTTGTGTGGGCTCATTTACCCCTATTTATAAAAATGTGATAAGCAGATGCTGAATTTAAATCTATAGATAATTTTAGTTTAGTATCTGCTTTTCAGGTGGTAAACAGCTCAGAGATTTTTATAAATAAGACCAATATCATCATATACCTAGCCATTTCCCCATTGTTGCTGGGGTCGGCTTCCAGTCTTTCCGGATGCTGCTGAGTACCAGTATATTACAATTACATGGAGTGACTGCCTATCTGACCTCCACAACCCGGTAACTGTGTAACACCATACCCCTTGGCAAGACTGGTGTCAGATCTCAAGCTTCTCTGACGAGACGTGACGACTGTCAAAGATCTACAAATGACAGCCGGGACCAACGGCAACGGCTTAACGTGCTTTCCGAGGCCCAGAGGAAACTCGGTATGTTGAAATGGACACCCATCCACGGACCGACCTCGGCAAGCGTTGCTTAACCTTGAAGATCGTTATTCCTTAGCCACGAGCTCCACATCTAATAAGACCAATATCTGCAAATTAATAACGACCACTAGTAATGGGCAATGCCAATTAACCTTTAAAAAAATTCAACAGTAAACTACCTACGGCTCCAAAAATACATACACCTATAAATAAAAGCTCACGCTCACGCTTTTTTCGCACAGGGGTAGGCAGAAGCTATATATCACCACCGGCTAATAATCCTTAATATTTCCTTACATACACTTTCTGCTACATTTATGTTCATACGTCAGACGTATGTATGTCTTGGGCGTATGTCCAAGCTGGATGTGCGCACTACGCACGTAACTTTTTGAAGAACATCACCAATAAGTTCTATCCCATAAAATTCGATGTTAAAGTTGGGTTCCAATTAAAAAATAAAAACAACACTTACTCGGTCATTAATTAAAATACAATATTTACTGTAACAGAGGTGGCACTTTTAGCTTTCATTTTTGTCTTATTCGAGAAAATGGCGAAAAATAAATAAAAGAAAACTACTTACTCGTCTTCAGCGTTGAAAGAAAACTGTTTTAATTGTCCTCCGGTCTGCGAAACTTGCTTCCTCAAATATTTTTCATTTAAACTGCGTCTACTTTAAAAATGCAGAAATATCGTCCGAGTTTCATAAGTTTTCTATTTACATTTGAGAATTAACGTTCACAGTATTTTTTATTAGTAAAGTGAAATTAAATATTGCGATATATTTTTGAAATTTTATTGTGATCCAAGAATAGGACAGTGTCTTACGAGGTTTAGCATTATAAGAGTTGTGCAATATCCAAGAACTATTTGGCATCGGTGTCAGTTGTGGTAGCGGCGTTTACTTAACAAGTTCTTAGGCATCCAGTTGCACCCGAGTTTACGGCGCGTAGTGTTCCACGCGCGCCTCAAAGAGATGTCAGCAAAAGTGACGGGGCCTGATAGGACCGATGCCTGTCTGGGTCGCGGATAAATTTGAAAAAGAGTTACCGCGGCCCTGGCGCAAGCAACTGAAGGAACACGGGTGGGTTTTAATCAGTAAAAGTCTGACACGCCCTCCCGCTCTTGACATGACATGATGACATGACATGACACAACATGACTTTTTCATGATTGGATGACTTCTCACCCAAAAAAAAAAAAAAAGGCATCCAGTTGCAGAATCATAACTTACAAATCAATGCCTTCGTTTTGTCTGTTTAATACCGAGATTTTATTTATGCAGTGTATTATAAGACACATTTTAACTGCCAAAGCCTTATGTTTCTATATGGGGATATACATTATCGCATACATGTTTAGTATACTCAGATTAGACTAGGCTTAGTTAACTTTCCCAATAGGGATGTTTTCTGGGTAGAAAAATGATAATACTGTTTAGTCTGTCAGTTAGGTTATCAAATAATATTGGACCCGTATTTTTTGCTTTATCAAATAATCAAAATTGACAAACATAAAGCACATCAAAGTTCAGGAGTGGGGGCTTGTGACGTTACTTTGTCTGTATGAAGTGTAGCACACCGTGACGTCACACGATATTTCAACGTACTGTATCGTCGCAATGTTTTGTTTACGTGGCAAAAGAAAATACGTGTGCAATATTTCTAAGTAATGTAACTGACGGACTAAATAGTTTTTTTTTGTCATAATCCCTGTATAAACTAAAAGCAATAAAAAAGTAACCTTCATGTAGCATTATCCCAAATGCCAGGACCAGGACCAGAATATCCAATATCATGTAAAAACCTCGACTACATCATTGAAAGAAGTTTTTCTCAATAAGTCGATTCATATTAAAAATACCTGACTTGGAATATAAGAATCATTCGCACTCCATTAAAATAAGTTTTTTCAATAAGATGAATAACGATTCTTGGTCCATGACTAACTAGATTTTTTGTGAGCAGTTCGTACCAGATCATTTGACTGAATAATTTATTATGGCAATTAGTTTCTGAAACTTTTTATTTTCGTTCGCCTTTGCACTGTATAAATCTTGTGAATGAGAATATTTTTAAATTCCTTTGAGATCGTAATAACATTTTATATTACTTGTAGATAATATTGAAGGCTTCGCGACTAATTGCATTTCTATTGATGAAAACTGAACTTTCAATAATAATAATTTAATGTAGGTACACTATTATAATTATAATTAATTTAGTACCTAAACTATCACATAGTTTCTTCTTCTTTTATTATGTTTTGTTTTCAGGATTTGATCGGGTCTCTGACACATTTTTGGAATAAATGAAACAACATTTTGCTCAATACTTTTAATCGCAAAACTATTTAAACAAAAAAATAATATAAAAAATTACAAATCTTGCCACAAGAACGGACCGCTTCATCTTTCAGCTACACAATGCACGGATTGCTTATCGTCATACGGCCATTATTGTCAGCAAATATGGGCGACTGAAGACTTATGTAATCCTGTAGAACAACGTAGTCCACTCCAAGAACCACTACGTTTTGCCGGTTTTCACTAATCATCTGTAAAATTTTAAAGGTTCTTATTAGTAGATATAAACGTAGTGTTCTTTTTTGTTTTTTTTTTTTTGTATTTGACTAAGATACACCAAGTAGCTAAGAAAATTCTAAATAGTAAAATTTAAAAGAGAAACCTGTGTAAACATTAAGGTTTTCTAATAATTTCAGTTTTTAAAACTTTAATATAATTCCGACTGGCATTTGGTTAAACGTGAAAGGCAGATGTATTTTTTAAAGCTGACAACTTGTAGACCATGATAAACAACTAAATTATAAAAGCACTAGCAAGATAGATAACGCCAGTATTATATAAAAGAACTGACCCTACGCCCTCACACCCTGTCGTTTTTAGACGGGTTTCAATGAACGTAATGTATGGATTAATGTGACTTAAAACGATAATGCATGATAAATCCACCCTGACACCTGCATGACTGACCCAAAAAAAGCCCTAGCTAAAGAAGCTAAATGCAATTTGAAAAAAGAACGGCCATTTTTCTGGTGTCACAAAAGTTCTGGCCATATTTTTCGGACTCACAGTGTAATTGCCCCCGCCATTGCCTATGAAGTCGGTTGAAACAACTCTATAGATCTTTTCGAGTGACAAAGGTTCGTATTTCGGTACGTCACATTCTATACAACGAATGGTCACGTTAAGCACTCGGCTGCCTAAAGGTAAGGCTCCATCAAAAACTGCACGCATTCCTGGAAGATTGAATATATTAAAGATGGAGAGAAGTGGACTTACCAAGGAAAACAGAAAAAAGTACTTGGAATGCTTTTATTGATGAGGAATTGAGAGATCGACAGGTTAGCAACCTTGAATATGCGTGCAGTTTGATATGCAGTCGTTATAATACAAATCATAATAATTTTCCATTACAATCTGCACCCTAATAGCATAACAATCTATCTATCACAATCCAAAATTTTGATAGATATTCCTAATTGATTGCCTTAGTTGTTTGAGAACTTCATCTGTGATTTGCTCGACAACGTAAATAATGCAATGAATGATGTTGAATTGTCAACTGTTACGCAACTACCACGCTCGAGTTTTACTTTGACGTACTAAAACTATCATGGTTCAAAAGACGGAGCTATACAAGACGAAGGGCAATATCCCTTTTTGACAGTGGAATTATGATGGCGTTGACAAGTTATAGTACGAGCCCTGATCACTTTTCATAATATACAATAATAGATGCACGAGAATACAAAAACTAGAAAGAATTTCTCAGGTGTACCTACAGAATTTTCTTCATGAAGCAAGCCTGATAAAATATTCCAATTTCACGGTAACTTCGATGTACATTATGTAGACAATATTATGCTAATGTATCTTGTAGATGAGACTCGTGGGCTATTGATATTAGCCTCCATAATAGACCATCGGCGTCAGGGTTCAAAGTTCGTGATTGAGAGAAGATATTCTTCATTTTACAGCTAATTTTACGAACGCTAAAATAAATTATGCTGCGTGGTCTTCCCCTTTTCAACAAACTTGTTAGCGGAACTGATTGCTTAGTTCTCTCCACGCTCTGGCCTGCACAGCAGCAGTAGACAGGCTGCCACATTCAAAATAATGAGGAAATTACTGACTGGCTGACCTAGCCTGGCCATCGCGGCCTGGGTGCTTGGCTTTGCTATGCTTGTAAATTATGTACCTTATTATTTTTGTTTTTTCATTTAATGGATTGTACCGCTGATTTTGTCTTGGATCTAGTCTAATTTCGTATAATTTTTAGCTTGAAAAATCACATCTGCCTCATTATCACACATTTGATGTTTGTATTTAGCTATCATTTTTCTGAACCGTACCATACAATTAAATAAAATTTACGTATTTATGTTGTCACTCACACTAAACCCATCACCGCCATCGGCAAGGAAACTCTGCGAGACGACCCTGTAGTATTTGTCGAGTTCGAGCGGCTCGTACCTAGGGATGTCGCACTCGATACACCTGACTGTGGCGTTGAGAACCCTCGAGTTTAGAGGCCGCGAGCCGTCGAAAGTTGCGCGCAATCCTGCGATTGATTGACATTTGAAATAATTCAATATGGCGATAAATTAGCGAAAATCTTCAACGCAATTGAATAGTATATCTGAAACTCTCAAATTCGTCTTCATAAGGTTTAAGTGATTTAATTTCTCTGGAGCTTCTAAGAAAGAACTACTAATTATTTTTCTATACCATCGTACAAAGCAATTATTATTTTATTTACGCAAAGTAATAAATCGTACAAAGCAATTATTATTTTATTTACGTAAGAACAACACAAGCACAGAGTTATATGGTTTAACGAACCGTTAAACATAAAATCTGCTGGACCGATTTAAAATTGTTTTATATTACAGTTATTTTAGCGTAAATCAAAATGCTCGGTCCAGTTCACTGTTTAGGGTTCGGTAAACAATAATGGGCAGTATTTAACGGAAATGTTTGTATTAGTTAAAGTTTGCAAAACTCATTGTAAAGCCAATATTAAACTAAAATATTGGCTCTTATGAGTCGGTCTAGAGAAATCGCTAGCCCATCGAACTCCAATCCTCATTTTATAGCTTAACTCAAAATTCATTACACAGATGAAGTTAATAAACTTGGAAAGATAGATTTCATTACTTGAAGAACATAGTAATATTAGAATTACCTACGCCACAAAAGACACTGAATAAAAATTTCGAATATGCATTACAGTTTCAAAACTTTCATTACAACTTAACGTGAAAATGCCTAAAGTTTTAAACTAGTTTTTTGATCCAGGCCTTTTTTCTTTACAGAAATTGTAATTCCACTTGATAGACTGTGTCTTTGGTAATAAGTTAGGAAAACTTTAAAAAAGTTACATTGATATGATTACCTGCCACTTGCAACATCCTCGCCCCTGCGTAAGGGTCGTTGGCCACAGAAAACTCCAGCATTTCCATAATATGTTCGCCTTTCAAGTCAAAAACTTCAACGTTGTTCTCAAAGGGGGTCGACAGTATCATAGACTCGAAAGTTATCACTGTAATATGAATTTTAAAATAGTGAGTGTTGGAAAGTTTAGAAACGAATCAGCGTCTGGAACGAATATTATTATTATGATAATGAAAAGGCCACTTTAGTGGAAGTAATATTTTGTAGAATAGATGAGAACATGAAGTTCATTTATGTAGTTCCATTTATGTATGAAATATTTTTTAAAGTACCTCAGCACTCATCATCAAAAATATAATGAACCGAACAATTTTCATGGTAGTGTACTAGCAATTTATGAAAGTAACAAAATAGAAACAAATATGAATACAAGAAAAAAATCAAAATTTAAAAAACCCCCGTCACATTTATCTAGCGACAAGTATAATTTAAAAAATTTAAATCCCCCGACACATTTATCTTGCGGAAACACCCCGATTCAAACAGTAAAACGCCCATACCTTTTGAACGGCTGAACTGATTTTATTCAAACATTGCTAAGAACACTCTCGACAAAATCACCTTTTAAACAAAAAAAACAAAATCGGTTCATCCGTTTAGGCGCTATGATGCCACAGACAGACACGCAGATACACAGACACACAGATACACAGCAACATACGTGAAGCTTATAACACCCCTCTTTTTCCGGCAGGGGTTAAAAACAATTACAGAGCCACCAATTTATCGGCACGAAGATCAAAATTGAAACAAATATTGCTTCTGGACAAATAAACAAGCAGGTTATTATAATGACTATCATATCCTGACTACTGTCAATAGTAATATCACAACACTACTGCATAAGAGTACCTTAATTCATAATGCATAGACCTGTAGAAAGCTTCAGGGCTTAGACTGAATGAGGAATATAAAGAGGCGGGTATTCTGAGAGCGATATTTCCAGTCCTGTACTGCAATAGACTGTTCACACATAGACAAATTTCAGTATATCATCTTTGTCAGTATCTTACCTCCTTTATCAATAGCAGCTCTGATTCCACCCTGATTAATGACACAGAAGTGTGCGTAGTTCCAGCTGTTGCTTGGAGCTCTGCTTAAAGCCTGAAACATTTAATATTTTTTCATGTCACTGAAAATAATCATTGCATTTTTTTTTTCACTTTATTGTTATTTTTATGCATCATCATCATATCAGCCAAAAGACGTCCACTGCTGGATATAGGCCTTCCCCAAGCGTCGCCACATTGTTAGACTAACCTTCACCAGGTCATCGGTCCATCTGGTGGGAGGCCTTCCAACGCGATGTCTTCCGGTTCGCGATCGCCACTCCAGAACCTTTCTGCCCCATCGGCCATCCGTTCTGCGAGCAATGTGCCCTGCCCACTGCCACTTAAGTTTGGCAATTCTTTGGGCTATGTAAGTAACCTTGGTTCTCTTACGATCCGTAAGAGAACCAAGGTTACTTACATAGCCCTACATTTCTGATTCGATCACGCAAGGAAACGCCGAGCATAGCCCTCTTCATTGCCCTTTGAATGACTGTAAGCTTTCTGATGAGACCCATTGTAAGCGACCACGTCTCAGAGCCATATGTCATCACTGGCAACACACACTGGTCATAGACTTTTGTCTTGAGACACTGTGGTAAGTTGGACGAGAAGACACCGCGCAACTTCCCGAACGCTGCCCAGCCGAGTCGGATTCGACGGTTGATCTCTCTCTCGAAGTTGGCCCTACCCAACTGTATCATTTGTCCCAGGTATACATACTCGTCCACAACTTCGAGTGATGAGGCTCCAGCCTTGATAGGAGTGGGTGTAACATGGGCATTCAACATCACCTTGGTTTTGTCCATGTTCATTTTAAGACCCACTCTTTCGGAAGCTCTACTGAGGTCATCGAGCATTGTATTGAGGCTCTCCATGGTCTCAGCCATGACCACTATGTCGTCGGAAAACCGAAGGTGAGTGATGTACTCGCCATTAACGTTGATGCCTAGGCCCCTCCAGCCCAGAACCTTGAATACACCCTCCAGCGCAGCAGTGAACAGTTTCGGAGAAATGACGTCTCCCTGTCTCACGCCACGCTGAAGAAATATTGGTTTCGAGGTCTGATCCTGAAGACGGACTGACATGGTGGCGTTTCTGTACAAACAATTCAACATCTCAATGTACCGGATGTCGATCTGCCACCGTTGTAGAGACTGCAGTACAGCCCAAGTCTCGATCGAATCGAAGCAGAGAGGCAAGTTGTACTCTTCGGTCTTCTGTATAACCTGCCGCAGCGTATGTATGTGGTCTACGGTGCTAAAGCCTTTTCGGAATCCGGCTTCTTCGGGAGGCTGAAAATCGTCAAACCTGCGCGCGAGACGATTCGTGATGACTTGAAAACAACTTGTAGACATGGCTAAGAAGTGAGATGGGCCTATAGTTCTTCAGCCGGGCATTGTCGCCCTTTTAGAAGAAGAGGACCACCACACCCCTGCACCATGCCTGTGGCGTTTTGCCCTCGAGTATGACGGAATCAAACAGCTTCTGAAGGGCCTTAAGGACCGGTTTTCTATCCACCTTCAGGAGTTCAGCCGTGATACCGTCGTCACCCGGCGCCTTGTTGTTTTTAAGCTGTTTCAGAGCCATCCTAATCTCGTACAGGCTTTTTATGAATATTATATTTTAATTCGTTTTGTTAATCTATAGGTTGAACGAATCGATAAATAATTACTGAAAATAAAAAAAATCTGAACACGAAATTATCAAAAAAATATGACTTACTCCATGCAAAAAAGCGTCACAAATGAAGTTGCCAAGGTTGCATTCGGAGCAAGTGCAGTCTGCTGATAGTTGAACCATTGATGTACCAATTTCTTGGCTAGCTTTCTCTTGAATCCTCGGCAGATAATAGTTTATCTTTTCTAAAACATCTGGCGCTGGAAGTAAACATTTCAAAAATTAGAATTAAGAAATTATTTACTACTAATCGACGACCACACACATTTATTCACTAATCGTCGTCTAACTATGATTTACAATAATATTTATTTCCAAATATACTTCACTGTGCTTATTCCGAGTTTTTTAACGTACTCGATCGTGATAATGAAAACGATCTCCTATGTCAATTTCTATACAAAAAAAAGGTTTCTCCTTACTCTGTCACCAGTCGGTGCTTATCCAGTTTCAAAAATGACGTTTAATTTAACGCAATCCAGCGTGAGACAAAACTCGCACAAAGCCCACAGTACCTTACTTACCTTGCTCAATTTCATTTCCGATATAATGAGGATTACCGGTCCATCTCAAGAGGTGACCACCTTCATCAAATGTAAGTTTGATCTCTCCCAAATACTGAGTATGCGCTGCCGCTTGTACTATTAGAACCTGCAAATGTCGTAATTTTTTGTACATAAAATATATACTAATATCATGTAAGTTTCAAAAATTGTGTTATTCACATTCTTATAAAGTAAATTGACAAATGTTTACTTTTCTTGTTGGCTGTTCCACTACAACTGGATAGGGTCCCAAAGGTACAAAACCACTGTCTTCAGGAGCTTCTCCATTAAAAAGCAATGTGTGACTATGACCTCCAACGATGATGTCAATATGAGGACCAGCATGAAGAGCTATTTCTCTGTTGACGAAATAATTCAACATGAAAATAACAACAAGTTGTAGTATGTACAATTTTTAAATTATTAAGTGCTGTGTAAAAAAGGTATTACGTGTCGATATCAACGCCACAGTGAGACAAAACTATAATGATATCTACGCCCGCTGCGTTTAGTTTCTCGGCTTCTTCTTTTACGGTTTCAACTTCATCAGTGAATTTAAGTTTACCCGTGGACGCCAAATTCTGGAAAATATCAATAAAACAAGTGCACACTACTAATAATACAAGTTTTATTCAGCAATACCTACGATACTTATAACTTCGTACTTACATCAGTAGTGGCTATTATGACACCAATGATACCAATTCTTCTGCCATTTCTTTCTACGATGATACTCTTTTCGTATTTTCCTTGCATTGTCGGTTCATCGTCATCTATGATGTTGGCCGTGACTACTTTCGAATCTAAATGTTCCAGATAAGGGACGACCCCTTCAATCCCGTTGTCAAACTCATGGTTTCCGAGCACCTGCGGGACATAATAATATAATAATTTACAATAATTATCATTTTAGACTCTACGAAAAAATATTAAGTTCAGTATACAGGTTGAGTTTTTCAAGTGGGCGTGGATATTAGCCAAATCCGAAATTTTATGGAATATCGAAAAACACTGAAACGAGACACGAGGTCAATTTTGATGAAAATTAAAACTACATCATAGTTTTTTTGAAAAAAATATAAATCACGTATTATAACAACATTCGATAGTGTCACTAATAAGGATCTAATTCTGTGAAGTAATGAATGACTGACGGCAAACTTAAGGAAGGTTACATTAAGTACCTCCCTATTAAATCTTTAAGCCTATAAATTACCCAATGTTAACGCAGTACAGGTCGTGCGCCCGCTCGTAGCCAGTATATCAATATTGGGCCTCCTTTTGGACAGTTTTTTTCGCAAAATATTCTTTGATTTACAAATTTATACGTAAATTTATCCATTTATTTAAGGCGACAGGGCTTATATAAAATAACTTAAACCTTTGCATACATAATCATGGTGTTGGTAATTATATAAACTTATACCTTTGTTAGTAACACAATAAAAAATATAAAAATATACTATTTCAGTTATGAAGAAATTCTAGTCATAATTTTATCCGTGTAAAAATATATCAAACATCCAAGTCGTTTTGGAAAAACACCTATCCAAAAGTAGTGAAAAAATATCGTGTTGTATTTTTTTTTAAAGCAAAACTATTAGTAACAAGAAAAAATCTTGTTTCACAAATAATGAACATGAATCAATAATGAATATATATATATTTTCCATCCTTTTAACGTAGCCGTTACTAAGGAATAGTAGTAGTACTTTAGAAAGTTACCGTTTTACGGCACTAAAGCGGTGGAAGGCCCTTAAGTGATAACTATTTTTGTTATCAAAATAGCCGGATTCGGCAACTCAAGCATTGTACTACATTCAGAATTACAATATTTTTGATATAGTTTAGGATATTCTTAAAAGATTTTTCATGACATCAATTGCATGATACGAGTCTTCGTGGATTTCTATTAAAATAAGTATTTTGTTAAAAATGAGATCTTTCCTTAAGTTTTTCGTACGACATTACTTCCCAGAATGTTATCCTTATTAGCGATTCGACAGTGAATGGAAATAATTATACGGCCTGTGCTTTTTTTTCAAAAATGATTGAGTCCTGGCTAGGAATATTGATTTTTCCAAAATCCAATGATGCAGTTTTAATTTTCATCAAAATCGGCCTCGTGACTACTTTGAGTACATTTCCCTATTCCTCATAGTTTCGTATTTGGCCACCTGTGTCCACTTGAATAGGTCACATATATAACCAAAGCACATAAATCGCATCCTGAAAATAAAGAGTTCATCATTCATCACTGAAAACTCGATTCTTCGTAATAAGGAAAATAGAATTCTGAAACTTACATGAGCATCATGAGGCAACATATTCATGAACTCTTGGGTGACGTCCCATCGTAGAATATTGTACCAAATAGTCCCTTGAAAGCTATCGCCTGCATTGAGGAGTAGAGATTCGGGCTCACTGGCCAGACGCTCACGTACTAGGGTCGCGAGACGAGCATAACCCCCAATACAAGGGTTGGCCGATGGATTGCAAATGTTGCCCGATGGGCTAGTCTCTACGAACCTAGAAAAGATGATTTTAAAGTAGATTTTATAGCTAGAATAAGCTCTAAGTAACAACAGCAATTTTATTATAATAGCTTAATATGGCTTATTGCAATGAAAAATGCCCAATAAAACAATATCAGCTGTTAATGAATAAGATATGGACCGATACGATTTGCTCAACATGAGTAATATGCATGCTGAATTTTTATCATAATGCTTAGTTAATCCCTTTTTATTGTTGTAGATAATTCATAATGTTAGATTATAAATCAACCTTTGGGGGCCCGACTTACATGGCTTCATCACCAGACTGAGTTAGCACTTAAACACGTTAATTTCTATACTAATAATTTGACTCTATTATCATAGTTATTATATTACAGAAACCAATCATGTCAGATATTATGTTTGATTCTTTCATTTTTATACGACTGTTAACATTAATTCACTTATAAAACTAAGGGTTCAAACAATTGATGCTTATGGAATCCTAATTACTTTATTTTCAAATTCTGAATATATCTTCCAAATTAAAAAAAAATAAAATAATATAATTTTGCGATTTCCTACAGTAACACAAATACAAACGTAGCCCACTCATGATAGAAATCAAAATTCAAATTCACGAAACCATAAAAATAATAAAATATATAATTTATCATTGTTTCACAACTAAAGTAAAATGGATTACTCAATTATTTTAAAACAAATATCAACACAGCAATCGAAAAAAAAGGGGACTCACCTTGCATGGAAATCATTATAATGCAGTATATTCAAATCATATTCTGACGCAGTTTGAGCACTGAATAGAATGAAATGAGAAAATAACAATAATAGTTGAAGCATTTTTAGCTTAAACACCAGTAGGTCGCACTACTAAACATGCATTATAATGTCTAAATGATTATCACTAAACTACATGTATAATATTTAAAATGATTAGATAATAACACGATAAGAATGCTAATATATGTTTTAATATGTATAAGGAGTCGGATAATGTACAAAGTGTTATCGAAAACATTTTCAATTAAGATGTAATCTTAAAATCAATGGAATTCGAAAATCTTGATTGCAGGAATATGACTTCGCAATGCAACATGTAAAATTATGAAACATAAATCAAAATAAAATAATTCTGTGGCAAAGATAGAGGGAAGCCTTTGGCTTGAAAAACTCCATTGAATTCGGATTGTCCACCGACATTAAATAATGAAATTAAATATTGATGATCTATTTGATCTGTATTGACAGATCAAATAGATAATAATTTCGTCCGAAAGACGTCCACTGCTGGACAGAGGATCAAATAGATAGAGAGATAGAACATATAAAGTGCTACGAGTTGTAATTCTTTACACACAGCAAACACGTTGCGCGCGCGACTATTACGTTGACCAATCGCGTCGCTATGATCACACTATCGATCACAAGTGTAATAAACCTTTCAACCAAATAAAAGAACATCATCTTGTTGTAACGTCTTAATTTTTTAATATATGCAAAGTTCTTAAGTAACTGGTGCTAAATAAGTTTTCTTCTTTATTCCTCAGTATTCCTTAGACAGGCATTTTCAATCGTTATACGGCCGTCGGTGTCGGCGAATACTGGTGTAGTCAGACGTATGTAGTCCATTAAAATGTCGTAATCCACTCCGAGTACTTCTACGTTTTTGCGGTTTTCACTTATCATCTGAAAATATTTATTAGCTAAATATTAGCTTGTGTTACACATAATAATTATATCAACTGAAAACTAAGCCCAACTCGTGCACTCGACGTCACAAACCGTCCCACATAAGTCGGTTTATAGATTCAGGCCTATAGGCCGGTTTAACGATAACATAGGAATAAAAATGGCGATTTGATAGCTTTTGTATAGAAAATATGTCAAACGGCCATTTTATTCCTCAGTTAAAAGTTATCAGACTATTAGAAAATCGGCCTTTAGGCAGTTAATATTATTTTAATGATTAAAATCGTATTATAATAAAGAATTTTATAATGTTGTCTTTCTTTCTTATTTCATTTTTGGCGGCGACTACAATACTTAACAAAAATTTGTTGTGTGCCCCTAAATTTGTGCTAAACAAATATATTTTCATACTATCATTTAAATTAACAAAGTGTGTTGTAAATTACTTATAGAAAATGTATTATTATGCACCTGCAAACTATTAACCTAGGTACAAATGCATGTATTTATGGTTGAAATTCGATATTTTTCTAAATTATCGGATTCGGGTTTTGGGTCAGCCAGTAGAAGCATACTGATCGTCTCAGTGTAAAATAACCAAAATTTTTCTTCGTCGTATTGATGATTCCAAATTATTTGTTTTATTTTTATAAGTCATCCCTATATATATGCTTACTGAGTGAAGAATGTAAGGTCTTGGAACGCTGGAAGGGATATTTTGAAAGTTTATTTAGTTGTCAGGATAGTGTGCAAGGAGTGGGTAACTGGGCAGAGGCAAGTTGTCAAGACCCAAACTCGGACGAAGAGCAAAAGCATGAGAATGAAATAGGAATGGATGAGATTATAAAAACACTGAGTGGGATGAAGATTGGTAAAGCTGCAGGGTATGACCGAGTATCTGTTGAAATGCTGAAGGGCGGTGACGGGGTGGTAGCAAGCCTGTTGTGCCGGATCTTTAATATGTGTTGGAGATATGGCCGCGTGCCGGATGACTGGTGCAAGGCTGTAATCGTACCACTATATAAGGGAAAAGGCTCACAGCAGGAGTGTAAAAACTACCGCGGCATTAGTCTTTTGAGTGTTGTCGGCAAATTATATGCGAAAGTTTTAATAAATAGAGTGGTAAAAGTGACGGATTAACAATTATGGGACGTGCAAGCAGGATTTAGAGAGGGAATGGGCTGTATGGATCAGATCTTCTCCTTGAGGAGCATAGCTGAAAAACATCTGGCTAAGCACAAAAAAGTCTACTGTGCTTTCGTGGACTTGGAGAAGGCCTATGACAGTGTGTGGAGGGATGAACTGTGGTCGAAGCTATCCGGGTACGGTGTGGACTGGCACTTGGTACGGGCACTGAAATCTCTATATAGGGATTCCAGTGCTTGTATTAGGATAAATGGGGCGTATACGAACTGGTTTTCCATTTCAAGGGGTGTTAGACAGGGCTGTGTAGCGTCACCGTGGTTGTTCAACTTGTACATGGATAGTTGTCTGATAGGTTTGAAAGAGCATGAGTGCGGATTGAGGATGAATGAGTTGCCTGTCAAATGCCTTCTCTATGCAGATGATCAAGTTCTACTTGCATCGTCAGCAGAACAGTTGCAAGACATGGTGACTGTGATGAATGAAGCTTTTAAGTTAAAAGGGATGAGTATAAATGTGAACAAGACTAAGGTAATGGTGTTTGAAAGAGAAGAAGATGTATCGAAGTGTGGAGTGAAAATAAATGATAAGAGTGTGGAGCAAGTGAACGAGTTTGTATATCTGGGAAGTATGTTCACAAGGGATGGAAAGATTGAAGTGGATGTGGAAAGGAGAGTGAATGCAGGGAATAAAGTGAATGGTGCTATGCATGCAGTTGTGACCAGCAAGTCGATGTCCCCGGAAGCTCGACTCGCCGTTTACAACAGCGTGCTGGTGCCTACACTTATGTATGGAAGTGAAGGCTGTGTATGGCAAAAAAGACATGAAAGTAGGATTAATGTAGTAGAAATGCGCTCCTTGCGGAGTATGTGTGGTGTAACTTTAACTGATAGATTGAGGAATGAGGTAATAAGACAACGTTGTGGTTTAAAAGAAGATGTAGTGACTAAAATTGAAAAGGGTATGTTAAGATGGTTTGGCCATGTTGAGAGGATGAATGAAAGTCGACTTACGAAAGGTATTTACAAGGCAGACGTGAATGGAAACGCCGGGAGGGGACGCCCTAGAAAGACATACATAGACCTTATAGGTGATGTTCTTCAGAAAGGCCAAGTGCGCAGTACCCATAACCGGCGTGTGTGTATGACTAGATGTATGAATGTGTGTGAAGCAAAAGAAGTATGTAAGGATCGTAGCAGGTGGCGTTCTGTAGTTTCTGCCTACCCCCATGGGAAAAAGGCGTGAGTTTATGTATGTATGTATGTCATCCCTATAAAATACCTAGTTACGCGCACACATATTCTAATATGTGTTTTTATTAGAAACATAACATATTTAATCAGTCTCATATAATTATGAAGAATACAATTTAACAACATTATTTATAGCATTATTGCGTGCGCGCTTGAGGGTAAGCGCGCACGGTGAAAAATTCGAGACTTAAAATTATGATTACAGGGACCTGACCCACATAATATCTTTTTTATTTTTGTATTTCTGACTTTACTTTAAAAAGCGTATTGGTATGAGACTATTAAGTTTTTTGGTCGCCTAAATCTTTCGAATCGACTTATTTTCGTCCGAGGACAAACTAAAGGGTTTCATAAAACTTTAATACAATCTCATACCACTACGCTTTTTAAACTGAAGTTGTTACGAACGTTGCAATACAATAACAAATTATTTCGCTCTATTTCGACATTGTCAACTAATGAAAAGTCATCAATTATTTTTATACGACCGCTAATTCCGTCAACAAGAACTGCCACGCAGTTGGGTATGGGTTTGTAATTCATAAGAAAAAATGTCTTGTTTTTTTTTTAAATAACCCTTTTTTTCCATTCACCAAATGTGATTTTACAGATAGAGACGTCATACTCATTATAAAGAAACAAAAACATGGCGATATTTTACTTAGCTACCTATAGCAAGACGCACTGAGTTCACTCAAGCAGGTCAGCTTGTGTTTGTATTGCCATGCAGACGTCGGTAAAACGTATCTACCTCAGTATATAATATAATTATAACATCATTGCTATAACCATGCTGATTTGCATTTAACTTAAAATAAGTCATGACAAAAATTTGTTGAAACACTCACAGTGAAACCGTCGCCGCCAGTCCCAATGAAATTCTGCGACACCATCTTGTAGTATTTGTCGAGCTCCAACGGTTCGTACCGAGGGACGTCACACTCGATGCACCTGATTGTGACGTTGAGAACCCTCGAGTTTACCGGCATCGCGCCATCGAACGTTGCGCGCAACCCTGCGATTAAGCAAAATATTTTTATATCATCAATATACGTACACATACCTGTCATGCCTGTATTTCCCGTTTCAGTTGCACCAATAGTAGGTACACTCACATTTCACCAGTTATGTTTTAAATCCCATGTAATTAGGGACGAGCCTATTGCCATCAACCGAGCACAATTTACAGACTCCGAGCTGCTACTGAGATATTCCAGATGGAAAAACTCAGTAACTGTTTGCCCAATCCAGGAATCGAACCTGGGAACTTATGCTCAGCAGTAGCAGAGCTTCATCATCATTCTCTTACCCTTCTATTTTATTTGGAGTAGACGCAACGTGTATTCGTCTTACATACTTCTCTTTTAGGGCGGTTACGCAATACATCCGATCCGTGTCCATAAATTCCGAAGTAGTTGTTCTTGTAGAGAAGCTTATACACTACATCCGAACTCTATCTGTATAATTCAGAAAATGTTGAACTTGGAACTCAAATCTCGGACACAAATCACGGACACGGACGTGTAGTGCGTAACCACCATTAGTCTTCACCTCAATGTTCAAAACCTTTTCGGACATATTATTATGTTTTACGCAGTCCATCCATCGTTTCATTGATCATATGCCACTTCAATTGAGGTTTGAAAAGCTCCGAAGATTTTTCCAGGATCTTAATCCTAGATCGATCGAGTACGTCTACAAACTTCCAAAATAGGTAGAATAAAATCATTACCTGAAACTTGCACCATCCTTGCGCCAGGCCAAGGGTCGGCTGCCACAGCAAACTCCAACATTTCCATAACATGTTCGCCTTTCAGGTCAAATACTTCAACGTTGTTTTCGAAAGGATTTGACACTATCACCGACTCGTAAGTAATCACTGAAACAGAATTCAAAATTGTATGCATAGTTGAAAAACCTACTGCTCGTGGCTAAAGCGGAGCTCGTGGTTAAATCAGAAATGCGCACGGGTCGATCTTCGAGTTTTGGCACCAGTAGCAGAGGTTGGTCAGTGGATGGGTGACCATCCGTTACCCCTCCAACACTTGAATCCTCAGTGACTCAGAAAGCACCCAGAAATCTGACACGTGTTGCTAAGATGTATCGTGTTATTTTGGAGGTCAGAGGCAGTCGTTCCATGAAAAATACTGGTAATCAGCAGCATCTGGTTAGACTAGACGCTGCTGATTGAGATGAAAACGCAAGATTGATAAAGTCAACTTCCAAGTTTGCCGAGGAACATTAAAAGAAAATAATTGTACTGTACTAACAGTAAATAATTTTAGCTTATCGGTTGTGTCTGCCATCTTACCTCCTTTTTCGATATCTTGTCTAATGACACCTCGATTGATGGCGCAGAAGTGTGCATAGTTCCAATTGTTGGGACCCGCTCTTGGTAGTGCCTATAACAGTGGTTTTATCAACTTTAATAACCCGCAAAGATTTAACAGGATGTGTTGCGGCACCAAGGCCGCTACTTACGAACTAATAACATAACGTCACATAAATCCTACATCGCGCAAGCAAATTTTTCAGCGTGATTTGAACACATACAAAAGTCCGGCAATAACCGTTGGGCACAGTTACACCGTTGGTACATAACAGTTGACCTGACCAGACACCAGTTGCTCCGTCTGTTCGGAGAATCCTCACTTTTCTATAGAGGTTGGCAGAACTTTACATGCTGTTGAACATGCCTCCAAAGATGTAAAGTTAATTCACCGCATAACAAAAAAATATAGTTCCACTGGAAAAATATCGTAGAAGGAAACAAAAAAAACGATTTACTCACTGCATACAAAAAAGCGTCACAAATGAAGTTGCCAAAATTGCACTCGGAGCATGTGCAGTTCGATGACAGTGTTACCAAGGCTGTGCCAATTTTTTCGTTAGCTTGCTCTTCAATCTCAGGTAAATATTTGTTAATCTTTTCTAAAACATCTGTCGCTGGAAGAGGTAAAGATTGTTAAGTAAAAATGTTCTATATACACACAAAATTCTTTATTCACACTTTATTTTATGGATGCTGTCCGTGCCGCATAGAAGATATATTTTTTTGGGTTGAAGAACAGACATTATTGATTAGTTAATCAATAATGATATTTAGCAGCGGCAGTAAATTGAACTAGTAATTAATAATGGTTAAAACTGTATCAAAATAGACCCTAACAATTGACATACATACCTTGTAAAATTTCGTTTCCAATGTAGTGAGGGTTACCAATCCATCTCAAAAGTTTGCCTTCCTCGTCAAATGTAAGCTTGATCTCACCCAGATATTGAGTATGCGCTGCTGCTTGTACGATGAGAACCTGTAAAAGTTGTTAAACGGCATAATTAGTTAAGAATGTGGGGTCACTTTAAATGATAGATTGAGGAATGATATAATTACACAATGTTATGGTTTTTTTTTTTTTAAAACGTTGCCCCACACTAGGAATTTCTCCTATATCGTGGGTGCGTTAAATATAATAATAAACTCACATACACAAACACCCAGAGCCGGAACAACTATCTGTAGGTCATACAAATACATATTTGTTCCGTGCGGGAATCGAACCCGCGACACGCAGCGCAGCAGTCAATCGCTCAACCACTGCGCCAACCGTGCGCGGTTTAAAAGGAGATGAATTGACAAAAAATTATGAGTAATTTGAGATGGCTTGGTCATGTTGAATTAAAACCGGCGAAAAATGGTGTTCAGACGAGTGTGGAAACGCTGGGAGGAGGGATGTATACCCTCGAAAAGGAAATACATGGATCTCATTGGTAATATTTTTCAAAGAGATCAGGTACCCAGTACTTATACCCGGCGTACGTATATAATTACATGTACGAACGTAATTGAAGCAAAAGAAGTAGGTAAGGATCGCTGCAGGTAAAGTTCTATAGTGTCTGCCATGGGAAAAAGGCGTATATGTACCAGTTACCAAATGCTCATTATTCTCACACACACTTTATCAAAATTCAAAGAATCTTACTTTTCTAGTAGCTTGCTCTACAACTACTGGGTAAGGCCCGTGTGCAGGAAAACCACTGTTTTCAGGAACATCTCCATTAAACAACAATGTATGACTATGGGCTCCAACTACGATGTCAATGTGAGGACCAGCATGAAGGGCGATTTCCCTGTAAAATAAATTATTAACTATTCAGTGTCAATGAACTACAAAATTATGAAAACCATTAAAGAGATCTCCTTTATGAGTGATTTGCTGCATTCGAATCAATCAAATCGACAGTTATAACTTGTTACTTATTCAAAGGTTTTGTTTCATGGTCATAGTGACTAAGCCTATTGAAGCGGTGTAAGTTTCTTTCAAAAGGACTTAGAATCCAGGCCAAAGTATAAAAAGATTTACTTGTCGATATCCAAACCACAGTGGGACAAAACTATGATGATATCCACGCCGTCTGCATTTAGTTTCTCAGCTTCTTCTCTTACAGCCTGAACTTCTTCAGTGAACCTGAGATTACCCGTAGACGCCAAAATCTGAAAATCAAAAAAATCATTTTTCTTACACTGAAAGTAAAGTTTGCGACAGATTTTATTAGTTAAAGAAAAGAAACAAAAAACGTAACGGAATTTTTATTTCATACAAAATTTACATTAGTGATTGTCATTAGTTTCATTAGTTTGCATTACAGTTCTAAAGATTGTTTATCAAAGAAATGTGCTTCACACTAAAACGCAATTACCTGATTTTCATCAAACAAGATAATTACTGTGCTCATGTTTAACATCGAAAGGTTAGAGACGCGTCATCATAATAAAATGTCCGTTTGATTTCTTACTTACACTGGTAGAGGCAATTAAAACACCAATGATTCCAATTCTTCTGCCATTTTTTGTTACTACAATACTCTTTTCGTATTTTCCTTGCATTGTCGGTTCATCGTCATCAATGATGTTGGCTGTGACTACTTTGGCATCCAAATGTTCCAGGTAAGGGACAACTCCTGCAATCCCATTGTCAAACTCGTGGTTTCCTAGTACCTAGAGGTAAAGTAAAATTATCATCATTTTGGCTTTGGCACTTTCATCAACATCCATAGTCCGATTCTACCTACAGTTGGACTGCCTACTCCTTGTGCCAATATCAATAACTAAATATATATCTAATACACTTAATTTTAAAACTAACTGGCTAAGTCAAAAATCTCCTCCACATCATTGTCCATTGGTATTGTGCCCAAAAGGCTGGCAGTATTATTATTAACTATGTAAATAAATTGTAACGAACGAATGCAAAGGGCATTCGTTAAACTTCAAACTTACTTAAGATTTTTTGTCAACTTGAAGGCTATATAGGGAAATTAAAAAAAAACTATAAAACAAAAACTAACGTGAGCATCATGCGGCAGCATGTTCATGAAATCCTGGGTGACATTCCATCGTAAAATATTATACCAAATAGTTCCTTGGAAGCTGTCACCACCATTGAGAAGAAGAGAATGTGGTTCACTCTCTAAACGTTGACGGACCAAGGTGGCAAGACGAGCGAACCCCCCGATGCAAGGACTGTCTGTTGGGTTGCAAGTTAAGCCCGATGGACTGGTTTCGACGAATCTGAAAGTTTACGTAGTCATTTTATTGATTTTATTAAGCCAATAAAGTTTACTGAATATACATTTAAACATGGAAAAGTGAACACAGTCTAATAAGTACCAGAACTTCTAATAGTACAAATGAATAAATTATTTAGATAGTAGATAAGGTGGCAGTTATCTACTATCTAAATATTTTTTTCATTTGTACTAATAGAAGTTCTAGTAGTTATTAGACTGTGTTCACAGATGGTACACTTTTAAGAGAATCAACAAAATATTTAAACTTCGCTTCGGCTATTCGGAAATATTTCCAACTTCAGCTGTCAAACGCACAGGTCGTTCGGATTTGTCTAGTTTTGCTGTCAAATGTTTGTATTGGTCGTTGGAACCTCCAGTCTGTCCAAAAACACTGTGGAAGTAAATTATTATCTAGCAACTATTATCTGCAAAACACTTGAATGAAAAACAACAACTCTCAGAAACTGAGATACTTCATGTTTGATAATAGGATGACAGGAATGGTAAGTAATAATTATGAATGTTATCAGAACACGCACGGCATTTAATTTTGCAGCAAAACATAAAATATACATACCTTGCGTGAAAATCATTATAATGCAGTATATTTAAATCATATTCTGAAGCACTTTCAGCACTGAATAGTACAAAGTAAGAAAATATCAACAATAATCGAAACATTTTATTAAAAGCGACTTCAATAAGTCTCTTCGTTGATTAAAGTGACAAAATGATTTTAATTTATCTATATAAATAGGTATTGTTTATCAGTTTTAATATGATAAGTGCCAAAGATAATAATTATTGTGATCGGAAATATTTTGCATTTTAAGATGAGATTTTAAATCTTCGATAAAATATTGAAATCATGTGATGCGGTATACAGGATGGGCAAAAATCTTGGATCAAACGAAACATGGCAATTAGTTAGGGCTAGAAGAAGAAAAAAAAAATATATGGCCAACTGCAAATAGAGTCCAATATCGATTTTTGGTCCACCCGATATAGTTGCGGTGCATAGTAACACGCGAATTATTTTTTTAGTAAACTTAAAGCAGTTGAAGTAAAATATTCACTATAGCTTTACTACGTATATATAGATAAGAAGAAAAACAATATAATTAACTTTCCAAATGTCTCCGGCAATGTTTGGTGTAGACATAACTAAGAATGAATACCACGTAGTTTAAGCATACGAACTAACAGTTTGCACTTATTGTCAAGTTGGTATACAATCGTAGACTGTACGTAAACTTTAAAATATCAAAATAAATTATCAATTAACCTATTGACCGTTTTATACGACAGATATTATTGTGACATAAAACTATGTTCACTGACGTCAGTCAATGTTTTTACGACTACTTTGGTACAAAAATTTCAGAATTATAGATATTCACTGTTGGGTAGTGCTGATATCAAGCTGGAAGCTTTAAAAGAAGCGGTAAAGTGCGAGTCGGACTTGCACACGAAGGGTTCTGTACCATAGTCGCAAAAAATGGCAGAAAAAACATGTTTGTTGTATGGGAGCCCCACTTAATATTTATTTTATTCTGTTTTTAGTATTTGTTGTTGTAATGGCAACGAAAATACATCATCTGTGAAAATTTCAACTGTCTAGCTATCACGGTTCATGAGATACAGCCTGGTGACAGACAGACAGACAGACGGACAGACAGATAGACGGACCACGGAGTCTCAGTATAGGGTCCCGTTTGTACCCTTTGGTTACGGAACCCTAAAAAGGAGACTGGTTGGTACATGAAACATTAAAAACAACAACATAGGTGCATAAAGAAAAGGAGTCAATGTTTTCTTCGGGACCACCAGGTGTGAAGATGACCATAACTGGTAGTGCATCGCAAATTACCTTTTATTAAAATTCCATGAATTTACATACTTCATAGATATACCCATTTAAAATGTTAAATTGTCTACGTACGTCAATCAAAGGTTGTAAACAGGTACAATTCTTTGATTTTTGTGTTGACATGTTTGTACAAGGTAATCTCCGGAAGTATTAATCTGATTGCGAAAATTGTTTCTCTGATTGAAATCTATACTGCGCTGCCGCTGTGTCATAGGCCCCTCTTTATCTCTTAAAAAAACTGTTCTTGTTGGGCCACGCTAGCGAAACGGCGATATAAAGCTTGATATAAACAAGACTTCTCCGCATCCGGCTACTGTCTACCCGTGCAAGCACAGTATAATAAACGTTTAAAACCATTGCTTGTAATTAACCGGAGGTTTTATCCTAAAATAACGCATGAGTTGGTCTATATCAGCAATAAGCCGGGATTAGCCACTCGAACCGGTCCGTATCTTAGCGCGGACCACTTGGCAAACTGCCAGCTCCCGACTTTTGTGGGTCTCTGCACTGGGAGATATGAAGCTAGTGCAAGCTTCATATCTCCGAGCGCTGGGAGTTCAACTTTGTGAATGAATGGGAATGTAAAGGTAAGGTGCTCTTCGTTTTAAGGCCAATGTTTTTCCTTGCAAAAAAATATTCAAGTTTGTAGAAACTAAAGTAATAATTCAATGGAGGTGCTTAATTTGTACTTATAGAGGAAATTATCAGGAGCACATTTAAAATAAAATCAGCACAAACGATGGTCTTGTCAGAAAAAAACACAGAAGTTCCAGCCATGAAATACTGCCAGGAAAACCAGTTTAGATACCAACTTGAATGACTCAAAAACTATATTAAATCCAAAAGGCTTTATGTATAATAATGACGTAACCCCGCAAAACAAACCCAAAGGGCAGGTGAACACATAAACTACTTACTTATATACACCGTTAGCCACCAAAGTTAATAAGGTCGAAAATCCCGTACCCTGAGCAGTCACCGTCAAACATTTTGGCTCGCTCGTTAAACCACGTGAATAGCTAGAACGTGTCAATAGTAGTACATTGCAAACCGGCTTTTCGGTCACAAAATTTGCGGTTAAACAGAGCCTTAATGAAAGCCACATAACACTTTATTTATGTACTTAGAGAGTGAATGAGTATAAGTGTAGTTGGAAATATGCCTTACGAACTTACGTTGGCAATCTGATGGTTTCGTAAACGTTTTCGAACATTTAGCTGTAGTGTAGACTGCACTTTTGAGTTGAGTTTTATAGGAATATTGTTTTAGGATAAAGTGGCTATTCAGGCCAATAATGAATACATTTAGAATTTTTGTTGCTATAGAAATCTCTCCGTGATTTTTCGTATCTATGTAGGATATTCGAAACACATCACTAGTTTTCAGATTAGGATGACTAGTCATCAGAGAGCACAGGATAGGAAATAAAATTAGTCTGATTCATTGTCATTGTATACGACTATTATATTAGGTATGCCGCTGATGCTATGCTTGAAAATATTGTTAATCTTTTCCAGTTTGTTAATTAAATAACATCATTCCTGCAGTCATCGGTTTTCACAAATCAATTTAAGACAACGAAAACTGTTTAGCTAACAGTAAAAAAATACAAATTCCCATAAAATATTCATCCAACTCCATAAAACACAGAACCACATAAAATTAAGCTTATCGTTCAATTAATTACCAGAATGTTATTATTACAGCAAACACATTCTCGTTTATTTTCTACTGAATAAGAAACGGGATCCTAAGCACACATGATTAAAATTTAAATGTTTGTACGGAACCTTTCTGGATTACTAGAGGGACACCAGTAAGCTTATGTGAGTAATTTAGTTGATTATTATGAACGTGGATGTACTGGCGCGCTAATCTGTTTGGAGATGTGGTGATTTAGGCAGTATTTTGTCCAGTGAAAGTACATTGTGGTATGACCTACAACCTCAAATGAGATGGTAGATCATAGAGAAGATCTGTGTACCAGCAGTTTGAATGTTACAAGCTGGTTATGAGTCTTTCAATTTAGTTTATAGCAGCATCTATACTACCACATACAAACTACAAAAAAAAGATAATAAAAATAAGAAAAACCCGTCTGCTTAAGGCGCCGATTCCCTTGAGTAGCTGATTTTAAAATGAGAATCACGTCTAAACGGCTCGTCGTAATTTTTTGGAAAAATATATGTTATATTAGACCATTTTCTTAATAATTTGATCTGAGCAAAATTTGAGTTTTATTCGTATAACATAGTGTAATTAATTTGTAAATTTATGTCTAAAACGGACAAAAACACGACAATCACACCAAAACCGCTAAGCGTATTTTAATGAAATCGACGCCATCTCAAAGACTCATCTATCTAATCTACATTTTGATCTGAAGCTTTTTTTTTAATGTCATAGAATAATAAGGAAAGTACAAAAAACAACTAAATTTTGGGTCGCGCGGGTGTGAAACGAGTGCGCGTTTTGTTCCCTCAAGGTTGTTGGCTTTAGTCGTCGTCTTAAGAAGCGAACCAAAAACTATGTAAACAAGAAGAAAATCATGCTGTGCTGTCGGAGGATACATAATTATTTACGAGCTGGCTGATCAAAACCAATTTAGTTCGTATGTGGTATAGTCTCTTTTCAATGGAGGTTGTGGGATTTTTCACCCTGTTCGCATACCTGTATTAGCTGTAGACTTTCATGGAAGCAATAAAATTATTATTTCTAATAATACTATTTTCCTAATTCTTAACAGCACAAGAATTTAGGCAAAAGAAAAACATGGACTGAAAGTGTGTAGGAGGACAAAAACAACACTGCTGATTAACGATTTAGTATAAGTCTACGGAATAATGAAAGTTTCTAAAGGCCAAGGAAAAACCGCTACTGATGGGAAAGTATAATTTTCTATACCTACCCAAGAGGGGGTTAAAGAATTCAACTTATTTGTACCATTATCAGCAGAGTAGATGACTATTCCACCATATGCCTTAGTATTATCTTATATGTCCCCCCATCTAAGTACTGCTATAACATGGAAATATTGTAAAACCAATCAATTTTTTAAGTGAGTAACCATAGAGTTTCTTGCCGGTTCTTCTCCATAGGAATCGACCAACCCGAACCGTGCACATTGTCGACGTTTTATAAGTGCCCATGTAGGCCTATGTGAAATAAAAATTATTGATTTTGATTACACACAGTTTTTTTACAACTGCACTAACTTTGGGGGCTTTTTGGCGAATACTTTCATTGTACGCACAGCTAAGGAGTGGAATTCCCTGCCGGAGTCTTTGTTTCCTGATAGCTACAGCTCTTTAAGTCAAGAGTGAATAGGTTACTTCTAGGCAAGCGTGCTTCACCGTCGACCACATCATCACTTACCATCAGGCGAGATAGTGGTCAAACGCGAGCCTATAGATAAATAAAAAAAAAAATTTGGTTATGATGAAACGTTTTGTAGATTGTTGGATATTTTTTTGTAATAAACGTTAAAATAAAGTCTAAGTTTTTAATGACTTCAGATAATTATATACGTAAATACCTCTTTTTCAGCAATATAACCTGCACCTTGTTACACCCATTATAAGTACATAGGTACAAACTGACATAGGTAAACCCAAGCCCAGTGTTAGTACGCATCAATTAGGGTTTAATACTACCACGTCCATGGGCCCCATTCGACAGGTAACTTAATCTCGCCCGGGATTAGGGTTGCCATACATCCGGCATTTTCCAGACATGTCCGCTAATATTGGTCCTCATTCAGAGTGCGGAGGAAATTAAAGCCGTCCGGAATTTCAACATTCAGGAAAAAAATAATTAACATCTGATCAAAAAACTTTACATTGTTTACCAAAAACATAGAACATAACAAATAAAAAAATTACGTTATACGAAATAATTACTGAACAAAATGTTTACACCTATTAAACAGGCTGGCCGACCTTTGTAACTTGCGAATCCCTAACACATCGGACAATGATCTCCCTCTACTCTTAGCTATGTTCGTAAAGATCATGTCCACACAAGAAAACAAGACTTATCCTCAACAAAACTTCACAGAATGTTGTGTCCGTATGTTTCACCTACTAAATGTTTTCTAAAGGACGGACGAAGTTTAATTTGCGCGTAGTTTCAAAGACAGACGGTCGTGCAAGGCGATTTCCGAAATAAAAAGACAGTTCCAATCTGTGACAGCAACTTTTTCAATCGAATGTTTTCGTCGCTTTCGTACTTCCCGTTTCCCCAACTTACTAGCTAGAGATTATCTTAGAAAGAAGTCTTAGATAGTTATTTATTTAAAAGAAAATTCTACCTAGAACTCATAATTTGATCATTATTTCAGCCGAAGGACGTCCTCTCTGAACATAAGCCTTCCCTCCATGTGTCGTCACCTCGATCGGTCCTGCGCGTCTCGAATCCAGTGGATTCCCGAAGCCTTGATAAGGTCATCGCTCCATTTAGAGGGAGGCCAAGGAGGCTAACGCTGCTTCTTCCGGTATGCGGACGCCACTCCAGAACTTCGGCCCCATCAACCGTCCGTTCTGCGAGCAATGTGCCCTGTCCATTGCCACTTAAGTTGGGCAATCCTTCGGGCTATGTCGGTAATTTTGCGGATGTCTTAATTTCTGATTCGATCACTTTGTACTAATTTCAGCTAACATTTTATATTAACATAATAAATGTGACAGTCTGTATGTTTAGATGTCTATTATCAACCACGCCAAAACGGCTGAACGGATATAGATGAAATTGTTGTATCTGAAAGAGAAAAACATTCCATTTTTTTTATTTCCATAAAGAAAAAAAAAACATTGTGCATCAGAAAGCACATTTTCATTTAAAGTTATAAGGCATTGAAAAATTTAGTCTGGCAAACTGCAGACTATCAAAACTTTGAGAGACTAATGACAGTAAGTTTGTTGAGATCTTATTATCCTTTGCCACAGTTTTTAAGCCATTGTTTAAAGTTTTAGACACTTGATTGACTGCTTAAACTGTTCAAAACATTTTGTGGATCGCGTTTTAACTTTTATAACTTAAACTTATTTTAAACAATAACTAATCCTTTATTTTATTGCCATAGACATACTTTATAATGAGAAATAGTTACCACCCGCAGCTTCGCCCAAGTGGTGTAAGTACTTCCACCATATATTTTTTTTATTTTTATTCTGATGTCTATGCAATATAATAAAGTAATGACAGTCAGAAAGTAAAGACAGTTATATAACTGAGAAGTTTCATCAAAATCCGTTCATTAGTTTTTGCGAAAAACTTAACCAACATCCATCCTTCCAACCATCCATCCCCACAAACTTTCGCGTTTATAATAGTAGTAGGATAGGATGTACCAAATGTCAACAATTTTATCAACACATATTTTTTTATAAGACACCAACTTTTGCCTGCAACTTCGCTACCGTGGCTCATTAAACAGGAAATATGCATTTTTTAGATAAAAAGTAGCCTATCAGGCATGTGGTAATAGTGTACGAGTAGATTTCTATCAGTGAAAAATAATTCATAATCGGAACGCCAATTCCAGAGATTACCTTATACAAACATTTATACTAACCAAACATTTTTACCTAATTAATTAGTTAAATACGAATATTTTAATCCCTTTTTATTTTTTTATTTCAAATAGGCTCGCGCTTGACCACTATCTCACCTGATGGTAAGCGTTGATGTGGTCTACGGTGAAGCATGCTAGCCTAGAAGTAACCTATTCACTTTTGACTTAAAGACACCGGTAGGGAATTCCACTCCATAGCTGTACGCATAAAAAAGTATACTCAAAACGTTAAGTGCGTGTAGGTGGGATGTCCACCATATATCGATGGCGCATCACCGTACATCTGTTATTCCGATGATGAAACGGGCTAGGCGGAATTATCAATTCCATCGCACACTCCCCGAATTGTAACCGATAAAAAACCGACAAGCTGGCAACTCGGCGACGATGTTCAAGGCTCTGCCTTGACTTGACAACTTTTATACTCAAAAAAAATTGACCCTTTTTATTTACGTTCACGAAAAATATAAATCATCTTGTTTTAAATTAAAAAATTGACTTAAAGTCATTAAAATTGCAAACCTAAATCGAGAATAGGGAATCGGATTTAGGTCTGATTCATGAGATTTTTATTAATTCCTTCAAAAGAAATCAACGAGCTAATGCTACTTTCAACTCTACTAACAAGTTTTAGACTAAAGTTTATTCCTACATCTTTGCTGTCGTGCCTGAAAATAGTTATTTCAGTGCTGAAACTAGGTTCAATGGAGTGGCAAATCGATGCGCTAAGCTTACGCTGGTATCTACCTCGTTTATATCGTGACATACGAGCCACTCGCATGGCTACTTACAAACACTTTAAAATAGAAAAAGATTGTCTGTTTATATTCTATACTCTTGTGCTTGCGGTGAAATTGTTACATATAGTGTACAATATGGTTTTTACTAATGGGGGCTATGACAACTACCCGAGTGCCAAAATCTTAACAAAATCCGTTAAGCCGTTTATATATGACTAGCGGATGCCTCGCGGTTTCACCCGCGTAGTTCCCGTTTCCATAAGAATACAGGGATAAAAAGTAGCCTATGTTATCCGGGGATAATGTAGCTTCCCAACAGTGAAAGAATTTTTGAAATCGGTCCAGTAGTTTTTAAGTTTATTCGTTACCTACAAAAATACAAATCATTCCTCTGTATAAATTAGTATATAGATATAGATTGAGTATCACAATTGGTTCACAAAGGTGTTCACAATTTATTTCATCACTCTTATACATTACTAGCTGACCCCCGCGGCTTCGCTCCCATCAAAATTACATATAATTATAGCCTATGTTACTCGGGAATAATGTAGCTTTCCATAGGTGAAAGAATTTTTAAAATCGGTCCAGTAGTTTCGGAGCCTATTCGGTACAAACAAACAAAAAAATCTTTCCTCTTTATAATATTGGTATAGAAGGGTACTAACTATGAAATAACGAGTAATTTTGACTGACAGTAGTTATGCCAAAAGTTATGGCAAATGATAAATCCAATTTACTAAAGTCCAGTGAAGTAAAAAGTTAAATTCAAAATGGCACTGTGTCTCATTTTAGTCAAAGGTTGGCAAATTAACGTGCGCTCGGCAATTTAAACGGTGGTTTTGGATTAAAGGCACATTCAAAGAAGTGCCTGATTAATGTAATTCTTTAAAGGCGGATTATTGGAAAGATTCTGAATTTTGTGAACGTTGGAATATTGGACTTATGTGGAGAAAAGCAGAAGTGGGATATTTTTCAGGATTTTTAACGAACTGGTGGTGGAGTTATTGCAATTTTTACAGTAAGTCCACTGTTACAAGAAAACCAATTGTTGTTTTCAAATACATTGAAAGTGCGGTTATTTTGAAATTTCAACAGTGCCCTTTTTATCTATATTCTGCCCCATAGTTAGTACTATTGAAGTAGTTTGATGCCAACGTTTATTTTAAACAGAACCGCTGTCTTTACAACCGTCACATCCCGCTGTGGCAACCCTAGATTAAAATACAATTTTAATTCCGGGCCATTAAATCTCTTGGTTACCGTCCAAAACCGACAACAGCCGCACGTACTATTAAAACCTTTTATCAAAAAAACATCAAGCAACAACCAAAAATAAAATACAAAAAGTTTTTTTTGTATAAAGCCGTCCGCATCCCACGTAGGACATACACACGTATCGGTCCGGTCGTTACGGCCCCACGTGTCCGGCCTGCATTGCTGTCACATTACCGCATAACCCCGTCCACGGTTGGACGTGCTTTTATTAAACGTACCTACGTAATTTTTAGGGCTGTTTCTGGCTGGAAGTTCGCCATTTGTGGGTTATACTGTCAATAAATGGTGTTAGCGACGCGCGGCTCATATATATTATCTGTCAAACTTTAGGGTACTTATTTTTATTTTAAGGTAGATTAAGATTTTATTGTAATAAAAAGGGTAGTTTTGCTACATGAATAGTCTAGGCCTAACACCCGACGAATGTGCCACGAAATATTTTGGAAAATAAAATTTGCTTACAAGTCAAAAGTGCGTTATCGTTTTGAACATACCTACCACCAGCTACAGAGTCCTTCGGCCGGATATATGTTTAAAACACTTCCAGCGCCGCGAAAAATGGTGAACACACGAAGCGCAGTGCAGCGCGAACGTGCTCGCCCCGAGGCGGATAACCGCGCAACAGATTGTGACTTGCCACAAGTGAAACTCCAGGACCCTACTTCTTCGACTTTGAAAACTACGGAAGCCAAAGATAGTGAAGTAATCAAGCAACCTATTTTGAGCCGAGCAGCTATGCCAGCTAGCAGTATCAAGTCGGAGCAGCCGCCGCCATTGTTACCCGCATCATGTAAAGACGAACGCCGGAGCCTGACATCCATTAAAGGTTCTACTTCTTCAATGCGGGTAAAAAGGCAGCAGCTTATTTTGGAGGCTGAAAGGCAAAAGGCACAGATTCGTATGGAACTTATAAATAAAAAGCTAGATGCTGATCTAGCTAGCCTAGACGAAGAATACAGTTCACACAATGGTAGCCAAAGCCGTAGCCGTGTTGAAGAATGGATGGAACGTAGCTATCAGGAGCTGAACATGGACCTGCCTGCCCCCGATAATATTCACACGGGCAAGCGTCAGTGTCACGAAGCTGGACCGCCGGCGGCGACGTTAAAACCGTCGGCACCGAGGGCGCAGGCGCCAAGCGTGCCTACCGCGCCGAACCCGGCTGGCCCGCCTGCGCCGACCCCGGCGCTGGCCGCCGCCGCCAGCACAGATGGTACAGTCCAGATGCTAGCCAGTGCGTTGAGAGATCTCGCCGCTGCCTCCACCAGTCACGCGCCGGGCGCGAACCTACTCAGCCGCATTTGCACGCCCCGGGAGCTCCCAGAGTTCTCCGGCGACCCGTTGGAATGGTTGCAGTTCAGACACGCGTACGAAGAGTCTACGGAACTATGTAGTTTCACACCTAAGGAAAATATGTGGAGATTGAGGAAGTGTCTTCCCGGCGCTGCTAAAGAAGCCGTTTCAGCTTTGCTCGTGAGTGCATCATCTCCTGAAACTATAATGTCAACATTAAAGTTGAGATTCGGTAATCCGGAGTACATCCTATCGAAGCTAGTGCAAGACATCAAAAAGTTGCAACCAATGTCTCAAGATTACCACAAAGAAATTGTGTCTTTCTCGGTTAAAATACAGAACTTCACGGAAGCTGTGCGTGCCGTCGGCCGAGAAGAATACCTACAAGGTATGAGTGTTGTGTCGGTTGTTTTATCGAAACTGCCTACGGTTCTATTGTCCAGGTGGTCAGATTACAGTTTTATACCGATAACAGAAAGCAAGAAGTCACGTTTATTATTATTGTCAGATTTCTTGAAGGAAGAAGCTGTGAAAGTTTCTACTACGTCTTATACTTACCTTGTGCCCACGCGCAGCGATCAACACAAACATAAAAACAGTGAGTATACTCAACCTCGCTTACAAACTGTACTAATGCACGCAGACGAGTATGATCATAATAAATGCCTATTCTGTAAGACGAGTACGCATAGCAAGATAACAGCCTGCCATAAATTCAAAAAGGCCCTTCGCAAAGTTCGCTGGCAATTCGTAAAACGCAGCGGCCTATGTTTCAAATGCCTTTCTTCTCGTCACGATCGAGACACCTGCCCAGCCCCAGTCTGCGATAAGGATGGCTGTGGCCAGTCGCATCACCCACTGCTTCACTACCCCACGCCACCTGAGCGGCGTAGCGAGATCCAGCATGCGCCACCGCCGGCGTCCGCGCCGCTGGAGCGGCAGCCGACGCCGGCGACGCCGACATCCGTCACCGCCGGTTCCGGTACAGAAATCGTGTCGCACATAAACAATAGTGATAGTGAGTGCAAAGTGTTATTGAAAGTGGTGCCTATACGTATACATAGTGCAAACGGTATTATAAACTCTAGCGCGTTACTCGACGACGGGTCGACTATTTCGTTAATAAGCGACGGACTAGCTGAGCGCGCGGGTTTGCGCGGCCGGCCCGAGATAATACGCGTACGCGGAGCCTGGAATGATGAACTATCTTGTGAATCGATCGTCACGAACGTGGACCTTTCTGGTATGGACAATAATAAGGTTTATTCTATTAGAGCTCGAGCTGTAAAGAATTTAAATTTACCAGTGCATAGTATGTCTATAGTTGATTGTAATAGGTATAAAAGTTTGTCTGATATAAAACATTTGTTATGTACCACCGATTTGAAACCTGAAATATTAATTGGTCAGGATAACTATCACTTAATTATACCAAAGGAAATTAATATAGGTAGTTCAATAGAGCCGTTCGCTTCACTTACCCCCCTAGGTTGGTGTGTCCGTGGTAAGTGGCACGTGCCGCGGAGCGCATCCAAGTGCGCGGCTGCCGGCGCCGCCCACGCGACGCTGCTAGTGTCGGACGCGGCACCCGAGTCAGCACCGTCAGCTCCCTCTCCGCTCACAGCGCGCCAGCCAGACCAGCAGCTGCAGGATCTCCATGATGAGGTGAGGCGATCCTTCGCCTTGGACTCGATGGGTGTATTCGGTAAGCCACGTCAGAATAAAAATGACTTACTTGCTGTAGCCAAGCTGGAAAAGACCGCCGTACTGGTCGATGGTCGCTGGTGGGTGGGGTTGCCGTGGAACGACGAAGACTGCCGAATGCCGGATTCCTACCCGACAGCGCTGAAAAGGCTGAAAAGTATAGAGAGGAAAATGGGAAAGGACAAAGGTTTCTCGGAAAGGTACAGGGATAGGATTAAACATTTGTTAGAAAATAATTTTGCTCGGGAACTGACAGATACTGGTGCTACTACAAAGACGTGGTACTTACCACATTTTGGGATCGACAATCCCAACAAAAAGAAATTGCGGCTGGTGTTTGACTCGGCTGCGAAGGTAAATGGTTTATGCCTCAATGACTACTTAAATACAGGTCCGGACTTGCTGTCATCACTGCTTGGCATAATGCTGCGCTTTAGAGAAAATTCTATTGCAGTGACAGGTGACATTCAAGATTTTTTCCTCAGAGTCAAAATTCAGCCTGACGACCAGCATGCATTCAGGTTTCTGTGGAGAGACAGCCCCACAGAAAAGGTAAAAACCTACATTATGACATCTCTCATATTCGGCGCAAACTGTTATCCTTTTGTTAGCCAGTTCATAAAAAATAAGAATGCTGAGCGCTATGAGTCATCTTTGCCCCTAGCTGTACATGCTATACGTAAGTCTCACTATATAGATGATTATATAGATAGTTTGCCCGATGAAGAGAGTGCCATCGAGATGGTAAAAAATATTTCTTATATCCACCAACAAGGTGGATTTCGGATCCGTAATTGGACCAGCAACAGTGTCCAAGTATTGAATTCTGTACCTAAAGAAACTTTAGGTACTGCCGCGGTCAAGTTCAAAATAGATAATCATTTCGAAGGTGAGCGCACACTTGGCCTAATATGGTTTCCCGGTACGGACGAATTAGGATTCGACGTATCCCTGAAGAAAATCCCAGATAACGTGATTCAAGGTAAGAAAATACCTACGAAGCGAATTATGCTTCAAGTAGTAATGTCTATATTTGATGTTTTTGGGTTTTTAGCGCCATTTACCATTCAGGGTCGCATAATGCTGCAAGATACGTGGCGGCTACATATCGGCTGGGACGATATCATACCTACGGATATCTACGAAAAATGGTGTAAGTGGATCGACTTGCTAAAGGTTGTCGATCGTATACGCATACCTAGGTGCTACCATGCGACTGCGCACGGAAGCAAGGCTGAGACACGAGTGCCAGTGGCGGCTACACCCCCCGCGCGCCCGCCCTCACCGCTGCCCGCTCCCGGCGCGTTATCAGTTGCGCGCACGACAGCAGCTGTGAGTACACCTCCCTGTTATAGCTACCTACAGTTGCATGTTTATAGCGATGCCTCCTTGAAAGCTATGAGCGCCGTAGCGTATTGGCGCTGGATAGATAAGAATGTTATTCATGTTGCATTTATAGCTAGTAAGTGCCGAGTGGTACCTGTAAAACCGCTGACGATACCTCGTGCGGAACTACAGGCTGCGCTGCTAGCTGCTAGATTGGCAGATACTATTATGAAGGAGCACAAATTGCCAGTCAAGCGACGGGTTTTTTGGTGCGATTCCACTACGGTCTTGCAGTGGATCAGAAACAATACGCGTACGTATCAAGTATTCGAAGCAAACCGATTAGGTGAGATCGACGATCTGACGCGTATTGATGAGTGGAGGTATGTACCCACGAAATTGAATGTTGCGGATTTGGCCACACGAGAGGATTTCGACCATGAGATTTTTAAGGGTGAGTGGTTTTCTGGACCTTCATTTTTACACCTAGATGAGTCTTCGTGGCCCGCTGATGTCTGCCAATCTGAAACAAATAAATCGAACATTGAGAACGTTATGGTTACCAACAACTTACCTGTCCCGTGTAAATTACCGATTCCGGATCCTCACCGATTTTCTTCGTGGCTGAGGCTGCTGCGGTGCACGGCGACAGTTCTCATGTTCATTGATAGATGCAAGGGCCGCACCTGCGCTTTAGACTGCCACACACTGGAGAGAGCGGAGCATCTTCTTCTTCGCCAAGCCCAGGGCGAGACTTTCGCCGAGGAAATAGCTGCAATAAAAAACGGTAAATCAATACAAAATCTAGCAAGCTACTTACCTTGTGTCCGTTCCTCGACGAACACGGTGTTCTCCGCGTAAGTGGCCGCATCGACGCTGCATCCGACGTGAATCTAGAAGTGAAGAGACCGGTCATCCTCGACGGTAGGAACCCTATAGCTCACCTGATCGTCCGACATTTTCATGTCAAGGCAGCTCATGGCAATCGGGAGACTGTAGTCAATGAGCTGAAACAAAAATATTGGTTAATTAGGCTTAGGCCTACAGTTAAGTATGTGGTTTCGAAATGCATGCTTTGCAGAATACGCAAAGCTACACCTCGAGTACCCAGAATGGGCGACTTACCTCAGGCTCGCATGGCGCATCATCAGCGCCCCTTTTCCATTTGCGGTCTCGACCTATTTGGTCCCATGGAAGTTACGGTGGGTCGTCGCAGAGAAAAAAGGTATGGTGCCTTGTTCACATGCCTAACAGTCTGTGCTGTGCATGTAGAACTCGTATCTTCTCTCACCACGGACTCGCTTATCATGGCTCTGCGACGTATGGCGGCCAGACGTGGTTGGCCACGCCATCTTTACTCCGACAACGGAACTAATCTACGTGGTGCCGACAAGGAACTGCAAAAGTCAATGCTGCAGCTGGACAACGAGGTACTGAAAGCTGAAGCGGCGAACAATAGCATGGAATTTCACTTTATCCCGCCGCTGAGCCCACACTGGGGTGGGGCGTGGGAACGTCTCATACGAAGTGTGAAATCTTCTCTCAAGGTAATTTTAAACGAGCGTGCCCCAAAAGAAGAAGTTTTGAGCACGCTGATGGCTGAGGTCGAAAATATAGTCAACAGCCGTCCCTTATCTCACGTGTCTGTCGAACCAGACACCCCTGAAAGTTTGACACCTAACCACTTTCTCCTGGGTACAACTTCTAACCTACCGGTCATTGGAGCGTTCGATGATTCAGATCTGTTTCTGAAGAAACAATGGCGAAAAGCCCAGAAGTTGGCCGATATGTTCTGGCAGCGATGGCTCAAAAAGTTCTGCCCCAGCTGCTACCTAGAAAAAAATGGAACGAGGAACAGAAACCTCTACAGGTAGGTGACCTAGTGCTAGTGGTCGATCCTGACTCTCCCCGGAACGTGTGGCCGAAGGGCGTTGTCCAGAAAGTTTTCCAATCTAAAGATGGACGCGTGAGGCAGATTGACGTGAAGACCAAGACAGGTACTTGGCGGCGTTCTGCGGCACGCGTCGCTCCTATTTCATTGGGAGATGAGTGCTGAGTCAGCACTAGGGGTGGGAGTGTTAGCGACGCGCGGCTCATATATATTATCTGTCAAACTTTAGGGTACTTATTTTTATTTTAAGGTAGATTAAGATTTTATTGTAATAAAAAGGGTAGTTTTGCTACATGAATAGTCTAGGCCTAACACCCGACGAATGTGCCACGAAATATTTTGGAAAATAAAATTTGCTTACAAGTCAAAAGTGCGTTATCGTTTTGAACATACCTACCACCAGCTACAAATGGGTTAATAAAACATCTCTTCTTGGCTGGGTTTGTCGTTGTTTAGCAACAAATATGATGGATCTGGATTTTAGTACCGACGTGACATTTCATTAATTTTTAGGGTTCCGTACCCAAAGGGTAAAAACGGGACCCTATTACTAAGACTTCGCGGTCTGTCTGTCTGTGTTTCTGTCTGTCACCAGGCTGTATCTCATGAACCGTGATAGACAGTTGAAATGTTCACAGATTAGCGATAATGGTACGGAACCCTTCGTACGCGACTCCGACTTGCACTTGGCCGGTTTTCTTATTGGTAGAGTTTCTGGCTTACCAACGTACATAGATCGATCGGACCCTAAATTGGTTTAAATTGAATTTTGTTCACCTACATAGAACAACAGAGTGAAATAGTACATTGTTCAGATTGCTAAGTCTTTTGTCAGAGACAAAGTGTTCTCGAAAGCGCAGTGTACATGCTCGAAAACGTTACATGTGGATGACATGGTATTACATTCAAGGATCTATATGAAATCCCTTTTTAACCCCCGACGGAGAAGAGTGGTTTTATAAATTTGACGTGTCTACCTGAGTGTTAATGTATTTGTGTATATGTGTATCTATCTGTGGCATCATAGCTTCTAAATGGAAAACCGATTTTTATTTTGTTTTTTGTTTGAAAGGTAAGCTTTATCGGGAGTATTCTTAGGTATGTTTGATCAAAATCGGTTCAGCCGTTCTAAAGTTATAGGGGTTTTACTGTTTGAATCGGGATGTTTTCGCAAGAAATTGTGTCATTATTACGTGTCCAATAGAATGTCGATCGAAGCGTGTCTAAAATATATTGTAGCATGAAATAAAAATGTATCGGGGATGCTTAGTTCCACAAGTACATTTAAATGTCAATCCTAACCTGTGTATGTCATCAAGTGGAAATAGAAAGCAATCAGTCTTTTTTCGTCACAGAAACGCCCTTGAGCAAATTAAAGTCTATAGTTAAAAGTACATTTGAAGGCAACTTACTCTACTCCAACCGTTTCAGTCGACAGGATAAAGAAAAAAACATCTATATCAATGCATATGCAATAAATAAGAAGATGCAACTACCAATTTGATTGCTTCGAGTGGACGAACTCGGTTCAAACTCAGTTTGCCGCTCCCGGTTACTAAAATCATTTATCAGTGCTCTAAATAAATTTAAAACAAATAAAAAAAACATAGAACCTACTTCCACTACATTATCATAAATTGTTCCTCACACGCAGCCTGGTCGCAAAGCTATTAGGTGTTAATACTTTATAGGAACAGGGTCTCGCGTGTGTGAAGTTAAGCCCATTAGATAGTTGAGTACCTGCCGGCAAAGAGCACACTTTTGTGCCTTTCATACTGGCCGACAGGTACTACTGGTTTGCGATATTGCGTTCCACTCTTTTTTTATTTTTCAAATGGTGCGGTGCGAACAAAGGTGAAATATGCGGTGAAATTTAATGAAAAAGATGGCCTGAAAAGCTGCCTTTTGAGAAAAAAATCAGGAACTTTAAAACTAGAATTTTAGAACTCGAATTATATCAATCAATGTTTTCAATTATGTTATGTTTCTTGTCGAAGCGGATGCAGCTGAATATCAATATTTTATCGTATTTATCGCAATAGGCGCAATCCTTCTGATAAATGTAATAAAGATGAAATATAGCCGGCCAGCAAAAGAGGCATTGACGGACGAACGTGTAAATGTGGGCAAAGGCAAAGCCGAGGCACACGTACCTAAGTCCATCAATGCCTAGTTGTGGCCAAGGCTTGTATAGTACTTTTCTCAAATAATGCGCGTAATTTAAAACTAAGTAGCACCTAGAACTCATTTTGTCAAATACTATTACTTTTGGAAATCAATGACTAACAATAATAATTATTCCCGTGTTAAATTGTTCATTTATTTTATTATATAAACAGCTTTCTATATGCAAGTCAGTTCGATATTTAAATAAAACCTTGGATAAGTTACCTCCTCGGTTTCCATGTTTCGGAGTAAAAGATCGTTCCATTTTTGTTATTTTGACAATCTTAATCGAAATTAATCAAAATTGCTACTGGCCAAATACATGCGAGCAGCGGCCTGAAAAAGTTGTATGAAAATCCATATTTGTCGTGGTTTAGCGTCCAAATAAATTACATGGTAAACTCATATATCTGTCATGTAATTTAAAAATAGAACGATCTTTTACTCCGAATCATGGCAACCAAGGAGGTAACATATCAAAAGTTTTATTTAAATTTCGAACTGGCTGGCAAATAGAAAGTTGTTTATTAAAAAAAAAACAAATGAACACTTTAACGCATTCAAAATTATTGTTGTTCGTTGTTCGTCATTGATTTTAAAAAGTAATCGTATTTGACAAAATGAGTTCTAGGTACTGCTTAGTTTAAATTTCCATGTAGAAATCGATTTCTATATAAGTCTTAATTCTGTATACCAAAACTACGATCTTTTCAAAAGCATACGTATAATTACTTACCAATATATTAGGTTCCGTTCCATTAAAACATTTAGATTTAGCCTCATCATCATTCATAGATCAGGTCATAGATGGTCAGAGCGAGGCCACATATAATAAAATAACAAATAGATAAAAAGGATAACCTATAGAATTTATTGGTTCACGTTTACCGTTCGTTCGTATCGAAACTGGAATGAATCAGAGAAAATTTAGCAATAACCGTTTCCGTTTCACGTTAAATTAACAGTCATGAAAAACAGACATTTGGAGTGCAGTGCCTGTTTGCTTACTTACTAAAGTTACCTTTATAAATGCTTACAGCAAATAACAGTTCGCCGCAAGCCTTCAGGTTAGTTAATTTGCCCGTTAGTCATGAGCCTCTACCATTTAAGGGGACACGGACTTAGATACCTACCTATGACCAGCAACCTGCAATAGACAGTGTTAATTGGTCTGTGGGACACGGCTCGGACCTGTTACCGCTTCTATTATCGAATTATTCAGAGTTCCAATTATTCTGGTCGGGTAGCTGTGTAAATCTCAGTTGAAGATGCAAATTATATTTGTGTCTTAGAATTCTAATATTGTTAGGTCCAGGAATAGAATACGATTCTATAAATGTGAGATCGATGAGGATTTCATTTTTATTACGGACTAATAAGGTTTCAAATGAAATAATAAAGAATTTTATTTGTCACGCTTCCATTGTTACGAAAGTATTGTGAGACACAGAGATTTTTCCTGTTTTCTTAAATAACAAAGGTACTTTATTGAAAAGAATTTCCCTAACAAGAAAGTTAGAAATGGCTTTACTATGTAGAATAAAATAGAATAGAAATAAATATTCAACGCAGACACAAGACAACAGCAACAAAGATGGAATAAAGAACAATAAATAAGTGCAAAGAAAAATTTCGCTTAACGTGCCCATACCGAAAGGGTACTTGTATATATTAGGATTTTTAAATTTCTGATGATCCCACTCTTGATCTCGATGTCGCCCGATGGCAAGCGATGGATGCGGTCTACGATGGAGTAAGCGAGCCCAGAATTGAAGAGTGAACAGGCATTCACTTTTATTTTGAATATTGACAGATCATGTGAAGTAGGGAACACATCTGCTGGTAGAGAATGCCACACTCTGGCTATAATTATATCCATTTGTATTCGAACAAGAAGTTATATGGGACGAACAATTCCATTATATCCCTGCATCGAGAATGCATGGTACCCACCTCTCTTCCCACGACAGAGGACAAAGTTAGGTCCATCGACAAACTTATCTAGTTTGTTTAGGTATTGTTGACCCCAATGTCGAATGTAGGTGTTTGCCGTTAAATAGCTTACATCAAGAATAGTTATTTCTACTCTAGAAACCAATTTGAAGTTGAAGGAATCTGTTCGTGTTTCTCTTGAATTTTTTGTTGTGTATTACTCCATAGAAGCATACTTAGACAATGTTTTGCTTTTAGGAACTTTTTTTTATCTGAAAGGAAAAAACAGAGTCGTAGTCGATTATTTATTATCATCCTAAATCCTTCTATATTATTATAAAATTTGGATGTTTGTTAAGTATACACGAATCAACAACGATATTTAGGTAGACCGTGTCCTAAATTGGGAAAGAGGAAACTTTCATATTCCGGCAGTACATTCATTTGGGATAAATTCAGACTTTAATGCTTGCGAAGCTGCTGGCAGAAGTTTTATAGTTACATTAATATAGCATTGAAGTTATACTATAGGGAAAAAATCCGCCCAGTTACTTCTGTCCTGCTGATAACGGCTACCTTTATGATTTTTTACACGAAATTCTGTACGCAAAAGCTTCATAGCTATGTCTACGTACCGAACACTGCACAAGTAATGAAATATATATTTCATTACTTGTGCACTGGTTAAACGAGGGACATACCTACTTGAGGAAATCATAATTTGTGGTTCCAAGTAATAAAATATTATTATGGCAACCGGTAACGATCTCCTTTGATAAAACAGTTTTGCAAAGTACACGTACAAACTTGTGCAAGCGACTGCATCTACTGTAACTACCCACACCGCAACATATGTTAAGGAAAGAAGGTAGATATTAACTAGGTAATTTACCTTTCTCCTTTCACAATTTCAAGTGTACAACGGATTAATAAAAATGTGACTATTATTATGATTGTATTTATTAGATAATTAATTCAAAGATACTTTTTCTTACATTTCGGTTAAATAAAATTCAGAATGTCTTATTTTTTTATTTAACTTACAATCGGATACTCTATTTCTAACCACTACAAATCCCGAAAGCCAGAATAAACTGTGGTGACAACCAGACTAGTGTCGAGGCTCGAGGCAATGACTCGACGAGTTCCGGGGAAAAGAATTAACTGTCTTGAATGCCGCAACGAAAAAGACCGGCGCGGCGTGGCGGCGGCGGCGGAGTAAGAAAAACATAATTTCTCTTTCAATAAGTTCCTTGTTTACCCGGTCTCACTGTATAAAGTAGTATATAGTAGTCCAGCTTCCTTGTAAACTTGTGTGATAAGACATGTTTATATACCTGGACTAAGCCGCGAATAAACTTGTGTAGGAGTTAGTTTAGCTTTTTAATACAGAATAGGGCTAATATGTTTCAGTTTATTACTTCCTCTGTTGTTTTCCTTCTTGTTCTTCCTGTAGATTTTCTTTATTAATGTTATCACCGTAATCTTTACTTATTTTAAGATGACGATAGTCGCCAACGACCTTGAGGGAACAAAACGCGCACTCGTTTTACAACCGCGCGACTTAAAATTCAGTAGATTTTTGTACTTTCCTTTTTATTCTATGCCTTTAAAAAAAACTGCGGATAAAAATGTAGATAATTAAATTGTCTTTAAGATAGTGTCAATTTTATTATAATACGCTCGGCGGTTTTGGTGCGATTGTCATTTTTTTTGTCCGTGTTAGACATAACTTTACAAATTAATTACACAATGTTGTACGAAAAAACTCAACATATTCTTAAATCAAATTTTAAGAAAATGGTCAAATATAACATATATTTTTTCCAAAAAAATACTTCAAGCCGTTTAGACGTGATTCTCATTTTAAAATCAGCTACTGAGGGGTATCTGCGCCTGACGACCTACTTTTGTACACGGCTTCTCCTGCAGTAAAGTCGGGTACTATCACAAGGGAACGTATTACCGGGATAAAAAAATCATGATTATATCTTAGTATCACATAAATTGGAGCCGGCGAAGCGTAATAGAGTAACAAACTTAAAGTTTTCATAAACATGCATTTTTTTGTAGGATTTTTATAAACAAGTCTATGGCTGAGGCCACATTACTCCTAAAATGTAAGGTATAAATGGAGTTATTAGGTACTTCAAAAATCTAGTAATATAGTAGCGCTTTAGACTTACATAATCCAATCCAAACATACTGACACTGACAAGTTCCGGAGGCTTTAGAGCGCTTTCAAGATGAAAGATATGCCTAAAAGCTTTTTCAAGAGAAATTCTCTCACATTGATGTTTTCTTATCATCAAAAAGAAGTCTGGATTTGTCATGAACTGGGCTGATGGCAATAGGCCCCTATTATATGGAACATAAAAAAATACTGTTGAAAAATGAGGTTGTACTAATATACTCATTATTATGTTTTTTATGGTATCTGTATCACTTGTGGGAGGCCTTTGTCCAGCAGTGGACGTCTTTCGGCTGAAATGATGATGATTATGATAATGGTTTCTAATAATTAGGGGAATGCAGGCGTGATATTATATAAATCGAATAACTAACTTTCTGTTTATGCTCCCTTTTTCTATTCAGCAAATGATGACCTAAGATCTCATTAAGGAGCGAACTTCACCGATCTGTTTAATGGATGAAAAGCATTTATATTAAATTTATTATGTCAAAAAATAATTATATCGCGAGTCTAAAAAAATCTGCCACGACTAAAATTTATAAAAATTCAAAATAGAATTCGAAGATAAACCAATTAAAAAACAGCAATGTGACTCATATAATCTGAAATGACTACTTCTGTTCTTTATTTTATGTTAAAGAATACAGGGTCAACTGTATGCCAGTTTTTAAATATTAGGCTAAACGTACACTGGCAATATTCGATGAGTTAAGATAAACTAAATAACAAACCCCAATGAGACAGGTTTTCTGAAAGAGTCATCTTAAGTTCTTATTTTATGCCATAGATGCTACCAATCATTTTATCTCAGTTCTGAAATATTAAAGTGAACGAGCACTGATATTCAACTCATTTTTGTTTTTTTTATTAATTATATTCTTGACAGAAATTTTTCAGAAAACCCCCTCGCGATTTGTTTTTTATCGTATTAAATTTGATATAAAATGCTTTTCATCGAAACAGATTGGTAAAGGTCGCTCTTTACTCGGATCTCCCACTTTTATGTTAAAAGCAATAATCATAGATGCTAGAATATTTAATCCCCGTTGGAATTATTTGACATTTTGCCTATTATTAGTCGGAATATGAGCTTCTAATCCGATCAAACGGATAAATACCTGAGAATAGCTTCGAATATCTGCTACATTCCATACCAACCCGTAAATGCTTCATCAATTATTCGCCACGCACTTGACCTTTGCCTGAATAATATATGAATATCGCACCTTGTTGTGATATAGTTTCGGTTTGGGCAAAACGCGTGGGAGGGTTTGGATAGAGGGTTATTAGGATTTAATGTTACTACTATGATGTTACTTATACAGGGTCAAATTAAATAAATTTGTGAATCTGGATGTGATGGATATCGATATCTAGAAAATACAACTGTGTATTTAACGAGGTTAACGGTCCCCGGTAGTGTTTAGTTACCTAAGTGTACAATTATTTTTTCTGAGGAATTTCGCTATTAAATTTGGTTTGTAACTTTTCATAAAGATATTTTTTTGGTACTATGTGTGTGGCATTAATTTGATTTTGAAAGAGAAAATCGACGCTTGATTTACTTTGAAGTATTTTAATCAGAAAAACCAAATTACGTTACAGTTCTATACCCAGAATAGCTTGACAAACATAAACCAAGGCTTCAGAGAATCTGCGACATTCCACACATAATTGACGCGACCTCTTTTTGACCTTGGCATACATAATTTAGAAACATCAAGCGTATGTATGTCACATATCTAGTTGAAGCACCACTAGCTACTGATTTATCTCAAGACGATGTGTACGGTATGCTATGCCTACCGATTGGAAATGAGCTTATAAATAAATAAATCTATAATTTATCGGGTTTGCAGATGAAGAAGAAAAATATCAGAAAGCTACACAGAACTTTGAAGAAACTGATAATTTGTGTCCGTTTAAATGCTTCTTTTTTTTTTTTTTAGGTTAGCTATTCGGGAAAAGCCTATGTCCAGCAGTCGATGTCTTTTTGCTGAAATGATGATGATGATTATGAAGTCGGCGTGATGCGCAAGAAAAATGTCATTACTTAATTGATAGTAATTTTGCACTAACTTGCGGATGAGTGGAACCAGAGACTTGTATCAAATATGCTAAAAATACCGTATGAATAATTTTACAACGTTACCTTCACAACTAACACTTAACTGCCTACCCTTAAAATTGTTAAAGGCTCGCAATAAAATCTATACTTAATAAAAGAGAGCTTGATCTCTGCGACAGCTGTCAGTATAAATACAGTAACAATAGCGCTTGACAGGCTAACGATAACGTATACGTCAGTTGGACATATGAGGCAGAGATCAAACTATCTTTTTAACCGACTTACCAAAAAGGAGGAGGTTCTATGTTCGACTTTGTTTTTTTTTTTTTTGTGTATGTTCACCTATCTCTCCGTCAGTTGTGGACCGATTTTGAAAATTCTTTCTTTGTTTGAAAGAGTATGTTTCGAAATTGGTCCCATTTTAATTCGGTGAAGATCTGATGAAGAACTTCGGAGATATACAACAGAACTCTTCAATAAACAACAGCAAATCTCTCGGGATTGCTATCGCATGTCTGTTTATTGTTTATACCATTTCATAACATAACATCACGCCAGTACGCTCTGAAGGGGTACGCAGATCTCTCATTTCACCGGTTAAGTTCAAGTTTCAGGTTATTCGGGTAATCTAATCTGGCGTTATAGGGACCTTACTAAACAACTTGCCTATTAGGTAGGTAAAACTAAAAAGGGAAAAATAAAAAAAACTTTTTTGCAAAAAAATAGCACCGACTTCCAAATGAAAAACTACAAAGTGAAAAATAACTTAATTTTTGGAAGTCGGTGTCCATATCGCAAAAAAATGTTACCCACGAAAGACACCGACTTCCAAAAATTAAGTTATTTTTCACTTTGTAGTTTTTCATTTGGAAGTCGGTGCTATTTTTTTGCAAAAAAGTTTTTTTTATATGAATTATGGTAAGAAATCTTGATGGCCATTAATTGTGGAATAAAGCTAAATTACTTCCTATTTACAACTAAGGCTACAATTTATTTGATATACGTGGGGCTCACTACTCGCTTGCTATGCTTTGTAGGAGATACACGGGTTAGAAAATAAACAACAAACATGAGACACAGAACTAAAGACATTTAACCGTAGCGCTATTCTTTAAAACATATAATCGAACTTATTTCAGTCGTTACCTGAATATTGGTCCCATACCAGAATAACACTGTGAAAGAACATAATGTGCAGTGCAAACAGTACTGTGTTACGACATTAACACAACGAATAAAATTTAAAAAACTACCGACATATTTTTATTTCATGCTACATAATTTATGTAGTAGTAGACATTCTTCGATCGACAATCTGAACACGTAATTATGATACGATATCTTGCGAAAACACCCCGATTTAAACAGTAAAACCCCCATTACTTTTGAACGGCTGAATCGATTTCCATCAAACATCTCTCCAAGAAGTCACCTTTTAAACAAAAAAACTAAATCAAAATCTGTTCATCCGTATAGGAGCTATGATGCCACAGACAGATATACAAATACACAAATCAAAGCTCAGATTAGAACGAAAATAAGGCCTAGTATAGAGCTGTAAAAAAGATGCAAAGAGATGCGTAGCACAGGAGCGAGCAATCAGTAAGCAAATATTTTATAATGGTTTTTCGAAACCGCTAAATCTGTAGAAGATATACTAAAGTTGCTAAATTTAGACAAGGCCACCATGGACATTAAAGTTAATAAGTACATAAAGAGTAAAAACCAAAAATTGCTAACAGACAACAAAGAAATTAGAGATAGATGGTTTGAATACTATGAAGAAGTATAAGGAATTCTCAAATGAAGACTAGTAAGCTGCGAGCCCACAAATGAACCAATGCCCGAAGTTGTTATAACGGAAATAATACATGCAGTGGCTGAAATGAAAAGCTGAAATTCTACGGGCCCTGACGAGATTCCAGTAAAGATATGGAATCGTCTTGGCCCGATAGCAGTAACCTGGCCAACTAAATTATTCAATATACTCCAAGTAGTTTGGTTTTACTGCATCCAGATCGACCACTGACGCTATTCAGACAATATGAATACTGATGGAAACGTATAGGACTACAGACTAGCATTCATCGATCTTAAAAAACAATCGATCAAGTACCGCGTAAGATAGTGTGGCAGGCTCTTCGTGCTCAGAACATACCAGAGTATTCTATTGACCTAGTCAGGTATATGTGCCACGGGGCTTGCACAGGAATTCCAAGCCTAGCGGGGCTTAGCATTCGAGGTCAAAGTGGGCGTCCATCAGGGTTCCGCTCTGAGTACGCTGACAAGTCGCGACATATGCACGACTTCCTGAATAGTAGACACAATCCCTGGAAACGGTACGGAGGGCTAGCAGGAGCAAAACCGAGTACTTGAAATGTTCTTTCAGCGGAGACGTGACACTGGAGTCTATGGACATTGTCGAGGCCTATTCCCACTGTAGAAAAATTCAAGTATCTTGGCTGTCACTGAATCAGCATCGCGTCGCAAAAATTGCGGTCACTTACTGGTGTGCTGTGTGACCCACGTATTCCCATAAAAACAAAGGGCAAAGTGTACAAAATTGCTGTCCGTCCAGCGTTATTATATGGGTCAGGATGCAGGACAACAAAGAAGACGCATGAACAAAAGGTCCATATCAACGAAATGAAGATGCTTAGATGGGCGGAGGGTATGACTCGGCTTGAAGAGTGCAAAATGAACATGTAAGTATACCTGATCTTATCTTTATAAATGTTTTATCCTGTATTTGTTTAAGTGCTGTACAATAATAGTTGTTTATGAAACTGTTGCATAATAAGGGGTGTTAAAAATGAGTGTGTTTGATAAAAAATAATATATAAATTATATAATTTAATAAAAACACACTCATGTTTCACACCAATTTACACCAATTCTGATCTACACTCATTTTCACACCAATTCTGATCTACACTCATGTTCACACCAATTCTGATCTACACTCATACATTGGGATTGAACCTATTAAATACCTTTTTTGCATTTTCCATGCCATAAAGTTGTCATAGCATTTATCATATAATTTTCTCGACTGCTGGTAATAGATTATGAGTAATTTCCGTCGCCGCATCGAAAATATCGGGCGGCGTCAAATTTTCTTCACATTCACTGATATCAGGCATTTTTAAGCAAGAATTACAACACTCATGAAATTCATTACAGCGAAACGTATGAATGACGGCAGAACCCAGCACAGAGGGGAGACAGTTAGAACAAGCACAACTTCAGTAAAGAAAGAGTCGCCGTCTACTTTTCTTAACTGAGAAAGTAATAGTTTCATAATTATTGATAGATGTCTCTGTAATCACAATTATAAAACTGAAATAACTCAGTTCTCTAATTTAATTTAAAGTATTTTTTTAGAGAATAATTATAATATTTTTAATCAAAATTATCACATTATTATATTTCATACCTGTCTAGAATTATCGATTATGGCAACCTTGTCACATAAATCTTTATTGTGTGATTTATTCTGGCTGGCGACATCACTCAATTGTTCAAAGTTGTAAATGTCAAAGTGGCCGCCGCAACTTAAAATTTTCGTCCGCGCTTGTTTGTGTTGTGTGTCCATTTTGTGATTAATTATTGGTTTTTGAGTGTTTTGTCTACATCAGAAGTCGAGTTGATACTCTCCTCCATCCTGTTAGTGGATTACTACCCATAAACTAATATTTTTCAGTCGCTACGTTGTGACAAGCAATTTTCACAAAAATTGTGAAATACTGTTGTGTTATACCTATTTAGTGATATTCTTGCGAAAAGACGCTTATTTGTGCAGTGTGTGTCTATCAAAATAGATACAATGGCTCACCGTTGCTATTTTGGATGTAAGGACACGGGTAAGTTATTTTTTACACAACTGCTCAAAAAAGAAGTGTTTTTATACTCTAATTATTTCTTCGGCCCGCTTAAACAGAATTCTTCTAATAATCATGTTTAAAAACCTTTCGTTCTCTTAATTGTCATCATATTCTCAAAATTAACATTTATAAATATGCTTTTCTCAAAGCTTCAAATGTCTAGATTTCGTTTACGTTTTATAAACTAATGTTTCGACTGGCAATTTGCAGACACAATTGATTTTTAATATTGTCCACTGGTGCTTTTTGCCAGATGACGAGATAATATTCAATCGTCTGTCTTTTTCCAACTGAGGTTTGAATGAATAATATTTTGCATAGAGGCCCAGTAAGTGCCCGCTAATGTAATACATCAGATAAGAGTTGCTTTACAATTTACATACTTTTAGGAAATACGTATAGTACAATCAACAGTCTTTTTAGATGCAGCAATATCATACAGACAGGAGACAGCCTTAGGATGGACAAAATTGTGAATAAAAGACAAAAAATACCATACTATTATCTTTGGTTTCAGGCAATGTGATGCATTCATTTTCGAAAGCTGCTCGTGAAAGTATTTGTGGTGCGGTTCAATTGCATACCAGTGAGATCACTCCAGACAAAAATGAAGTATCTTCAAAATGAAATAGGAAACGGAAACTACTGCCCAAAAGTATTATAATAAAAATTATAAAAACAGAAGCTAATATTCCTATATTATTTTCTGTTTTTATTAGATTTAGAATTTCCTAATTAAGTGATAAAATTGTAAAGCTGACAGTAAAATTTAAAAATATTCCTTCTGTTTAATTTATTAGAGTAATGAGCTACTTTTACATATACATATAAACTAACGCCTCTTTCCCATGGGGCTAGGCAGAAACTACAGAACGCCACCTGCTACGATCCTTACATTCTTTTGCTTCACTCACGTTCATACAATTCATACATTTATTTTTAATTTAGTGATTTATTGCAACTTTTAAAAAAATGTTAATTTTTAAAATGGTTTTCTGATGATAGATAATATTTCCCAGTTACTTAACTTGTTTTCGAGTACTTGATGTAAAATATAACGTAATTGTTACAAATTACAATGAATTGCTAGAACCAATTAGTAAATAGCTTCGAAGCAGCAGCCGAAATCCAAATTTTCTTATGTTTTTTGCAGCCGTTTACGTCGTATTCTGATCAAATGTGATTCGCGAATTTAATAAATCGTGTATTGAATCACGATCATTAAAATATCAATCTCGTTGTTTATGTTTTAATGATTGTATTTTAGTAAATGCACCATCATTATTGAAGCGGATCGTATTTTGATCAAAATACGTCGTAAACACAGCTAAAAAACAGGAAAATTTTAATTTCGTGGGCTACGTATAAAGCGTTTCTTTTTTTTTCTTTTTAGTTCCCGTTAAGATATGCAGATGGCGTTTCGAATCTACATGCTTCGAAATGACTCAAGAGCGCTCTCTTCTCCCGTATTATATTATTTTACTCTTTGACCCAGCACATCATGGCATTAACCGCGCAGGCGCGCATGCGCTAAAGCGGGCGTTGCCACAGACAAATAAAAATTCGAATAAAAACTTTATAAAATACCTAGGTACTATAAAAATTGCGCGCCCCGCAGCTTTCCATTACAAAAAAAATAATTGATGGAAACTCCTTATTGATATTAACTTTTTGGATTTGCCCTGTATCGTATCAGAAAAAAAATGTTTTAAAGCATTATTTGTTAAAACTGTTATAATAAGATTATATTTTTAAATTTCGGTATTGTATTTATAAAGTATTGTAGTTAAATATAAACTCGTTTCTAATTCGAATATTACGATATGAGAGTAGATAAAGTATATAATAAATAATATAAATACGAGGAAGCTTCAAAGTGGCACCTGTCACCGATAAAATGACCGACTCCGCTTTGTTTGGTATGGGCACGTTAAGAGACGTAGTGAGCACCATGTTGTGCAAATCACTCTACGCCTACCGGAAAAAAAAGAGGTAGACACGGCCCGCCATTGACCTGGTGGTCCACTATAAAGAGAAACCTAAAGTAAGCCCCAGTTCTCGAACAGACAAGACAAGACAGAACAACTTAGCTCAGGGAAGTGAGGAGACCCAACCCCAAATAATGGGACGAGGGAAGGAAGAAGACAAATACACAAACACAAGTCAAACTTATAACACCCCTCTTTTCCGTCTTACGTCGGTGGTTAAGAAGACTAGAAGAACTTTACCAGACCGTGAATTCTATGAATAACAAATTAAATATAAAACGTGCTGTTCTCAGAATCTAAATTAGGAACCGTAGTACTTATTTTAGCTGCCTAAAACAATAGAAACAACACGTAACACCTAAACATTTCGTCCGACACGTTCAGAATCACGTTAATAATCCCAAATTACATCGCAAGGCTCTCTTTAGAAGTCACAGGTGTCCGTTTGGCGGCCATAACAGTTTTGTTCAAAACCTTTCCGATAAAAAGGCTCTTGCTCCTGAAAAAGGTTACTAAAGTTTTTATAGAAGATGCTAAAACGGTCAATGGGTATTGACAATGCGAGTTATAGCGAAGATGGGCTTCTTAGGTTTTTTGTAAAAAGGCAGCTGCTCTTTCAGGATCCTAGGTTTTATTTGCTACTACTTTTATTTATTTTTGTTTTAAGAAATGTACTCACACGCTAATCCGTTGTTGTTGAATTAGGTAATTTACCTATTTTTGCAATATTTGTATGTATGTGAGAACCATGTTCCTATTTGTCAAATGAATGAGTTTACCTGTTAGTGCTTGTAATACTTTATACCTATACGTATTATAGTATTCTGTGTGCATCGTCGTCATCACGTAAATGAATTAATTTAGGTATGTATGTAAATATTGTAAAACACTTCATTTTTAAAGAGTTATTGTTGTGTTTCTTATTCGTTCTTCTCCATAACAAGGTATTTTTCCGAATAGACGGTAGAATCGAATAATATTACTTTTAAATTTAAATTGGTGACGTTCAAAACCACTTAATGACCTAATTGAAATAATGAATTTGAATTTGATCTGTTTTGTCAGCGGATTCGCCCGCGTGATGTCAGACACTATCCCAAAGGATTGTATTCCTCAAATTAAAATATCCGTACCTATACTATATCCCTCTGCAAATTCCAATCTATTTCGTTCTCGTATCTCGTTTTGGGTAACACTATAAGTGCAGAGAGTAAACGTAATAATAAATAAATAAATAAGTCCGTTAATTAAAGAACATTTTTAAGCCAAGCCTACTTTTCTATTCCCAGAATTCTTATAACGCCCCGTAATTTTCTCATTTCCACATTTTATTAGAATATTTTGTTAAGAAGGATCATTCCGCCGAGTCGGAATGAAGAGAAAATTCATTTAATGTGAGTAATACTAGGAAAAGCGGGATTGAAGTCGCTCTAAGGAATCATTTAGAATAATCCGAACTTTTCTAATGATATTACTGGTTTACGGAAGCTGATTAAAGAAGAGTAAATCGTAGTTGACATCTTTCAAATGATAGTATTAGATAAGATTATAAATTATTATTCTTTTTGATAAACTTTTGCTTCAAAAGTTCTTGCCTTCCAACTAGAATATTCAATATTCAATCAATTACTAACAAGACTGCAACTGCCGCGTCTAGTGGCCGCGAGTCCTTGAGCCTGAGGTCTAAGGTTCGATTCCTGATTTGAGCAAAGTGTTATCGGGTAATCTATAGAGAATTACTCTCTATAGCCTCCCAGAGTCTGATTCAAGCAATAAACTCACCTCGTGGAACATAATCATAATTGGCAAAATATGCGAGAAATGCAGACGTAATGTTACGTTACGGTTAGACTACAGTTCCCCAACAGTAGGAATTATGAAAAGCTCCACACGCTATTTTCTCATCACGATAACTGAAATGAAATGAAATTTATTATCTGTTGGCATAACATAATATGTTCACTGGCGATTCATCCTTTTGTTTAGTTTTGTTCATAAAGTTAACAAAAGGTTTATGCAACAGGCGACACACATTACCAGCATTGGTTGTATTTAGCCCGAAGCCTGGATACCAGCTGAATTTTGCATTCAAAACTTAGCTTATTATCTGATTAACAGTTACCAATCGGTGTCCAATGTCTAGTTGCCGTTATCTGTTGCTTGCGCCATTATTTTGCTAATTTTGCTTTTCAACGTTTTGGAATACATTGTTGTTAAAAAAACCTGCTTGATGTCGAATTGCATCTGCATTTCTGCCTTTTATAGTAATCCTAAATCATATATTCCGTCACAAGACCTCAAAATTAATGTACATGTCTACGGAAAAATATTTATCCTCTCTTGTTACCGACAAGAGGTAACTTATTCATAGCGAACTAACATCATTAATGCTCTACTAAACTGCATATTGACGTGCAATATTCTCCTTGAATATTCATGCGGGCCCTTTGTTGCTAAATGTATTGTAATCTTGACTCTAAGCCTTATTGTAGATGTGCCAATTTGATATGGCACACTGCATCTCTATCTAAATCATAGCTTCTAAACGGATGACTTTGTTTTTATTTGTTTACATGATGACTCTAACGAGATTGTTCTTAGCTATGTTTGATGAAAACCGGTTCAGGCGTTGGAAAGTTATGGGACTTTTATTGTTTGAATCGGGTGGTTTTCGCATGATATCGTATCATAATAACGTGTTATTTTTTTATTTATTTTTTTATTTGGGACAAAAAACAGTTACACAGTACACCATATACAAAAAGTAGTTATATTACAATCGAGAAAACGTATAACCCGCACTATTGTCCACGAAGTGACATCGGAGTATGAAAACAAACGCATGTTAAATGAGAGTAATATAATAATCAAAATAATTATCAGAAAACACTGCATACATGAATCCAAGGAAGCGGATGACAATTGCCTACATCTTATGGGCGACTTGCAAGAAATTTAGTAACCATTCTTTTAAATTTCGATAGCAACAGCGCGAAAATGTCAAAATCTGTAAATTGTGAGTTATATGTTTCTAAAAGTCGGCGGAGAGGGGCCCGCATCGTGCAGTGAGAAATAGTCGAGGTGCGCGCACCTCCCGCCGAATAACAGTTCTTGGTACTACGTAACATAATCCATTCGACAGCTCAGTACAATTGTACTTGTTATTGCATACACCGTATACTCGTAGCATCACAACCATGATCAATGAACGTCTGGAATCCAAGCTCAATACTTCGTAATGTTTTAGCAAATCTGCATAGGGAATCCTAGTACGGAAGCATTTGAAGTGCGTGGCACGAAGAAATTTTCTGAACCATTTTATATCCTATAGGCTCGCGTTTGACCACTATCGCACCTGACGATGCGACGCGATGATGTGGTCGCCGGTGGAGCACGCTTGCCTAGAAGTAACCTATTCACTCTTGACTTAAAGACCCCTAGATTGTAGCTATCGGGAAACAGACTCCGGCAGGGAAATCCACTCCTTAGCTGTACGCATAATAAAAGAGTTCCCAAAACGTTTTGTGCGTATGGGTGGAATGTCTACCATGTATTGATGGCGCAACGCCGTACGTCTGGTAGTCCGATGATGAAACGGGCTAGGTGGAATTAGATCGTGCAATTCCATCGCACACTCCCCGAAATGTAACCGATAAAAAACCGACAGGCTGGCAACTCGGCGACGATGTTCAAGACTCTGGAGCTTTGACTTGACGAACGCCTCATCGCCGATGAGCCTCTTGACCCGCTTTTCGATCGACTCTAGTGCATCTAGTTGGTATTTGGCAGATCCGTCCCAGAGATGAGAACAGTACTCCATGCATGATCGAACTTGCGCTTGATACAAAAAAAAAATAACACTTACGTACTTGATACAAATTGAGGAGCTGTTCCGGCGTGAAGTACCTTCACACCTTTGCAATGCAGCTATTTGGCTGCTAGCTGAGGCTTTGCCTCAATGTATGGGACAAAATTGAGAGTCGATGTCAACGTAACGCCAAGAAGCGAGCGTGGGGGCCGAGTCACCTACGTCCGTAGGTGTGTACCACTTTTTGAATCCCTACACGTGGTCCCCGGGTGGTGCAAATCAGGTGACACTAACTGGTGGTAGGCTTCCGCCGAAGGCTTGTGACCACCCACCGCGCAAAGACGTACCGCCAAGCGGCCTAGCCGTGTTCCGGTACGATGCTCGGTGTAGCCAACTACAGGAGTTGGGTCGAGATAGCTGTTCCACTGCAGGCAGACCAGCCTGACGCGCGCTGTTAAGGATGTATCGGGAGACTAGTTGCGGAGACTAGTCGCGGAGGGTAGCGGGATCCGAGGCACGGTGCGCCGCTGTCCAACCGCAGGTAGTTGGGGGCCCAAGTAGTGTGCCAGCTACACACGAATGGCTGCCCCGCCAACTGTCAAAAAATCCCGGAATGCAACATCGTGATGGTTGGCGACCAGACGGGAGGGCCCGATGGTCATTCCGAGGGGGCCCGGGCGTCCCCGAAGTCTCCAGACTAGTGCCCCAATGATGCTATCCTTTCAGTGCGTGTCTGTAGGTTAGCAGCATGAAACCTCGTCTCACTTCCTACTCCTCTACTCCATTCACTCTTTTATATTAATATGAAAAGGAAAAAGAATACTGGAGATAAACAGCGGCGGCACCCCCCTCCCCCACAAAGTGCACCTCACCAATATTCGGGGTCGGCACTCAAATACCACTGCAGTCCACTACCATCTGGAGGCTAAGAAACCATGGCTCTTTTTCCTTACGGAGACGCAGATAGCGAATCCGTCAGACGTGTCGTACTTGTCTTACCCAGGGTTCACCCTGGAGCACAATTTTAGACCACGGGCGGGCGTATGTATGTGTGCCCGTGAAGACATTTGCTATCGGCGTCTCCGTAACCTTGAGGACTCCAGGTTCTCAACGTTGTGGGTTCTGGTGGACACAGGTCTGGATAAAATTATCTACGCCTGTGTCTACCGTTCGCACAGAGGAGATCAGGAGACATTCAGGCTCACAGAGTACCTCAGTGATGCGGCTGATGCGGCACAGCAGCGGTACCCTTCCGCCCACTACACTACACCTGAAACAAATGGGGCATAATACTAAGCTCTGTCGCCATGTCGCCTCGTCAGTGATGCCAAGCCGATTCGATCGGAAGTATACTTTCACGAATAATAAAGAGAAGCGTAGCGGGGCAAATATTTGCTACGACGACGTACAAAGATATGAATGTGACGTCATATTATAAGCTACGCCGTAGCCCCGTAGCAATTCCTTTTGGCACACTATTCTCATAGCTACCCTACAACTTCAAAATTAGTTTGTGTCGAACATCTGATTGTCGGGTACTCGTTTGGGCTAGCTCGGGTTAGTTCGGCTCCAGCTAATTAGCGGCGAACAAACATCATTAACTGCACTGTACTGCAGAATGTACGCTAAACTCTATTCGCCAGTGTAGGGGACGGGTGTTTGGGAATACCTAATGTAACGCTGTATTTAGTGTTGGATAGAGGGATTTAGAATTAAAACGAACGGCAATGTTGCAAAACGTTTATTGGCGGTTTGGAAATAATTTAACTAGAGGTACAATTTTAGAGGTATTGTCTTCATTGTTTATTGGTTATTCAGCTTCGCCAACTAGCTAATCTTTATATCATCATAAGCCTTATAATGTTCCCACTGCTGGGACACAGGCATCCTCTCTGTGAAAGAGGTACTGGGCCTTAATCCACCACGCGGGCGCAGTGCGGGTTGGTAGATGTCACATGACTTCGAATTTTTTGTTCTCGGACATGCCGGTTTCCTCACGATGTTTTCCTTCACCGTTATAAGAGAATATTTTTATCAATGCATTATTTTAGTCGATCTAATGAGTAAGATTACTCACTATTCTGAGGATAGAAAATTGTATTTTTATAGTAATAGCGAAGCGAATAAATTGATCTTCAATAATTTTAATTGCCTTACTAAAGTTATTTTACGAGCGATCATTATGCCAATGCTTGAGGACTTACAGCAATAAAGATCAAGTCACCAGCAGTGGACGGCTTTTGGCTGAATTCTGAACATAATGAAGGCATTTTACAGGTAAACCTCAACTGATTTTGTTATATTTTAAAAACACAAAATAAATTCTTTTCAAAAACATCTCTCTTCAACAGCTTCATATGTTGTATCTCCACTTTCACTTGTTTTAAAACAAGTGACATAAACACAGTTGCATTTATTGGGACATCGCTGACGTTCATATCTGGATGTCGTACACGTACGACAAAACTCATACGAGGACAGATGGCGAGTACTACAGCTTGTTGGAGATATGTCCTTTAGTATTTATTGTAGACATCGTTGATATTCGCTGAGTATTTTCATGTTTGGCTCTGGTATCATGTTAAAACTTACGTAAGAATTATTTATTTATTTATATATACTTTCTTTTCTCTTTTTATTTATGTACCAAGATAAAAATAATTATTTAAAAGACATCTTAAAACAAAAACAAATATACACACACATATACATGCAAATTGTGTTTGTTTGGAAATCTTAACAATTTTTTTAAGAAAATGATACAGTTTTGATTTGCTAAAGCATGAATTTCTGCGTACGGTAAATAATTTATGAATTTACTTTTGTGAAAATACGTTGCATACGAAAACTTTTTCCAATTTCGTAACCTTTGTTAAAATATTCGGTGCAATAATGAACTTACACACGTATCTAAAACTTACAGAACACACGTACAAATTAAAACAAAAAATAAATTTAAAACATTAAGAACACAGCCAAGAAACTCGAAAAGTAGGAACTGTTTGAAATTCAACCGGCACTATTATACCCCGGGCTCCAACCGCACTTGCCAAGAATTCCCCCGCCAAAACGACTATTGCACTGAACAGGCGAAATCAAGGAAACGAACAAATCCTAGTATAAAGTAAAAAGGAGATTTCTCCGTTGAAACATTTTTTTCCTTTCCCGCGGAAAAAGACTTAAGTTCAGAAACTGTTTTACATAAAAGCCGGGAATATGCAATGCATTTTTATATGGAAGCAAGAATGCCAACTTGCGGATCGCAGAATACAATGTTGGCAACATTGCAGTGGCTAGTACGAGATTAAAACTTAGATACTGCCTCTTTATTAACGTTTAGTCCGGACTTAATTTCGTCTGTGAGATTTCTACAAGTTAAACATTCGAAAGATAAGAAGAAATATTTATGAACTAACTTGTTAAGTGCAAAGTACATACATTTTGATACAAGAAGGCTAAGTTTGTCATTACAGTCGAGACGGGATTGACGTTGCGTTATGAAGTCGTGTGAGTGCAATCACAAAACTGAATTTAATGTTTAAATCACAGAACAATTAATTCACTGTTCTGTGGTTCAAATGACGTTTGGCACCACACGTCTCGCGTATTTAATAAACTGAATAATATATGCAAATATTATTATGAAAATTAAAATAAAATATGTGCGTGTAATTCACTGTATTGTGAACCTAAAAGCGTAAAATAACAACCACTTTTTGAGTAAATGTGTTGAAGACTTTTTGTCAGTATAATTGTGAAACCAATCGAGTTCCAGCAGAAGTCATATGATACTGCAAAACAAAATGGCACAACATTTTTGCAACATAGTATTTTACTTATTTCCTGTTGAACGTAATTTATGTCATTATATAAAGTGTTTCTGTTTTTACCCGACTGCCGAAGGAGGGCAAGCAAACATAAATTATAGAAAACCTACCAAAACTTTGTTTGTCATTGCTCGCAGAACGTATAATAACAGCATATTAAAATATATTTAATGTATATTTTAATATAATTATTTCATTATTTCCTTGAATAAATGTGTCACCAAATAATAAAATATTTTTTTTGCATTCTTGATTCTCTCTCTCTCTCTCTTTACAGAATTTAATAAGTACTTGTTTTTCTCTTTTCAGTAATTTTTTTTAAGCCGTTTGGTTTTTATTTTTATAATAATTTATTTTATAGTCATTATTTTACAAAACTACAGCTTGCTGATATGCAAAAATAGTGTAGCTTTCTATTATTTAAAAAATCGTTCGATCGATCAGATCCGTATTTTCAGAGATTTTCTACTTTATAATATTAGTTAGGTAGATAACATTAAGGTGTCACGTAGTGTAATGTTAGTAAAACATGTACTTATTAACCTCAGGCAACATGATACCTACTTAAGGGCGACTTATAAATACTTAGAATTGAGTTGTGTTTGAGACTTTGGCAGTGAAGTTCATAAAGTAATTTGAACACGCCAAATTTTCAGAGGATTAGTCGGTTGGACGGATAATCACTAAACACATTTTCGTTTTACCTTCAATATTATAAAGGACACTTCCAAAACATTAGCCATTTAACTATGAGAACCCGAGTAGAAAATTCGTACAAAGCGATAATGATTTCAACCACTAATCGAATTATCGAACACATGGTACCTTTTCCAATTAAAAACTCGTTTCACCCGCCATTTAATTTTAACTTGTCAAATTAACAGTTTTAATGGAGCGTGATTATTTTAATACTTTTCCAATTCGCTTTGTATTAATTCCCAAATTGTCAATTTTGATATATGGGCGTCATTTGACATATTTTTAAAATAGTTAACAGATTTTGAGAGTAATTATGTTAATGGTCACACTTTGTAGGTAAATAGCTCTATTTTAAGTTGGTAAAGAGCTTCAGGCATTCATGTTTCTAGAAGTAATTGATTCTTTCTTCATAAATTTTCGAGTCCCCGAAGGCGATATGTATCGAATCTGTCATTTTAAACTACGAAAGAATAGACTGTGGAGTTTTCGCAAAAGTGGTACTCATCATATTTTGTGAACTGAATTAAAAACTTTATGAAAAAAACTAGGTATTAAATCAACCAAAAACTGAATTTGTTGATGCTTCATTAGTAAAAGCATGAAAAATGTAAAGGCTGGGTTTAAAAAAGAAAATTAATTACTTTTTTTGTCTTACAAAATAAAGAAAACTATGCGCCTAATTAAATGAATTCTCAAAATGTTTCAGCGTTAAATTTTAGACAGCAACTTGTAGAAAATAATTGGAAAAAAACCTGGTAAAAAAAACTTGATTGTTACGTAATTTCCAATCGTAATTTAAATTAAGACTTGAGTTACCAAAGCAATACTCGTATACAAAAACGCAAACTGAGACTATTCAAATTTTATATATACCAAAAAACAACAAAACATTTCCAATCGCAATCCTTTACCAAAACAGCAAAAACGGATCATCAAATGTAAATACATTGCAACCTTTTGTTGCCGAATTAGTTGGCAGGCCTCAAAACAGCCCAGTTTAGCCCATTGAGGCCAATAGCTATGCAAATTGATGGTTTTTCGATATTTCACGGCGAAACTCTTGGCAATCGGGCACATTTACTGAATATCACTAACTGTAAAGTCTCGTTTACGAAGAAAAATTGTTTTAGACGCGGCTAATGCCCAAAATGGAGGAGAGTTTGAAAATTGGATGAAGATGCCATTTGTCTGCTGGGTCGGATTCTTTTTTTGGGTCATTGTTTTGTACTTTGCTTAAATAGCGGTTTGTATGTGTGGTGCTCAAATTCAGAACTAGGACGGATATTAAGGTTTTTGTTTGTATACTGACTAAAGTTTTTGTTGTTCTTATTCCACAGACAATAAGATTATAATGATAAGACAGCAGCAACGATTCAAATAATATATAATTACACAAAAATTTTACTTTTTAACGGACATCCCAAAAAGGAGGAGATTATCAATACGCATTTTTTTTCTGTATGTTCGGGTATAACTGGAATCCCATGGTAATCGAGGGAAGTCCTGAAATATTATAGGCATACATAGGTATGATTTTGGTATTTTTATAAACATGGGCAGCATTTGCACTCAGAAAGAATTTTGATCTATCAAAGGCATTTGACCTCGTTTCACATAACATATTATTACAGAAATTAGAGGCAGTCGGAATTAGAGGGCTGCCACTTCAGTGGATATCGTCATATCTAACTGACAGACAACAGTGTCATTGTCACGAAACTTGATGAAGGTAGGGATATGACACAATGTTCGCCTGATTATAAAAATGTAAAACGCGGCGTCCCGCAGGGTAGCATATTAGGCCCTATTTTAATCCTACTTTACATAAACGACATAGTAAATGTGACCAATCATAAATGCTTTCTTTTTGCTGATGATATTTCAATAATTGTTACTTCCGATAAAAAATGTAAATCAATAATTGATCATGAAGCGGACATAAATAGCACAATACATAATCTAATTAATTGGTTACATAATAATAATTTATCTATTAATCTTAAAAAATCTTCATATATACAATTTAATCAATCTTATCAAAATCGATTAAATTTTAGAATAGACATACCCCAAATTACACAAGTGACACAAACTAAGTTTTTAGGAGTGGTCATTGACGAACATCTAGACTGGAAAGCTCAGGTGGATAATCTATGCAATAAAATAAATAAATTTGTATACGCCCTTAGACAGATTAAAAAGGTAACCAATATAAAAACGGCTGTGATGTCATACCGTGCATATGTTGAGTCCTCATTAGATTAGCAAAATATCATAAAAGCTGTCTGGCTATGTGTGTGCGTGTTTATAATAAGTTACCAAATGTATTAAAAATATTAAATTGCAAGTTATTCAAAATCTTAATATATATAAATCTCGTGTCACAATGTTTGTACTCAATGGACTCCTAAACCACTTAACCGATTATAATAAAATTCGCACACCATGTGCAGTTCGATCCAACTTGAGAGATAGGATATTTTTTTTTTTTTTTTTTTAATTTTTAGTGTAGGTATGTAGGGTAGGGTAGGGTAGGGTAGGGTAGGGTAGGTAGGGTAGGGTAGGGTAGGGTAGGTAGGGTAGGGTACGTAGGGTAGGGTAGGGTAGGGTAGTGTAGGGTAGGGTAGGGTTGGGTTGGGTAGGGTAGGGTAGGGTAGGGTAGGGTAGAGTAGATAAATGTTTGGTCTTTTTATGGCAAAACAAAGTTTGCCGGGTCAGCTAGTTAAATTATATAAATGGCTCAATGAAAATAATTTCTATAGTATTAAGGATTTTTTTGAATATAAATTATAATGTTGACCAACCCTAATTTGCATGCTTGAATTTTAAGCAAAACATGTATGATCTTATATGCTATAATAACACCTCTGTATACCATGTTTTAAGCAAATAAATGATCTTATCTTATCTTATCTTATCTAAAGTATCACTTAGTGAAGAGGAACCGATAAAAAAAACAACAGATGGGCACTGAAACTCCTACCCATTGAGCGTCTAATTAGCAGATACAATAGAACCAAATATTGTTGGCACACAGCGACCACACAGCCTCTAGACGCCTAATAACAGGCGAGCGATGTCTGTCAACACATATGACTAAAAGATCATATACAGGTAATACAAGTCACCACTCGACAATTTAGAATTAGCGACAATTACTTCTGTGAGCCGTAAACACTTGCGCGTCAATCAATAAAAAAATGATGAAATAAATATTATAATGGCCTTTTGTACAATACTTTGGTATGGTAACAACATCCAGACTTAGAAATTCCGAAAAAATGGCGTAACAGTTCATTGATAAGTTAATAGTTACAAAAACATAATAAGATTTATTTTCTGATATTATTTATCGGAGTTCATATTATACTGGTCAAGTTTGTAGGTGAAACGCCCACCGCATGTTTGCGTCTCTTTCTATTTAAAGTAATTTTTTCGCTATCTCTTCTCCTCTATAATTTCGTAAACAAAACTAGTGATGCATTGTTAAAAGGACCAAATCTGTTATCGATAGAACTAGAAGCCTTACAAATAAAGACATTGAATCGAACATTTTATTAATTGTGAAACGATTTTTTGTTTACGTTTTTTACTCTTATTTAATATTACTATATTTAAGAACAAACAACCGAAAAAAGTATTTACTTACTTTTACTTTAGGTAATACTTTTAGAATAGGTTACCTTTAGAATTATGATATATTTTTAGTTTTAACATTTTATGTTATTACTAAAATGTTTAAATGCCGTATAATTAATAATAAAAAAGATAATATTAATAAAAAAAATAAGTTCAAATAATATTTATAAAAATATCGAAACCTTCCTGGTTTTATTTAAACCTGTCCCACCCTTAATGAGGCGTATGACCTTGGTAAGGGACCAATCAGAACGCATAACTTTGTTTTTCGAAGTTGGTGTCGAAAAACTAAAAACAATGACAACGACTTCGGAAAATAAATTTATTTTTTGATGTCAAAACACACAATTACTAGTTTTGATACATACGCCATTGCTGTGCTGTGCACAACATCCGTCTGATCGGGGGATCCTGCCTTTTCTATGACCTTAACACCATTTTCCACCTGCCCCCAAACTGGTGACCTTCGAACATGAATGTCAGCACGGCCATCGTGCTGAGTTAGAGAGAGCACCAGCATGCAGCGGACGTGCATTCCTGATCATCACCCTCTGCTAATGTCATCACCCTCAACCACATCAGCGACCCTGTTAAGCACACTGCAACTTCGGCCAGTCAACAAGTAGAGGCTTGAAGATGCTCTCCTGGTCGACGCCAGCAGTCATGTCACTGGGATATCACCACCCCGACTCGCTGGGGCACTAACACAAACAGTGCCAACTCACCGCGAACTCTGCGGCTTCCGGTGCCGACTCACGGGAACCAACCTTCCACTGGCCAGGTACGCATCACAATGTACGGACGATTCAACCTGCTATCGACCTCCGGTCTCCGGTGGAGAGTGATGTAGCGGCACCAACGCCGCCACTTACGAACTAATAACATGACATCACACAAATCCTGCATAGCTAAAGCAAAGTTTTCGGCGCGATTTGAACACATACAACAGTACGACAATAACCGGGTCCGTGCCCACTCGACCCGAAGAATAATACCTGTATATTTCTGTTTAGATAGGCGTAAAAACGTCGATGTCAGACAGAAAAGTGTCGAAATAACGCTTGCACCACAGATAATGTAAAATTTAAATAATGTTTGGATAAATAAATCAACAGATATGTCGTACAGATAGAAACAAAAAGCTCTCTGAGCATACCCTCAAGCTTATGAAGGAGAGGCGTGAGATGATCCTGCAGTCCTCAGATGAGGCGTGCAAATACCGGCAGATCAATAGACAGATCTCTAAATCCTTGAAAAGAGACCTCCGCCGCTTTAATACCGAGCGTATTAAAGACGCGATTGAGCGAAATAAAGGCTCCAAAGTTTTTTCAAGGGATCTGGCTATTGGGCAGAGCCAGCTCACGAAACTGAAGACCGATGATGGCAGGATTGTATCCGCCAAACCGGAGCTTCTGAGGGAGATCGAGAGTTTCTATGGGCAGTTGTACACGTCAACCAGTAAACCCGTTGCGAATCTAGCAAACGACCCAAGAGCTAGATTGACCCGACACTATACCGAAGATATCCCGGACGTCAGCCTGTACGAGATTAGGATGGCTCTGAAACAGCTTAAAAACAACAAGGCGCCGGGTGATGACGGAATCACGGCTGAACTTCTGAAGGCGGGTGGAAAACCGGTCCTCAAGGCCCTTCAGAAGCTTTTTGATTCCGTCATACTCGAGGGCAAAACGCCACAGGCATGGTGCAGGGGTGTGGTAGTACTCTTCTTCAAGAAGGGCGACAATGCCCGGCTGAAGAACTATAGGCCCATCTCGCTTCTTAGCCATGTTTACAAGTTGTTTTCACGAGTCATCACGAATCGTCTCGCGCGCAGGTTTGACGATTTCCAGCCTCCCGAACAAGCCGGATTCCGAAAAGGCTTTAGCACCGTAGACCACATACATACGCTGCGGCAGGTTATACAGAAGACTGAAGAGTATAACCTGCCTCTCTGTTTAGCGTTTGTGGACTACGAGAAAGCCTTCGATTCGATCGAGACTTGGGCTGTACTGCAGTCTCTCCAACGGTGCCAGATCGACTACCGGTACATTGAGGTGTTGAAGTGTCTGTACAAAAACGCCACCATGTCAGTCCGTCTTCAGGATCAGACCTCGAAACCAATCCTACTCCAGCGCGGCGTAAGACAGGGAGACGTCATTTTTCCGAAACTGTTCACTGCTGCGCTGGAGGACGTCTTCAAGGTTCTGGACTGGAAGGGGCTTGGCATCAACATTAATGGCGAGTACATAACTCACCTTCGGTTTGCCGACGACATAGTGATCATGGCTGAGACCATGGAGAGCCTCAGTAAAATGCTCGATGACCTTAGTAGAGCTTCCGAAAGAGTGGGTCTTAAAATGAACATGGACAAAACCAAGGTCATGGTTAACGCCCATGTAACACCCACTCCTATCAAGATCGGAGACTCTACACTCGAAGTTGTAGACGATTATGTTTACTTGGGCCAAACGGTCCAGTTGGGTAGGTCCAACTTCGAGAAAGAGGTCAACCGTCGAATCCGACTCGGCTGGGCGGCGTTCGGGAGGTTGCGTGGTATCTTCTCGTCCAATTTACCGCAGTGTCTCAAGACAAAAGTCTATGACCAGTGTGTGTTGCCAGTGATCACCTATGTGACCGAGACGTGGTCGCTCACAATGGGCCTTATCAGAAAGCTTAAAGTCACCCAAAGGGCAATGGAGAGGGCTATGCTCGGAATTTCCTTGCGTGATCACGTCAGAAATGATGATATCCGCAGGAGAACCAAAGTTACCGACATAGCCCGAAGAATTGCCAAACTTAAGTGGCAGTGGGCAGGGCACATTGCTCGCAGAACGGATGGCCGATGGGGCCGAAAAGTTCTGGAATGGCGACCGCGAACTGGAAGACGATACGTTGGAAGGCCTCCCACTAGGTGGACCGATGACCTGGTTAAGGTTGCGGGAAGGCGCTGGATGCGAGACGCACGGGATCGGTCAATGTGGCGACGCCTGGGGGAAGCCTATGTCCAGCAGTGGACGTCTTTCGGCTGAAATGATGATGATGATGATGAAATAAATCAATAATTTAACAAGTAAGCTGGTACTTATCCTTTTATAGTATAGTATTTTTGCACTTTTTAGTAAAATTAACAGATTATTGTTAATTATCATTACAATCTTATAGCTAGTAGACGCTGGTATTTATTGGATCAGTGTGATAACAAATTATGAGGTTAACAAGTAGGTACAAAATTCAAAAATATAAAAATAATGATTTACTAAATTATATTAAAAAAAATAAACATTACGTATCTTAAAGAATACAGGACTAGGTAGGAACAACACAATTAAAATATTAAAGTTTTTAGCAATACAAAAACAAAAATTAACAAATAAACAAATTTCTATAAATAATCAACATTGAAGTAAGAACCAGAAAACTTGCTATTTATAATAATGCTACATTTTTTAAACGAAATCACTGACTACCAGGATAAATTATGTATATGTCGCCGCGTAGGCGTGAATTTGCTAATTTATTATCCTAACTAATCGTTTTAAGTGTCTATGTCTATTTAAGTTGGGTTTTGAGTTCAGCGCCATCTATTGGCTCACTGTGGAATCAGTATTGATTCATAATTCATATGCTAATTTCAATGTTTAATTAATACGAGATGTTTAAATTAAACAGGAACACTTATTGTAGGACTTTTGGATTTGTTCTCATTTTAACTATTGCACATTTGACGAAGTAAATGTGTTTCATTATGTTATTCTTATTAAGTTGTCAAACAATGGCGGATGTTATAATTTCTATGACCAATAACCAGATTTAATAATTTAATACGAGAACTAAACAAATTTGAGTAAATGATTAAATACTAAGAAGTCATAAGACTATTTTACACAGCTATGTAATAATGAGAAACTTTCTAATTAGTAAGATAGTTAGATCACCGGAAACTTGAATAGTTTTGTTATTAGATGACTATTTCAATAATAAACTACAAACCACTTTGTATTTGTGAGTATTGAGGTTGTTTAATGTTAAAATAATTAACTGATCAGCATTTTAGTATTGTTTGCTAACTTTACTCAACTATCCAAGTAATTAGTGTCTAAACAAAAACAATATGGAAGTTCCGCCCACTTAGAACGCGCGTCGCGCGGACTATGTGTGAAAAATAAGAACTGATTAATAAATGTAATCGAATAGATGTTTGAAAACCTAATTAATTGTCATAAAGTGATTGTGTAATCTATAAAAACATTTAAAAAGAGTGTCCTGGAGTTTCTTGCTAGATCTCCTCCAGCGATCGACAAGGGCTTTGCGATCTAGCAAGCCACGCGATGTGGTTTTAGCTTCAAGTTCATTTGAAAACTCAAAGTGCCTGTAACTAAATCAAATAAACACTCTTGAGTTTCAATCCAGTGTTGTGTGTTATTGAAGTAACCCGCTCCAGTCAAGAATAAAGGAATTGCCTCTAGACATTAAAGATGGCGATTCTACGATTCATAGGTACTTCGACGTGACATCAGAATTGGGCTCAGCTCCCACTATCGCCTTCTGCCCATGCTATGAAAGCCATCCGAAGAATTTTGTACAACATCGCCAGCGCCGAGGGTATGGCAAAAGATTTTCCTATGATAATTTCCAAGAGTAAGCGATGCCCAGACATAGGCGAAAATAACTGGAATATTTTTACGTGAACGATCTGAACTCTATTGAAACGACAGAAGAAGCTACTGACTAGTGGCATGGATGCTGTCCTACACCATTGTGGCCAAAACTTTATACAGCACAGAATGACCGAAGCAGCTAAGCGAACAACTTGATCTGTCCATTGATAGATTCCATCATGGTTGAGGGGAGTATTCTGTTTTTTTTATTTATGTAACTTAACATTCTTAATTATTTTCATCATACAAGGCAAGGTCAGTGACCTTTTGTGTGACAATTTTAATCAATCTGCCTAGTCTTTTCCCAACCAAGTCCGGGACAGCTTCCATTCTAACTGGATTCAGCTGAGTACCAGTGCTTTACATGGAGCAACCAAAACCCAGTAACTGGGTAACACAATACCCCTTACTGACTGAGTGGTCCCTGCTGTTGTTTGTGTGGCAATTTGTGGAATTAAAATGAATGAAACGGCTTAAATTACTCCATAAAATAAGACAGCTGACTAGGAACTCAATGTTATTGTTTAAATATGGTTCTTTTGTCTTAAGAATTGCAATGGCTCAGTTATTTGAGAAATTTTATTTTATTTGAGGAGTATGTAAGGATCGTAGCAAGTGGCAATCTGTGGTTGCTGCCTATCCCCATGGGGACAAGGTGTGAGTGTATGAATGTTAAACAATTCAAAGTACCTACGTTGAGTTTTGTACCGGACAAAAAGTAACAACTTATTTTTATAGCATTCATTACATTTAGGTAGCTAAAACAAAAGTTTAGTAGGTAAATAAGTTAAGTAAGTTACAGAATGTATGTGCAACAGAAGTAGTAAACATTTGGCAGAAAGTGCCATGACATATTCATGTTGACGCACTAATTGGCATTTTTGCAATTTATTGTTTTTACCCGACTACCAAACGGGGTTTATTATTGAATAATGTGGAACCCGTTGCATGTCATACTTTTTTTAAAGTAAAGTAAGATAAGAAAATGTATTAACACATTCCTTAAACATGAAAAGCACAACAAATAAAAATAAAATTATAGTGTGCTCAAGAAAATACTTACAACGATTTGCATTTAAGTAGCTGGGGTGAGAATAATTGTTTGGTTACAAGACTAAACAATATTTAAAATATTATCTAGAGGTTTTTGTAGAGTGAGTATGCATCTAATATAAATGTATTTGTATGAATGGGTGAAAGGGTTGTGATACACCTGGGTGAGTCATTACAAACTTTATAATCAGGGTAAGTATCAGCAGAGCTTCAGTTCATGCATAATCATAATATAATAATAAATAGTCATAAGCTGATAGCCACCTGGTAACTTTTAATTTACAAGTAGGTACGCTTAGTATGTGTGAGTAACCTATTATGTATGGACCTTGTGATTTTTGGTAAATTAATGGTCCTGTGTATGTAAGACATATTTGAGTGAATCTAATGTGATTACTGTGTTCCATCTTATCTGTCTACATGATCTGGTAGATTTGTTTTGGCTATGGGGTTCTTGACAGTGATAGCGCTATAAGTTAAATCTAATTAAAAAATTGTCTGACCCTACATTCTTGGTTCAGACTGTCAGTTGGATACTGATGGGGCCTTTTATAAGCTCTAAGATTTATGCTTGTTCAAGTTAAGTTTGTTATAATAAAGTTTATTTAATCATTCAATATTTGAGAACCTTCCTAATGAATTAAATCTCACAATGGGTTTAGTTGAATTTTACTTGTTATGGTACATGGGTGTAAATAGATTAGTAATTTCTGACAGATTTCAAAGCTTGTTATTGGATGCACTTGCACAGAATAAAAACAATCAAAAGACAGGTTTGTTTTTTGATAATTTGTCACTTTTAGCATTCAATAACTTTCTTTTCTTTTTGCAACTTTTTACCTAGCTTGTATTCAAACTTGTTCACACATAAATGTTTTGTAATGAAATAGGTTTGTAATAGGTGTGTAAATAGGTAGTTATGCAACCTGAACCGCATCGAGTAATCACTGTGAGAGCATGAAATGCACGATTGCAGTTTAGGGTGGCCCTTCCAGAAAGTTCCATGCATTTCTGTTAATTTAGCACTTTAAGTAGCCGTAAGTCGAAACATGTAACCGATAGGATGAGAACATTACATGAGAGCATCCGCTTCTGCTCACACGTATTCATATTCTTTTATTTAAACGTCATAACGCTCCCAAAAACTTGACTGGCGCAGCCGGTACGATCGCCGAATATAAGCTGCGCCGTCCTTCGCGTTTTTTCGGAATAAAACTTTTTCGTGTAACGCGTTCGGGTGGCCTTGAAGGCAGCTGTGGTGATTCTACGAACCAAACAAATTTGTCAAGGCGGAGCTGAAAATGAGAAAGGCGAGCTGGTGAGTCCAAATTTTCACCTTCCTTTCCCATTTCCCTTTTGTTATCTTGCGATTAGAAGTCTCGCGTTATAACGTTATCTGGTTTTGCATAAAATCTGTAAGGCTAGTTTTTTTTAATATATAAAAGTTATTTAAAGTGATATTACAATTGAAATATTTTTAATGAATAACAAACATATATTATTCAGATAAATTGTTTAAAGTTCTATTTGATTTATGATTAAAATTTTATACTTAAGAATTACTTTTTGTTAAGAACTTAATACTTTTGCCTTACTTTATATTATTTTTGTGTGTTAATATAATTAATAGTGTTAAAAATGGAAGATAATGTAAAAATTATTATGATTCCAAATGAAATGATTAAAATTATTCCGCTTTTTGACGGCGATAAGCGCCATTTAAATCTTTTTATACGCAAAAGTGAATATATTATAAATAAATACAGGGGAAGTGACGAGCAAAACTTGTATGTAATGCATGCCATAACGAGTAGATTAGCGGGGAATGCAGCCGCGCTTATCAGTGAGCGCGAGGATATTGTTACATGGGAAGAGTTTAAGGAGTTATTAATACAACATTTCGGAGACCCACGAAGTGAAGAATGTTTAGCTATTGAATTGGAAACTTTGCGTATAAGAAATGGTGAATCATTTTTGGATTTTTGCAATCGTATTCAATCAGTGCGTAGTATTTTAATATCAAAAGTTAATAGATTATCGAGTAGTATGCGTGAAAGTAAAATAACTATTTATAATAATACGTCATTGAATGTGTTCCTTTATAATCTACCGGAAAATATGGTGCGTATTGTGAGATTAAAAGCGCCCTCCACTTTGGAACAGGCTTTATCTTTCGTGTTAGAAGAGGTCAATTTCCATGACCAATATAATGCCCGAAATAAAACACTGCTGACGTCCTTCAGTAAACATGCTATTCCAAATAATACACAAACGTTTAAATTCGGAACAAATAATTATAATAAGCCTCTTAATAATGATACACCTATTTTCACACAACCCAAATTATATTTAGGTAACTCCCAAGGTCAACAATTTGGGACGCATACACCACAGTTTGGATTTCAAGGTCAAACATTTGGTTATCGCCCGCAACAATTTGGGATGCGTCCGCAACAGTTTGGGATGCGTCCGCAACAATTTGGGATGCGTCCGCAACAATTTGGGATGCGCCCCCAACATTTTGGGATGAACCCCCAACAATTTGGCAATCAACAACAATTAAATAATAAATCCTTACAGCCATTTGGCAACCAGAACCAATCGTTCAATAGACCTTCACAGTCGTTCGGTATTCAGCAACCTAAACTTCAATCTAGTGACGTCACAATGCGTACGGCGCCTCCGGCCCAGGGATTTAAATTAAATGAGCTTGACCTTGATCATTACGATGATAGTCAGTTTCCCTGCGATTACCAATGTAACGATGAATATTATCACGATTATTACCCTTTTTCCGATAATCAAGATGAACATTATTTGGAAGAAGTTAACAAAAAAGTTTCAACGGAAAATAATGAGGATTTTCAATCAGTAGCCTTGGAAAACATAGTGAAATGATACAATTAAATTGCGATACATGCCTTAAATTGCCATACATATATATACCCGAAATAGATGCCAAATTTATGATAGATACGGGCAGTACTAAATCATTTATAAACCCTGAAAAGGCCTATAACTATTTTTACGATTATATTTATTATGACCCATTTGAAGTTAGAAGTACTCACGGCACAACCCAACACGAAGAAGTACTTTCAATGCCAGCATTTCCGATTTTTAATGTTAATGAAACTCACAAATTTCATATTTATGAAGTCGACCCTAGCTTCGATGGTTTACTAGGTAATGATATTTTACATAGTGTAGAGGCCCTAATAGATTTGAAAAACGAGGTCTTGAAAACTAAAACCACGGTGATACCAATTATGCGCGATAAGAATAAACATATAATAGACTTGGCACCTCGATCAGAACAAAGAGTTAAAATACCTGCAAATTATCATTCTGGTAATGCTTTAGTGGATTTCAGAGAATTTGCGGAAGGGGTGCGTATGCCCAGCGCTTTAGTTAAATGCAAGGACGGTTACTTTACTACCATAATTCAGAATACCCTTGATAAACCATTTAAATTAGCCGTTACTAAACCATTCGATGTAGAACCGTATGAAAGTAATATAAATGATTGTGATGTTAATAATTTTAACGAAATTGAAAATATTGAAATAGAAAAATTATTAACAGATAACTTACAAAAGCTTCGTCTGAATCACATGTCAGCTGAAGAAAGTAAAGCCATTAGTGCATTATGTTTAGAATATAAAGATATATTCTACTGTGATGGCATTCCATTAAGTTTCACGAACCAAGTCAAACATTGTATTAGGACAAAAAACGAAGATCCTATTTACGTCAAACCATACAGACAACCCCCTAGTCAGTCGCAAGAAATAAGAAATCAAATCGAGAAGTTACTTAAAGAAAATGTTATTCAGGAATCTCATTCACCTTGGTCAGCCCCAGTTCATTTAGTCCCAAAAAAGAAAGATGCATCAGGAGAAATAAAATATAGAATGGTAATTGACTACAGACGGTTAAATGAAATAACTGTTGACGATAGATACCCACTTCCCAATATCACTGATCTGTTTGATAAATTAGGTAAAAGCACATACTTTACGACATTAGATTTAGCTAGCGGTTACCATCAGATCGAGATTAACGAAAATGATAGAGAGAAAACAGCATTCAGCACTGAAAACGGACACTTTGAATTCTTAAGAATGCCGTTTGGTCTTAAAACCGCTCCAGCGACCTTCCAGCGAGCAATGGACAATGTTCTACGAGGGTTGCATGGAATCCATTGCCTGGTTTATTTGGATGACATTATAATCTTCTCAAATTCACTTGCAGAACATATCCAGAAGTTAAGGGCAGTTTTTGATCGTTTGAAGTCAAATAACCTTAAAATTCAACTTGATAAGTCCGAATTTCTCCGAAAAGAAGTCCTATACTTAGGTCATGTTATAACTGATGAGGGCCTTAAACCTAACGATGATAAGATTAAAGCAGTTCTTAGCTACCCACTGCCAAAAACCGTGACAGAAATTAAAAGTTTTTTAGGCTTGATAGGCTATTATAGGCGGTTTATTAAGGATTTTGCGAAAGTAACACAACCATTAACTAATTGCTTAAAGAAAAGGAATAAAATTATTATAAATCAAGCGTACATAGATTCTTTCCAAAAATGTAAAGAACTTCTTACTAACGCACCTTTACTCCAATACCCCGATGCCGATAAGCCTTACATCCTAACTACCGACGCATTGTCAAATGCCTTAGGGGCAGTACTATCGCAAGGCGTCGTAGGGTCTGACAAACCAATAGCTTACGCCAGTAGAACCTTAAGTGATACAGAGACCAGATACAGTACTATAGAACGTGAACTTTTAGCGATCATTTGGGCCGTAAAACACTTTCGGCCCTACCTTTACGGTAATAAATTCATCATTTATACAGACCATAGGCCTTTAGCCTGGCTCTATTCCCTTAAAGAGCCGAATAGCAAGCTCACTCGTTGGCGACTTCGTCTTCAAGAATATGATTTTGAAATTAAATATAAAGATGGAAAGCAGAATACAAACGCTGATGCCTTGTCTCGTATTAAATTAAATGCATTAGGTGCCGATAAGGACGGATTATCTATGAAAGTTAATGTAGATAAAAAAGAAAAAACTACTCGCAAAATAGAAAAAGTAATTGATTACGATAGTGATGACTCTAGAACAATTTCCATCTCGGATTTGTCTGCTACTCTAACAGCCAGTTCTGAATGTGATACAAATGAACCAATTCCACTTGACCCTGTTATAGATAAAACATCTACAGTACATTCAGCTGAAGACATGGAATCAATTGGTATTCCAATATTACAAGAAGCAATAGACACTAAACCCAACCAGATACTAGTTTTTACATGGCACAAAAACGATATCCAAGTTACAGATCTTTCCCGTGAAAAACAAAAAATTCTTGAAGTATTTTTACCAATAAAGAATGAGGAATTAATTAAACAGTTTTTAAAAGAATATGTTAAATATAAAATTAAATACTTTATATATTTTGAAAGCGCAGAGCATAGGAAACAGTTTAACAAAGTTATTATACAGTTATTTAAAAGGGGAATGGTAGAATTCATGGAATGTTCAGAGCGTGTAGTTTTTGTTGAAGATGAAAACGAACAAAAAGAAATAATCTTACAACACCATGAAGGAAAAACTTGTCATAGAGGTATAAAAGAGACCATGTCCAGGATAAGACGAAATTATTTTTGGAATAACATGCAAGAGACGATATCAGCCGTAATTAATAATTGTGAAGCATGCCGTAAAACCAAGTATGACAGAAAACCCATAAAGCCTTTTCTACAATTAACACAAACACAAAATGCACCATTTCAGGAAATTTTCATAGATATTTTTGCTATAGAATCTGTATATTATCTCACATTAGTCGACGCATTCAGTAAATTGGGACAAGCAATAGAAATATCAAATAGATCTACACCCGAAGTAATACGTGCACTTATTAAATATTTTTCCATTTACGGAACCCCCAAAAAAATTAGTTGCGATCCGGGTAGTGAATTTAATAATGAATTATTGAAGGAATTAATGATAATGTACAATATACAATTACACATCAGTACACCTAATAATCCTAATTCAACAGGCATAGTAGAGCGTTTCCATTCGACTATCATAGAAATATACCGTTTAGCTAAATATGATCGAAAATGCACTGATGCAGCCTCCGTTATGACCTACTCAATAATGGCTTACAATCATACCATACATACAACGACAGGTTTGACACCATTTGAAGTTGTTTTCGGTCATACTGATTCAAATTCTATATTAAATGCAAATTTCGAGAAAAACTATACACAGCAATTATTAAAAGATCATGCCAAGCGTACTAAACGGCTCTATAGTTACATATCTGATCAGATGATAGAAACAAAGCAAAAAATTAGAAATAGCAAGGGTGGTGAGATAAGCAAAAAGTTTGAAATAGGCGACACAATTTATGCAAAAGAGGTTAATACCAGATTAAGTAAAGACAAGCCACGTTATAGGAAGGCAAATGTCAGCGGTGATGTAGAACATAATGTAATCCCTGTTACAATTGGAACTAGAAACACAAAAGTCCCAATTAAAAATGTTAAACGTCCTCCGCAGGTGGTGCCTCACGCTATTGGCAGTAGCGCAAATAACGTGGGCCCTTCAACTTCAAAAGGTTGAGAAAAACCCCGGTATCCTTCCCGTGAAACAAGGGCAGGCGTTTAAACAAGTAGATAAGTGGTTAATTATAAAACTTTTAAATTTAGATAGCTTAGGTAATGATCTAGAATTAAGTTTAATTAAATACAATGAATTCAGTAAATTAGTAGATGTTAACAAACCTTACAGCCATGAGTTTTTAGGCATCCGTACTCAAACGGATTATCTGAAGGATAGGACTATTGAAAAATTTCAGCAACTTGTACCATCTAAAAGATTTAAACGAGGATTAATTGATCCACTTGGATCGATGATAAAAATTGTTACAGGTAATTTAGATCATAGTGACGCAATTCGATATGATTCGCTCATCTCTCAGTTAAAAAACAATCAATTAATATTAGATAATAAAGTAACTTTGGTCTCCAAAATGTTAAATTCTTTTGTTAACAGTACAGAAATCTTACATAACAATACTTTAATTTTAGATGAACGTTTAAAAAGGATCGAGAGATTAGTTAAAAATATGATTACAAAAGAAGAAAATTCTATTTACTCTACTTACATTTTAGGAATGTTTAATATGTTCTTAACTAATTTTAGAACAATTAATATAATTTTAAGTGAGATTGAAACGGCTTTAGCCTTTAGTAAGGTGTCTGTACTGCATCGAGCGATTGTTAATTCCACTGAATTACTGCAAATGTTACAATCTATAGCCAAGACTGAAAATCTGTTATATCCTGTGAATGAAAATAATTTAGTTAAATTTGAAGATTGTTTTACTGTTAAAGCTTTTATTAAACAGAACCAGATCACGTTCATAATAGAGATCCCACTTATTGAAAACAGTACTTATAGTTATTTTAAACTTTACTCTTTACCTATTTTTAACACAGATTTAAACGAAACTGTAATAGTAGTTCCTAAATATCCCTACCTTTTGGTGAAAGACTCAGATTACTTACCAGTCGTGAGAGCCTGTGAACAGATTGCGATATATGACAAATTCTTATGTACCGACGATGATGTGTTGACCCATCTAGAGCCATTATGCGAAGAACAATTGATGAAGTTCCACTCTAATACGAGTGCATGCGAGCAGCATACAATCGACATTGAAGATTTGAAAGTTCAACGAATTGGCCGCGGAAGTTGGATTCTATATACAAAGAACAACATTATAGCAAGTAGAAAATGCTATGATGACACCATGAGCCACGAGTCTCTACGAGGAACATACATAGTTACCCTGGACGATGCTTGTAAGGTTAACGTTGGGCACATACATCTACAAAACTACAAATTTTCTGTTACACACTTGAATTATCCAATAACTCCAATCATTAACCTACCAGAGATGAAGCCTGAAAAACGTACTAATAGTGTCAGTGCAGTGAATATGAAAGGTATAAATCTAGATGAGCTGAAAGAATTAGCTCAAGTAGTGAAAATGAGCAAAGTGAAATACAGTGAAAATGATAGTGCGGTTGACACGAAAAATATTAGTTTAGGTACGGTAATTCTATATGTAATTCTGCCCTTAGGATTAATGATCTTTCTTGTTTTTAGATATAAAATGATATTGTTAAATTGTCTGCGAAATCATCAGAATCCTAACAACTCTGATAATTTCGTTCTTGAGGAGGGAGGAGTTATGCAACCTGAACCGCATCGAGTAATCACTGTGAGAGCATGAAATGCACGATTGCAGTTTAGGGTGGCCCTTCCAGAAAGTTCCATGCATTTCTGTTAATTTAGCACTTTAAGTAGCCGTAAGTCGAAACATGTAACCGATAGGATGAGAACATTACATGAGAGCATCCGCTTCTGCTCACACGTATTCATATTCTTTTATTTAAACGTCATAACGCTCCCAAAAACTTGACTAGGTTGTTGCGTGTGTGGTATGCAAACATGCATCATTAAAAGTAGTTTTCAACATGTTTTAACATTAATCTTTAGCTAGTGCAAACACCGTCATAAGTAATGCAGCAATCTTCATAGTTATTCATTTCAGTGTCATCAGATTCTAGTTAACTTTGAATTACTCACTTACTATTTCAAAACAATAACATAATTTAATTGTTATCAGTACTAACTCCTACTTATTTAAATATTAATAGGATCATCTTTTCTTTTATTATTATTTATCTGTATACCTTCTCACATTCCAGATTCCTGTGTCATATCAAAAATCAAAATGGTTACCTACATAGTCAAGTATTATCAAGGATGTGGAAACAAAACTAAAAATACCTGGTTTGCAAGTGACCGTGTCGCCGGGTCAGGACCTTAGAAGCTACCAACATACATACAAGCCACCAAATAGAGGTCAGCTGAAAAATGACTTCCAGCCCAACATAACTAAAGTAAAAGGTGAGAAGTTTTCAAACTATCTTCTACTCACCTCGCTAACTGATACGGTGTTGTTGTATCAGAAGGCTCAACACAATAGCCATGTCGAATAACTACATGACGCTTGTGCATGATACTACCATGCAACAAAGTACTTTTAAATTATTATTCCTGGGTTCAATTCCTAGGTTGGGCAAAATTTGTTTATGGGGTTTTTCCAATAGGGATTCCTCTGTAGCAGCCCAGAGTTTTGAAATTGGTGAACCCCCATGCTTCAAAAAGCATGTTGAGCCATTGGCCTTGTGCACCATAGTACCTCCTTATGCAGATGGCTCAACAGTCAGGAGGACTACTGTTATTATTATGTTTTTGTAACTCGTTTCAGTTTATGCTATTCTATTGTCATATTTAGTCAATTATAAAAATGAATAATAAAACAAGCTCTAATTATTGAGATGTCCAATAACCTATAGCTCTGGAGGCACTTAATAAAATAATAGGTTATATCAACACCAAACTATCAGCATCCATGGAGATGGATTTGAGGTAATAATGAGAACACAATAAACTATCTTATTATGCTGTGGAAGCAACTAAGATTGATAACACAACAAACTATCCTATTGGTATGCTGTGGAATCAAGTAATAATGATAACACAACTATCTTGTTGGTATGCTGTGGAAGCAACTAATAATGATAACACAATAAACTATACTGTTGGTATGCTGTGGAAGCAACTAATAATGATAACACAATAAGCTGTCTGTTAGTAATCCGTGGAGGAAACTAATAGTGATAATACAACACACAATCTATTGGTTTGCTGTGGAAGCAACTAATAAAGATTTAATATCCATTGGTTAGGCGTGGAGGCCGCTAATGAACAATCTCTCATGTTATCCTGCTGGGTCCACGGTGTACAAGACCACCCAGAGCCTGGTTCCTTATATCCTGTCAAATCAAAGACTTCGTGCCTGTCACGGAGCAATGATCCTAAACTCCTTAACCTTTAATCCTGTCAAATCAAAGACTTTGTTTCTATCACAGAGCGGTGTTCCTGATCCTATCCTTAAATCCTGTCAAATCAAAGACTTTGTGTCTATCACAGAGCATTACCGTCCCGTGAGAATGAAACTAAACAAAAAACAGCTGATCACAATACTCCTACACTACCTACACTATACTTACCAAATACAAGGCTGCTATGTAAGCCTTCTTATAAGTAGGTATGTGCTCATTAATGCATCAAATATTTTCATTTGAGATAAACTTAATAGTTACCTAATTTCATAAGTATTCAGTGATAAATTGATAACTTAAACTGACTATTACCTATTACAAATCAATGAATATTGTAAGATAATACAAACAATAACATTCTGCAAACAAGATTCAAATTGGACTAAATAAGCTAGCAACTGATTATTCCATGTCAAAAATCTGAAATAGAAATTGTATGCCTTCATTGACATGACATGTAGCAGTTAGTTGTCTCCTAACAACATTGGTCTTTACCATATAGCAAGTAGAATACCTAAAGCATATAGCTGTGGGTGTAAAAATACATTCAATATTTCCAAAATAAGGCATACTCAGCTTAGATTTATTACAAGCTGTCAATGATAAATAAAATCAGTTGTTATCAGATTCTAAACTTAATTAATACTGTAGGATGATAAACAACAATAATCTGCCGACAAATATTTCTCCGCTATTACAGATAACAACCAAGAAACACAGAGACTGAGGACACCGCAAGGCCCAGAGCACGAGCCTCCGATCACAATGGCCGTGTCGCCGCGTAGGCGTGAATTTGCTAATTTATTATCCTAACTAATCGTTTTAAGTGTCTATGTCTATTTAAGTTGGGTTTTGAGTTCAGCGCCATCTATTGGCTCACTGTGGAATCAGTATTGATTCATAATTCATATGCTAATTTCAATGTTTAATTAATACGAGATGTTTAAATTAAACAGGAACACTTATTGTAGGACTTTTGGATTTGTTCTCATTTTAACTATTGCACATTTGACGAAGTAAATGTGTTTCATTATGTTATTCTTATTAAGTTGTCAAACAATGGCGGATGTTATAATTTCTATGACCAATAACCAGATTTAATAATTTAATACGAGAACTAAACAAATTTGAGTAAATGATTAAATACTAAGAAGTCATAAGACTATTTTACACAGCTATGTAATAATGAGAAACTTTCTAATTAGTAAGATAGTTAGATCACCGGAAACTTGAATAGTTTTGTTATTAGATGACTATTTCAATAATAAACTACAAACCACTTTGTATTTGTGAGTATTGAGGTTGTTTAATGTTAAAATAATTAACTGATCAGCATTTTAGTATTGTTTGCTAACTTTACTCAACTATCCAAGTAATTAGTGTCTAAACAAAAACAATATGGAAGTTCCGCCCACTTAGAACGCGCGTCGCGCGGACTATGTGTGAAAAATAAGAACTGATTAATAAATGTAATCGAATAGATGTTTGAAAACCTAATTAATTGTCATAAAGTGATTGTGTAATCTATAAAAACATTTAAAAAGAGTGTCCTGGAGTTTCTTGCTAGATCTCCTCCAGCGATCGACAAGGGCTTTGCGATCTAGCAAGCCACGCGATGTGGTTTTAGCTTCAAGTTCATTTGAAAACTCAAAGTGCCTGTAACTAAATCAAATAAACACTCTTGAGTTTCAATCCAGTGTTGTGTGTTATTGAAGTAACCCGCTCCAGTCAAGAATAAAGGAATTGCCTCTAGACATTAAAGATGGCGATTCTACGATTCATAGGTACTTCGACGTGACATATAAAAATAAAAAAATAAATAGGTTTAAGTTTTTATTTTTAAATTCCTGTTTTTACGCTTACCTGATATCAGGTGAGATAGTGGACCAACGCGAGCCTATATTAGGTCATTACATATGAAATTGGCGTTTTGGAAGGGAGGAAAATAAAGTGATTTTTTTAATATATTATATTTATTTAATCAAAGTATGTACCATTGCTATCTATGCACTTTTGTCATCTCATAGGTAGTTCATTGATCCCTATTCTAAAAAAAACCATTCGGACGGGAATCAATAAAATCTTTGAAGGCGCTTTGGACTGCCCCATTAGAGTCGAATTTTTTCCCTTGCAAGAAGTTATCCAAATTCCAAAAAAATGGTTATCTGTTGGAGCAAAGTCCGGGCAGTACGGTGGATGTCGTAGACATTCCAATTGAAGTTCCTCTAATTTTGTAGCCGTCTGTTGTGCAGTGTGTGGTCTAGCGTTGTCCTAAAGCGGCAATGGCCTAGAGCGATTGACAAGCCTCGGCTGTTTAGCAGCTAGCTTTTCCATCATTGTTTGCAGTTGCTACAATAAACATCCGCCGTAATCGTCTGGCCTGATTTAAGAAAGCTTTAGTGAACGACACCGGCACTAGTCCACCAAACGGTCACAAGTAATTTTTTTTTTGTCAATTTTCGCTTTGGGCAGGATTTGGCTGGTTCGTCAGGGTTCAGCCATTGCGATGAGCGTTTCTGATTATTGTACAGGATCCACTTTTCATCACAGGTAATGATTCGATTTAAAATCCCTTCGTTATTGTGCCAGTTGAGTTATGTAACGCAGCAGTCGACGCGCGTTTGTTGGTTTGCTGCACTCAACTCATGAGGTACCCACCTTTCAAGCTTTTTTACTTCCCAATTTAATATAACTTTATTTTAATTTAATTTAACACCGCAGCCTGCAGCTAACTCGAAAGTGGTTTGCGATGAATCCGCTTCCACAATAGCCTTCAATTCTTCATTATCAACTTTGGTCTCCGGCCGTCTACGATGCTTGTTCTGCAGGTCGAAATTTTCAGAACGAAAACATTAGAACCAAAAACGTACTGAGTTGTCTTTCGCGACACCGTCGCCATACACATCATTAATCCTTCGAGCCGTTTCTGCAGCACTGGTGCCACGATGGAACTCGTACTCGTAAATAACGCAATATTTCAAGTTTTCTATTTTGTAAACTGACAGGCGCAAAGAAAAAACAAAAAGAGGAAAAAAAGAATGAATTATGGTTTTACAAACACAAAAGTATGAGTAAATAGCTGTATAAATTTAAAATTAGAATTCCAAACCAAAGAGGAGATATTTGAGATCAAAGTGGGCAGAACGACAAAACGCCAATTTCATAGTTAAGAGGCAATACGGGCGGAGAGACTTTTGAAAAATAGGTATTTGAAAAAACTATCGCTGTCGCTCTGCGAACTGCGAGCAGTATATTAAAATGTACTCTGTGCTGCGAGCGCGTGGCGCCCGGCCGCCTTATCCATGTGTGAGTAAGTTGACAGTGTGTGCGTGCCTCCGAAACGCTCCCGGCCGCGGCTCGCGCATTTCTTGTAATCGCCCCAGTCACTCGTTACTTTTGTTGTTGTGGATTGTGGACAGATATCCAACAATATATGTTATTCTTAACAGCAAACGCAGAAAATCTTTTTTTTGACGTGACTAATAATACTGTAGTGCAATTTAATAATGTAATTGCTAAATTTATTGGCGGAAAAAGAATTAACTTTGCAGGAAGTGGCTCATATCACATCAGACAAGATGTTATGGGGTAGTAACTTCATGGAATAGCGAAGGGCTATTCATGCACGCATTCAATAAAAATACAGGGCTGCAGTCCAGGCCAATATACAAAAACAAATAGAACAAAAGCAGCGTTCGAAAAAATTCACAGAGATTTACCGAAAAAGGAAACTGACGTATCCCAAAGACGGAACGAGCAAAATAAAAAGAACTACATAACCTGTTAAAACTACGGTCGCTTAGAGTTGGAAGAAATATCTTCTTCCTGCCTTTGGATTTATATAAATTAAAAGAAAAATAAATTTCTTGAAAGATTGCTCTCAACTAAGGATGTACAAAGAAAAATAGTGGGGGCCACAGTGATAATAGCTTATGGGAAATTCAAAGACTAAAGAGGCTTACGGCATCGAATTTTGGGTGAATATGTAAGATGCGACCGAAAACATCGGTTCGCAAAATATGAGAAACGTTATTATATAACAAATTTTAAGGAACCGTGGCTACCAATTATGGCAAGGAAAAGGAATCTGAAGCGATCGATCAATTTATCAAGCACACGGGGCTACAGGTATTAGAGTGTGGAATGTTTATCGATGAAAACAAACCCTTTTTAGCGGCAAGTCCGGATGGTCTGGTAGGTGAAGACTCGATAATAGAGGTAAACTGTCCTTATGAAATTGCAAGTATGTCACCTGAAGACGGAATTCATCAAAAATAAATGGATTTAGAGCTATTTTCAAGGGTCATCACTAATCGTCTCCGTAGACCACACACATACGCGGCAGGTTATACAGAAGACCGAAGAGTACAACCTGCCTCTCTGTTTAGCGTTTGTGGAATACGAGAAAGCCTTCGATTCGATCGACACTTGGGCTGTACTGCAGTCTCTCCAACGGTACCAAATTGACTACCGGTACATTGAAGTGTTGAAATGTTTGTATAAAAACGCTACCATGTCAGTTCGACTTCAGGATCAGACCTCGGAACCCGTGAACCCGTGCAGCGAGGTGTGAGACAGGCAGACGTAATATCTCCAAAACTGTTTACCGCTGCACTGGAGGATGTCTTCAGGGTTCTGGACCGGAAAGGGCTAGGCATAAATGTCGATGGCGAATACATCACTCACCTTCGGTTTGCCGACGATATAGTGGTCATGGCTGAGACTATGGAGGACCTCAGTACAATGCTCGATGACCTCAGTAGAGCTTCCTAAAGAATGGGTCTTAGGAGGAACATGCACAAAACCAAAGTGATGTTGAATGTCCATGTTACACTCACTCCAATCAAGGTCGGATACTCTACACTCGAAGTTATGGGTGACTATGTCTACCTGGGACAAACGATCCAGTTGGGTAGGGCCAACTTCCAAGAGGTCAACCGTCGAATCCGACTTGGCTGGGCAGTGTTCGGGAAGTTGCGGCATCTATTCGTCCAACTTACCACAGTGTCTCAAGACGAAAGTCTATGACCAGTGTGTGTTGCCAGACATATGGCTCTGAGACATGGTCGCTTACTATGGGCCTCAGCAGAAAGCTTACAGTCACCCAAAGCAATGGAGAGGGCTATGCATGAAGTTTCCTTGCGTGGTCGAATCAGAAACGTAGAAATCCGCAATAGAACCAGGGTTACCGACATAGCCCGAGCAATAGAATTTGGCAAGCCCAAGAATTGCCACATTTAAGTGGGGAGGGCACATTGCTCGCAGAACGGATGGCCAATGGGGCAGAAAGGATCTGGAGTGGCGACCGCGAACCGGAAGACGTTGCATTGGAAGGCCTCCCACCAGGTGGACCGATGACTTGGTAAAGGTTCCGGGGATCCGCTGGATGCGAGACGCACGGGACCGATCAATGTGGTGACTCTTGGGGGAGGCCTATGTCCAGCAGTGGCTGATATGATGACGATGATGATGATGAAATAGATTTATGTATGTTTAAAGGCAAAATGTTACAATTAAAACAGAATCACAATTACTTCTACCAAGTACAAGGCCAACTACACATAACTCGTCGAGATTTCTGTTATTTTATTTAGGTAGTCCCAAAAGCTTTTTTTTTTCAAAATATTAAGAGGGACGATGCATTATGGCATAAAAATGGAACCATTATTAGAAAAGTTCGATAGATTTGATTTCATTTGAAAAGTTCTACCACATTAATGGCAAGCCTAAGGCATTAGCCTTTTACCAGAAATCATTGACGGTTGGATACCAAAGAATAAACCAGTGTGAGAAAGCACGTCGTCATAATCTGCCTAGCCTTTTCCCATCTACGTTAGAGTCGGATGCAGCTGAATACCAGTATTTTGATGGATCGACTGCTTATCTGACCTCCACAACCAGTTACTGGGTAATATGCAACACCTTGGTAAAACGGGTCAGACTTTCGGGCTGTCAAAGCCGAAAATAACAGCCGGGACCAACGGCTTAACGTGCTTGGCGAGACACGGACGGGTCTTGGTATGTAAAGATGGTCACCCATCTACGGACCAACCACGGCAAGCAAAGCTTAACCTGATTGATTGACCCGTGCGGCTGACGTTGAAATAGAGATTGCGGATACCTATCCGATATATAATTTACTGTTTTGTATTGAAAACTTTTTGTAATAAACATTTATAGACATGCACTTTATTTTATTTTGTATCCAATACTTTTTAATACTTCTATTTGTATTTCTCACGAACAGCACATGTAAACAATATAAATGTGTTTATCGATAACTGTTTTCAACACTAGTATATCGATATTATTTTCAACTACTACGCATCACCTTTCCGTCTGTGTACGTATTATGCAGACCCCTTGCGTCTCACCCCGCCCACAAATTCGTGCGATAAGGACAACTGCAGATTCGACAAATTTTCTTAAGTAAAAAGTCATAATTCGAGGTTTGGCACTCGTCTGTTTTCTCCTCCAATATTGGACCGATTTAAAAGATATTTCATAAACTGAATATGAAGGATATTTACTATGTCCCTATGTTTTCCTTTTTTCATTAATAGTTGTCAAATTTGTACACTAGGGCTCTGAAAGCAGCGACTCAATACAGACAATTTTGAGTATTTTGAGAGGGTTCTAGTTCTTATACGGATAATATATCACCAAAAAGGAAAACATAGGGACATATAAGAAGTTGATATTTATTTTACTGTAAAAAATCATTGCTTTAAGTTCATAAACCAGAGAAAAAACAGACGAGAGCGTTTGTATGGACAAAAGACCACCCCCGTTTCCTCTTAAGGACCTAATATATGTTTTTTCCTAAAAATTAAATTAAATTGTATGTATAGTAAAGTAATAAGTAATGAAGAATTAAATATCACTTTGCCTGACTGTACAAATGGCACTAGGTAAATTGGTAGTAAAAAATCTGGTATTATTCTTCGGGTCGAGTGGGCACGGACCCCAATAAACGTCCTGCAGTTGACCGGACACAGCACCCGTCTGATCGGAGGATCGATCCTTTTCAATGGAGGTTTTTGGGACTTTACACTCTGTTCCTCATACTTCCAAAGCTGAATAAATTATTTTGAATAAGTTTTATGTGGATTCAATAAAAATAAAACCTTTCGTTTAATGTATATCTTTTCAACAAAATAAAAATACCACTCATAGACTATTCAACGGAGAAACCCATATTGTTTCATACTAAAAAGTAAAAACATAACACTTCAGTGAACAACCCATTCAAATAGCTATAGGTAGACAATGATTTATAACGAGTTAGATCAATCAACACAGACTGACACATTGGCATGTCGCTAATGTAATTCACGTGTTTTTCTTCATTTTTAAAGATGGTAATGGAGGCTAAAGTCGATTGCATCATAAATGCGCTGAAGAGATGAAAATAGACTGAATATATCAGCGAGATTAACATCTATCAAGATGAATATGATAGGGGATAAAAGTACTTACTGGTAGAAAAACTAAAGAAAGATGACATGTTTTATCGCTATTTAAAGGGGATCAGCCAGTGTAATCCACAAAGTTTTAACTTACGTTTTTTACAGTTTACAGCACACTGTTAGTACTGTTATTTTTAAATTTATTCTAAGCCGTTACTATCTAAGTTTCAATTGCGAAATCTGAAATTGCAATTGAAGCCAAATCATGAGATTAATCATGTGAGGTCAATCCTAACATAGGGAGTTGTATGATTTTAATGTTCATACTTTGGTTAATATGTATTTATCAAAGTATGATGATTTCATAGTGATTATTTGTTATTATTGACTTCAGTATGATTTTAAAGTACGAGAATTTAAATCATGAATATCATAAAACCAAGACCGAGCTACAAATTCCAAACAACGCAACACAAATTAAATTTTGGGACACCCTGGCGCTTTCACCTTCAGATGACCCAGTTTTTACCTTTCCAACTTACCTAGGTCACTTAGCACACTAAGATTAATTAGTTAAGATAATCATGACATGGTAAGACTCCACGCTAAGCTGAAGTACCTATGCAAATGTAAACATCGTAAAGTAATTTAGTTTTCTATTAAATTAGCAAACTCGGTTTATGGTCCATAAAACAATGATATACCATATCATCGTTTTATGGCTTAAACACTGATCACGTAATAGAAACCATATATTTATAATGAAATCAAAAAAGATACGAGTATTGTTATTTTTTAATTTCTAAAAAAAGCTATATAGGTACAGAAACAGTCGACAGGGATGATTACATCAGACAGGTCGCTAGAATGAAATAAAAATCCCAAAAAAAGAAAGACAAAAATGGAGAAGGTTAGACGAGGGTTTTATCGACTAATGGCTAACAAACATACTAAATACGTATAAATAAACTCTATACGAGACTAAAACTACACTTTGTCAGTGTTCGATCAAACTGGGAATAATAATAAAATCATCATTATCTTAATTTCAGCCTTAACGTCCACTGCTGGATGTTAAAGGCCTCTCTAAAGCGTCGCACATCTAAGAGTCCTGAGCGCCTCGCATCCAGCGGATTCCTGTTGGCTATACTAGGCCATCGGTCTGCCGTGTGGGCCTTCCATGCTTCGTATACAATAATAAAGCTATAACTGCTAATGTCAGTTATTTCAGCGACAATATTATTTATAATTATTATTTACTAGCTGTTCCCCGCGGCTACGCTCCCGTGGACCACCCCAAAGGACCCGTTTTCGGAATTAAAAAACAGCCTATGTCACTAGGGATTAATGTAGCTTTCTATTGGTGAAAGATTTTTTAAATCAGTCTAGTAGTTTCGGAGCCTATTCGGTACAAACAAACAAAAAAAGTCTTTCCTTTTGATTTTTTTTTATTTAATGATATTTTTATACAGAGGTATTACTTAAATCTAAACGCGCCAAACTTTTACGATTAATGGCGAGAGGCGCTCTTTTACATCACAAATGCACCACCTTACGTACATACCTACTACTTATATATTATTATTATACTGTTATGGTTTAATCTTACGTACATATTTGGTTCTGTTTGCTATCCTGTATAATGTTTTTGTTAATTGTTCCTTTACAAATTTTTACATTTTCTCTTAATAAATCTATTTTGTTAAACACTTTAGGTACCAAATACTTAGATGTTCTCTTACCGTAATAATTTGTTATAGATATTGGTATAGATTATATACTTTATTGTACACCACTTAAATAATTACAGAACAAAACATTTATAAAGACAAGTGTACAATGGGCGGTCTTATCGCACAGGGAAATCTCTTACAAAAAATATTAAGTTGTACTTAACATCCGTTGCAAAGAAACGTAAATTTAAAGATATTTTTCTTACTACTGATTCTAGTTTTTTCAGATCTAATAATAACTGAATCATCCGGAAATAGCCTCAGCCATTTTCATGCACTATTTTGTTTCGCTAAATGAAAACCCTCTCGGAGACCATTGAATAAAAACATAAAAAGTATAACAAAACCTACGATATTAGCTAGCGCGCTCTTGTTCGGATGAAAACTTCATTGGAATACGAATGAAAGTGTTAATTGAAAATACATCTCCATTTTCTTATTAAACTACGCACTACGCAAAAGAACTGCTACGTTTGTTAAGTATTATGTATGAAGAATTTTGACCAACCTCGAAAGTCTTGTAGATTTGCGCCCTTGAACGTCATCATCATCGTTGGCCTTTTAATATTCCCACTGATAGGACACAGACCTCCTCTTTGTGAGAAAGGAAATGGGGTTTAATCCACCTCGTGGACCCAGTGCAGGTTGGTGAATGTCACATGTCTTCGAAATTTGGTTCTAGGACATGTCGTAGCAGTATTGTAATGAAAAAAAATACACAAAGTAAAGCGCCTGCCTGGGTTCGAACCTACGATCCATAACACGTAAGTCAGGGCCGTTACCAATGGGCCACCACTGCTCTCTCTCTTGAGCGTGAGCAAAGGGTTATTGAGTTTTCCTATTAAGACCTTTTCAGTAGTAACCCGGCGTTTAAAAGTCGATTCCGCCCACGAGCCTCGGAAAGTACGCCTTTAAGTAAAGCCTTTGGTCCTGCGCCTGATTTCGTTCCGATCGGTAACGAAATTCGATCGGAAGAGACGTTCTTACGGACCGTAAAAGACCACATACCACGACACAGGAAATTCTATTTTCACGTAGAACTAGAGGTATGCTTTATTCAATTTACTTTTAGTGACTAACGTCGCTCGTCGATCAAACAATTTCCCGTTAGACATTATTTGATGCTGGCAATAATTTATTAGATAGTGGTTTTTAGGGTTCTTTACCCAAAGGGTAAAAACGAGACCCTATTACTAAGACTCCGCGGTCCGTCTGTCTGTCTGTCTGTCTGTCACCAGGCTGTATCTCATGAACCGTAATAGTTAGACAGATGAAATTTTCACAGATGATGTATTTTTGTTGCCGCTATAACAACAAATACTAGAAACAGAATAAAATAAATATTTAAGGGGGGCTCCCAAACAACAAACGTGATTTTTTTGCCGTTTTTTGCGATAATGGTACGGAACCCTTCGTGCGCGAGTCCGACTCGCACTTGGCCGGTTTTTTTTTAATTTCCTGGCAGTTTTCGTAGGTTAAGTAAAACTGGTGAAACGGGGTTCCAAAGTTGTAAATATCGTATATTATTAAATATTATATATGTCAGATCCAGGTATATAGGATCATGATTTGTCCTACTTAGTGACATACCGGAGTTAGATTATAGTCGTGGGCGCAGAATATCGACAGGTACATGTGTATCATTTTGAGTAAACAAACCATGACAAGATCTGACATATATTTGTTAAAACTGTGCACAAGTAAAATTAACGGTACAAAAGCGGACTGAATGACTTAAACATTTTCTACCAGTCGACTTCAGGGTGATAGGTGATAGATTACTTAATAGTTACTACGTGTGATACGGTGAACATTTAAAACATTCACCTAAAAAAAATACTATTCTTCAAATACGTTGATATTTGATATAAGTACTTAAATTATTTTTTTTTCATCCACAAGTCTGAATCAACATTTAAGTTAAGCAAACTTAGTCGTTACAATAAAGTTAACTCAAACCATAATAATAACACATTTATCATACCAAAATATATCCTCCGGTATAAGACTGTTAATAAAGAATTTCATTATCCTTTATGAGCCCACGTTGGTTCCTGTAGGGTACACTTATGACCTCATTAACACTTTTATTGAGCTCAAACTGTTTGTCGTTACTGTTATTAGCAGTTAAGTAGCGTTATAAGGAGGTTATATGACTATTTTTTATATTCATGACAGTTTTGCTCTGATCTAAGTTATGATATTTTTATAGCTACGTTTATGGTTATTATTAGGTGTAAGTACTGTGCTTTATTTATTCTGTGTGTAGTTATTTGTAAGTGAATGTGGGAAGTAATCAATATTTAAATAAATATACAGACACATTTTTTTTTCGTCATTTCCATTTGGACAATATGAATATTTTAAGTCAGAATTTAAGGAGCTCAACGATTCGACGAACAATATTAATGAAAGGACATTCGGTAGGCCGCATAAACTATTCAAACTAGACCAAAAACCAGACAGTGATTAAAAACTAAGATAAATTAAAAAAAAAGAATGAACCACATAGTCTTCACATTTACAATAATTAAAATTAAATAATATAATACTTAAAAAGAATATAGATATTCTTGTCATTGCATAAATTCAGACAACAATAAAAACACCCATAGACTCAAACTTATCTTCCAAAGTGACACCTGACACCTTCGCAACGCAATATAGTTTGCCATTCATAACTCCTTCGCATTTCTCGAGAAAAAAAAAGTAATAATTTATACAAATTCGCCGTATCCTATGATTTATGATATTCATGATAATACATTTGTCATACTTACCACCTTACCACAGAAACCCAGATATAATACAAAATCAGGCATCAAGAGCCAACCTGTACTAGTATGATTTATGAAACAACTTGTAAACCTACGTCTATTTATTACGCTGAGTCGACAAGGGACTGACAAATTACAATATAAGGGTTTTATAGTTTCCTATTCAAACAAATTCTCACTATACGTCATAATAATGTACGTACCAAACAAAATCAGGTTTGCTCGACATACAAATAAGGTATCGGCAGTCAATCTGCTTAACTTTTTCCCAACTATGTCCGGGTCGTTCCAGTATTGTTCATGAAGCGACTGCCTATTCAACTCGTACCTCCACAAGCCAATAACTGGATTAGAAAATATCCCTTCGCAAGATTGGTGTTAGATTTTCTGCCTTCTGATGATCGTAACGATTGCCAAATGATATCGGCAGTATGATAAACTAATGCTTTTTCGACAACACAGTTATACACAGTCGACAAAATTTGTGAAAGGTGGATTGCTGTGGATCGTCTTTTAGTTGTGTTCTTTCATCAGGGGTGTAACTCAGTGGTAAAGTGTCTGCTTCGCGTGCTGTAAGTCCTGGATTAAAATTCGAACACCTCCATTCCACCTTTTACTCTTTGAAATTCCATTTTAAAATTCTAATCTTTGTTTTATAAAGAATGTTCGGATTTCCGGAACTATTGTACTTCAATACGCCCAATTAGACTACAATATTTTATACAAAGCCCAAGCTAAGCCCGTAAATGCCTTAAAAGCACTAAAGAAAGCTTTCTCTGTTCCTGGATTAGTTTGCAGCCTTATTTTTCTTTTACGCTCGATTTTTACTGCTTATTGCTTTTCATTGCTAATAAAAGTGAATTATTAATTGGTAATACTATTACAGCCAGTCAAGCGCAGGCATTATCTAAACTTGCTAAAAAATAAGTACAGAGTTATTAACTAAACTGACTCTAGCTCTAGTTATCTCTTTGGTCAGCTGGACCCGCTCACTTCTCGACCCGTGAGTCCACTTGTCCACATAATTTATTTTCTGTATTTTATTGGTTTACTGGAACCACATTCAAACTTAAAAATAACAACTGATGTTTAAAGCTAACCGTGGATACAGTCAAGTTTTCCGGCAATATGTAAATGCATTTCTATAGAACAGAATAGAATATACTTTATTGTACAACATAAAAGTTATACACATTAACAAACAAAACTTCTATGTTATTCTTGCTTTATTTCTTCTTTCTTATAAATCATTTAATCCACTGAACTCAATCAAATTACAAGTTATAGTTCGTTATTTATTGACTTTCATGGAGGATTCTCTTTCATGCTAATGTAAAGAGAATCCTCCACTGAGCCGATAGAATAAGAGGAAATTCATGCAAATGGACTTAGAATATGCGCCTAATGCGTCAACTTGACGCCTAACTTAATTTTCTGCAAAAATGCTGTCAGTATAATAAATCTTAACTTAAAACCAAGTCAATATCTAAATATTTATAAAGCAATATTGCGCCATTGTCGTTGAATTAACTCGTCAGCAACAAAGAAAGGAAAATAACTCGATTTAAACTAAAACGTGACTATCCGGTACAGGTATACCGGTACCCGGCTCAATAAGCGTGCCAAGTTTAAAAGAAAAGAGAATAAAAGTTTTAGAAATAACCATAGATGTGCGTAGAACAGTTGTATCTTAATCGATAATTTATAGAAACAAACAATCAGGTTTACTATAAACTGAACTAGATAACAAGTCAAATTTTAAATTTTAAAGATCCTCCGGCACTTTTTATTTTATGATACATAATTTATGTAGTAGTAGACACGCTTCGATCGACAATCTATTGAACACGTAATTATGAAACGATATCTTGCGAAAATACACCGATTGAAGCAGTAAAATGCCAATTTCTTTTAAATGACTGAACCGATATATCAAACATAGCTAAGAATACTCTCGATAAAGTCACCTTTCAATAAAAAAAAACGAAAACGATATCAAAATCGGTTCATCTGTTTGGGAGCTATGATGCTACATTCAGAAACACAAACTCAAACACACACACAGTACACACGTCAAACTTATAAATAATACCCCTCTTTTTCCGTCGGCGGTTAAAATAGGATGAAATTCTTGAATAACAAAGAATATAATAGAAATACATGAAGTAATTGATAAATTATTTGTTGTTGATAGTTGAATATTCAGTTTTCAAATATCTTCAATGCAATGTTAAGACCACATTTTATCCATTAAGCAGTAAATTCGTATAAATCCGAATTAAAACAAGTGCGAGTTGGACTCGCAAACTGAGGGTTCCGCACAAATAGCTACATTCACCAAAATAATTAAATAACATTACTGAAGTTCATAAACTATGTGGATACCGAACATTGCTCTAACGATAAGATAAACAGAATTGAGGGATAAAATTAACTTTGCCGTTGGAAAACTGTAGTCCCCAGACATCGACATAAGTCGCGGTCAATTTACCAACTGCAAATGAGTAAATAATCTTTTTTTTGAATGTACCTACTGAATAGGCCCAGGTTAAAGGAAAGCATGTGGACTGTATAAAGGTGTATTAGGTGGTTTACAATATTATAGCAATTTAAGTATTATAATCAAAAGGTAGGTATATGTCTAAGCGCGTTCGTGTCGGACGATGCAATGTCGAGCCAAGACGCTGCTGTGCTACTTGCCCCCGCACCGCCGCCGTGCTGCGTCGCTCGTTGACGCCGCCGCCGTAGTGTGTTCAATAGTTTTGGATGTGTGTGCGTGAACACCTATAAATTTACGGTTTTCGATTTTTTTCTTTTACTTGTGCAATATGTATAAGACATTGCTTTTTTTTTCATTGGCAAATTTCATGACTCTAGGTCAACGAGAAGAACCCTGTAGATTTTGAATCCCTTGAGAGTGTATTTGTTTTTTATTTGTTATAGGCTCGCGTTTGACTACTATCTCGCCTGATGTTAAGTCATGATGTGGTCGACAGTAAAACACGGTTGCCTAGAAGTAACCTATTCACACTTGACTTAAAGACCTCTATGTTGTAGATCAGAAAACAAAAACTCCGGCAGGGAATTCCTCTCCTTAACTGTACGCACAATGAAAGTATTTGCAACCTACAACTTCAACCCTTCTTGGGCACGGGCTGAACGTTAGCTTGCCTTCAGCACTTTTCCAGTCACTATTGAAAGGCGACACAGGCGTGCCAAGATCGGAAATAATTCAGGCGCACCAGTTTTAAGTACAATTGCTGGTATCCCGTCCGGGCCACTAGCCATGTTCACGTCAAGGTTACGCAGCACCCTACAGACTTCCCTATGATGGATGCGAGTGTCCGACATACTCGTCTCACATCCAACAGCAGAAGGTAGGGGCCGCGCGCCATCAGCGCCATTTGGCTTGTCCTCAGCGAAGTGTGCCAGCGACCTGCCGGGCCTCAGCAGTGGTGGTATATGCGTCATTAACGGCTGTATCTCTTGATTGCGTTGATTTAGAAGTTGATTTTTTTCATAGCTGCAAGGAGTTGCAAACTTGAGTATACCATATTAATTTCATCTCTTAACCTCCCCGCGTTCTCGAGATAAAGGGTCTTGATAGACAGATGGACAGACAGACGGACAACAAAGTGATCCTATAAGGGTTCCGTTTTTTCCTTTGGAGGTACGGAACCCTAAAAATACAATAGGTACCTAACAGTCAAAATCTGATTGCACCACATTACATCAGTAAATCATTGCAAATCTGAAAAGATTTTTGACTGAACACATTAGATCAGTCAAAAACTCCTAATTTTTAATAACAAACGAATTTAGATTCAATGCCAGCAAATAGTCGAAAATTTTAACTGACAGCTCTTGAATTAAACCAAAACATGGCTGGTCAGGTACGGTTTGCAGACAGTATTAGCTGACCGAGATAGACCGCGGCGAGCCGGCTAGCGTGCACAAATCCTATTGATTAGAATCTCGGCTTAGAAGGGTATTCTAAAGTCAATCGAAATAGAAGCAAAGTTCGTGAATAACACCGAAATGAAACCAAGTTAGTAGCATTGAAATTTTTGATTAAAGGCAAATATATCAAAGTTAATATAGACCTTAATAAAACTGTCTAGAAAATTTGGATTTAACAATAGAAAACGACAAAGAACAAGCGACGTTAAATATAATAAGCAAGGATGAAAAAATCTAGAATGACATAAAACAGGTTCTTAGATTAAAAATATAATCTTACGGAATAAAAAAGATAGCAAGTTTTATTGTTATTACGACGAAGAGAAATTCTAGAATTGGCACCATAATAGTGGAGAATTCAGACCACAAACCTGGTTCAGACAGTATCAAGGCGTTGAGATCGATTGTGGCGAGTGCACAAAGCCTGTCGATAAGAAATGTGTTGGCGTAGGAGGTATTAATGCACCGAACAGCATGATAACAAAGATTTTATTTTGCAGATGATTTGATTTTCCAATTTGGCTGAGTGATTTAAATTACAAGTACTATTTGAAAAACCCCCGACACATTTTTTTCATGCTTTTTATTTTCATGCTTTTTAAACTACACCATTTATCAAGTAAAGAAAAGAAAGGAAAAAAATGTTTATTTGTGACACACTGTTGCACAGGAGACACGAGAAATAAGCACAAACAATTAGGGTGCTAAAATGCTGCTTGGGTAGGAATTGCCTTACCTCCTTTTTTTGTTTTTGCTCTCAAGAAGTTTCATTGATGGGAGAAAATTAATTATTTTATTAAAACTTCATGCAAAATAAAGGTAGGTATATAGGTGGACTTAAACCCTGAGGCTAAGAGGGAGGTTGACACCAATACAAAAGTTGCAAAGGTTCGATGTATACTGTTCAGAAATAGTGCCAGAACGCGCCACGACACTCCTCGCCACGTAAGTGTGGTTCCGCCTTAAGAATTAAGTGTAAATAAACCAGAGGAAAAGAATACCTATAATAGTATTTTGCTAGTATTGTATAAAATAAAGTGATGTAGTGTTCGCAAGAAAGTTTAATACTAAGAAAATGAAATAAGGGCAGTAATACTAACTGCGTGAAAACCCCGGGTAAGTTTACCTGCCGGATTCCTTTTGCTTGAGTAATAAGAACTGCTTGAATTTAGTACTAAATGTTCCAATCGTCTTTATTGCGCGAAACGGAGGAAGATCGATACGAGAGGCAGCGAATTTAAAACTTCCACGCTCGCGAAGCTCTCGTTTTGAGTTAGTTTACATGATACGATCAGGTCAATTTACTGAATAGATTGTCAGTTTTTTTTGGGAAAATTGTACCAAAGAGCAGGGTAGCCAGATGCAAATCTGACATTCTCATCAAATTACCCATATTAAAATATGTTTTTACAATTTCTATGGCTTTGGCTGTGAAAATTTGAAGACTGTAGCTCCAACTGTTTCGTTGTAAAACCTGTGTCGATAAGCCGATGGACAGACAGACACTTAAGTGACAGCAATAGGGCTCCGTTTGGATCCTTCGGGGACGGAACCCTAAAAAGGAGTTACGTGAGATTGAGGACGGATGGTAAAACAAAATCTCGCAGACATCCATAGTAAGACAACTTCGACAGCAGGGGCGAAGTATTAATAGAGTCAAAAGCGCCCGAAAAATATAGTAAGACCAGCAGGGTACCCATGCCCTTATCTCTAGCTTCCAGAATATGCCCAAACACATCAAGAAGGGCTGTGGCTGTGCCCCTTGCGAAAACCTGATTAATTGAGCGGCAAAATGCAGTGTTCCTCAAGGTATGACCGAAGCTGGTTAGAGACAACCTTCTCCAGGATTTTGGAGAGGCATGGCAATAAACAAATTGGACAAAATTCTTTCACGTTGGTAGGATCAGTAACTTTAGGCATGGGTATAACTATTGCCAATTTCCACAAATCCGGGCATCGCATTAAGGAAGATTTTCACTCAAGCTACGGCGGCCTGCATGCAGTACCGACGTTAACCGAATGCGAGTTGATGTACAGCCGAAGCCACATCTGCTTGACTTGCGGCGCGGGCGGATGCGGTGTGGGTGGACGCGCGCACTCTTCGCCGCACATTGAAGCCTACGCCACCCCCACGCCCGCCGCGTAACGCCAGCGTTTCGCAGTCTGTAGCCCGGGACCGTCGGCACTGGTAGCCAGGGTAGTAGTAGTCACGCTTCGATCGAAAATCTGTCGAACACATAATTGGGACAAGATATCTTGCGAAAATGCCCCGATTTAAAAAGTTAAACGCCCGTATCTTTTGAACAGCTGAACCGATTTACAACTAAGAACACTCTTGATAATGTCAACTTTAAAAAAAAAAAGACAAAATCAAAATCGGTTTGTCCATTTAGGAGCTATGATGCCACAGACAGATACACGGATAGATACACTTAACACACGTCAAACTTATTCGTCCCTCTTTTTCCGTCGGGGTTAAAAAGTGATGTAAGAGAGCGTAGGTAATTTCCGGAGTTAAATTTTCTGGTCACTAATAATGGTGTGATTTTTATTTTTCCGCCAAGCAAAATACTGGTAAAGGTTGATAAAGGTTGTCTGTAAGAGATTGCCTAGTGCGATAAGACCGCCCATTGTACACTTGTTTTTGTAAATGTTTGTCCTGTATGTTTTAGTGGTGTACAATAAAGTACATAATTATAATAATAATACTGATTTGGGAAGAAGTAGGAAAAAAAATAGCCTCATATTCGTAGATGATGGTCCATGAAAAAGTTAGTATGTTTCGTCTTATTTCAGTTTGCCTGTAACCAGCCGTAAATATTTTTTGGATTATGTGTAATGACTTATCCAAGTCACGTCTAGCACTCTCTGTGATACAAGTATTGGTTTCATCAATATTATTGAGAGGAAAATTATACCTTTTTACAAATTACTCTTTAGTTTTATACGTATCATCAAAATCCATCACTAACAGCTTGGTACTTGATTCTGCAGCGAGTAAAACTTTTCTAGAACTTCTTGGCATCCAAAGGACTTCTCGACTTTGTCAAAATTTCGCAAATTAAATTGTTTCGTTCCCACAGAGGTGCGGGGCTAATTCGATCTCTCTCTGTGACATTCCCTGCTAACTCTTCAACGCTGTTACCCAAGTTTATTTTACCGCAGGAGTCGCCAACATTACGCTCGTTACATCTTTTATTAATATAATAAAACACGAACATTATTTCTGTTTGTAACAGCTGACGTGTTTCAGAATTCTTTCCTTGGCGTTTCATTATTTTGTAGTGGTCTTGTAATTTGTTTCGTTATAAAACTACTGGTTTTATTTGGCGTTTCTCTAACAATGGAAAGTTAAATGTTGGTTTATAGTAAATTAAACTTTGCTTTTTCTTTAAAATATTATTTTTTAAAAGTAATTTATCTTTATTCCATCTTGAATAAAGGAACGTGTCTCGACAAACACTTTTTCGAGTACCACTACATTGTGCTAAAATAATATTCTTGGTTATTATGTATTTCCTGTTATTAGAATTTGACCCTTTAATCCTACATCTTAAAGTACAAAATATGAATGGCGTAAAAGAAGAATATTCAAATAGATACTTGACAAGCAAAGAGTTCCTCTTGTCTGCAAAAAGATGAGAAATGCGCATTTATTTTGTGTTCATTGGTGTGAGAAATCAGAAAATCGAAAGTTCTTTCATGTTAAAGGTCTCTGTTAAATGAGCTATGAACATGGGAGATTATACTGTTTGAGCTTATTTACACCGAATCGTATCAAATATTTGAAGTTTTTTTATTTTTTTCTGCTACTTTCTTGTGCAATATCTATCCTTGATTATATGGTTTCAGATTTCTAGAACTATGGATTCATCTAGCAATATTAAAATATCAATCACCTTTTCAACCAATTAGCTTTTGAAAATTGTAAGAACTTATGTAACAATTCTCATTTGACACAATTTTAAAATTGATTTAAATTCTGTCATTAGGCATTTTAAGAACCATTCGTAGTCAGATAGAACCAATATTCAAGATTATACGGTGTAAGATATAGTCACTTGCTCTCATAAAAGAAATTCTTTATATTTCTTTTGTTCCAAAAGATAATGCTGCAAACGCTATCTAAATGGATATTGCATAAATCTTAATAGCTTTTTCTTTTAAAATATTTGCCAAATTATGCAATTACGATTTTATAGCGAATTTTTTCCTTAAATAATTCTTTGATTGGTGTAATTTCTTTGTATTATTATAGAAAACATAGAAAACATTTTCCAGCAAAAATAACTTCTAGTCCACTGGTGGATCAAGGTGGAGACACTGCTCCACAACACCCGGTCCTCCATTTCTCTTAAAACCAGGTTATCCTAGCTAACTTTTTAAGACCCTTCAGTTCACCTAGCTGGGGAGAGTTCCACACTACAAAATATTTTCAAGGTTAGAAATACTTTTGTCTTTGGATATTAAATACTTCTAAATCAACTATGTCTGGCTTGTCACCTTTTCGCCGAATCCCTCATGGATGAGAGACAAGTAAACGAAAAGAAAATCCCAATAGATTCCCTTAGTTCCCTTCTTTTTTGTTGACGGGCAAAAGTCACCTGGACTTTTGTGGTAAAAACTAGGGAGTGTGAGATTGCCCCCTCTGTGCAACGCCTTTTAATACCTTTTATTATCCATTTTATAAACTAATTAATTATATTAAACCTTCCTCAGAAAAAGTTCAAGACCGGATTAATTAGCAAAGTTGATCCGTTTTAAAAATTAAATTATTCAAGTAAATTGAAAACCAACTGTTTCCTCGAAAAGTTTCCTTAATTAGACCCTTAATGGTTAGAAACAAGATTTGGTCTCTTTTAGATGGTATTTATCTAATTAAATTATTGTTCAAGTAAGTTTACGACTTCCTTAAAATGTATTATTTTGTTTTTAATCTCTTTATTTGTTTTTTAAGGAGTAGTCAGAACTAAATGAACTGTTGTTTAATTTGGCCAACCAAAAAATCTTTTCATGTTTCTTTGTTTGTTTATGGAGTGAACATACTTACATGAGAACATGAATCTAAGTATTGTAAATTACAGAAATACAACTAGGTTTACACAAGGTAGATAGATAGATACTAAACTAAGTAACTAGTGTCCGACGGGAACTGGTTTTTCAGCCGAAACCGAAACCGAACTTTCGTGCTTGGCTTCGGTTTCAGCCGAAGCCGAAACTTACTTAAATGTTCTACTGTATACTGAAATCTAGTCTTCTTCAGGATAAGAAGACTAGAAATTTTATTTGCCATCGACACGCTAAGGATAGCGTGTCGATGGCAAATAAAATTTTCAAATGTTATGTTTGGCCCAATATTATATAATAAGGTTCTCACTTGTGCAGGTTACAAAGCATGCGGTATAAGACGAAAGGTGGGCCATGGTCTGCAGAGAGACGCCGCACAGAAATTGGACATTGATACCATCCGAGAACTCCCACCTATGGAGGTTCTCTTTGCTGCGGCCGACATGAGCGCGGCGTTTTTGAGGTGAGTCATGGCAACGCGTGCCTAGGTGGAAGGGTCTCTAATGGCTCTCACGCCAAAGCTCGCAACTCTCCTAGGTGGTGTTACCTTAGGATGTGCCCATGCATGGAAACTTTTTCGGCTTTTAAGTCTCCGAGGCACTGAGCCGCGGCCGTGCATTGGGTGGCGTAGGTCATTTTTAGCTGTCGACCTTTCTGTGTGGCTCACCATAGTCCTGCGAATTTCTGGGGATGCCGATTTGTGGATACAGCATTCGTACCTGGGTCGGTTTGAGACAGCCAGTGGAAATCCACATGTCTCATTAAGAGCTCCACTAGATTGGAATGGGCGGATCGACTCCATACTGGACAAGCATATTCACCAGCGGAGAAACAAAGCGCCATTGCAGTTGTTCGCAGGACTTGAGGAAATGCCCCCTATCCAGTGGATATAAGGCGGTGCAGTAAGTTGTGCCTACTGTGCACCTTCATATTAACATTATCGCAGTTCATCCTATAGTATATGGACCTATCAAATGGCCCACATATGTTGGATGGGTGCTGTGGATAATTGGCATCTCATGCCACGAGATCTTGAGTGCCCGTTTGTCTGTTACGAAGGTCAAAGGCGCACGACTAAATTTTTAGAGGATTACGTTTGAGAGCGTTCTCAGCATATTACCGATTGAGATCGGAAAGATGGAAAACTTGACGTTAATCTCCTCAAAATTAGTAGCTTGGTCGTTACAACTAACTAGAACTAGAAAGTTCATTTCACGCTGATTTAGTTAATATTAAATTCATAGATATCATCATCATCTTCCTGCCCTTGTCCCGACCGACCTGTGCGCCGACCCCAAGTAACATGACTTGGGGTCGGCGCAACACGTTTTCGTCTTCCATACTGTCCTGTCCCTCTTCACTCCATCACTGAAGTTCTTTTCTTTCTTATCACTTCTCACTAATCCTCACACAGTCGAAAGCTTGACGTCAATCTCCTCAAAATTAGTAGCTTGGCCGTAACAACTAACTAGAAAGTGGCGAGTTCAAAAGAATGGGCTGCCTTGAGAACAGCCCCTTCTTTTGAACTCGCCACTTTCTCTTATCATCCAGGTGGCTAACTTAGAATCGATGGTTACCGAGGAGCTCACTGAAACTTTGGGCAACCACGAGTTAGCCGAACGACACACCACAATTCACGAATACTTAGTTTCGGTAGATTTTCTGCCGAAACCGAAACTGGTGCCGAACCTAGATTTTTTGCCGAAACTTGTCGAAACCGAAACCGAATCTTCGGTCGGTCACTATAAATAAGCTAACATAACTCTCAAAATAAAACCATATTATAGTCAGAGATATCAAAATTAACCAATAAACACTGTTGTCAGCACAAGACGATCCGTTGTCTGGAAAATATTTCTAACCACCAAAAAGATCTATCTCTAAAACGAATTTAATCAACCTGAAAGTTTTGCAATCCACTCCTGTCAGATTTAAGTTGAAACATAGATGCATTAGTACTTCTAGAAAATAAAACTTACTTTGAAAGCTTGAGGTCCATTAGTGCTCATATAATCTGGACGGCTCATTAAAGCATTAAGTGCCTGTACGGTCAACCCCAGGTAGAAGTAACGGTTGAGCTACAAAAATCTACAGAATAAAAGCGCTTTTAATGTCTAACTGTTACTTTCGACTTCTGCTTGACTGTACGTCCGGTTGTAAAGGTAAGAGTACAATTGCTAAGACAGGAGTGGTTTGGCTCGTTTTCACTCAACTATACTTTTTGTCTGTATTTTAACAGACTTGTGAAACATTTAACTACACGTCAGGGCTGTTTTTTGCCACTTTCGAAGTTAATCTTGAACATCATTCGACATCGGTGAAGAAAAAACATCGTAAGGAAGCCTTGACTTGAAGTTAATACAAATCAAAAACCGTCACCCCGACTTGATCAAACGTGGTGATTACGCTCGTGGCTTCTCTTTAAGAGGAGGCTTCTGCCCTGCAGTGGAACACTAAAAGGCTTACTTATTCTATATTTATCCCCTTACGGAAGATACGCATACTCTACGTAAAGCAATAAAAGCAGGTTCCTCTTAGTAGTAATAACTTGGGAGACATTGAACTCATAAAACCCCTTTTACGGGTTCAACGTTTCCGTTTGGCATACATAACATGACCCTTGAATTCCACCAACATTTCGCCAGTTATTTTTAATAAACCGGCTTAAAAGGCTTTAATATATTAACCGTACACAAATTTAGACTGAATAAATTACAGACTGAAAACATAACATTACTTTACCCGATTTGGGAATCGACCAAGAAACACGCTCTACAACAATCGTGCTTGCGACCTTTTGGCAATGGGGCAGTTTGCGTTTGTGACACAAAACGCGCACAAAACTTTAATTACGTTGAATAATGATTATTTTTTAATGCTTCAAAGACATTCTTTGTTATGGGCCATACATGCATTGCAAAATAATTAAACCTCAGCATTTGTCTAAAAGTTTGTCTAAAAACTCCCCCAACATACCTATGCGCCTAAAGTAAAGAGAAACTCTAAGCAGAATTTTACTGAAAATAAGACCTCTACAAGGGAGTTTATGTACCCGAAAATTAATCCTTTCTAGTCCGGGTCCGGTCATTCACCCCATCCTAGTTGGAAAATAGTCTCAAAATGTTATATTTTTATCAGGAATAATTTTCGTATTTTCACGGCTTGATGCCTATTTTTATGGTCTTACTACCCCTAATTTGTTAAACTGCTGGCAATGGCGAGGTTTTTGAACTCCATTCTAAAATTGGAGCTAGACAAATAACTGAAAATTGAAAGTCGAGCTCATTAATTTGTTTGGCTGAAATCTGTTTAATTAATATACTACAAAGAGGTAAAATATTGTTTGGGGTAATCTCTAAAAATAATATGTGTAACAAAAATTCTACCACTGATATTTATATAAAGCTTTCGCTGAGTGCTACAGACAACTTTTTAACCGTCAAAAAAAAGGAGGATGTTTTCAATTCGACATGTATTTTTTTAATATATGATCACGCATAACTTTTTATAGAGTGGTCCGATTTCAAAAATGTTTTTTTTTCTTAGATTATAAAGAGTTTACGTAAAAGTTGGTCCCATTTAAATAATAAAAATAAAAGCCACCCGTAAAGCTAGAAAAAAAGGGATAATTTTCACACTGAATTTTCAATTGTAAACAGATTTTGTATAAATTACGTAAACTGAAAAGCGAAAAAGATTAAATTATTATTATTTTATTTTGTTATAAAGATTTCTTTTTAACAAAAAAATCGAACCGATGAAATAACAAATTGAACACAACAAAATAAAAATAATCAAAAATTTGGAAGGCGCCGAACAAAAAATCAACGAAGATCAACCTAGCTACAATCATTCTCCGCTTTTAGTAATCAATTTGCATGTTTGTTTGTTTTGTTTGGCGCCAACTGGTATTATAAATGCTAGACTAAAAGTACTTTTTTTTATTTTTCAGTTCGTTATTTCGTTGGTAATTTTTTTTGTTAAAAAGGTTTTTATCCATGAAAATACACCGTTCTGTAGAAGAGTCCTCGGGAGCTAAACCAGGCCTATTTTTTACGAAGATTTACAAATCGTCAATCTAACTTCACCATTTAAACAAAATAAATGAAAACGTCTCAAAAGTTTATATGCAAAACAGCACACTCTCAAATTAATTAGACATGTGAATAAATTAACAAGAACATAAAGTTAGTACTAAGATTTGTACTTGTGTGTCCTAAATGTTTAATGGGAACCTTTTGTGCGTGCAATTAACTAAGTAACATTTGCTCTTCTAAGAATTTACTCTGTAATTTCTGAGTTTGGAAAGGTTTAAATATTTACAGCAATATGTTAGGTTTAATTTGTTTGATCATGCGTCGCCCTTATTTTGAAGGGATTGTGTTCTATGTCAAGATTCTGCGTTTTATATGACTATGTAATTATTTAGTTACATTTTGAAAAAGTGTCTTCTTCTTTTTAACCGACTTCTCAAAAACGAGGAGGTTGTATTTTCGATTGTATGTTTTTTATTTATTATGTATGTTCATCGATTTCTCCGTCAATTGTGGACCGGTTTTGTATTTGGAAATTTGGTGATGATGAGACCACCTCGGAAGTAAGATATCACCAAGTCAGTATCTGATGATGGCATCTCATGGAAATCGAGGAAACTCCTCAAATATTATAGGCATACATATAACCATTTTGGTATTTTCATCAAAATACAATCATCTGCACTCAGAAAGTATAATTTGGTGAAGTGGGACTGATGAAGAAGACCACAGATGGGTGCTAGAACTCCTTAAAGATAAGTATGTCACGGATGTAAGATATTATCTCGAATAGTTCTACCTCCTCCTTTTTGGGAAGTCGGTTAAAAAACATAACAAAGTGAAAAATTTCTTTCATTTCCGAAATCGATGTCGAAAAATGGAAAAATAGGTACCAAAGACACCCGACTTCGAAAAAGAAAACTATTTTACTTTGTGAGAAAAGAAGAAAAGACTTACTATCACTCAGCTTTGCAAATTGTTTTGACTTAAAAAATCTCAAGAGATACAACCGTTCCTGTAAATAAATTTATCGTCGCATAAGAAATTAAACACGAATTAATCAAGTGATGTAATTGGTTGTTGAAAATTCACTCAACCAGCCGCTAAGGGCAACAATTTATCACATTAATCTTTCCATAATTTTCGTTTCAGAAACTGAGCCTAAACATTTTGCAAATAACTAATAAATTTTTTATGTCATTGGTTTGTTAGTCTGTAAGCCTTCTTTAAAATAAAATAAATAAATAAATAAATAAAATAAATAACCATGGAGCATGAAAAATACTAAATTAATAATTTCTGAAGGAAATGTCTCTTGTTAACCAACGTGGCGTGCATTTCGGCAATTACGAACGAAGAAATACTAATCTCCTTCAAACGTCAGCGGAAGATAGTAAGTGGCAATAAATCGTGCAACACGTTGGCACCCTGTAACTAATGTTTAACCTTGTTTGCGCTAGATTACAGAATCGTCGAGTGTCTGGGTGAAAAATCCCTTTATTTGCAGCAAGATCTAGGAGATTGAGACGTGCAGAAATGCGGTGGCAGCTTCTGTATTCCTGTTATTTGTGGATAAGTGGGTTTTTATTCTTCAACTGTTATAAGAAGAACTTAGTCTTGGACACCGCGCCGCCGCTTATGTACTTTGTGTCTTGGATAAGACATTTCCAGGCTGGCTTATATCTAATCAGAATAATCAGTTATCTACTGACTAGTTCATCAGTAGCTCCCTAAATACTTAAAAACGTAAGGTAAGTTTTTTTCAGAATTTAGGTTTATTTTCTGCTAATGCAGCTAAATGACAACTATAAGCACTTTAGTAATTCGACTAATATTATAAATGTGAAAGTTTGTGAGGATGGATGGATGTTTCTTTCACACAAAAACTGCAGACCGGATTTGGATGATTTTGTTTGACACGTAGTTTATAACCTGGATTAACACATAGAAAACTTTCTTATCCAGAGACTCTATTCTCTGATTTTTGATTTCGTAGACTTAACTGACATTTGGGGGTTTGTCACTTTATCGTTACATAAAAATAGTGTCGTATCCTGACTATCCTGTGAGATCGAAAGTTGATCAAAAATCGAAGTAGATCGAAAATGGAACTATATCACGGCAAAAAATTACCTTTGTTAAGAACGAGCCCTTATTTAGTTTCTACTCATATAAGTCAGACTTTCTTTTATCGATCGCATTTACGTTATTGTTGATTTCATATTTAACACATTAAAAGTTTATGTACTATGTGTATAAATAATTTTATATTTAAATATATTACGTTTATATTCATAAAATTTTTATTTACACCAATAAGTAAAATTAAATTAAGGAGTCATGTCACATCGATTCGATGAAACACTTATGATTGAGCCTTACCTACAATACTGCTCCATGCTCAAATTCAGTCAGTTTAGTCTACGATATTAAAAATCACAGTATAGACACTGAGACCAAGTATCATTCCATAACCGATGGCGGTTGTCGACTTTAAAAATATAAGGGATTGATCGCGTGACATTTTGATAGCTCTTGACAATCCCATACATAATTCGTATCGCTATTGCGACGCTTTCATTGATCGAATGCCACTTGTCTACCGACGCTTTAGGGTGCCTTTCCACCAGAGATGTGCTATGCAGTTATGCTGCTTCCACCAGTGCTATGCTATATCAGTGGTGTCCCATACAAAGAAACCGTGCCGACGCCGACATTCTATACTAATTATACTGATTATTTTTTGTACATCGATCGCGTTCGGTTCCGTTCCGTTCCGTTCCACGGATATAGATGGTGATCTACCTATCGCCGTGGAACGGCACCGAACGCGATCGATTTACAAAAAATAATCGGTACAATCAGATGAAAAACGCTATTTACGTCGGCACGGTTTCGTGTGAGTGAGAACATTGTAAGTGTAAAAGAAGTAACTTTTCAGGAGGAAGACAAAACTGCGTGCTGTAAAATTTTTGTACGGCGTCTTTTCTGTTTTTTTATTAATTAACTAGCGGAAGCCTCATGGTTTCACCCGCGTAGTGCCCGTGTCCTTGGAAGTACAGGGATAAAAAGTATACCCCTGTCACCCGGGGATAAATGATAATGATAAATGATTTTATTTCTGTAAGTTGGTTTGTACAAACGCTTTTACATGTCTAACATATTTTTTTTTAAACTAGATGAGGTCGGCGTTTCCTATCTGACTACTCTGAGAAGAAAGGCCGAAACAAACTCAGAGGTCACAGTCTCTTTTAAAGTCCTGACAAAATCTTGGTTCGATCATGTGAAGACCATGTAGACTGATGTCTGAAATGGTCTTTTGAGGAAAGAACCAGCCAGATTGAGTAGACCTGTCCAGTCAGTGCACGCATTTGTCAATAACCGAGCAGCTTAACTCAGAATTTAAGGAGCTCAACGATTCGACGAACAATACCAAAGAAAGGATATTCGGGTAGGCCGCATAAACTACTCAAACTGCCAGACCATGATTAAAAACTAAGATAAATTAAAAAAAACCGGCCAAGTGCGAGTCGGACTCGCGCACGAAGGGTTCCGTACCACTATCGCAAAAAAACGACAAAAAGAACACGTTTGTTGTATGGGAGCCCCACTTAAATATTAATTTTATTCTGTTTTTAGTATTTGTTGTTATAGCGGCAACAGAAATACATAATCCGTGAAAATTTCAACTGCCTAGCTTTCACGGTTCATGAGATACAGCCTGGTGACAGACAGACAGACAGACAGACGGACCGCGGAGTCTTAGTAATAGGGTCCCGTTTTTACCCTTTGGGTACGGAACCCTAACAAAATAATGATCCACATAGTCTTCACATTCACAATAATTAAAATAAAATAATATAATACTTTAAAAAGTAAATATTCTTGTCATTGCAAGAAAACAAATAAAAAACAATAAAAAATAACAAAATTCATGGTGCCAAATATTTAAACAAAAAAACTAAATTAATTGGAGCAGCTCACTCCCAAGCCGTTTTATCCTCAACGTAATCTTTAATGCTATAAAACGCTTTTTGGCACAACTTACGTTTAATGAATGATTTAAATTTATTAAGACTTAGATTTTGTACGTGGCTTGGAAGCATATTATAAAAGCGCACACATTGACATCTAAACGAGCTACCTATTTTCTTGAGCCGAGCCTTGTGATAGAGTAGCTTCCCTCGGGTGAAACAATTTTTGAAATCGGTCCAGTAGTTTTTAAGTTAATTCGTTAAATACAAAAATACAAATCTTTCCTCTTTATATTATTAAGTATAGATATGTAAATTTAACCCGCTTTTATATCCAGAACCAATTAGTCAGATTAGGATGTGCGTTATGAGGTTTTCTTCCTATATACGCAACAAAAATGCATGCCCGAGGTTTTCACTCTAAGGCGACACTATAGAGAATAGAATATACTTTATTGTACACCAAAAAAAAAAAACCTATATTATCAAAAATAAAACTTAATACTATCGGTACAAAGGCGGTCAAATCGCTGACAGCGGTATCTACCAGACAACCTTTGGATGGTCTTAAATAACTTAAAATAAAACAGGGGGTAGCCTGTAGCCAACATATCACGTCTGCTTAGCGACCATATGTCACTGCAGGGATCCAGCAGAATATCAGCGTCAGGTATATTTTCCTGACACGTGCTGAGCTGAAATCCTATTTGGTGCAACCTTGAGATGCACACCGCACTGTGTTTTGACTGTCATACCTAATGTTACTGGGTCACTTTTACTTTTATTTCTGTAAGTATGGTTTCCTTTTTTCTTTTTATGTAGGCACCTTGTTTTTAAACAAACATGAAAATTGTAATAATTTAATAAAGATTTTGTGTGTTATGCTGTGTCTTTTGTGTGCACTAAATAAATTATTTATCTATCTATCTATCCTATGGTGTACCGCTACATTAAACAAATACAGAAAAAAATTATGGCTACATAAAATGATATAAATAAACTTACAAATAAACATAAATTCAAACAAAATTTCATAGAAGGGTTCAACAATGATAGAAGAAATTATATAGAAACAGAAAAGCATGAAAGAGAAAGGAAATGGTTCATAACAAGATTTTTAAACGATGCTAGTGACTGGGCTCGTCTTACTGACATCGGCAACTCATTCCACAATCGCACAGCCTGGACCGTGAACGATTAATTGTACAACTTAGTAGAATGATCAGGCATCAATAGAGCCTGAGGTAAGGTTCATTAGGATAATTTTCGGTGTTCACGCGGGCGAGACCGTTAGCAAAAGCTAATTACTAGAATATGTTCCCTCGGTATAAATTTCGCCTTTCACGCTGTTGAAGCCGCTGGAAGAAGCTTGTAAATTAATTAAATTGATGCAATTCAGATTCTACTTGTCTAGAGTCACATAGAGTAAATTTTCCACATAGGGCAACAGAGTTATTCAATATTGTACCGAACTAATGCATTCCCCGAAAACTCAATTTAATTCAGTATTTCACTAGATACCTTGTTAAATTAACCAAGCCCATACCCAAACCTAATATAGGCATCCAAATCAATCAAACCCGCATCACAATGAGCAATCTACAATACAAACTACAAGATTGTGTAATAAAGTTAGCTAACCCGTCGCATGCAATTAGAGGGGCCAGTAATTACTTTATTGGTGGCCGGGGGACATGCCGGTCACGCGTACCGGAGCGTGCACAGGTTAAAGAAGATGTCAGGATGTGGTAAGGGGGTTTGTCGCTGAGATGTGATCAAAATGATCAGACTAACACGATCCAGAAGGTTTTGAAGACTGATACGAAACTAATAATTAGGTCGGCACTAAACACTAGAAGTAATGATGTCTGACAGTGAAGAAGATACAGAAGAAAAAGACGTAGGTAGTTACTACAATTACCTAAAATAAATTAGCTTGAAGAGTAAATTTTTGCTTCAATTAAACCATTTAACTGAGAATGAACTTTCGACTTTTAATTATGAAGGAGTCGGCCAGTAAATATAAAAATAGCTTAGAATTACAAAGCGTAGGTAGCTCTTTACGTAGAAGAACCAGAAATTAAAAAAACTTCATGGACACTCTTTTCACCCCTTGAGGGTTTAAGGTGTGGATACACGCGAGACACAATAGCTTTTCTAGTGTGTTAGTAATAGGGTAGTTGACAAAAAATATCTATTTAGTCCGTTAGTTAGATAACTTAAAAATATTGGATACGTTTCTTTTATTTTGCCCCGTAAACAAAAACATACGATGATACAATCCGTTGTGACGAAATATCGTGTGACGTCACGATGTGCTACACTGACAAAGTGACGTCACAAGCTCCCACTTCTGAACTTTTATGTGCTTTATCTTTCTCAATTTTTATTTATCTGAAAAAGCAATTAATACGGGTCCAATATTATTTAATAATCTCACTGACTAAATATAATTATCATGTTTCTACCCAGGAAACATCAGAAAATAAGTAAGTTGGTTTTTCTCTGTAATAATATCTAAATTGTTGGACAAACGATTGATTGCTACCGTATCTACTGCGATTCCAGCACTGAAGCCATTTTCAAATGCAGTTTGGTAAGAAAAGCATGTTCATAATTTTCAGAAAATGGGACTTGAATACGGTCGTCACTACTACTCTTTCTTTATTTTATAATATACCCCATCTCCTTTTCTTCTTTAATCATAAAGACGTCGAAATTACTGGCATGCCTGCCCGTACCGCCACTTAATAAGGGGCCGTTGTGCCTCCTTATTTTACAGATATTCAATATTGTTGGGGTGTTGTCATGCTGTATCATTTGTGGACATTTCTGCGGCCATTTTGAGGTTGTAACGGAAAGGTTTACAGATATTGGGTTGTAATAATAGATGAATATTGTACAGATTGGAATTTGAGACAGGGTAGAAAGAGTAGCAGACTAAAGCTTTTGGTATACCTAAGGAAAACCTTTTACTTTTTGTTGAACTTTTTAATCAAGGATTAATTTTATTGAACTTGTTTATTGAATGCCGTGACGAGGCACTCTCTAGTTGAAATAAATTTAGTTAGGTGAATCAATTAACACCAAACAGTCTCAAAAATTGCTGTAGCTATTTTGCAGAACTGTCCATATTTTTTTTTTGAGAATTATCCTCCTGGCCGTCCTGTTTTATCCGTTTCAGCTTGGGCAAAAATGCTTTCGTATGTTCAGATGTCCAGCTGGTCTCCTCTACAGGTCGCATTTCTCAACCGATTCTCGTGATATTTTGAGAGCATGTTAGATAAATATTTGATACATTGGTTGCGACGCAGAAGTCTTCTTCGTCCACCTCTATTTGCCGTTATCTCAACTCTCTTTCTATTCAAATCATATTTTGAAACTGAGTACAGGGACAGCCTTTTTTTGGGTTGGGCAGTCATCTGATTACTTCTTCCGCTCTGGGTAAAGCGGGTGGACGTTTCAGACTTTTACTGACTAAACCCACCCATGTTCCTTCAGTTGCTTGTGCCAGGGCCACGGTAACTCTCTTTCTATAAATATTAATTTATCTGCGATCAGACAAGCATCGGCTTTATCGGTCCTCATCAGTTTTGCTGACATCTCTTTGAGGCGCGCGTAAACCCTACGTGCTGTCGACTCGGGCCTGGTCCTTATTGGTCGGCGAGCTACCCATTACTCGCCGTCCGCAAGCCCGGTGGCCGGGAATCGGCTTGCGACTCCTGATGCCCAGGGTGACGTCTCCTGCGGTGACTAGGGGCGTGAGGGCGTCTCCGTTGCGTCTCCCTCACGCGTTCCGCCTCCTTCGCGAGAATTACTGCTTTACAAAAGGTGGAGACAGCTTTCCATGCCCTCTCGCTACGTACCATATGTGTAATTTCTTTTTTTTGATGTACAATAATGTATTCTATTCATGGTCTGGACCAGAGCCGGACGAGAGAGGTCACCATCGCCGATTGCCTCCATGATCCAAAATTAGCCTAGGCTGATAAAGAAATTTTTGTTCCTAAAGCAACTTAAAATTAGTATAAGGATCGGCTTCGTCGTACGTATGTCACACATCACACACACACATCAGCAGCCTATTAATGTTCCACTGCTGGGATACAGGCCTCCTCTCTGTGCCGTAATCCATCACGTGGGCCCAGTAGGGGTTGGTGGATGTCACATGTCTTCGATTTTTTGGTTCTAGGCCGGTTTCCTCACGATGTTTTCCTTCACCGTTTTGAAAGCGAGAGTTTACGTGTTATATAATTAGATTGCGAAACCCAACTTGCTATGCTGGTAATTGGTGTTAATACTAACCGCCTTCGGGATTTACACCCTCGCACATAAAGGTCTGACTACCCCTTTATGATCGCGTAACATCCCACAGACGGAGCCAGGCTATTATCGTAGACGTGATTGGATGGGTGATGAAATTTGATTGGATCTCGATTATAGTGTCAATTAAAGGCTCACTTCCGAACAGAGTGGCACTGGCGACAATGACGCGGCGAAGTGAAGCGTTGGGTCTAGCTAACTCGATACCGTAATAGTAGTTTTAAACAGTAAGAAGAACAACACACTAAACAGGGTAATTGGACGATTCGCTCGAATTTAATTAATCGGTGTGCGAATAAACCACTCCAAAATTGTGTAGTAGACAATTGGCACAAATTTAATTTTAGAGAACAAAAAATAAAAAAGTACAGTCGTGCTTACTGGAAATAATATGAAGAATTAATCAAAGTTAACAGAAATTTTACTAGAAACTAGAAAAACAATGCATTAAATAAGTAATTACCACTTAAAACGTGGCGATATGCACGTGAGATATGATAAACAGGCGACTAAACAATAAGAGGGAGACAACAATATTTGAGACAAATAAACACTTTTTCTTTCTTTTCTTTCTTTTTCTTTCGCTCGTCCGATGGTGGAACGGGCTAGGAGAAATTAGTTCATGCAATTCCAACGCCACCTCCTTCGTTTTTTTCGAAACAATCAATATTTGAAGGTATTTTTTTTACTATTCCTCTCCGTTACTTTGTGATTGTTTTTGTTGTGTTATGTCTGTGTCGAATAAATGTTTTTTATTATATTCTATATGATAACCAAAAAAAAACTGACAGACTGGCAACTCGGCGCCGATGTTCAATGGCTCTGGAGCCTAGACTCGACCTGTATCCATTGCCGTTGTGTGTCTTGACCCGTATTTCGTTTGTTAGTTCTGAACCAACTCAATGACTTCAATCTAGATTTTTAAGGTGACAAACTTCTTCAAGGTGATGACTATGATGATACTCCACACTTTAATTGTTTATTCCTTATTACATATCTCCTATTTTGTTATTAATATTAATATTTACAATTTTCTTTTTCTATTTTAATTTAACCACAAATTAATTTAACCCTTATAGCTTATCTCCTATTCTAACTTAAGAAGAAATTAATGAAGATATTGAAAGTAAAAAACCTAACCGAACCGTGTGGAACAGAAATCAAAAAGAAAATCCATTTGAAAATTATAATACAATTTAGAATTCTATGCAAAACCAAATTCAACGCTATTTTGAAACCAAACATTTTACAAACTCTGCACAAACTGCAGCGCCAAAGTACCAAAACTTGGAAGTCGGATCTGAGATAGATAGCGGTAAGATTTCAAATATTATGTAGACGAAACTTTTAGTCCAAATATATGCTGAGCACGGTGTGAAACCAAAAACTTGCCATGAAGGATGAATATCGATGAACGCACGTATGCGGTACACTGCTCAGGAATACACAAGGATGAGCCGCCATACGTGTAAGCTGAACACTAAGGATACTTGTAGGTACTGTTACATTTTTCTACTTCATATCAGTTACACTTTTCACTTAGTGACTATATTTAAACGCATCTACTTCATTTTGTCTTGAGAATATGTTACAGCAAAATGCTCATCATTATTCGAAAACCAAACAATGTTCAAATGGCCAATGGCATCATAATTATATTTAAGTGACTGACCAACTATGTCTCATTCAAGTTGTAAAGGTTTAGCATATTAGCCAGAGCAGTTCAATGGAATAAAAATTATGAGCAAGCGTTTAAAAACCAGGAAACCTGCAGCTTAATTGCGCAAGTGAATTCGAAAAGGCTAAGGATTTGACCGACATCAATCGACCAATCACATATATATGGTACTAGCTGACCCGGCAAAATTTGTCGCCATAAAAACACCAAACATTTATCTACCCTACCTACCCTACCTTACACTATCTACCCTACCCTACCCTACACTACCCTACCCTACCCGACCCTACACTACCCTACCCTACACTACCCTACCTTACACTACCCTACCCTACGCTACACTACCCTACCCTACACTACCTTCCCTACCCTACGCTACACTACCCTACCCTACACTACCCTACGCTATCCTACACTACCCTACCCTACCCTACACTACCCTACACTACCCTACCTTACACTACCCTACCCTACGCTACACTACCCTACCCTACACTACCCTTCTCTACCTTACACTACCTTACACTAAGGGTAGTGTAGTGTAGTGTAGGGACCCTACACTACCCTACCCTACCCTACACTACCCTACACTACCCTACACTACCCTACACTACCCTACACTACCCTACCCTACCCTACACAAAGCAAAAATAGCTTATACAATAGCAATAAACAAATTGACTCTACGTTTTAGTTAGAAAACTTTTGTATGGGAAAAAGAAAAGGGCTGTTTTTATTTTTTTTCCGGCAATTATTATAATTTTTCTCTCCGTAAAAACCATCTTTGAACTTCAACGAACATTAAAAAAAAAGAATTGGCCAAATTGATCCAGGCGTTGTTGCGTTATGCGCTTACCAACACATTTTGCGATTCATTTTTATTATATTATAGATAGATGAATTAAATTGTCACTCCAATGACACCCATATTTTAAGTCCTTTTGAAGATAAATTCCTCCACTCCATATCATTCAGTGATCTATTCGCCATTACAACAAAAAAAACTGTGTCAATTTGATTGAGTAAGGCTGAGTCCAGAGGAATAAATTGCTCAACTCTACCTGCAATCAGATCTTTGGACACAATACGAAGAAGAAAATCTCATACATAACCTCAAAGATGATACCAAGCACCAATATCAATTAATAATGTGTGTAAACGACAGTTGGCTGAGACATACCTGCTGGAATATTGGCAATTACGCTGCAATTGAGCGCTAGTGTGGGCCTAATGTGGCCATATTAACCTCTGAGGCGATGAGCAATAAATGTCAATAACATTCATAGGTGTTATGGACGTGGTTTCTGCTTGGATTAACTTGCAAGAAAATAAGCGGTTATTCTTCATATAGACAGGTGATCAGGAACTACGCAATGTCCCATTAAACAAAATTGCTTTAAAAGATTCCAAACTGGAAAATTTCGATAAACATAAAATAAAAGAAGATATTATTGCTAAATCTAAAAATAACACTCATTTTCATTAACTAGCAAACAAAGTATATCCTAAATATGCCAGGTTTCGAAGCATGTTTTGCAGATGACTTCTATATTTAAAAATGTATCTACCTAAAAAAAAATGGTTAATTGACAACACAGTTGACTACAAAGTTGTATGTGTGGGAGATACAATGTTTAATTTTGAGAATTGTTTATGAATTTCTTGGAGAAACTTCTTCATTCACATGGGCAAAAGCAGTTGTTAAATAAGAGCCCACCTTTCCGTTACACCCTGTATAACGTAAGCTAGAACTAAAAAAATATTCAAATTCATCACCATTCATTCGAAACTTTGTGATCAGAAAATTATGCCGCTAGCCATAAATAAAATATTTGTTTTAAACTATTTATGTAAATAGTCTCGTCAAAAACAACACAACTCTATTGTTCAATCAAGAGACAAGTTTACAAACTTCAGAAAGTCAATGTTTAAAAGTCAGTATAAAAATACACAGTGACTCTTTACAAATAAAGCAAAAAGCAGGCTAGATATTCAACGCATTTACTCCATCAACTCGAGTTAGTTAAGAAGCTTACTCAGCTCTCGAGATAATTTTTCTTTTCAAAGATGAACAAATTATAAATGATATTAAAAGAAACTGAGAATAGTACTAACTGGTTTGTTTTGTCTTGATGAAGGTTCTCGAGTATTTGTTTGGTGATATTATTTTAGTTGTCAGAGCGGGAATGTTGGAGATGATTAATTTAATTGTAAATATTAGTTATTCATGGATCATGTGATTGCTATTCATGTAATTCATTCATATTAAAACTTGTATGGACTGTAACTCAACAAGTAGAACATTACTTCTAAAACTTGAGCATTACAAGCTAGGCCAATCAGCGTTAACTTTATTAAAATTTTATTTCAATGACAGCAATCAGTTCAAATAAACGGCGTCAATTTGTCAAGGTTAAACATGAAAATGAGGGTGCCGCAGGCCTCAATTATAGTTCCTTTCAATTTTTAGTGTATATTATAGATTTACCCCATTTATTGAAAAACAAACTAAATATTGTGTGATTTGCTGATAACATTTCCGTAACTTTTAAGATAAAAAGACGTACGAATAACGTTGACGACGTAAATAACATTGATTACATTAAGAATGTTTTAATCAAATACTTGTAAATAAAACGTATTGATGGCAAAGAGTATCCGTGGTGTTTCTTGCACGTTATTCTCTATTGCTCTATTGAGACCTACTGACGCTTGCGAATCTGCTTCATTTTTGTTATTTTTGCTAACAATTCGAAAATTAATGGTTAAGTTGATTAAAATATTTTGATTGATTTGATTGATTAATTGATTGAAATAAGTAAGCAGTTTGTTTTGCATTAAATGCATGGTGAAATTAAATGAACTAGCTTCTATGTAATTTATTAACCCCCGCCGGAAAAAGAGGGGTGTTATAAGTTTCACGTGTGTTGCTGTGTCTATCTGTGGCATCATAGCGCCTAAACGGATGAACCAATTTTGATTTATTATTTTTGTTGGAAAGGTGATTTTGTCGAGAGTGTTCTTAGCTACGTTTGAATAAAATCGGTTCAGCCATTTAAAAGTTATGGGCGTTTTACTGTTTGCATCAGGGTGTTTTCGCAAGATAAATGGGTCGGGGGTTTTTAAATTTTCAAATTTTACTTGTTGATCTGTACATCTGTTAATAAAAATCTGTTACATATTTAAAACGATATAGCAAGCAAAACTTCACAGACGTAATGGGACAAGCCCGTCACTCTATTCCCAACTACTGATACACCTGAAAGCCAGAATCAACAGTGACCAACGAAAAATCGCCAAAGCAGTGAAGCTTGACGAGTCCCGGAAACAATATCCAACTGTCTTTGATCCCGCCCGCACGCAACGAAAAGCATAGCAGAGGAGTAAGAGAAGCACAGTTCCTACTTCCCTCCACATAAAGCAGGAGACAGAACAGAGCTAGGCACAAAGAGACGCTTACAACTGGGATAAGCCAGGTTGTCAAGCAGTGGTGATTAGCAAATGGGCAGTTGATGATAATATTTATATGTTCATAAAACAACAGAATCTTTTTTTTTGTATTTGGCGAGATAATTTAATTAAAAACATCAAAATCATATGGACGAAAGATAACCAATAATCCTCACGTACCCTTAGAACAACAAAATAACCCTTAAAAAAACAAAAACCCACATTAGAATACAACATCATCTCAAAAATAACGCCAGTTATAAAACCGAACAGTTATTTTGATTAAAACCGAAGTTTATTTATACCAGTATAGTCGGTAATATAAAAAGCCATTCATTTTCATCGCGAGCCCATCCGTTAGGCGGGAATCGTAAAAAGTAAACTGAGCATTTTATTACGGGTTGAGGCCCTACCCGTACCGATCGATACTTAATCTTAATGGCTGCTACTGCTAATAGTTTTTGGAGAGAACCGAATACCGAACCGAAATACCGAAATAGGTACCGTTTTTTCATTGATAGCTGGAAACAAATTTGGCTGGTCATTGAAAATTAACCTGAAAAAAAAAACTGCCGTTCAGTACGTTTTGCTGAGTTAATGCGGGCAAAAATGTACCGAACGGCTGATTTTTATTTTTCTCTTGTGAGAATAGATTTTTTCATAAACTGTTCTTTGATTGATACCTAATTTTTGGCAAAATTTGGCTGGTCATAGAAAATTAACCTGTTATAATAAGTAGGAATCATAATCTTCAAACCACACAACACTTAATAAAATTTAGAGGCTAACCCAACATTACCATCTGTCTAGCTTTTACCCAACTACGCTGCTCAATACCAGTATTCTACTTGAACTTGAATTATATAAAAGTATATTTTTTAACGTTTTTTTCGTTTGTAGATCTTTCTGGTAGTACTGATCCAATAGAGCAGTTTCCTGAACTTTCGCGTGACGTCACCCCTTTGCGCACTTTTTATAATAAAAGGAAAAAAAAAGTGAAATCACGCGAAAAATATATATTTTTTAAACGTTTTTTTCGTTTGTAGATCTTTCTGGTAGTACTGATCCAATAGAGCAGTTGCCTAAACTTTCGCGTGATGTCACCCCTTTGCACACTGTTTATAATAATAGGATAAAAAAGGGATAAAAAGTAATAACTTTATGTAACCGGATTACTGTGAAAAACAACAATCAAAACATGACTTTTTCATGTAAATAAACGTCAAAAATACACATTTTTTGTCACATTTTTACTATTATTTAATTAGTCCAGTTAGATTTTTATAAAACCTTTGGTCTGTTTATTATAAATTATAATAAAATGGTTACTTTTTTATGTGTAATATGATTAAAAAAACCAAAATAAAATGTCTTTTTTAATTGTTTTTATCCTAGAAACTTTAATTTCTATTAAATTCTTGCACTTAAAGAAAACCACAATATCGTTGAGTGCCATTCTGTTCTTTGATCTCGGAAAATTAAATTTTGTCCACGAGAGCGAAACCACGTTCTTTTGCCCGCTTCAATATTTCAACATAAAATAAACAACTAACTCACATGACGTTTTGATCTGGTAACGTTAATAATCATGATCAAAGGTTAGTACATCAAAAGGTTAATTCGCCTTTATTACCGTGACCTGTAAAAGGTGAACATTCTGTAGCCGCGGGTTACGGGCAACGGTCAAAGTGAATGTTTATTCTCGTGACTTAATACCGATTCATGGTATTCACCAAATTGATTTGCTTAGTAATTCAATTATGTCCAGAGAACATAATATAGGTTTGTTTGTCGTACCTGTATCCGTCATTCCCTTTAGTGTAGTTCATCTTATTCTATTTCCTACCAATCAATCAATCAACTTATTTTGTGAAAACAGGGTAAGCCGCAGGTAATTTCTGCTATCCTACTTATCTCAACTTATATTATAAGGAGATAGGTAAAAGGAAAAGGTTAAAGGGCCAATCCAATTACGAAAATTCATTCATAGAAAGTTACACGGTCGTTGAGTTTTTATTTTTTACTTTATTGGATTATTTATTCAGGGCGATAATTATGTACATTGTATAAATACTTAAAAACTACATGTATATACACTCAAATAAAAAAATATAAACTAACTAAGCCTAAAAATAAACATGTCTAAAGATGGCGTCGAAAAACGCCTCCACATCGCTGTCCACAGGTACCCACAAGATTGGCAGCATTGCCATATTGTATGGCAATACTAATCATCTGGTAAAAGCCAACCCTTGGATCACGCGAAGTGTCAACTAGACGTTTACGTAGATCTTTGAATAATGCGTGAGCACTCGGACCCCGTGGACCAATAGTTTTAACCCCAAACGGCTCGAAAATATAACTTCCGATGAGGTTATAATATTTCCATCGCTTAAGGTTCTCTGCAGCCGCAGCGGCTGCGTCAGTATAGCACGACGAGCTAGGAACATGGGATGGCGCAAGAGATCGACGCAAGTCGCGTCCCACACTAAAGGCCTACCCATCTTACATGGAAACAAATACGAGTATAAGTAAAATAGGCTATTTTATCTCAGAAAAATAAACGTTTCTTGTGGGATATTCCACGGTAGCCAATACACGGGATAACAATATTATTTTTTGATGAACCTCTTCATGTAATGACTTATTTGTTAGTCTATTTGTTGTATTTACTAATCGTAGTAATCACAACCTACCATTCCCACGATTGAGTAGGTAAACATTTTAAGGCTGATTATTTACCGACCCAAAATATTCCTGCTTTACCAATCACTCAATCAAAAGCAATTCCCTGAAATGAAGTCAAATTCAAATTGATGTTTTGAAATCAAGCAGCTGTCAGCAAAACTAATGGTCAATAAATGTTAGCTAACACAACTAAACAGATTAATCAAGATTAATTAATTTATGAAGTTCAGTGCCTCGCCTTACTTTGTACATTATTTAGAGTATAAATAAAATATAGAAGAACAAAATTATGATATTTTTTGGGAATAAATATATCTTTATTTCTCCATAAATGCATTACATTATTTTGATCTAAAAATGGCTTAAGCAAGTGTTCTAAACTAAAAAAAAGCCCTGACTTCTAAACTAGGTTTATGTACCTCTATCTTAGAAGCCAGTGTCCCTTCAAAGTGATGTGCACACATTATACACAATAATCCATTAGGGCAAGTTCAAGAGAAACAAAATAAAATATTTTTTTTTTAATGAAACTAACTCCAGACAAAATACGAGTACACTAGAAACATACACTCTCTAGTGTATTTGTCTGGAGTTATGTGTGTGTGGGTGTTTGAGAGTGTGTGTATGTTTGAGAAAGAGTGTGTATGACTGTGAGAGTAATTATGAGAGAGTGTGCGAGTTTATGCGATAGTATAATAATTATCATAATTTAACTTTTATGAAAAACCTTAACTATTTATTTATATAAACAAAATTTCCCAAAAGAAGAGCCTCAGTATTGCGATAATTAAGTTTTAGAAGATATTCCTGTAACTTAGATTTGAAATTTTATTTAGTATCGGGATAAATCGGAATACTTTCATTGTGCGTAGATACAGCTAAGGAAGCTGATAACCTTTAGCCTAAGGGTCTTTAAGTCAAGGGTGAACTTAACTTTAACTTCTAGGTAAACTTGCTCCATCGTCACCTGCATCATCGCTTACCATTTATTTATTTATTGATTAAGGATCACCAACGAGTAACATAACAAAACTTTCAGAAAATATATACATTGTAAAACATTATCATGTTATGCACACTCAATTAAAGGTGACCACAACTTACACATTATTGAGTATACATGCTCTACATAAAAATTAATACAGATTTAAGTAATTAAATTAAATTCAAAATAACACTGAAATACAATTAGATTAAATTAATAAGATTAAGGTGATGTAAAAATTAGATCATAATAATAAAAATAAAGTAAAATTACAGTTTTTCTCAAATTATCAAAGTACAGGAGTCAAATAACATAAAAATAAAACTTCAGATTATGTCAAAGTAAAGTAAAATTAAAACAAAATCAAATTAAAATAGAAATAATGTCAAATTAAAATAAAATATTAAATTAAAAAATAAATAAAATTAAATTAAATGGAATAAAATTGATAAAATTAAAATTAAAATCAACATTAAAAAACAGATTCAATACAAGTCAATTTTATTGGAGTGGAGTGATAAATCAAGTCAATTGTTCTCTGCCTGAAAATAACTATATAACTTCCTTTTAAATGCGTTAACTGTGTCGTGATTGATATCGATGTTAGCTTTGCGGCATACAGCATTATACAATTGGGTTGCCCTTGCAAGGGGGGAGTTGTTGCCTAAGTTTGTTCTGCGGGAAGGTTGTCTGAACAAACTGTAGGTATGGGACCGTGGCAATCTACTAGGGACATTAATCGTTACTTTTGACAGAAGGTCAGTATTTAGCCTAGATGTTATTAATTTGTGAAGAAAGCACAGATCCAGTACTTTTCTACGATTAATGAGGCTTTGAAATTTAAAGTGATTAACGCGGTCTTTATACGATGTGAGTTGATTCGACGCTTTATTTTGTAATGACAGATGGTATAAGAATCTTCTTTGGATCCGCTCAATTCGCTGCTTATGGACGTTGTAATGAGGTGACCATACCTGCGAACAGTACTCCAGATTACTACGAACTAACGTCTCATAAAGGATAATTTTGGTCTTTGGATTGTTGAATGGTTTTGAGGTCCTTAGTACAAAGCCTAGCATTTTGTTTGCCTTAGATATAATCTTATCTATATGATCATTGTAGGTTAATTTACTGTCCATCACGATTCCTAGATCCCGGATGCTAACCACTTCCTTGAGTTTTTTGCCCGAGATACTGTATATTGTGTTATGAATCTGTTTGTTCCGACAAAATTTGATGTGCAAACATTTTTCTAAATTTAGGCTCATCTTATTATCTTTGCACCACTCAACTAATCTATCCAAGTCAGCCTGTAGCAAATAAGAATCCTCCAAAGATTTAACAGGCAAGGACAGCTTGAGATCATCAGCAAATAAAAACGATTGTGCATGATGAAAACAATGTATAATGGTGTTGATGAAAATATTAAATAACAAGGGTCCCAGATGTGAGCCCTGTGGTACCCCAGATGTCACATGGAAGTCCTCAGATCTAGCCCCATTCAAAACAACGAACGACACACGATCCTTAAGGTATGATTGAAACCAATGCAATAGTGGACCAAAGATTCCGCATTTCTTAAGTTTCTGTACAAAAAGTTGGTGGTCTACTTTGTCAAACGCTTTGCTAAAATCCGTATATACTGCATCAACCTGAATCCTTTGATCCACAAACTCAATGACGTTTTCCGAAAATGCTACCAAATTGGAATGCGTCGATCTGCCCCGAAAGAAACCATGTTGATTGCCCACTATGTGATTCTTCAGATGGCCATACAGGTAAGGATACACTAACAATTCGAAAACTTTAGGTATAATTGATATAATCGAAATTGGTCTATAATTTTTTATATCGTTCTTACCACCATTTTTAAAAATAGGAACTATTTTAGATGTCTTCCACGCGGATGGGAAGTAGCCGGACTTTAGGGAGTGGTTAAAAATTAAGGTTAAAGGCCTAGAGAAGGATTTAGAACATCTTGAGAGTAGAATTGGGGGAAGCTCGTCAGGACCCGGTCCCTTGCGTACGTCAAGACATTTCAGTTTGCTAGCAACCAACTCCTCCGTTAACGATATACAACTCAAAACATTCAAACCCTCGGAGCTTAATAAGTTGTTTGATTTATTGGATAGCTGTGTAGGGCGTGAGGAGGAGGGGGAGTTCCGTTGATTACTATACACAGATGAAAAGTTTTTTGCAAATAACTGACAGATATCTGTATTATTGTCAGCTCTTTCATTGTTCAACTTCATTTGTTCCGGGATTGTGCTTTTATTTTTACGTGTATGCTTAATATAAGTCCAAAAGTATTTAGAATTTGTTTTAATTCTAGCTTCTATTGTATTGATATAGGCTGTGTAAGATGATCTATTCAATAACCGGCATCTCTCCTTCAGCAGTGATAGACTTATTCTATCCATAGCATTGTTATATTTTTTCACTCTTATTCTAAGGTTGTAGGTTTGTTTTAGTAATTTTGTAAGATCTTTCGTGAACCACGGTGGTCTTTTGTTGTAATTTACCTTATGAGAAAAAGGAACGTGGTTGCTTATAGCACTCGTAACCCTTTCGTAAAATATTTCAACCATTTCGTCCACGGTTTCACAGTTTTCAAATGTTTTTATCCAGTTAACAGAGTCAAGATTTTGTGTTATAGCTTCAAAATCAGCCTTATGGTAGTTACGGGTAGGCAAAGCACTTCCGCTGAGAGTTCTCTCAGGAAGTATATCTACAATGATCAGGAGAGGAGGGTGGTGCATGTCTACCTTGGTGAGAGGGTCGTTGCAAATATTCACTTTAACATTCGTAATATTAGCTAAGACAAGGTCCAAAACCCTTGATTTATCATTCCTTACATCATTAAACTGTTCCAAACCATTCAGTGCAACGAACTCCGTAAAGAGGTGGTTCATTGAGCAATTGGTAATCTCGGGGACTAAAAAACTACTTTTATCACTGTTTAGCCAGTTGATGTTAGTTAGATTGAAATCGCCTGCTATGAAAGTATCACCCTCTTTACTAATGACTTTTCCTGCATTCTCAAAGTAATGCTCCAAAACATCAATTTTAACCGGTGACGGAATATAGACAGCACAAAAACATAGACTGACTACACTGTTGATGGTTTTAACTTGGGTTTTTTACCCACAGATCTTCACACAAGCTGTTGTGACACGCCAATTGAACAGAGTTATGCCTTTTTAAAACAGCAATCAGTACCCCGCCACCAGTCTTCTTCTTACAGAGTTCATTAAGTACACGGTCTCTTCTATAAACATTGTAACGGTCATCAAATAATTCTGAACTAGAGACATCATCATTAAGCCAAGTTTCAGTAACAATAACAACATCGTAATGATTAATTAAAATATTGTGATAAAAATCATGCGTTTTTGTCTTTAATCCTCTGGTATTTTGATAATAAATATGGAAATCAGAGAATTTTATAGAATTTGTGCATTAAAAATACAAAAAACACCAAGCAAACAACATCAAACCAACCTAATCAAAGAGTCCATGTCTTTTATATGAAGCCGTTCCGAATTTTCACTTTTCTTCGCAAATATGCGACCATTACGCACCCATACAAACTTGTAGTTCTTCTCTTTAGCCGCCATCCTCGTAGCATGGTGTAAAGTTCTATTATATGGGGACAGGTGTTCAGCTACATATATAGGCTTTGTATCTCCCCCTATTCCAAGGTGGGCAGTGTTAAGCTTATCCGTCTGATTAGCTTTGTTAAACTTGATCACAGCAGCCAGAATTTCGTCACGCACCGCCGGAGAAGAAAGTTTGACAATTATTGATCTAGGACGCGTACCCTCTGAGTTTTGTTTGGCAATCCTAGTAGACATAACGATATCATTTTCCTTGAGGGGATATGATACGACCTTACATAGCTGCATCATTGTAACATTTAGATTTTCAGATTTGTACTCAGGCATAGATAAGATTTCTATGTTACAAGATCGCGCGTGCTGTTCCATCTGAGATAATCTTGTAGTTAGATCTTTCACTACAGGTTTCAAGTTGTTATTTTCTTTTTGTAGCTGATCTATCTGCTTCGATTTTGCTTCTAAAATGGTCTGCATGTCGTCGTACTGCTTACTTGTAAAGTCCAGGGAATCTTTCAACATGTTTAGTTCTAAACGGACATCTTTTAGCTCAGCTCTCACGCTCTCCTGCACAATTTTTCGAATATCGGTTGCTAGGAGGCTACCTAGTTCGGTGCGTACGATATCTCGAATCAACTCTGGTGTGATTGCCTGATGAGTAGCCTTGTCGCCGGATTTCTCGGGTGATTGTTCAGTAGAACTGTTGTTACTCCTTTTTCTGGGACGTTTATTGTGACGCGTTGTTACGTTCTTGCCCGATTTTACGTCCAAGTCGTTCGATTTGCTCACATGAGGCGGCGTACATTGTGAGTTTATCATTTTAAACAACTTAAACAACTTTAAGAACTCACAAAAAGAATAAGCCCGTTTTGTGAGATTTGATCTCGGACCACTGTGCACGCCAGTCGTCGTTAAAACCAACGCGCTGTCTGGTACTATTGGGAGGTGACAAAACAAGTGGCCATGTTCGTATGTCAACGACAAGGATCGACGGCTAGCCAGATGATGTTGTTTCCATCTACCTTCGCCACCAATATTGAAGAATTATTTTATTTTATTTTTATTTTCAATATGTTTAGGTATTATCTTGCTTCAACATAACACTAACACAATTACATTCACTGTTATATTTGGTGATGAAAATCGATGTAAGAAGCACTTTGTTGCTGCAATTATTGTTCTAGTTTTTGTCACTGTTTACAATATTCACTGTTTATGTATTTACTCAGTCACTTCGCCTTTTCAACTTAAGATAACACTTGTGCTTATGGTGCTTGTTGAAATCCAGCTAATAAACGTATTATGCAAACACTTGGACAATTTTACTATTTTTAAACAAAAATTATTCGCGGAGCCAATGTTTACTCGGTAAGCGTAGGGTACTTACGTTCCACGTTACCATTAGGTGAGATAGTGTTCATGTACGAGGCTAACAATGATAATAAAATAATAAAATCTAGGAAACCAATAATAACGAGCACGTGGAATATTTTAAAGTTCATTTCTTACACGGAACCCCGATAAAGTTATCGGATATGGTTGGACTGTCCGACTGTGTGACAACAATAAAACTGGCAAGAATTATGCGAACACAATTTCGCCTGGCCGCCTCCGGCTGACTTGCAACTGCAGTGCAAGCACGAATCTTTTTGTTTATCTACTATTGTCGAAACATTTAACGATTTTATTCAACTTTGACTTGGGTGGCCTGTGGATATAACGACAAAGTACCAGTTTTTCTATCCATAGTTAACTCAACCAATGGTTAAATTAAGGTAACCAATGGTTTCAAATTTCAGAAACTATAGTACCCCAATATTTTGCCGTTATACCTTTAAGTCTCATTTAATAGTGGTGACCCTATTCCTTGTCTATATATAAACATCCAATCTGCCTGTAGCTTGTCTTATTTATACTTTAACAAGAAGGGTTACTTCGTTAGATAACCTTATCGATTCTGTTCGGGTTATTGACTAGTTGTCGAACACGGGTTTGTGTGAGTTTGGACAAACTGTTGGTAAAAGAATACACCGTAAAATGTTGATCGTTTAAAACCCGTGAGGGTCGCGCCGGTACATGAAACAGTATCGATTTGTAAAGACAAAATAAACAAAAAAACCGGCCAAGTGCAAGTCGGACTCGCGCACGAAGGGTTCCGTACAACAGTCAGTTCGTCACTGTATTTAAAGAAAAACTGTGACGAACTGAGTACACCCAACACCATCTATAGCCGTGGAACGGAACCGAACGCAATCGATGTGCTTTAAAAAATAGTCCGCCCGTCTTTTAAATAGTCCGTCAAAAAAAGTTAATTAAACAAAAACATCAGGTTTTGGTCAGCCAGCTCGCGAACATGTATCCTCCGACTGCACAGCATGATTTTCTTCTCGTTTACGTCTTTTTAGTTCGCTTTTTAAGGAGTCGGGTTTTTGTTTTTTTTAATTAACTTTTTTATTTAAAACTTTTCAGTTTTTTTTTAATTAGGTACCTACATTTAAACATGTGTTATATATTTTTGAAATCACCTCTTAAAACCCTTGTATGCTATAGTGTGTCTTTTAATATAGCTGGCAAAACGTGGGAGTGTACAGTAATATCTTCGGGGAATACAGACCGTGAGATATTAGGTATGTTTAGTTTATTTAAAGCTATAATTGCGTACATACCTCTACGCACTGTACCGCATAGCATTTTATTCATATTTTTTCCATTATACTGTAGAGTTAGAACAACATCCCTCTTACGAGAAGATTGTTTCTGTACCCTCGGGGGTGGAATATCGACTTTGTACCGAGGAGTTACGCAAATATTATGACAAGCTCTGCAGGGAAATACAGCGTCACTTGTTATTGTGGTGTAACTGATGCGGCAACAGATTCTTGAGGATTTGTGAACAAATCTGCCGAAACGGTGAAGGAAAACATTGTAAACAAAAAAATCGAAGACATGTACTTATTGCCTATCCGCACTGAGTCCGCGTGGTAGATTACAGTCCACTCCCTCTCGTCCGTCGCCACTTAATATACGAATATAATTCGAATTCACGTTCCTAACACAATTCACGTAAGCAGAGCCGTTCAAGAAGCGCACTTAACATATCGCCAGTTCTAAAATTTCTCTCACAGAGAAATGACCTATGTCCCAGCATTGGGAACATTACTTGAAGGCTGATTATGGTAATACCATAATTCTGAGTTGTATTTTTTTTTCTTTTTGTTGGTTCTTTGAATTATTGAGAAAGAATAAGCCCGGAAATTCATGTTCATTCATCCCCATACGAAACTATGTACCTTTTGAAATGCACAACTTCAAACAATATTTCTATATATTCTAAGGTACCTTTTAATGGTGTACTTGAAATAAATGGATTGACTCTCTTTTATAACGTGGACAAATCCTTCTATTGTCATAATCCTTTTTGGGCTCAATCCTTTGATTTGTATTATATTACCTTAGTATGTAATTTAACGGTCATCTTTTGAAACATCCAACCAAAACTCGGAGTCAAATGCATCAAAGATTCTTCGGCCATTTTCAGACGCTTTGTTCGAATTTACTCAAACGAAATCACGTTTTTGCTATGACATGCCAATTTCTCGTTTCTGAAGTAAGTAGCCTACGTTGCCTAGGTGGGATACAGTTACATTCTACATTTTAGACACTATTAATAGAAAAACTTGTTCGTTATAGCTACCTGAAAAATCAATTGTGTTACAACTACTACCTACAACAACATGCAACGAATTGAACCTGCCACAGGTATCTGGTGCCTACGAGATCACAAAATGGCAATGATACGTTGATTATTAAAAAAAAAAGGTCACGTAGTTATATTAGCTTCTTCTGCCACGTGAATTTCGGAAATTTATAAGTATTTAATAACAAATACTATAATTTATCTCTGTGCCAAATTTCATCCATATCCATTCAGCCGTTCTGGTGTGATTTAGTAACCATCATCCATCCATCCCAACTTTCGTATTTATCTGCAGAAAATCTGTGAAAATCGGTGCCGCACTGTCGCGGTTCGCTTGTCTGCTTTTATGAAACACGTATATACCACATTAACTTCGCTTGTAAGGGAGATAGGGATAATAAACCATATCATAGTCAAAATGGCCGTTGACCATAAGCATAATAATTGTTATAGTGTACAAAAAACAGAAATCTATCTACATTTATTGTTCCTTAACAGACCTAACAAAGACGTCTAGTTCTAAGCATTGGTATTACATTAGCCCCCGTGACGTTTGCTTAAGCAGCATTTAACAAAAAGGCATAAAGTTGCCAGCGCGAAATGAAAGGTGTTCGGTGGAGCGCATTTCCTTCACTGGAACTTATACCGTCAGTTTTTGAAGAGCTTAGACCGGGAGCATGTCACTATTATTAAAACTTAACAAAAAACATGAAGAGGTATAGTAAAATTGTTAGTTTGTTAAGGCGTTTGGAAAGGATGATCTCTGACTGTGATACGATTACAAAAATTATATCACTGATAGACAGTAACTTTTTAGCCAAATTAAGCCACTTGGCGACAGTTAGAGACCAACAGAGAGGCCAGGCAATTTAAATATCACAAAAATGCATAATTGCATTTAGCCGCAAGTAAAACTAGTGATAAATGTAAAGTGCTAATTTGTAAATTGTTGTTTGCTTGATATCAAACCAAGTTCATTGGAGAGATTCCACGTGGTATGCTAATTTAGAAGCAGGAAAACTTGTTTAATCAAGTTAGCCTAACCACGTGTAAGTTATGTTAACCTTAAGAGCCTTACTCGTTGTTATCAAAGGCTGCAACTGGAGGTATAAATGGAAACTTTAAGGAGCTAACAGGTGAGATGCGACAATGCGACAACAAATACGCAACAGTGCGGCATTTTAATTGTTCTGACGTGTTTCTATAGATAAGTGTTTTTTACATTTATATGGGCCTTAAATAAATAGCCAGGATTAGCATCAGTAATAAAAAAAATATGAATATGATAAAACATTTATATTTTTTATTACGAAATTCATTTTAGAACAGTAATTTTCAAAACAATCAAAACGATTTTACAGTAAGCCGTATCCCCAGGCACGTAATCAAATAAAACGCGACGCGACCGACAAATCAATATTCAATTGAATTAAATTCTCTCGATGCCATGAATAGTAATTTCAATGCATTTTAAGTGACTTTAAACGATCTGCCTATTATGATATTTTAAACTTTTTCTTTGTAACTTTTACCCGGTTCAAAGACTTACTAGAATGAAGATTCAAAAGCATGAACTAATTTGTATTAGCACTTTTTAAATAAATAAAAAGCCGGATTAACGGTGAATGAAAATAATATGAAGAAAATAACGGCTATTAAACTTTGATAGTTTCTGAAGCCTTAGCAGTTCTATGGCCTTTGAATCGTTAAGAAAATTATTTATTATTCACTCATTTATCTAAGCAACAAGTAAACTTTATTGTGGCGGTTAATTTTTGAATTTTGTTTTTTTACCAATTCTGTATGATTGGTAAAAAAATATTTCAGAGCCCGAAATAAATTATTTATACGGTTACGAGTGTAACCGTCTATATTAATCCGTTCAAAGAAAATTACTTATTCAAAGGAGTTGAATAAATAATAAAGAGAAATTAAATTGGACATGAATTACCTAATATCTCAGCATAATGATTTTCCGTTTTAATTCAGCCCGGCTCCTGAACTAAAAAGTTCTGTCGCTGACAGCTGTCAGAGTCACAGTGCAATTTAATTAGTCCAGTCTTACCACAGAGTAGTTAGCAACGGCAGCCTAACAAGGTGAAATGTTTTTAAATTGTTGCCGAAATTTTTTGCCCGCAGTTTGCAAACCAGCCAGTTAGAGTTCGGAAATTAAAAATTTTTCAATGTTGCCTCGCAAAAGTTTGCCGTTGCTAGTGTATAAGAACAATGAGGTTGACTGCACTTTGTTTTGTAGTGCTTATTAAAACTGGAGTTCTAATTTAACTTTCAAGAAGGGTGTTTAACGTATTTTCTCATTAGAAAGTTGAGGAAGAAAAGAAAATGAAGCAATCCTTTCGAAAACATTCAAACTACTATGGTTGTAAAAACTTATTTCTGACGTTGGTCTAGCGGACAGAAGCGCGACTGCTGAGCATGGAATCTTGGGTTCAATTCCAAGGACAGGCAAAAAGTGTAAATAGGTTTCCATGAGGGATTTGTCTATTCCGGGCGAGTTTGGAAGTTGAGAAGTCCTGCGCCTGATATAATCCTTATAATGGCAATTTTAAATTATTTAATCGTTAACTGGCTATATTAAACAGTTTTAATAAATTACACGGAAAACCTAAATCAAATGAAAACAACAACAAGATAGCAGCATAAGTTATGCTAATGAAGACAGTTGTCGGCCTCAAATAGTTTATGTTAAGCGAGTAGCGAATACTGGCGGCAGGGAGTGAGGCACGAGACAAACAAGCCTCTTGCTGTGTCTAACCGCATGAGGTAACAGAATCGGCAAGTGGGTAAACTGATCGTGACACACTGGGGGCTTTAGCACTTTATACATAGCGTTTAACCTGTACCTATACGAGTAGCCATAGGAGCGGTACAAACATTTTCTTAATGTCCCTCGGCAAACTTCGTGTTTCATCGGTCGTTGTATTTTTATCAGTTGCCATTTGCACTTGGTGCCACAGAGTACATTTTCTAAAGGGAGACTTGGTGCAGACCGGACGCACTCAATTAACTTGGAAGTATATAGAGTTGTTAATACTCTTATAACATAACTTACACTATGTTAAAAGAGCATTAAAAACACAAATTAAATATACTTTAAAAATGGGAGAAAAGCTGCTATTTTTACAGTTCTATATATTTCACACAAAAATCGGATCGGATGCACAAATTCTGCAAACGCTCGAGCTTATCAAGAAGTTCCTCAGTTGCATCAAGGAAGCAGACATCAGCATAGTCAAGAAGAGGAAGAAGAAGAGACTGAGCAAGAGTAACTTTAGTGGAGAAAGGCAGGAACTTCTGGAGACGTTTAAGAGATCGAAACGAGCAAAACATCCTCCTGCTTACTTCAGCAATGTGAACACTCCAAGATAGGTTGCAGTCTAAGAAAACACCTAATTTTTTTACTTTTTTGGAGTAGGCTATAGCATTCGTTTGTATTCGGAAATGCGATGTTTGCCGAGATACATTAATAAAATAGCAGTACTGGACATCGACATGATTCAGGTTTTCTTCTTCTTCTTTTCGATTTCAAGGTACATTCAATTCAATTGTTCCGGCTAAGTAGGTCGACGCTTATTGTAGCGTCAGAAGCACTTTACAGGTCATCCAGGGTGCAAGTCTGGACATCTAAGACACTCCAGCAAGTGAGACATAGTTTATACGTAGTGGTTACCAAGCATAAATCCAGTGTCTGTACTGCTACTAAGAATGTATGCTTGAAAATCCAGAAATATAGCCAACACGCGTTTTACAGAAGAAATTCCTATTTTCGACCGCCGTTTTTATTCTAAATATTTTCCTAGGGAGAACTTAGGTTCTTAGTCACGACAACAGGCAATGGTGACCTCAATTACCAAACCTATCACTGTTTTATTCCATTTCCAATAAAACTATTCCACCCACTACACAACGAGCCCATCCACGGAGATTGTAGACCATAGAGTGTAGAGTATAGGCAGCGGGCGGTTTCGTCCCGCCCTAAAACAACCAGCCACACAGACTCCTTATTTGAAATGCAAAGGGTCGCATGTTGCCTCACTTGGGACAAATCCACACCGGTTTGTGGAAGACGGTAATTTATTTACGGTTTTTCGTGTCTTTGTAAGTAGGTTGTTGGGAAATGTTACGATGATAAAGCTGTCTTTCTTTTCCTTGTACTTGGAAATGCAGAGCAAAATTATTCTACAAGTGTTTTGTTGTTAACCGTACCATTAAACTCAATTAGCTATGGCAGTGTGGGATTTATTTAGGTAAGCATAGCTTGAGTCGGTTGCAAACCAAGAACTTAGTTAAGTGAGTCTAAGTATAGCTGAAATAATTTTTCAGACTCAAATAATGCAAACTAAGTTGTGTTTCTCTGAAACTCGAAACAAACAGTAAACATGGTAAATATCCCACTTCTAATGTTAATGTTAGTGACCATAACAGTTAAAAAACTTATATATATGTTATGCATGTATTAAAAATTACCTCAGTTATGCGAACTAAGCTCAACAAACTATATAGCTTAGCTCTTGCGCGCCGCCGCTTACGTACTTTGTGCTCTTGGTCTATAACCGGTTTCATTTTATCACAAATGTTTGGTCGATGATAGACGATTACCAATTTTTCAGTTTCGAGTAAGCATGTTCCTAAAACTGAGTAGTATTGATACAAAAATAACAAGACCAGATAGCGTCCACTATTATACCTTTATACCTGAGATCAACTAAACTATCTACCAACGTCTCGTTCCTAAATCAACCATTACCGCTGAGTCATCATGACTCCCATCAGTATAATTATCTGGCCACCATTTGTCGTCATCATCATCCAGAGCCCGACTTCACCCAAGGCTGAGCATTACTTCTCTTCTTGTGCCAATCCCCACGTTCCTGTGCCAGCTTCATTCAGGTTTTACCCACGATGGCCACCATTAATCTTAATAAACCATTCACCAATTTAAAAATAGAAATGAAGAAAAGGATTTTATTTGCGCCAGGCACTACACATACCATAAAAAACAAAAGGGATAAGTAACTTAAATACAAATACAACAAAATATGCACCACAACCACGCAACAGAGCCACAGCGATGGTTTTCAGCAATAGCCGGTGTCGACTGAATGATCTGAACGCGAACTAATGAAACCTTAGGTGCAAGTGACGAAACGAAGTTTTTTATTTTTTAATAAAAAATTAAATAAAAGAGTAAACATAAATAGGTAAATAAGTGTCATAATATAGATAGGTGAAAAAGGTTTAGTTACATATAAAAAACAAAGTGGTATAGTTGTATATTGTCTAGTATATTACATAGTATAGTAGTAGATATATTATAATAAATATTATATTTAATCGAAGGTAAGGTAGGTATGATTATTAAATAAATAATACTATCCCTCTTCATTGTGAACGTATTCTTAGCGACCATATCGATTCAATCGGTGACCGTTTTAATTTAAACGGTATTGCCAGAGATTGCCATTTTGTGGCGACCGATTGGTTTGCCGAGGACTGGACAACGTTTTCTGAGAGAATTTAATATGAGCAGCTCATGTTCCTTGATTAAGACTTTTAAAGGAGTTTAGAACACAGTTTATTAAGCGTTTATGTAAATATTTTAAGTGTGAAAGTCATCAAAGTAAATTGAGGTAATGGTTTTTGCAACTCTGTTGGTTTTAATCCCTACTACGAGACGTACATACAAAGAGACAACGTTTGTAAAAAGTATTCTCTGGGATTACTCATCTGATTAAGGGGAGTAAATAAATGATAGAAATCTACACTACTTGCACTGAATGTCAAAGGCTACTTTTACTCCGGAATAATTCAGAGTTCCTGTGAGATAGCCCATGGAAGCGAAGTCGCTGGATAAAACAAGTTTACTACAAAATTAACCTCTACTAAAATAGTAAGTATTATTATTTAATCAGCAATTGTGAAATGGAGAGAAAAACAACAAATTGGACATGAACAGCTTTCCCTATTTTCTGCTTCAATGAAAATTAATAAGGTCACAAATGAAAATAATACATGTAACAGAGATTGCTTCTGACAAAATCCTAAAAAAATCTTATTATTTTTCTCTTACCCAGCTAAAATCAAGGACTACAAACTGCTATTCCACGAAATTCTCGAAAAAATATCCTTACCTTTTTCATTTCAGCAAAAATCGAAAACGAAACGAATGTGAAACTACAGAATAAATAAAACTCTTTCCCTTTTCGTGTATTTCTAGTTCAGGTCGAGTTATTCAATGGCCTGATATCAAAACATTGGATTTCACACCGTGCTCGCTCATCAATACAAATGTCTGTTACATTTTGGTGACACACAGATGGAATGAATGTATAGCAAAGTAAATAAATGTTTATTTACTTTAACATGACGTGGCCAAAGGCCAATTATATTTATTAATGACATATCCATAACCTCAAATTGGCAGACATTATCTCTTTCTATTTTGTGAAGTTTATGAATAGTAAGCATGGAGATCAAAAAGTCTATAAGAAAAAAAAAACAAGTACTCTACTCGTAATCACGGTTCCTCTTAAGTACTAAAACGTTTGTAAATTTCTAGGGGTTTTATCAAGTACCGATCGCTCCTTGGCCTTGGTCGAAAGGGGAGGCCGATACCCGGCTGATTCTGAGCTGAAGTTCTGTTGTAAGCAAATTTATTTTTCTAGTTTATATTGTGAAAAAAAACCTCCTTTTATTTTCGCGAGCTTCCTTATTTCAGCTCAGTCGAAAACAAATATTAATTTCCTTAATTATATTTAAACTAGCTCCTGCCAGCGGCTTCGCCCGCGTGAAAGTCAAAAATTATTTCGAGGGAACATATTCTCGAGATCAAAACTATACTGTGTGCTGTTCCTGTCTATCTATCTCTGTGCCAAATTTTTATCCAGATCCGTCCAGCCGTTTGAGCGTGAAGAAGTAACCAACACACACGCTCACAAACTTTTGCCTTTATAATATTAAAGTGTGAAGTGTGATAAGGTACTTTGCCTATTGTTCTCCCTACCCGTATGTCATCCCCAAACTCAATAATACAAGACGATGAACCGCCATCAGTTTTCGGGCTGAAGGCGCACCAACTAGGACGTCCAATGTTGCTGCATTTACGTACTTTCAGGCTTTAGCTCGAAAATGTAGCTGCTTTGAAGCTGTTTGTATTCAAGCGACGGGCGTAAATAGAATGGATTGTATTGAACTTGGATGTTTAGCTGGTTTATGGTTATGTCTTAAATAATCTGTTCGGGTTTAGGTATTTAGAATCTTGGCAAATGATCAGAATTCTTCGTTATATCATTTCAGTCGAAATACGTCCACAGCAGTACATAGGTCTCCTCCAAGTGGCGCTACATCGGCTGTTCCTGAGCTTCTAACATCCAGTGGGTTATCCCAGTCTTCACCAGGTCATCGGTCCTTCAACTTAATAAAATCTGAAATTCATTCATTAATTACCAAGCAGACAACGCACAGCCTAATCCAATAATGGGTCTAGAAGTTTCGAATCATAATAATGAGGATAAAATTTCGTATGAAAGTTCATAATTATTAAAATCGTGTGACTACAGTTTGCAAGTAAAAAGTAATTGTATCTTTGTTTTTTTGGAAACTCGTCCCACAACGCCCCTGAAAAAGACAAATTACCGTTGGGAACACATATCAGGCACACGTGTTGTTTATTAAAATTCCTGTATTGTATGCATACCAACACAATACGGAATCCTTTCACCTAATTTCACAAAACAGGAAGACTGACTCAAGTTGTAACATAAAGCAGCTTGAACATAAAATCCGTTTTACGGACAAGTCTAATCAAATAAAAGCGTTAACTGTATTGGGATGGTGCGATCTACGAACAAAGTGCTCAGCTTATCAAACCTTTAGCAGGCTACCTGCCTTTGAATGCTTTAAATGTTGCATCTTAACCAGGATTTAGAAGTTTTGCTAGAACAGCAATAGGACTTTATTCAAGAAGGAAATGGAAATAGAGACTCTGTATTTGAGTGCAGTAATATCGTAAACTAGCGTTTGTTCTATTTTACAGGAACCTAGCGATCTTCAGGGTTAAATAAAAAACCTATGACACTCAGCAGTGTATTTTTTATCACATATTATTTTATTAATCGGATCAGTCATTATCATCCTTTTAATCTGCCCTCTGCTGGGGCAAAGGTCTCCTCTCTGTAAGAGAGAATATGCCATAACACACCAAGTGGGCCAAGTGCAGGTTGGTCGGATCGGTAAAGTACTTTCAGAGATTCCCTGCTACAAACAATGAAGAAATTATTACCTCTAGAAATCAGTAATTTCAGATCTGAGATCCGTTTATAACCTATGAGTGCACAATTTTTCGTGTTTTTGCAAATTTTCTTGGTCCCTGATGATTTATGGTAGACAGAACTTGTCATATCGTCTGTCCTTTATGGGAAAAAATCTATACTTGTAGTCAAAATCTGCACTACCACTGTAAGTTCCTTCTCCGTATGTATGCGGACCCTTTATATTAAAAAACTAGCTGTCACACGCGGCTTCGCTCCTGTCAACTGGCTACATACCTACCCTACCCTACCTACCCTACATACATGAATGTTGCGTAACTTTAACCTCTTACGCAGCGCACGCAACGGAAGCTCTCAAAAAGAAATAATTTTGCCCATTTTTGCAACATTTTTCATTTATGCTCCGCTCCTATTGGTCGTGACGTATAACCTTCCTCGATTAATGGACTATACAACACAAAAAGAATTTTCAATTCCAACTAGTAGTTCCTGAGATTAGCGCGTTCAAACAAACAAACAAACTCTTCAGCTTTATGATTTTAGTATAGATACAGGCTGACATTATTATATCGACTACTACTACTATAACTTTAATAGTCTATAATTCCACAAATTTCAAAGCAGCGTTCCATATTTCTGCAACACAATAGGTTGCCTAGTAACATAGTAGTCGCAAAACTGAGCAACTCATTCATACTTTGTAAAGCAGTGTCGCGTCTACTATCAGACCTTTAAAGGTCTTACATGTGGAATTTGCCAATGACATAGAGTTCGCTGGCAGAGCCTTTAGGGAGTACATGAAATAAATCTGATTGAAAATAATATTTTCCATTACTACTTCCTCAAGGAAACGTGTGTTTCTATTTCTGACAAAGACATATAGATTGGAAAATCTGTAGGTACTATAAAATATTTCTTTTTAAATCATCTGGTTTTCTATTAAACAAAGAAATAAGCATACGTTTATTTTTACCCGGCTGCAGGGACAGGGTTATGTTATCCGCGCGTGTCTTTTTTTTTCAGTTATTCATCCAACTATTTACATTGTTTTCGAATTGTACAAAATAATTACATTTTAAATCATAACAGAAGCAATAATCAAATACAAAGCAATCAGAAACAGAAACAAATAAAACCAAATATTACTATGATTGTATCCTTTATGTGTATTATTCATTATTACCTAGTATCTTTCAAACCACATGACGGATTTTTATAATTAAGACATCGTTAGATAGGCATTGGCCGCCCAAGTGTTTTAAGATAAGTTAAGTTATAAGTTAAAAAAAAGAAACATGGCGGATTTGGAGCGGTTTTTTTTTCTTCGATAGCCTACGAGTGTGGTATCAAGATGAAGGGTTTTTAGAGTTGATTACACAAAATATATACAACTTACTAGCTGACCCGGCAAACTTTGTTTTGCCATAAAAACACCAAACATTTATCTACCCTACCTTACACTACCCTACCCTACACTACCCTACCCCACACTACCCTACCCTTCCCTACCCTAAGTTTCAATTTTATCTTTTTTTTTTTCTTCACATAATGCAAATAAATGTTATTCTATTCTATTCTATTATAAACCATCTGCTAAATAGTCCGAAAAAAGCCTATTTTTATTTTTTTGTAAAATGAGCCCCTTCTTGAGTTATGAAATAACAACAAAAAGAGGCATTGATTTTTATATATATAGATATGTTTAAAAGTCATTTGAAAAAAAAAGTAAAACTAATAAGATGTAAATAAAAAAGTTAATAAAATAAAAAAAAACCCGACTGCAAAGATGTAAACACGAAGAAAAGCATGCTGTGCAGTCGGAGGATATTTATAGTTTTGGTCAGTCAGCTCGCGAATATGTATCCTCCGACTGCACAGCATGATTTTCTTCTTGTTTACATCTTTATTAATAATTTAATCAGTTAAGTTACCTACAGCATAAGAAAGCAAGTGTTGACAATCTCAGCACTTTTACAAACTTTATCATCGATGTTACCAATTCATTACCTATTCGGTTTATGAGTGTGTGGGTATTTCCTGTTGGCCATATCGCCCACGTATTTTCTAAGAAAACTTCAAGTGCAAATTGGTCGAATGGCATCGTATTGAGTTCATGTGAACTTACTTGCAATTTTGCTTAGTAAAAATTGCTTTTCCACGCGATATAAATCGAACCGCGTCAAAGATGTTGGCCAGTTTGATATACCGCTTATGTAACTGACTGTACCTTTAATTATTGTAGTAAAATCGTCTACACAGCACACAAAACTACAAGTGCCATCAATACTTGATCGGTTAGCACCTTGAACGCTATAAACTACAGTTTGGCATCATAAAACGTGGAAAAGTGCCTCTAAAAGCGCTATAAACTAGTGACTATTCGACACTACCACAGATTTCGAAGTGCTTGGTGTTAGCACCTCAATTTCCCATCTGGTGCCATTGACTCTTCGAGTGTGATCATAAAATGCACTACCTATACGGTTATGCAAACTACTGCATTTGATCCCACGAGTATTCTTTATTATCTATCTATTTTTAAAAGGACCAGAACCCTATTATATCAAACACGGCAACTGAAGAATTAACTGCGACGGCCAAAATAGCGTCAAAGTTTTTAAGGCCGTTCGCTCATAGACTGCCATTTTTATTTAATTGTAACAAATTTCTCAGCAAATTCAAAAACCTCTTTAAGTCCTGTAATCTACCTTGCAAACACCATCATCCTGCTGCAACTATCCTAAATTATTTGGGGTTATTTGGGATGCACAGTATTTTTTTATTTTAAAATATGTATTCACGTTTTTTATATTACTTTAAATCTGACCTATTTTATAAAGCTGAAGCTTTATATCTTGTACAAAATACCACCAAAATTTAAATCACAAGCGACAATAGGTACATCTAGAACAATTTTAGTGCCTTAACAAACTATAAGGCAGCGTGAAACAGCGCCGTCCGTCCGCAGATTGCTATGAACGGAGTGCCAGGCGTTTCAAATTGCTTTCCACTATGAAGGTACATGCAAATAGAACTATCTCTAAGGCCTTTGAAACTGTTTAGATTTAAAGGAAAATACTAGTAGCCGTTTAATTAAATTGACCAGTACATGTTTTGTAGATAGATGTGATTTTGTCAATGTAAATACCCAAGGAAAGTAGGATTTTATTTCACTTTCCAGAATGTGTTTATTAAATACTAGCTGACCCCCGTGGCTTCGCTCCCGTCAAAAGTATAGCCTGTTACTCGGGCATAATGTAGCTTTCCATAGGTGAAAGAATTTTTTAAAACGGTCTACTAGTTTCGGAGCCTATTCGGTACAAACAAACAAAAAATCTTTCGTCTTTATAATATTTGTATAGAAAGCAATGAGAGCAAAATATTTCTGTAAATTTTCAGTTTCAGTATTACACACGCCAAAACTTTTTCAATAATAAAAATACGGCTATGACATAAACCGCCATTGACTAAACATAAAAAGATTGTCTTTTGTTATTTCATGGACTATTGGAATCGTCAATAAAGACTGCAGCTGATGACAATGCTTTGTATAGGATAACCTGTATATAATAGCAGAGGTGAACTCCCGGGCACGAAGCCATGACCTGACGGTGTTGAGTTACGATGCGCTAGATCTAACTGCAAGGCCATCCCCGTTTACATTACACATTAAATCGTTCTGGAAAGAGAGAATACCTATAGGTACACCTAAATACATACATGTAACTATTCCCCTGCGGTTAGGAATGGGAAGGAAAGAATTTTTTAAGTTTATAACCACCGACGGAGAAAGAGGGGTATTATAAGTTTGACGTGTTGTGTATGTGTATTTGTATATCAATTTGTGGCATCTTAGGATCCTAAACGGATGAACCGATTTGATTTAGTCTTTTACACATCAATACTTTTACATCAACCGGAACAAACCTCAATGGGATTTAAACGGCCAAAATTTAACGGTGTAAATGTCATGGACCAAGTAGATTTTTTTTTTTTTTTTTTATGTGTAATAGGCTTGCGTTTGACCACTATCTCACCTGATGGTAAGCGATGATGTGGTCGACGATGGAGCACGCTTGCCTAGAAGTAACCTATTCACTCTTGACTTAAAGACTCCCAGGTTGTAGCTATCGGGAAACACAGACTCAGGCAGGGAATTCCACTCTTTTGCTGTTCGTATAATAAAAGTGTTCCCAAAACGTTTGGTGCGTATGGGTGGGATGTCCACCATGTATCGATGACGCATCGCCGTACGTCTTGTAGTCCGATGATGGAACGGGCTAGGAGGAATCAGTTCATGCAATTCCAACGCACACTCCCCGAAATGTAACCGATAAAAACCGACAGGCTGGCAACTCGGCGCCGATGTTCAAGGCTCTGGAGCCTAGACTCGACCAGTATCTCATTGCCGATAAGCCTCTTGGCTCGTTTTTCGATCGACTCGAGTGCATCCAGCTGGTATTTGGCAGATCCGTCCCAGAGATGAGAACAGTACTCCATGCATGATCTGACTTGCGCTTGATACAAGTTAAGCAACTGCTCTGGGGTGAAGTACCGTCTCACCTTCGCAAGAATCCCCAACTTCTTGGCAGCCAGCTGAGCTTTTGCCTCAATGAATGGACCAAAATTGAGGGTCGATGTCAACGTAACGCCAAGAAGCTCAAGTCGGTCCGTTATCGGCACGGTCACATCTCGGAAAGAAGGAGCCGGGTGGAACTGGCTCCTTTTAGCGGAAAAAAGACACGCCTGGGTCTTAGCAGCATTGAAACTGACCAGGTTGGCATCGCCCCATTCGGAGACTGCCTTCAAGGAAAGATTCAAGCGCCCAACCATGGCCTCTCGCAGAGACCGGACTTGAGGCCCAGTAGCGCGCGCGTCGGAGACGTATCTCTCAGTAGTATCAGGGCATTATGCATCTAGTCAAGTCAAATCGGGCAATGTAATGAATACTTACTGATTTAAACTTCTATATTTATCACATAGCCTGGTCATAATGAATAAGTATTGCTACGTAACGGTTGGGCAATTCGATGATTATGGTCAATGAATTAGTCCAAGAGCGAGCGAAGCGAGATCGGGAGCTTAGGATACCCCGACACGGATTAGGTTAGGTTCGAAGGAGATGATGGGCAAAACGAGCGAACTCAGCTCCCGTCATCTCCTTCATGTTAGGTTACTTTAGAACTTACAGACAGAAATAGTAGCCCCACGCACCGGGGCTCCGTCAACTTTGTTGTCGTACAGTAAGTACGATTACTACATAAGTAATCGTACTTATCGATTACTACAAAAGTACTCGTATTAATATAGAATAGGTAAGTGAGTAATCGTACTTATCTATTCTATATTAAAACCAATGTCAACATTAAAATAATTTAAAAACACACATCTTTTTATTACCAGGCGCAATAAGTGATGGGCATTATTCAGAAAGCCAAAAATGATAATGATAGATTTTATCATATTGCCTACTCATACTGGGCATTTTTCAAATCACTTGGTCCATAACATTATTCAGGTGCTTCCAGATAGACTAGTTAGGCAGATTAGCATATTATTACTCTCTCTCACTCCTCTTTCTATACAATACAGATATTACTAAAAACATGACTGATAACTAAGGAAAAATAGAGGAGAAATATTTCTAATCTATGACGAGATGCAATGTTATCTGTGTAATATTTATAAAACCACATTCCTTTTCTCTATTTTAAGGCCTTCGCTATGCAGTGGAATAATAACTGGCAGGCATAAATTCTTATTACTATTAGTTTTAACCTCACATAACCTATGGACAAAGATTCTCGGCGATACATAAGTAATATTTATCACAGGAAATGTCAACATATACCCTTAATATACCTGTTAATTTGCTAGTCTACTTCCTATCCTATTCATATTATGAATGGGTAAATCTGAATATTTATCAAAATTATCAATGACGCCTCAACTACTGAACGAATTCGGATGTAATTTAAATCACGGTGAGACCATGCCCTATATTACTTACACTGTTTTTAACAATACTTGACCTTCACACGGGCGACGTCGCTAGAAAAAGTAGTGTAAACTAAGTCTTCCTACACTTGGAACTTTGAGCTGCACTTTCAAGTAACATACCAGATGGAGCCCACTTTGACACCCAGCACTCAATCCTATACAAGGGGACCGTCAAAGCAGGTGCTAATCTGTCAAAGGGTAGTGAAGGCAGCACTGTCTATTTGGTTTGAGAATAGCTATTCAAGAATAGACACTCAAATGCATGTCATTGTCTTTTCTCTAGAGATTTTAGGTGAAAATGGATGCATTGAATGACTATGTATTTTATAGAAATTATAAAACTTATGTTATTCACAAAAAACAACAATAAATTTAATTTGATTTTAACTTCAACTGTATATGAGAGAAGTTAGAATCCTCATGTCACATTCAAAACTGGCTTTTTGCTCTCCAAAGGCCGTTACCGATGACACTGCTTGAACTTGGTAACTCAACAAGAAAGTCGTAAACTGGCTCCTGAAACAGATGGTACACACTAGTGCAGTGAATGGTGGATGTTTGAAGGATAGGTTAACTAGAGGAAAGAGGAAGCAACAAATTGTATGTATATCTTCTTGTCCCGACGAAAATACATGCTGACCTACAAGTAACCCAAGTTCTTGGTAAGCGTTCTACAGAGCACGTATTATCACTTACAATTAGAAAAGGTTATTTTATTTATTATCTTACAATGAGCCCGCTTTGACCTCTTTGATCACGAAAAGTGACGGATAAAATCGTCACAGCGCTAATGTTATACAAAAATTCATCTACTCGTATTACTACTAATTTTTTAAGTATTTAGTTGTTTGTGTTTTTAGTTTATTCTTTTGAGTATATATTGTATAATTTAAGTTTATGTTAATATTTATAGTTTATATTGAATCTAGCTGCTGCCCGTGACAGCGCTCGCGTGGTATCATTGTGTACTTCTATTGTTATATAACCAATGTGTTATTCTGATGTATAAGGTATATTACTGTAAAGTTTCATCAAAATCCGTTCAGTAGTTTTTACGTGAAAGAGTAACAAACATGCATCCATCCTCACAAACACCCCCTCTATTTGTTTCTGTATCACTCAAAGGTCGACTGATAGAAACTGGCTAAGGCATTAAGTCCGCCTCGGTACGTTTGTGTGCATGAAGTATTATTTAAATAAGATCTAAAATGGAATAAGCATGCACAGGAGATGCCTGTTCACTCTTTTCTTGAAAGACGATGGGTACTGATAACAGATTATGGTAAAGAGTTCAACAGATTCGATTTACGCATAATAAATATGCAAAAGATTCGAAGTATGTATAAAAAGTGCATCATTAGAATAGAATAGAATTAAAAAAAAGTGCAAATGAAACAATAGCTAGAAAATAAAACAAATTCAGTTTTAGGATATTCTAACAGTGTAAAACTTTTACCGGCTTATTAAATGTAAACGCTAAACTCAGAAACATAATACAAAATTTACTTTAATTTTATTTTTATCATAACCATGTCATAGGTTAGCGTTAATTAGGATAAAATAATGTTCATCATTTCTCTTACCTAAAACAGTGAAAACAACTGCTAAGTTCTGTATCATTATCATCATCAGTTCTGTGAATGTAATTATAAGTTCTGTTCATGATCTATTTATATTGATGAAATTAAAATTATGGTTTTCTACTTCCCAAATTGGTCCCTCAATATAGTGAATTCGTGACAATTTCTATGACTATGGTTTCAGGGCCATTCTTCCTACACTGGCCTTCAGAAATTAGTAAGTCAGAGTTTGAAATAAAAACGTGTTATAGAATTTTTCATCAACTTCCAAACTTTTTTATTTCAAAGCTCTGACTTCTATAGTTTAGAAGAAATTGCAATTTTAAAAGTGTGGTACTAACTTCTGAAGGCCAGTGTGTAACACTATGGTTTAAGGTATTGTTACAGCTATCTTTGTATACCATGCAAATTTGATAAAATATTGCTAAATAATTTATATTAATTCTATAATTTCTTTATTTTTCACTTTTATCTATAAAAGTGGATCTTCAGTTTGCCTAATTTAAAAAAAATATGAACATTTTGTTAAATACCGTAGTGCTTCTGGAAATTCAAAGTAATGAAGATAACAAGCTTTTGTAATTTCCATATCATAATCACACATCGATCAGGTTTTTCCGACATCGATATAGTTTAAATTTTCTATACGAATCACGATGATTGGCAGATGTTGCGTTCTTTAACCAAAGATTAAGTCTGTGTACTTATAAGCCTTGCACGTGTGTCATTTATTGAAGTACCTACACGGGAATATTCTAACGACGTAATGTTCTGTTCCATATGTGTACTTACCTAATAAATCATTATGATCAGTACGCATGGAACCATCAATGGTGATACACGCTAGACCAATAATTGTGTTGTCAACAAAATGATATGAGGACGTCTGCTTAAAAAAGCTAAAGATTTCTGAGTTGTTAATATTTCATTTATAGTGTCACAGAAAGTTTATTTAAAGTAAGTGATTTTGTTTATTTTTATAAAAGGCGGGTGATACTGTATTTTAATTGATTGATAATGTTGTGTTCTAATCGTCAGCTATATACTATGTGTCCTATCAACGCCTAAAGGTATTTTTATAAAGGACTTTATAGGTATTTTTATAAATGTTATGGAATAAAAATTAGCAATTTTATCATAAAAAAGTTGAATAAATAAGTTACTAATATAAGTACTTTACTTGCTTTGAATACTAGCAAGAAAATTATTAATATCTTTGGCATGTTTACCTTGAACTCTCGTCACTGTTCTTAAATTATCTTTGTTAATGTCTTGCTTATATCCCAATTTATTCATCGAAATTTAGCACAACATAGTATTTCATACATACTTCTCTAGTCTTCATGTATACTTCTTAATAGAGAAAAGTATTTCCTTAAAATTTGTTGGTAAAACGATATCATTCAGTAGTGAGTACATTTCAGTATTTATAGCCATAGCTGCATTTATTTTCGGACCTGTAACAAAACAACACGGTGATTCCGAATGTTCCATCTCACGAAATCGCTCGTATTAGCAGATTTCGGTCGGCGTGACCATTTGAACCCAATTTACTTTTATTGGCACAGTTCAAGGCTAAACTTGTTGTGATGGACAGTTTCATCTTCGATCCTATAGTAAGGGAGATGATTGTTTTTCTGCCTCTGAATAATACGTTTTAAAAACTTGATTGAGAAAGAAAATTGCTATTTTAGGGTTTTGGAAATGCAAATTGGAATTTTGTCCTTATTTTCTTAATTTTTCGATGCGTTTGGTCTCAATGACGCGCATGTAGATAGCCAGTGTACTCACAAAATACAAAATAATGTGTTAAAAAAAAGCAATCATAATTACTCAGACTTCCAGCCCAAACATATATTTCTACATTACTTAATTAATAGACAATAACATCCTGGCTATTTATTCTTATCAAATCTATTTTATTAAGCGTTATCTCCAGACGCATATTAACATACTTATCTTCTGATTTCCTAAAAGCAGTACCAGTCTAGATTTGAGTCATAAATATGACTTTACTAAAAATTAAATGCAAGTCACTGCAGACGTTTTATACGCCTACAATACTTGCATTTAATTTTATTGCAAGCACCCCGTCTTTCTATCTGTTTGTGTAGTAGGTATGTCTATCACCGGTTGTTTTATTTTTATATGGTAAACTTATAGTAACTACGGAACCCTGAACGCACAAATCCAACTCGCACTTAGTCGATTTCTAAAACAATAACGAATAATGGTATTTTATTTTATTACAGTATCCACTTTTGTAATTAAAAGAGAACTCAATGGGATCTAATGCTCATCAAATTTAAATTAAAACAATGATCATTAAAAATCAATAACATAATAATCACCTAAATGACGAAGTTACAAATTCCACGTCTTGGAGTAATTTCATAGTTATTCGTTGAACAATCTTAATACTTAAATATCTAGGCAATTCAAGCATGATTTACAATTATACGTTTTTATCAACTACTGTCATAATGCGGGTAAACTATAGTATACCTATGGCCAATCCTTTGGGGACTACAGGGGTGAGATGTTATGTTATGTTTATCAACCTTTATTCAGACTCTATACGACAGGCGATACATTGATGTCAACACAGATCTTCAAATATGATCCTAGGTCACCACTTCACGCCCTCCCGCTTCACCCAGAGCGGGAGGAGTCATTGGATGATAAAACAATAAAAATGTCACCACTTTAGACGAAGACAAGACTAAAGCTTACTGCGTCTCCGTGTAGGTCTGTCAATCAAACCATGCACTGCATTTTGATTAGCCCTGCCTATTGATTGATTGACAAGACCTAGTTTCGTCATACATCAGCTACTTGTGATTTTGAAAAGAAATACCTGTGTCTAGAGGCTTGATAGCTGATGTAATAACCAAAACTTGAATCTTTTTAGGGTTCCTTACCAAAAAGATACAACGGAGCCCTATTGCTGTCAATCACGTGTCCGTCTGTCTGTTCGTCGTCAGCCACACAGTTTTTACAACAAAACAGTTGGAGCTACAGTCTTGAAATTTTCACAGTATAAGCATCTTATTGATCCAAAGCCATACAAATTGTAAAAACATAATTATTTTAAATGTTTTTAAGGGGGGCTCCCATACATCTAAAGGGAAGGAGTGGGGTATCGTTGTTTAGAACTCGTTGATTAGATAACTACTATATTTGACAAAACGGAACAAATCATTCTATAGCCTACAGATAGTTGTTCCGGATTGTGTGTGTAAGTTTAAATGTTTGTAAACGCACCCACGATACAGGAAGAAATTCCTAATGTGGGACACCGCTTTCTTTTGATAAAAAGATATTTTTTTTCGTTGAATTTTTTAACTGCCCATTCTTCAACTATGAACGGAGATTACACATACACAGGCCCCTTATGAGGTATCGTGTCTGCGATTTCAATAATATTTTAAAATAGGATTTATATTTTTTCATCCGTGTGCTTTACTTTATATGTACAGACAACACAAGTAAAATTTCAAAATTTAAAAAACCCCCGACACATTTATCTTGCGAAAACACCCCGATTCAAACAGTAAAACGCCCATAACTTTTGAACGGCTCAACCGATTTTATTCAAACATAGCTAAGAACAGTCAAATAAATCAAAATCGGTTCATCGGCTTAGGCGCTATGATGCCACAGACAGACACACAGATACACAGCAACACACGTGAAACTTATAACACCCCTCTTTTTCCGGCGGGGGTTAAAAAAAATAAGGTGCCTTCACTTGGACATTTGTATGCACCTTATTGCATTGTAATAAGGTGCATACAAATGTCCATTTCAATAACAGAAACATCGTTATATCTCGAGAACCCCGCAAAATAAATAAAAAATATTTTCTAATTATAAATATAACGTGTATTTTCTACAATATACAACCAAATTTATCAAGAAACAACCTTTTTTTCAAAGGGGCCCAAGTTCCCTTACAAAATGGGCTTTCCCCTTTACTGATAATGTTTATTACTACGTATACTTTACAAAAAATACCAATTTATTGATAAAACAGATTTTTTCAATTTGATTTTGCGGTTTGGTATGGAACCTGAAATGTGCGAAGCACACGCACTTGTCCGGAAGTTTTAAATTTTAAAACAAGCGATATTTTATGAGCAATTCTACAAGAAGCGCACATACTAGGTGTACCCACGGCTCTGCTTACGTGAATTGTTTTAGGACGTTAATTTCAATTATATTCGGTTTAAATATAATTTATTTCTCAAAAGATTAAGATTATAATCGCTTTTTTAAAATCGATCGAATTCGAAATCGAAATCTTTTATAAAATCGATTTTGTTTTAAATTTACGTAAATAGATATTACAACAAAACAAATTATGATGAGTGGGTACATTGCAAGAACTATTCTAATACACTGTTGACATTGAGCGAGCTGTTATTAGCAGCGCTGTTGTTAAGCAAAATGCGCGCTGTTGCATGCAAGCACCAGCAAAACTAGGTGTTTATTAAATTTTATCTACAATACAATATTTTTACAGTTTTGTTTATTTACTATATATATTTATTTAATAAAATTATTTTTATTTTTTCCAATTTCCTGCGCATTTGTTGGTGACATTTCTGAGATTCCTGGAGCGTTGGTATGTAATGGAGACGTGTTTACGTAATTATTGTGTTGTTTTACAGTACAGTTTTATATTTTCGTTTTTGGTTTTGGGTTTTGGTCGTTCTATTATTGTCTGGTTTAGTTTTTTGCAACTTTCTTAATTAATTTTGGTATGCCATTTACATTCTTTACAATAAGGTCTTATTCACCAGTTTCCTTGCGTAGGTGTAGTTCTTGTTTTAGGTTCTTTATAAACTTTTGCTTATAGGGGGTTTGATCTGAAAATAATTTGAAGGACTCAACGCTCATCGTTGCTTGATTTCGGAGAGTAGTCTCTTTGTTTAATCCTTTGGCTTGTAGAATTCCCACCAAAATTATGTTCTTACTGCGCGATTGACGTTCCTGGAGTTCAGCAATCGCGTCTTCGCAAGTTACAATATTTGCATGCTTTTGTGGAGGGTTTGCCTTTATATTTTCAAGTTGATTTTCAAGAGTAGAGACTTTTGTGTCTGCAGCAGTGGTGAAAAATTTCAGTTTAGCTATCTCAGATTTTATCTTAGTTTGTTCTGAAGCAAGATTTTCAATCTCGTTTTTAATTGACGAGATATCACCGGATATGGTTATCATAATCTGATTCTGAGTCTCGATATGTGCGTTTAGAATAGAATAGACATTATCTCTTTGCAAAAATCATCTAAGTCTTGCTTATGAACTTCTTGTTCAGATTGGTTCTGTTTACGAAACGCCTCCTACTGCTGCTGACGTGTCTCCTCTTCCTCCGTGAGTTTGGATAGATCCGATTGCGAACCTGCTCACGAATTCGCTCCGGTTGAAAATAATAAAACACTCATTTTGCAAGTGTGCAAGCCCCCTCACAATACTACGTAATCAGCTGCGTTGTCTTCGTCGTCGTCTTTGTCGTCGGTGTGCCGATGTGGTCACGCCGGTCAAGCGGATTGAGATGAATTATATATACCTGTTTCGCTCACACTTGAGGTTTGCGGGGGACAGGTCCATCCACCGCTTACGTCGGCGCTGGCGTGATGTGTATTGTGTATTGAAATGATCAAAAGCATATGGACTTGACTATGAAAATATATACTTGCACTGATAGATATAAAGTTTGGAGTTCATTGACAAAAGTTTTATTTGTTTTAAGTAAATTTAGCAACATGTCTGTACTCCGCGCTTTCTGTACGAATATTTTGTGTATCTATCATATTAAGTAGTCTCTTACCTACACCAGTTTCTTTTTTAATTCCAGATGAAGTACAAAACCGCAGCAGGCTTAGTTTTGTTAAGCTTGATAGTCTCAAGCGAGGCTCTACGAATCCTAGTATGCTATCCTATGACATCGAAGAGCCACAGCATATTGGGTCATGGTGTTGTCAATCGACTGCTAGAAGCTGGTCATGAGGTGATTTTAAAACTTTGTCTACTAGTGTGTTCACGAATTTAGGTTCGAACCCAGGCAGATCTTTACTTTGTGTAAAGTATTTCATCACCACGACTCCAAAAACGGCGAAGGAAAACATCGTAAGGAAACCAGCATGTCCTAGAACCAAACAAAAAGGACATGTGTCATCAACTATCGCATGGGGCCCGCGTGGTGGATAAAGGCACACTCCCCCTCTCATAGAGAGGCCTGTTTACCAGCAGTGGGAAAATTAAAAGGCTGATGATGAAGATGTCTACTAAAGAGAACATCCTTAATTTTCTTGAACAAAAGTATTCACAAAAGTAATTAGACAAATTTTCAAAATATCCATTATACGCGGTGACATTATTGCTGATGGATATTAGTGGGGGTTAATATTAGCTCTGATTGGATTCTACTAAGTATTAACCTATACATTTTGATCAGCATGGATGCAGGGTTTGCGAGTGTCAAAGATGATCTTGCTCCCGTCGTGTTTTAACTTAGTCAAACTGACTCAAATACCTACAGCTAAAGTTAGGATGTAATTTCAATAATAAAGCAAAAGTAGTGGCAGCAACTAACACGATATTGGTCGCAGGTTTGAACCCCGGCAACATTACATTTACAAAAATTGTTCTTAAAACCGTAAAAGAATATCGTAGAGCAACAAGAACCAAAAATTGGATTGGATTTGGATCAATCAACCCGCACTGGATATAGTGGTGGATTTCGATCCACTCCTTTTCCCTAGTAGTGGAAATATTATAAATAATTAAATAAAGTGTTTATTGGCATTAAATAAATACAAAACAAGTAAAACCCTGAACCCTGAGCTAGGTATCAGTAGCTGTGTTTCAGCGGCCAGTGACCTTCCGTTAAGTAACAAATAATCAACCATAGACAAAATACAAAAAATAACAAAATACAATTAATATAAGAATTAAAATTTAAAGTAGTATTTTAATAAAGAAACATTAAAAAATCTTAGAGTAAAATTAAAATCAATATCAAAATTTAAATTATTATAATCAAACATACAATAATAATTAATTTGAATACAAAATGTGATGTCACAATGCGCAATCGCTACCGATCTTTAAAATACTGGAAAGGAGGTGCATCTGTCACTATCTTATTCTTGTCTGGAGCTGTATTGTTTTCTAGTCTGTATATTTATATGTAACTAGTTGACCCGGCAAACTTTGTTTTGCCATAAAAACACCACACTTTTATCTACCCTACCTACCCTACCCTACCCTACCCGACCCTACACTACCCTACCCTACCCTACACTACCCTACCCTACCCTACACTACCCTATCCTACACTACTCTACCCAACACTACCCTACACTACCCTACCCTACCCTACCCTACCCTACCCTACCCTACCCTACGCTACCCTACCCTACCTACCTACCTACCTACACTACACTACTCTACCTACCTACCCTACCCTACCCTACCCTACCCTACCCTACCCTACCTACCTACCTACACTACACTACTCTACCTACCTACCCTACCTACCTACCCTACCCTACCCTACCCTACCCTACCCTACCCTACCCTACCCTACCCTACCTACCTACCTACACTACACTACTCTACCTACCTACCCTATCTACCTACCTACCTACACTACACTACTCTACCTACCTACCCTATCTACCTACCTACCCTACCTACGTACCCTACCCTACCCTACCCGACCCTACACTACCCTACCCTACCCTACACTACCCTACCCTACGCTACACTACCCTATCCTACACTACTCTACCCTACCCTACGCTACCCTACCCTACCCTACCCTACCCTACCCTACCCTACCTACCTACCTACCTACACTACACTACTCTACCTACCTACCCTATCCAACCAAACATTTTTTTTTTTTTTTGCTTTTAAACCTTCCCTGTATTCTGTCGAACATAACAAAAAAAGAATTATTCAAATCGGTCCAGCCGTTGTCGAGTTTTAGCGAGACTAACGAACAGCAATTGATTTTTATATATATAGATAAATAAATAAATGTATTTATGTATCTAATTTATATTTAGTTCTTACTATGTTTTTAACGTATTATTTGCTTTAAAATTGCACCAAGTGCAACCCCCTGTCGTGTCGAGGCTTACTCCCTCCATTCTGGGTTGCCTGGAAGAGATCGCAGAACGCGATAAGGCCGTCTGTTGTATGTTTGTTTTTATCTTGGTTTACAATAATATATACAGCAAAGTACACGACACAACTATACTTTACTTTTTCTACTGCCCGTAGTTCCTGGGCGACCGAGCTCTGCTTGGGTGAAAATAGAGAAAACGACGTTTTCTAAAAATGAAACCTGGATAGATCGATTTATCGCCCCCGAAAGGCCCTGCATACAAAATTTCATGAAAATCGTTGGAGCCATTTACGAGATTCAGATTAGAATTGCTTGTTTAAAGGTATTAGATATAAATAAATAAATGACTTTTCATTTATAACTGATATAAAATATACATATAGGAGGAAGGTAGATGATTCATTATCAGGAATAAACGAAATATCGCGAGTTTGTCTTAGAGCGGGGTCGTCCGCCATTGTTGTTTGCATACTAAGCAAGCGCGCACTTCTTCTGGTGGCGTGTATGAACTTGAAAAGTGTGTTTTTGTTAAGGGAATCCGAAGCGATTGGTGAGCGTATCCGCTGCTATGTTAATTGGACCAAGGACTATCTCTAAAACGGCATAAGTTACCTGCTTTGCACATTCATTACCCACATTATGCCCACATTATTACACACATTATGGCCAAGGTTTTTTTGAATATAGGCCTTATTGCCGACAAAACAATTGAATATTTAAAAAACATAAGACTAATAACAAAACAAATCTATATACAAATTCAAAGCACAAGCAAAATCAAAACTAAGATCAGAATCAGAATTAAAATTACAATCAAAATACAAAATTAAATTAAGAAATAAAATCATATCATTGAAACAAGTCCCATTAAATGAATATATAATAAAGAATTAATATGCGATAACCCGATAATGCTGTAACCATAGATTTATTAAATAGTAAAGATACGGGCATTTGAACGCTTGCATATACTCGACCATCATGCAAGAAACATGTTGTCGAAGATAGCCGAACTCTTAGCAAGTTCACTTCGGTGTAATATGACCTATGTATGACCAAATTGTGGTGTCAGAAAAACGTGCAGTCTGGCGCTTGTTCTTTCTATTTAAGTCAATGAGCCTAGTACTGGAAATATTATAAGCTAAGAATGCTGTAACTGTAGATAAAAACCATAACCAAACCATTTGTTTTTGTTTTCAGGTGGTCCATATAACATCATTCCCAAGAGGCATTGTAAAGGCAAACTTAACAGAAGTTAGCGTCTCAGGTATAGCCGAAGAATTTCAAAAAGAAAACGGTAAGTTCAACTCAAAAGCATTATCACGGGCATTATGTTCCTATTGTAAATAAAACAAATGACGTGTTCATGAAAAATCTGTAAATACTACACTAATAAAATACGTTTGGAGAAATATTCGGGGGCTCTAGGCACAAAATAGAAATTATACAGAAAGGCCACTCCCGCCGTTTCGAAAATTGACACCTTAACTTGACAGATTAGTGAGGATTGCTACTATATTGATTCCAAATTTAAAAAAAGAGTAGGTAGTATCAGTTACAAACACAATTACATCGATTCGTCTCAACATACATCATATCTTATTACATGCCTTAGTGGGTAGACAGAGCATCAAATATCCACGAATGATCACGATTCCACATACGATGAAGATTGGATGGTAACAAGACGTAAGAATGGTGTAATAATGGTCCCCCCATAACTGCACGAAAATCGACAAAAACATAAACGTGAAAAAGGCGCAAAGTACGACGAAGATGAGTTGAGATCTAGAAAGGTGACAAGTTTCATCTTCTTCTTCATCGGTAAACTCTTGGTAGAGCGGTCGTGGCCATCATCTTGTAGTGAGACTTCAGGTTGCCATAATTTGCTTAACGATGCGACGCCATCCCTCTCTATCGGCTGTTATTCATGTGCACTCATGCAATGGGCCACCCACTGCAGAATTAATTTGGTCGGTCCATCGCATGGGCGACCTACCGCGCGCTCTCGTTCCTGCAACTCTATCCTGAACTACAAGCCACTCAATAGAGTCATTGCCTCGTCGGGACACGTGTCCAAGGAACTGGAGTACTCGAGCTTAGACTATAGCCGATAGACGCTGCCTGATACCGAGTTCTTGAAGGATGGATATGTTAGTGCGAAACTCACTCCACGACACTCCAAGCATTTTTCTCCATCACCACATTTCCAGAGCGCCTATTCTCTTCCTCTCAGTGTCTCTCAGCGTCCAGATCTCGGCTGCGTATAGAAATATGGGGAACACAAGTGCTCGTATGAGCCGGGTTTTCGTGGCTTTGTTGATATTGTGATTCCTCCATATTTTCTTCATCCTATCCATGGCAGACCTGGCCATAGCCATGCGTCGCTTGATCTCATCCTCGCAACCACCGTGGTTCGATATTAAAGCGCCCAGGTAGACGTATAATTGTACGACGTTGAAATTCGCGATTTGAGTGACTTCTGGCGATTTTTCGTTAATACGATCGACAATCATCATCTTCGTCTTGGTTCTGTTAATCTCAAACCTAATACTGAGCTGGTATGTTCCATCTTGGATAGCAACCGTTCCATGTGATCGGCACTACTCGCGAACAGCGTAGTGTTGTCCGCATATCGCAGGTTCGAGACTCTTATACCTCCTATCGATACACTGCTACGATGCACCGCCTGCACTGGGGTGAAAGACATTCGATAGTAAGCCATCCGTCCTCACTGTCGCTATTCCGTCCTCATAAAGACTCCTCACAAGGTTCACAAGGTGTTTGGGAGTGCCCATAGCAACAAGGGACCTTTACCCATTTCACAGAGTCAAATGCCTTGGAGAAGTCAACGAGGCAGATATAAGTGAGTTTGTTGAACTCTCGGGCTTTCTCAATAATTTGGCGAACAATGAAGATCTGCTCTCGAGTGCCCTTTCCCTTTACAAACCCTGCCTGTTCAGGTGCAACTTCCTTGGACAAGTAGTTTTTCAGTCGCTCGTTTAACTTTACTTGCGTGTGATATTAGTGCAATCAGGCGGTAGTTGCTGCACTTCTTTGTGGAACCCTTTTTATGAAGTGGAATGAAGACAGTGTGAACCCATTTCTTAGGTCATGCTAAATTTTGCCATTTTTTGTTACAGATGATATAAATCATCTGTACCCCCTGTTCACCTGCGGCCTTACTGGTCTCTATTGGAATGGCATCTTTGCCAATGGCCTTGTCATTCTTCAGATTTTTGATGGCAGCTTCCACTTCTTCTTTAAGAATGTCTGGCTCCATGTCTTCATTGTTGGGTTCCATAGAAGCGAAATCCTGGGATAAAGTGGCATCGTACAAAGACTGGCAGTACTGCTTCCACGTCTCAGAACTATCTTCCAGGTTAGAATCGCCCAAGTCTTAGAAAACAATGATTTCGTAATCGAGCGTATTTTGTATTGCTATGAGACTCGACTTCTTCGCATATTTTACGTAAGCTGACAAGTTTCATGGCCTTTCATTAAACAAAGCTATATTTTACAGTTTTTCGTCTAAGGTTTTTTTTTTTTGTTTTCTTGGATATTGAATATTTAACATGTCATCTTGAACTTTTTTTGACCTTTATAACTTACTTGCTGTTCCCCGTAGCTTCGCTCCCGTGGCCCACACTACAGGACCCGTCTTCGCGATGGAAAAAATAGGCTATGTCACTCAGGAATAATGCAGCTTTCTATTGGTGAAGGTTTTATCAAAATCGGTTTGGTTGTTTTTGAGTTTATCCATTACAAACAAACTTACAAACAAATATTTTATTTTAATAATATTATTAGTGTATAGTGTAGAAGAACTAGAGTAAGCATATTTATGTAATATCAGGACTCCCTACATTGGCTACATGGCTCACTGACGTGTGTCTAGATTAAGCTGTCCACCTTTGGGTATGCGGACGACAGCACTGTTGCTGGGAGATACGTGTACGACGCGTGCGCTACTGGACCTCTGATCCGGCCTCGCCGCGAAGCCATGATTGGGCGCTTGAATCTGTCCTTGAAGGCAGTCGCCGAATGGGTCGATTCCAATCTGATCAGGTTCAATAACGCTAAGACCCAAGCGTGTCTTTTTTCCGCTAAAAGGAGCCAATTCTACCCGGCTCCTTATTTACGAGGTGTGACCGTGCCGATAACTGACCATCTTGAGATTCTTGGCATTACGTTGACATCGACACTCAATTATGGTCCATTAATTGAGGCAAAAGCTCAGCTGGCAGCCAAAAAATTGGGGATCCTCACGAAGGTGAGAAGGTACTTCACGCCAGAACAGTTGTTCAACTTATATCAAGCGCAAGTTCGATCATGCATGGAATACTGCTCTCATCTATGAGATGGATCTGCCAAGTACCAGCTGGATGCACTTGATTCGATCGAAAGACGGGCTAAGAGGCTCATCGACAATGAAGTACTGGTCGAATCTAGGCTCTAGAACCTCGAACATAGGCGCCGAGTTGCCAGCCTGTCGGTTTTTTATACGGCGATGCGTCTTCGGTACATAGTGGACATCCCACCTATACGCACCAAACGATTTAGGAATACTTTTATTATGCGTACAGCAAAGGAGTGGCATTCCCTGCCGCAGACTGTATTTCCTGATAGCTACAACCTGGGAATCTTTGAGAGGCAATTTTTTTAATAAAATAATAAAAGTAACCTTTTATTATTTTATTAAAAAATTTGCCTCTTTTGTGTTTTTAATAATACAAGATTGGTAGATTTGAATTAGAAATAGACGATTGCGACCTTGTTTATACACGAACATGAGAAGCACCAGCGTTCAAATAAAAAATAATCATCAAAATCGGTTCACCCAGTAAAAACTACTGAGGTAACACACATAAAATAAATACAGTCGAATTGAGAATCTCCTCCTTTTTGACGTCGGTTAAAAAGAGAGATTTATGCTCAGTGGGTCAAGTCGGGCTGTAGATAATGATGATGATTTCGTCCTAGGATACCCATTTACAACACAATTAGTGTACCTATTATACCAAAAACGCGACGACCTCAAAGCTAGACCAACAACTGCTATCTTATAAAATAATACCAATGGTGTTCTTAGGCGTCCGCTTTGTGCTCGGCATTTATCGGCCAAAGTTGGATACCAGATCACATGGGGTCACATAGCAGAGCAGCATATCTGGGGTCATAACCGCAATAAGGAGCCAAATAACGCGGTCGCTGTGTTCGAAATCGGCTAGGTGTCAACATCATCTTCTATTATATTAAACAGATGTACCTCACTAATTTCTAAATCTTTTTATTTTCAGACAATTCATTCACACTACAGAACCTGATTGGCAAAGAAAATTTTGCAGAATCCCTTCTATTCCTCTACTTCGTTTTCACAATACATAAGAACTTTTTGGAGAAGCCAAACGTTGTCAAACTATTCAGTGACCCTAATGAGAAATTTGATGCTGTTATCTTAGAATGGTTCTTCACTGAAATAAATGCTGGGTAAGGCTATTTGCATAATCATTTCAGGTGAGAGACGTCCTGGAAATAAGCCTCCATCAAGTTTCCCCACATCTAGCAGTTCTGTGAGTCTCGCATCCAGCGGATTCTCACAGCCTTCAACTATCTCTAGATAATTGCATAATGTAGTGTTGGCTTGTCTGTCACTAGGAAAGTTCTTACTTTAATGTTAAATGGCCAACAATCTGGTAGCCCACTTGAAGGTAATTGAAGCCAACGATAACATTAACAATATAATTATGTATTTCTTATTTGCAGGATTCCAGCACTATTCGACTGTCCTTTGATCTGGGTATGTTCAACGGAGCCCCATTGGGCAGCCTTCAGGGTAATGGACGGTATCACCAACCCAGCGTACACGTTAGACTTGTTTGCAGAGCACAAACTGCCGTTAAATTTCTGGCAGAGAGCTGAAGGGTTATATAAGCTGGTGAAGAAGAACTTGCAGCTGTAAGTGAAGCATATTTTTTTAATCCATTGTTTTATTATAAATTACAAAGTAGCTTGGTATGTCTGGTTGTTTGTTACATTTTCACGCCTAAGCTGCTCAACCTATTTACAGTACAGCGATAGATTGGACCTTAGATATGAGATTGACCTGAGATTGGACAGGATACTTTTTATCCCAGAAGTAAAAACTCTTAGGATAATTTTCGAACGTCACATGGGGGAAGCCCCCGGCCCCGGCCGAAGTCAGTTAAAGTTATTATGGTCGTGTCTGGTGTCAGCATGTGCTTTAAGACGCTGTTTTGGCTCCTATGGGCAACAATTATAGGCAGCTGATATTAGCAGACATAAAGTTTCTTTACATAACCCCAAAGTCAACATTGAGTGAAGGTGTGGAGAAGAGGGCTTTAATTCTTGCACTGATCTGATCACACGCAAAACGTATTAAATAATGACATTAATTTCCTCGAATAAACATATTGTTTTAAATACGTTAATTAATTTAAACACCCAATCGACTTTCTCCCTTTTTCAGATTAGTATACTCCCAATTTGAAAAAAGGGCTTACAACGACTTTTACCCAAAGATAGCAGCCAAGAGAGGGGTGACAATGCCTCCTTATGAAGATGCAGTATACAATGGATCACTAATGTTCCTGAATGCCCACCCTTCAATAGGAGGTGCAATGAAGCTGCCACAGAACACTGTCAACATTGCTGGGTATCACATTGATAAGACCAAGCCTCTGCCACAGGTAATGGCAATAGGCCCATAAAGAGATGGAATAATCAGCTAAACTATTGCATTTTAGCTTGGCAATAGCGGCCAGTGAGCCACCTATATTTATTGACAAACCAGTGTACAGTTGCATTCGGGTACCTTCAACGGAAAGGCAATTGCTGTAGCCCTGATAAAGCTAAACAATTAAAAAACTCATTTTAGATTGGGTACAAATATTAAAATATCGGGATTAATTGAAACCTAAAAGGACCTTAACTGGCAGTGTAACAAATTGCATAAGCATTGAATATCATAACATTTAAACGATAAGATGCCACTGTCTTTAGTAGAAGTTCGTCCTTCCTTGTTTTATTCGGGGAAGTATTACCGTCCCACTTATTTCTGACAAAACATTGTTGTGTTCCACTTTGATGGCTGGGTATATTATTATTGTGCTGCTTTAAAATGGTTGGCATTGAGAAACCACATGATTATGATGTGAGTAAGTAACATACATTTGTTTACCTTTTTGTTTAACTTAGGGAAAATTTGAGACATCAAACGACTGTGAGTCAGTCAAGTGCTAATAGCGAGGTGTAGGCGTTTTTAATATAACAAATGGTTAGGATCATAATTTTATCTATTTCCTACCCTTGAACATTTTAGAACATTGTGACATTCAAACTTTACATCATCACCATCATTATCATATCAGCCGAAAGACGTCCACTGCTGGACATAGGACGCCCCCAAGCGTCACCACATTGACCGGTCCCGTGCGTCCCGCATCCAGCGGATCCCCGCAACCTTCACCAGGTCATCGGTCAACCTGGTGGGAGGCCTTCCAACGCAACGTTTTACGGTTCGCGGCAGAACTTTACCACATCGGCCATCCATTCTGCGAGCAATGTGTCCTGCTCACTGCCACTTAAGATTGGCAATTCTTCGGGCTATTTCGGTAACCCTGGTTCTCTTGCAGTTCTCTACATTTCTGATTCGATTACGCAAGGATACGCCGAGCATAGCCCTCCGATCGGTTGGTTCGGCGGATTGTTTTTGTCCATGTTCATTTTAAGACCCACTCTTTTGGAAGCTATACTGAGAACCTATATTGTACTAAGGTCTCAGCCATGACCACTATATCGTCGGCAAACCGAAGGTGAATGATGTACTCGCCATTTTAGTGATGCCTAGCCCTCTCCAGTCCAGAACCTTGAAGACATCCTCCAGTGCAGCGGTGATGTCTGCAAAGTTCTGGCGGCGGTTTCAGAGACTTTCTTGACGTCTCCTTGTCTCACACCTCGCTGCAGAAGGATAGGTTCCGAGGTCTAATCCTGAAGTCGAACTGACTTGGATCCGTTTTTGTATAAACAAACACTTCAACACTTCGATGAAGTATATTTGGCACCGTTGGAGAGCCTGTAGTAGTAGTACAGCCCAAGTCTCGATCGAATCAAAGGCTTTCTCGTAGGTAACAAACGCTAACTCGGTAGGTTAGGTTGCCTAGGTTGTGGAGGTCAGATATGCAGTCACTTCATGAACAATTCTGGTACTCAGTAACACTGGAAGCCGACCCCAATAAGCGTGGAAATAGGCTAGGCAGATTGTTTGTGAAATACGAACTATATTTAAGCATAACTTTCATCAAACAAAATAATTTCAACAACATTCTCGTAGCTACTTTAATCGTCACCACTGAATATTTCCAAGCCCATGAAATTATTTAGCACACGCCCCAAACGCCCTAAAACCGTTTCTCACCGACGCTGTTAATACGTAATCACGTTAATTCCCGCGGGTAGAATAAAATCTGAACGCCTGACTCAAGCCAAGAGCAACGCGGACGGAATTCATTCTCTAATCTTTGCACCCGTTCAAAGGACTTAGTACAACAATGGGAATCAAGGCGTACGGCTTGGTCTCGAAGGATTTTTATCCAGCTGTGATATTATGCTGTGGATTACTTGCTTACTGCAGCGAACTAACTTGTTTGCTTGGCACGTTTAAAACGTTTCATTTTGTCCCTAATGTTTGTGGTGAAAATCTTTTGGGATTTTCGTCGCGGGTGTAAGTTTTGTCGCCGTATTATTTTATGGCCTTTAGGTTTTAATTGAAGACCCTGATCGGCAACACCAGACTATGGGTCCTCTAAAATGCTACTTGGTCGCTCCGTGTCTGAGAAAATGGCAATAATTTCTATTTAATTCCTCCCCAAGTGTCGCCACATTGACCGCAGGCCCCCGTCCTTGTCTCGACGGATACATAGATTAAATTAATTGATTTCACGTTCGGGGTTTCTTGTAATTGATACCAAAAAATTAAAAGAAAATAACTCACACAAATACCTCACAACACTAACTACATCTTTCTAAACAATTGCTTCATTTCTCTTTCCAGGATCTACAAAAGTTAATGGACGAAGCAAAATACGGTGTCATATACTTCAGCATGGGATCCATACTGCAGAGTGATGGCATGTCCGAACAAATGAAGAGGTCTCTACTCAACATGTTCAGCAAATATAAGCAGATAGTAATTTGGAAGTTCGAGAGTGATCTGACTGGTATACCAGCTAATGTTCATCTTGTTAAATGGGCTCCACAGCCTAGTATTTTGGGTAAGTTTTGACAGACTTTATAATATTTTATGAACTAGATAATATTATGCCAAGCTGGTAGTCTTGAGTCTTGACTTACCTATAAGATATTCTTCACTCTAGAAACGTTTTAGTAAATGATCCATTTCCACTTCATCATCTGCCTGGCCTTTTCCCAACTATGTTGGGTCGACTTCTAGTCTAACCGGATTCAGCTGAGTACCAGTGTTTTACATGGAGCGACTACCTATCTGACCTCCACAACCTGTGAACTGGGCAACACGATACCTCTTAGCTAGACTGGTGTCAGATCTCAGACTTCTGACTACCCGTAACGACTGTCAAAGAGCTTTAAATGACAGTCGGGATCAAAGGCTTAACGTGGTCGCCGAGACACGGAAGAAACTTGCTATGTAAAGATGGTAACCTATCCACGGACCGAGCTCGGCAAGCGTTGCTTAACCTTGAAGATCGACCCACGTGAATGTTATTATTTAGCCACGAGCTGTCACATTTCTTTGATAGTATTGGTTACTCACAAAGTTTTCCTTCACCGTTTTGAGAGTAGTGGTGATGAAATAATTAAACAAAGTAAAGCACCTGCTTGGCTTCCAGCCCACGATCAACAACTTGTAAGTCGCGGTCGTTACTACTGGGTCATTTACTTTTCTCTGGGCCACCACTGCTATACTCTATAATCTAATTCCACTTGATACATAAAAATTTGCTTAGAAATATTATCACATTTTTGACCAGAATCTTTATCATCAACAGCAATTTAAGACTGTCACTGACATTGGTCAATTGCAAATCCTTTAGTTCATCCTACAAAATTCCCTGACCATGTATGAACACAAGATCATAATTTAAACAATCACAGTAATATCATTCATCACGTTAATCTAATTTAATCTCGTTAATTTCAGCTCATCCCAATTTAAGACTCTTTATCACCCACGGAGGCCAGCTCTCGACCTCAGAGGCAATCCATTACGGAGTACCCCTAGTTGGTATACCAGTGATGGCAGACCAGGTTCTCAACATGCTGTCTGTGGCGACCAAAGGCTTCGGGATCCACGTCACTTTATCTGAAGAAATGATACCAGAACTAGATACCGCTGTCAGAAAGGTTCTTGCCGATAAAACGTTAGTTCTTCTTTTATTTATTTTCACGAGCATATGGCGTATTAAGAATTTTCAGTCAGCATGGTGGTATTGGGTTTAACTGTCCAAGCTGTACATTTTCATCACAATTCTGGAGACTATTGGAACAGAGTTGTTGTTTTTATTATAAGATTGATTTAGTAAGACTTGATGACTTTCAGAAAACTATGTTCAAGAAGCGATATTTGGGTACACACAGATAGATACACCTCTACCCATCCCTTCAGAATACAGACGTGATTTAATTATAGACCAATTTAAATCAAATCAAATTTTATTATTACACAAATTCTATCTACCAATAAACAAGATCAGTATGGAAGGTCACCCCCAACCTAGATATTTGCCTGTATTTTGGAGGTCTGAAGAGAGTATCAAACCAATATATTCTTTATCCCTTTCCTTCACAGGTACGCCAAAAAAGCCAAAGAGCTATCAGCTTTAAAAGCTAGAAAAGCAATACCATACTGGGTGGAGTTCATCGTGCGCAACCGTGGCGCCCCCCATCTTCGCTCCCCTGCACTAGACGTACCACTGTACCAAAAGTTATATCTAGACCTAGCAGCATTTTTAGCTTTGATGATAGTGTTTATTACCAAGGCAGTAAAGTATGTATTGAGGAAAAGGTCGAATAAACAAAAGAAGGAGAAGAGTAGTTGATGGATAACGAATAGTTATTTAGTTTTTAGAAGCTTAATTTATGAGAACAGGAACTGTTTGACAGATTAGTTTGACATTTATAATAATGTGTTTATCTTGTTAAAGTTTTGGACACTGAAGTTCTGTTCAAATCATGAATGATTGAAGAATTAAGCATGAGTATGAGTACGGTATGAGACTGTACCGTTTAGGCAGTATTTGAATGCAAACTTCTAAAAATTTAAGGATGTTTGATATCTGTCAATGTTACCTGTGTTTAATGTATGATTGTGTGAATTTATTAAGATTACAAATACACGTTACCATATGTATTTTTTTTCTTTTATTTAGACTTATAATGTATAATGTTCATGCTTAATTTAATACTCTTGATTATCACTAACTTGTAGATGCCGCCTGCGTTAAATTCTCGCAAACAAATGTAAAACGGTTATCATACAGATAACGAATGAAACAAATGAAGTAATTACAAACAGTTAAAATAAAACATACAAGTAGGCCAGATAATTATAAAACTTAAGATGTTTCGTAACACCACGTAGCATCAGCTGATATAATTATGACGATACATATTTTTTTAATAATTTATTATTATACCTACTCCTAGCACATAGATAATAGTAATAATTTGATACTAGAACATAATTATACATACTTATCAGTACATTACAGAATATGTTGATATGATATTCGTATATGTAAACGCACAAAAATACAAAAATAATATGAAAACTAGTAGTGAAATATCAAAACTTTATTTTGAATCTCTGAAGTATCTTGGATCAAATTAATGTGATCTTGATAGATCATACATATTTACAATCAAAGAAAAAGAGGAAATGATGACTATAGCATATTTTTTTAGCTTTTAGCAGATACTGGCTAGCGAGCATGGGCGTACCCAAGACATTTGTGACATGACATGATCAATTCTGTCATGTCTTACAATTTGTCTTAAATGCTAGCAAGGGTCAAACATGTGACATATTTTAAAGGCGCAACATGCCTTTCTTGTTGCTGCCCGGCGAGCACGGCCTACTGTGACATGGCTTGAGTCACACATTTCATCGCAGTTTGGGCGATAACGCCATTTTGTCCTAAATAATAGCACCGGCAGCGTGAGAAAATTTCCTGACGTTTGTTTTGGACTCATCGGGTCTTAATTGCTAATACGGGCGCACCCATTTTGTCACAAATATGTCACATTTTGACAGATGATTTAGAAAAATGTATCACTTTCGTTCGGAGGTGGTGATAAAATTTTATAGTTGAAAAAAATATATTTGCCTTCTAATTACTGCACCAAATGGCAATAAATTCATTTTGTGTGTATGGTGAATTGGTGATCAATGCTTATTATTTAATTGAAATGTTACAGGATTATTAATTAATTTTATATTATTACTTTTTCATAATTGTATTTTTTTTTTATTGTTGTTCTTATTTTTATTATTTGTTTTATAATTATTTTCTTTTATACCATATTCTTCTTGCTTTCTACATTTTTAAATGTTTCTTAAATAAAATCCCCAAAAAACATTTACAATATAAAAATAGGGGCCCACCGGTATTCCGGTCCAAGCTATTATATTTTTTAGTAATTATTAAAATTTTCACAATAATTATATCTTTCTAACAAACACTTAATATGTTATCAAACAAACAAAGAAAAATAAAGTGTGCATAAGTCTATGGTCGTGGGTCAAATATTAATTTATTCCCAACAAAATTAAAAAGTTGTTTGGCTGTATGAACGGCATCCTTTTTACGTATTATTTTATTTGGTCGTCTATTCAAATTATGTCGCACTATGAAGTCAATAACAAGAAAAGCAAGTCGCACCTGTAAATTATGTCACAAGGTTGTCCCGTGCTAGCATTTAAGACAAATTGCAAGACATGACATATTTTATCATAACTTGAGTCGAAAACCAAGCAATGTAAAAAAAAAAAAACTTATAATTCATGTTGGGATGCTGCTAACATGGGGGTAGCAAACCTGCTAACGTGGGGGGGGGGGCTAAATTTTGGTTATTTTTGGCCTAGGACATACCGTTTTCGAGATATCATTTTGGAAATATGCAAAATAAATTAAGACACGGAGGCCCATAATTCGGCAACAGTGCGTCGTAGGGCTATGCTTCTCAGAACATAAATGGTTTTAATGGCCAAGGTTAAACCGAAACTGCAATAAAATTGGAAAATTTCCGAAAAAGAAAAAAATAAACATCAAGAAGTTATGCCACAAGTCAAGAAAATATCTGACGCCGCCGTGCTAGCATTTAAGACAAAATGAGTTTATCGCCCAAACTGTGATTAAAAGTGGGACTTAAGCGATGTCACAGTAGGCCATGCTCGCCGGGCTGAAAACTGTCCATATCTCGAGGTTTCCGTTTTGACAGTAAGAAAAGTTGAACAACTTTTTATCAAAATGGAAACTTCAAAATTTAAATCACCGTTGCCTAGACAAGATCCCACAAAAAATGGTTTATACTCACCTCTACGCGAACTCTGCACGATCAACGCCATTATACCAATTTAACAATAAAAGTGAACGTTATCAAGTGTATCGTTTTGCCCCTGGCGGCTGGCTAGCCTATATTTAACTTTGCTTGGAAACAGGGGAGCACAAAAACCACATGATGATGATGATGATTTTACGACAACTCAAATTATATTGTAGATAGAACTAGTAAAAAAAAACTAAACAAGTTAAGGCTCATATAGACAGGTGCAATCCGATAATTTTATAACGATGCGACAACCTTTTTAAATAGTAGTTGTTCTAAGGATGATTGATATACCCTTAGTAAAATCTGTAAAACTGCTATTCGCATTATTTTCGTATCACGTCTGTCTGCGGGAGCATTTGATTTTATAGTGCCTCGCAAAAACTCTGTTTCTTGGTTGCAAGCGCTACTTTAAAATCAGGCCAAGTTTGTATCTACAAACTCGTAAATTGTGTTCAGGTTCAACAATAATAATTGATGTTTGTTTTGTTTTAACTGTGATTCAATCGTGAACAGGAAAAGCTATTACGATCCTTTATTAAGTTCAGCTCCTGTATTGCTCCTGCTCCTGCATACAAAATAATATAAAACAACAAGTGCTTGCAAATTTTTTGATTAATTTGTTTATTTTTCATGTCATCACTGAATTTTAAAGTAAAACGGACAATCATTAATCGAACCACCTTTTTTCTACACATCTTAAAACTTTTTGTACAACTCATCATCATTTTTACTGTCAAGGTACGAGATAACAGCGCGACCGCGACGCGAGACCGAGACGCGCGACGATGCGAGGCACCGTGCCTAAGTTGCACGTCGCGGTCTCAGGTGGCACATAAACTCTCCCCGATTTCTGTCGTTAAAGTCGTATTGTTGAAAATATTTATGTCATATTCCAATGGAAAGCCAAGTTATCAAATTACTATTGGAAGAAGAGGAATATGATGATATGATATTTTTATTATTTTATATTTTGATTATTATTTTCTTTATTTATCTTATTTCTTATTTATTACATTTTTAAATATTTGAAAACTTAAAAACATTTAAAAATATAAAAAATAGAGGCCAACCGGTATCGGGAACAGGGTCCAAGCTACCGGTGGCTAGGGCTCCAGAGACAGGAACCTCCTCACAATGCGAGCCGTATCGAGGAGTACTGCCTTCTGTATCAGACCCTTGATCCAACCGCCCAATGACAGCCTCGACAGATGGTCGTCGAGGCTCTTGGCCATCAGGCCGTTGACCGTAACGACAATCGGCACAATGATCGCCGAGTCCACATTCCACATGTCGACAACCTCGTGTGCTAAGTCGAGATACTTGATTAGTTTCTCTTTCTCAGCTTTCACGAGGTTCTCGTCATGCGGGATCGTGACATCGATTATCATTGTGCGGCGCGCTAATCGGTCTATGATTATTATTATTATTATAAAAATAAACAATGATCTACAATTAGAGGCCAAAAAATTTAACTTGGCTTTCCAATACAATATAGAATAATAATTTTCAACAACATAACTAACTTAAACGAGTAAAATTGACAAGTGTTTGTGTGCGACTCCTGTCGCAGTCTCGCGTCGCGGTCGCTCGGCGAACTTGCACCTTTAGACATGGGCCTTCCTAAAATGCCATTTCATCGACTGGTCCTGAGCTTCTCGAATCCAGCAGACTAGACCATCGGTTCATCTTGTGACAGGCTTTCAAAATGCTTTATTTCGGTACGCGGTGGCCTCAAGAAAAAAACCGCTCGCTACAATATTATTTTGCCAACCGTACTGCAACTGTCTGTATGTTGTCAAGCCTAGATTCGCATTGAACTTATGATTCAATCGTACTCCCAGCCTTGCGCGGGCTCATACCTCATACAAGACGCGCTTTGAATATTACAGCGAATAAATTTTATTTCTACGAATACGTAAATTAAAAAAAAAAAAAATGTATAAGTGAACAAGAAGTGTGTTATAATGAAGCTATTCGTGTTAATTTCTTTGGTCTACCTCCTTGGTAGTACAGAAGCCTTAAAAGTGTTGGTTTTATTCCCTTACCCTGTTAAGAGCTTGAGTATATTGGGTACAGGAGCTGTGAGGCATCTGCTGAATGCTGGACATGAGGTACATACTAGCTGATACATGAGATAAATATACCTACAGTTTTAATCATTATTTTTTCTTGATTCGCCATTTCTTGGTCGGTAGATGCATGGATCAACGACGGAACAAGAATTTTATTAAAACCAGGTAGTTCAATTTTTAATTTCATCATAACAAAAAACAATAATTGTTATATAAGAAAACTATTCAATAAAAGTGTTTCAAATATAACTCATACTGATAATGATAAGGTACAAAAATATCTATAAGGGTGACCGAGCTAAAATTATATGTTTTGGTTGTAATCGGTTTTTTTTTCAAATGCAAAGCAAAAACTGGATAATTACCATCTCAAAGCATAATAAACTCTATAATGTTATAAATCATAACGACAAAATACCTCAAGGTTAATGCAAAAATAAGTATAATATACGAACAAATAATTACTGACTCAATGTATCTAACTGGTTTCGAAACTACGAAGTATTCTGTTAAAAATAACTATATTATAAAAACATAAACATGTATATAACGCAGAGGTAAATACGCAATGTAAATATCCAATCATAATAACGGTACATAGATGCTAGATGGATTATACCTGACGTGCATAATACCTATTAAATAGTAGGTAGAAATAGGTATTAATCAGGTAATTGGCGTCAATTAAAGACATGCAGATATCTTTAAACAGGTAAATATTTATATACAACATGCAGTTTAGCTTGCCGACTTGTTAAGGCTCTCACAGACAGGTGCGACACGGCAATGTGACAACGATGCGACATCGTGTTTTATCAATATTGTTCTAAGTATAATTTATATCCACAAATGGTTTTTTTCGGCATAGCGGGCGGCTTGTCTGAAATCGAATCGATGGTGAAGATCGCCAGAAAAGTGCCGAGTTAGTGAAGGTTGAAGAGTCCTGGAGAGACGATTAAACCGTCTTGAACCTCGCAACAAAATTAATCAGAAAATTACAGAAGAGAAGATAAATTTAATAAAAACATAACATCCACTACTCTACATAATTATGAAGCAGGAGACCGGGAAGCACCCCGATGGCATAACACACTTTCTATGGCAATTCAAATGATATTGGAGGAAACTACTTATCCATAGCACATATTAATTTTTCGAAAAAACTATTCGTATTTTCGTCAACGTAAATAACGCAATTAATGATGCTGCTTAGCAAAATGACAGGCATTGCCATTGTTTGCGTACTACTCAGCAAAGTTAGGCCAACAGGCACAAAAAGACAAAAAAAAACGTTCAGTTGTCGCATTGTCACGTCACGCCTTTCTTTGTGATCTTTTTATTGTTTTAGTCGCCATGATAAGGCTGAACGAAAGCCAAAGTCAAGACTGTCTGACAGCCTATCGCTCTATGAAAACAATGATTATACTATAAAAATAGTCTCAATGTTGACAAAGTAGTAGGTACGTACTGTTGGACTGGATATATGAATATAAGGTCAATTGCCACGGGATCTGACTACAGGAACACAACACAACTGAATAAGGGATCAACGGTGGCTGGTAGCATAGTTTCTAGAAATCATGAGTTATTTTCTATTCCCATCAATGCTGCGGAGTTTTGCTAATTAATGTAATTTGACCCTGGAGCATATTATAGTATCCTTCCATCATTTGATCGCCCGTCTCATGACATTGTTATAATTATTTTCAATGCCAACTAGACTCAATACATTGAACATAATGGTCATGTAATGTTTGCTATTGTACGTGTACTGATTTTACTCAGACCAACAAATAGTTCTAATTGATAGACATATATGTCTAGGTATAGATTGTATAATCTGTAACAGATCTCTTTCAGCTTTTTATATAAAAAGTTAGTTTACAGAAAATATGTTTTTTGTCCGTCAGGTAGATTAATAAAAAATATTGGTTATTGTTATTAATTTTCTTTTTAAACGTAAACATAAAAAGTAACGACGATATAATGCGCTGAAATATCGTCTGACGTCACGCTGCTAGTACACTTTATACTGCCTTAGTGACGTCACAAGCCCCCACTCCTGAAATTTGATGCGCTTTGTAATTTTTTATTGATTTGGTAAAGCAAAAAATACGTGTCCAATATTGTTTGATAATCTCACTGACGGACTAAGTATAATTATACATTTTCTACCCAGGAAACATCCGCATTGTTTTATCTAATAAACTGGGCTGAGTTCTTGCAACGATTTTTTTGTAAATCGTCTCCACAGCAATTTCTCCCTTTTTCAATTCACCTCATATTTAAAGTTTGATTTACTATGTTTCTAGGTGACCTACGTTACTGTGTTCCCACTGAAGAACCCACCAACCAAAAACTTCCGCCAAATTGATATTAGTAAAAACATGGATCTGCTTAAAAGTAAGTCACCCTTTTCGATTTATACTGGTTCAACGGTCTTCTTCTTTATTCAACTCTATTCCTAGTTTAGCTGGGGTGGGGTAGACGTACACGTCTGTGCGAGAGAGCTCCGTTCTGGGTTGTCTAATTACTATTTTTACAGACGTTACCTACCTTGTCTTATTTGCATCACACGCAGAATGAATATGAGTTTCTTAATCTTTGAGCACATAATGTGGTTGAAATTACATCAAGAACATGGTCAACATTTTGTGGCCTACAAAATACTCATGTCATTTATCTGGTTTGAACACATATTTAACCAGTTTGCAATTTTTTGTGTCCACATAAAAACGGAACAATTAATAAATCGCGTAGGCATGTTTGACTGATGATCGAAAAGACATGGATCTTAGGTGTATATACTACTTTACGTGTTTTTGCAACATAAGCAAAGTTGATATTTTTTTAGACAGTGACAATCATTTTGTATCAGATCACCGCCATTTCATCAGCAACTAACCACTGAAAACTTTACCTATTTACAGATGATGAATCTCTTACAATGGGCTATGTCCTGGAGCATAAAATAGAAAGAAACGACCCTCTCCAAATCCAACAGTTTGGTCAGGAAACCGCAAGACTAACCTTCCAGAATGAAAACTTGAAGAAACTCATACAAGACCCCAATGAGCACTTCGATGCTGTTGTTACTGATTTGATAGAATCTGAAATTTACGCTGGGTACGTGGAAAATGTATAACTCGGCTATAGAAAAAATATAGTTTTAATTTCCTTTGGAGACTAAATACTCTTCATCCCTGTACCAAACCCCTTCTTTGTGGCATTTGCGGCGGACTGATTCTTTTGGTTCCACCTTATTTAATAACTCAGAGACGATTCGAAGCCTGTTACCCAGCTGGTTATGCCAGAGTCATAGGTTTAATAGATACCTAGGTTCAACGTTAAAATTTGATGAGCAAAACTGTTAGGACTGATTGTGCTGTTAATTCAGAAGGAACGATTTTATTTATGATGGCCGCTTGTTTTTTATACTCTATAGATTATACTCTACAGATTTTTAATCTTTCCAAAATGTGAAGTAATCTTGATAACATTATCTCCAGATTAGCGGTCCTATACGACTGCCCTATGATCTGGCTGTACTCCATGGGTGCTCACTGGCAAGTCTTACGACTAATCGACCGTGGCACCAACCCAGCTTATGATCCAGACTACCTGTCTCCTGCTATGACTCCTTTATCTTTCCTGGAGAGAGTTGATGAATTGTGGTCGAGGGTCAAATGGCAGATCCTTAAAACGTAAGTCAAGGTAGTGGAATGTTTGTGCAGAACTTGCTAAAGAGATCAATACAAGATCTCTGATCGTTATAACCACTTGTATTTATCAACTATCTTGTATTTATATTCCTTTAATTGAATATTGAAGCCTTTTGGAAAAAGCATCTAGACGAGTCTACTGCAATACACCTAACAGCATATCTCAGATATTCATAACACTTACGGTTTATTTCGTTTCATAAATCATGAGACCATATTCTTAGTGATCATTATTTTTTATTGAATTATGTATCTCTCAACTATGGGAACAGTGCAAGTTTCATCAAAATCAATTTAGCAGTTTTCAAGATACGAAACCAACAACCGAAATCCTTAAACTCTGGTTTCCTAGAAAAGTGGTGCCGTCACATAGCGGCCGTAATACAGCGGTGGGTGAGACAACGTTCTAGTGATGTCATCATCACTAGAACGTTGTCTCATCATCATCATCATCATTTCAGCCGAAAGACGTCCACTGCTGGACAATGGCCTCCCCCAAGCATCGCCACATTGACCGATCCCGTGCATCTCGCATCCAGCGCCTTTCCGCAACCTTAACCAGGTCATCGGTCCACCTAGTGGGAGGCCTTCCAACGTATCGTCTTCCAGTTCGCGGTCGCCATTCCAGAACTTTTTGGCCCCATCGGCCATCCGTTTTGCGAGCAATGTGCCCTGCCTACTGCCACTTAAGTTTGGCAATTCTTCGGGCTATGTCGGTAACTTTGGTTCTCCTGCGGATATCATCATTTCTGACGTGATCACGCAAGGAAATTCCGAGCATAGCCCTGTCCATTGCCCTTTGGGTGATTTTAAGCTTTCTGATAAGGCCCATTGCGAGCGACCACATCTCGGTCCCATAGGTGATCACTGGCAACACACACTGGTCATAGACTTTTGTCTTGAGAAACTGCGGTAAATTGGAATGTTGTCTATGCAAATAAAATAACGCGGTTTCCTAGAGAGCGGTTAATGACACCGTTACGTCAAAAAGCTGTGCCACCATTTGCATGACGGCCGCCTTGTCGGTGTCGTATGGTTTGTGAACGTTTTAATTGATAGCGGTGAAGCTACAATATTGTATTTCTTTGACTCACATCATCACTCATCATCAGCCTATAGCAGTCTACTGCTGGACTTATGCCTCTCCAATTGTACGTCATTTGCTTCGATCTTCAGCAACTCTCATTCAGCTGCTACGCAGTAAACCTGCGAAGATCTTCACTCCACCTAGCCTGAGGGCGTCCTACCTTACGTTTGCCAGTTAGCGGTCTCCACTGAAGAACACGTCTACCCCAACGGTCAACGGTTCTCACGGATGTGTAAATTAAGTTAGTTACTATGGGTATTTTGTCAATCATTTAGGTACCTTACTATAGACTTAAAGAGAAAAAGATTGAAATAAAAGCATTTCACAAAAAATAAACGGACTTTTAAAGCGAAACACTAAATAGTGCAAAACCAACTTCCAAAACGAAAGTTATTTTTGCACTTTTTAGTGTTTTGCTTTAACTGACTTCAGTTTATTTTTTGTTAAAAAGTTATTATTTTTGGAGTTTCTCAGTTGCAGTCCGGAGCTTGGATTCGTGCCCAGTTGGTGGCAAAAACCTCGCCCCTAATACATGGGAATTCAACATAACCGGTGAAAAGTGGGTGGCAATCCAGGCGTATGCGTTATATTTCCCTATATATGTTTGTAACATTTTCGTATTCTTCTTAATTTTCAGATTCCTTACTCAACCCGAGGAACGCAAAATATACGAAGAAACCTTCGGACCGCTGGTAGCCAAACGAGGCCGAACACTTCCAGATTACGAAAATATCATCTTCAACGCTTCGTTGATCTTCGGGAATGCGCACGATGCTGTTAGAGACCGCCCAAGCACTCCCCAGAACTTTAAGTACATCGGTGGATTCCATATCGAGGAGCCTGTGAAACCTTTGCCCAAGGTTAGGAAATGGAATATTATATTAATTGAAATTCATCCGTATTATCTTCCTGCTCTGAATTACTTGAGGTCGGCGCAACACATTTTCTTCTTTATTTTGTTCGGTCAACTGTTAACCATCACACAATCCACTTTTTAACCGAAGAAAAAAAGGACGAGGTTCTCGATTCGACATGTTTATTTGTATGTATGAACACGAACAACTTTTTATAGAGTGATTCGATATCAAGTTTTTTATTTAGCATTATCGTCACTGGAAATCCACCGAAGTCTAGAAAAATGCCCTTATATGCCATATTGAGCTGTAAAGAATGTATAGAAAAGTTGGCCGAGGCATTGGCAATGTTTTCTTTCATTGGTAAGTAATTTTTTTATTAAATTGGAACAGATGGAGGGACTTGCGTTATCTAGTTAGATTTATGTCTGTGGTTGGAGTCCCACAAAAACAGCGCTTTCTTCCCGCGGTAGCGCAGTATGCGTAAACAATTCTCCAAGCAAAAAAATATTGTATTTTTTTTTTTTTTTTTTTATTAAAAAAAACGTTGCCCCACACTAGGAATTTCTTCCTGTATCGTGGGTGCGTTTACAAACATATAAACTCACATACACAACACCCAGAGCTGGAACATCTATCTGTAGGTCATACAAATATTTGTTCCGTGCGGGAATCGAACCCGCGACACGCAGCGCAGCAGTCAATCGCTCAATAATAATATGTAATATTATATATATATAATAATATTATAGTAATGTAATATTGACTAAGCAGTATTCTTATCATAATGATGGTTGAGTATAAAAGCTGTTGTTATTCTTAAATTAAAGTTATAATAGGTAGGTAACAGTTGAATTCTGCCGCATCACGACGAATTGACAATAAAGATAAAATGCGCAAAATTTTGATAACCTTTTCAGCCCTGTTTGTGCCAAAAAGTATGTTCTTGTCCACGGGTAAAATAACGACATGTTTTATGAAACAGGCATGTTTAACACCAAAAATTAAATATATTGGCGTCATCCCAATTTATTGGGGACCGTTGCATGTATTCATCCATATTTTTATATAAGTTGACATATACGGATTCACCCCTTTTCTATACATATTTTCATTAACCCCTTTTCTATAAAATCTCCAAATTTGTAAATATTTGGACATTTGAACGAAGACTATCTCCGTAACAGTAATACTGCAGTATTCAAATTATTAAGTAGATAATATTTTTTCTAACTTCACTTGCGAAGTTGGATTTTATATCTCCTTCTTCAGTTACCATCGTCCTATGTAGGCCCGTTTTTAGACGTTGTGAGCCGATGAAACCGTTTTAATTTTCATGTAACAACAAAAAACCCTCTTCTTAGTGCGCATTATTATGCAACTTCGGAACCCTATTACTGCGCGTAGCCGGTTTTTACCCTTTGGTTTCGGAACCCTAAAAAGGATGTATTAATAATTTGCCCAATGAATTTTCAATTGTGAACTGATTCTGCTGAAATAAAGTAAACTAAAAAGCGAAAAAACAATATGCGCCAAATATGCAAATTAATAACCCAAAGCGTAGAATGATTATAGCTAGGTTGATCTTCGTTGATAGTTGGTTTAGCGCTTCCTCAAAATGCTAGACCGAAAGATATTTTTTTATTTTTTGCTTTTTAGTTCGTTATTTCGTCGGTTAATTTTTTTGTTGAAAAGGTATTACATACTTTTTTATCCACATTTTCTTCAATGATGCTCATCACATTATTTTCACAATTCATAATTTCTTAAGAATGGTATTTGTTTATGGGAGCTTGAGACTAAAAATCGGCTTCCTGGACTAGCAGCGGATTCACGGATGAGCGTTAACGCGTGTCCGTGTTCCCGCCATAAGCGGCACAAGAGTACACCGTGGAGTTTTAGTGGGTAGGAGTCACATACATAAAACTAACTAGATGACGCGATCTTATGTACTTCGCGTACCAAAAAACGGAGTAAAATTACGATCAATGATCGTAATCTAAGCTTTTTATTTAGCATTATCGGCACCGAAAATCCACAAGTCTAGAAAAATGCCCTATATGCTATATTGAGCTGTAAAGAATGTATACAAAAAGTTGGCCGAGGCATTGGAAATGTTTTCTTTCATTGGTAAGTAAATTTGTTATTAAATTGTTTGTGAAAAAGTGGCACGCTTGGTTTTCATATAGATGGAGGGACTTGCGTTATCTAGTTAGATTTATGTCTGTGGTTGGAGTCCCACATAACAGCGCTATCTTCCCGTGGTAGCGCAGTATGCATGAAAAATATTCCAAGAAAAAAAAATGTAATATTGACTAAGCAGTATTCTTATCACAATGATGGTTGAGTATCAAATCTGTTGTTATTCTTAAATTAAAGTTATAATAGATAGGTAACAGTTGAATTTTGCCGCATCACGACGAATTGTCAATAAAGATAAAATGCGCAAAATTTTGATAACCATTTCAACCCTGTTTGTGCCAACAATTATGTTTTGGTCCACGGGTAAAATGACGACATGATGTTTTATGAAACAGGCATGTTTAACACCAAAAATAAAATAAAAAATTGCAAAAAAATACTACCGACTTCCAAATAAAAAACTACAAAGTGAAAAATAATTTTATTTTTGGAAGTCGGTGTCTTTCATTTTGCCCATTTTTTTGCGATATTAAAATTATTTTTTATTTGGAAGTCGGTAGTATTTTTTTGCAAAAAAGTTTTTTATTTTTCCCTTTTTAGTTGTACCTACCTAAAATAGGCAAGTTGTTTAGTAAGGTAATAACGCCAGAATAGATCACCCGAATGAAACTTGAACATAACCAGTGAAATGATCTTTTAGAAACAAGTGCCGAATTAAAATCGGTAATAACATATTAGAGGCAGTGGTGGTTTTTTAGTCGGTAGGCACAGTTGTGAATCCGACACTGCCCAAGCTGGCCTTCTCTGGGCCTGGCAGTTTGGGACGTCCAAAGAGGATTTTTCCACACCTGCCAAAACAAAAACAAAAACAAAAAAAAAAACCAGTGAAATGACAGATCTGCGTACCCCTTTAGTGCGTACTGGCGTGATGTTATGTTATGAAATGGTATATACAATAAACAGACATGCGATTGCAGCAATTGGTTTGTTGAACCAATTTTTTTTTTGTCAAAAATGAATAGATCATATAAAAGTTTTAGTACAAAACTATTTTTAGTTTTTTTTTTTCACTGTAATTACAAAGTAAAATCCAATTGAAAATATTTTTTTGAATCTAGTACCGAAAACACCCCGATAATTTGCCGAACAAAACCGAGCCCGTGTGACGTCACAACGTTCATTTCTACTCATTGTAGCACATAGCTGATACAGTGTTTTGACTTTTAACCGATTCAATCTTGGTATTATCGTCAATATATTGATGAATATCGAATATATTGGCCATAAATATCGAACCTTAAAGTTATCGTGCTTGCTTCGTACCATTATGTACGAATACTACAAAAAGATCCCAAATATAAGTGATTCGTGTGTACCTAGCAATCTACTAAATTTGAGCAGTGTTCTACGTCTAACTAGATTCCAATTACATATAATGTGTTAATTATGTTGTTATATTGTTCTAATATAGTATTAAATTCGTATTAAATTCTTACTTTGATCATTATAGACTGAGAATAGTAAATTTTTAAGGGAACTTTCGAGCAAAGTTGACATTGTTGTATAATTACGTAACTTGAAAACATGATTTTTTGTTTATGGTGATATATTCATTATTTTATACTTAAATGACACATATAGGCGTAAAACTAATATTTCTGTTTGAATTGTAAAAATCGGTCAACGTATTTAAGAGATATTTACTGAAGAATTAGTGTAATGAAAATCTACCAAGTTAATATTTTCACGTTTCTTTTCTACAAACTTTTTAGTGTTTGTAAATATATAATATAGACATTTAGTGTTCAATATTGTTGAGAGATATTGTCAATCTGCCTAGCCTTTTCTCAACTATATTGGGGTCGGCTTCCAGTCTAACCGGATTCAGCTGGGTACTACTGTTTTACAATGAGCGACTGCCTATCTGACCTCCACAACCCAGTAACTGGGTAACACAGTACCCCTTGGCAAGACCGGTATCAGATCTCAAGCTTCTGACTACCCGTAATGACTGTCAAAGATCTTCAAATGACAGCCGGGACCAACGGCTTAGCGCGCTTTCCGAGGCACGGAGGAAACTCGGTTGTTGAAATGGTCAACCATCCACGGACCGACCTCGTCAAACGTTGCTTAACCTTGATGATCGAACAGTGCGGCTGTTATTATTTAGCCACGAGCTCCTCTATTAAGGGATATGTAAATAATGGGAATTACCGAAAATTATATGTGTATGTGTATCATATTTAGTGGTATCTAATGAAGTTTTTTGTTATCCAAAGTCAAAGTTTCGCGCCAATCGTGTTTGTTTACTTTTTATTTTACACCAATATCACCCACCCATATGTAAAAACGATTACGTTATGACAATTTTGTTTCCTAATGTACCTGGTAAACAACAATATCTAACACCTGTCCACTCTCACGTATTTATTCATTACGATTATTTTATTTATGCTCAAAACTTCCAAATCGTCCATCTGGTGGGTATATTATCGACATAAGCCTTTATAAATCCTTTATCACACATGACTAAATAAAATTTATTGTTTAACAATATTTTTGCACTCATTTTCGGATATTTTTAATCAATCTACGTGTAGTTGACACTATATTGTCATGATTTCCTTGAACGTTATGACGTCACCAACATGGCAACCAATTGTGGCCCGTTTGTAGTCACGTGGTTCTTTTCAAAATTTTATCGATTTTCAATTGCTAATAATAAATTGAAAAAAAATATTTAAGAGTTTTTTGAAACGACAATATAATTTAATATATGTAAAGTTTCGAAATACATAAAAAAAAACCTATATTTTTTTTAATTCAACAACCCAATTACGAATGATTTGCCGTTATTTATTGAAGAGTTCTGTTGTATATCTCCGAAGTTATTCATCAGATCTTCAACAAATTAAAATGGGACCTATTTCGAAACATACTCTTTCAAACAAAAAATTAATTTTCAAAATGGGTTCACAATTGACGGAGATATCGGTGAACATAAATAAAAAAAAAAAAAAAAAAAAAAAACATACAAGAAGTCGAACATAGAACCTCCTCCTTTTTGGTAAGTCGGTTAAAAATATCTTTGCGTCATCCCAATTTATTGGGGACCGTTGCATGTATTCATCCATATTTTTATATAAGTTGACATATACAGAGTCACCCCTTTTTAACCGACTTCAAAAAAAGGAGGAGGTTCTCAATTCGTTGGAATCTTTTTTTTATGTATGTTCCCCGATTACTCAAAGACACCTGGACCGATTTCAAAAATTCTTATTTTGTTTGAAAGGGTATACTTTCTAGTTGGTCCCATAGTCATCAGGTCAGGATCTGATTATGGAATCCTAGAGAAATCGAGGGGAATTCTCAAATATTATAGGCAAACATATAGCCATTTTGGTATTTTCATCAACAATGCAATCATTTGCACTCAGAAAGTATCATTTGGTGAAGTGGAACTGATGAAGAAGACCACAGATGGCCACTAGAACTCCTAAATGCTAAGTATGTCACAGTCATAAGATATCTCGAATAATTAACCGACTATAATGAGGCAAATACTTATAAATAAATGGTCCTGATGAAAATGGCACCATCGAACTGATTTGATGATGAAGCCGGAAGGAAGGCACTGGAACTCTAAAATTAAACGATGTATCGTAGTCGTGTTTGGGCTTATTGGAATCGCCATGAGGTGTACTTTTTCTTTAAATGATAATCATGTTAGTTGGAGGTACCTACCAAAACTAAAAAGAGAAAATAAAAACTTTTTAACAAAAAATCAAACCGACTTCCAGAACAAAAAACTACAAAGCAAAAAATAAATTTCTTTTCCGAAGTCGGTGTCGAAAAACTGAAAATAATGGGTACAAAAGACACCGACTTCGGAAAAGAAATTTATTTTTTGCTTTGTTGTTTTTTATCTATACGTTTCACACATTCCCTACTTTATAAAAATCTCTGACAACTCATCAGCAGATCCTTAATTAATTTAGAAAGAATAAGACTTAGTTTTTGAGCCGTAGTTAACGCAACCAATGATTAAATATGTTAACCAATGGTTTAAAATTTCGGTTAAATGCCTTTTTCATCAATTGATAGCCTGACAAATGGTCAAATAAGTTAGAGAGTTAAATTTGATATTTTATTAAGACTAACAATCGATGAATAAACGTGTTTCACCGAAATTTGCGATTTCCTACACTGAAATGAAATTAAATATTATCCTCTTATTTTTTCAGGACTTCCAAGACCTCATAGACAACTCCAAACACGGCGTGATATATTTCAGCATGGGATCATTCTTGAAAAGTAACTCCTTGCCAAAACCTTTGATCGCGGCAATTCTGAAGATGTTCGGCGAACTCAAACAGACTGTCATTTGGAAATTCGAGACTGACTTGCCAAATGTACCGCAGAACGTTCATATTGTGCATTGGGCACCACAGCCTAGCATTTTAGGTAACCTTTGATTAAATTATATGAAGAAAGTCCACAACTCCGTCACTCAGTCAATCAGAAATGAGCCCAAGTCTAAATAGTAGATTAGTAGCCAAGGGCTGTAAGGCATCAATTGCAGCCCGAGATATTTAGGCGCCCTCGCTGCGCTCGTGCGCCTATAGTTCGAGGGTGCAATTGATGATTACACCCGAGCTAACTATTCTGCTTTACATATCGATTGTGAGGTAAGTAGAAAAAAACCGGCATTACAAGAATAAAACATTTTAAAAAATATTTATTTTTCAAGAACGAAATTGAGCTTCACCGTTCGATATTTAAAATTGATTACTATTTCTTTTTTTTTTGTTCGCCCTTCTCGGGCAGGCTAAGGTCTTGGACCATACCGCCTAATCTTCAGTGCAATTTTAACATTCTTTAGTATGCATTAGAATACGGGTGTAACAGATTCTAATAGTTTTTGGAGTATTTGGCAGCAAATTGTATCGAGTCAGCCTTCCCAGTAAGCTTTGCGGAGGTAGTCAATACTACAATAAAATTCTCCACTCCACTATCCTGAAATCGCTTCTGTCAATGATTTCACATATTGTCCAGTTGCGTAGACAGTTGAGACACAAAACTGCACCAATTTTATATCACAATATCCACTAGGAATCAATTTGCAAATAATATTAACAACCGCTGAACTTCACACGAAAAAATCCCGCCAAAAACTCCTTGATGACTATTATACTCACACGAAGACGAGGCTGAATAGCAAAGCGACCTCTTTGGTCATTGGGCTGAATGCATGATGTGTATTGCCAGTATGATGGTTAGATGTACGCGAACTTTTTGAAAGAAAGAAGTGTTTTTTTTAAAATTACTTACCGCCCTAGGGCTTTTCTAGCTACATTATTACCCTAGAGCGCTAATGAATCACCTACAAGCCCCATTTGGAGGTAATAAGAACCTACTTACCGAACATGAGAGATGTAAAGTACTTTTGGTTGACTTTACTTAATTTAACTTTTAGAGAGATCTATAGCTGCTAGATATCAGCAAGGATGACTTAGCTATTTTGTTTATTTTTTTTGTAGTAAATTTTAAGTACTACTTTTACCTAAAAATATGTTATTATACTCGTAAGCACCTTTATTTTTCTAAATAATCAAGACAACATATAAATTATGTTAAATAACACGTATAAATTCTGTTGACAAACATTTCTGTTAACTCTTTCAGCTCATCCAAATGTCAGGTTATTCATTACCCATGGAGGCTTGCTATCTTCTATAGAGGCCATTCACTTCGGAGTACCAATCATAGGAGTACCAGTGTTCTTCGACCAGTTCACAAACGTCAACAAAGCAGTACAAAATGGATATGCTTTGAGAGTTCCACTGAGTCACAATCTACCTAAGGACTTAAAATCTGCTATTAATGATATGTTGAAGGACGATACGTAAGTAATAGGCATATTAACTTAAAATTAGTTTTTGTCTGTCAGGTAGATTAATAAAAAATATTGGACACGTTTTGTTTTCTTTTGACACGTAAACATAAAGTGACGACATTAAAGTGCGTTGAAATTACGTGTGACGTCACGCCGTACACTTTACACTGAAATAGTGACGTCACAAGCCCCCACTCATGAACTTCGATAAGCTTTATCATTGTCAATTTTTATTGCTTTGGTAAAGCAAAAAATTCGTGCCCAATATTATTTTATTATTATGTCCTTTATTTAATTTAATTTCTTATTTTATACATTTTTAAATATTTTTAAAAAACTCATACAAAAAAGAAAAACATTTAAAAATATAAAAAATAGAGGCCCACCGGTATCGGGAACAGGGTCCAAGCTACCGGCGGTCAGGGCTCCAGAGAGAGGAACCTCCTAACAATACGAGCCGTGTCCAGCAATACTGCTTTCTGGATCAGGCCCTTGACCCAGCCGCCTAACGAGAGCCTCCTAAGATGTTGGTCGAGGCTCGTGGCTATTAAGCCATTGGCCGACACGACAATCGGTACAATGATCGCTGAGTCCACATTCCACATGTCGACAACCTCGCGAGCCAAGTCAAGATACTTGATTTGCTTATCTTTCTCGGCTTTCACGAGGTTCCCGTTTAATTATTATTATTATTATTATATACTTTATTGTACACCACTTAAATAATTACAGGACTAAACATTTATAACGATAAGTGTACAATGGGCGGTCTTATCGCACAGGACAATCTCTTACAGACAAACTTATTTTATAATCTCACTGACGGACTGACACTGACTCCTTATTTGTGTGGCTATTTTGTATAATTTTAGTAAAATAGTTCTTAAAGCTCTTGTTTTATGTTGGTTAACTAAATGTTGTATGGAATATAACATCACAGCTCATAGCTGTATTCCCCGAAGTAATAAGTAGAGAGACACCGTACTAGGACTAGTACGGCCACATTTCGCTTGTTGTGCTACTATTATATTGTACAAAAAAGACGTAAATTTCGTCTTTCTTTAATTTTGTGCATTAGGGGCTTAACTTATCATTTTTTTTTTTTTATCATATATCTTTTCTGTGCCATACACCCGAAAAACTTCGATTAGGAAACCCAACATTATTTTACCTGACCCAGGGATCGTAACTTCTTCTTCTTCATCTTCCTGCCCTTGTATCATGTAACTTGGGATCGGTGCAACACGTTTTCCATAGCGTACTGTCTGTCCGTCGCCCTGTTACGCTATCACTGACTCCCTTTTCTTTCATTTTACTCCTCATACAGTTCATCCATCTTTTCTTTGGTCTTCCTCTCCCTCTCTATCCATCCACATTTATATTTATAACTTTTTTTGTACATACACAAATATCGTTAGCAGTACAAGTGACTGGTAAACCCACGAAGCGTATCTTACAATACTTATTTTGTTACTTTGTTGTTTTGTTTGTGTACTTTTTATAATACGTGTTTTGTTCCTTTTTCCCACAGCTTCTCCAAAAAAGCAAAGGAGCTATCCTTCATCTTCCACGACCGTTTGACAAAGCCAGGAGCTGAGCTTTCTCATTGGGTTGAACACGTTGTTCGCACTCGTGGTGCCCTCCATCTTCGCTCCCCCGCGTGGCAAGTACCCCTCCACCAACGACTGTACCTCGACCTGATAGCATTAGTACTGGCCACTGTAACTTTATTCTTCTATGTCGTCAGCAGTTTGTTTAAGAAGAGTCCTAAGAAAAATGACCATAAGAAAAGGAATTAATTTTTAATTCAATTGGACTGGTATTAAACTATTGTTATATTATCCCGTTTTATACAACTGAAATTGCAAAAAAATATTTGAAATTATAGAAAAAAAGTGTTTTGTAAAATTTGAAAAAAAACATGTATATTGAGTGAAATTATCGATAAGATAGCAAATGGTGTTGTTACGAAGTAAATAAATATCTTCATGTTATTCCTCTAACATTTCTTAAACCCTTCTTCTTTTCTGCAAATTTCATCCCTATATGTTTTGTTCCATGTCTATATTAAATTACCTACGTAAAATCTAACACAAAATTATCAGTCACCCGTGGCTTTCTAGACCGCGGCTAACTGTCTTAATTTAAGCGAAAATCTATTCACTACCTAGTCAGCATTAATCTTTACTTGTCTTTGCTTATTGTTAACAATAAATAACTCAATATATTGTCCATACGAAAATACTCTTAAATTCTAGTAGCCTAATCAAGCGTTAAACGGTATGACAATTACTTTTAGAGCTCTTTGATGTGCCGGCCATGCGGAAACCTTTGTATAATACATACTGAATACTTTTCAAACCGATTTTAGAACACAGCCAAGCTAGCTTGGCACTATAAATATACCTAAGTATGGTAACAGGGCCTGAAAAAACACCTGCATAAACAGGATGAGTTTTTCATGTGAGAGTTTTTGTTTAAAATGAGGTTTTCCCTTATGGTGGCCGTAAGTTTTTACTTTCCAGAATTTGATCATTATTATGTATGTAAATGACCTTATTAATCATGCAGATGACCTTCGGTTGTATTGTCAAGGAAGAGTCGACGAACTACCGGACGTTATCGGCAAGTTAAGTGGGGACTTAATAGCGATAAAAGCGTGGTCTGATAGGTTTGGCGTTGCTGTAAGTCCCAATAAGTTCCAGGCAATCATCATTGGGACTCCTCGCAGCATCGCTAAGGTGGATGGTGCAACTTTGCCGGCTGTACTCTTCAACGGTACAATTGTTCCATTTAGCACTGACGTGAAGTACCTAGGCTTGCACGTCAATAGTACCTTTCACTGGCGTACTCAAGTTGCTAGTGTCAGTCAGAATGTCATTAGAACTCTGCGGGCTCTGTATCGTTTAAAAATGTTTTTGCCTTCGAACACGAAGACAATGCTTGTGCAGGCCCTGATTTTTTACTATCATCGATTATGGTGACTTGTGCTATTATGACCTGAATGCAGATCTCCTCAACAAACTTGACCGTCTTCTAAATTACTGCATTCGATTCGTTTTCAATCTGCGTAAATATAATCATGTCTCTGCGCATCGGTCACTTCTAAAGTGGTTGCTCATACGTCAACGCAGAGAGCTAAGGGTACTAACTACCGTGTTTTAATTTTTAACTCTTCCAATACCCTTAGTTATCTAGCTCCTCAGTTTCAATATATTTGCGCCAACCACAACAAAAATCTTCGCTCTTCACATAACCGTTGAAGTAAAAGAATATACCCGCAATAATTAGGTTTTATTTAACAAAATTCAACATGTTTTTACAATGACACAATCAATCCTGACAATAATGTTTCTTCTTTTTTTTTAAGACGTTCAATGTTGACCAAGGAGTTTATAATATATTACTACATTCTCCTGGGCTTATTTATTGTGCCACGTAGTCAGTAAGATGAGCAGGCGGTCGTCGTACTCTTTCAGAACGACGCAGAGTCGTCTCCGGCGTAATGTTCTGTGGCTGGACCATTTCATTCTGGCCATCTGTGTTACGATCGACTGCATCGATGAATTCGTCGTCATCATTGGAATCAGCTTCATCCATTTCTAATAATTCCCCAGCAGGAGCTAGGTGTCGATTAGATACGACAACTTCTCTACCACTGCTCAAACGCACACGAGAATGTTGAGGGTTACTTTCCAGTGTCTCTACTTCTTCAACCAGTGGATCATATTTGCTGGTTCGATTATGTTTTCGCATTAATACCTTCCCTGGGACGTTTAGCCATGTAGGCATCGACTGGCCACTTGAGGATCTCCTGGCGTGAGAGAACATCCGCTCATGGGGTGTACTGTTTGTAGCCGTGCAAAGAAGTGATCTTATAGAATGCAGAGCCTGAGTTAAAACTGACTCCCATTTGGTTATAGGCAGATCACGGCTTTTCAAAGCCAATTGTACTGTTCGCCAAATAATTCCATTGTATCTCTCCGTTTGACCATTACCCTGAGGATTGTACGGTGTAGTGTAGCTCGTGGCAATGCATTTCTGGTGAAGAAAGTCTTTCATCTCTTTTGAAAGAAAATAAGTACCACGATCTGAGTGTACGTAAGTTGGCATTCCAAATAGAGAAAATAGATCAGTCAGTTTATTAATTACCGTGTCCGTGCTCAAGTCTGAGCAGGGATATGCAAATGGGAATCGAGAATATTCGTCCACAATCGTAAGGATATATCGATTGTTCCCAGTGCCATCTGAGGGAAGTGGACCTTTAAAGTCTATCGATATTCTTTCGAACGGGGCCATCGCTTTTATTAGTTTGCCTGTGTTTTGTTGGAAACGAGGTTTCACTTCTGCACATATAGGACAATTCGCCGTAATACGTTTAATCTCTTCTGTGGAATAAGCTAAATTTTTGCTTCGAACCCAGTGAAGCATTCTTGTTACTCCAGGGTGACACAAGGTTTTATGCAGTTCTTTGAGCTCATTTTCTGAACTGTGTACAGAGGCTACTAATGGTGCATTGGCTCTTGATAAAGCATCAGCTGCTATATTTTCCTTTCCGGGGCGATAAACTATATCAAAGTTGTATTCAGAAAGTTCTAATCGCCAACGTTGTATTTTGTCGTTTTTAATTCTTGACGAATGCTGCTGATTGAACATGAATGCGACCGATTTTTGGTCAGTTATCAGTTTAAACTCTCGTCCGATCAGGAATTGTCTCCATTTCCGAAGACATTCGACAATAGCTGCGGCCTCCTTCTCTATAGCGGGGTGATTCCGCTCGCTACTGTGAAGGCTTCTCGAAAAAAATGCAACAGGTCTGCCTTCTTGTGACAGAGTTCCCGCTATAGCATAGTCTGATGCGTCAGTTTCAACAACAAATTGTATGTTGTCATCAATCGCGTTTACTGCTGATCTAGCTATCTCTTGCTTAAGAGCGTTAAAAGCATTTACTGCATCAGAATCAAGAGGGAATATGCCTTGCGAAACGAGGGACTGAATTTTATGAGAGAATCTTGGGACATATTTAGAATAGTGAGCAAATAGTAACCCTCAACATTCTCGTGTGCGTTTGAGCAGTGGTAGAGAAGTTGTCGTATCTAATCGACACCTAGCTCCTGCTGGGGAATTATTAGAAATGGATGAAGCTGATTCCAATGATGACGACGAATTCATCGATGCAGTCGATCGTAACACAGATGGCCAGAATGAAATGGTCCAGCCACAGAACATTACGCCGGAGACGACTCTGCGTCGTTCTGAAAGAGTACGACGACCGCCTGCTCATCTTACTGACTACGTGGCACAATAAATAAGCCCAGGAGAATGTAGTAATATATTATAAACTCCTTGGTCAACATTGAACGTCTTAAAAAAAAAGAAGAAACATTATTGTCAGGATTGATTGTGTCATTGTAAAAACATGTTGAATTTTGTTAAATAAATTGAAGTAAAAGAATATACCCGCAATAATTAGGTTTTATTTAACAAAATTCAACATGTTTTTACAATGACACAATCAATCCTGACAATAATGTTTCTTCTTTTTTTTTAAGACGTTCAATGTTGACCAAGGAGTTTATAATATATTACTACAACCGTCTTCTTCAATGTCCCACTCATCGCACTAAATTCATTCACTGTTCTCTCTTCGTTCAGTCTACCTCTCTGTCATGGATGGCAACCAATCGATTGGCATTCAAAGTAAAAGCTCGCAAACACGTTCGTAAGAAGTTGTCAGTACATATAGTAATTTTGAAGATAATAAAATCTTAGGACAATATTTAGAAATGTATCAAAATCAATCTTTATAATCCATATCATAATACTACTGTTATTTACGAATTTAGTTTAAATTATTATTATATACTTTATTGTACACCACTTAAATAATTACAGGACTAAACATTTATAACGATAAGTGTACAATGGGCGGTCTTATCGCACAGGGCAATCTCTTACAGACAACCTTTGGATGGACTGAATGAGACGAGATAAACATAGGGCTGTCAGTGTACAAAACTATATTAGATAATATTACTTAGATATAACATAAAATACATACATACAAATAAAATAATATACTAATAAATATCAAATATAGAACAGAGAAAGGCGAAGAATAGTTACAGAGAAAGGAAATGCTCCTTCACCATTTTTTTAAATAAAGGTAATGTTTGCGCACGCCTTACCTCAATAGGTAATGCATTCCACAAGCGAGCTGCTTGAACCGAGAAAGATTTCTCGAAAAAGGATGTGGAATGCATACGAATGCTTAATTTTAGGTTTTCCGATGATCTCAAGGACCGAGAATGTGTGTCACAGAGGAACTGAAAGCGTTCTTTAAGATAAAAAGGACTAGAAGGATTAAAGAGCACATTGTATAGCAATGAAAGTATGTGGGCATTCCGGCGAAGGCGAATAGGAAGCCATTTGAGCTTGGTTCGAAATTCAGAAACATGGTCATACTTGCGCAAGCCAAATATGAACCTTATACAGAGATTTTGAAGTCGCTCAAGCTTGTCCAATTGGTCTTGGGTGAGATCGAGATAGCTGGCATCGGCATAGTCCAGGATAGGGAGAAGAAGAGATTGTGCTATCGCAATTTTAGTGGTGATGGGAAGAAAGTTACGAAGGCGTCTCAGGGAGCCCGCAGACGCAAACAGTTTACGACTGACCTCCTGCAGTTGTTTAGTCCAGGAAAGGGTGCAGTCGATGTAAATCCCCAGGTTTTTCACAGTTTGAGCTATAGGAACAATGGTGTTGTTGAAAGAAACCTGGGGAAGTGTCGCCCAATCAATCCTAGAGACCGTTCGGGAACTTCCCACAACTGCCACTTGAGTTTTCGTCGGATTGATCTTCAGCCCAAACGCAGTGCTCCAGTCACCAATTCGAGCCAGGTCCGTATTAATGGTCTCAATAGCGTCTGATAACTCGCCAAGAGGGGCTTGAGTATAAATTTGGAGATCATCAGCATAAAGGTGGTAGAAAGAAGATAACCGTTGAGTGATAGCATTAATAAAGAGCGCGAAAAGTAGGGGAGATAAAACGCCACCCTGCGGCACACCGGCAGAGGTGTGACACCAAGAAGAGAAAGACTCCTCAATGCAAATACGCTGCCGGCGGCCAAACAGATAACTATGAAACCAGTCAATTACCGAAGGAGATATGCCAAAAGAGGTCAGGACGCTTAGCAAAATGTCGAAGTCAACCTTATTGAAGGCATTGCTGAAGTCAAGTAGAGCAAGTACAGTTAACTTTCCCATTTCCATGCCTGACCTTATGTCGTCCGTAATATGCACAAGTGCTGAGGTAGTGCTGTGTCCCGGACGAAAACCAGATTGGAAGGGATTTAGCAGCTTGTGTTTGGAAAGGAACGAACTGAGTTGATGGTGGACAAGTTTTTCAAGGACTTTGGATAGGAAAGGAAGAATAGAAATGGGACGATAGTCAGAGAAAGATGCAGGATGAGATTTTTTGGGTAGAGGAATAACATGGGCATCTTTCCAGGCTTGAGGGAAGACACCACTGGAAACAGAGAAGTTGAGGATGTGAAGGATAACAGGAAGAATGTCATCAAGGATGGGGATGATCATTTTACGGCTAACACAGTCACTACCAACAGCGTTGGACGAAATCGATACAATACTCTTTTTAACATCACTAGCGGTGAATTGACTTATGAAAAAAGGAGAAAAATCAGGTACCGGAATGTTTGAAAGATTACTTAGCGTAGTAGCTTTAGTGGCCCTATCCAATACAGGCGAAGTAGAAAAACTACTATTAAGTAAATTGAAATCCAAGTCTTTAGGAATCGTATTGTGAGACTTTTTTCCGATACCTAATGATCTAAGAAACTTCCAGACCTTGGCTGGATCACCGTTCTGAACTGAACTATGGATATATTGGCGGTTTGCGATTCTACACACCTTAGTGCAGTGATTTCTAATTGAGACGTATTTTTCCCTGTTGACGTCATTAGGCCGAATTTTAAACTTAAACTTTGCAGCTGCCTTTTTAGATAATAAAAGTTTAATTTCGTCGGTCAGCCAGGGCGTCGGAAGATGCCTAACTCTCACGGCTCGAATTGGTGCATGTGTGTCGTATAGATGGATTAAGGTAGAAGTCAAGACTTCAACTTGTTCGTCGACGGATGAGGAAGTCACTAGTGGCGTCCAGTCAATATTACTGGCATCCTCTCGAAGTCGATCAATGTCCATACCATCAAAATTGCGAAGCAGAAGAGTTTTGAACCTATGCTTAGGTGGTCGAATTTTGTATGAAGTGTAAATTAAGTCATGGTAGGAAAAAGCGTCAGCAGAACATTGACCATGTTTAGCGACGTGGTCGAAAGACGAGACAATAATAAGATCGAGAAGTGAGGGAACAGAGTTAGGAAAATGGTGAGTGGCACCAAGATCGAGAAAAGAGAGATTGACAGATTCAATAATATGACGAAAAGAAGAAGAGCGGGAGTCTTGTTTAAGAAGACACGTATTAAAGTCACCCATTATGATACTATGACTGCAAGAGGGGATTATATCTTCCAAAATACGTTCGAAAGAAGAGAAGAAATTAATCCGAAGAGAAGGGCAGTAGTAAACTCCAAGGAGAATCTTAGAATGATGCAATTCAACCTCCAGGCAAAGATGTTCACCAGCGTTCGGCGGAGGCGGCTGCGCGGACATGTTAACTATAGAAAAGGGAATATAATTACGAAGATAAATGGCCACGCCACCACCACCACCGACCGCGCGATCATTCCTGATAAGTTGAAAGCCGGGCACAGAGTAAGAGGAAGAGGGAAGACAAGGTTTTAACCAAGATTCAGAAACAAGAATTGCATGGATATTCTTACAGTCAAAGCTTGCCAGCATATCGGGGAAGTGGGCCGGAATACTCTGGGCATTTATGTGGACTACATTAAAGTTCCTGGAGACATCGGCAAACAGAGAACCAAGGGTATCAGCTAAAGAAGGAACACTATCCAATGAACCAGAAGAATCAGCATCACTGCTACAGTCAGGACTGAGCATATATATTAAAAAAAAAAAAAAAAACTTATTAAAATATACCTATAAAAACTTATAAAATAGTAAACTACGCGGTTCAAAATGTCCCGTCCACCTGCCAGTTTTACATAACAGAGTTAAAAATAATAAAACAAAACACAAAAATAAAATCCAATTTTGCAGTCCAGGCATAAAACATAAATATATAAATAACAAAGGAAAATAAAAAAAAATAAAAAAAAATAATTGTAGGACCGTATAACAAAACGAAATTAAGCGTCTAAGGTTGCCTTTTGTCAACGAAACGCAACGTGAAGTGTCAGTTAGAAAAAGACAGTGACAGATGACAAGAAATATAAATATTATATAAATTAAAAAGACACAAACAAAATTATCTATTTATTTACAGTAGGTTTAGAAGTATTGTATTATTTTTTTTGAGATGTAAGGATAAATAACTTACATGTGTAATAAAATAAAAAAATATTCTAAGGGATGATGTATTCATAACTATGAACAAGTTTTTGGACTAAATCTCCAAACATATACTATACCCAAATTATTTATAGTTGTCTTCTTCTTTCATACTCCCCATAACACAGAATCCTAGTATCAGGTTCAGGGAATTTGTAAACACCTAGCAAGAAATTTTCAGTGCCGCCCTCGTAGTATCGTCACAGTGATAATATTTTCCAAATATCTGCAAAATCAAAATAGTTTATTTCAAATAAACCTTAGAGGTACTTTACATCATTCTTGTTGAAAAAATACATATAATATGTGAAAACGATTTATAAAGACGTGCACGTAAAAGCGTCAAGAGTAACAAACAATTTAAAAAAAAATATACAATAACAGGCCGAGACAGCTGAGTTATAATATATAATAATATAATATAATATCGTTTATTTTATAACATAAGGCGCATTTCACAATAAAATATCTTAAAAAATATAAAAGAAGACAGTTTCTCATTTGCCTGAACTAGGTTGAACCTGTGTTTAGCAAATAATAATAAATTAACAATGGGTATGGTATGTGAATACTTAAATTAAAGACACAGCAAAATTATTATTTTGTTACAGCCAGGAGATCTTCTCTCTCCGTAAGAGATGCCAAGTAGATGTTCAAGGATAGTCTTATTACAGCTAAAATAATTTAATTTATACATACTTAATTTTCTATTTAATCTATTGTACAGAAATGGACCTAAGAAAGTAAAGAATCTATTTACAAAGACATTTTGAGGATGCGTTAGAATCGCAGACAATGTCAATTCGTCTCTTATTATTTATGTATTCGGCGTTATAGGAAAGCATGGTGTGTTGTTTTAATACTAAGTGCATAATGAAAAGCTGCTAAACAGTCAGCACGTTGCAGGATTTGTAAAGCAGATCAGTGGGGTAGAGAAAAGGGTAGAAATTGGCTACTTTTAAAATTGCCCTTTCAAGAGGCAGTAGGTAGATGCGTTTTTAGTGTGCCACTCCATGAGGTGATACAGTATTGGATTACAGATTGACCTAGGGTCAAATAGATTTGTTTGATTAATTTTGAATCTGCAATCGTTCTCAACTTTTTTTAAACATAAATTAGTTTGCGCGCTCTATTAACTAGGCTATCTATATGAGGTCTAAAGGAGAGTGTTTTATCTATAATAACCCCGAGATATTATATGTTGCCTGTTTTGAGGATAAAAGGACAATTACACATGCTGACTGGGTAATGACCACTGAATGGTTATAACCAATCCCAACTGATGGCGACCGTTCACGAACATGACGCATGGATCGGCACCACTCAGCTCAACCATCATGAAGGGAACCGAATTATCCAACACATGTGCCACCATCAGAGAGAAATTAGAGAAAGCATGACACACTCAACTGCCAGGGCACACAGAAGTCAACGAACGACACATTGGTACAGTGAATGGTAGATGTACAGTCGGAACACACATGTGCTGTGCAGTTATATAATACTACTACTAGTACTTTTAGTATTAATTATTAAAATTAATCTTAATACTTAGTAACTGAGTTTATACAATACAAATATATTCATAGAGTCTTCAGCAGGTCCAACAATGCTTCAAAACTTTTCTGCCCTTCACTAATTGTTCTTGCGCCCTAGTGGCTGAGGAGCAAGACCAGCATTGAGCCAAGCATTTTTATCAGCGATGTGATCCCCCAACTTATAATATGCTTGCCTGCATAGTGTGCGTTTTACACCTGCTACTACTAACTGTTTATGTATATTCGTGTATTTAGTTTATTTGTTTAAATATATATGTTATATTATGTATGTATATCTTTGTATTTGAATAAAGCCACCTTGTCATGATTTATTTTCAATATTGCGCCTACCACTATTTGTCTCTGCATCACCCAAAGGTTGACTGGTAGAAAATGCCTAAGGCTTTAAGTCCGCCTCTGTACGTTTGTGTGCATGAAGTATTAAATAAATACATAATATGCGTAACATGTACATGTACCTTGCATAAAGCAAAAATATGAACAAAAACTTGATAATTGTTTTCAAATTAATATACCTACGTAAATACAACGGAGACATCCATTATCAATAATTGCCTGCTCCGTCAATTCACATGAGTATATTAATTAAGTACCTACATCATTTGATTGACAGAATAATAACAAGCGTCCAACAGTCCCACTCATATCAATGCCAGTACCAACTGACGTCACAGAGTATTTTTACACATATAATGGTATTAAGTAATAATTTTCGATATGTTCAATGCATATTATGTAAAAAACTCTCTTTGGTATCAGCCATTATTTATTAAATGACTAGCGTGAAAATAATCCCAAGGGAACATACTCCCAGGCTACCAGGCTGGACAGTATTCTATATCCAGGACAAAGTCTACCCATGTATCAAGTTCATCCAATACCGTTCAGCTGTTATGACAACTAGTATGTATAAGAGTGGGCTTTGTTTGAGTTCAAATAAGGATATATTATGGTGATGATCAACTGTAGCCTGCCGGAACTGTAACTGGAGCCTTTTCGACTATCGACTTAAGCGTAAATCGTGGGCTCTTGCTGGTGTCGCTAGGAATGATGCTGGGTGAGAGTCAGTGACCTCCGACTATCATCCCGAGATTAAACTGATCGGCTCGGGCTGATGTCGCGAGGGACGCCTGCTGCCTGGTGATGCTGCTGGGTGAGAGGCAGGGACCTCCGACTATCATCTTGAGACGTAAATGATCTGCTCGTGTTGATGTGGCGAGGGATGGCTGCTGCCTGGTTAAGAGAAAAGTTCTTTAGGCTATCAATATGAGATATAACTGATCAGCTCGTGTAGGTGTCGCTAGGCGTCCTGATCGTTCAGGATGTTAGGGCCCCCTGATTTATTCATCATTCAGGGATGGTGTTCGATCACAACAAATTGATCGGTCGTGAACTTACTCTTTGATCTTGGATATTAATTAAGAAGTTGATAATTTCTACAAGTATATTACTGTTTAAAGTTCAATAATGCTATTTTATTTTCACTACTTTGTTGGTTTGTATAAGTAATAATAATAGGTTTGTTCTCCATTTCTGTCATAGCCCCAAGGCATTCCAGTGCGAGGATAAACGAATCATAAATAAATGATATTGTAAATAAGAAATACACGATAAGGCAAAATACAAATGATGGAATCCTGACTTATAGTAGCAAGCTCTGGCGGAAATGGCTCGCAGGCATTTCTACGGGCTTGTCGTATTTTATTTTTAGGGCCCACGTTGTACTTATAATCTATATCTATATATATAAAAGCGAAAGGTTACTCACTCGCTCATCACGAAATATGGAAGCCGCTTGACTTTTAAAGATAAAATTTGGAGGAAAGGAGGTTCCTCAAGTGACGTTAGTGCGCACTAAGAAAGGAGTTTTTGGAAATTCCACCCCTAAGGTGGTAAAACGGGGGTTGAAAGTTTGTATGCAATTTCTACAGTTTGTAAATTGGACACGTGAAATTTTAAATTTACGCTCTTGATTGATAAAAAGAATTCATGGATTTATTGGTTTTTGGCAATTCCATCCGTAAGGGGGAATAGCCAAAAACCAATAAATAAATTAAATTTCTACGCTTTGAAAGATTTACGCTTTTGGTTGATAAAATTTTATGTATTTATTGGTTTTTGGAAATTCTATCTCTAAGCAGTTGAAAAGGTGGAAATTTGTTGGGCTTATATATTTGAAACTTGGCATAAATACTAACCTAAGTAAATGACCACAATAGATCCCAATGGGTCGAAGTGTCCGAGTTGCTTCTCGGCCCCTCCATAAGATAACCTAAGTAAATAATAAAGGTTTTCATAATTAGTTTTTCAAAACTATTCCTAAAAGACGATTTAGGGGGTGTTAGATTTTTGAAGAATTTTACTTTGTAAAGAAGCCCTTCTTTGAGGCCCACGACCGACACACCACGCCACCTGGCCGACTGAGGCAGAACGTAAGGTAGGTCGACTGTATCTACGCTACCAAGCAAGGACAGCCTGTCGTTGTGCAACCGCAAAAGCGTACACACAGAGCCCTCCCCTATTTAGTCGCACCTTTTCATATTATGTGGCGATACTTGCGGGTGGCCTATGTTCAGCAGCGTACGTCTTTAGGCTGAAATGATGATGATGATGAATCATATTTTGTAGGAGTAGTGAATGTAGGCACCGCTAAAATGTTCCGCCGACATCGACCCAGTCTAGATACTACAATTTCTGAGGGTCTACTTTAAGCTCTTAGAGCAAGGTTATTTTCACTGGGTAAGGTATATTTAATTGACCTTTTTTTATATGTTAAGGGGGTGAAACCTTCAAAATGCGGTCGGACTTTTGGAGAAAAGACCAGTGAGTGTGGCATTATTACCTCGCTAAAACCACCCCAGTGATCACCATCAGCACGTATAAGTTTTCTGCCTCTGCCAGCGCCTTCACTAATACTGACAATCAAGATAGCATTGTCTCTTTCACTCGCTTACGTTCGTTGCATCGTCCTATCTCTCTTACTCTATGCAGTATACTCGATGACAAACTGTTTTTTGCGCATTGGTTAGCAGAGCCAACTCCAGAGACACAAAGATCCGTTGTGACTATTATATTAGCTTGTAACTGTCCCACTGCAGGGCAAAGGCTTCTCATACAGAGAAGACAGAGCATTAATCACCATGCTTTCATAGTGTGGGTTGCCTATTTCAGACTTATATTAACTTTAAGTCTAGCAGCGTAATTGCGCAAGTGAATTCGGCAAGGTGAAGGATTTGATCCAATCAATCGACCAATCATGTGTGAGATGAAAGACACGTTGTGAATTTCTGTCTATGTGATTGGACGATTGATGTGGAGTCAAATCCTTCGCCTTGCCGAATTCACGTACGCAATAATGCTGCAGGTTTCCTCCCGATGTTTTCCTTTACCGTTGTCAGCATTGTCCAAGTTAAACTTAAAAAGTACATATGAATTTCAAAAAGTCGTATTAGAACCTCTCCGGATTTGAACCAATGACCTCAAGCAAGAGAGACGAGGCAATAAGTGATGGATAAACACACCGTAACCAAAGTTCTAGTCATGGATTGGTACATTTAAACAATGATACCGCACCAATCAATACAGAAAGTTGACGCCAAACAAACGTAAGAATGCCAGTTTATTATACCCCAAAAGATGCTATAAGTAGCTGTCAAAAAGAAAGATTAAAAACAAATAATCGTTTATATAATATTTGGTCCAATTTTGGGTAGTATTAATACTCTTTATCGAAGATTTAAAGTACATTTGGTATAGGTAAAGAAACCAACTTAAGGTTTTATGGTTCGTACGTTTGTATGGAAGAATTTTGGACTAGTGTAAGTCCAAAATTCTTCCATACAAACGTAGTCTAGAGATTACTCCACTGTTGGACGATGTACGTTCAAAATAAAAAAAATATATCAATTTGTGTCATCATTATCTAGACCCGTATGAAAAAAAAGAAAAAATATATATATATTTGAAAGTTATGAGCGTCGAAAGTTCCATATTTCAACACTTATTTTAACGCATCTTTGGGTGGCAATAAATACCATATAAAGAAGGAAAATTGCAAAACGGCCTCCATACAGGGATATATTAGTAATTCAACAAAGCAAATAATTTTGTTTTGAAAATATACATGACGACGGGAGCGAGGGCGTAGCGATATCATGGACATCTTCCTCGTTTATTGGTATAGGTTCCATGATGTAGGGGTACTCGGGTAAACCAGTAAAACTTAGGTTGAAGCACAAATTACAGTCACGTTTATTCGGTGATATTTACAGTCAAAGAACAAAGGCTCGTATTGTACGATGAACCGATAATCCCGGTCTTATGATCTCAACAATCTGGCGTTCACTGCCGACCGATTTTATCCACGCATAGCGTCACCTTTTTAAGTGCCCTCCTGCGGAGTTCATCGAACAACCAATCAGAGTAAAGTTTTACAGGTTGACAAACATTATGAAATACATTGAAAAAACTAATAAGAGTGAAGTTAACAGGTTGACAACATTATGATATCTACGAGGTGTAATGTTGCCATCTGGAATCGCTTGTGACGACATACATTTAGTAGTTTTTTCATGATATCTAGACTCCCAAAGGTCTGTTTATAAAAAATCGCGCGTTCGGCCTAAATCATCATCCATTTCGCTACAAACTTGCCAAAGGGCTAATTCGTACACAAACTAGCTTCTTTCTGCTCCTCACAGCATTAATTTCTTTCGCACGTGTCGTTTGATAAGATAGCATGCATTTTAACCTCGCGCTCAAATATTTCGTAACGTTGACTAGATCAACCTTAACAGCCTATCCTGCAGATGATGATGCTTGTGTTTCTACATCCTGGGAAACCATTGGTTGTGTAAAGCTTTTCTTATACTTTAATTAATTATACCCTTATTGTTGAGTTGCACCGAATTTAAGAAACTGAATAATAATAATGGAACTGTTGTGTACAGAATTTTATTTATTGTTGTTACAGGTCAGGACGCAAGGCACCCTGGCTAAGAGAGCCTTTTCGACTATCGACTTAAGCGTAAATCGGGGGCTATTGCTGGTGTCGCTAGGGATGCTGCTGGGTGGGAGTCAGTGACCTCCGACTATCATCCCGAGATTTAACTGATCGGCTCGGGCTGATGTCGTGAGGGACGCCTGCTGCCTGGTGATGCTGCTGGGTGAGAGACAGGGACCTCCGACTATCATCTTGATATGTAATTGACCTGCTCGTGTTGATGTGGCGAGGGACGGCTGCTGCCTGGTTAAGAGAAAAGTCCTTTACGCTATCAATATGAGATTTAACTGATCGGCTCGTGTTGGTGTCGTTAGGCGTCCTGATCGTTCAGGATGTTAGGGCTCCCTGGTTTACTGATTATTCAGGGATGGTGTTCGTTCACAACAAATTGATCGGTCGTGAACTTATTCTTTGATCTTGGATATTAATTAATAATGATAATTTCTACAATTATATTATTGTTTAAAGTTCAATAATGCTATTTTGTTTTCATTACTTGTAAAAATAATACGTTTGTTCTCCATTTGTGTCATAGCCCCAAGGCGTTCCAGTGCGAGGATAAACGAATCATAAATAAATGATATTGTAATAAGCCTGAGGTGCATTGTCCTCAAAATATTGTAAAACACTTTTTAAAAGAGTAAGTGTGAAGTATCTTGTACGTTCTTCTCCATAAAAATCTACCTTTCCGAATAGACAGTAGAATCAATATCATTATTATCATTATATTAAAATGTATTGAAATTCAAAAGATAAACGATTGGACTATGAATTTGACACGACTCAAGTAGTTAATTAATTAATAAGGAACCAGATTGTTTGGTTGCCACCTGGAGTCATGTGCAGGGACGCACACGAGTCAGGACGGACAGGACGGTGGTATATTAATAAAATAAATGGCTTGCCTATACTAATTCTATAAAGAGGTAAAGTTTTTGAGGTTGTAGGGGGTAATCTATAGATCTACTGAAACGATTTAGATGTTTGGCATGGAGATAGTTTTAGACCCTTGAAAGGACTTAGTTTGTATTCCTTTGGGATGATAAAACATTTTAACGCGTGTAAAGCCGCGGGTAGAAGCTAGTTTTAAATTAAAACGAATGATATTATTGTTAAAGTTTGGTTGTTTATTAGGGTTTTTGTTTTTGTTTTTTTTTACCTATATGTCTTAATAATTCCATGCCATGCCATGGAGCCAATAATTATATTTTATTACAAGCTTTTAATTAACTTGCAATGTATGTATGTATGTAGTTTTCTTTGTTTTTTTTATGGTATTTGTCGTTCCTGGCGCAAATAAACGTTTTTCTTTCTTTCTAAGTGTGTTTGGGTCAAATCTTGCAACTGAATTTTAAAGCAGTTATCCTCCACCGATTAAGATGAAATTTTGCAAACACGTTTAGTTTTGATGACAATACATGGTTAGCTAAGTGACGTCATTCTAAATGGAATATGTTGGACGGCACAAGAAGGCGCACCATCAATTGTTTGTGCACTGCCATGATATGGGTATCAAATGAAAGGGTTTGCTCAGAAGAATACAAAAAAATCTCTTTTTTTTTATTGTGTTTAATGAATCATTTTATTTTATGGTAAACACTTGGTCGTTTGCCGAGTGTTTCTAGAAAGGACAAAAAAGGTGGCTTGCTGACACATTCGGTCGTGGGTGGACGTCGGGTCAGATAACGATCTGAGGCGCTTGTTTAAAATATAGTTCGCAAAGTCACAGACATTGTTTTAAAATTGTATTGTTTTGTTTATAACAGTTTTCTCACAATATAAAAGTTATGATCAGTTTGAGTTTGATTTCAGATGTCACATCCAAGTACCTAGGTACTTGTAAACCTGCTGATTGCCACACATGCTACATAATTTATCTAGTAAGTAGACACGCTTCGATCGAAGATTTATTGAACACATAATTATGATACGTTATATTATGCGAAAATATCCCGATTCAAACAATAAAACGCCTATAACTTTAGAACGGCTGAACCAATTTTCATCAAGCATATTTAAGAACACTCTCGATAAACTCAAAAAAAAAGAAATCAGAAACCTATCTAACACAAAAGAAAAACACTATCAAAATCTTTTTCGAAGTACATACGGTGTCCCCATACCCAGATTTTCAATTTAGCACAGTTTTTGACTTCTGCAGTCTTATATTAGGAAGAATAGCCAATTGGTCCGACGAGCAGTCATCGATAACCACACGAATGGACCGATCTTTCAGGAAGTCTGCAATCTAATCACACATACCACCGGGCAGGCCGAAAGAGGGAAGCTTACCTATAAGACTGTCGTGCCAGACCCAATCGAAAGCCTTCGAGATGTCGAGAGAGATGGCAAGCGCTTCCCCGTGCCTCTCGATGGCCTCACTCCAAATGCCGGGGTCCCTTTGGGGTCGGCACTCTCAGAAACATTGTTCTTGTTGCACATTTAGGGATCTGCTAAAACCCGGCACCTTTGGATATGCAGACGACAGCACTGTTGCTGAGAGATATATATACATTGAGGCAAAGGCTCAGCTGGCTGCCAAAAGATTGGGGATCCTTGCGAAGCTGAGAAAGTACTTCACGCCGGAACAGCTGCTCAACTTGTATCAAGCGTCTTCGATCGTGCATACAGTACTGTTCTCAACTCTGGGACGGATCTGCCAAATACCAGCTTGATGCACTAGAGTCGATCGAAAAGCGGGCCAAGAGACTCATCAGCAATGAGGCACTGGTCAAATCAAAGCTCCAGAGCCTTGAACATCGTCGCCGAGTTACGATTACATTTCGGAGAGTGTGCGATGGAATTGTATGATATAATTCCGCCCAGCCCGTTCCATCATCGGACGACCAGACGAACGGCGATGCGTCATCGGTACATGGTGGACGTCCCACCCATAAGTACAAAGCGTTTTGTGGACACTTTTATTATGCGTACAGCTAAGGAGTGGAATTCCCTGCCGGAGTCTGTGTTTCCCGATAGCTACAATCTTGAGGGCTTTAAGTCCAGAGTAAATGGGGTTTTTCCTAGGCAAGCGTGCTTCACCGTCGACCACATCATCGCTTACCATCAGGTGAGATAGTGGTCAAGCGCGAGCCTATTCAGCAGCAGCAGTCAACGTAGCAATATTCATAATGACGTCAATGTTAATAAAGAAATTTAAATCAGTATTCATTACATTGGCCGATTTGAATTGACTTGAATCATAATGCCCGGCCATTATGACATATATAATGGCCACCTGCACTATTAAGTCTCGTTTCTGGAGACTCGGGGCGTCGGACGATTTGCTTGTTTACTCAGAGGGGGCGCGTGCAGTGGCCCGCGTCATCACACGTGCAAACACAAACTTATAGCAATGTACGATGTTGTTTATAAAGACGCGGTGCGTTGAGCGGGGCGTACAGAGTAATGTTGCCCGCCACTGCGCCCAAGGCGAGTCTTCTACCGTGTAGCTCTGCACGCGGCAGCGCACGCGACGGACATTGAATATCTTCTAACAAAATGTTGATGATGTCGAACCCTATTGCTGCCGGTGGCTCACGTCTGCGTTGTGCGATTTTCAAATAAAACTGGCAGAAGATTCCGCTTCAAGCGCCTCTTTGGGCGCAGTAGTGGGTATCGCCGTATGTTCCGTTCCAGTGCCATTCGCGGGCTCCACCTTCATCTCAAGCAAACGCGTGTAAAAACGCGTCTCCGTAAACACTCTCATACAACGCCATCTGTTTGAATTTAGTGCTGGCCACATCACCCAGCACAACGCGCAACGCCCCGCGCCTCCAGAAACGAGCACTTACGATCAGCTTTCACAATAGGTGTTAAAAACCATATTCTCAGCGGATATACAGAACAATTAAACAAAGAAAAAATCAAAAATCAATGCTTCCATTTTAATATCAAGATAATATTTTTACCTAAATAAATTACTGAATCAGAGATGAGACCACAAATTATTGGTAAACTCATCATTATTAACATTATTACACTGTATTTAGACTCATCACGACGATACGCAATTTTTGATAGGCAAAATAGCTAATCGTTGACGTAAACTAGTGGAAGCTCAAAGTGAATCGACAAATTCCATTGTAAAGAATGCGACCTGTGTCTAACCGGACTGGACTGACAATACTGGGGAATATTGTCAAGACTGGTTGTCAGTTTGTCGGGATTCTATGTATCTAATGGTAACGATTGTCAAAGATCTATAAAATTATAGACGGGACCAATGGTTTTAAGAGCTTGCCGAGGCAAAGACGACTCTTACACAAATCGATGTTGGCAAGGATTGCTTAATCCTGAAAAGGTGTGCCGTGCTTCTGTTATTATTTAATTACGAGCATCCTACAGTGTCTACATGAAAGAATCCATCTTTAAGTATATTTAGTAGAACGCCCACTCGAAGATTAATCAGCACTTTGTAAATACCTACAAATATTGATTGTATCTACTGTAATTATTACTATATTATGGCATTTTATTTGTGAGATAACAGGGCGTGTAAATACAGGTTCCGTATCAATCAAACCAAATATTATCAAGAGGTAAAATTATTCTTTGGTTTGCCAAAATAACAGTGTTTTTACTAAAAAAAGCTACACTATCGCTAAATATCATCCATATAATTTAATTTCTGTTTCATAGTTTCACGGAAGCACTTATTAAATACAAGATGATCTATCAAACCCCAAACAAAGAAAAGATTTTATTTTGAGTTTTGGTAAGTTTTTGTGTTACTATTTAGAAAAAAAAACGTTACAAAATTATGACTTGTTAAACTTTTTTTTTTTTTTAATACGTTAACTAACTAGGAATTTCTTCCTGTATCGTGGGTGCGTTTACAAACATTTAAACTCCCATACACAAGACACCCAGAACCGGAACAACTATCTGTAGGCCGTACAAATATTTGTTCCGTGCGGGAATCGTACCCGCGACACGCAGCGCAGCAGCCGATCGCTCAACCACTACGCCAACCGTGTCAACCGTATGTACTTATATGTGTATGTACTTTCTAACTACCTAAATGAACGAACATTCCCCACAATAGTTTCGAGCCATATTCAGTTACGCTTATAAATCGGTTTTTTACGAAAACATGTTTACTTTGATTTTTGGGCGGGTGTATCGATCTAATATCGTCTGTTTTTTTGATCTACCCTCAATATTAAATTATACTGTTTAATTTTGCAATACACCCAACAATATTTGATTTCTGTGAGTGAATTATCAGTGTGTTGTTCTTATGTGAGTGACTGATTGTATTCTTATAATAAGTAACAAACTTCATAATTAAATGTACCCTAAAACTGGAAACTAGTGTGTAGTATATGGACAAACGTTTTAACGTCACCATTTAGTCAACGAATCCCTAAAATACATAAACAAAAGGCCTACGCGGAGATCGACTCGTTATGGACTGCGTGAGTATCACGCGCAGAATTCTAAATTTAAACAGTCCGCTTGGTCACTTGCGCTGAATGAGACGACTATTCGAGCGGGAAAATCTAAATTATTACGAATTTCTTACAAAAATTATTTTAAATATTAAATAATCAAAAATAGTAGAAACGAATAATTAAAATAGTGCAATAGTGAGTTTGCTACGGTAATAAATTTTCAAAACTTCCTTTTTTGTATAATTATAATGAAATTTAATAAAAGGTCTAATAATGTCTTCATAAATTTTTCAGAAAATGGAAAAACTAAAGTGTTTATTGTTTGGCCTAATTCTAAGTTTCTCTATATGTGATGGTGCCAAGATCTTAGCCATTTTCCCAATGCCAAGTCCTAGCCATGGTATACTTGGAGACAATATGATTAAGCACCTTCTCGATGGAGGACACGAAGTAAGTAAAACACGACCAATATTTATTTATAATTGTACCTAACGACCATTTATTTTGTCTCAAAAGACCATTGTTTTTTTATATTATACTGCTTGAGGGTTTTTCTAGGTCATATTCTTATGTCTTTTTGGGATTTTGTTGTAGTTTTTGGACAAGAGTAATTAGGCAATCAACACGTACGCGTAGTTTTTATAAACTTGCGATTTTCCATAAACATATCATTGAACTATGGCATTTCAAGAAATGGTGTTTTTAAGAACCCCGAAGGTTGGTCATTACCGGTTGGAGTGTGTCAATAAAATAACAACCAGAGGTTTTGCAAATATCACGTCATCGTAACACTTACATTATAACTGTTTATGGTACGTACTAACATAAGTGGCATAAGTAGTTGTTTGTTGTATAAATGAGGTACAACTGATGAATTGTATAGGTACCTCTTCATTATTGAAAAAGTATTTACTGTACTAACTATGTAGTTTCGAAATAACTTAATATAACAAGGTTAGGCAGAGGTGCCCCAATACTACACCCACTTTTAGCCAGAGTTAAAACATTCCACAAAAATAAATAGTTCCTCTTACATCACATAGGTATAAATGACGTGAATGTTTACATTTTTGATGTATAAATGTTTCCAATGTGTTAATCAATCTAGGTATCTGATGTCTAGGTATCAACAGCTGAAAATATTTGGTTGTAATTACTTAAATTAAGAAGTGTTATTTTCTTATTATATAATCTAGGCTAAATAAAAAATATAGGCATATTTTTTTGTTAAACTAAGTATAGTATTTTCCTTAACTACAAACTCAATCATGATCATTTGACTAACGACAAATTAAACTTTAGACATCGTTATATTACTATTAATTTATCGACATCGTAATATTACTATTCATAATTGGTTGTTATCAACTCTGATAAGATAATTTTATAGCGACACTCTTCCTGTTCTGGAAAACTGATTATATGCAGCATTTTACCTACTTGATAATTCAATAGGATGATTTTAGAGTTATCTGTCTGCAAGCAATACCAATAAGTACCTATATCATTCGTATTAGGATTACTATATCATCAGTATTCCCTATTTTACTTAAACTTTGTTAGTTTTGGTTTTACCTCAAGCTAAAAACTATTTTGTATCATCACTCCCATTCCGAAACATGTTTTTATTTTCTAACCCAGAATGTCCCACAGCTAGGCAAGGCCTTCTCCAAATCTTTAAAAATATCTTAGTTAAATTTTATGATTATTTCCTATCAGTATATTATTATGTATTTAAGCAAACAAAAATCATTTTAAAATAATGCGCAGTGTCATTTCACTGGGTAACAGATGCACATTTACTATTTATAAAGGCTAAGTTATACATGATACTAGCTGTTATCCGCGGCTTCGCTCCCGTGGGCCACCCCGCAGGAACCTTTTTCGGGATAAAAAATAGCCTTTGTCACTCAGGAATAATGTAGCTTTCTATTGGTGAAAGATTTTTTTAAATCGGTCCAGTAGTTTCAGTACAAGCATGCAGCGTGCAACATGCAGCAGGCATGGTTTCTGTCACGGTTACGGCGCTGCGGGGTTCCAGCGGTACCAAGCGAGCTTCCGTCCCGCCTCGCCCCTCCGCGCCTACGCGATTTTAAATAAATCTCTAGGGGTAGGGCAGACAAGACTACGTGGAGTCGGTTTTGCAGCCATTCGTTTCTGTCACACCGATCCCGCGGCACGCTCGCTTCACTCGTTCGCCTTCGTTCATTAATGGTCACTGTTCTAACCAAACCTAACCCAAATGATTCACCAACATAGAGGGGACCTGGCACTCTGCTCTGCTCCCGCCTTAACCTTCTAACCTAATATAACCCATCCAAGTCGGATTGCTTTGAATTGGGGTGTTAACCATAAATATGGTATCAATATTATATATTTTAAACGATAGGCCTAAAGATTTTCGATTAAATAAACATTATATCCAATAACGTTATACCACATAAGTTTTACCCTCTTACTAATAAACGCGGAATAAAGTTATACCAAGTATAAACCTATGAAAATGTATGGTTATACCTTTGTTATACCTGGTATAACTTTATACCGCGTTTTATTAGTAAGAGGGGTAGAGTATATAAATGTTATACCTAAAGAAATTATATCAACAGTTGGTACAACTCACGTTAATTATATTTTGTGAACGTTATTGAAGTGAAAATATACCAAATAACTTTATATGATGTGAGACGCACCCACTTATAAAAGTACTATCTGTCACTCACGAGTACGCCCGCGTGCTATTGGTACTTCTCCCAATATCTTTATAAATTATAGGCTATGCGTGTAAGTTACATTTCTGTAAACTGTAAAGTTTCATCAAAATCCGTTTAGTAGTATTTGCGTGAAAGAGTTGGAGAGAGGATGGATGGATCAATGTTTGTACATTGATCCATCCATCCTCACAAACTTTCACATTTATATTAGTATTAGGATATTACCACAGTCGATAAACTTCAGCTTGCAATGCTAAGTACGATTAGGGCAGCTATTGAGTTATCAACAGACTGATAAGACATTGATTTATTTGATGTCTGTTGATAAGTTCCTAATTCAAACACTTCATTGACCCATATCATGTTGAAATACACTTCGCATTCACAATTGCATTCAAATTTCATTTCATTCATTCAATCAAGACAAAATATATATATTAAATGAAAACAATACTTAGCAAAATGATTAAGCTTAATCTCGGAGCTTTTGATTTCCAAGCATATATTTTCTGAAATATTTTCAAAGAAACCATAATGCTCCAAACTCCAAACTCCAAACTCCTTGTTTATTTTGCTAAAACAACAGTTCCAGGCCGACACGAATTGTAATCTCCATATTCATCATCATCATACTGCCCATTTATTTGTGATCAGCGCATCATTTCATCTTCTTCCGTATCTCTATAAGGGCATGCAATTCGAATGTTTGAGAATTCGTTTAATTCGATATAAAAAAAAATACAAATACAATAGGTTAGTACTAGTAAATTTGAATTTAAGTGCGTCATCGCATCTTTTTGATCTCATACCTTTATTTCAGTGGAAACTATTATATGGCAATCGGTAATAAATAGTGTAGCTGTAATATTTTAATGGTAGTAGTTTAAGATAATTATTCCTTCCGATTTTTATCAAGATGTTTCACATACAATAGCATTTTTTTTACATAATGTTCAGTTTAATGATTAAGATAAGATTGTTGATTTTGAGAGAAGAATATTTTTTGAGTAATTATAAGTTGTAGACTCTGTTAACTGTTTCATATTCCTGATAAAGTTATCTAAAAACAGAACGAAATAATTATTTAATAAAAAAAAATATATATATTCGAAAAACTCTCTTAACTCAAATAACTCGAATTGTGTCACGCAAGGTATTCATTAAACTCGAATACTAAAATCGAACGAATATTATTATTATTTGCCGTCATCTCAATCACCACCCTTGTAAACATACGTTGGTAGTCAGAAAACACAGAGCACCACCACATTCTCTTTCTTTATTTTTCACCTGGTACGATTCTTACCTACTCCTTTTACTCTCCGTTTTTCACATAATCCATCCATCGTATCTTTGGCCTTCCTCCATCGCTATAACCATCAACATTCATACGAATTTAAAACCTATTAAGTATAATATTTTATTACAGGTAACATACATAACGCCTTTTGTCAGCAAGCAGCAAAAACATCCAAAACTGCACATAGTAGATGTCACTAACAACACCAAGTTTTTTAGTGGTAAGTGGTAGATAGTTTTTATAAATGGAAGAAGAAACCGAATAATGTAGACATGGAAGAAAAAGCTATGTTAGCCAGTAACTGGGTTGTGGAAGTCAAATAGATATTCGCTCTTAGTAAAATAATGAAATAATAAATAAATGATGAGGCAAAAAAGGCTTATGAACTGCAATAGTAGACGTCTTTCGGTTTAGATGGCTACCATCTTGGACATCGCTGACAAAGGTGAAGGAAAACATCATTAGAAAACCTGGACTTGTAATTAAATAGATTACTTTGATAAGTAACATTTTAGACTCTCAATACGGTTTTCAATCGGGTAGGTCCACTCAGGATACTGTACTGGCTTTAACTTCTATAATCATCATTTGGACTATGGAGGCAGATGCCTAACGGTATTTTTGGACCTGAAAAGGCATTTGACACCGTCTCTATTCAAATTCTTTAGCAAAAACCATAAAATTTTGAGATAAATGGCACCCCTTTGGATCTACTACTACGAGAAAACAAAGGGTTAAGGTGAGGCAATTTCTGAATGCCGAGGCTAAACTGACTTTCGGGGTACCCCAGGTTTCCATCCTGGGGCCAACACTATTTCTAATTTACATAAATGACCTCTGCATTTGAAAATCTAACAACACTAAGGTTTTTTTTCATATTCTGACGATACTGCCATGGCAATAATAGGAAATTCTTGGGACTCCAAAGAAATGGATGCTGAATCTGCCCCGGCTACGTTTGGCTGAGAAATAATTTGCTTACCTTGAATTGAAGTATTCAATGTAAGACCAACTATATGTGTTTTGCAATCGACAGTAAAACTCAACCTCTCACTCAAGCTACTTTTTACTCAATAGCCGACAAATTAGCTATTCGTAATCCCCTACATGCCACTCTAAAAAAACATAAGTCGCTTACAGTAAAAAATACGAAATGACACAGTAGCATAAACACGTGCATGTAGAACTTACTTCGCTAGATACCAATATTTAAATCAATTTTCACATTGATAAACTTACATTAATAATTCTAAACAACAACATTAATAAAATTCTTAAAATATACACAAAAACTACCTAGGAACGTAAGCAGATGGTAACAGAGTGGATAAAAACTCTAAATTATGAAGATACAGAAAATATGATTGTTCATATAATTAAGTAGTAATGTTTTTGTATGTAATGTGTACGCTTGTATGTATGTATATATATATGAATTCCAAACTCACACTTGCATACACACGTGCGCTCAATTGCGTGCGCCCTCACATACATTTAGTAAATTGTTCTATTAACTCAATCAAAATAGAATTAGATACATAAATGTAATCAAGTTAAGGGTGAGCGGCCCCTCGAGGCACACTTAAAAGGAGAAGTCAACCTCAAATATTGTTAAACCAACTTTTGTTTTAATTTTTTTGTTATACTTTTTTATTATAAATTTGTCCTTCATCTACTTAGGTAAGTAGATTGTTTTTGTCTAGGTAGACAATAAATATTAGGCCAGCAAAAAGCCTGTTCTAAATAGATGCGAGGTCATCCGAAGCATTAATCCAACAATCTTTTGTTATCAGCATTTAGCAATGACATGATAATCTAAAAATATGTTCAACAAATTTACATACAAAGATTAATGACAACAGATTAAACTATTGTATAGAACAATTCAAGTGAAAATAATATATTCGCCCGTTAAAGTGATTTCAGCTCATGATTATTCTAATCTCCGTCTCATAAAAACATTGAGTTTTATAAATATTAAGATTAATATATCTCAATATTGAGAGAACCTTAGTTTTTATATAATCAGAGGGACGTATCTCATGTGATAGATAATTCATAATTCTGTAAGTAGTAGCTCTCTCAAAAAATCTGAATAACTATGGCTTTTTTAATTCTTTCAATGATTTATTCCGTTCTAATACCAAAAACTAATACCACTGGTATTTGTTTTACCTCATATTTATTTTCTACTCCGAACGGATACTATTGTTTTAAACTAATTCCAGAACAATTATAAAGATATAAGGTACAGTCAGTAAAAATGCTTTGTATGAAATTAAAATATATTTAAATAAAATAAAAAATGTTAGCAAACGAATTTAACCAATGGTTCTTGGTGTTTTAAATTCGTACATGTTAGCACATTAAATTGCTATGAATAAATAAACGATCTCGTCATGACAACAAAGTAGGTGAAAACATTTTCAATAAACTTATTATTTAGATCATTGCAATAAGTGCACAGATTATGATCTCGCTATTAAAATAACGACATTTGCTGATTCATTGCTATATAGGTAATGAATTATTGATTGTACAAAAAGTTGATTTTCTGTGATATTTTACAATTATTAGATCAAAAGTTATTTGTTTCTGTGAAAAAAATACCTGACGTAGTTATTATAAGATAGGTACATAGATGTAAATAATTACGTACGTATCTAAAAATAACTTGTTAGGTAAATTGTAATTTCAATTAACAGCTGATTTTCTGAGATATTTTGTATTTTTTTAGTTTGTAAGTAATTTGTTCTTGTTTTGATGATTTCGCAAAAAATATATTATACAGGTACAAGGGGGAACTAAATTTATAATAAAGTTAATTATCAGTCATATTATTTTAATATTGAACTAGACGTTAGCTAACATTTTTTTATTTCATTTAAATATCTTTTAATTTCATACAAAGCATTTTTACTGACTGTACCTTATTTATGTCTTTAGAATAGTTTTCGTATTAGTTTAAACAATGGTATCTGTTCGGAATAGAAACTAAATATGATTTGAAACAAATATCAGTGGTATTAGAACGGAATAAGCCTTTCAATTCCCTCGATCGTCACCAGGAAATCGATTCAACTTCTGCAGACTCAAATAAAAGTACCCAAATTTTGCCAATTATCCCACTCCTTCGCCAGCCATATCCAGGCTTACGACGGTTAATAATAAAAAAAAACATTTTTACAGACAACATGTTGGACGTGAAAACAATCATGACTGGAGTGATGGACTTACAAGACACCGAAGTTTTGTTTGAAATGATGATGTCCGTAGCATCAATGACGCTGCAGAATCAAAATGTTCAGAATTTGTTAAAAGACCGCACGATCAAATTCGATGCCATTATTGGCGAATATATGTTCACTGATTTGTATTCTGCGTAAGTAATTTAGTATTGTTGACCTTATCTCTTTAGCAGCAAATATAAGTGTGCAGAAGATAAAGGACAGAGGGGTCATTGTTCTACAGTGGAACAATACTGGCCAGATATAAAGATTTACGTTTCTTTTTAAACGTTGTCCCACACTAGGAATTTCTTCCTGTATCGTAGGTGCGTTTAAATATTTAAACTCACATATACAAGACACCCAGATCCGGAACAATTATCTGTAGGTCATAAAATATTTTCTCCGAGCGGGAATCGAACCCGCGGCTCGCAGCGCAGCAGTCGATCGAATATCTTGGTTTTAAAATAACTGATTTAGAAAATACTGGCAGAACCTACGTAAAAGTTTCATGCTTGTTATAATAAAGGTAGGTAAGATTATGAACTTATATCATTAACAATACAATTCACGAATTCTTGATATAATCTGTAGTAAACATATTGACAGTGTATCAGACTGTAGATTTCAGAAAGATAATAAAGATTTTTTGATTAATTTAAAAATCAAAGAAACGTAAATAAAATGCCACACAACGTTATCATTTTCATTCTTAAAATCAGGCCGATAAAAATGTGCATTAAAACAGTGAATGTTTGTAGAACATAAACGTCTCAAGAATAAAAATCGAAGAGTTATCAGACTAATCTTGTACAGAAAGGCAGTAAATACACAATTACTTATAGCTAACAGTATCTTACTAATGCTTAAGCTCCGTTTATTATCAGAAGCAGTAAAAGAACCGTAAATAAATTATTTGATTGCAATGGTACGGATCATCTTAATAGTGACTGACTATTCAGCTATACAGTATAGCTGAAAAGTCAGTAACAATTAAGATTGTTATTTGTAGTATAGCCTATACTACAAATGACAATACCACAGCAATACACTATGTATATGTGTAAAGTCAAGTTCAATATAAAGCAAAAATTAAAGTAAAACCTCAAATCAAATCTTTAACACGACTGATGAAATCCAAATTGATAAATATATTTTATCGTGAAATAACCTATTCCACTGTTTAATTAAAGATATATATTTCTAGATTACCGGCAGTATTCCAATGTCCATTCATCTGGTTCTCAACCATCGAACCACACTGGATGATTCTAAACATGGTGCACGGTCCTCCGAACCCGGCTTACACCACTGACTATATCCAAGCTCGAGTTGCTCCATACTCGTTCATTGACAGAGTCAAAGAGCTGTGGACGCTATTGAAAGGACTTTATCGTCATAATGGGTGAGTCTTCCTTGGTCTTTCTTTCTTCTTTTAGAAAAATCTGTGAGAATGCACACTTCGATCTCACGTCTTTAAAGTAGGTTTGCTGGATGCGCTTGATTCGTTCACTCTTCTTGCGTGAAAAGGCGTTCCACTCAATGGTGGATTCGCCCGATGTGAGAGTGGCCATGTTCCACTCAGCAAGTGATTGAAAGTGTTGTCATTTCCCTATAATCATTTATTAACTTCTTCTTGTTAACTTAGCACTTAGCGCTACTAATTTAGCTATATTCATCATCATCATCAGCCTTTTAATATTCCCACTGCTAAGACACTGTCCTCCTCTCTGTGAGAGAGGAATGGGGCTTCAATCCAGCACGCAGGCTCAGTGCAAATATAACATGTCAACGGTTTTTATTTTATTTTAGGACATGTCGGTTTCCGCACGCTGTTTTTCCTCACCGTTTTTAGAGCAATGGTAATAAAATAATTAACACAAAGTGAAACGCCTGCCTGGGTTCGAATCCTTCGGGGCCTTTATCATTGGGCAACCATTGCTCTTAATTGTATTAATTCAGTATAACGTTTTTCTTGTCAACTATGTTGATGGTTTATGAATTATTATATAAAATAACACCTAGATAAATACAAGTCAAAGTTATCTCGTGCAATACCAAATTTAATATTACAAAAACTTAGCAAACGATTTACATAAGAGATTATTCATCCTTTAAAATACTGGTAAAATTAGCAACTGGTTTTTATACAATAATGTCCTGATTCTCCAAATATATTTATGAGAAAACGTTTTAGGTGAATATAATTATTATAGCTACGTTAAAATTAACATCTTCACTCATGCATCGAACTGACCGCACGGCATTTATGTCCGCTTCCGTGTAGCGAGTAACGTAATCACGATGACTCTCCAAACTATTTACTTGATTTGTTTTCTAAGATCTTTAACATGGTTACGAAGATAAATCCCTACGTGCGTCTAAGATAAAATTGATAACATAAATACGTTTATCCATATAATCATTCATGACTTGTTCGAATTAAAAATAACTAATGCCTCGGGCATTAGTTATTTATCCTGATATGTACCGTGTTATCAAAAATGATTAATCAGTTAGACTAATCATTTTTTACAGCAAGTAATCTGGCATACCAAAAATATGATGCAGCTGAATACTAAAATTTTAAATAGAGAAACGCCCTTCTACTGCCTAGTTAGAACGATAGCGTTAAACACTTTTTTTTATTTCAGTCATGTTTATGCCAAAGAAGAGGAAGTCTACCTGAAATTTATAGCCCCTATCGTTAAGGAACAAGGCCGACCTGTACCGGACTACAATGAGTTAAAATATAACGCGTCTTTATTACTGGGTAACTCTCAAGTAGCTATTGGCAGCTCAATTCCTCTACCACCAAGTTACAAACATATTGGTGGATACCATATTGCTGAGCCGGTTAAACCTTTGCCTGAGGTAAGTGTTTAATAGTTAATTGATAAAAATGATTTTGTGGTCCGTCGTTAAGGGTATCCTATAGAATGGAATAGAATATAATAGAATATACTTTATTGTATACCAAAACATGAAGTTACACATCTCTTTTACAATAATACTTATTTCTACGGGTACAAAGGCGGCCTTATCGCTGACAGCGATGTCAACCAGACGTATATCTTCGTATTATCAAATCATGGCATCACTTAACTCTTCGTTTTTTCCGTTACTGATATCTGTGTTGTTAATTGGGTTTTAATGCATTCTGACTGTAATGGCTAAATTCATTATCAAATCTATTTAAAATTCATTACCTATGTATCTGCCAGTACACACTTGAAAAACGAAACACGAAATTAAAAAATATCGTTAGAAGTCTTTCATATATTTCACTAACAATCTATTACAGGACCTCAAGAAAATAATGGACAATGCTAAGAACGGCGTGATTTACTTCAGTTTGGGCTCAAATCTTAAAAGCAAAGACTTACCCGATGACTTAAAACAAGGCCTATTGAAGGTGTTTGGAGGACTGAAACAGACTGTGTTATGGAAATTCGAAGAAAAACTTCCTGGCACGCCACAAAACGTTCATATAGTGCAGTGGGCACCGCAGCAGAGCATTTTAGGTAAGGTTTACACATGCATGACTAGAAGGCAATAATTAATGTAAGGAAATCATAAAAAAGTGGGAAGATGTATCTCATCTTCCCACTTTTTTATGATTCGACTCGACAATTTCAATAAATCCCAATAAAAGTAACCCGTGATTATATGATAAAGGTAATGGATTTAGTAAATGCCGATGATTTAAAGGCCCGTGTTTAGTAGCGGACGAAGAAGATGTGATACTATGATATTATGAAGAGACAAAACCAAATTCAGTATATAACATCTTATTCGTTAAACACCTGTACAATCTAAACGGCAAGGTGAATGATATAGACTTAATGTTGTCAATGATATACACATGTAAATATGCCGCAATAATTAGGTACATACATTCAGTAATCGCAAGACAATTTAAAATAATTGAATATGATGTATGTGTACTTTTTGTACCATTTGTAAGCTGATGGCTTTTGTCATTAGTATTCGTAACTAATGTTTAAAAATAACACGATACAATGAATTTCGGGTTGGTGTTATCTTTTTGTAATACAATTACTTAGTTTACCAATGATTCGATCTAGTGAGCTTTTGTCTATTTTTCTATAATTTATATTTATTAGTTTATCTTCGGTTGCAGCCCACCCGAATCTGATCCTCTTCGTCACCCACGGTGGTCTGCTGTCCGTCACTGAAGCTATCCACTTCGCTGCTCCTCTCATCGCCATCCCAGTCTTTGCAGATCAGTTCCTCAACGCAAATAGAGCTCAACAGAAGGGCTATGCTATTAAAGTTGACCTAACTTATAATCTGCATGAGGATCTGAAGGTGGCTCTTGATAAAGTACTAGGTGATCTTCCGAAGTAAGTAAAGTATATTTTTTACTAAGAGAATAATGTTTGGTCTTGAGGTTGCTACTTTAGTTTATCAGAATGTGAGCTTGAAATTGCTGATAAATCAAGCCTGACCAACCTAAAAGTGACCATAGGCCTTCTTTGCCTATTAATATATTTCAACTTTGAGATCTACCAAGAATTAAACAATGAAAACAGAACCAACCAAGCATACTTCGATAATAATTTGCTGTGTCTGTGTTCTCATCATGCTCTTTTCTGCCACAGATACGCCGCAAAAGTAAAAGATCTATCAGTAGCGTACCATGACAGTCCAATGAAACCAAAAGATGCGCTGAACTTCTGGGTGAACCACGTAGTAAAGACGAAGGGAGCCCCACACTTGCGATCTGTTGCACTACAAGTGCCACTCTATCAGAGAGTATACCTAGATCTACTGGCAGTGATCTTTGTAATTTTAGTAATTCTATTGTTAGTGGTAAGGAAGATTTGCTGTTTAGTGACGGGCAAGAACAGTACGAAAGTGAAGACAAACTAAGTGTTTTTTTTTTTTTAAAGTATTTGTATAGGCAACATGAAAGTTATATGCAGGTTCAATTTATTTGACTTTACCTTTTTAAACTCGATTGTGAATGTGCTGTGTAGTAAAGCAAGGAAAGTCTGTTATTAAAAATCGTCTGCATACTTCCTCATTCTTTTTTTTGTTGCCTGTACAATATCGATAAAATAGGTAGGGATTATACATTAACCTATAGCAATTTTTCACATTTAACTGAACTAGACAATTTGTTTACTTGTACTATGTGCTGAATCATGTGAGTAAATTATGTCTGCATAACATCTGTGAAGGCCAGTCCTACGAGGTATAATTTAGACATTAAGTCTATTAGATCCCATCAACCATTATTAGTGCTATCTACTACTGTATCCTTAAAATTATCCGGAGAAACAAAGGGTTTGATTCTGGTATCATTAATAGACACAGGTTCAGTTTCTGGAACATAAATTATCGCAAAATGATTCTAGCAAATTGTAAAACGCATGTTAGCCTCTGTGATTGGTTATATAAATTTTCAACAGACAATCTCAATCATCGGTCAGTAAATTTGTGACGTGTCGATAATTTCCTACTAGAAACCCTACAGTCATTCGTAGCATATTCCGTATTCTCTAAACCTTGTAAGGATTCGCAATTTAATTTGATGTAACCCTATGATATACTCCATTCAAGAAAAGATTAACAAGAAAATATAAACTAATCTGGGTTCTGATTTTCTGTAGGTATTGTGTAGTATGTTTAAATATTTCAGATCATTCTATGTTTATTTTTGTTAGTTACATTTTATGTTTGACTGAGTGTTGTGAAATTGAAGAGTGAAATATAATTGTTATATTTAAAAGCCTGGTTGTTTCATTTCATTTAGCTATAATTTCTTGATGTTCTCATGTTTCGCGTTTCTTGATTCCAATTAATACACAGTGACGATAGAAGTTCAAAGAGAACCGCAAATTACCATTAAATCATTAATTTCAATTAAATTGGTGATTTATTCAAAAACATAGAGACATCATGGCAGGTCTAATGTTCGTTATCGATATAATTAATTCATTAACTAGGGTAATCGATAAATAAATATAGTTAAGATATTGAATACAGTAGAACATATAAATATTATTAAAAATGGCATTCTCAGAAATTACTGTTCCGATTGTCAAAATTATTCACTTATACCACAAATACATAAGCGGCGGCGCGCTTATACTGACTACTCTAGAACTGAGTGCCGTACGTATATGCCCGATTCCTGTGGAATTCGAAAAAACCTAGTGTTCAATATTTTGTTTAGAACGTACGTGAAAAACCAGCTGAATAGAAAAAAAAAGCTTTTCAAAACTTAGATAACACCTATTTATCCGTGACTGGCCACTTACACGTTTCTTGTATTAAAATGACAAACATACTTAAGTTATTCGTACCTAATTAGCACTTAAACAACGAAACTAAGAAGTGTAAGTCACTTTATCCATATAATACCATCCAGTCTAATTCTAAGTACCTTTGAATTAGACTGGATGGTTGTGAAGTACAATTAAAATTGAATATATTTTAATTGTTGTTTAATTGTATGTTTGATTGTATTTTAATTGAAATATTGGATTGTATTTTTAATTGTATTTCTGTTAGTCCTAATATTTTTGTTATCTATTAAGGTGTTATTCACGTAATTTTGAATTAATAAATATATAAATAATAATACTTTACAGGGTAGTTGCAGGTATAAATTTAGAATTTTATTAGAAGCATATTAACACGGACACCTAACGCAAAGAAAGAAAATTTGGTTCAAATTAATTGCACTAGATGGCGTTATAAGCTTTGATTTGTTATTGAGTTGTGTGAAATATTAAGATTTTCTAGAGATGATCATTAAAAAAATGGTCTTGTTGAATTAACTCTCCTAAGCACAAAAATAAGGAATATTGGGCTCTTAATTCACATTGCAAATATTATTTGAATGGATCATTTAAAATTGATTCCAATAAATGGCGCCATTTTAAATTTCTGAATCATTCACTCGACTTCGACCTTTTTATTTTGTTTTGTAACACATTTTGGTACAATGAAACCGTAACAACGTGCAAAAAATACTAGAAAACAAATCGTCGTAGTATTTGAAAACCGAAAACCCTTTTACTTGCTAGTCGCTGCTAACACCATCTATATCCGTGGAACGAAACCGATTGCGATCGATATGCTTATAAAAATAATCAGAATAAAAACGCTAGTTACGTCGGCATGGTTTCTTTGTATGGGATGAGGCATCTGTATGCTAATGTTATAATATATGTGACATTCGTAATAATGTACTACTATGCGCTCTTTGTGAATAACATACGTTATAAATATAATACTCGATGAACCAATAGAATATTAAACAAATATACTCGTATTTATGAACATTGTAGACAATATAAATATTTATGAACATCGTTGGCCTAGACGTGGATAATATTTACAGTGTGAATTAAAGATCAAAATCATTTTTTTTATTTCATATAGGCCAACATGGGCACTTATAAAACGTCGACAAAAGGTGCACGGTTCGGGTTGGTCGTTTCCTATGGAGAAGAACCGGCAACAAACTTCACGGTTGCTCTTTTAAAAAATGGTTTGGTTTTATAATATTGCCATGTTACAGCATTAGTACTTGGATATGGACAACGTAGGCCCGACAATGAGTCGTAAGAAAAACAAATAAATGATTGTATTTTATATAAACAAAAGAAAATAAAACGAATTAAAAAGTTTACAAATGTTTGAAGGCCCAATGTTCACACATTTACAAAACAATCGTTAAAAGAATCTATACAAAGGTAAAATAAAAATAAAGTATAACAAGACTAAATTTAACATGTGGCACAAATGTTGTTATCAGTGCTGTAACTATTCTTAGCAAAGGGCTATAAAAGTGATTGAAAACCACTGTAAAAAGACTATTTCAAAGAAGGAAAAAAATAAATAAATAATGAGATTGAGAATAGTTAGAGACATCCACAAATTTGTAATAAATTTTTAGTCCTTGACTTTATAATTTGCTTTTTAATAAGGACACGTTTGATGTAGTTTTTGAACTTTCCATCGGTCAGTTCTATAACTGACTTTGGCAACTTGTTATAAAAGCGTATACTGTTTATATGAAAAGGCTAGTTTTAGTTAATCTGAATTAGGGTATTACAATTTCGTGCTTACTACGTGTATTTAAATTATGAAAGTCGCTTCTAGTTTTGAAAAGCCCTCGATTTATGCGGGCATCCAAAATACATTCTTAATTATAAAGTGAAGGTAGTCAGTATATCGTTCTCTTTAAATTTTTCTCTGAAGGACTCGCGAGGACCCATTTTATAGATCGCGCGGACTGCCCTCTTTTGTGACCTTCATCATAATTTGAATACATTGATTTCATTGGTTGATCAAGAAACTTAATCTTCAAGCTAGCTATAATCGTGACAATCTAAGATGTCCAATGACGTTTTTTTCATTTTACATGACGCAATAACGGCTACGAAAAATCTAATTCACAATCATAATCAATTACTATGTTATCTATGCACTATAACAACGAGTATCATTCGTAAGCATCAAGTTTAACATATATGTCGCCGCGTAGGCGTGAATTTGCTAATTTATTATCCTAATTAATCATTTTAAGTGTCAATGTCTATTTAAGTTGGGTTTTGAGTTCAGCGCCATCTATTGGCTCACTGTGGAATCAGGTATTAATCTGTTCGAATGATCATTGTTATGCTAATTTTAATGTTTAATTAATACGAGATGTTTAAATAAAACAGGAACACTTTTTGTAGTACTTTTGGATTTGTTCCCATTTTAACTATTGCACATTTGACGAAGTAAATGTGTTTGATTATGTTATTCTTATTAACTTTTCAAACAATGGCGGATGTTATAATTTGTATGACCAATAACCAGATTTAATAATTTAATACGAGAACTTAACAAATTTGAGTAAATGATTAAATACTAAAAAGTCATAAGACTATTTTACACAGCTATGTGATAATGAGAAACTTTCTAATTAGTAAGATTTGCAGATCACCGGAAACTTGAATAGTTTTGTTATTAGATGACTATTTCAATAATAAACTAGAAACAACTTTGTATTTGTGAGTATTGGGGTTGTTTAATGTTAAAATAATTAACTGATCAGCATTTTAGTATTGTTTGCTAGCTTTACTCAACTATCCAAGTAATTAGTGTCTAAACAAAAACAATATAGAACATGCTTAGAACGCGCATGGCGCGTACGGTGCACGGTGTGTGTAAAAATAATAACTGTAAAACTGTTTAATAGATCTGCTGACTAAAATTAGATGTTTGAAAACCTAATAAACATGTAACGCTAATTGTCATAAAGTGATTGTGTAAAGATTTAAAAGAGTATCCTGTAGTTTCTTGCTAGATCTCAGAGGCTTTGCGATCTAGCGAGCCACAAGATGTGGTTTTAGCTTCAAGTTCATTTGAAAACTCAAAGTGTCTGTAACTAAGTCAAATAAATGCTCTTGAGAGTTTCAATCCAGTGTTGTGTTGAAGAATAAAGGAATTGCCTCTAGGCAATGGGGGTATTGATGGTGGTCCTATGATTCATAGGTACTTCGACGTGACATATATAACGTACTTGCTGCCGCTCTCGGCTAAGTCCACGTCGAATCTAATGCTAAGTCCACTATCTAGCAGAATCTTGATACTCCGAAATTTATTTGGCATAACACACTTGGCATAATCTTCTTTAAACGATTATTCTTAAGGTTTTTTTTTTTTTAGTATAATTATTGTTTGGCCGAATGTTTCTATGTCCGAATTTACAATGGCTTACTTTCAAGATGGCAGAATTTTATTTGGCATAATTTCACTTTGAATATTATGAAGATGGTAGAAATTCATTTGGAATAATTTTACTAGGCACTTCTATAAAATAGCATTTTAACCTTAAATTGATATTGATATACTGTCTTTAAAAGTCATTATGTTGTGTTACAAAAGTTAGTGACAGAAACGAATTGCTGCAAAACCGACTCCACGTAGTCTTGTCTGCCCTACCCTTAGAGTGTTATTTAAGTCCGCGTAGGCGCGTAGGGGCGAGGTGGCCTGCGAGCTGAGGAGCAGGTGGTTTAATAACGGTCGCTTCCGCGGCTGAGGCTGGCCAGTGAAGCCGGCCAGCAAGCCGAAGCTGCGGTGGTGAGCGTTAAAACCATCTGCGACGATAAGCTCGCGTGGGACCGCTGGAGCTCCGCAGCGCCGGAGCCGTGACAGAAACCATGCCTGCTGCATGCTGCATGCTCACTTGCATTCTTGCTTGCATGTGGCATGCTTGCTGCAGGCCTGCTGCATGCTTGTTTGCATGCTTGCTGCATGCTCACTTGCATGCTTGCTTGGATGTTGCATGCTTGCTGAATGCATGGTGTATGCTTGTTTGAATGCGGCATGCTTGCTGCATGCATGGTGTATGCTTGTTTGCATGCTGCATGCTTGCTGCATGTTTGCTGCATGCTTGCTGCATGCATGGTGTATGCTTGTTTGCAGGTTTGCATGCTTCATAAAGCGAATTAAACACAATAAATATGTTCAATCAATCTTTTATTATGTTAAAAAATACAAAATTACTCTAAATATGCATTATCTGTAATGTGATAGATGAGTATTTCAATTAATATGGATATAAAATTTATGCCAAAAGACGATTCTGACTGTGAACTTTCTGCGATATGATGGTTCTGCATTTTAACGACTATCGATTTGAAATTTATGCCAGATGATTCTGACTTACAAAATTATGAGTTTGAATGTATGATAAATGAGTGTATGTCAAACGATTTTCTGCGAAATGATGTTTATGCTATCCGTTGTTATGCATAATAATATTATGACATAAAAAGTTCGGCTATAAAAGGTAGACCCGTTAAAAGAGGTAGGCTCATTTATTGGCAGACTCACACTCAGAGGTAAGCAAAATTCCTATTACTATTATAAACGTGAATGTATGTGAGGATGGATGGATGTTTGTTACTCTTTTACGCAAAAACTCCTGAACGGATTTTGATGAAATTTTACTTAAATATTACTTATACATCAAAAACACATAGGCTATAATTTATGGGTCTAAATAAAATTTCATCAAAATCCGTTCAGGAGTTTTTGCGTAAAAGAGTAACAAACATCCATCCATCCTCAAATCCATTCACGTTTATAATAGTAATAGGATTTTGCTTACCTCTGAGTGTGAGTCTGCCAATAAATGAGCCTACCTCTTTTAACACTTAACCTTATGGTTTAGGTTTCCTTTAAACTATTTCAACTTTTTCTTGTAAACACTGTTTTTAATAAAAATGCCAAGAAAAATCGTCACTCAAAAATCAGAACAATTAGATAAAATCCTAATTTATATTTTATTCTTCTTCTTCTTTCCATCTACAGCCTGCTTCTGCTTCTTCGAACACAAAATGCTACAAACAAATCTTAACAATATGAACACTTAAAGTAAAGCAACTGCTAGCTATGCTGCTAGGTCCTGATACAGTCGTTGGTACAATGGTATTAGCACTGCAGCATAGTATCGTGTGAGCTAGAGCGACAGTGAGACAGAGAAAGAGTAATTAGGAAGATAGGGGTGCCCGTTCCTTTGTAAAGATGTTGAAGCCTTGTTAGTTTTTTTTTTTAATAAATGTAAAAGCAGCTATTGCTTACTTTTGTTACAGTATCTGATCGTCATTATAAAGATTGCAAATTTAAAGAATTCTCTTTCTTAAATTTTTGGTTAATACTGTTTTTAGCAACAATTAGTAATCAGGACCTTGATTGAGTAAATCTATTACAATAAACCAAGTCAATTAAAGCTCTTTGCGTCATAATTGGTTCAAAAATGTTCTTACTTAGAAAATAACTACCCTACCCACCTACAATATCTACCCTACTCTATCTACCCTACCCTACCCTACCTACACTACCCTATCTACCCTACCCTACCTACTCCACCCTACCTACCCTACCCTATCTACCCCACACTACCTACCCTACCCTACCTACCCTATCTACCCTACACTACCTACCCTCTACCCTACCCTACCTACCTACCAATTTATTGCACTATTTATTTGAATAAGAAATAATGCTACTATACGAATGTAACTAACTTTTGCATCTACCGGCGGCGGCGGCGATCTTATTAAAATTAAGAACATAAAAGCTGCTATTGTGAGTCAATCTTAAAAGATAGACATATGCTGTCGCGGACTTTTTTTAGATCTTTTAAAGAAAAACAAATCCGTCATACATGATATTTGCGTAACTAAAACCGTTTTCGCAGCGCACGCAACGGAAGCTCTCAAAAAGGAATATTTTTGCCCGTTTTTGCAACATTTTTCATTTATGCTCCGCTCCTATTGGTCATAGCGTGATGATATATAGACTATAACCTTCCTCGATAAATGGACTATCAAAAAAAAGAATTTTTCAATTCCAACCAGTAGGTCCTGAGATTAGCGCGTTCAAACAAACAAACAAACTCTTCAGCTTTATAATATTAGTATAGATTATGGAATTTTTGTTGTGAGATAGGCGTGTGAATACGGGTGCCGTATCAATCTAAAAAATATTATCGAGGTAAAATTATTCTTTGGTCTTTTAAAATATCAGTGTTTTTACTAAATAAAAATTAATAATAATTAAAAAAAACTAAACACATGCTTTAATAGAAAACCAAACTGAAAAGTAGAAAATTATTATCAATAAATTTAAATTAAAATATCCCCACCCCACGCTTTTTTACATTTACATTACACTATTCTTAATATAAATTTATTGTACATTATTTTCTACTTTTTAGTTTGGTTTTCTATTAAAGCGTGTTTTATTTTTTTATAACTATTTTTTTTACTATTTAATTCAATTTACCATTTAAGCGTGTTTTTTTTAGTTTTTATAATATAATAATTCATTAATGCAACTACCTCCCTGTGATGGGAGGTAGTTGCGTTGAGTAATTAGCGTGCCTACTGCCTTCCCTGGATGTGATAGCCGTTTCTCAGGCTCCTGAACATTTATTTAATACGTGTACTTGGCGAAAGATACTACCGTGTCTTATGGATATATCAAGAAAAACCGTTTACAAAAGATACAACCGAATTCTAAATAAAAACAATACAAAGTAAAAATAAATTCAATTTCGGAAATTGGTGTTCTTGTTTTCGCTTCTTCGTTTTTTGACAACGACTTCCAAAATTGAAGTTATTTTTCACTTTTTTGTTAAAAGTTTTTTTTTCATTTTTTATTTGTGGTACATAATGAAGCAGTTATATAGGCTAGGTATCAATAATGCCCAAAGTGAAGCCAGAATAGATTAACCCAATAACATGAAACTTAAACAAAACCGGTGGAAAAAGAGTATACCAAGGTGAATTGTTTACACCTGCGTACCCTTTTAGAGCGTACTAGTGTAATGTTATGTTAATGAATGGTGTAAACAATAAACAGAAATGTGATTCCAACTACCTCGAGTGATTTGCCCTCATTTATTGAAGAATTCTGATATAAATCTCCGAAGTTCTTCATCAGGTCTTGAACCACATGACAAGCAACAGCTTTCAAATAAAAAAGAATTGTCAAAATCGGTTTACCCAGTAACAAGTTCTGTGGTAAAACACATAAAAAAAATACAGTCGAATTGATAACCTCATCCTTTTTGGGAAGTCGGTTAAAAATTAGGAGACAATATGATTAAGCACCTTCTCGATGGAGGACACGAAGTAAGTATAAAACAACCAATATTTATTTATAACTAGCTGTACCCGCGGCTTCGCTCCCGTCAACTGTCTACCCTACTCCACCTATCTACCCTACCCTACCCTATCCTACCTGCCCTACCCTACCTAACCTACCCTATCTAACCTACCCTACCTGGCCTACCCTATCCTACATAACTACTCTACCTACCTACCATTTTTTTTTCATTTTTTTTTTCATAAAAACCGTCCTCTATCAATAACAAACACATCACAAAAAGAATTAGCGAAATCCGTCTAGCCATTCACGCGTGATGCCAGAACAAAGGGAAATAGGGATTCAATATATATATAGATTGTACTTAGCAACCATTTATTTTGCCTCAAAAGACCATTGTTTTTGTATACTACCTGAGGATTTTTCTCTGGACAAGAGTAATTAGGCAATCAACACGTACTTGTAGTTTTTATAAACTTTCGATTTTCCATAAACATATTAAACTATGGCATTTCATGAAATGGTGTTTTTAAGAACCCCGAAGGTTGGTAATTACTTGTTGCTGTGTGTCTTTAAAAAAACAAACAGATTTTTTGCAAATATCACGTCGTCATACCACTTACATTATAACTATGTATGGTATGTACTAAAATAAGTGGCATAAGTAGTTGTTTGTTATATATGGGGTAAAACTTTAATAGTTATTTATGCAACTGTTGTATAATAAGGGGTATTAAAAACGAATAGTATCACATGAGTGTTTTAATACCTAATTATAACAGTTGCATACAAGACTTTATCTACACCCATGATATGAATCCTCTATAAAGGACTATAAAGGATACTTTTCAGCATTGAATAGAAGATCTATAGGGATGAAGATTTGAATTTTATGATTGTATCTTGGGCATACATACATAATATTATTTATGATAATATTATGTATGTAAGGAAAAATATACATCTCTTTAGTAAAGTCAGTGATAGACACAATTGTAATACCAGAAATAAAGATAAGTTAGATCAGCCTTCTTACAGACTAGCTAAAGTACAATCATCTTGCATGGGGTACTGTGTTAAATTCTATAACAAAATACCTTGTGATATATTAAAACTAAATGAAAGTAAATTTAAAACTTTAGTTAAAAGCACCCTTTGTAAACAAGCATATTACAAATTAGATGATTATATTCAAGATAAGAATGCTTGGAAACATGCTGGTCCTGCTCCATAGGGCAATCTTTGGTGTAGACAAAATCAAATTTGTTAATTTATATTCCCATTCATAGTTATTGTATTCATTGTTTTGTTATTTTTTTTTTTTTTTTTAGAAATTGTCTCACACACTGTTCCGTTGTTGTTGAATTAGGTATTTTACCTATGTTTGTAATATTTGTAAGTATGTGAGAACCATGTTCCTACTTATCAAATTAATTAATTTTCCTGTTAATGCTTTTTAATACTATATACCTGTGTGTAGAGCTATTCTGGGTGCATCGTCCTCACATATATTAATGTATGTACGTATGTTAATATTGTAAAACACCAATTTTTTTAAAAGAGTAAGTATGGAGTTTCTTGTGCGTTCTTCTCCATAACAATCTACTTTCCGAATGCACGGTAGAATCATTTTTTTTTTTTTTTTATCTTATTTTTTTTTTTATTACTTTTAAATTTATATTTTATTACGTTTAATTTTAATTTATTTGACGTTCAATTGTGCCGTTTATTGGCCTAATTGAATAAATATATTTGACTTTGACTTTGACTTTGGCAACCTACTCTTTTTTTTTAATTCGGCATCAATATGGCATTAAGGCATTAAGTCCGCCTCTGTACGTATGTGTGCATGAAGTATAAAATAAATAAATAAATAAATAAATATGTAGCAACCCTAGTGAATCTGTCAAGTTTAGCTGTCAATTTTCTAAACGGCGGGAGTGGCCCTTCTGTATACTTACTATTTTGTGCCCATGATATGAATCATATATAAAGGTTCTGAAACCATAGGGTATTAATACTTAAAGTACTTTTCAGCATTGAATAGAAGGTCCATAGGTATGAAGATTTGAATTTTTCTAATAATTATTGAAAATATACTAATAGCACATCTTCAGAAAATGATGTACTACTCATTGATATTTTCCAATTCATGAAATTTTGGTACGTCTTTTCATAATGTTTTCTCGACTTTTCTGGTAATAATTGGTTAGAAATGCCCTTTGCTGCATTAGAAATATCTGGTGGTGTGTTATCAAAGCTTGTAAACAACAAAACATTTTTTTTTTTCAATACTATTATTGAACAAAAATGGCGGGATACGACTTCAATTCAAAAATTCGAATAAGTTTTTTTAAATTACGTCGCTGTGGTAGTAAAACGCGCGTGCATGAACATTGGCTGTTCGATGAGTAAAAAAAGAGTTGCATTATGAAATTTAGTACAACATTATAACACCCGTTTGGATGATATTATGGTTACTATGACACTGACTGTTTTAATGTTGGCAATAAGTTAACTGTTTCAAGAACTTATATAGCGAATTTATAGCATGGGTGTAGATAAATATAATTACTAGTCTTCATAATTGAAAAAGTATATATTTACTAACTCTGTAGTTTCGAAATATAACATCACGCCTGTATGCATAGGGCTATGTGGTGCCCCAATACTACACCCACATTTAGCCAGTTCCAAAACCACAAAAATAAATAGTTCCTCTTACATCGCAAAGGTAAAATTTAAACCTGTGTGGCAAAATTGAAACCTGTGTGAGGTTTTTTTTTTGGTGATTCAGTATTAGTAACCAAACACATTTCCATGGCCAAACTTTTTTTTTTTCGAATTAAACTTTAACCAAGTTTAAAATAAATATAACATGGATATAGGTAATCTATTCGTTATATTCTAATCGAGAAAAGGTTTATCAAACAAGTGTTATTCACAAAGTCTCAAACCTATAAAAAATGGTTTCGTATTATTTTGTGACTTCAGATTTCCTAAGGATCCAGACAGAAAAGAAATATGGATTGAAGCGACTGGAAGGCAAAGTTGGTTTCCCGCAAAATCTAGTACAATTTGCTCAGATCACTTCGTAGAACTAGATTTTTTTATTAAAAGCGGATAAAAATACCTAGTTCTGTAGTTTCTGCCTACCCCCATGGGAAAAAGGCGTGAGTTTATGTATGTATGTAAAAATACCTAGCCGACGCAGCGGCGCCAAAACTAAAAATAATACATTTTCAAGTAGGTATTTTTACGGTTTCGTAACATAATGTTGTTGTATCGCGCTTCTGAGATTCTGACTCCATATCGTAGATCCGCAGCGAAATTCAAATAAGTAATAATTTAAACATAATCATCATATCATATTTTGAAATCACCTCTTAAAACCCTTTATTTTGATATCCCACACGACGGGTTTGGGCGAAAAAAAAAAATTTGGGTCCCACAATATGGCATCAAAAATCCGCCATTTTTCTACTGTCCAATTTTAATGTAGCCAATGACTCTTGCAGGGTTAAGACGAATCGAATGACGTATGAATCATCAAAATCGGACAACGCGTTTGGTCTCTGGAACGCCATATAGGAACATACATACATAAATACATATATACATACATAGACTGATAAACACATTACCCTCCTTCGGCGGTCGGGTAAAAACACCACAGGGCGTATCTTTGTATCAATAGAATAATTTTCAAAATTGGATCAGTAGTTTAACATAAAAAATCTTTATCATTCTTTCTTTAAATCGTAAGTATTAGAATAAATTTATGTAAACACTTGATTTCAAATGTAATAATATTTATCGACTCTAGCTGTTGACTGTATTTTGTTTGAAAATAAAACGGAATGTCGATAAATAATTCAACGACAGAGGTACATCCCTACAGGAGGACGAATAGTAATGACCTCATTTCGCAAATATAAATCTTATCATTAACGAAATACAGTTTTAAATTGAATGCATTTATTATAGTGACATCTAGCGGCGAGTAGCGTAACTTGCTCATTAAACTATTGCCATTAAACCATGTGCGCTTTAAACGGAAAAAGTTAAAATACTCAAAAAGAGTAGACAATAAACCAACTCTATGGTCATAAAACTGTGGTTTATTTTCAAAACTCGTGACGACTGACATATTTCCTACTTTCAACTAAAATTAAACTACCAATCACACCAAAGATTTCTTAGTGTTACGAAATACAATTAACCTGTATATGTGAGAGTTTGGGTACGCTGGTTCCAATACTAATGAAGCGCTAAGCGACTTCTACTGTCTTTCTCTGTTTTGTGACTCTGTGTCGCCTCGCTGTCGTTCGATTTGACAGTTTTTGCCTGGGTTGACGGTTGACACTTAACATTGGAACTCGTAAAAGCGTTTCTGAGATCGCGACACGGAAAAAATGTCGTTCTTGACCTGGTATTTTAAAAGTGACTTGTAACCAGCCGATCATTATCCGAAATTGTAATCGCGGTTCGCCAGTGGTGTTGTGGGTCGACTGTACATTTGGTTTTGTGTATATTTCGCGCGCAGCGGAGTGCCTTTGCCGGGAACGCGTGTGGAAGTCTGGCGAGTATATCACCGGATCGCGTTTGTTTCCTTTCCAATTCCTTTATTTCCTTATTATATATATGCTTTCCTCTCCCTATACCACGCACGGCACGCGATTTAACGAAGAACAGAAGACCACAACGAGAACCAAGGTAAGTTGTGAACATTGTACCACTTTACACCTGTATTAGGAACCATTCTCTCTAAAGAACAAACCCCTAGCTTTCCACGGGTAAAGACCTGCAGATCCAGGAGTCGCAAGACTGCTATGGGCCCCAGTTTTCGGCCCTTGGTTGTGTTCCGCAGGCCTGTATTTGACAAGTTCTGATAAGATAATTTTATAGTTACACTCTTGTTGTTCTGGAAAACTGATAACATGGCAGTACTTTACGTCCCTGATAATTCAATAGGATGATTTTAGATTTCAGAGTTATCTGTCTGCAAGCTAAAGCAATAAGTATATCTTTCGTAATAGGATTACTTTATCATTCATATTTATTATTTTAATAGCCTTTTTTGTACAATAATCTGATGCTTGTTAGTTTTGTGGAATGTGCCGCAGCGTAGGGCAGGTTATACAAAAGAGCGAAGAGTACAACCTGCCTCTCTGTTTAGCGTTTGTCTTCGAGACGGACTACAAGAAAGCCTTCGATTCGATCGAGACTTGGGCTGTACTGCAGTCTCTCCAACGGTGCCAAATTGACTACCGGTACATCGAGGTGTTGAAGTGTTTATACTAAAAGGCCAGCATGTCAGTTCGACTTCAAGATCAGACCTTGGAACCCGTTCTTTTGCAGCGACGTTTGAGACAGGGAGACGTCATATCTCCGAAGTTGTTTACCGCTGCACTGGAGGACGTCTTCAAGGTTCTAGACTGGAGAGGGCTAGGCATCAACGTCAATGACGAGTACATCACTCACCTTCGATTTTAGACGATATATTGGTTATGGCTGAGACGATGGAGGACCTTAGTACAATTTTCGATGACCTCAGTAGAGGTTCCTAAAGAGTGGGTCTTAGGATGAACATGGACAAAACCAAGGTGATGCTGAATGTTCATACGCCCACTCCTATCAAGGTCGGAGACTCTACACTCGAAGTTGTGGGCGACTGATGTCTACCTGGGTCAAACGATCCAGTTGGGTAGGGCCAACTTCGAGAAAGAGGTCAACCGTCGAATCCGACTCGGCTAGGCAGCGTTCGGGAAGTTGCGCGGTATCTATTCGTCCAACTTACCACAGTGCCTCAAGACGAAAGTATGTTGCCAGTGATGACATATGGCTCTTAGACGTGGTCGCTTACAATGGGCCTCATCAGAAAGCTTACGGTCACTCAAAGGGCAATGGAGAGGGCTATGCTCGGAATTTCCTTGCGTGATCGAATCAGAAATGTAGAAATCCGCAAGAGAACCAGGGTTACCGAAATAGCCCGAAGAATTGCCAAACTTAAGTGGCAGTGGGCAGGGCACATTGCTCGCAGAACGGATGGGGCAGAAAGGTTCTGAGGTGGTGACCGCGAACCGGAACACGTTGCGTTGGAAGGCCTCCCTCCAGGTGGACCGATGACCTGGACAAGGTTGCGGGGATCCGCTGGTTGCGAGATGGACCAGTCAAAGTGGCGACGCTTGAAGGAGGCCTATGTCCAGCAGTGGACGTCTTTTGGCTGATATGATTATGATGATGTTAGTTTTGGTTTTACATTATTTGTGTCATCAGTCTCATTCCGATACATGTTTTTTTTATTATTTCGCACAGCTGGACAAGGCCACCCCCATAACTTTTTAAATATCTTCGTTTAATTTTAAGATGTTTTCCTATAAATACATTATACATTATTTGAGCAAAAATAAATCATTAATAAAATAATTTGCAGTGTCATTTTACTGGGTAACCGATGCACACGTTATATTTAAAGTAAAGTACTATCTGCCGCTCACGTAATATCTTTATAAATTATAGGTTATGTGTATAATGATGTACAAGCTGCATTTCTGTAAAGTTTCATCAAAATCCGTTCAGTAGTTTTTGCGTGAAAGAGTAACAAACATCGATCCATCCATCCCCACAAACTTTCAAGTTTATAATAGTAGTAGGATATTACCACAGTCGATTAATTTCAGCTTGAGCTTATGTAATTATTAAATAAAGAATTATTTATTTAATGACAAGCTATCTCAAAATGAGTACGATTAGGACAGCTATTGAGTTATCTACAGACCGATAAGACATTGATTTATTTGACTGTTGATAAGTTCCCAATTTGAAAACTTTATTGACCCATTGTCATTTTGAAATGCACTTTGCATTCACAATTATATTCAACTTTCATTTCATTCATATCAATCAAGACAAAACCTATACAATAAATGAAAACAGTGCTTAGCAAAATTATATCAAGCTTAATGGCGGAGATTTTTAATTCCAGGCGTATCCTACAAAGAAACCGTAACTCCAAACCGTTGTTTATTTTGCTAAAACAACAGTTCAATGCCGACACGAATTTTAATCTTCATCATCATCATCATACTGCTCAATTTATTTGTGGTCGGCGAATCATTTCATCTTCTTCCGTATCTCTATTTGCCGTCATTTCAATCACCGTCCTTGTAAACATACGTAGGTAGACAGAAACTAAAGAACACCACCACATTTTCTTTCTTTCTTTTTCACCTGATACGATTCTTTCACACTCCTTTTGCATCTCCGTTTCAGCCATATCATATTTCACACAACCCATCCATCGTATCTTACAAAAAGAATAAAGAATAAGAATAACACACAACGTTATCATTATCATTCTTAAAATCAGGCCAATAAAAATGTGTGTTCAAACAGTGAATGTTGGTAGAACATAATCGTTTTAAAAATAATCATCGAAGAGTTATCAGACTAATCTTGTACAGACAGAAAGTAAATACATAATTGCTTATAGCTAACAGTATCAACATTGTTCAACATTTAATTTGTCTTCACATTCATAAATTGTTGAACAATGTTGAAGACAGACCTGCGGATCACAAAGCCAAAAGCCAAAAACTGGGGCCCATAAACAGTGCTGCAACTCTTGGATCCTATTAGGTCTATACCCGCGACACTGCGCGCGGTAGCGGAAAGCTAGGGGTTTTTTCTTTAGAGATACTGGCTCTAGTTAGACAGGTGGAAAGAGGTACATAAACTTTGCACTTACCCTTGTCCTCGTGGTGGTCTCCTGGTCAATCCCGTGTGTGTGTGGTCGGGGGGTGTGGGGTAAAATATATATAATTAATGTGGAAAAGACAACAAACGTATCCTAGGCCGGGGCTCCGGCTGCCAGCAGACACCGACACGTTCCCGATACGAAAATACCTCGCTGCGCGCGAAATACACCCAAATACAAATGTCCGGGAGAAGCCCAATACCACCCACGAATGGCTACCGTAATTTCGAATAACGATGAGTGGATTATCTTGCGATACCAAAGAAGAAAAGGGCCGTTTATTATCAGAAACAGTAAAAGAACCATAAAGAAATTCTCTGATTGAAACGGTACGGATCATCTTAATAGTGACTGACTCTTCATTATTAAGATTGTTATTTTTAGGATAGCCTATACTACAAATAACAATACCATAGCAATACATTATGTATATGTGTAAAGTCAAGTTCAATATAAAGCAAAAATTAAAGGTAAATACCTCAAATCAAATCTTTATCACGACTGATGAAAAACAAATTGATAAATATATTATATAACCTATACCACTGTTTAATTAAACATATATATTTCTAGATTACCGGCAGTATTCCAATGTCTATTCATCTGGTTCTCAACCATCGAATCACACTGGATGATTATAAACATGGTGCACGGTCCTCCGAACCCGGCTTACACCACTGACTATATCCAAGCTCGAGTTGCTCCATACTCGTTCAATGGCAGAGTTAACGAGTTGAGGACGCTATTGAAAGGACTTTATCGTCATAATGGGTGAGTATTCCTTGGTATTTCTTTCTTCTTTTAGAAAAATCTGTGGCGCTCCCTAGTTTTGTGTGTTTTGTTTTGTTTCGATCTCACGTCTTTAAATTAGGTTTGCTGAAAGCGCTTGATCTGCTCACTCTTCTCGTGTGAAAAGGCGTTCCGCTCAATGGTGGATTCACCCGATGTGAGAGTGGCCATGTTCCACTCACCAAATGATTGAAAGTTTTGTCATTTCCCTATAATCACTAATTAACTTCTTCTTGTCAACTGAGCACATAGCTACTAATTTAGCTATATTCATCATCATAATCAGCCTTTTAATATTCCTACTGCACACTGCACTGCTACACTGTCCTCCTCTCTGTGAGAGAGGAATTAGTGTCAATCCAGCACGCAGGCTCAGTGCGAATATCACATGTCAACGATGTTTTGGTTTTAGGACAATCATGCCAGTTTCCACACGCTGTTTGCCTTCACCGTTTTTAGAGCAATGGTGATAAAATAATTTACACAAAGTAAAACGCCTGCCTGGGTTCGAATATTTCGGGGCCTTTATCATTGGGCCACCACTGCTCTTAATTGTATTAATTCAGTATAAAGTTTATCTTGTCAACTCTGTTGATGGTATATTATTTCTATAAAATAACACCTAGATAAATAAAAGTCAAAGTTATCAAGCAAGTTATCTCGTGCTATACCAAATTTAATATTACAATAACTTAGCAAACGATTTACATACGAGATTATTCATCCTTTAAAATACTGGTAAAATTACAACTGGTTTTTATTCAATCATGTCCTGATTCTCCAAATATATTTATGAGAAAACGTTTCACGTGAATATAATTATTATAGCTACGTTAAAATTAACATCTTCACACATGCATCGAACTGACCGCACGGCATTTATGTCCGCTTCCGTGTAGTGAGTTACGTAATCACGATGACTCTCCAAACTATTTACTTGATTTGTTTCCTAAGATCTTTAACATGGTTACGAAGATAAATCCCTACGTGCATCTAAGATAATATTGATAACATAAATACGTTTATCCATATAATCATTAAAAATAATTAATGCCTCGGGCATGCAACTCCTGATTTGTACCGTGTTACCTGACTAATCATTTTATACAGCAAGTCATCTGGCATACCAAAAATATGATGCAGCTGAATACCAAAACCTTACATAGAGAAACTCCCTCCTACAGCCTAGTAAGAAGGACTGCATTAAAACACCTTTTTTAATTTCAGTCATATTTAAGCCAAAGAAGAGGAAGTCTACATGAAATTTATAGCCTCTATCGTTAAGGATCAAGGCAGACCCGTACCGGACTATAACGAGCTAAAATATAACGCGTCTTTATTTCTAGGTAACTCTCAAGTAGCTATTGGAAGCTCAATTCCCCTAACACCAAGTTACAAGCATATTGGAGGATACCATATTGCTGAGCCAGTTAAACCTTTGCCTGAGGTAAGTGTACCTGTTAATAGTTAATTGATAAAAATGGTTCTGTGGTCCGTAGTTAAGGGTGTCCCTATATTATTTATTTATTTAAATGATGGCATCCCTTAAGTATTCGTTTTTAACCGGCACTGATATCTGTGTTGTTAATTGAGTTTTAATCCATTCTGACTGTAATGGCTAAATTCATCATCAAATCTATATTAAATTCATTACCCATGATCTGCCAGTAAACACTTGAAAAAAGAAACACAAAATTTAAAAAAATTCGTTAGAAGTCTTTCTTATAATTCACTAACAATCCAGTACAGGACTTGAAGAAAATAATGGACAATGCCAAGAACGGCGTGATTTACTTCAGTTTGGGTTCAAACTTGAAAAGCAAAGATTTACCAGATGACTTAAAACAAGGCCTATTGAAAGTGTTCGGAGGACTGAAACAGACTGTGTTATGGAAATTCGAAGAAAACTTCCTGGCACGCCACAAAACGTTCATATAGTGCAATGGGCACCGCAGCAGAGCATTTTAGGTAAGCTTTACACATGCATAACTAGAAGGTAATAATTAGTGTAAGGAAATCATAAAGAAAATAAAGCGCAGTAGAAAGATGAGATACTTGACAATTTCAACATATCCTAATAAAAGTAACCCGTGGTTATATGATAAAGGTAATGGATTTGGCTGTTGGCAAATTCCGATGATTTAGAGGGCAATGTTAAGTAGCGGACGAAGAATATGTGATAATTATTGTGAAGTAGACAAAACCAAATTGAGCATCTTATTCGTTAAACACCTGTACAATCTAAACGTCAAGGTTGAAAGAAACATTAACTATATATATGTTTTCAATGAAATACACATGTAAATACGCCGCAAGAATTGGGGACATACATTCAGTAATCGCAAGACAATTTAAATTAATTGAAGATGATGTATGTGTACTTTTTGTACCATCTGTAAGCTGATGGCTTTTGTCATAAGTATTCGTAACTAATGTTTAAAAATAATACGATACTATGAATTTCGGGTTGGTATAATCTTTTTGTAATACCAGTATACATCGATTTTTGTCTAGTAGTTATAATAATAATTACCTCAGAATGAAATTGGTAGTAAGGACTCTAGTAAATAACTAACGTAATAAAAAAACTAATTGCATTCCACTGGCCCTCTCCAATTGTTCATCTAACAATACATATTTAATCAGACAATTTTAATGAATAAAATCAATTTAATATTTTAGCAATGATCGAACGATCTAGTGAGTATTGCTTTTGTCTATTTTTCTATAATTTATATTTATTAGTTTATCTTCGGTTGCAGCCCACCCGAACCTGATCCTCTTCGTCACCCACGGTGGTCTCCTGTCCGTCACCGAAGCTATCCACTTCGCTGCTCCTCTCATCGCCATCCCAGTCTTTGCAGATCAGTTCCTCAACGCAAATAGAGCTCAACAGAAGGGCTGTGCTATTAAAGTTGACCTAACTTATAATCTGGATGAGGATCTGAAGGTGGCTTTTAATAAAGTACTTGGTGATCTTCCAAAGTAAGTAAAGTATATTTTTACTAACAGAATTTGGTCTTGAGGCGCATCCTCTTCTTCTTTCACTTTAGTTTAAAATAATTTGAGCTTGAAATTGCTGATAAATTAAGCCTCACCAATCTAAAAGTTACCATAGGCCTCCTCCTTTCCAACTTATATGTTTCACCTTTGAGATCTTCCAAAAATCAAACAATGAAAACAGAACCAACCAACAATACTTCGATAATAATTTGCTCGTTCTATGTTTTCATCATGCTCTTTACTGCCACAGAAACGCCGCAAAAGTAAAAGATTTATCAGTAGCGTACCATGCTAGTCCAATGAAACCAAAAGATGCGCTAAACTTCTGGGTGAACCACGTAGTAAAGACGAAGGGAGCCCCACACTTGCGATCGGTAGCACTACAAGTGCCACTCTACCAGAGAGTATACCTAGATCTACTGGCAGTGATCTTTGTAGTTCTAGTAATTCTATTGTTAGTGGTAAGGAAGATTTGCTGTTTAGTGACGGGCAAAAACAGTACGAAAGTGAAGACGAACTAAGTGATTTAATGGTAAAAAAAGTATTGGTATAGGCAAAATAAAAGTTATATGTAGGCTCAATTTGACTTTACCTTTTTAAACTCGAATGTGAATGTGCTGTGAAGTAAAACAAGGGAACAATCTGTTTTTAAAAGTCGTATGCATACCTCCTCGTCCTTATTTTTTGTTGTCTGTACAACATCGATAAAATAAGTAGGGATTGTACCTATAACCATTTTTAGGGTTCCGTACCCAAAGGGTAAAAACGGGACCCTATTACTGAGACTCCGCGGTCCGTCTGTCTGTCTGTCTGTCTGTCACCAGGCTGTATCTCATGAACCGTGACAGCTAGACAGTTGAAATTTTCACAGATGATGTATTTCTGTTGCCGCTATAACAACAAATACTAAAAACATAATAAAATATATATTTAAGTGGGGCTCTCATACAAAAAACGTGATATTTTTGCCGTTTTTTGCGATAATGGTACGGAACCCTTCGTGCGCGAGTCCGACTCGCACTTGGCCGGTTTTTTTGACATTTAACTGAACTAGACAATTTGTTTACTTGTACTATGTGCTGAATCATGTGAGTAAATTATGTCTGCATGACATTTGTGAAGGTCAGTCCTACTGTGTACGTATATAATTTTGACATTATGTCTATTAGATCCCATCTTTGATTATTAGTGCTATCTACTACTATGTCCTTAAAATAATCCGGCAAAACAAAGGGTTTGATTTTGGTATCAAAAGACAAAGACAAAAGATATTTATTTCAACTGGGCCACCAAGCGGCACTTTTGAATGTCACAATTTTAATTTACATGGAATAAAAGTTGATTCTACCGTGCATTCGGAAAGTAGCTTGTTATGGAGAAGAATGCACAAGAAACTCCATACTTTTTAAATTTACATGGAATAAAAGTTGATTCTACCGTGCATTCGGAAAGTAGCTTGTTATGGAGAAGAATGCACAAGAAACTCCATACTTACTCTTTTAAAAAAAAAAAATCTACCGTGCATTCGGAAAGTAGCTTGCTATGGAGAAGAATGCACAAGAAACTCCATACTTACTCTTTTAAAAAAAAATGATTTAACAATAATGGACACAGGTCCAGTTTCTGGAACATAAATTGTCGCGAAATGAATGTTGTAAATTGCAAAACGCATGTTAGCCTCTATTATTGGTTAAATAAATATTCAACAGCCAATCTCAATCATCGGTCAGTCAATTTGTGAGAGTCATTCGTAGTATTCAACAATTACTGTCGGGTTTCCGTATTCTTTAATCTTTGTAAGGTATGCATAATTCGCAATTTAATTTGATGTAACCCTATGATACACTCTATCTGGCTTCTGATTAACTGGTATTGTGTAGTATGTGTAAATATTTCGGATCATTCTATGTTTATTTGTTTAGTTAATTTTTATGTTTGACTGAGTGTGTGAAATTTAAGAGTGAAATACAATTGTTATATTTAAAAGCCTGGTTGTTTCATTTCTTTTAGCTATATGTAAATGTGTATATGTCTTTTTTGATGTTCTCACGTTTCTCGATTTCAATAAATACACAGCGACGATACAAATTCAAAAGACAACCGCATATATAATTAATACTTATTAATAACTCATTAATGTCAATTAAATTAATGATTTATTCAAAAACATAGACACATCATGGCAGGTCTAATGTTCCTTAACGATATAATTAAGTCATTTACAGGTTCACAGTTCCATGACGCACATATGGTATTTATTTATTTATTTATTTATATACACTTTATTGTACACCATAATAAACAAGAACAAAACAAACTTAAAACTAAAAACATACAATGGGCGGCCTTATCGCATACCGCGATCTCTTCCAGGCAACCTGGAATGGACAGAGATTACCTGGACATGACATGGGGTTGTCATTGGTGCGACAATACCAACAATGAACATATTATAGAAACAATAATACTTTCTAGAAACACAAATAAATACATATGCTAAATAATACATACATAAATACATACATACAAATATATAAGCAATGAAAATAAATGATGTACGACATTCATAGCACATTATGTCTAAAAACAAAGAGCACAATCACAGCGATAGGTAATGTTCTTTGATGAGTTTTTTAAATACAGGCAACGACTGAACACGTTTAATTGGGTCAGGCAATGCATTCCACAGACGAGCAGCCTGGACAGTAAAAGATTTATCCATGAAAGTTGTGGAATGCATTGGCATTCTAAGTCGCAAGTTATCTGATGACCTTAGAGATTTCGTGTGGGAATCGCAGATAAACTGAAAACGATCTTTGAGGTAAAGAGGGGTAGAAGGAGTAAAGAGCACATTAAACAAAAGAGAAAGAATATGAGCATTCCGGCGAAGGCGAATTGGCAACCACTTGAGCTTTACACGAAATTCGGAAACATGGTCATATTTGCGCAAACCAAATATGAACCGTATACAAAAATTTTGAAGCCGCTCAAGTTTATCGAGATTTGTGGTATTCGGTATTTGTGATGTTAACTAAGATAATCGATAAATAATAGTTATTTATGCAACTGTTGTATAATAAGGGGTATTAAAACACGAATGCGGGTTAATATGATAATAGTATCACATGAGTGTTTTAATACCTAATTATAACAGTTGCATACAAGACTTTATCTACACCCATGATATGAATTCATATCTAAAGGTTCTGAAACCATAGGGTATTAATACTTAACGTACTTTTCAGCATTGAATAGAAGGTCCGTAGGTATGAAGATTTGAATTTTTCTAATAATTCTTGAAAATATACTAATAGCACATCTTCAGAAAATGATGTACTACTCTTTGATATTTTTCCAAATCATGAAATTTTGTTACGTCTTTTCATAATGTTTTCTCGACTTTTCTGGTAATAATTGGTTAGAAATGTCCTTTGCTGCATTAGGAGCATCTGTTGCACAAAATATTTTTTTGTCAATACTATTTTTGAACAAAAATGGCGGGATACGACGTCAATTCAAAAATTCGAATAAGTTTTTTTAAATTACGGCGCTGTGGTAGTGAAACGCGCGTGCATGACAATGTTCTTTTTTTTTAATTCATAAAGATGCCC